>OY728158.1:756972514-758371537 GCA_963277665.1 Viscum album
TTCGGCCGGTGTCCCTACCAATATAAAAACTCTCACAACAGCCTCTATCCAATCCTCACCTACATGTGGGTTCGTCTCTCCCCGGAACCTGGGCGGCCTCTAGCACTGGAACTCGTGCAACGCACTCAGGCGGCTTGCACTCTCTTCTTTTGGAGATGGTGGTATTGGTGGCCTAGTGGGTAGTGGTACCACTGGTACCTCTACTGCGATGGGGCCCTACACTGAGGCCTCATCACTTGGTGGGCTACCATCTCATACGAAACTCAGAACCCTAGCTAGCTGCCTTCGTGGGGACATCCTAAAAAAAATAGGTGCGCCATGGTAAAAATAGTATACCTGGTGAGCTAACATAAAGTAATCATGAAGAAAAAACTTTTTCAAGGAAACACACACAAAATCAGTGTTTTTGTGCACTGAGTCGGAGATCAAAAGTCAGAGTCCTAGTGTATGGATATGTTGGCCGCCGCACCAACACTGGTTTCCCTAAACTGATAACCACACCCAAAACACTTAACACTATTACCATTAAGAGAATTAGAGTCCAAGTTCTGTGGTAGAACTGACTCCTCTGATACCAATTTTTCAAGACCCGTCATCAGGTCTCGTGCCGTGACTACCCCCAAGCCCCTCTTCCATAGGCCAGGGGCTGGACACTAGCACCAAAGGCAAATCCCTGATAAAGGGGAAGGCATTTCCTTTAAGCATGTAACACACACAGTCTGAACACAAGCAGTAGAGGCAACAAGTACTAAAAATAGAAATGTAAGGTGTGATGAAAGTAAGTGGGCCCGTATTCAAACCCAACTAAACAACAAGTACAAGTAAAAAAGGGAAAACAGATCCTTGATCATCCACCGAGGAATCCTACCTGAATGGAAGGCATAGAACTCGAACAACTCGTCCCTATAGTATGTCTTATCTAGTCCATCTCTGATCATCCTCTCGTCTGTCACCCTCAGCCTCAATCACTGTTGTCCGTAGTCTACACAGAACACAACAAGGTGCGGTAGAATCCCATGTAGGGGTGAGTATAACAATACTCAGTAGGGGACCCCGAGACCCCCAAAGGTCTCCCAGAATCCACAAAGGATAAACCAAAGTAGAAAGATACAATCACAAAGTATCAAAAAACCCTACTTAGGTATATGCCCATATATATACCTAAGTTTCCAGTCACAATCCGGCTCCAACTCTCGAGCCCAAACACAACCCAATCCACAAAGGAAGTAATGTCAATCACATCGATGATAATGATTGAAAGACAAGACTTCGCTCACACAGTTATACATCTTTCGTAGAGTGATAGAGATGATCAGATATAGTCACTAATTCATCAAAGCTGTCGGACCCACAAAGGATACAGGACAAGCTAAGCTATCGGACCCACACAGGATACAAGGCCATCTATTCTGTCGGACCCACACAGGATACAGGAACAAAAGTCAGAACTGTCGGACCCACAAAGGATCCTGATACAGTAGTCATCATTGTCGAACCCATATAGGATTCCGGTACAATTTTCATCATTTTCTAACCCAAGTAAGATTCTGGTACAATAGCATCGCAGTCGAACTCGCGAAAGATTCCATCATCTCAATTGCAACCAGCCCTAGGGTTCCCGCACACAGCACGCTCGATTCCAGGAGGGTCTGCTCCTCGACTCAAGTGTTTATACATAAAATATAACGAAGTCCTGAGTTGATGTATCTCGTAGTTCTATCTCATCATAAGGAACCCAAAGTGATAGACGGCGCGTCATTCGGACGCCCGGTCTGAGAGTTATTGGCATTTCCATTCCAGGGGCCCAGTTGGATTTATGCTCGATCCAAACCCGGCCGTTTTCCAAATTTGACCATAACTCACTTATAGTATCTAAAAAGGACCTCCTCACCTCGAGGGTCCCAGTCCCGCAGACAACGCATCGATCAGACGTGCGGTCTAGGAGTTATTCTCATTTAAGTAAAGATGGGCCCGACCCGTCAAGCCCAGTGGGCTGGCGGGTTGGCCCGACCCGGCTCAGCGGGTCTGACCTGGCTAGGGTGTTGGCCTGGCCCGGTGGGTCGTGGCCCACCTGCGGACCCAGCCCATGCTTTGGGGCGGTTCAGTTCGTTCGGTGGCGCCAAGCGGCACCACCTCCTCCCCTGCCCGGCCAGCCGTAACCTGCCGGTTCTGCTCAGCGCATACGGCTTGCACTGCGGGTCATGGTTCTTCCCATGTGGCACCTGTGGGCACTAGGATTCTCCAGTCTATCCTTCCATATCTGGCTAGTTCACCCAGCCAAGCGTCCCGTGGTTGCGGGTGGAATTCTCCCTCCAGGCGGCACGTGCGGGCGCTGCGGTCTTCCAGTGGGCCGACCGGTCAGTCGGTCAGTCGTCTCGTGGTTCGGTTCCACAACAGTCGGTCATCTTGCAGTCCTGCTTCCCTCCGCACGATGCAATGGCTCCATTATTCTTCATCCTCTGTGTCCCTCCCGATCGTAGATCCTCTTTTGTCTCTGCGGTTCTCTTTCTAGCACGGTGCGACGACACTGGGCTTTTTTGGCTCTACCTCTAACATCAAAAAAAAGAACCAACAGAGGGGCGTCGGGCCGTGTTTGTTTGTCCCACGACCTCTGCATTAGGTGATATCAATTGGACAACGACGAACCAATGCATTCACCAAAGAATGAGGGTATAATTTTATTCATTTAAAAATAAACAAATCCCTCTATCTCGTATTTTTTCGTTGAACGTTGACGAGTTGCAGAAGACAGATGTCATTCCATCAACGTTGGAGGGAATGTCGTTGTCATTGGCGACATTCTTCGTTGGCGATGTCTTCCCTTTCTTGCCCCAGTTGGAAAGGAAGGAGATCACGTCATCGTTCTTTAGTGGAAACGACGTTCTTCGTCAAGAGAAATAGTGTTCTTCCAAGAGTTCTCCCCAAGATCTCCAACGATTATGCCAACCCCAAATAAAAGAATATCATACCTTATTTTAATGTTGTCATAATGAATTCAAAATAATTCAAACACTCCATATCAATTAATTAAGTTTGTTAGCTTAATTAAATGAATGTAGTTGGAAAGAATTCCAAGGGATTCAAATAATTAAATACAAGGTTGTGTTGGCACATTAATGGTAAGTTCAAGAGTTTAAGGGGGTTCAAGGGGAGTTGAGGGGTTTGAGCTCGTGTGGGACCCACCACATAATATCCTCTCATGGGAGGATATATGGGGGTGGGCCCCACCTCCAACTTCCATTTGGAGGATAAAACAACCACTTAAATAAAATTATGTCACACATAATTTTTATTTAATTTATTAAGAATCCCCAAAAATTAACTTCCACTCCCGATAAAACGCAACTGTGGTAAAGGTCTCCTTAAGCAAGTATCGAAACTGTGAGTTCATCGATGTCCTCGGATTTCAATTCCAAGCACCTGTTAAAATGATTGAAAAACTCACACGTACGTTTACTAAATGTACCTGAACAAAACTTCAGAAATTGATTCCGGGCACACCGGGCCTCAGAATCAAGCGCCGTTAGAAATTGCAAACTCGTAAAATTCCCATGTATTTATGAGAAAAAATTCCATAGAATTTCTGGTTCTTTACATTATTCTATGAGTATAAGTATATAATTATGAAGTTAAATTGATAACCATTATAATTATAACCTAATGTAATAACCATGTTGGGCTCAAGTTCTTTATGGGAAGTCTAAATGACATTACCTATTTATGCTTAAGCCTGATGTGTCTGAATAAGAAACCTATAATCAGTCAGGGAACATTCTTATAATAATATTTCACATGCGATAATAATAATTATGGATGAACCAATGTAAAACTAAGGCATCCTTTACCTTATAGGGTCAAGAAATCTCAAAGTAATAACCATGCATCCTATCTAAAATGTTCTAAGTGTAATATAAGGGGTACATCCTTGGAATTACACTATTGAAATTTCTCCCACCATTTCCTTGATTTAATTCCTGTTGAAATCTCACGATAATCATGATTAAATTCCAAGGTAATAATCCAAGGTGTCACATGTCTGAAGACATCAATATGAATCAAAGGAGATGATCCTAGGAATTGTAATTTTTTAATATAAATGGAATCAATTGTATGTACTATGTAGAGGCATTCATATACTAATACGAAAAAGACAAAATTACAAAGCTAGGTATCTCCCTTAGAAATAATCTTAATGGATCAGCATGGAGTCCTATGATAGATTAAGGTATTCCCTTAGGAATCCTAGGCTATCTCAAGTATGACAACTCCTTTAATAGGAAAATGGTTTATAATCAATTGGAACAATTTATTATTATTCTCAAAACATGTGTTAATACATTCCTACTTACCATTCCATTTTTTAAATACTTCATTTTCATGATAAAATGAAAAATGTTCATAAGGGAGTTTTTACATCTTAATCAAACTTCACAAAAACTTTAATGAGATAAGTGAAAGTTACTTTACATTCCATATCACAAATACCCATTTATTATAACTTACTCAAATTACCTTTTTATAATTCTATCCAACATGTAATAATTTCCCAGCCTCATGTTTAAATAAGGAATTACCCAACGGGGTGATCCATTGTGAGATGCTTCTATGCCTAAGGAAGAGGAATATGATGGCTCCCATAATTCCCTTTATTGTGAAAAATGAAAGAAAGATCATAATTTTATTTTTTTAATATCCAAAATGGAATAATGGTAATTTTACATGGATTTTAATGAGGTGCTTCAATTGGCTGCATGGTTGGACAAACCATGAACCAACTATGCGCTAGCATTAACTAAGGTAACCACCCCCTTGCACAGCTAGGTGAGTGGTTAAACAAACATTGTGTTTTAGCTCTAGAATTGGTCTTCAATTTCTATCTCATTTATGTAGAATCCCTCACATGTTTTAAAAAACTATTCTCTCTTATATATGGCTCACACGATTGATACACATAGTTACTATTAAACATGCGCCATCTATGTGACTCATATAGAGTTTCCAAAAACTGGATATTTGTGATCTAAATAATCCTCAGATTCTCTTGAACCATTGATCAATCGTTTAATCACAATTATAAGGATAAAATAAATATTTAAACTGAAAAATAAAATATTCATACCTCATAAAAAGCTATGATGTTACATCCTCCCCTCCTTAGGACATCCCATCCACAGGTTTCCCTAATGACAGTTGATCATTATTTGAGAAAAGTTCCTCCCACAGAGCATATACATCATCATATCTCTCCCAGGTCTTTTCTGGTACATGACTATGCTACCATAGAACCTAAACTAATAGAACCGACCTACCTTAGAGATCCATCGTGATCTGATCAATAATATGGATAGGGTTATCCTCAAAAGAAGCATCATCATCCAACTCAACATCTTTATGGTTAAAGATATTTGATTGGTCAAAAAGATAACGACGAAAATAAGACAAGTGGAAGACTTTTTTCATGGATTGGTACCTCTGAGGTAACTGAAACTGATATTTTACCACCCCAAACTCCCTCCAAAATATGAAAGGTCCCTACATAAAGAGTTGATAGCTTCCCCTTTTTCTAAATTCATATATACCCTATCTTAGGTGAAACTCTTATGAATAAATGATCCCTGACCTCAAACTCAAGAGGTAATCGATGGTGGTAGGAATATGACTACTTCCTAGACTAATCTGGAGGCATTAATTTTCTAATAAGTTATACATGCTCTGAGGTCACCTAAATGAGATAAATTATTAATAGCACTACTTCCTCTGCATCAAACCAATACATAGGTGATCATCATGGCTTAATATATAATGACTTATAAGGAGTATTCTGTATAGTTTTTTGGAACAATTTATTGCATTAAAACTCTGCTAAAGTAATGTGTCCCTTCCTATAATCTCCAAAATCATTGACACGTGCTCATATCATGTGCTCTAACACCAAAATAATATATTTGGATTGACCGTTGGTCTATGGATGATAGGTTGTGCTCAATAGTATCTGTAAACCCAGAGCCTTCTACAATCCCTTATAAAACCATGATGTAATGTGAGCATATATATCTTATATGATAGTATAAGGGATACCTTCAAGTTTTATAATCTTAAGATTATAAATTCTACCTAGTTTATCCAATAAAAAGACTCCTTGATAGGTAAAAATATGATTAACCTTCATTATTTTCTTACTGATCACCAATACTACAACACTTCCTTAAGTGGATCTTAGTAATCTAGTCACAAAATCCATGGTGATGTCATAACATTTTCACTCATGAATGGGAATTGACTGTAAAATCCTTACTACTCACTGGTGTTCTGCATTCACAAGTTGATTGGTTAAAACCCTATTAGCAAAGATAGTAATTTTCCTTTGTATCCCTAGACACCAATACTAGTGGTGTACGTCACGGTACATTCTTGTAAGGTTAAGGAGTACCACCCAACTAGAATAATGAGAATCTGGAATCAATATCTCTCACATGTATCTAGGAACTCATATGTTTTCATGAATTCAAAAGACCTCATCCTTGTCCACCGTTCATCTATGTGGTTCATCCTTACCTAAAATGCTCTCCCATGGAATAAATCCCGTGACATCATAAATATGTCCAATATTCACTATATCCATAAGGTAAGAGGTTAATGATAAAGTAATAAAAATAGGATTCTCATGATGCTCAAGGACCTATATGTAAATCTCAAAAAATAGGGCCATCAACTGCCACTTGATACTAGCCTCTGAAATTTTCTTTGTTTACACACTCTGGCTCAGAGAACAACCATAGCATTTCCCTTCAAAAAAATAATGGAAAGCTCTAAATCATATTATTTTAGTAATTCCACCACAATTGATGCTTGAGGTTCAATTCATGATGTTTGAATATGTATTTGAGGGATTTTTTGTTCATAAACACCATAAACCACTCTCCTCTAAAGTATTTATCCAATAAATCAAAGAAAGAAATAACAATGTTAACATCAGATTTTGTGTTAGGTAATTATTCTCATGAGGCCTCAACTAATGATACTCATATGCTACTACCTAATCATCCAATATCAAAAATACTCCCATCTCGATACCTGATACACTATAATAAACTGTATTGCTTCTTCCCACTTGTGGAAGAATCAGAATCAGTACTGAATTCAACCATAACCTCCACTATTTAAAGGGAATTTCATAGGATTATTACTATTAAATCATAAATCCATTTTTATTAAATATTATAAGGGCTACTCCAAGGCAATAGAAATATATAATGATGTTCATGTAATATCCATAAAACCCACCAGAAACTTCATTTTTCAAAAATGTTCTTGGGCTACTGCCAAAAGACCACTACCACACAACTTATCTGGGTCAATTTTTTTTAAGATAATGCCTTGGATAAAACGACCAAAGAACAAATTTTATAAAAAAATATAAAAAAATTCTAATGTACGGGGTCATATTACAATCTTTTTCATGAAAGGGAATAAGATCATTTGGGAGGTCATCACCCCAGGTTATGTCTTGATTAAATCCCAAGTTGGTGAATCCAATAGCAACCATGTTTGTTTCCCGATAAACATGTGTAATGATGCATTTTAGGTCAGTGAGAAATAGGATTCATTCTATCCAACGAGTAGTAATCGGAAAAGCTAAATGAGTTACGTCATTCCATATTGCTTGAAAAATGGTCATTGAGTCACTTTCAATCCATAGGTTTTTCCAACCATAAACCATGGAAAATTTAATCGCATGAATAAAGCCCATAATCTCAGCTTCAAGGGAGTATGCAATGCCACAACGACCCATGAAGCAGCCTAGAATCTATCTGAGGTGGTTCATAAAGACATCTCAGCACCGTACAGGTCCCATATTTACCTTGGAGGTTCCATCTATGTTGATTTTGATCTATCTAGGGAGAGGAGCTCTCCGGAATACCTCCAGAGTGCGGTGTGGTTGACATAAGCTGTCGTTGATCCGTAGACATTTCTGGATTCCAAAATCATGAATGGTATTGTGGCAATGACATTTTTGAATCAATGCAGCTTCTTGTTTGGTAATAAGTATCCTGGTATGACCTAAATTAATATTTATTGAGTAGTCTTTGTGAATAATTTCATTCTGGTCATACCAAATCACATGATGAAGTTCAACAACTTCCATAAGGAAAAGTTTTCTGATTTTCTAATAGCCTTCCATCTCTACACATTTCATAAGTTGATTTTTGATAGAGTCAAGAATCAAACATATGCAATCAAAGATGTAAAAAATATAGTTCTAAAGATCATAAGAATTAGCATAATAAACGAAGAGCTGGTTAGCATCTTCTCTATGATGATTATAGATTTTACATTTCGAGCAAAGCTGAATTCTAAATGATTGAAGGAAGATCAGTGGGAACTCTATTGTGAGAAATGTGCTAGATGAGACTGAATCATGAGGGATTTATCTAAGGTTTGTTGAAGTGTTTAATCCATCTATAATCATTCTCATTGTTACAGCACATATGTGTGTAGTAATGTTTTGAGGTAAGCATTCCATTGTGAGTCGGATCCAAAATTAAAGTCATTCCAGTCTAGTTATCTAGCCATAATTTCATAGAGGAATCTCTGGAGACCATACATCTGGTGTTATTCATAATGTTGGTGAAGGTTGTTTGATGTAAGGACAAATGGTTGAATTAATAAAGCTCAAATTTCTAGACATAAGATTACCAAGAAATCTATTTTTGAGAAAACTGAGGGATTCATAGGAATTTTGAAAAAGATTCCAAGTAAACCGAGCTTGAAGGGATTCATTAAATTATTTTTGGTTTTTTATACCATTTCCACTATTCTCAAAAGGGTTCATCAAATCCATGAAAATTATGTGTTTTTTTTTCAAACCAAATGTCATAACCAGATACTCATAAATTTCATTCCTTCTTTGAATAGTTTTATGAGGAATATTTGAATTCCTAAATACTACCCGATGATAGCCCGACCTCATGTTAATATTTAAGAAAACCCAAGTTCTTCAGATTTAGTTGAAAAGTTCATCAATGTGAGGTAGTATATATTGGTTCTCAATAATTAGCTGGTTCAAATGATGGGAATCCAAGAAAATATTGAGGGTGTCATCCACCTTCATGGTGAAAAGGAATGATAAATCCCAAGGAGATGTATTAGTTCATATAAAACCCTTAGCTTCCAAGTTCTCTAGATTCCTCTTGATCTCCATAAACTCAGTAATAGTCATCTTTTAAGGACGCATGGATACTAATATTTCTCATGGTAATAGCCTGATAGTAAACTCTACCTCCCTCTAGGAGGTATTCAACACAATTCATCAGATAATACATCCCTATATTAATATACTATCATAGGAAAATCATCCTAACATGTTCCCTATTCATCTGTATAAAGCCTAGTATTATGGGTTATCACTCTTCCTATACCAAGATTCTCTAGTCTAGCTTGAATCACCTCGGTATCCAATTCACCCTTATAAACATAAGTACCTCCTTCTAGTGATGTAGAAGACACTCTTCGGTGATAAAAAATTCTATATAAGTATGATTGGTAACCAACCATATCATCTAAAAATTTATTTCAAATCCTATCATCTCAGGGTAGAAGAGGCCCATACAAAATTATAACCCCTAATCTCAATGGGGAAGTCTCTACATTGACATTATTTTTTGTAATTTACTCTCTATTGAGTAACCAAATTAACTACCCCCAAATAATGACAAAACTTTGATCCCAAGACTTTCCATCAAGGCCATGGTGATAAAATATTACAAATAACATGTATCAAAAAGAGAAGATACTAAAGTAAAGGCTGCTAGAATCATACCTCCTATAGATAGCCTAGATCCCTTCTCCACTAGTATATATTAAAAATATTATATCCTGAATTATCCATGCACTAATATGTAACCTAACTACCCGAAGAGATTCAACTTGGTTGGCACTACATATCCTGAGTATGTCCCCCTTGACCACATCCACCTTCTAGAAATATAAATCTATTGGTACTCCAAATCCCCTCCTAATGTAGTGTCACTGATCCTATACCAGAAGATTGATCTTTCATGGATCTTATCCCACTAGAAAAAATATTTTTAGGATCAACTAAATCACAGAATATAACCCTTTTTCACAGTCTCAATACTCAATAGGGTATTGATTTCATATATGATTTACATGACCTTGTCACCCACACTAATATAATGTAAAAGAACTATCAGTTTGAATACCATGTCTACCAATAATCTATCTAGAACCCTCCATATGAAACTTCATAATATTAGATGGACTACCTTGCCTTAGTACAAAGCCACCCATCCCAATACCCTCAACCTCCCTCAATTAGTGTCTAGTAATAATGGCTTTGTTCACTATCTCTAAAATTTTAGTTATTTATGAAATATTTAACTGAGATAGGATGGAATACCTAAGACCGTACTCAAAACGTCTTGTTTTAGATAAATCTTTATTGGAAAATTATGTTTAAAGAACTATAGCACTATGAAAAGTATTGAATAGTCTATAAAGAACATAGTTCCCTTATCCTGGTGTATGAACTCTCTCACTCGATCAGATCTACAAATCTTGGGAGACAAGTATTCATAGAAGAGAGACTGGAAATATCAACAACCATACCTTGATATTGATCATCCTAATTCAAATAATCCCACTGGTACTTGGAAGATGCCCAAATTATATAAGTGGTATGCTTGACCCTCCTTTCTAGGGGAATCTCTAAATTCTCAACGATAGATAATTTATCCTATAGCTATGATTCACTAGCTTAGGGGGCCACCTTTCCTAGGGAAAATATATGGATGATCCTACTATAATTCCCTTGTCAACTTTGAAATAGTTTTTTCAAGTTGATAAGATCCATCCACAGGCCGAACTGAGAATATAAACCCCCCACATAACTGATTTTGATAACCCAAGTCAAGTATAATAGGGGGTACAACTATAGGTCCCTCATGTTTCACTACTTATAGGCTAGGTCCAACAACCATAAGAGAATGGTCATCACCACCTTCCTGGAATTCAACTCAAGGATCTCATTGAGGAATAGATATAAAATTTCTAGGTACAATCCTCATAAATCGATAAAAACTATAAGGAATTTTTCAAAACTAAAGATAGTCATAAGGGTTCTCGACAAAAAACAAACTAACTAAACTACCAAATATTTAAGGTTAGGGTATTTATTAGATTCCATGTTTTTATTCATAGGGGTTCCATTATATGAATTTTAAATTACAATTTGAAAAGGAAAATAATTTTTAAGTTGTAATTAGAATACCCATTTAGCAGAAACCAGTTTTTTATTTAAATTTTTGGATTAAACTATCTATATGTGTATGTATAAGTATATCCATATATATATATATATATCAAGTTCCAATTATATGCACCTTCCGTTACCAAGTTTTAAAATACTACACTTTATAAGTTGAAAATGGTATTATAGATAAATAAAACCAGACATGTACATCCAATAAAAAAATTCAATTGGTCGTATAGGATGATTTGATTAGATGAATCATCATTCCCAGTTTATAGAAATACATGCTTCATAAACTACCATTGTAATTCATGAAATTTAAATCAACTAATGTTTCATCTCATGAAACCAATGGCTAATTGATCAAATAGGTAATAATTAGTTAATTAATGTTCCACCCTCAAGGTATGTGGTAAAACACCATTAATGTTGAGGCATACACTTTAATTAACTTAATTATTCTTATCCCTACAAGAAACATTAGAACAAGATCAAATATAACTATCAAGGCACTATGAATATAGAGAAATAAATGCACGCTTTAAGTAAATGTGGAATGGCATAATTCATGAAAAATCAATCCTCGTGTGTCTATAATGATGAATGTGACACAACCTCCTTTCCATACCAGGCCAAGTGTAAAGGCAAAATCCATAAGGATAAAAATTGATACAAATATGGTGTGTCACCTAAGAGTGAGATCAATAAAATTGTAATATGTATAATCCATAACAACAAATCTTATCCCAAGAAATTTTTATTCTTTTTATTTCATGGGATATCGAATCCTATGAATAGACTCATTACTAAATTCCAAAAATTTCTAATCTCCTGTCTGACCATCCAAAATATTAAGAAAATGAAAAGAGGCTTTGATACCACTTTGTGACATCCCAAACTTGGTTCACACATAAGTAATCAAACATGGGTTGTGTAAAATACCTTAAGCATGATCCCCACACACCAGATCCTATCGAAAAGTAGTGAGGGCCTTGGGTGTGTCTGTGGGTAGAATATTGCCTCATGTTAGAGTAGAGAATAACATAATAATAGTAAAATGCAGGCAGTGAAATAGTATATGAATTATTAATAATATGAGAGGTGAAAGTAAACCATTCATACATAATACACTAACGAATAACCATAATATTCAAGTCATATAAAAAATGGGGATGATGTCATGATACTGTAGAACAACTAGAAACATGCATAAATCAGAATAAGCTATTAAAATATACAATGAAAGACTAAAAGGATAAACTCCAAAAGAATTCCAATCCTACGATCAATCATTGTATCTCATACAACACCCTTTTACATGAATCATACATCCAAATATGGACACTTTCCTTTGTCCCAACCTACAACCATGAAGTCTGTCTGTGTACCAATCAGTATCCCAAATAGGCTATGAGTAAAACTTAGTAGGCCACTACCAACAGTGTCTATGAAAAGACTAGGTAATAGTTTCCACTATTAAACTAACACATTAATTAATTAGAAAACAAAACATATATATTTAGGTGTGAATAACAACTAAAAAATTTATAAATGGGTGAAACCTCAATGGAAATGGTGTAAACAATCTACCTTATGGATATAGAGGAACACTCATCCAACATCACATTCTGATTTATCCTTTAACAGAAGAGAATGGAGAAACAAATGAATACCCTGAAATAGGACATATTATCTCACATAGAAATAGTGTATAAGATAGTGAGATAAACCAAGAAATTAAGGTAATGGATTGAAGATCTTACAGGTATGCTTCTAATGTGGTAGAGAGTAATGAAATTACAGTTTAGATGAGGGAGAAACTTCAATACCTAATGAAGAGGAAGATTATATCTCCCACAATACCCTCTAATATGAAAGATTAATGGAAAAAATATGGTTTTTATAAGGCCCCAGCCTTAAAAAATACTTAATCTTGAGTTATTTCAAGAATACACATTGAGGATCTTTTTAGGTTTAGAGTTTTAGAGAATTAGATCAAAAATAATTCATTACATTCGACATTTCCACAAGGTGGTTACATAAAAGACAGTATTCACTTTTCTTATCAAAGGAAACATATTTAAAATAAAACGTGGATTTTTTATTGACACTTCCTCGACACTATCATCACATTATATACCTTTCCCTTGACCTGTGAAAAACATTTCAAAAAACTTGGGATGAGCATAAAAAGCTCAGTAAGGGATAAAAAATTACGGAATGAAAACATTAGTCCATGTGTTCACACGAATCAATGAAATCATTCTTAACTCGTAAAACATAAGCACTTTAACATACCTCATGAAATCATAAGATTCATGAATAAATCATAAAAATCATAAGACATAAAGGTAACTTGAGGCATTCATAACATTCTTACGTAGGGAGTAACCCTCATGGTTACATTTGGAATACCCATCACAGTATATTCCTTAAATCTCTTTGGAGAAACCTTAGTGTTTAACTCCTTCACATTACCCAATGCATTGGACAGATATATCAGGCTAACCCACCCTTAGATTATCATTGAACCACCCTTCTTCATAAACAATGCCCAAGAACCATAACATAATCGTATCACATAAAACATGCATAAAGGAAACATAAAATTTCGACCTTTCAATAACAAGATATCAAAAACACATTGATATAATCAAAAAATTATAAAAACCATTCTCAATACCAAAATAAAATAAAAGTAAAACATGGTATTTATTTTTCATTTAAAAAATTTATGGCATGTAGAGGAATCCGAAACTCAAATAATGGTCACGGCGGCGGGGAAGTCGTTGTCGCCGCATACGTACAACAAAAACATTCCCTTTTGTCATTTAGTAAAATGATTCATATAAAAAAGATTCTTTTTTAATAAAATTAAAAGTCATAGGGGTTTATACACCGTATAAAAGAAAGTTGTGTATAAAACAAAATTTTCCTCAATGAAAGGAGATTGAGACGAAGTCCCATACCTAATGTCTGACTTGACTCGATCGTTATTTAATCTCCTGAATAATAAAATAGAGTTAGTTTCTACTTGCTTAAGAACCTTTTTCAAGTTAATTATTCCTTTTATATAACTTATTACCATGTTATGAACATTATGTAATTATTTAAGTTAATAATGTTCGTTTTATCGATCTTTGGTACTAGAGCCAAAAATAAACTTCTTATAATTACAAGTTGTTCATATGGTAAAATATCCATTATATCCAGAATTATATTCATGATGTAGATATCATATATAGCATATATATCCATAATATAAATTTATTTATAATATTACATAATATTTAGAGGTAAGAAATGAAATGCATCGTTCATGGAGACGGTAAGTCGTACATACGCATGAACGTTACATTCATTTCTATTTCATATTTAATGGAATGAAATCATAATGATATAAAGGTATATTATAATTCCAGTATGATATCCAATTTAATAACATTAACTCCATAATTTATACGTCCCACATATGGCATTAACAAATCAAATCACTTTGAGGGGGCGGTAGTCCGCACTTCCTAAAATGAAATTATCGCATTTACCCATAATGAAAAACATAAAGGTATGACATAAATGAAAAATACAGAAGAATAAAAAAACATAAACATAATATATATCATATATAAATATAGTGACATCTTAATGGACACCATGAAAGGTGTTGAAAGAATATTGAACTATCATCGTTTCGTGAGGCAGTAATTCGCCACTCACAGAAACAGTATGTTCCTTAACCATTAGACGGAGGTGTGTGTAAGATTAAATCAAATAATTCTCATAAAAATATCCTAGTATATTTAAGATACTATTGTTGTTACAAAATAAAGTAATAAAAAGAGTTTAGGGGGTTGGAGAAGCAAAATAAAACAAAAGAACATTAGAGAAGACATTACCTTAAAACCTGGTAACTCCCCTTGTTTAGAACCAAAATGGTTTCTTGAAGAGCTTTCTGCCTAAGGTAAGGCGTCTAGGATGAAGAGAGGTATTTGGAGAGATAAAATGAGTATAGTTTGGCCAATCCAATGGCTTGAGAGGTGTGGGTAAGGTGGTAGAGGTGGGGGCCTTTTATAAGAGGGAGGAGGGGCACTCTTGGAAATTCAAGAAATATTACTTTATTATATAATGATTTTCATATTTTCAAGGTCCCACAAAGATATATTTCTATGATAAGGTGATAAGGGTTCGAAATACACCCATACAATAGGTTTTTGACAAGTGTAAGTTTTATATTTTACATTAACTTTTCATTTTATTTAAATCGTTAATTAATGAGGTAATCGCTGCATCATCATGGTGTCATAAATAAATTTATTTATTTAAAGTCTAAAAATTATAAAAAAAATATCATGATGTAGGAAATATTTTTATATTTCCAATTACTAATTATAGTCTAAGAGATAGTTTACACAGACAAAACTAAAATTGTTTTACTTGGGTGATACATACTTTGGTTATACTTTCCTTTTAAAAACATAAAATGATAAAGTGTCACTATCACCCAAAAGTGATTCCATGGTGTCACAATGTTTAGAAAAAGGCATCCCATGGTCTTACATGACACAACCAGTAGCATTATGACACATGTTGGGGTCATTTATTATTATTATGATATTATTTTATTACCCTTAACTACCTGATTACTAATTAATCACGATAATTAAAGATAATTATCGTCGTTACTAATCATAATGTCCAAAAACAAGAGTCTTAATTACATAATTTTGACCTTCTGATTCAAAATATGGAATCCATTTTACCAAATTCCAAACTCATAAATTGTAGTAATTAATTTAAAAATTATTCCCGTTGTCAAAACAAATAGCGGGTTTTTTTGAAACAATATCTATCAAAAGATTTAAAATTGTTTATGTCCAATTTCAAAGTGAAATTAATCCCAACGACCACCATTGATTTAAATGGTAAAAAAATATTCTATTTACACTTTAAACCCAACTAAAAAGATAATCTATCCATAAAATTAAATTAGATGAAAAAGAAGTTTTGAAGTAAAATGCAGTATTTTCACTATTCATTAAAAAATTAACATTGTCAGAAAAATACCAAAAATTTATCCAATGTAAATTTTAATGTCTCAATACTAAATAATAAGTTTATTTTGACAAATAGATCTTATAAAATTATCAAAATATAGATTTAAAAAGTTTTTCCATCAAAAGGTGGTAAAACAATCTTTTAAAAATATTACAGAATTCTATGCTTAAGATTGGATTTATTCTCATTTTAAGACTCTAAAACACTATATAATTAATAAATAGACATAGATATGAAAGTATATTACTCTTTACTTACTTGGGATGTTACACCCTTCCCCCCTTTTGAAAATTTCATCCCCACAATTTATTTACTTATTGAATAAGTTGGGGTATTTATCCCTCATTGCATTTTCAAATTCACATGATGCCTCTTCAATCATGTGGTTTTTTCACAAAACCTTTTATTGATGAATTAACTTATTCTAAAATAATTTCCCCAATGGTCAAGAATCTGGACCATTTATTCCTCATAAGATAAGTTCTCTTCCAACTGAACTACCTCTGGACTCAAAACATGAGATGGATCTGGCATGTACTTCCTTAACATTGAAACATGAAAAAAATTGTGTACCTGAGATAAACTCGGAGGTAAAGACACTCTGTAAGAAACTGATCCAACTCTCTTCAGAATTTCATATGGTCCAATGAACCATGGACTGAGCTTTCCTTTCTTAACAAATCGCATCACACTTTTCCATGGTGAAACATTGAGGAAGACATGATCACCTACCTCAAAAGAGACATCCTTCCCCCTGTTGTCCGCATAACTTTTCTGCCTGCCCTGAGATGTTCTCATGTGTTTCTGTATCAGCTAAACTTTTTATGAAAACTCTTCTACCAATTTTGTTCCCATCAACTTCCTTTCACCTACTTCATCCCAAAAATCTGGAGTTCAACACCGCTTCCTATATAATTCCTCAAATGGGGCCATCTATATACTGGAATGAAAACTCTTATTATAAGAAAACTCAACCAAATAAAGATGTTAGTCCTAAATTCACTAATAATCCACCGAACAAGCATGTAGAATATCCTCCAATGTATGAATTTTTCGTCCTAACTACCCATCTGTTTGAGGATGAAAAGATGTACTAAAATTTTATTCAGTACCCAACGACTTCTGAAGGCCTTTCCAAAAGTTAGAAGAAAAATTGGGATCACAATAAGATACAATGGAGAGGGGAACTCCATGTAACCTGACTATCTCTTTAAGATGCAAATGATAATGTTGATATAAAGAAAAAGTATCTTGTATAGCATGGAAATGAGCAGATTTAGTCACGCGATCAACAATAACCCAGATCACATTATTACCTCGAGGTGTCTTTCGCAACCCCACAATGAAGTCCATGGATATATTCTCCCATTTCCACTCTAGCACTGGTAAAGGCTGAAGCATCCCTTTTGGTAACTTCCACTCTGCTTTAACCTGTTGATAATTCAAACACTTCATAGTAAAATCAGCAATATCTCTTTTCTTTCCATCCCACCAATAATACTTCAAAAGATCTCTATACATCTTAGTACTGCCAGGATGAACTGAAAACGGAAAACTATGAGCATCACATAACAAATCTCTCTTCAACTGTGAATCAAAATGCACACACAATCTCTTCCCAAATCTAAAAACACAATCATTATCATTTTTGAATTGAGGTAACATACCCTTCTGAACCAGCTGTACCTTTTTTGGAAACGTACTATCTTGCTTCTGAGCTTGCTTAATTCTGTCTGATAGGGAAGATTTCACTGACACCTGAAACAAAACAGAAGAAAATTTTGCACCAACAACTTCTATGCCAAGGTTCATCAAATAAAAAACCAAAGGATCTCATTCCAAACGTAACATGGTTAATGAAGCATTACTTTTCCGACTCAAAGAATCATCCACTTTATTTGCTTTTCCTGGATGGTAATGAATTGTACAATCATAATCTTTGATTAATTCTAGAAATCTCCTCTATCTCATGTTCAATTATTTTTGAGTGAATATATACTTTAAACTTTTTTGATCAGTATATATCTCACACTTTACACCATACAAATGATGCCTCCAGATTATTAATGCACAAACAATAGAAGCTAATTCCAAATCATGTGTAGGGTAATTTACCTCAGGAGTTTTCAACTAATGTAAAGCATAATCAATTACATGATAATTCTGCATTAGTACACAACCAAGTCCTTTTAATAAAGAATTACTGTAGATAACAAACTCACCATTCCTGGAAGGTAGTGCCAAAACTGGATCATTCAAAAATCTTCTTTTCAATTCCTGAAAAAAAAATCATCACATTATTTTATCCAGATAAACTTAACACCCTTCCAAGTTTGCTAAGTCATTGGATTAAATAACCGTTAAATTTTTTTAACAAACCTTAGGTAATATCCTGCCAATCCAAGAAAACTAAAAATATTGGTTATATTTTTGGGTCTAGGCCATTCTTCAACAACATTTGTTTTTGCAGGATCAACAGTTATTCCATCTTTAGAAACAATGTGACCAAGGAAAGAAATTTGTTGCAACCAAAACTCACACTTGCTGAATTTACCATACAATTTTTTCTCTTTCAAGGTTTGTAAAATAATCATTAAATGACTTTCATGCTCCTCCTTACTTTTAGAAAACACCAAAATATCATCAATGAAAATAACCACAAACTTATCCAAGAACTTATGGAAAATTCTATTCATAAGGTCCATGAATATAGCAGGTGCATTGGTTAACCCAAAAGGCATTACTAAAAATTTATAATGGCCATATCTTGTATGAAATGCTGTCTTCGGAATATCTGCTTCCTTTACCTTCAACTGATGGTACCCCGATCTCAGTTCAATCTTTTAAAAATACTGAGCTCCCTGGAGCTGATCAAACAAATCATCGGTATGAGGAAAAGGATTTTTGTTCTTAATAGTGATGTTATCCAAGGCTCTATAATCAATGAAAAGTCTCATAGAACCATATTTCTTTTTAACAAATAACACAGGAGCACCCCATGGTGATGTTCTAGGTCGAATGAAAACTTTCTCTAATAAATCTCGCAATTGATCCTTCAACTCTAAAAGTTCAATATGAGCCATTCGATAAGGGGGTTTTGAAATTGGCTTATCATCAGAAACTAAGTCAGTAGTAAATCAAACATCCCGATATGGTATTATTCCAGGAAACTCATTAGGAAAAACATCAGGATACTCATTTACCCCTGGAACATAATTAATCTAAATGGTTCCATTGTTTTCAACAATATGTGAAAGGTAACATTCATTTCAATCTCTTACAAGTTTACCATCCTCTTGATATGTTATCAACAATAAGGCTTCATTCTTGTATACAAACTGAAATTCTTTCTAAAAAGAAACTTCTTTATCTCTACAATCAATCTTAGCATGGTAAACAGAGAGCCAATACATACCCAGGATAACATCAAACTCTACCAGAGGTAAAACAATAAGGTTTGCAAGTAGGTTCTTTCCACAGACAAGGATATGAAGATTCTTATAAATTCTTTTTTACCTCAACATTTCCCCCAGGTGTTTTTACAACAAGTTTAGGAGTCATTTCTTGAGATAGAATTCCCAATTTACTAGAATATTTTTCAGAGATGAAAGAATTTGTAGACCTTGAATCAAAAAACACACTAGAATAATCTAAAAATACAAACAAAGTACGTGATACCACTTTATTTGATGGCCCAACGTCTGTTGAAGTAGTTTCAAAGGATTTCACCACACCGTTCTACTTGTAGTCTGACTGTTTACCATCATTTGAGCTCTTTTTCAAACACTCGTTTTCATAATGACCCATCTCATTTCACTTGAAACATTTCACTAACTATAAATCAAATTTGGTCTTACCATCACCCTGATCTTTTTCAGTACAATCACAAGCCTTGTGTCCCATCTTTCCACATTGGTAGCACATTACAGAATTCATAAGACATTCCCCAGCATTCCTTTTACCACATTTATCACAAATAGAAAAATTAGTTTTCTTACCATCAGACCTCTTTGAAGGATTCTTCCCTTTCTCCTTCCACCTTGGTCTCTTCTTCTGTTGGTTTTTATAGAACACTTGATCATCGGAAAACTCAATTTCCACCTTCTCAGCACATTGAAATATCTTTTCATAACTTTTGAACTCACGAGAATATAATGCCCTTCGATATTTTGGAATTAATCCGGAGTAAAAATGATTGATTTTACTATAAAAGTCTCAGATAAAATTTGGAGCATACCTTGCGAATCGAGTGAACCTTTCTTCATAAGCAGCCACTGAGTCGTCCTCTTTCCTCAATTCCAAGAATTGTTTTTCCATCCTAAGTCAAACAGCCTTAGGAAAATATTTCTCAAGAAACATTCCTTTGAATTCATCCCAGTCAAGAGCATCAATCTCATCAGCGTCCCTGATATTTTTAACCATCGACCACCACTGATCTGCTTCATCCTCCAAACGGTAAATATCAAGACTAACCTTTTGATTTTCTGAACACCCCATGACATCGAAAATCTTCTCCAGTTCTTTAATCCACCCTTTAGCTAGCACAAGGTCAGATGGTCCTCTGAATGATGGGTGATGTTGCCTCAGGAAATGTTCCACCACTGACATGTTCCTCTACGGTTGATCTGGTTGATCTTGTGCATGGATACCACCACCATTTATCTCTTGAGTCAACTACGTCATTACTGCAACGAACTGTTCAGTTTCAATTCTGGCCATCTCTGGATGCTAATTCAGAAGGTCATTTCCTTCTGTATGCCTTCCTAGCACTGCTTCCCTATTTCCTCTACGGAAAACCATTCTGAATAAACATGTCTTATATGAAGCAACATGGTAATCTTTAAATGCTATAATTTCAATTTTACCATAAAAAAATATTTTTGGATAATTGTTTAATAGAATTATAACTCCTAAATTTATCTAAGCCGACCTTTGATACCAATTATAAGGCCCTAGCCTTAAACATTACTTAATCTTGAGTTATTTCAAGAATACACATTGAGGATCTTTTCAGGTTTAGAGTTTTAGAGAATTAGATCATAAATCATGCATTACATTCCACATTTCAACAAGGTGGTAACATAAAAGACAGTATTCACTTTTCTCATCAAAGGAAACATATTTAAAATAAAATGTGGATTCATTCTTGACACATCCTTGACACTATCATCACATCATGTACCTTTCCCTTGACATGTGAAATACATTTCAAAAAACATGGGATGAGCATAAAAATCTCAGTAAGGGATATAAAAGTATGGAATGAAAACATTAGTCCATGTATTCATACGAATCAGTGAAATCATACATTACTCATAAAACATAAGCACTTTAACATACCTCCTGAAATCATAAGATTCATGAATAACTCATAGAAATCCTAATACATAAAGGTACCTTGAGGAATTCATAAAACGATTGTGTAGGGAGTAACCCTCATGGTTACGTTTGGAATACCCATCATAGTATATTCCCTAAATCTATTCGGAGAAACCTTAGTGTTTAACTCCTTCGCATTACCCAATGCATTGGAGAACTATATCGGGGTCACCCAACCTTAATTTATCACGGAACCACCCATCTTCATAAACAATTCCCAATAACTATAACATAATCGTATCACATAAAACATGCATAAAGGAAACATAACATTTCCACATTTTAATCACAAGATATGATAAAAACACATTGTATAAGGCCCTGGCCTTAAACGTTACTTAATATTGAATTAAATGAGTAGTTAACATTGAGGATCTTTTTAGGATTAGAGTTTTAGATAATTAGATCATAACTATTACATCTCAAAATATTACACATTAGACACTTCTACAAATTTTCCTTTTTTTACAAAACATGAACTCTTAAAAAAAGAGTCGTGTCTAGTTCCATGTTTAAGACAGCATGAATTTTCCTTGACCCCATCCTTGACCCTATTCCACATTATACCCTGTGAAAAACATTTCAAAAAAATTGGGGTGAGCATAAAAAGCTCATTAAGGGATACACAAAGTAAGAAAATTGTCAATTTTTCAAAACATCAAGTAAACCATGAATACTATATCAAAGTAACACTTTTCACCTTTAAGAAGTAGTAAATACTCTTCCCTGAATAAAAGATCATTACTTACCCTTTTATAACCAAAATATTATAATAAAACTAATATAAAGAACACATAACTTATAAAGGTAACTTGGTACAAAAACATACTTAAATGGAATAACCATACGGTTAACTTCCACACATATCACAAAATGGAATAGCCATACAGCCAACTTCCATACCCAATGCATTGTAGGTTATAATGTAACCACCCATCCTCGTATTCATGGCACCACCTGTTATATGGTTTATCACGTAACCACCTATCAAATTTCCAAGTACCATTATAAAATCATAAGACATAAAACAAAAATAATGGAATGAAAACATTTCCACATTTCAGTTACAATATATCACTGAAATATATTGACATAACAAATACATTATAAAAACCATTTTCAATACCAAAAAACATAAAAGAGTATATGGTATTTATTTCATTTTAAAAAACATTATAGCTTATTAAGGAATCCAAAGACCAAATAATACTCACGGCGGCGGAAAAGGTCATTGTCACCGCGTACGTTAAAAGAAACATTCCTCTTTGTCATTTAGTAAAACGCTTCATAGAAAAAGATTCTCTTTGAATTAAATGAAAATTCAAAGGTGTTTATACTGCGTATAAAAGAAAGTGTTGTATTAAAACAAAAATATTCCTCAATGAAAGGAGATTGAGACGAAATCCCTTATAAAGATGGTATCCTTTGATTAAGGATAACTCAATTACATAATTGTGTGTGAAAAATGAATACACCAAATATAAGTGGATATTAAGTGTAAAAAATCAGAGTTCATTCACACAAATTCATAGAATGACATATTCACTGAGTACAAGTTTAACCCAAAGAATCAAAATTGGGTTATGAAGTTCCCTTGCAAAAATTCGAAAGCCTAACAGCATCACTTCAAAATTCAGAAAATGAGTTGATGAGGGATAAAAATGGTATCTCATCACTTGTACATTAAATTTATAGAAATAAGGATATATGAGAACATATCCCAACATAATAAGATGTAATTTAAAATACATAACAGAAGAAGTCTTTTAAAGAAGAGGAGGGTGAAATGTCCCCTTACCGATTTTGGTAACTTTCGAAACGTACACCCCATAGAAGAAGGGTCATACAATGAAGATGTAAATACCCATAAATGAAATTATATTACACAAAGAGTATAATAATGGGCAGTACAAACACCACTCAAATAAAATGGTGGAAAATGTATCATAAATCTCACGAGAATAAAAGTGAGATGAAAAATCCCTTACGAAAACTCGGCAGCATAACGACGCCACTTAAAACTTCCAAAAATCAATTTATGAGATCAAATAGGGTCTATTATAATATGAACATAAAATTATAGTATGAGGAATATAAAACAACATCCCCAAACATAATAAAGATGAGCTTAAAAGAAATGACATAAAAGAGAGTACTTAAATAGAACGATAGAGGTAGGATCCCTTACCTCAAGTCTGACTTGTCTTGTTCGTTTCTTTATATTCCTGAATAATAAACTTTGGTCAATTTATCATTTCATAAGGTCCTCCTTTAATTTTTATTATTCAATTGAGGTCATATATTATAATTTTTTAATAATTTATTAATAATGTGAGTTCAGATCAAACGTTTTTGTCGATGTTCGGTACATGAGTCAAAAATGAACTTCTTTGAAAATGATTATCCATGTAGTTATAAGTAAATCATGTCCAGAATAGTATTAATGATTTAAATATCATATAAATATAGTAAATTTTCATTTTATACTATTCCATAAAATTTGTAGATAAAAATAAATGAAATGCACCGTTCATGGAGACGGTAGGCCGTACGTACGCATGAACGCTATTTTCATTCCTTTGTCATATTAATGGAATTAAAAATAAATGAGAGATATATATATATTATAATTCCAGTATAATATATATGTTATATAGGTCACATATGTTTATTAATTTAATTCTTTATATATTCCATGTATTTCATGAATGAGTCACATCACTTGAGGGGGCGGTAGTCCACACTTCCTCGTATGAAATTATGGCATTTGCACAACATACAAAGCATAAAGGTATGTTTTAATATAAAACACAGAAGCATATAGAAAACATAAATACAAAATATTTCATATATTAAATACAGTGACATCATAATGACCACCATGAAAGGTTTTAAGAGAATATTGAACAATCATCGTTTCGTGAGGCAGTAATTCTCCATCTACAGAAACAGTATGTTCTTTAACCATTAGATGAAGGTGTGGGTAAGTTTAGCTCAAATATCTCTCATAAAAACATCCTAGTATATTAAATATACTGGTGTTGTTATAAAATAAAGGAATAAAAAGAGTTATGGGGTTGGAGAATCAAAATAAAACAAAAGAACATAAGAGAGGACATTACCTTTAAATCAGGTATCTCCCCTTGGTTTGAACCAAAAGGGTTTCCTGAAGAGGTTTCTACCTAAGTTAAGGATTCTAGAATGAAGATAGGGATATGGAGAGATAAAATGATTAGATTTTGGCCAAGCCAAAGGCATGAGAGGTGTGGGTAAGGTGGTAGAGGTGGGGGCCTTTTATAAGAGAAGAGGAGGGGCACTCTTGGAATGTTATAAGATATTACTTTATTATAAAATGCTTTTCGGATTTTAAAGGTCCCAAAAGGATATATTTCGAGTATAAGGGGATAATTTTTCTAAATCCACTCATCCATTAGGTTTGTGACATGTTTAAGAATTAGATTTTACATTATGTTTTCATTTTATTTAAATTGTTAAATAATGAGGTAATTGCTGCATCATCATGGTGTCATAAATAATTTAATTTATTTAAAGTCTAAAAATTATTAAACAAATATCATGTTTTAGGAAATATTTTTATCATTATAATGAATATTTATAGTAAAAAATATAAATTTTATAACCCCATGTAAAAATTGTTTTAGTAAAATAATACTTGTTTGTGACATTTTTATTTTAACATTAAATAAAATGTTACTAATGTCATTTTTCTAAAAAAGTGGCTCCATGGGGTCCCCAAGTTGACCCACGGATTTTATTAGTCATCCATGACTCATCTAACAAGGTTAGGACATGTGTCAAGGTCATTTCATATTATTAAAACATTATTTTTACCTTAAATTACACTAATTACCTCTAATCACGATTAATAAAACATAAAAGTTACTATTCACCAAAAAAATATTTTAATCCCATTGAACCAAATTTTAAATCCTAATGAAAACCATGTATGTTATATTTTTGAAATTCAATTCACAAAAGTGGTAATGTTTAATTTGAATGAAAAATCAGTTTTTAACTACCACTTTGTGGTTTCACTATTCATCAAAAATTGAAGTTTTTCAGAAAAATACCAAAAATTCACCCTAAGATATATTTGATATTACGAATTCAAAAATGATGTATATTTTACAAAATTCAAAAAATATATGTTTCATTAATTAATTGAATAATTAATTCCCGTTGTCAAAACAAATAGCATGTTTTTATGAAACAATATATATCAAAATATTTACACTAGTTTAAGTCTAATTTCAAAGTGAAATTAATTCCAATGACCACAATTAGATTAAATGGTAAAAATATATTCTAATTTCACTTTAAAACCAACTCAAAAGATAATCTAATCATATAAATAAATTATATTAAAAGGAGGTTTTGAATTAAAATACAACATTTTCACTATTTATTAAAAAATGAACTTTATCAGAAAAATACCAAAAATTTACATAAAGTAAATATTGATGTCCTGATTCTAAAGAAGAATTTTATTTGGTCCAAATAATGAATAAGAGTGACCAAAACTATATTTAATAGTTTTCTCCATCAAATGGCGATAAGTCGACCTTTTAGTGAATATTAGAGTATCTATGCCTAAAATTGAATTCTTTTCCTATTTTAAGCCTTTATCTTTTATTGGATAAATGTAAAAACATTTAATAAAAATATATAATCATATTTTAGTTATTTCTATTCATTCCCTCCAATAAAACGGCTAGGTAATAACTACCATTTAAAATAATATCATTTTATTATTAGAGTGTAACGTACGATTTCAAAAAAACTCGTTGTTGCGTATTGGGTACGCCATCGAGCATAGCGTTCCCTTTAAAGTAATATTAATATTTTATTCACAAATATTAATAAATATGAAAAAGTAATATTCTTTATTTTCATGGGATGTTACACATTTATATAATCAAAACATTGTCAAATACATTTTCAATACCAAAATAAAAGAAAATTAAAACATGGTATTTATTTTTCATTTAAAAAAGTTATGTCTTGTAGAGGAAGTCAAAACTCAAATATTGGTCACGGCGGCGGAGAAGTCATTGTTGCCGCATACGTACGACAAAAAAATTCCCATTGGTAGATTAGTAAAACACTTCATATAAAAATATTCCTTTTGAATAAAAGTAAAAGTCAAGGGGGTTTATACACCGTATAAAATAAAGTTGTGTATAAAACCAAATTTGCCTCAATGAAAGGGGATTGAGACTAAGTCCCATACCTCGTGTCTGACTTGACTCAATAATTCTTTGATCTCCTAAATAATAAACTAGAGTTAATTTCTACTTTTTTAAGAACCTTTTTCATGTTCATTATTACTTTTATATCTCTTATTACCATGTTATAAACATTATGTAATTATTTAAGTTAATAATGGTTGTTTTGTCGATCTTTGGTACTTGAGCCAAAAATAAACTTCTTATAATTAGATGTTGTTCATGTGGTAAAATATCCATTATATACAGAATTATATTCATGATTTAGATATCATATATATCATATATATCCAGTATATACCTGCATTTATAATATTACATAACATTTAGAGGTAAGAAATGAAATGCACCGTTCATGGAGACGGGAAGCCGTACGTACGCATGAACGCTACTTTCATTTCTATTTCGTATTTAAAGGAATGAAATAATAATTATATAAAGGTATATTATAATTCCATTATGATATCATAATTAATACCATTAAATCCATCCTTTATACGTCCCACATATGGCATTAACAAATCAAATCACTTTGAGGGGGCGGTAGTCCGCACTTCCTAAAATGAAATTATCGCGTTTACCCATAATGGAAACCATAAAGGTATGCCATAAAAAATACATAAGAATAAGGAAAAAATAAACATAATATATATCATATATAAATATAGTGACATCTTAATGGACACCATGAAAGGTCTTAAAAGAAGATTGAACAATCATCAATTCGTGAGGCAGTAATTCGCCACTCACAGAAACAGTATGTTCTTTAACCATTAGATGGAGGTGAGTGTAAGTGTAAATAAAATTCTTCTAATAACAAAATCCTAGTATATTTAAGATACTATTTATGTTACAAAATAAAATAATAAAAAGAGTTTAGGGGTTTGGAGAAGCCAAATAAAACAAAAGAACATTAGTGAAGACATTACCTTTAAATCGAGTAACTCCCCATGGTTTGAACCAAAAGGGTTTTTTGAAGAGATTTCTGCCTATGGTAAGGCTTATAGGATTAATAGAGGTATGTGGAGAGATAAATTGAGTAGAGTTTGGGCAAGAAAATGTCTTGAGATGTGTGGGTAAGGTGGTAGAGGCGGTGGCCTTTTATAAGAGGGAGGAGGGGCACTCTTGGAAATTCAAGAAATGTTACTTTATTATATAATGAGTTTCAGATTTTAAAGGTCCCAAAATGATAGATTTCGAGTATAAGGTAATAAGGGTTCGAAATCCACACATCCAATAGGTTTTTGACAAGTTTATGTCTTAGATTTTACATTATCTTTTCATTTTATTTAAATCGTTAATTAATGAGGTAATCGCTGCATCATCATGGTGTCATAAATAAATTAATTTATTTAATGTATAAAAATTATAAAAAAATATCATGATGTAGGTAATATTTTTTGCTTTATAATGAATATTTATAGTCTAAGATATAGTTCACACAGACAAAACTAAAATTGTTTTACTTGGGTGATACATACTTTGGTTATACTTTCCTTTTAAAAAAATAAAATGATGAAGTGTTACTATCACCCAAAAGTGATTCCATGGGGTCCAAAAGTTTGGCACAAGGAATCCCATGGTCGTCCATGACACAAACAGTAGCATTAGGACACATTGTGGGGTCATTTTTTGTTATTGTGATATTATTTTATTACCCTTAACTACCCGATTACTAATTAATTACGATAATTAAAGATAATTACAGTCGTTACTATTCATAATGTCCAAAAAAAAGAGTATTAATTACATAATTTGGAACTTCTGATAAAAAATATGGAATTTATTTTTACCAAATTCCAAACATAGAAATTTTAGTAATTAATTTTAAAATAATTCCCATTGTCAAAACAAATAGTGGGTTTTTTTGAAACAATATCTATCAAAAGTTTGACAATTGTTTATGTCCAATTTCAAATTGAAATTAATCCAAATTACCACCATTGTATTAAATGGTAAAAATATATTTTATTTAAACTTTAAAACCAATTAAAAAGATAATCTATCTATAAAATTAAATTAGATGAAAAAGTAGTTTTGAAGTAAAATGCAGTATTTTTCACTATTCATTAAAAAATGAACATTGTCCGAAAAATACCAAAAATTTATCCAAAGTAAATTTAAATGTCTCAATCCTAAAGAATAAGTTTATTTTTACAAATATATATTATAAAATTTTAAAAATATAGATTTAAGAATGTTTTCCATCAAAAGGCGGTAAAACAATCTTTTAAAAATATTAGAGAATTTTATGCTTAAGATTGGACTTATTCTCATTTTAAGACTCTAAAACACTATCTAATTCATAAATAGTCATAGATATGAAAATATATTACTCTTTAATTATTTGGGATGTTACAGTTTTAGGTTTTTAAATACAAAAGGTAAAAATTGTAATTTCCAATGGCATTTATGAGGTGCACAATTTGGATTCACAGTTGGCCAAACCGTGCACCAGAACTATCAAAGGGAACCATCCCCTCACATGGTTGGGTGCACAATTACACAGAACTTTTTCTAACCATGCATTTCATCTCTGTAACATGTCTAAATTTTCTCAAACATTTATACATTCTCCCCTATATAGTTTATTAAACCATCTTTCATTATATATGGGATGTACAGTCAAGATGCATGATTATTACTTAACATGAGCCAACCATGTGACTCATATAGAGTCTCCAAAAACCCGAGATTATGGCTTTGAAAAATCCCATGATTATCTTTAACCATTACTTAATCATATAACCCCAAGTATAAGGATAAATATGATGAATCAGGATAAAACATAAAAAATCCATACCTCGTCGAAAAATCCATGATATTAAAACAAGTGTCTTCCACTATGTAATGATGACTTGTTTGATCAATTGTGTGAATCTCAATACTTCTCAAAGATTGGCCTTCAATCTATATATAATTGATTATGATTCAAAAGGGTATATATTCCTGAGATATCCTTATATATGAGGTATAAATAATATGAAATTTTAGTTATTCCTTTTGGAATTAGTAATTCTTAATTATCTTCATAGATCTAATTAATAGTCTCTTTATAGACTACCTTTCCCAATTTATGATAATATTTATATATGATACTATTATATATTCTATAGAAAGTAAGAGGATAAAGTTCATTTGAGGACTGTATTAAATTCCCTAATAAATGAGAAGTTTTTTACCAAATTTACAAAAAAAATACTTCATGTTTTTTGGAATTATGATTTGATGATCATATAATTACTGGTGAGGGTAAATCAATAGATCCCTCAAAGAAATATGATATCGAGAAATGGACTAGAAAAATAACTATGATTGAGATTCATAGTTTTCTCAAATTTGATAGGTATTATCGATGATTTTTGGTAGATTCCTCAAATTTATAAAATCCATTAATCATGTTGATACAAAGGGGATCCAAGTTTCTTTTGATAGATGAATTTGAAAAAAAATCAAGGAGCTGAAGAGATGGTTGATTAGTACACTTATGCTAACACAAACTTATAGTGTAGAAGGGTTTGGGATGTAAATTGATGTATAAAATAAAGTATTGTGTTTTATTATCATTCAAAATGACATGGTGGTTTCATAATCCGCAATCTAATTGAAGGTATATGAGAAAATTTACCCAAATGATTTGGAGTGGGAAGTGATAATTTTTTCATTGAAAATTTTGATTCATTATATATATGGTAAATGGTGTGGTATATATACTAATCATAAAATCATGAATAATATATTCACACATAAAGAATTGAATATGTTCCAAAGTATTAGTTTGGAGATAATTTAAGATTATGACTGCTCAATACATTACCACACAGTGAAGGCGAACAAGGTTGCTGATGACCTATGTTGAATGGATCATGTTAGCTTTTCTGTGTGGTGGATTGGAATACATTGAATACTTATATACATATAGATATTGGAATTTTAAATCATTAATAAATGGGAAAATTTCAATCATTATCAAATGAATTCTCGACCATCCATCCTTTTATGATTAAAGTGGTACAAAGAAGGATATTCAAATGAATAAAATGGTAAGATTGTTCGGGAGTTCAACCATGAAAATTATGGAATGATATGATTCGGGACTCTAATATGTGTCCCTTTATTACCAAAATTAAAGTAACTATTGGATTATGTGTATAGATCATCATTATCTAAACATCCTATAATAAAAAATATGTATAGATATCTCAATGATAATTTTTAGTGGGACAACAATAATATATATATTGTATAGTATATATATTGATGCCTCGTATTACAAAAATTTAAGGTCGAACATCCAAAGTATAAGGGGATGATGAAACTAATGAAAAAAATAGTATTGAAATTGGTAAAATCACTTGGATTTCATTGTTAGAATCCCCAAGATATCATAATTTCATAATGTTATTTGGGTTTTAGTTAATTGCTTTATGAAGTTAGCACATTTTATTGATTTTGTAAAAAAAATCTCAACTAAAAATCCATGATATACATTAAAGATGTGGTAAATCTACATGGAGTACCACTCCAGATATATCTAATCGAGATCCATGTTTTACTTTGAAATTCCATAGAATTCGTCAACAAGAACTGAATATAGAGTTAAACTTTATCACTACATATCATCCTCAGATAGATAATCAGTATGAGAGGAAAATTCAATTCCTAGAAGTTATACTATGATATTACTTTATAGATTTTAACTGTTATTAGGATCAAAACCATTATCTATTTTAATTTTATTAAAATAATAGTTTTAAATATATAACTTAGTTTTCTATGTATGAAGAACTATATTGAAAAATTGTAAAATTACAGCATGTTTGGATGGGATTGGAGAAAAAAAGTATTTGGGACCTGGAATAGCTAATGAAATTGTAGATAAAGTTAGATACATTAAATATCACATTATAAAAACTCATATTTCAAAAAAGTGTAATGTTGAAAATCATCTGAAATATATTGAATTAAAATTTGGTGATAAGGTGCTCCTTTGAATATCCCCTTTGGAGAAGGTTATGAGATTTGGAAAGTTGGGGAAGCTAGGCCAAAGAAACATCAGTCCCTTAAAGATTATAGATCATATCGGGGTGGTAGATTATCAATAGGAACTTCTTCCAAACCTCCCCCAAGTGAATGAAGTGTTTTATGTGTCTATTTTTAGAAACTACATACCTGGACATTTGCATGTTCTGAACTTAGAGGTAGTAGAGATTAATGTTGAAATGTCCTATGAGGAACAACCAAAGGAGATCATAGATTGAATATATGAGGTTCTGAGAAATAAAACCATCCACTTAATCAAATATTTTTAGTTGAATTATAATTTTTAGTAAGATACATGTGAAACCTATGATATAATGTGGCATAAGTTTCCTCACATGGATTCAATGGCATAATATAATTTCAAGGTAGAAATTATTATTAGTGGTTTAGAATTTAGCACCCTATTATTTTAGAATATATTTACTTTTCAAATAACTTTGATGAATTAGATATGTTTTTATTCAAACAACTCCAAACTTTAGTGCATAATGAAATAAATTATTAAAATTATAAAATAAATGATTTTATAGAATAAAATAGCATCTAATTTAGTTATGAAAAATATCACTCTTTCAATTGAAATTTTTTTAAACTGTTTTTCTGAATTGTGAATTTTTTATAAATTTTATACTTTTGAGAAAAGATATTAGTAAAATTTATTGTTTAAATAATAAAATTACTTAATTATATCTATGGAATGGTTAATTATTGATAAAAATTACTAGTCTAAAAATTCTTTGATAAAATCAAAGATTTTGTTTATAGTCATTGTTATATTTATACATGTGGTTATTTAATATATAATTTCTCTCATTTTGAGTATGTAAAAAATATATAATAAAATATTTATACAATTATTGCAATTAATGATCATTCATAAATTAATTATAAATTGGATAAAAATGAATATAAATTCATTTTAAGGTAAAGTGAGATATTATTCAGAAAACGTTTTTTTGTGAACATTGTATTTTACATTTTTTTAATTAAATTAATAAATATTGGTAAATGATTTTAATGAAATCAGTTTATAGAATATTAAATTAAATAAATTAATATTCACTAAATGGGTATTAATAGTCATGGAAGAAAATTAAATTCATTCAATGATTAAATTTACATTTTTTTTCTAAAATTAGTTTTTACTCATTTTGAAAAATATTAGAATTAATTTTTTATACCATTAGTAATTAAAAATAATGAATTGGATTACATATTTTTTATCATAATTTCCAAAAAAAAATTAATTTTATTTTCATTTTTAATCATAAATTTAAGTCCCCTAGGTAAAAATATAGTCACAGTGGTTAACCTTAAATGTTGTAATTGGTAAAAGTAAGAAATAAGGCCACCAATATCACTAATACTTTTATAAATTTTATTTGATAAGTGTATTTAAACCTACATTATCATATACTTTTAAAATATTTACATTTTATGTAACTTTGTTTTCAGAATGAATATTATTATATTTGAGAGTTCATAATATTTACAAGGGTATCACTCACTTCACTTATAAAAGGGTGCCTCACCTTCTCACTTATTCACACACTTTTAGAAACTTATATCAAAAAATAACTACCAAAATAACTTATTATTTATCCTCTTAATATCTAGAGGTTCTTGTCCTACCAAGATACTAATCAAATAAAACTTACAGAGAGATCAAAAGGAGGATAACCATAGGAGTGACAATCATATTCACAAAATTATTTTTATATTTCTTCTTAAAACTCCTCTAAATATTATATTACCATAAAAAATAATATAATCAGTATCATTATTAATAAATAATTATCTAACTTATATTCAAATATTTGAAAATGAAAATGCTGCTCAGGTGTATGTGTGAACTACCAACTCCATGAAGTGATGTATTTCATTTTCATCACTACCTCTCTTGTATAGTTACAAATACAGATTTATTAAATAAATATGATATATGTGGAATAATTATTACTTTATAATTAAAAATAATTATTGGTTTTCCTTTCATTCCATATATTAAAAAAAGGAAATGTCACCAATGTGTAAATACTAAATATCGCATCCATGAATCCATGAATTTAATTTTCATCACTACCTTAAATGGATTATTCTAAAAGTTTATATAATAAATAAATATAAAATTAATGAAATGATTAATATTATGAAACCATTTCCAAGGATTAAGTACTATAACCTTCAAACTAAAACATGCATTGCAAGTAGAACTGCTAACACCCAAATACTAATTTAAAAAAAGAATTGTTATCAAATGGGTAATAAGAAATTGTCAGTAAATAGTATCTTAAAAGATAAATAAAGACATTATTCTAAAAAATACTTATAATAAATTTAAATTTATTATAAATGTGGTATGATCTTGTAAAATTACATGAAAGATCGATTTAAGGATTTATATTCCAATTCCAATTTTAATTGAGAATATTTATGTTTAAATTTCCATCAATGAAATTGTATATTAATTCTATATTAGACACATTATATTTTCTTCTCTTTTGATTATTATTAATTTTTATAAGTCTTATTACTATTTACATTACCATTTCTTCAAAAATAATCTGAAGGAATTATTGTAAGAGGATCTAACCATATCACTTCACTTCAGTTGGGAATATTTATCCTCCACATCAATGTGTTTTACCTTATTTCAAGATTGTTCTTATATATACATATATGATTTTTTGGTTAATTTTAAAAAAAATATTTTCAAATTTTTTGAAATGGGAATATTTTTTACCGTTTACCATATGATCTAATTTTGACTTTATTTATAAAGTGGTAAAAGAATGATTTTTTTTTACCACGTAACAGAATATTACCACAATCATAAAAATTATTCTTTATCAATATTCCATTATTGTGTCCAGGGTTTTTCGAAGAAATTCCTTTTTCCATTATTTTGTGATTTTTTTATTTTTCAAAATTTACCAAATGAAAATGATTTTCTTATTATTTTTCAAAAAATATTTTTAATTCTTTTATAAAATTATATTTCATATTTGTTAACATAAACTAATGAACGTTATAAATCACTAGGGATATTCTCTAATGATACTATCCACATTCATTTTTTGGAAATATTATGAGGATGTTTTGAGGAAATATTCATGAAACACATTTTTTCATGGGTTAACTATGTTATGAAAGAATAATAAATTCTTTAATGTTCTTATAGCATACATTTGAGTTGATTGTCATTATGTGAAAATTAGGTCTGTTATAGCCCTCCAATATAAATGGTAATATTTTATTCTCTCATAGATCATGAGACTTTGGTGTTCTATACTCTTATGAATCATGTCTTATCTTATGTTGATGCTTTATTCCATGACTCTTGATTTTATATTTATATCTTTAGGAGTAATTATTATATACTTTAATAATGTTTTGATTCCCTTATTACCATATTATTCTCAATTGTGATCTTAGATATTTTTCTCTAAGGTTTACCCTTACTAAACATAAGATCTCACACCTTCTTATGTTTCCATTTCCCTTTGTTATAAAGAAAGATATTAAGTATGTTATGTCTAGAAGGGTACTATCTTAAGATAATTTTCGTGTAAAATGTTTAATATTATTCAAAATTAAGTTTCTTATGTATCTAATCTCAAAATTCTCTAAATATTTATATTTCTTTGGATTGTATTTTTATGATGTTTATTGAATACTAATTTAAACTTGTGTAATATTTTTTTTATGTGATACCCAGTTATTCTCATGTATTCTTACATAATATATACAAATTCTATCCAAATGTTACCTTTCCCATCCATAGATTATGTCTTATTCTCTTCTATAAGAATTTAATTAAGGTAGGCTACTGGAGGTCGATCCAAACATGAATCGGATAACAAATTATTCCCACTGAGGAAACTGAATTACATTCCCCCTTCTCAAATTTTAATCCCCTTTTCCTGAAAATAAATTTTTGAATTATACTTTAAAATTTAATCCATACTAAGTATTATGTAAATTTCGTCCATATGAATACTAATAATGTTCACAAGTAAGGTATGTTTGTGTATAATATTGAGTATTGAATAACATATCCTCGTTAAAATAATATTTACATTGGTATATTGATTGAAAAATACTTTCTCAAAGTGTTAGAAAAATATTTAATATTATCATAAAACAAGAATGATGTGAATGAGTAAAAATATCAAGAATAAAATAAAGCATTATCTAGTATTGAATTTATAATCAACATACTTTCTATCACATCTTTAAGGATTTCAACTTTAGTTGTTGTTATTGGATAATATTTTCCATTTACCCTTGTCCTCTTATAAGGAATATTCCCTTAACTCTTAGAGAATTGATATTAATAATACCCCATATTCTTATATTTGAAGCATTTTATATTAGAATATTCATTCTTATCCAAGAATTTTGGAGCCTTATGGACTTTATCTCATCACTTAAAATATATTAAAATTTCCTTTTTGATACTAACTTAGTATTTCATTCCAAAATTATCATGTGTTGTAAGATCCAACATTACGTTCGTATTCTTCTCCATGAGAAATATCTTCCTCTTCCTTATTCATTAAATTAATAAATTTCATTTTCAAATCATCATGTTTATCTTGAGGAATATATTTCATAAATAATATCACTTTAAAATAATTTTATTCCCCAGATATATTCATATATTTAATGAATATAGTATTTAGATATTTCCTTGATCAATTTTTGGTAGTCTTTATAAGAAATATTATTTTAAACTCCAACACCATGGAAGATTAAGAAGATCACAAAAGAATTGTGATCAGGACACTAAAAAGGAGAAAAAACTATTCTAAATTTAATATGACTGAATTTTGTTTAAAAAAAGTATCATTATTTTGGAATGTGATCACTAGAGAGAGTATGTTAGTATATCCTTATAATATGGAAGTCATTGAACATTGGCCGATTCCAACCATTGTTAGTGATATGTGTAGTTATTTTTATTTTATGGATATTATCAACACCTTGTGAAGAATTTATCACATATTTCTAATACACTCCCTAAGTTAAAAAATAATGGAGTCAAATTTCTTTAGATTGATAAATGTGAGAAAAAATCAAGGAGTTGAAAAGATATTTGGTCAGTGCACCTGTACTCACACATTCCTATACTGGAAAAGTGTTTATGATATATATTGATACATATAATAAGTTAGTGTGATGTGTTATTATATAGAATGGAATGGTGGTAATTTATGCCTCTCTTCAATTAAAGGTTCAAGAAAACAATTATCAGACCCATGAATTTTAGTTAGCTGTAGTAATATTTTCATTGGAGAAATGGAGAAATTATCTTTACAGATAAAAGTTTTACATATATTGTGATCATAATTTATTATAGTATATATTCACCCATAAATTGTTTAATATTCTCCATAGAATATGGATGGAGTTGATTAAATATTATGACATCTTAACACATTACCACCCTTGGAAAGAAAACATAGTGGTTGATGATTTGAGTCAAAATGATCATCATAGTTTACCTATGATTAAGATCTCAAAAGATCCAATATTTATGGTTTTATAAAGGATGTAAATATAAATCTTGGACGAAGGGGATAAATTTTATCATTCTCTTATGAGTGTTCAGACATCTATCTACATGAAGTTTAAATATATGTATAAGGAATATGTAAAACTATAAAATAACCTAAGAAATGTTCCCACATTCAACATTGATTGAGTCAGATTGACAAGGTTAGGGAAATGAGTAATTGTCCATATTATACTATAATTGAAATATTATCTATTCATTGAATCACACAGCTCATCATTCTCTTTTCCTCCCTGAAATATCAATATTACATAGGCCTTAAGATGAAATTATAGTCAGATAACATGAAGATAAATATTACATAATATCTTTCTAGGGTCATTATATTAAAAAAAATTGAGGATGGGTGGAAGAATTATAATGGGGTGTTACAATGATTACATAAACCAGTATAAAAATGGGAAAATGTCACCATGTATTTATGTAACTCCCCAATACATTTAAAAGGAATAATGATATTGGAGTCTTAGTTGATCACCGTATAAATTAATTACATATTGTTTTTATGAGATAATATTTATCTCCTGATCATAATTGTTGAATAGACATTAAGGAAGTTCAAAGGTCACATTTAGTACCAACTTAGTTTTATCTAATCGAGATCTGAGGGTTACCTTGATGTCCTAGATATATCGTCATCAAGCCCTCAATACAGATTAGTTTTTATTACTTCCTATCATCCTTTGATATATGGTCAGTTTGAGAGAACTATTCTAACCATTTAATATATGATAATATAACGTTCTCTATATTTCAAATTTGTTTGGGATCAAGACCTTCCTCTTTTCAAATATTCTCATAACAATTACATTCACTCAAGAATTCATATGGCCCCACATGAATCCCTCAACCTAAAGAAGTTCATAGGTATGATATAATGGGATTAAATTGGATAATAAAATCTATTGGGACATAATGCAGTTTATGAAATGGTTGTAAATTTTATATCTATTCATTATCACATTAAGAAATCTTAAAGTCAATGGAATAATTTTGGTAAAAATCATTGGTGAGATCTAGAATTAAAATTTGGTGAGAATATATTCCTATTAACTTCTCAATGAAGTAAGGTTATGATATTTAAAATGAAGTGAAATGTAACTTCTAGGTTATTGGCCCATTATATATTCTTAATCAATTAAGGACGGTATGTTTTCTGTTTGTGCTTCCAATGATCCTTTCTCAAGTTCATAATGTTTTCCACATATCTATTTTGAGTAATTACATACTTAATCACTCATATGTACTAAACTCATAGGTTTTACTATTGGAGCATGATATTTTTGTGAATAAGTATTATAGAGATAAATTTGTATAAAAAATACTACTCACCAAGTTAAGGTTGTTTAGAGGAATCATAAATTTTAGGAAGGTACGTGGGAATCAAAGGATGCAATGAAGCAGAAGAATCATAATTTTTTTACATTATAGTCATGGATTTTGAAGGGAAAAATAAATTTTTAATGGTGGTATAGTGTGAAACCCTCATATTTTACATATAATCCTTTGAAATAAATTGGAAGTGTTCAATAAATTTCGTTACATGAATCTGTGAGTCTAAATGAACCATGATATACTATTACCTTTATAACCTAGCAATGAGATTTACTAGTGTCAATAATGATAACCAAATTATGATATATATATATATATATATTCCATAATTAAAAAGTATTGAAAATTTTCAAATAAATAATCATTAAATTATCATAAAATAATTTAATAATTAAAAGACCAATTTTTATGAAGAAATGTATTTTTATATGTTTTATGAATTTTTATATACAAAAATATTAATCACTTTAAAAAAATTAATTTTAATTAATATTATTTATATTTTATGAATAATCATATATACATTTATTATCCAATAGTTATAAATGAAGATAAAATCATCTTAAGGTTAAATGAGTTTTTTTCCAAAAACAATACGTACAATGTGCTTTTATCTTAAAATTTTAAATAAATCATTACTGATTGATTATAATAATTCAATATATATTATATATTCTATAAAATATTTTAATATTCATATAACATTTTTTTCTTGGAAATTAATGTAGGTTAATTCAGTTTCATGCATAAAATGGATTTTTTCTAGAAAAATATTTTTATTGTATTTTTGCACATATTTTTAATTTAACTTATATCACTTATAGAAATTTAATTTTATAAACTATAATTAATATTATGAATCAAAAACTCCAAATTTTTTAAATAAGACACTTTAATTTTTTTTCTTAATGAATAGTAAAATATTAAAAAAAATTCCACTCTTAAGGTTAAAAGGGGTTAACGAAACGAATTAAACTATGATATAATGATAAATATTCTACTTAAAATTGTATAAATATTATTGGTTGCTAATATTTATAACTTATCATAATTTAACTTCTAATTCTTGGATATTTGGTTCCAGTTTCACATGAAAGTGACATTATATTATTTAAATATTTTTATGTAATTCCGTACATGTCCATCCTCTCACATATAAAAGGTGACATCTTCCCCTCCCGTATAAGGAAAAATTATTCCCTATAGATTATCCAAGAACTATCCAAAAACCTTTCAAGATTCCTTCCCTTAATTATTGATCTTATTTTATTATCCTAATACCATCCTATGAAGGCTTAAGGTCTAAGCCCTAGGAGGTCTCTCAAAGAAGAGGTAATCATATTGCCCGACTCATTCAAAGTTTACTTATTCTTCTAATAATTATAAATTTTTGGTATCCATATTAAAATAATTAATCTAGTATAATATATATACTAATATGTTATTATTATTATTATTATTTTATAACCATGTTATTTATCCTTTCCATCAAATGGAAAATTAATGTATAGCGTGTGCTTACATGTGGACTACCACTTCTAAGTAGTAATATGATTCATTTTACAAAACTGGATCACATTAATACATTTATTTATGGATTTCATAAATATATATTATAACAATTTTATTATTATTATTCTATAATTACAAAATATTATTTATCATTCTTTCCTTTTTTTTATTTATAAAATGAAAATATTTTCCAGACGTACAAATGGAGAACTGTCTCCTTAAACGGTGAAAATGATTTTTCTGTCTCTTCCTTTTATGAAAATTTATAAATGTGCATATAATTAATACATATTATATTTATATAATTATTAAAAGTAATTATATTATGGAACCGTGATCAATATTCAAGGACCAAAACTATCGAATCATAACATATATGAACAACTAAGTAGTTAACAACCAAAATGACAATGATAAAGAAATGTTGTAAGTGAATAGGAGATAAGAGGCTATATGTAAACCATGTATGTTATAATAAGTATGAATATTAATCTTTTATTGAATTATAATTGTTTTAAATTTACTATAGAAGATGTTGAAATCACTTAAAAAAATTCAAACATGATGTATGGGTTTTATGTTATAATCTACCTGTTTATAATGACTGTTTATGCGTACTTTTCTGATAAAGAAATTATATGATATATCTCTAAAAAATATTATAAATTTTATTATTCACTCATTATATATTTAAATTTCTATGTTTCCCTTCCAATTTCCTCTCTCTAATAACTCAAACGTTCAAAATAATGTTTTTAAAGAGAACCGATATTGTTTTTTTATATGATTGGGAATATTTTTCTCGCATATCAATATTATTCATTAAAATGTTTTATATAATTTTTGAACTATTATTAAATGATTTATTAAAGTATTTTTTAACTTTTTTTTACTTTCTATAACATTATTTAAAATTAATCTTCTTGTCATTTTTCAAATGAGTGACTTTTTATAAAATGTGTGCATGGAAACTTTGTTTTAACATCTACCGCATGAACATATTTTCTTACCTTTATGATATTATTTTCCTTGATTCTTCATTTAAAATTTTAATTCAAAAATATTTTTTTCCATTGTATTATAGAAATTTTTAGATTTTACATAAGTGATATCAAAATAAAAATGGTATTTTCCACAAAAATGTTTAAGTGATCTGTTAAAGGTATTTTTATCTTTGGAAATATCCATTGGATTTACTTGTAATTCACTGGGGATATGAAAAAATGATTCCATATTTATTCATTCTCTATATGATTTTTCATTATGATGATGAAATATTTATTAAACCCATTTTCCTTTCCATTGGTTTCTCTATGATTAAATGACAATGTTTTTCTGATCTTATGGAATACATAAAAATGGATTATAATTATTTAATGGGTGATTCCATTATATCCCTCTATTACATTGGGTAATGATTAATGTTTTATGTATTCAAAGGGTACACAGGTGGTTATCCCAAGTCCAAAAGTGGGTATACAGACATTTATCCCAAGATCGAAGAAGTTATACGGGTGGTTAGCCCAAGAAAAATATGTGATGAATGTCTTGGTGGATGGATTTGACATAAGATTTCTAGTATTATGATCATATAACACTTTTTAACTCTCTATGATATATTTTTATTCTTATTATATGATCTGATGAAATTTTATTCCTCTATGATTTGTGTATTATGATTTTCTAAATCCTTATTCCAAGATTATAATCTATTAATTCTCGTGCAAAATTTTCCAATGTAAAGCTCATATTCCCACACCTTTATAGTAATGTAATGATTACACATGATCACTGAATGATATATCCCATTTTATCCTTACTAATCATCTGATATCCCCTATTATTATTTTACAATACCTCAGTTTTGAATAAATTTTTTTAAGTATGGTGTTTCTAATAAGTGTACTATGTGATAAGAAAGTTGTGGGAGAAGATGAATATCTTTAAAAAATAATATGATTATATAGCTAGTCTTAATATACACTAAACATTTTCTATTTTAGGGTGTTAATTGTTATGATATGTATTAAATATTCATCTAAAATTCAATAATTTTTATGTTTTTATTTTTTGGGTTTTCTCAATCTATGTAATTTAGTGATGAAAAATAAAATGTGTCATTCATGGAGGTTGTAGTCTAGACATAACACAAGTGATGTTTAAAATTCTAAAATGGTTTTTCAGATGGAAGAAAATGTTTATTCCATCACCATAATAACATTTTAGTATACTATTGATACTGAAGTCATTATATTAATATGGTTATGGAATATTATGATGAGTTAAAAGAATAATGGAATTGAATGAAATCGGTTAAAACAATTAACTCTACCATGGATATCCTCTTTTCGGAATCTTCTAAAGTATTCTTAGATTTTTTGTCTGTTCAGGCCAGAACATATAAAAAATGGATAATATGGTTATATGTGAATTTGGATAGATATTTTTTTTACTAATAGTCTTACAAGGTGAGAAGATGTTGGGTGGTGAAGGGATCCCTATATTTGTGAGAGGGTGACATTTTTATGTAAATACTCCTTAAATTATTATATTAAAGAGATTCACTTTCAAAGGAGAGTGTCTTAAAAAGTTGAAAATAATGGATAGGGGATTATTATTAGTCAATCCACTACATATCCACAAAAATAAGTGATGTGTTTTGAGATATTTTAGTCATTTTCCCTCGATTTATTTTATTCCCATTCTTTACTTATGTTGTGGGAAATCAATTTTTAACCTTGTTAACTAATTCATATACCTAAAAATAAAATTCATTGTTTTACATGAATTGAACATCCAGATTCAAAATCCAAAAACCATTTTTTATTATTAAATTACTATATATGGTAAAAACTAATTTTAATAATAGTATGGTTAATGTAATAAAAATAGTTTTTTTAATTCCATTTTATTCACAAAAATGAATTTACCTAAATATCATTTGTAATACTGATTACCATGATATTTATTTTCTTATTAATAAAAATAGAAGAGTTTTGTGAATTTAAATTCAATACAAAACTGAATTTATCATTAGTAATACATAATTAAATTAAAAGTACTAAATAGTTTTTTATTAGAATAAAACATATCTTAAGTTATAAAAAGCCAAACATAGATTTAAAATGAAATGTATATATATATATATATATTTCAAATGAATTATTTTACATTATAAAATACATTTTCTATTGATAAAATGTTTTTATAAATTTTAAATTCATTATTATGTCATGATGATGTCAATAAATCAATGTTGTTGTTAAAATTAAATTTTAAATATTCTCCCAAAAATAAACTTTTTTAGAAAATTCTAAAAAAATCACCTTAAGATAATTTTTGAAATGATGAATCCAAAAATTATTTCCATATAATAAAAATCAAACTATAAAAAGTAGGAATATTTTTTTAAACATAGTTATGAATAAAATTATTTATATTTTGTAGATGAGGAAACCATGACCAAGGTGCAAGGATCAAAACCATAAAATTAGATCATATGTGGAAAAATAAATATTTAACATGAAAAAAAAATTATTTTAACAATGTCTTATTACTAAAAGTGTAATAAAAAATTAAAATTGAATCATATACCGTAAAATATATATATATCCATGTGTGTGTTTTTCTTTATATTGTTATATAATTAAACTAAATTTATTAAATATGCAATTTAAATTGTGTCCAACTAATCAGAAGTATGAGTTTGGGTTTCTTGGTTTCAATTTCAATTTCTTCATACATACTTTATTTTATGCATAATACTTTGGTATTATTTTGATTCACTTCCAAAAAAACGTCTTATTTCTTATTTTTCTAATAATTCATGAAATTTATAAGTTCAAATCAAGATATTTCTTTCTATGGGTTTTCATTCAATTGTTATAATACAATAAGGGTTTATCTATCTCCATTTTCTATCCATGAGAAATATTTCAATTTACACACTTATTTTATTTTATATGGTGAATATGCTTCCTCCTTGAATAATTATATCAAGATTCACTCTTTAATAATAGTATATAATGTTCCATTTAATTTTCTCTCTTTCAATAGGTTTTGATTAAAATTTTACAAAATTTATAAGTGTTTCTCATAAAAAGTTTTTCTATTTGGGATATCATTTAAATTATAAACAAAATTATTTATATAGTGTGTATGCTGAATATTTGATATACTTTTTCATTAATCTCTTTTTAACCAAGTTATTTTAGGTTCTATAATGAGTAATTTCTTTCAATTGTATCTTTTTTTACAATTCTTAAGGGATTTTACTTAAAATAATTACTTTAATGTTTTAAATTATTTTACATAACTCTTCTTCTACCATATCCATATTATTTATTTTGTTTCACGAATTTTATTCTCTATACATCAATGATTTTTTAAGTTCATTTTCCCTTATTTTTTACTTTCTTTACAATGGTCCTAAATGTATTTTTGTAATGTATATTGTATGGGTTATTTTTTACTTTATTTATAAAGGTGTAAAAAGAATGTTTTTTAACATTTATCACTTGAACACATTTTACCGCTGTCATTTATATTCTTCATTATTAATATTACTTTCCATATTTTTATGGATTTTAAAATAAAATCATATTCCCTCTATTTTTTATTTTATTATTTTTAAAATATTACCAAAAGAGAACTGTATTTGTTCTAGTGTATAAAATAAAATATGTAATGCCTTTATAAACACTCTTTTTCCTATTTTAAAATAATTTAATAATTATTATATTTTACTATGTATATACTATATTTATATTATCCACCTTTTTTTATGGATGGATAATGATGATATTTTAAGGAAATTATCATGAAACCCATTTATTTTCATTAGGTTAATTAAGTTATGATGGAATGATGAATTACCTTATGTTATTTAAATATACATATGTATAGTTTATCATTATCTGATAGGTGGGATTTTTATATCCCTCCAATGCATTGAGTATTGTTTTACCTTTAATGAGATCATTATTATACATAAGTGGTTAACCTAAGATCAAGGATGCATGAGTGGCGACCACACATCAAAAAAGTACCAGGTTTGTTAAAACAATCATATTATATTTTTGGAGAAGATTTTATTATCCTATTATGTGGTTAATTTAATAGTAGTTATATTTTACATGTGATATGATTTTAATTTTTATATTTTTTCTATAGTCTTATGCTATATTTATATTCTTATTTTATGCTCATATGGATCATTATGGTTGATTCTGATATGACTCATGTATGTTATTATGGCATAGCATTATACCTTGACTTATGGTTTATGATATATTTTTTGGTGATGAATATCTTATGTTATGTCCATGAATATTAATTAAGTTCTCAAACCCATATTATCATCTTATGTGCACTTATGATCATCAATTATTAATTCATATGATTAAACTTACTAATAATTTTAGATTACTATTATCTTTTTTCATTTCCATAGGTTATAAGGAAAACCATTGTGTGTGATATATTTATAAGGGTATAACGTCTGTAGAATTTTATGGGATATTTTAAGAACTATTGTAAAACAATAAATTGGTGAGATTGTGTGAAAAAGTTTTATTTTAGGTGAGAAAGATATTGGTTTGGTTAGTTAATTATTTTTTATAATTATATTAAAAATTAAAATTAAATGTTATTGGTAATGTGACTCAATACTAGTTATTGAACTTTAATTATGGATGGTTAAATTTTGGTCGTTTCAGTTCGTATCGAATCCATTAAATAATAAATATGTTTTTTTCATCGGATATGGGTGTCTGGGTATTGGGAATCTCACTAATCTATAATATTAAGAGATTAATTGTATCATCCTGAGTTCTTAAAATTAAACACTATATTTGATAGCATACACGATACACCACATCGAGCTTAAATGAACAACTAAATATTATTATTTAAATGTTACTCTTAAATCCTTGTCGTTAAAATCGTGAAGATGAATATTATTAATTGAATTATAAAAATATGGTTTACACCTGTATATATAATTAAATTTTTGGAGGATAATTAATTATAAATTAATGTAATCACTTTTTAAAATAATAAAAGTAAATGTTTTTACTAAAAAATTAAATATCCATGAGTGTATTTTGTACTAATAAATAAAAAAATCAATCTTATTGGATTAAATTAATGAAATATATATATATATAATATTAAATCTAATTTTTTACATCCATATTATGTTTTCTCTAGATGTGATATAAGAACAAATCAAGTTTTACATATAAAAGAAGTATTTTTCTAAAAAGGTAGTTTTTCTGCCTTTTGATGGTGAACATGTTTTAAATCTAGTTTTTGTCAATTTCATAAGTCTTATTTGAAACAATAAACTTATTCTTGCAAATAATATTATTAATATTTACTTTTTTTGAATTTATGGTATTTTTCTAATAAGATTAATATTTTAATGAATAGTAAAAAATGCATTTTAATTGAAAACTAATTTTTCTTCAAATTTTTTTATAGTTTTAAATTATATTTTTGAATGGTTTTAAAGTTTAATAAGATCATTTTTATCATTATATATAATTTATCTCATTTAAAATAATTTTACGTTGAAATTAGATAACAAAAATTTGTGAACTTTTGAATTTTTTTAATTTTAAAACTCATTTCCTCTATCTGTCTACGGGACTAATTTTTAAATAATTTCTAGAAATTATCTGTTTTGAATTTGGAAAATTGGATTATATATTTTTAATAATATGTTTTAAATTATTTAAATATTTTCCTTTATTTTTTTTACATTATGAATAGTAACATTAACAACTGTTTTTATTTACACAGTTAAATACAAATCGGGTAATTAAGGGTAAAAATAATATTATAAATATTATGAAATTACCCTATAACATGGAATAATTTAATTGGAAGAGTTTTTTTTTTTTAAAAACCTTGGGATGAAATTGTAACCTTTTTAATCCACGTGGATGAGAGTATAAATTTTATAATATTATATTCAATGAAGTCAATTTTGTCACAGTTTTTTTAACAAGTAGAATATTTTTAATATGGGGTTATATAGAGAATTTATTCTACTATAAACAGTATTTGGGAAGATAAAATGTTTTACTTAGTTATGATAATTTATTTTTAATTTTTATAAAATAAATAATTCAATTACAGGCTTTAACAATTATGATGCAATAATTGATTAATTAAAGGAAATATCAAATAAATTATATTAAAAATACTAAAATAAATATAATTTGAAATTATTAATGTAATACATGAATTATTTTCAGTAAATTAACATATTATTGATTTTTTAGAATTATTTTTTCTAATTTATATTTATTTTAGGATTATTTTAAAAATTCAAGTAATGAATAGTGTCAAAATTGATATTATTGATATTTTTAAATAAATAATATTTAATTAAATTATATAAAATTTATAAAAGTATCAACTTCATCCAAATGATTTTTATAAGTCTTAAAATTTCATTAACGACTCATTTATAGGTACTTTTGTATTTTATAGTAAATATATTAACCATAAAAGTGTAAATTACATGATATCATGGTAAGAGTTAAAGCGGTTAAATAAGTGTTAAAACAAAAATATAAGGATTGAAAAATTATAAAAACTTATCTAATTTTACTTTTAGGAATATGATTAGACCCAAAATCACCATATATTTTAATTAAATCAATTTTGACCCATTTTTAAAAGAAAATTAATTTATATTAACTTAATATTTTAAAGAATTCCAAGAGTACCCCTCCCTTCCCTTATAAAAGGGAAATCATTCTTATCATTTTCTTATACTTCAAAACCTATTTAGTTTGTAAAATATCTACAAAAAAAATCCTAGAATCCCTCCCCGTATTTTATTGCTCTTATTTTAGGTATAACAAATTCCTTAGAGGTGTTAAGGTGTTAATCAAAGGACATCGTTTAAAGAAGAGCTATCATTTTTAATTAAGTATTTCTATTTAATTTCTTCATCCACTTACTTAAAATTTTCAAACATAATGATGAAATAATAAATCCAAGATCCTAAATATACTAATATGTTATTATTTTAATTTCATTTCCTAAATCCATCTCCACTTCCATCAAATGGGAAAATAATTATTGTTCATGTGTACAGTGAATTATCACCCCATGAATCGATATAATTTTTTTCCATCATCATCTCTCATGACTGGTTATAATGATGGAATTGAAGTTAATATATAATTTTCATGACATATTTATTATTATTAAGAGTTAATGTATCATTTTTTGTTTTTACCTTTCAATGCACATATAAATGATCATGTTGTTTGTACGTACGAGTGAACTATCACCTCCACAAAGCAATGTGATTTGTTTTTCATCACCACATCAAATGAATTATATATATATTTATATTTAAATTATTAATATGATATTAATAATATAATTTTCACTTTTTAAATATAAAATCAGACTTATCTTCTTTCCATAATGATCACTGAAAAATGAAAATGTTATTCATGCGTACATACGGCCTACCGTTTCAAAGATTATAACGTTGTTCATTTTTCATAACCAAAACTAAATGGTTTGATTTCAAACTATAATTGATGTTTAAAAGTTATTATTATGTCATGAATATTATTTTGGAGATGATTTAATTATGACCACATTGACTATTGGCATCACACTAAAGTCATTTTGGACTCATGTACCAAATATCATCAAAACATGCATCAAAAACTTATATAATTAACTAATTGTTAAAACATGATATTAAGTGATATAAAATGAATAATAAACATTAAAAATGTTTTCTAGAAAGTAAATAGTTTACATAAGTTTATTATTTAGGAAGATAAAGAGAATACATGATGAATTATACTAAAGGTAAGGGACTTCATCTCAGTCTCCTTTCATTGATGCATATCTTGATGTTACACACCCATCTTCATTTATGAGGTATATATATATCCCCATTGACATATTATTCCATGAATTTATTTATTCCCATGTTATTTAATGCATTTTAAAATGTCATTATTTCATGTATATTTGGATTTAATTATTCAAAGTGGTATGGTACACTTTGCATGTTTAGATATTTAATTATCAAATCATTTTATCCATCAATAATCTTGATTTTATTTTATATATTTATTTATATTGATATAAAAAGAGTATAAGTTTTATGTCTATTTTTAATTTCATTCAAAGTTTTTCAAAAGGAATCTTTTTATGGGTTTTATATGGAATGTCTATAAAAATGACAAAAGGAATGTTTTATTATTAACATACACAGCAACCATGACTTTTCTTCTGACATGACTATTATTTAATTTCTAGATTCCTTTTAAAGATTATATGTTTTCTTAAAAACCCCTTATTTTTCTTTTTGGGTATTTCTTAATTGAAATTGGGTTTTTAAAATGAAATGGTTTTTTAAAGTGTTTTTCATATTTGATTAAAATAGTTTTTCAACGGGTTTTGTGATGAAATTTTTTTATTTATGAAATGGTGCTTGAGCATTATATAAAATGGGTGATACATATAAAGATTATATGAAGGCTTAATCCCCATTATATCTCATGTTTAAGCCTGATACAACTTATATGATGGGTTTAGCCCCATTATAGCTCACAGTTGAGTTCGATATAGATTATACAAAGGGATGGTCCCCATTATAGCTGAAATGTGAGCATGATATCACAACTAGAAAATTGGCCTATTTTTATGGTTGAAAACCATGGTAATAGGGCCTAAAACCATGTCCATAACCTAAGGAAACAGTTTTCTTAAACCATTTCCTCTATCACTATGGCAATAGTTCTAACCTATAACCATATTTTCAACCATGTCCATATATCACCTATAGTCACAGTTTTAACCGAGGACATAGATCATCTATTTCCACGGTTATAACTATGGACATAGGCCCCCATTTCCATGTTTTAACTATGGTATTAGATCACCAATCACCATAGCTGAAATTGAGTCCATAAGTGACCTATTTTCATGGTTTAACCATGGATATAACTAATCTATGGCCACAGTTTTATCCTTTGAAATAGGTGATATAATACCATGGTTAAAACCATGACTATATCCTTTATATGGTATAAAAAACTAATTTTTTTTATTGGTAAATAAATGAATTCACACACAAATTAAAAATATATGAATGAATCCACACATACAAATAGAATAAACGTAACCACACCATTCATTATTTACCTAATAAATCCACACATACATAGAAGAAATGCCTGAATCCACACATAGACACACAGAAAATTCTTGAATCCACACAAACACGTAGAAAAAATGCATGAATCTACACACACAACATAACTGTTTAAATCCAAAAACTACAGGATTAGAAGTATGTTTGTGTTACCAAAGTCAAAAACATACATCATAAATGGAACCACACCATTAATCTTTTACCAAATCAACGCACCAATATTTTTTACTCACTTTTTCTGGTCCTCCTTGGCTTCTTATCATTCTCAAAAGGTCATTGGATGAGTATAAGTGGGGTGTGAATACTCTTTAATCTATTTATAGATGGATTTAATGGAAACAAGAACTCTATATAATCACCATCATTCTGAGTCTGGTTTCACAACAATCAATCTTGGAAACTCGATCCATGCATGATTTCCAAATTCATACCTTGAAGCATCAATCTCTCTGTCATATTTTATGATTAGCTTCTGGTAAATAGCATTACCTTTGCTGGTGGGAGTTCAATTCAACTATGAAACATCATTATTATTTAAGAAACTAAACAAGAGGGAGTGGAAGTTCAATAATTGAACACTTTATATTAACATAATGCAATGTAAAATTTAATATACGTAACATAATTCACTATTAAACATACCTATATTTTTATAATGATATATCATGCAGGTTTTCATAATGCAGATAACATAATGCACTGTTATATACTTTTAACTAGTTTTCATAATGCATAAAAAGTTTTCATATAATTATAATGCAGGTGACATGATAACAGATATGAAAAAACATAAGCTTCACATAATGCATGTGTGTATAATATAGGAACCAAATTTTCATAATTATTTTAACATGATAATGGGTGGGAAAAACATAATACAGGCATGTATAATAATAGGTTTTCATATAATTATAACTCATAATAGGTATGTACAAGAAAAAAATAGGTTTTCATATGAAACAAACATAATAAAAATGGGTTTGTATATTAAAAAAACAGGTCTTCATATGAAAAAAATAGTTTTCATGTGTAAAATCATACATGAGGGCCTCTTATATGCATATGAAAATAAAAACATGAAAACCTACTATGAATATAAAAAAAATATGCATTATAATGCATAATTACCATCAATACAACCTATAATCCTCATGAAATTATTTTTCATTTGAAAAGATACCCAGACATAAATTTAGTAATAGTTTTTCATGATGGTCATGAAGAAAACCTATAATAAAAATTAAATAAATATATTTTAATGATCAGATTTGTGGTAGGAAAAATTTTTCTTCAAACAACTTGAACATAACTTTTTCCATAAACACATTAAATTATCATAAGAAAGAATATTCATAAAAAAGTAACATTTTTGAGGAATAAAATATAAATTAAAAAAAAGAAATATATTTAGGGATTAAAGGAGGAACACCACACTGATGCAACTATATAGTGGATAACTTGTTTCTCCAAGCTTTCAAAACCACTTTTTCTACATCTTCAGCAGGTAGTAAATCAAACTTGGATGATGAAAACCAATAAAAATGAAATAAATAAATCGAACTCAAATGAATCATTTGTATAGTTCATGTATGTGTTCACAAGTAACATGTGGTGGTAATTCATTATCATTCATTCCATTTTTATGTTATCTCACACATATACCTCTAGTGATCATAGGATTCATCATATCAAATAGAGGAAATTACTGACAAACAACCAACTCATGTTTAGGGATGGGGATGTGATGTTCTCATACCTATCAAATGGAAGATGATGTTTAGAGTTAGTTTTCTTATGTGAATTGGATTATAATTTTTTTGAAGTAATGTTATGGTGTTCTCATAACCATATATTTTATTGAAATTTTCATATAGCACCACAATTAAATATCGAAGAGCAAGCCCAAAACCAAATTATAAAACAATTTATATTAATACATAACTTATAGGAAACTCACCTAGAAGGATTTCACAATAAAGAGAACATATTATATGATTGTGAGTTGTGCTTTGTAATAGTTCTTATGATACACTGTTAAACAGAAAACATATACCATACTTTAGTAGATAAATGATTATGTGGTTCTAAAACACATTTTCAATTGAAAACAATTATAATAATACATCACTTCGTTTTATTGAAAACAATATTATTAATTATTTTAGGGTGTTTTCTCAATATTTTCCAACCACTGGACTATATCACATATACCAAATGAGGTGATTTAGAAAATGAAGAAATAATAGATTAATCAGTAATCAGTTTTCATAATATATTGAAATATTTATCAGTTTTATATTAAAAGAATATTTATGTATAAAGAGAAATATAAGTCAATATTTATGAGAAATAAACCAGTTTTGCATGTTCTACTCTTAAATTATTTAAATATAATGATTATTTTTATACTCATGATTCAATCTAAAGTATCCAATCATGTAGAGTTAAATAAGAATAAAAGATATTATATTATTCATGGAAGAAAACAAGAAGATTCATGGAAGAAAAGTAGAGTAAGTGAGGTAAATACTTATAGGAAATAAAATATATAAGCCTTTATTATTATTGAATATTATTTTATAACAATGTTTGAATATTTAAAATCATATTAACAAGGAGATATCGTGGAAACATATTGATATGTTATTCATGTATTTTATATTGAGAATAATAATTGATAGAATGGATTAAGAAATATTGATTTTTAAATGAGAGAATAATAGACTTTTATAGAAGTAATATTTCTATATTTAATCATTTGAATAATATAATAAAGAATATTCTAGTAATAAAAAATAGGAGAAGAGTTAAATATAAGGATACTAAATTTTGGAGAGAAAACAACATTGCGGTTATCTTGTATATTTGGTGAGTCAAATAAGGAAAGTGTGATCCAATGTTGTATGTAAGAAGGAAATATTACATGTTAAAGAGGAAGAATAAGAAAATAAATGGATTGGCATGTATATTATTTTCTCATCAACATATAGGATAAAGAAGACCAAGTGACATGACTATCTAATGATTCATTGTATCGTAAGGATTGAATAAAATTAATCCAATCCTTATGCTTTTTGTGAATTATATGTAACCCTAAAGGATTTTTGTATAACTAAGACAACTATTTAGTTTTTTATATAAGAGTAGACATTAAGATTACTGCATTTGCGGAGAAGGATAAAATATTTTTAAGGCCACCAAAGTGACTTATGTTTTCTTATTTATCATTATTCATGGGGATCTAGTTGAATCTAGAATTTATAGAGGAAGGAATGGATGGTTACAATGTTTTAATTAACAAGTTGGTGGTTTCATATAACTTGGTTGATTCTAGGATAATTGGTTGAAGGGGTTACATGGGGTAAGAATAGGTGGGGGTCTCATGATGGTTTTATATGGTCCATCCTAGAAGGATCTTTTATGGGCATCCCATTGACCAAAAAAATTAAAGTGGTTTTCCGCTCTCTTTAGACTTAAATTAAAGTCTTCATGAGGGATTTAATCTCTAAATACTTTCTTACAAATTAAATGCTCATAAATACTTTCATTTCTCAAAAAACATGCCTCATGAAATTACTTCTCAAAAAGTGTGTTGGGGTGTATTTATAAGAAAAGTTAGTATCTATTTATTTTGGGACTTATGAAATTGTTATCATATAAAATTGATGTGTGATAGCATGGATTACTACATCGACACCCCAAAACAATTTCCATAAAGACGGCTGGTAATAGCCTAAGGGTGTTACCTTTCTCCCTTAAATGACACCCAAGCTACTGGAATCCTTTCAACCAAAAATAAGGAGTCCAAACTAACTAGAAATCATGCATGCATCAAGTAATATTTTCATGGTTTCATTGATTTGTTTACATAGTGAATGATCCTTTTGATGAAAATGTAAAAAAAATAGAATTATTTTGTATAGATCTTAATATTAAATTGTTTGCAATTTTTTCAAGAACCAAAAAATTACCCAATCATAGATTGATCTGATTAGAATAAAAAGGATTAAAAATTGAAGTAAACAAGTACTTATACATAATTATTTCATGGAACTCATAAATTTGAAGATAAATACTTATCATTTCCCCTATATATATAGTGTGGAGGGTCCCCTTCTTCTCTACATTTTGAACATAATGAGGTTCTTTAATTCTATCTATTTATTCATATTTTTTTTCTAATGTCAATGTATATTATTTTCCTATAAAGGAATTCCAAAATCCACTAGTTGAAATCATAAGAACATACACAAAGCCATTTCCTATGTGAATGATTTACATCAGTCTACATAAAACATATGTGACATGTCCTTTATAAAAGTTTTATGTGGAATTCATTCATTGGAAAAAATAGTGATTTTATTCTTTTCAACTCTTTTTAAATTGGCATGGACTATAAACTCTTTTAATTGTTCTTTTATTAACATAAATATAAAATAGATGCTCAATATTTGACTTTGTGATGAATTGATATGGAAAAAAACATTGAGTATAACTTGTGACAATATGATTTTACAAGTAAAATTATTCTTTCAAAGTTGATTAAATTAACAGAACTAAATTACTTGGAATCATATAGGCTTCATCATTATGTATTCGGGTTTCTAGTTGTTGGACCAATCCTTGAACCTCATCCAGGATAGAAGTAGACAGTGCACTAGATAAATTGACATCAGAGAATTTTATTAAGGAGGCTAAATATATATATGTGTATTCCCTTGGATATTCCTCACTAAATCAAGAAGTGAGTCCTAAAATCTAGGAAACATATATTTCTAATTAATCAACTATTATGTAAAGGTGCTTTGAAGACCACAAGTAGTGGAAAAATAGCATTATATTCATCTAATATGTGTCTTTGGTATGGATTAAGGGTGTCCTTAATGTGTCCACCAAAACTATGAAAAATTTGAGTTATTGATAAGCATAGTTGTAATTTATGAGATGGTCTATATTTTACAGTCATTTTTATACCGCATTAAGAAAATCATCCCAAACTTGATCATCCAATGGATCATAAACACAAAAACATTTCACTTGAATGCATGGAGATGTTAAGATTAACCTTAAGGATGTATAAATGAACTATGGAGAACTAATTCTTTCTCTAGACAACTAAATTATCCATTTCTAGAAACACCACAAGAAATCCATCCCACTTAAGTGGGCTAGATAATTTCTCCCTACTGATGAAACAGGCTACCCAAAGCTGAATAAAGGGAACATCCATAGAGAATACATCACCAATAACAAAACCCATCACTATCCATCCCACCATGATAGACCCAAATGATCCTGAATCACCAACATGTTTGACTAAGATTTATCTTGTGTGTTAGTAAATGCTCATAGAGTTAGGTGGGATATAATGAGATCAATACACTTCAAGGATCCAACACCATTAGAAGAAAAAACCTAAAATCAGCATCATCTTGTAACTATAAAACATCATTATATAGAAATTTTGAACTAAAAAACATAATAAATCAAATAAAAAACAAATAAAAACTAAATAACATCACTAAAACCAACAAAAAAAAACTCCATACCAAAACTGATCAAACACACATGAGAATACAACCACCTCCCTACAAAAGAACCAGTCCCCCTGAGGGTAAACAAGTTGACCAACCTTAATATGTTCTACTCAAAGACTACACCAATCTAATAGATGAAATCCACCATTAAAGAAGAAATCATCCCATTAAACTAACCAAAGATAAATAAAATAACCAAAACAGAGGTGATGAAGAACCCAACCACAATGAAGAATGAAAACTTATACTAACACTAGTCCCCCTCCAACACCATCACAATATTCCCTAAAATCCATATCAAGCCTAATCAAAATGGGGTGAATCATGGTGGGTTAACCCGAAATGGTAGTGAATTATAAGAACACCACACACAACCACCAATACTGACCCAAACTGCATGAAGCACTAGCACATCAACTAGAAATGACAGTCTTATATACAAAGTGTGTTGAAACCTCTTACATATCCTAGGTATCTTACACATTACTCAATATCTTAAGAAAGAAAGAATATATTACATTTTTCTTGTATCTTACATTTTTTACATTTATATTATTCAAATCACCTATTGTGAAAATCCACTATTAACTTTCAAGGACCTGAAATATTCTGAAATTAGCATCTTACACACTCATGGTGTCTTATGATGTTTTTATATCTTGAAAAAATAAGATTTATTATAATTTTCAATCTATATTATAAAATAAATAAATATTACATAGTCTTGTATCTTATAAAAGACCATATATCTTATAAAATTACATAAGATATGATACTTAGCTATTTTTCTCCTTAAACTCCAAATTCCATAATTATTAAAACTAATTTAGATCTTCTCCAAAGCAACCATAAGCCTTCTCAAACTCTTAAAATCAACACAAAATATCATTAAATAATTGTGAGGATTATTAAAATAATTACAAACTCGTCCAAATTTTTTCTAAGGAAGATTAAAACATATTAGAACATCATTTTTGGGTATTTCAAGTGGCTCACTACAGTCTCACGGAATCCTTAACTTCATCCATCAATATACTACATCCAAGTGTGTTTTGATCACTCATTCTAGTATCCATCATGTTTAATACACCATTGATGGATTTTACACAATACCAGCTAGCTATTCTCAATTATTTTAACCATTTTTATCCTTTTAAATAAACGTACAGAAGATTTAAAACATGACTCTTCATTCATCTTTAACCAAATGTATGGGCCATACCTTCAACCCCTTTGGGTTAAATCTCAATCTATCACCCATCTTCTCTAGGAAATACATATTGAAACACATTAACAACAAATATAACCAACACAAAACATTGTTCACTATAGTTTATGTATAAAAAAATTTCACTTGACAAGACAAAATTAATGGAATATAAGTTAAATTATATTGAAAAGAATAACATGTTGGATTTTGTTTTTATTTATATGGATAAAGAATTCATAGTTACAAAGTATTATTTCTAGAATAATCTCAATGTGAAAATAGAAGTATCACAAAAATCACTAAAAAAATATATAGAACCCAAAAATAACAAAAAAATTAATTAATATTGGGAGAATGAATAAAAATGGAAGAAACATTACCCAAATCTGATGTTGAACTCACTGCCTTTGATAGCGGTGGATAGAACTGAACTCATCATAAGAAATGACCTGTAAGAAAAATAATGGGAAAAGAAGTGAGGTATCATGACTTATTATATATATGTGATCAATGTGTCAATTATTCATGATAAATAAGACATGACTCTATAACCAACAATGAATAAAGAATATTCAGATTGATATGTACATCCCAATACTAAATAAGATGATCATTAATAAAGATATTTTTTCCAATGATATCCAATGTAATTCCATACATACCCCATAGAGTGAACTATATCCACTCTTCCTAGATAACACTAAACCGTACAAAATTGAAAATATTTGAAGACAATCTTGGGATTGGTTTCATAACAATAAATACGAATAAAGAAATAGTTGGAACTTATTGGGAATCCAATATGTCATTTCAATAAGTTTGACTACCATGAAAGGGGAAATAAATAGTTTTAAATCAAAAGGAATCCAAACAAACCCAAATTTTAAATAAACTACCATCTCAATTTAAGTATAACATAAAATAGATACAACAAACAGAAATACATATCCCGAAATAGTATTCAGTATTAATTTGTAGGAATATACACTATAAAAAAAATAAACAATGAAACCTATAATATTAAACAATAAATTCACTCATAAACCCAATTCTTTGACCCAAATAAACAACATGGTCTAATACAAGAGTGACCTAAGACAAGGATTCCAAAATAAAGAGCTTATTAGAATCTTTAACATGTACCTAAAAAATCCAAATTGTCTAACAACAATGTGAGGTATATGTATGGTTTGAGAAAAATTTTCTAGTTGGATTATATAGAAAAGTATTTGCATTTCCATTTTCAAGACATTTTATAAATGCAAGTTTGAAATAAAATAAATAAATTAATGAATTAATTTTAAAAAATAACTCATGGTTATGATCTAAATTATTCTTTTTAAATCATTTTGTGTTCATACATAAATCTATTTATTTGCAAAAAATGTTCAAAAACTCACTTCTTTGATGGAAAAAAACCATTGAAATAGATTAACCTTCCAAAATCCCATTTCAATAGTTGTTTTAAATATCATAAGAAATGATTTCAAGTAATCTATTAAACAAATAGTTTTATAAAAAAATATGGATAATTAATATACAAAGGTAAAAAACAAGTGAGTTACGTACCAAAAAGTGACTATAAAATAATATTAATTATCAGAAAACCATACTAGGATATGGAATATATTGATTTTTCACCAAAAAAAAGAGATAATGTAAAGTAGTACATATCATAGTAAGTAGTGGATGAAAATATAATAAAGTCATTATCAGATAATTATTTCAAGGAAAATTTTAGGTAAAGTAATTCTTATATCATATGTAACCTTAATAGATCATAGTTAGACTATCCAATATGTACTCTGGTAGAATAAAGTTTCAGACTATGAAAGAACATCCTAATATATAATGCTTTGGATTTCTCCAACTAGCATTATCTAGTGGCATTCCATATAGATAAATTCACTCCATGCATTAAATGGTCCTAATAAGTATATAAACATGACTATCATAGATAAAATTTCTCAACATCCCACTTAGAAAACCAAAGATCCCATAAATTTGTCTATTGGAGGTGGGGAATAATTTTATAACACATTTACCACATATATAAAGTAAAATGCATAGAAATGAATCACAATATAAATACTTTATCCCTTCCACATACACCATTTTTAGGAAAAAACACATTTTTATTCCACATAATATCAAAACACAATCACATTCAATTCATAAAATATACACTCTTATAGAACATAATATCATGGGGGATTAATCCAAGGGTATAACTAATTAAATGAAAAATATATTATAAGAATTTTCAAATAGGATTTTGGTTTTCAAGTTAATATCAAAACATGTTTGTTCCTTTATAAAAAATATTATGAAATCTTATTTAACATAAAAACCTCATTGAAATCAATAGAAACATAACATGAATCCAAAAAGTCCTAAAAAATATTTTTATATTAACACAACATCATTAAAAACATATGGAACAATATGACCATAAGTTATTTAAGAGAAACATAAGAACATATCAACAAAACACATATAATTAGACTATTAATTAAATAATAACGTGTTTAGAAAACACAATAATCCAATGGTTTACTATAAAGATTAAATCACATGGAAACACCAACAAAGATCCAGTGATAATGGCATGACACCATCAAATACTGGTTAAATAGAACCAATGAAGTAATCTAAATACCATCAAAAATAAGAAACATAAGTTGTGCTTAAAATCTCAATCTAGTATTCAGAAACCATTGACCCATTATCAAATTGAGACCTAATTTGGCCTCAACTGGGTCCAAGAAAGCCTGCAATATGGATAAAAGCCTAGTTTTAAGGAGAACTAGCAAAAATCAAACCATATGAGTACCTTAGGTTTTGGTCAAACTCATACCACAACATCAAAACTGCATCAGTGGGAAAGTGGGTCGCCCATATCGGAGCTGCATCAGTGGGGAGGTGGGCTAGTTGCAGTGGAGTCAGGTTGAAAGAGGAAGATTATCAGAGGTAGGAGGTAGTCTAGTTGCGTCAGAACTACATCGAAACCACAACGGATGAGGGGTATCATTGGAATTAGGAGGTGGTATGGCTGTGTCAGAGGAGTAAGATCACCACAAAGGCTTCGCCTTGATTATGATGAAGGAACCATTTGTAGAGAAGAAGAACTGCACGAAGTGGGGAAGGGGACCATTATGTGAGTACAGAAGGGGAAACGAGAGGTATTTCCATGATTTGAATAAAATTGTGGCCTCATATAACCTATTTCCATGGTTTATTAAAACTAGGGAAATATATTTGTGTAAATAATCCAAATTTATTGTTATGTATAGATTATATGATGGGTGATCCCCATTATAGATCTTCAATTAATTGGGTAATAATAATATTGGAAGATGGTCATAAGGTTATTCCAATTGAAAGGGTTTTGAAAGGGTTTTATGAATATGATTCTCTAAGACACCTAAAGTAGTTTTAATTTCATGCTAATTCTTTCAGTGATTTTATTTAAGAAAACATATGTGTGTTTTTCAAGTGAAAATGTTTTGTTTTCTCAAATAGCATTAAATCAGTGTTCATATTTTTTAATGGACTAATTTTGTTCTTTCATTTTATGTCCCTTACTAATCTTTTTATTTTTATCCCATGTTTTTTAATGTTATTCATAGGACTAAAGGATGAGTATGGATTTGGAGATGTCATTTTTAATTTCATGAAGGGTTTTCATAAATTTGATCATGTTTTATTTTAAATGTTTTAGATTCTGAGAAAATAGATATTGTTCAGAAATGTCCACTTTATATTTTTTTATTTCTTTTATGTATGACTTCTGACTTGTTTATTTAAAAAAATATAAACATAAAATATCCTCAATCTGATAGAAAGTAAAATTCTTGACTAAACATAACATTATATAATTTTTTGAGCTCAGTTCCTTACAATTAGTATCACAGGAGGGTTTAGACAGCTTTGGAGATTGTGATGTTTTCTTAAGAGTAAGGGATTTCATCATGAGATTATAATTTTTAAGTTGATCATAAGTTTAATGACTTAGAAATCCATTTTATAGATTTATGTTATGAAATTATAAGTTGATTAATAGTATTTCTAAGACGTAAATTTTTTAGGTAATTATGGAATAATAAATTTTGGGATGAAAAATTAATTCTATGAGATAAACTTTGAGGTTGAAACATGATATGATTATTTTTTAGGACATTATCATATTTTTTGATTGTTAAAAGAAATATATAGTTCTATAAAAAGGATAATATAAGGCCATGGCCTTAAACATTACTTAATATTGAATTAAATGAATAATTCACATTGAGAATCTTTTCCGGTTTAGAGTTTTAGATAATTAGATCATAATTATTACATCTCAAAATATTACACATTAGACACTTCTACAAAGTTTTCCTTTTTTTTACAAAACATGAACTCTTAAAAAAATGTCATTTATAGTTCCATGTTTAAGACAGCATGACTTTTACTTCATCCCATCCTTGACCCTATTCCATATTATGTCCTGTGAAAAAAATTTCAAAAAAAATTGGGGTGAGCATAAAAAGCTCAGAAAGGGATAAACAAGAAAGAAAACTGTTAGTTTTTCAAAACATTATGTAAACCATGAATACTTTATAAAAGTAACACTTTTCACCTTTAAGAAGTATTAAATACTCTTCACTAAATAAAAGATCATTACTTACCCTTTCGTAACCAAAATATTACCATAAACACCATATAAATAACACATAACTTATAAAGGTATCTTGGGACATAAACATACTTAAATGGAATAACCATACGGTCGACTTCCACACATATCACTAAATGGAATAGCCATATGGCTGACTTCCATTCCCCATGCATTGGAGGTTATAACGTACCCACCCATCCTGGTATTCACGTCACCACCCGTCATATGGTTTATCACGTAACCACCCATCAAATGTCCAAGTACCATTATAAAATCATAAGATATAAAACAAAAATAATGGAAAGAAAATATTTCCACATTTCAATCAAAATATATCACATAAATATATTGACATAACAAATCCATTATAAAGACCATTTTCAATACCAAAATACATAAAAGAGTATATGGTATTTACTTCATTTTAAAAAAACAGTACGGCTTGTTGAGGAAGCCAAAGAACAAATAATACTCACGGCGGCGGAAAAGTTCATTTTCACCGCGTACATTAAAAGAAACATTACTTTTTGTCTTTTAGTAAAAATCTTCATATAAAAATATTCCCTTTGAATAAAATGAAAAGTCATAGGTTTTTTATACAGTGTATAAAAGAAAGTTGTGTATAAATCAAAATATGCCTCAATGAAAGGAGATTGAGACGAAATCCCTTACCACGTGTCCGACTTGACTCGATTCCTCTTTAATCTCCTGAATAATAAACTAGTGTTAATTTCTACTTTCTTAATAACCTTTTTCAAGCTTACTATTCCTTTTATATCACTTATTTCCATGTTATAAACATTATGTAATCATTTAAGATAATAATGTTCGTTTTGTCGATATCTGGTTCTTAAGTCAAAAATGGACTACTTACAATTACATGTTGTTCATGTGGTCAAAGTTTCATTATATCCAGAATGATATTCATGATTTTGATATCATATATATAATATATATCCATCATATACATGTATTTATAATAGTATATAACATTTAGAGGTAAGAATTGAAATGCACCGTTCATGGAGACGGTAAGTCGTACGTACGCATGAACTCTACTTTCATTTATATTTCATATTTAATGGAGTAATATCATAATTATATGATGTTATATTATAATTCCAGTATAATATCATATATAATATCATTAACTCCATCCTTTATACATCCCACATATGGCATTAACGAATCAAATCACATTGAGGGGGCGGTAGTCCACACTTCCTAAAATGAAGATATCGTGTTTACCCACAATGGAAACCATAAAGGTATGTCATAAATTTAAAATACAGAAGCATAAGGAAAAAATAAACATAATATATATCATATATAAATAGAGTGACATCTTAATGGCCACCATGAATGTTGTTAAAATAATATTGAACAATCATCGTTTCGTGAGGCATAAATTCACCAACCACAGAAACTTTATGTTCTTTAACCATGAGACGAATGTGTGTGTAAGGGTAGCTCTAATAATTCTCATAACAAAATCCTTTTAAATTGAAGAAACTGGTTTTGTTACAAAATAAAGGAATAAAAAGAGTTTAGCGGGTTGGAGAAGCAAGAAAAACAAAAGAACACAAGTGAAGACGTTACCTTGAAATCTGGTAACTCCTCTTGGTTTGAACCAAAAAGGTTTCTTGAAGAGCTTTCTGCCTAAGGTAAGGCTTCTAGGATGAAGAGAGGGATTTGGGAAGATAAAATTAGCATATATTGTCCGAACCAAAGGCTTTAGATGTGTGTGTAAGGAGGTAGAGGTGGGGGCCTTTTATAAGAGGAGAGGAGGGGCACTCTTGAAAAAGTTATAAAATGTTACATTCTGATATACTAAGTTTCAGATTTTAAAGGTGCCACAATTATATATTTATAGTATAAGATGATAAGAGTTCTAAATCCACACATCCAATAAGTTTTTGACAAGTCTAGGTCTTTGATTCAACATTATCTTTTCATTTTATTTAAATCGTTAAATAATGAGGTAAGCGTTGCATCATCATGGTGTCATGTATAATTTAATTTATATAATGTCTAAAAATTATAAAAAAATATCATGATGTAGGAAATATTCTTATCATTCTAATTAATATTTATAATATAAAATATGACTTTCATAACCTCATGTAAAAATTGTTTTAGTAAAACAATACATGTTTGTGACATTTTTATTTTAACTTTAAATAAAAAGTTATTAATGTCATTTTCTTACCCAAGTGGATCCATGGGGTCCCCAAGTTGACTCATGGATTGTCTTGGTTGGACATGACACATCCAATAAGGGTAGTATATGTTTCAAGATCATTTCATATTATTAAAACATTATTTTTACATTAAATTACACTAATTACCTCTAATCGCGATTAATAAAACTTAAAAGTTACTATTCACCAAAAAATTATTTTAATCCCATTGAACCAAATTTTAAATCCTAATGAAAACCATGTATGTCATATTTTTGAAATTTAATTCACAAAAGTGTTAATGTTTCATTTAAATGAAAAATCAGTTTTTTAACTACCACTTAGAGGTTTCACTATTCATCAAAAATTAATGTTTTTCAGAAAAATACCAAAAATACACTCTAAGATATATTTCATATTCTGAATTCAAAAATGATGTCTATTTTAAAAATTCAAAATATATAAGTTTCATTAATTAATTTAATAATTAATTCCTATTGTCAAAACAAATAGCGTGTTTTTATGAAACAGTATATATCAAAAGATTGACACTAATTTAAGTCCAATTTCAAAGTGAAATTAATTCCATGGACCACCATTGGATTAGATGGTAATATTATATTCTAATTTCACCTTAAAACCAATTCAAAATATAATATAATCATATAAATAAAGTAGATTAAAAAGAGTTTTTGAATTAAAATACAACATTTTCATTATTCATTAAAAATGAACTTTATCAGAAAAATACCAAAAAATTTACACAAAGTAAATTTTGATGTCCCGATTCTAAAGAAAATTTTATATGGTCCAATAGAATGTATAAGAGTGACCAAAACTATATTTAAAGATGGTTCACCATCAAAAGGTGATAAGTCAACCTTTTAGTGAATATTAGAGTATCTATGCCTAAAATTGAATTATTTTCTTATTTTAAGCCTTTATCTTTTATTGGATAAATGTAAAAACATTTATCAAACATACATAATCATATTTTAGTTATTTATATTCATTCCTGCCAATAAAATGGCTATGTGTTAACTACCATTTAAAATAATATTATTATATTACTAGGGTGCAACGTAAGATTTCAAAGAAACTCGTTATTGCATATCGGGTATGCTATCAAAAATAGCAACCCCTTTAAAGTAAAATTAATATTTAATTCATAAATATTAATAAATATGAAAATGTATTATTCTTTATTTACCTAGGATGTTACATCCTTCCCCCCTTTTGAGAATTGCGTCCTCACAATTTTATTCACTTATCAAAATAAGTGGGGGTATTTATCCCTCATAGCATTTTCATATTTTCATGTTGCCTCTTCAACCATATGGTTTTTCCACAAAACCTTTACCTAGTGAATTACCTTATTCCACAACACTTTCTCTCTATGGTCAAGAATCTGGACTGGTTGTTCTTCATAAGAGAGATTCTCTTACAACTGAACTACCTCTGGGCTCAAAACATGAGATGGATATGGAATATACTTTCTCAACATCGAAACATGAAAAAAATTGTGTACCTGGGATAAACTTAGAGGTAATGCCACTCGGTAAACAATTGATCCAACTTTCTCTAGAATTTCATATGTTCTAATGAACCTTAGACTCATCATTCCTTTCTTACCAAATCACATCACACTTTTCAATGGTGAAACTTTGAGAAAAACATGATCACCAACCTCGAAAGATAGATCCTTCCTCCAGTTATCCGCATAACTTTTCTGTCTTCTCTGTGTTGTTCTCATGTGTTTCTGAACCGTCAGAACTTCTTCTACCATCTCATCTACCAATTATGGTCCCATAAACTTCCTTTCACCCACTTCATTCCAAAAAGCTGGAGTTCGACACCGCTTCCCATATAATGCTTCAAACGGAGCCATTTGTATACTGGAATGAAAACTGTTATTATATTAAAATTCAAACAAAGAAAGATGTTGGTCCCAAATTCCCTGATAATCCATCAAGCAAGCACGTAGCATATCCTCCAAGGTTTTAATTGTTCATTCTGACAGCCCATCTGATTGAGAATGAAAATTTGTGCTAAAATTTAATTCAGTACCCAACGACTTCTGAAGGCCTTTCCAAAAGCTAGACGTGAACATAGGATCATGATTAGATACAATGGAGAGGGGAACTCCACGCAACCTGACTATCTCTTTAACATACAAATGAACAAGTTGATCTAGAGACAAGGTATCTCGAATAGGAAGGAAATGAGCAGATTTAGTCAATCGATCAACAATAACCCATATAGCATTATTACCTCGAGATGACTTTGGTAATCCCAAAACGAAGTCCATGGATATATTTTCCCATTTCCACCCTGGCACCAATAATGACTGCAGCATCCCTTTCAGTAACTGTCACTCTGCTTTAACCTGCTGACAAGTCAAACACTTCATAGTAAAATCGGCAATATCTCTTTTCATTCCATCCCACCAGTAATACTCCCACAGATCTATGTACAACTTAGTACTGCCAAGATGAACTGAAAACGGGGAACTATGAGCCTCACATAACAACTCATTCTTAAAATGTGAATCACAAGGCACACATTATCACTTCCCAAACCTCAAAACCCAGTAATTATCAATATTAAATTCAGGAAACTTACCCTTTCAAACCAGCTCTACCTTTTTCTGCAACCCACTGTCTTTCTTCTACGCTTGCTTAATTATGTATGATTAAGATAATCTCACTGACACCTGAAACAAAACAGAAGAACTTCTTGTACCAACAACTTCTATGCCAAAGTTTATCAAATCAAAAACCAAAGGATCTAGTTCCAAATGTAGCATGGTTAATGAAACATTACATTTTTGACTCAAAGCATCAGCCACTTTATTTTCTTTTCCCGGATGGTAATGAATTGTACAATCATAATCCTTGATTAATTCCAGCCATCTCCTCTGTCTCATGTTCAATTATTTCTAAGTGAATATATACTTTAAACTTTTATGATCATTATATATTTCACATTTACTCCATACAAATGATGCCTCCAAATTTCCAGAGCAAAAACAACAGCAGCTAATTCCAAATCATGTGTAGGGTAATTTACCTCATGAGTTTTCAACTAACGTGAAGCATACGCAATTACCTGATCATCCTTCATAAGGACACAACCAAGTCCCTTCAATGAAGCGTCACTGTAAATAACAAACTCATCATTCCTGGAAGGAAGTCCCAAAACTGGAGCATTCACCAATCTTCTTTTCAACTCCTGAAAACAATCGTCAAATTCTTTTTTCCAGATAAACATAACACCCTTCCAAGTTATCTTAGTCATTGGACTAGATAGCCATGAAAAATTTTCAACAAACCTCCGGTAATAAACTACCAGACCAAGAAAACTACGGATCTCGGTTACATTTGTGGGTCTTGGACATTCTTCAACAACTTTTGTTTTAGCAGGATCAATAGTTATGCCATTTTTTGAAACAATGTGACCAAGGAAAGAAATTTGTTGTAACCAAATATCACAGTTACTGAATTTTCCATACAGTTTCTTTTCTTTTAAGGTTTGAAAGATAACCCTTAAATGACTTTCATGCTCCTATTTACTTTTATAAAACACAAAAATATCATCAATGAAAACAACCACAAACTTATCCAATAACTCATAGAAAATTCTATTCATAAGGTCCATGAATACAGCAGGTGAATTGGTTAACCCAAAAGGCATAACTAAAAATTTATAATGGCCATATCTAGTACAAAACACAGTCTTCGGAACGTCTGCTTCTTTTACTTTCAACTGATGGTACCCCGACCTCAAGTCAATCTTCGAAAAATACTGATCTCCCTAGAGATGATCAAACAAATCATCAATATGAGGCAAAGGATACTTATTCTTAATAGTGATGTTATTCAAGGCTCTATAATCAAAGAAAAGTCTCATTGAACCATCTTTAGTTTTTAACAAACAAGACAGGAGCACCCCATGGTGATGTGCTAGGTCGAATGAAACATTTATCAAATAACTCCTAAAATTGATTCTTTAACTCTAAAAGTTCTACTTGAGCCATTAGATAAGGGGGTTTTGAAATTGGATTAGAATCAGGAACTAAGTCAACAGTAAATTCAACTTCCTGATCATGAGTAATACCAGAAAACTCATCAGGAAAAAAATAAAGATACTCATTTACCACTGGAATATCATTAATCTGAACAGTTCCTTTATTTTCAAAAATATGTGCAAGGTAACATTCATTTCCATCTTTCACTAGTTTCTCAACTTCATGATATATTATCAAAAGCAGGGGTTCATTCTTGTATACAAACTGAAAATATTTCTGAAAATAAACCTCTTTAGCTCTGCAGTCAATCTTAGCATGATAAACAAAAATCCAATCCATGCCCAAAATAACATCAAACTCAACTAGAGGAAAAATAATAAGGATTGTAGGTTGATTCTTTCTTCATACAAGGATATGAAGGTTCTTATAATTTCTTTTTGTCTCAACGTTCCCTCCAAGTGTTTTTATAATAAGTTCTGGATTCATATCTTGAGATGGAATTCCCAATTTACTAGAAAAGTTTTCAGAAATGAAAGAATGTGTAGACCCTGAATCGAACAACACATTGGCATAATCTGAACAAACAAACAGTGTACATGATACTACTTCATTCGATGGCCCAACATCTGCTGAAGTAGTTGAAAATGATTTCACCACCACTTTATGCTTGTAGTCTATCAGCTTTCCCCCTGTTGAGTTCTTCGTTAGACACTCATTTGCATAATGACTCATTTCATTACACTAAAAACATCTTACCGCTGGCTTTTCATTGCCTGCTTGATCATCTTCCTTATAGTTACGAGCAATATGACCAGACTTACCACACCTAAAGCACTTTCCAGACTTGGATAAACATTCTCCATGATTTATTTTACCACACTTATCATAGGATGGATATTTGGTTTTCTTACCTCCTTTCTTCATTGATGAATTCTTCCCCTTCGCCTGCTAACTGGACCTCTTATTCTGTTGTTTTTCAAAGAACACCTGATCATTGACAAACTCCATTTCCACCTTCTCCGCACATCGAACAAGTTTTTCAGAACTTTTGAACTCACGATAAGCTAAAGCACTTCGATACTTTGGCTTTAACCCTGAGTAAAAACAGTTGATTTTACTATCAAGATCGCCTATGATGTTTGGAGCATACCTTCCCAGTCTAGTGAACATTGCTTCATAAGCAGCCACTGAGTCATCCTCCTGCCTCAATTCTAGGAATTGTTTTTCCATCCTAAGACAAACCACCTTAGGAAAATATTTCTCAAGAAAAATACATTTTAATTCACCCCAGTGACGATCATCAATCTCATCACTATCCCTGATATTTTTCATCATCAACCACCACTGATCTTCAAAACAATAAATAGTAAGTCTAACCTTTTGATGTTCTGAACACCCCATGACATCAAAAATCTTCTCCAATGCTTTAATCCACCCTTCAGCAAGCACAGGGTCAGATGATCCTCTGAAAGATGGGGGATGTTTCCTCATGAAATGTTCCACCACTGACATGTTCCTTTGCGGTTGATCTGGCTGATCTTGGGCATGGATCCCACAACCATTTATAGCCTAATTCAACTGTGCCATCACTGCGACAAACTGTTCAGTTCCAATTCTGGCCATCTTAGGTTGCTGATTTGGAAGGTTGTCTTCCTCCTGATGTCATCCCAACATAGCTGCCTTGTTTCCTCTGTGGAAAACCATTCTGAACACATAAATATCTTAGGCGAAGCAACATGGTAATCTTTAAATGCTACATCATTTCAATCATACAATAAATTAATTTATAATTTAACAATTTTCTAACTCCTAAAGTTATCTAAACCGACCTCTGATACCAACTATAAGGCCCTGACCTTAAACATTAGTTAATATTGAATTAAATTAATAATTCACATTGAGGATATTTTCAGTTTTATATTTTTAGAGAATTAGATCATAACTATTACATCTCAAAAGATTACACATTAGACAATTATACAAATTTTCCCTTTTTTTACAAAACATGAACTCTTAAAAAAAGTCATTTCTCGTTCCTTGTTTAAGACAACATGACTTTTCCTTGATCCCATCCTTGACCCTATTCCAAATTATTTCCTACGAAAAATATTTCAAAAAAACTTGGAGTTAGCATAAAAAGATCATTAAGGGATACACAAAGAAATAAAACTGTTATTTTTTCAAAACATCAAGTAAACCATGAATACATTATCAAAGTAACACATTTCACCATTAAGAAGTAGTAAATACACTTCACTAAATAAAAGATCATTACTTACCCTTTTGTAACCAAAATATTACCATAAAACCCATATAAATAGCACATAACTTATAAAGGTAACTTGGGGCATAAACATACTTAAATGGAATAACCATACGGTCGACTTCCACACATATCACTAAATGGAATAGCCATACGGCTGACTTCGATACCCAATGCATTGGAGGTTATAACGTAACCACCTATCCTGGTATTCACGGAACCACCCTTCATATGGTTCATCACGTTACCTCCCATCAAATTTCCAAGTACCATTATAAAATCAAAAGACATAAAGCAAAAATAATGGAAAGAAAACATTTCCACATTTCTATCACAATATATCACTTAAATATATTGACATAACAAATCCATTATAAAAACCATTTTCAATAAAAAAAATACATAAAAGAGTATATGGTATTTATTTCATTTTAAAAAAACATTATGTCTTGTTGAGGAAGCCAAAGACCAAATAATACTCACGGCGGCGGAAAAGTTCGTTGTCACCTCGTACGTTAAAATAAATTTTACTTTTTTTCATTTAGTAAAACGCTTCATAGAAAAAGATTACCTTTGAATGAAATGAAAATTCAAAGGTGTTTTATAAAGCATATAAAATAATGTTGGGTATAAAATAAAATATGCCTCAACGAAAGGAGATTGAGACGAAGTCCCTTACCTCATGTCCAACTTGACTCGATCTATCTTTAATCTCTTGAATAATAAACTAGTGTTAATTTCTACTTGCTTAAGAACCTTTTTCAAGCTTACTATTCCTTTTATATCACTTATTTCCATTTTATAAACATTATATAATCATTTAAGTTAATAATGTTCTTTTTGTCGATATCTGGTTCTTAAGTCAAAAATGGACTTCTTACAATTACATGTTGTTCATGTGGTCAAAGGTTCATTATATCCAGAATGATATTCATGATTTGGATATCATATATATCATATATATCCAAAATATACATGTATTTATAATAGTATATAACATTTATAGGTAAGAAATGAAATTCACCGTTCATGGAGACGGTAAGCCGTATGTACGCATGAACGCTACTTTCATTTCTATTTCATATTTAATATAGTGAAATATTAATGATATGATGGTATATTATAATTATAGTATAATATCATATATAATATCATTAACTCCATCCTTTATACGTCCCACATATGGCATTAACGAATCAAATCACTTTGAGGGGCGGTAGTCCGCACTTCCTAAAATGAAGATATCGCGTTTACCTATAATAGAAACCATAAAGGTATACCATAAATTAAAAATACAGAAGCATAAGGAAAACGTAAAAATAATATATATCATATATAAATAGAGTGACATCTTAATGGACACCATGAAAGGTGTTAAAATAAGATTGAACAATCATCGTTTCGTGAGTCAGAAATTCTCCAACCACAGAAACAGTATGTTCTTTAACCATTAGACGAAGGTGTGTCTAAGTGTAGCTCAAATACTTCTCATAACAACATCCTAGTATATTAAAGATAATGGTGTTGTTACAAAAGAAAGGAATAAAAATTGTTTAGGGGGTTGGAGAAGCAAATCAAACAGAAGACCACAAGTGGAGACATTAACTTTAAATCGGGTAACTCCTATTGGTTTGAACCAAAAGGGTTTTTTGAAGAGCTTTCTACCTAAGGTAAGGATTATAGGATGAAGAGAGGTATGTGGAGAGATAAAATGAGAAGATCTTGGCCGAACCAATGTCTTGAGAGGTGTGGGTAAGGAGGTAGAGGTGGGGGCCTTTTATAAGAGGAGAGGAGGGGAACTCTTGGAAAGTTAAAAAATGTTACTTTATTATATAATGAGTTTCATATTTTAATGGTCCCACAATTATATATTTCGAGGATAAGGTGATAATAGTTCGAAATCCACACATCCAATAAGTTTTTGACAAGTGTAGGTCTTAGATTTTACATTATCTTTTCATTTTATTTAAATCGTTAAATAATGAGGTAATCGCTGCATCATCATGGTGTCATAAATAATTTAATTTATTTAATGTCTAAAAAGTATAAAAAAATATCATGATGTAGGAAATATTTTTATCTTTCTAATAAATATTTATAGTCAAAAATATGACTTGCATAACCCCACGTAAAAATTGTTTTAGTAAAACAATACATGTTTGTGACATTTTTATTTTAACTTTAAATAAAAAGTTATTCATGTCATTTTCTTACCCAAGTGGATTCATGGGGTCCCCAAGTTGACCCGTAGATTTTCTTAGTCATCCATGACACATCCAATAAGGGTAGGACATGTGTCAAGGTCATTTCATATTATTAAAACATTATTTTTACCTTAAATTACCCTAATTACCTCTAATCGTGATTAATAAAACTGAAAAGTTACTATTTATTTAAATGAAAAATCAGTTTTTTAACTACCACTTTGTGGTTTCACTATTCATCAAAAATTGAAGTTTTTCAAAAAAATACCAAAAAATTCTAACTAAGCTATATTTGATATTATGAATTCAAAAATGATGTATATTTTAAAAAATTCAAAACATATAAGTTACAATTATTAATTTAATAATTAATTCCCGCTGTCAAAACAAATAGTGTGTTTTTATGAAACAATATATATCAAAAGATTGACACTAGTTTAAGTCCAATTTCAAAGTGAAATTAATTCCAATGACCACCATTGGATTAAATGTTAAAATTATAATATAATTGAACCTTAAAACCAATTCAAAAGATAATCTAATCATATAAATAAATTATATTAAAAAGAGGTTTTGAATTAAAATACAACATTATTCACTATTCATTAAAAATGAACTTTATCGGAAAAATACCAAAATTTTACACAAAGTAAATTTTGATGTCCTAATTCTAAAGAAGAATTTTATATTTTCCAATAGAATGTATAAGAGTGACCAAAACTATATTTAAAGAGGGTTCACCATCAAAAGGTGATAAGTTGACCTTTTATTGAATATTAGAGTATTTATGCCTAAAATTGAATTATTTTCTCATTTTAAGCCTTTATCTTTTATTAGATAAATGTAAAAACATTTAACAAACATATATAATAATATTTTAGTTACTTCTATTCATTCCCGCCAATACAATGGCTACGTGTTAACTACCATTTAAAATAATATTATTATATTACTAGTGTGCAATGTAAGATTTCAAAGAAACTTGTTGTTTCATATCAGGTATGTTATCGAACATAGAAACCCTTTTAAAGTAAAATTAATATTTAATTCATAAATATAAATAAATATGAAAATTTATTATTCTGTATTTACCTGGGATGTTATAGATAAACTGTAGGATGGGTGACATCTCATCGTATCAAACAAATCCATGATTTTTGAAACCATAACTGAAGGGTGATAAGGGTGCATTGCATACCATTGGCCTATGTGAAGTCCTAGTTAGTATAACAATTTATTTTTAATTAAACTCTTTTATTTTTGGAGAATAAATTGATTTTAGGGACATATGTTTTATCAAGTTTATAACCTTAGGATTAGAAAATGATTTGGTGATTAAGTGATTAATGTTATTTTAGAAGACATTCACTATTTTTGGAATCTTATAAGAGAGAGTAAAATAGAATACTATGGTATTTTTTTGGATATGAAAAGGTTGAATTATCTTTTATAGGAAAATATGATTTTATGGTTATTCAATGGATAGAATACTTAGAGATTATGTGATTTTGGAAATTACATTTTTTTTATGAGACATTAAGAGAATTTTATTTCATTTAGAGATAAATATTAAAATTTATCCAAAAATACTATGTGATAGTATCCTTCTGATTTTTGGGTTTCAATATTAGTCTATAATATTTTTTTGGAATTTCAAGGATAATTTTTCTAATGGCATATTTTAAACTTTGTGTATTAATGTTGAATTATATAGATTTAAGAAGTTTTTCATCATTTAAGGTTTATTATTTTTAGGTAATTATCTTATCTTGTACTATCCATTTTAGTTTTGGTTAATGTATAAATAAAGGATAAAAAGTTAGTTAATATTTTTTAGATTATTTTATTCTTAGGATGTTAATTCTAGTGCTTTAGGCATGAAAAATTTTATATTGATTACTCACCACTTGGAGAAAAAGATGAATTTGTGGTGGAAAATTGATTAAAGGATTAAACTTTATATGTCAAGTAAGTGCATTTACTTATGTTTATAGTCCACGTATTAATGAAATTCCTTAACTCTATGAAAAGGATATTAAAACAAAAACATTATCCTTTTACCTTTCTTAATAATAAATCAGTGGCCTTTTAACCCATCATAGATTTAGGGTTTTATGATTGTTAAATTTATCATGATCATGTTCTCTAAAACTCTCCATCAGAACTTGATTGTTATTATTCTCTTCCATGTTTATGTTTTCTTATATATAACCCAAGAATTTTTTATCTCGGGTGACCTTCGAACTTCTCTTTGTTACTTTTAAAGTGTAAGTTTTATTGACCCTTGTTCCGATGTGAGATTTCAATAAAGGTACATTGAAATGTCAAACCCTTGATACTAATATCGAGTTAAAATTGTGAGGATGAAATTTATTAAATAGTTTAGAATATAACATCTTGAGTTTTTAAAAGGAAACACTATGTTCAATAGAATACATGATATGCCACATCGAACATAAATAAACAACTAAATATTATTATTAAAATGTTACTGTTATAACATAGCCATTAAAATGGGGAGAATGAACAATATTATCCAAATTATGAAAATATGGTTTACACATGTATATATAATTAATTTTTTGGTGAACAATTAATTATAAATTACTTTAAATCCCTTTTTTAAAATAAAAGTAAATGTTTTTATGAAAAACTTTTTAAATGTGCAAAAGTGTATTCTATACTAATAAATAAACAAATAACTATTATTGGATTATATTAATGAATTATTTATATATTTATATATTCAATATAATTATTTACTTCCATTTTATTTATTTTATTGGCAATGTATAAGAGAAAATCCAGTTTTACGCATAAAAAAAGTATTTTTCAAAATGCCAGTTTTACCGCCTTTTGATTGAGCATGTGTTTTAAATATAGATTCTATCACTTTTATAATTTATATTTTAAAAAATAAACTTATTATAATAAATTTTAGTATCAATATTTACGTTTTTTTGAATTTTTAGTATTTTTCTAATAACTTTCATATTTTGATGAATAGTAAAAAAATAATGCATTTTAATTGAAAAATACTTATTCATAAAATTTATTTATAGTTCTAAATTATATTTTTGAATGGTTTTAAAATGTAATTAGATCAAATTTTTAACATTTAATCCAATTTAGGTTATTTAGATTAATATAAAATTGAAATTGTATATAAATAATTTATGAACTTTTGAACGTTATTGCTTGAAAAACTCTTTTTCTCTATCTGTTAGCCGGATTAATTTTTAATTAATTTCTTCCAATAATTTATGTTGAATTTAAAAAAATAGATTCTATATTTGGAATCGTAAGTTCATAATTATTTAAATAGGTATATTTTATTTTTTTCCAATACAAATAGTAACTTTAGTAATTTTTTTATTAACACAGTTAATGGTAAATCCGGTAATTAAGGGTAAAAAAATATTATAAATATTAAAAATTATCCTAACACATATCCTAATTTCATTGGATAAGTTTGTTTTTTGAAAAAACATAATCCTAGATCCAAAAGTATGGTCTTTGGAATCCACATGGATTAGAGTATGATATCTATAATATTATATTCCACAAAAAGTCAATTTTGTCACACTAGTGTTTTTAACAAGTGAAATATTTTCAGTATGGGGTTATATAGGAAATATATTCAACTATAAATAGTATTTTGGAATATAAAATTTGTATATTTATCATGATAATTTATTTTTAATGTTTGGATAAGAAATAATTTAATTAAAAGCTTCTATAATGATGATGCAATAATTTTTTAATTAATGGAAATATCAAATAAATGATATAAAAAATACAATAATAAATATAATATGAAATTATTAATCTAAACCATGATTTTTTATAATACTTTGACATGTTAGTGTTGTTTAAGGAGTACTGGTTTGAATTTATCTTTCTTTTATGATGTTTTTAAAATTTCAAGTCATAAATAGTATCAAAATTGATATTATTGATATTTTTAAATATATAATATTTTATTAAATGATATAAAATTTGAGAAAATTTAAATTTCATCCAAATTATTGGTATAAGTCATAAAATATCATCAATGATTATACTTAAATTATAATTAAATTATGATATATATAAGTATACTTAAATTATTAATATGATATTAATGATATTATGGTCATTATGTAAAGATAAAATAATACTTACCCTCTTTCCATAATGATCATTGAAAATTGAAAATGTTACTCATATGTACATATAGCCTACTGTCTCCATGATTATAACGTCTTTCATTTTTCATAACCATACATAAATGGTTTGATTTAAAAGTATAATTAATTTATAAAATTGATTCGTATTTCATGAATATTAATCTTGAAATGATTTAATTATGTTCAATTTGATTATTTTCATCATACCAAATTCATTTTGGACTCATGTACCGAATATCGTCAAAATGTCTGATGTGAAATTATATAATTAAGTAATTGTTATAACATGATATTAAGTGATATAGAATGAATAATAAAATTGAAAAAGGTTCTAAATAAAGTAAATATATAACATTATTTTATTATTCATGAAGATAATTAACATACATGATGAAGTTGACTCAAGATAAGGGAGTTCATCTCAATGTCCTTTCATTGAGGCATATCTTAATGTTATACACCCAACTTCGTTTTATGTGGTGTATATAAATCCCCATTGACATATAATTTCATGAATTTATTTATTCTCATGTTATTTAATCTTTTTTTAAAATGTCATTATTTCATGGAGATTATGATTTAAATGTTAAAAGTCGAATGGGACACATTGAATGTTTAAATATTTAATTATCAAATCATTTTATCCATCACAATCATTTTGATATTACTTTACATATTAATTTAAATATAAAAATTTATTATAAATTTTATGTCTATTTTTAATGTCATTCAAAGGTTTTAAAAGTAATCTTTTTATTTTTTCTATACGAAACTTTTAGACAAACTAAAAAAAGGAATGTTATATTCTTAATGTACATGGAAACAACTAATTTTCCACTGTCGTGACTATTATTTAATTTATAGCTTACTTTTAAGGACTATATGTCTTCTTAAAGTAAAATACTTATTTTATATTTTGGGTATTTTGGAATTGAAAATGGGTTTTTAAAATAAAATTGTATTTTTATATCAAATTGTTTTTCATATTAGAGTAAAGAGTTTTTCAAAGGGTTTCGTGATGAAATTTTTTTATTCATAAAATGGTGCTTGAGAATTATATGAAATGGGTGAGCTCGATACAGCTTATATGAAGGGTTGAGTCCCATTATTAAAAATGGGTGAGCCTGAAACAGCTTATATGAAGGGTTGATCCCCATTATAGCTCATGGGTGAACTCAATATAGCGTATACGATGGGCTAAGCCCAATTATATCTCATGGGTGAGCCCAATATAACTTATATAAAGGTTGAACCCCAGTATAAATATCCAATTCATTAGATAATAATAATATTGGAAGTCTTTTGTAGGGTTATTCCAATTGAATGGGTTTTTTAAGTGTTTTTTGAATATGGTGTTTTAAGTCACCTAAAGGAGTTTCAATTTCCTGGTAATATTTTTAATGATTTTATTTGATAAAAAGATATTTTTTTCTTGTGAAATTTTTTTTCTCAAAGAACATTAAATGGGTTTTCTTTTTTTTTACTAAACTATTTTTTTTCATTTTATATCCCTTACTGAGCTTTTTAGGCTAATACCGCATTTTTTAATATTGTTCACAAGACTAAAGGATGAGTAAGGATTTGTATATGTCAAGCTGAATTTCATGAAGGTTTTTTATAAAAGTGATCATGTTTTATTTTTAATGTTTTATATTAAGAGAAAATTGGATATTGTTTGAAAGTGTACACTTTTTATTTCTATGATTTTGTTATTTATGAGTTATGGCATAATTATTTAAAACTATAAACCTCAAAAGATTATCAATGTGATATAAATTAAATTCTTGAATTAACTAAATATTATATAATATTTAAGGTTGATTCCTTATAGTTGGTATCAGATGAGGGTTTAGACAACTTTGGAGATTAGAATTTTCTCTTAAGAGTTAGGGATATCATCAGGAGTATATAATCATCCAGTTAATCACAAATTTAATTTCATATAAATGACTTTTAAGGGTTTATGTTATGAAATTATATGGTTATTAATGGTATTTATGGAGACATTTATTTTTTAAGTAATTTTGGATTTTTATATTTTGGGAAAAAAATGAAAGTTATGAGATAAACTTTGAGGCTAAAACATGTTATGGTTATTTTTTAATACATTATCATATTTTCATAAAGTTAAAATAATTATTTTATTTTAGAAAAAGGATAGCATGTAATATGGATGACAAGCCCTCACGGTCGGTAAGGGTGTGAGTTTTTAACCCACAACCAAAGGTAAATAAGGGTGCATCTTTTACAGCTGGCCTACATAAAGACCCAGTTAGTCTTAATTTTTCTTTTTATTTATTTGATTTGATGGATTAAGAATAATTTTTTTTTTGAAACATATTTTTTATCAAACAGATAACCTTTGGATTGTAAAAGTATTTAGTGATTAATTAATAAATGTTATTTCAGAATATGTTCACTATTTTAGGAATCCCATAAGATAGATTTAAAATAGAATACTATGGGATTTTATTGGAGAAATAAAGGTTGAATTGTCTTTTAGAGGAAAATATGATTTTATGGTTATAAATGGATAGCATACTTAGAGATTATGTGATTAAGGAAAATACATTTTTGGTATGATACATTAAGAGTGATCGATGTTATTCAGAGATAAATGTTAAAATTTATCCTGTAAGATTATGTGATCAAATCCTTCTTATTTTTTGGTTTAAATATTATTATATAATATTTTTGAGTAATTTTAAGGATGGTTTTTTATTTAATAGTCTATGTTGAACTTTGAGTATTACTATTGAATTTTTAATACTGAAGTAGTTTTTCATCATATAAGGTTTACTATTTTTGGGTAATTATCTTTTCTTGTACTATACATTTTTGTTTTGTATAATTTCTAAATATAGGAAAAATAGATAGTTAATATTTTTAAGATTATTTTATTCTATAGAAGTTAATTCTATTGATTCATGCATGAAAAAAATCATCTCGAATACTCATCGCTTAGAGAAAAATATGCATTTTTGTGAAAATTTATTAAAGAAAGAAACTCTACATGTCAAGTAAGTGTATTTCCTTATGTTCATAGTATTGGTAAAACAATTCATCAACTCTATGAAAAAGGATATTAAAACAAACACATTATTTCTTTACATTTCTTACTAAGAAATCAGTGACCTTTTAACCCATCATAGATTTTTGGTTTTGTGATTGTTAACATTCTTATGATCATATTCTCTATCACTCTCTATCAGAACATGATAGTTAGTTTTCTCTTACATATCCATGTTTCTTACATGGAACCCTATAATTTTTTATCTATGATGACCTTCTAACTTCCCTTTCTTTCTTTTAAAGTGGAATTTTTATTAACCCTTGTTCCGATGTAAGATTTCCATTAAGTTCTATTGAAAGGTCAAACCCTGGGTACCATTCCCGAGATCAAATTAAGATGATGAAATTTATTAAAGTAGGTTAATTAAACAACCCTATGTTTTAAAAGCAAATGATATGTTCTATATAATATGTGATATTCTACATCGATCTTAAATGAAAAACTAAACATTACTATTTAAATGTTACCAGTTTAACCTAGCTGTTAAAATGGTGGGAATAAATAGTATTAGAAGAATTATGAAAATATGGTTTTAAAATGTATATATTATGTTTTTTTGTTTCCAGTTAATTATAAATGAATGTAAAACCTTTTTTTACAATAAAAGGATATTTTTTCTTGAACAAAAAATTAAATGTGAAAACATATGTTTCATACCAATAAATAAAAAATCACTCTTATTGTATTATATTATTGAAATATATATATATATATATAATATATTAAATCTATTTTTTTATATCCATATTATGTAATTCTAGAAATGATATAAAAAAATCCAATGTGACGCATAAAAGAAGTATTTTCTAAAAAGGTAGTTTTACCACCTTTTGATGGCGTACAGGTTTTAAATCTAGATTTTTCCACTTTTATAAGTTCTATTTTGAAAAAAAACTTATTATTTGAAATTGGAATATCAAAATTTATTTTGGTTGAACTTTTGGTATTTTTATAATATATTTCATGTTTTGATAAATAAATAAATAATTCATTCATTCTAATTGAAAACTATATTTCGTCAAATTTATTTATAGTGATAAATTATACATTTGAATGTTTATAAGGTATAATTTAAAGTTTTTATCATTTAATATAATTTATTTTATTGTAATCAATTTTACATTGAAATTTCATATAAAAACTTTGTGAACTTTTGAACTTTTTTACTTTAAAAACACATTGTCTCAATCCGTCACTAGGATTAATTTTTAATTAATATCTGCCAATTTTCTAGTTTGAATTTGAAAAAATTTATTCCATATTTTCAATCATAAGGTTAAAATTATGTAAATTGGTCCCTTTTATTTTTTGACAACGTGAATAGTAACTTTAGTAAATTTTTATTATTAGCATGGTTAAAGGTAAATCAGGTAATTAAGGGTAAAAATATATTATAAATATTAAAAAATTACCCAAAACCTGTTATAATTTCATTGGATGAGTTATGTTCATTAAAAATTTCTCTTTATCCAAAACTATGACCTTAAGAAGCCACTTTGATGATTTATAATATTATATTCAAAGAAAAGTCAATTTTGTCACACTTTTGTTTTTAACAAGTGAAATATTTTTAATATGGGGTTATATAAAGAATATATTCAACAATAAATATTATTTTGGAAGATAAAAGTTTTATATTTTTCATGATAATTTTTTTAAATTTTTAGATAATAAACAATTTAATTAAAGGATTTCACAATGATGATGAAGTAATTGTTTAATTAAAGTAAATATCAAAGAAATGATAATAAAAATACTAAAAATTAATATAATTTTAATTTATTAATGTAATACACGAATTTCTTAGAATAAGTTGACATTTTAGTGATATTTTATAATTATTGGTTCTTATTTATCATTCTTTTATGTTATTTCTAAAAATTCAAGTAATAAAAAGTGTCAAAATTGGTATTATTGATGTTTTTAAATAAATTATATTTTATTAAATGATATTAAAATTATAAAGATATTAATTTTGACCAAATTATTATTAAAGTCATAAAATTTCATCAATGACTCATTTAGTAGTAGTTTGGTATTTTACGTTAATTTTATTAACCCTCAATATGTAAATTACATGATATCATAGTAAGGGTTAAAGGGGTTAAATAAGGGTTAAAATAAAAATATAAGGATTAAAAAATAGTAAAAACACATATAATTTTAATATTATTACATTTATTCAACCCATAATCATTATATATTTAATATAAATCACTTTGGACCCATTTTTTATAGAAAATTAATTTATATTAATTTAATATTTTGAAAAATTCCAAGAGTGTCTCGCCCCTCTATTATAAAAGGGCACCCATTATTCTCATTTCATCACACTTAAAAACCTATTTGGTTCTAAAAATATCTTCCCAAAACCCTTCCATAAATCCCTCCCCACATTATGGAGATCTTATGTTAGGTATATCACCCTCTTATAGGTGTTAAGGTGTCAATCAAAAGAGATCATTTGAAGAATAGGTGTCATTTTTAATTAAGAATTTCTATTTTATATATTCGTCCAATTAATTAAAATATTCAAACACCATTATGAAATAATAAATACAGTATATTTTATTATTTTAATATCATTACTTAAATCCACATCCACTTCCATCAAATGGGAAAATAATTATCATTCGTGTGTACGGTGAACTACCACCTCATGAACCGATATAATTTGTTTTCCATAATTGTCTATATAGAATAGTTATAGTGATGGAATTAGAGTTTATTTATAATTTTCATGATATATTTATTATTATTGAAAGATTATATATCATTTTTTTATTACCTTTCCGTGCACATAAAAATGATAACATTGTTAGTCCGTACATGTGAACTATCACCACCATGAACCGATGCGATTCTTTTTTCATCATCACATGAATGATATATATAAGTATATTTAAATTATTAATACGAAATTAATGATATTATGTTCATTGTGTAAATATAAAATAATACTTACCATCTTTCTATAATGATCATTGAAAAATGAAAACGTTACATATATGAATATACGACCCATCGTCCCCATGATAATAACACTATGTATTTTTAATAACCACACATAAAAGGTTTTATTTAAAAGTATAATTCAAGTATAAAATTTATTATTAATTCATGAATATTATTCTGAAGATGATGTAATTATGACCCCATTGACTATTGACATCATACTGAATTCAGTTTGGACACATGTATAAAATATCGTCAAAAAATCCAACATGAATTTATATAATTAAGTAATTGTTATAACATGACATTAAGTGATATAAAATGAATAATAAACTTGAAAAAATGTTATCTATAAATAAAATAATTAACATTATTTTATTATTTAGGATGACAATGAACATGTGTGACGAATCATACTCAAGGTAAGGGACTTCGTCTCAATCTCCTTTCATTGAGGTACATCTTGTTGTTATACATGAATATTCATTTATGAGGTGTATATACAACCCAATCCACAAATAATGTCACGAATTTATTTATTCTCATTTTATTTCATGTTTTTAAAATGTTATTCTTCCATGTAGATTATGATTTAAATGTTCGAAGTGGTATACAACACTTTGAATGTTTAAATATTTAATTATCAAATCATTTTTTCTATGTCATTAATCTTGATATTATTTTACAATCTTATTTGTATGGATATAAAATAATTATAAATTTTATGTTGATTTTTAATTTCATTCAATATTTTTCAAATGGAATCATTTTACATGTTTTATACTGAATTTTTAGACAAATGAAAAAAGTAATGTTATATTCTTAACGTACATGGAGACAACGAATTTACCGTTGTCGTGACTATTATTTAATTTCTAGATTCCTTTTAAATATTACATGTATTATTAAAATAAAATACTTATATTACTTTTGGGTATTTTGGAATTAATAATTGGTTTTTAAAATAAAATGGTATTTTTATATGAAAGTGTTTTTCATATTGGATAAAAAGAGTTTTTCAAAGGGTTTTTTGATGAAAATTTTGTATTCTTGAAATGGTTCTTGAGAATTATATGAAACAGGTGAGCCCAATATAGCTTATATGAAGTGTTGATCCCCATTTTAGCTCATGGGGGAGCTCGATACATCTTATACGAAGGTTTGAGCCTCATTATAGCTCACGGGTGAGTCTGATATAGCTTATATGAACAGTGATCCCCATTATAGATCTCCAATTCATAGGGTAACAATAATATTGAAATTTAATTATAGGGTTATTCCAATTTAAAAGGATTTGAAATGGATTTATGAAAATTATGCTCTAAGTCACCGAATGGTGTTTTATATGATTTCTAATGGTTTTAATTATTTTCTTTTAGAAAAATTTATGTGTGTTTTACATGTGAAAATGTTTTTTATTCTAAAAGAATAGTAAAGGGGTTTCTGTTTTTATCACTAGACTTACTGTGTTCTTTAATTTTATGTCCATTAATGTTCTTTTTAAGCTTATCCCACATTTTTTAATGTTTTTCACAGGACTAAAGAATGAGTAAGGATTTAGAGATGTCATGTTGATTATCATAAAGTGTTTTCATAAAAGAGATCATGTTTTATTTTAAATTTTTTAAATTATGAGATATATGGATACTTTTCGGAAGTGTCCACTTTGTATATTTATGATTTTGTTATGTATGAGTTATGTCCTAATTCTCTAAAACTCTAAATCTGAAAAGATCCTAAATGTGATAGAAAGTAAAATTTGTGAATTAACTCAAGATTATATAATTATTTAAGGTCATGTCCTTACATTTGGTATTATAGGAGGGTTTAGAAAACATTATAGATTAGGATTTTGTTTGTTAATAGTTAGGGATATCATCACGAGTATATAATTTTCAGGTTGATATTATTGATATTTTAAATAAATAATATTTTATTAAATGATATTATTTTTCTAAAAATATCAATTTTTACCAAATGATTGGAATAAGTCATAAAATGTAATCAATGACTCATTTTTTAATAGTTTGGTATTTTATATGGATTATATTAACCCTCAATGTGTAAATTAAGTGATATGAGGGTAAGAGTTAAAGGGGTTAAATATGGGTTAAAACAAAAAAGATAAGGATTTAAAAATATTCAAAACATATCAAATTTTAATTTGATAAAGGGTATTACACCCACCATCATCATGTATTTGTAATAAATCACTTCTTAACCATTTGGAATAGAAAATTAATTTATATTAATTTAATATTTTGAAAAATTCCCGGAGTAAGCTTTCCCTCTATTATAAATGGGAACCCATTATTCTAATTTCCTTACACTTAAAAACCTATTTGATTTAGCTAATATCTATCCAAAACCCTTCCTAGAATCCATCCTCACATTCTAGAGCTCTTATTTTTTTCATAACACCCTCCTTATATATGTTAGGGTGTTAATCAAAGGTGATCGTCTGAAGAAGAGGTATCTTTTTTAATTAAGTATTTATATTTTATGTCTTCTTCCACTTCCTTAAATTCCTCTAACACCATGATGAATTAATAAATCCAATATCCTAAATATACTAATATGTTATTATTTTAATATCATGACCTAAATCCATCTCCACTTCCATAAAATGGGAAAAGAATTATCATTCATGTGTATGGTGAACTACCACATCACGAATGGATATAATTTTTTTTCATCATCACCTCTCAAGAATGGTTATAATTATGGAATTAAATTGTATAAATAATTTTCATGAAATATTTATTTTTATTATAAAATAATATATCTTTTTTCTTACCTTTTTCGGCACATAAAAATTGTAACATTGATTGTGCGTATGTGTGAACTATCACCTCCATGAAGCGATGTGATTCATTTTTCATCACCAAAACACATTAATGATATATATATGTATATTTAAATTATTAATATTATATTAATTATATTATGGTAATTATTTAAAGATAAAATAATACTTACCTTCTTTCGATAATGATCATTGAAAAATGAAAACGTTACTCATGCGTACATATGGCCAATCATCTCCATGATTATAACGTTGTGCATTTTTCATAACCATGCATAAATTTTTTGATTTAAAAGTATAATTCAACTATAAAAGTTATTATTCTTCCTTAATATTTTTTTGGGATATGATGTAATTATGACCACTTTTACTATTGTCATCATGCCAAAGTCATTTGGGACTCATTTATCAAATATCATCAAAAAGTCCAATGTGAACTTATATAATTAACTAATTTTTATAACATTATATTAAGTGATATAAAATGAATAATAAACTTGACAAAAAATCAATAAATTAAATAATAAACATAATTTCATTATTATGGAAGATTAATAACATATGTGACGAATCGGACTCAAGGTAAAAAACTTCATCTAAATCTCCTTTTATTGAGGCATATCTTGATGTTATACACCTAACTTAATTTATGAGGTTTATTTACAACCCTATTGACATATAATGTCATGAATTTATTTATTCTCGTTTTATTTAATTTTTTTTCAAAATTTATTCTTTCATGGAGATTATGATTTCAATGTTCAAAGTGCTATGGGACACTTTGAATGTTTAAATATTTAATTATCAAATAATTCTTTCATGTCAGTAATCTTTATATTATTTTATATATTTATTTATATGTAAATAAAAGGATTATAAATTTTATGTCTTTTTAATTTTAGTCATTGGTTTGCAAAAGGAATATTCTTACTTGTTTTATATGGAATGTTTAAACAAACGACAAAAGGAATGTTCTTTTCTTAATGTATATGGCAACAAAAACGTTTACGCAATAATCACTATTATTTAAATTCTTGATTTCTTTGAAATAATACATTTTTTATTAAAATAAATTCATTATTTTCCTTTTTGGGTATTTTGGAATTGAAAATGGTTTTTTAAAAGAAAACTATATTTTTATATGAAAGTGTTTTTCATATTGTATTAAAAGAGTTTTTTAAAGGGTTTTTTGATGAAAGTGTTTTACTCATTAAATGGTGCTTGAGTATTATATAAAACGGGTGATCCCGATACAGCTTATACGAAGGGTTGAGCTCCACTATAGCTTATGGGTGAGCCTGATACAATTTATACTAAGGGTTGATCCCCATTATAGATCACGGGTGATCCAGATATAGATTATACAATGGGATGAGCTCCAATATAGCTTGCAGGTGAGATTGATATAACTTATATGAAGGGTGATCCCTGTTATAGATCTCCAATTCAGTAGGTAATAATAATATTAGATGTTGTTCGTAGGATTATTCTAATTAAAGTGGTTTTAAAGGGTTTTATGAATATGATGCTCTAATTCACCTAAAGGATTTTTAATTTATTACTAATGGTTTTAATGATTTTCTTTGAGAAAAAAATATATTTTCTTTTCATGTAAAAATGTTTTGTTTTCTAAAATAATATTAAAAGGATTTTCACGTTTTTCACTAAATAATTTTATTCTTTCATTTTATGTCCCTTACTATGCTTTTTATGCTCATCCGATATTTTTTAATGTTGTTTACAAGACTAAAGTATGAGTAAGGATTTGGATATTTCATGTTTAATTTCTTGAAGGGTTTTCATAAAAGTGATAATATTTTATTTTAAATGTTTTAGATTATGAAAAAAATGGATATTCTTTTCAAGTATCTTCTTTGTATTGTTATGATTTTGTTATGTATGAGTTATGGTCTAATTATATAAAACTCTACTCCTGAAAAGATCCTCAATTTGATAAAAAGTGAAATTATTGACTTAAATCCAGATTATATAATGTTTTATGGTGGGGTACTTATAGTAATTAGATAAACACAATCAAAATGATACAAAACATCGACCATTTTCCACCCAATATATTTCTTGGAAAGGCAAACTGGTACTACACAACCATCTATCTCTGTAAAAAACATCATTTTTCATATCCCAAGGGCCCTAGACCCTCATGAATAATTTATAATGATCCCTAAATTTTATTAGTTATAACACATCCATCAACTATCTATTCTCTAACATCCATAAATATCTAGATAATCATGAATCTAAGTCTATTTAATGATCACACATCTTGTATTTATTATCTCTATCACTCAAATAATTGATGCATGTTTTGTGATAATAAGTTATCTACATGAATTTATTGTCCCATCCCTCATAAGTGATACCCTCCTATATCGAATCCATATCAATTCAAAACTGGTATAATGCCATACTACTTAGCTATAGTAATTGACTCAGTAATATACTAAGGTGTATCTCATTACTAATGGGACCTCCCATATAATTAAGAATCTATAAACATCAATAGTTTGAAAATCAAAAATTAGAAACTCCTACTTCCATTACAAATAACCTAAGGTATCTCATTCCAATGCACATATCCTATGGATTCTTTATATACTAGGTATCCCTATATTCATACCAACTACCCACCCTAGGGTGTAACTCCATATAGGGTACTCATATACTTGACTTCTCACTCGATAATTAATATAAAATCCATGTTAATATCAATAATATCTATTTACATTGATTCATATCAGGTAATTGTAACTATCTAGATTAACAAAGTTGACTACCACCAATAAATAATTTTTAAAAAACTGAATAACTATTATTGACACTTTAAATAACTGAATTCACTTTTCCATTCATAAATCAGCATCGAAATCATAAAAAAATTTCACATGTCACGTGAACCTACATTTCTAATATGATGCATAAATTCATGTTTGTTATAATCCTAATGAAATATTGAAACCATAAATCAATGACCTAGATCATTTTACATAGAAAAATAAACTCAACCAAGATAACTAAAAAATATAGTCAAAATAAAAAACTCTATTGAAACATGGATTTTATCTCATACAGGTGTTGGATAGGAATTGGTATATCCTATATCCCATGTTTTATCTAGTCCTAACTCCATCTACCAATTACCAAATGGTAAAATAAAAAAATATCATATATTACATTGTTATATCCTTGGTCGGGCATAGCTGAAAAAATAATGAAACTTGGTCACTACATTACACATCCACCCACCTTGTATAATAGATGTTGTTGATAAGTATTGTTTTTTAATAAATCACATTAGGATATGTTACCCTTTGTATCAAATTAGGAAATAACTGATAAATAATTAAAACATCAATAAAGTAGACAAACATCACATTGCACCATATAAAATTATATTAGATGAATTTTCGTAAACAAATCTCACAAACCATTCTATAAAAAATATTCACAGATTGTTTATTCAATCATAATTAAATACAACATCTCCCAATATGATAATCATATATAGAAAAAAATAACAATAAATACTGAAATATTGATACTACAATACCCTTAATATTTTCTCAAACCTGTCTTTATAACCCTACCAAGATTGAATAGGTGACCCACATGTATTGGGGTGCACATAGAGGGTATTGGTAAATAAACTCAGTAGGATACCAATAATATTTCCTCAAATAAAAAACAATATAAATTTATTTTTATGAACTGAATAAAATAAAATTTATAAAAATTACACACGTATCATAAAAGCCTCTCTAACATGAGACTCATTCCTAGTCAATGCTTGAAAGGGATAACTAGTCAAATAGTCTGAGTATAATCAGAAGGTATGAATAGGTTATCACTATAAACCATAAATATAAAATTTAAATGGTTTATCAAAACTAACATAAATTATTTGCAGGAATGTGTTTTCCTTACTCCAACAACATCCATGGGAGAATAGGTTATCATCACTTGATAATATTGGTTGGAAATACATCTCATCCTCGAAATTTCATCAGTGATCACTAGAGAAAAACCATCAATTCAAAGGTTATATATAAATATTACAAGTGGGAAATGAATTAATTCATAAAAATCATATCAATAAATACTTTGATTCAACATGTATAATCTAGGGATACATTTAAAAAAATATTGGTGTACAATTAATCTCACTATATAAGTCATGTTAATAACTACTGGAGGAAAAATGTGAAATCTGGGATAAAAGATAAATAATTTTGTTGTGAAATATATCCTATCTAAGAGATCATATGAAAAAAATTACTATAGTAAATTCATACAGAATAGAGTCAATAATCAATGATATAAGTTAATAATGCATCCCATATATAAAATCGTATTGAAAACTACTAGTGTAAAAAGTTCCAATCTTGAGGATCATACCAATGATTAGTGGATAATGAATCATAAACTAGAAATAAAATCAATCACCGCTTTCGAAAATGTGTCTAATATATGGTTTTAAATAAATAATACATGTGGTTAATGAATCCTATCCAAGAGATCATCTCCATAACCACTTGAAAATAATGCACCCAATATCTGGTGTTATGCATCATCTTAGTTATAGAAAGGGAGAAAATTTCATCACCAACAATATAAACATAAGGATATGTGAACAGTTAATCACCAATACCATATATATAATTAATGGTTAATGGTTGATCACTAATAAATATAATATAAATAATGGTGAATAGATAATCACCATAATCATAATATAGGGTCCTAGATTTCTCCCAATACTCTACTTTGTGGTTAAAAGGTTTTAGACTTTTGGGGTGTTTATAGAGGATTTTAATAGGAAAAAGGTGTAAATTTTTCAAAAATTTGATCTATGAGATTGTTTCATGTTTTAAAGTTTGGTGTCACGTTGTGATTTTGTTGGCTTGAAGAGTCAGAGAAGAAAGTTGTCTTGGTTGCATTGTGGTATGGAATATTGTAGCGTAAGTAGCTATTTTTCATATAGATCCTGGTTCATGAATGTTTGGTGGACCTATAAAAGGTTGGGTTTTGTTCATTATTCTATGATGCCTTATATTTTGGCACAATATCTCAAACTACATAATGGAGTTTTTTCCATGAAATTGTAGTGTATCTTGATTTAAGGATGGGAATATTGTTGTGATGTGGTGTTATGCATTATAAAGTGTAGAGTCTTGTTTTGATTCTTAATTAATCTTAAGTGAGGGTTGTTGCGAAATGATGATAGGATTTTCACCATATTTTTCTTCTGGGTTTGATCATGTTTGAGTGTATAAGGTTAAGGGTTGCACTATGATTCTCATTTCTCTGAAAATTGAGTCATAATGACCCACACCACACCATAATTATTTATATTGATTCAAAATAGTGTTGACACATGTGATTAGGGAGGGTTCATGTCATTAATCACATACAATACTCTCATTATATTGTAGCAGCTACCATCAAACTATGATATAGTGTTTCTTAGTTTTTTAAATAATTTTTTTTCCTTCTTGATATCTTAAAAATTTCCCCAACCACCTTAAATTCCTAGATAATATATGGAACTCCAATGGTGATATTTAGATTTCCTTTGGTGGATCTTCACCCTCAACATTAACTGATCAATCATTCCTAATCATAGGTTCTCTCTCTTCCCCTTTCAATTTATTCATTTTTTATTTCTCTTTTCATGGATTATGGTTATTTTATTTTATAGTTTTTTACGTTAGTTCATTTCATTTATTGGGGTGGTCGTGCATATATTTCATTATAGACCCTTGTGAGTTTGGTAGTTCTTGATTATTTTTTATCATCATTATAATGTAGTACTTATTAAACCTTAATTCAGGGTAGGGGACTTCGAGATTCTTCTATATATTTTCTATGTAAATGTTGCAATAACGTGATTTTTTTTCTTATATTAAAGATTTGAAATCATAAAAATAAGATAAAAATATGTCGAAATTAAATGTAACAAGTGGGTGGTGGTATTACCTTGCCTGATTTACATGTTCCCCTATCATTGAAAATTGTGTACTATTGTTTTTAAATTTTTTGGTTATTTTTATGTTATTTTGATTGACAATGAAATTGGTGTTCCAAACAAATTAAAATTGAAAATAAATTGAAAGATGGTAATGGGAAGGAAGAATGACAATATGGAATTTTTATTTCATTATGGAGTTATTTTATTACCTTTTTACCATATTGTTATTATGGTATTTATTTTTTATTGGGATTAATGTGGTAGTTATAATAGTGCATTTATCTTGTCTAATTTATTATGGTATATGAGGATAACACAGTTATGTGGATATATTGTTAGGTTATTGAGGAGATGTTAGTGCGGTTGTGTGGTCTATTTTACTAAAATATAGAATTATATTGAAATATATTAAAATATGATTTGAATGGGATGAGATGATATTAATGAGAAGGGATGGAATTAATGAATGAGTTGAGGGGTAATTGATAAAGTTTTGAATAATTAATCTGTACCATCCAACATTAATAATTTTTATTGAATGAGGATCGAAGCTCGAAAAAATTAAGGGTGGTCTATAGTAATAAAAACCCAAATCATTATCCCAAACCAAGTTAATGCACTCAGAGGGAATGTACCATGTACTGTTGAAAATAATAAAAGGGGTGGAAGACGAAGCCAAAGATTCCAGGAAGATAGAAACCTTGTTGCCTTCTCTCCAAGAGTTAGTAAGACTGATGAAATTAGAGAGAAGGCCCTTGTAATTCCAAAAAAAATAAGTGATAGACCAAGGAGTAGTGGTTATAACATGAATTGAGTTGTGAAGAATCTAGGAATAAGTTTCCACCCAATGGATCAAGATGTCATGGGAGCGACACAATTATAATCCCTTGAGCAAGGAGACTACTTCTGCCATTAGAGAATCCCTCAAACCTAGCCACAAACTAAAAGCAATGACCACGGAACCATGTTGATCATGAACAGCTCCCCCACCCCTCATGAATCCATTCATAAAATATCCATAAACATTTAATTTGAAGCCATATTTCAGGGGCTACCAATGAACCCTCTTTCCTTTAGTTGTCACAGAATGGGCGAAAAATCCAATAACCTTGTCCACCACGATCCTTTTTAACATAGGAGAGTGTTCTCTATGCTTGAGCAGTGAGGTCTGATCCAACATCAGGGACCTCTCTCTAGCTTGCACAGCCGATCGGGAGCTAAGAAGTCCTTTGTGTACAACTTTGTTGTGTGCAGACCAAAGTGTCCAACACCCCCTTCCAGAAAAAGGGACCTCACCTTTCACTCATGCACACTGCTCCCTACATAGTTAAACCAGGATTGATGAAACTTCTCCCCAACAAGAACTTGCTACTCTCGCCCCATGTAAACACTAAATTCCTTTAAGATATAAGAAGCCCACTAACTATTAAATAATAGGTGCAGCACAGACTCCTCTTGAGTCCTATGACAGTAGGAGCATTTAGAGACCAAGTAGAATCCTTTTTTATGCACCCCTTTATATATATGGACAGTGCAATTACGCATATTCTAGATAAGAAAATTATATTTGTCCAGGATGTTGATGCACCAAAGAAACCTCCCAAGGAATCCTGATCAACATTAACATGCAGAACACCGCGATAAGCTTTCAAATAGAAGGATTTGGACTGAGAACCTATAATGAACCAAACTTTTATTAATTAAAATTCCTCTTGAACTAATTAAATGTCTTATTATGTAAAATGGTTATATAACATATGCACTTCTTTGGTTTTGTTATTTTTTATTTCAAAATATCGTTAAGAATTTTTATCATTGCTAATATAGTCCTTGAATAGTGATCACATGATTAGTATAAATATAGGGATTTAAAAAACCAATTTACTTAGACAAAGGAAGTTATATAATCCCATATTTTTATAACATAAACTTTCATTTCATTACACAGAACTGAGGATCTTTAAGGTTTAGTGTCTTGGAAATAAGTAACATAATACATGAAAACAACATAAAACATTCTTCTTAAACACTTGAAGGGCATCTACTTAAGTTCATCCTAGGTTCATTTACTACATCTCATAACCTGGGGACATACATCAAAAGAAAGTGTGAGCAGAAGGCCCAGTAAGGGAAACAAGAGAAACATTTTACATGTGAACTTGAGATACTTCAATAAGGTCATGAAAAGAACATTAAGGCATCAGAAAGAAATCGTGAGGTATATCATAACAAAAGTAACATTTTTCATAACTTGAATATGTGGCTACAACATTTAATATTGACAATCATTTCATTTCACCAAGGTCCATCCCCAAGGTGTCATTAAAAATTACCAAGGTTATTCACCAAGGTATCAGTCTAAAAAGTCATCTCTAGAGATTAAGTCTTTACCCAATGCATTAGAGCGCTATCTGGGAGCACCCTTGACATGTATTTATTATCATATGAGCCAAAAATATCATCATCAATCATTTCATAAAAACCCCATATAGCATAAAAGAAATGGTTTTCATTTCATAATCATAACGTTTTAAAAAACTACTTTAAAGACATGATCTTTATGCAACTTTAAACCCAAGGAAAAAGAAAGCGGGTTTCATGTATGTAAATCCCAGTATTTAAAATCGAAAATTTTGATATATATGTGAATACCACTGTAGAAATATTATCTTTGAGTATTCACTTTATAACATAAAATAATTTTGAGAAAAGAGAGAGGCATTTTGAGACGAAAATTCTGCAGCATAACGGCTATGTTTCAAGGTTTTAGAAAATATTGAAAAGAGAGGGGACATGGGTCAAACATTCATAAATGACACATAAAAGAGTAGAGGGACATAATAATAAGGATATATGAACATGGTAATGTAATTTTAAGGACATACCATTTGAAATGAAAAACATGGAAGGAAGACAAAAATTAGATTTCTCTTATGAAAATTCGGCAGCCTAACAGCGTCACTTAAACTTCAACAAAAATGAATTGAAAAGATCAAATAGGGTCCCTCATCATATGAACATAAGAGTTCAGTATCATAGATATAGATATCATACCCCAATATAATTAAAAAGGAACTTTAAAGACTTGACATGAAAGTATAACTTTGAAAAGAATGAGAAGGGTGAAAGAATCCCCTTAAAATTTCGGCAGCCTAACGGCGCCACTTAAACATTCTTAAAACGAATTGATGAGAGAAAGATGGGATATCTCATAATACGAACATGAAAAGGGAATTAATATGAATATATAAGAACATCCTCCAACATAAGAACATGGAGTATAAAGAAATGACATAAAAGAGATTACTTGAAAAGAAGAGAGAGGTCGGATCCCTTACCTTAAAACATAACTCTTAAAACTCAATGGTTTGGACCTTGAGGGCTTGGGGGAACCTTGGGAGGACTCCTTGGGAGGTAAGGAGACCGGAACTTCATTGAGGATGGTTTTTGAGTCGAAAGGATGAGAGTAGGGCTTGGTATTTATAGGGAAAGTGAGGGGACAAGGCATTAATTGCCAAGGGACACCTCACAAGTGCTTTACTCAAAACCATGTGCTCTCTCATGATATTTCCCATGAAGTTAGGCCACATGGGGCCCCCAAAACAATAATTCATCACCTAAGGTCTTCCAACACTTAAAATATCTCATGAAATCACCATAACACAACTATGATGTCATTAGACATACCGAAACCCTAAAACTGCTTTTTTTACTATTCACTGAAAATTCTTCTTTCTCAGAAAAATCCCAAAATTTAACCTTAACCAAATATCAATGCTCTGATTAAAAATATGAAATCCATTTTATAAAAATAATTTTCTAAATATTTTTAATTTAATTTTTAAATAAAAATACTATTCACTGAAAATTCATTTCTTTAGAAAAAACCCCAAAAATTACCATAACATAATATCAGTGCTCTGAGTTCAAAAATAAAGTCCATTTTATAAAAATATTTTTCTAAATATTTTTTAATTTAATTTTTAATTAAAAAACACTATTCACCCCAAAAAACTAATACTTGATTAATAATTTATAAAACCGTTATTTACCCATTTTATTGAATCACATTACTTAATCTAGGTGTCTAAATTATATTAAAACTTTCTTTGAGTGAAATTACTAATCCATTTGGTCACATTACTAATCCGAAGCGTAAAATCACTATTCATAATTTACTGTTCATAAAAAATTATGTTGATCTTATTAGACTCCAAATTCCTTACTGAACACTTTTGTAGAAGACCATTTTTTGAAAAACATTACACATCATTAATTATTTAGGGTTTACATAATTATTTTAAAATATCCCTTTTTCAAAAATCGTCAATAAAATATATCCTAAAATTATCCGAACAATAAAAATTTCACAAACATCACTAAAGGAATAAATCTCAATTTATTCATCCCAAAGGATCACACAAGGAAGCTAGGGTCTCGTCACATAGCCCCTTATAACACCGGCATATGACCTAAGAGTAAGGTGTGCTATGGTGAGAGAATCTGAGGGAGGCTCAGATAACATTGCCCTAGTAGTAATATCTACTAACTTGAACTTCTCCTGTAGGCGTTTCGGTTCAATCTTGACACGCTGGAGTTGGGATTGGGCTTGGTCCAAAGCGAAGCCCAAAGATGCCACCTTCTTCCCAAGCTCTGATAAGTGGGCTTCATAAGGTTTGATTCTACTGGATGAAGCCATCGACTCCTCTTTCTGCATTAACCAACAACATCTCTATTAAATAATTAAGAGTAATTTAATATTCCACTCAATAAGATTGGTTCGTTACACTCTTCCCCCCTTAAGAAATTTCGTCCCCGAAATTTATACTTGAGGCCTAGTCGAAAAGGTGAGGGTACTTTTACTTCATCGTTTCCTCAGGTTCCCAAGTCGCTTCTTCATATTTATGATTCCTCCACAACACTTTCACAAGGTGGGTAGTCTTGTTTCATAGAACCTTGTCTCTACGGTCTAAGATCTCCACTGGCCACTCCTCATCAGAGAGGTCATGTTCCAGTTGTACCACCTCTGGGTTCAGTACATGCGAAGGGTCGGGTATGTACTTCCTCAAGAGAGATACATGGAAGACATTGTGAACTTGAGCTAGGTTCGGTGGAAGTGCTAGACGATAGGCCACAGCTCTTATGTGATCAAGGATTTCATAGGGGCCAATGTACCTAGGGCTGAGCTTCCCTTTCTTCCCAAACCGCATGACTCTCTTCCATGGAGAAATTCGAAGGAAGACTTTGTCACCACCACCAAACTCTAAGTCCCTTCGACGATTGTCAGCATAGCTCTTCTGCCGACTCTGAGCAGCCTTTATGTGTTGTGGGATGGCATGGACCTGTTTTGTCATCTCTTGCACAAGATCAGGCCCAAGAAGCTTTCTCTCACCAGTTTCATCCCAACAAGTAGGAGTTCTACATCGCTTTCCATACAGAGCTTCATAGGGTGCCATCTGAATACTCGAATGGAAGATGTTGTTATAAGAGAACTCCACTAATGGGAGGTGTTGATCACATCCACCTTTAAATTCCATTGAGCATAATCTCAACATGTCTTTGAGTGTCTGAATAGTCCTTTCAGATTGGCCATTAGTTTGAGGATGATAGGTCGTACTAAAATTCAATTCAGTATTCAGAGCATGTTGAAGACTTCTCCAGAATTTGGATGTGAATCTTGGATCATGATCAGACACGATGGATAGTGGTACCCCATGCAGCCTTACCACTTCCCTTACGTATATCTTGGCAAGTTGATCCAGAGAGAAATCTTCTCGAATAGAGATAAAATGGGCAGTCTTTGTGAGACGGTCCACAATAACCCAAATCGCATTGTTTCCTTTGGACGTTTTCAGGAGAACAGTTACAAAGTCCATTGTGATATTATCCCACATCCATACTGGTATGGGTAGAAGTTGTAATACCCCCTTAGGAAGTTGTTGTTCTGCCTTTACTTGCTGACACACCAAGCACCTTGTAGTGTAGTCAGCAATCTCCCTCTTCATGTTATCCCACCAATAATGATCATGAAGGTCTCTATACATTTTAGTGCTTCCCAGATTTATAGATAAAGTAGAGCTATGAGCTTTATCCATCAGTTCTTTCTTTATCTTCGGAATAGATGGAACACATAGTCTTGTATGAAATTTCAGTACACCTTCTTGATCAATATTGAAGTCAGGGAGCTTCCCATCCTTTACAGCCTCAAACTTCTCCTACAGTAAAGGATCTTCTTTTTTAGCCTTCTTGATCTTCTCTAGTAATGAAGGTTTAGAAATCATTTGGGATAGGGTTGATGATTTCCCTTTCCTTATAATTCTCATGTCCAGTTTTACTATATCTTTAATCAAGGGATCTCCTAGGATCCTCATTGTTTCCAGAACAATAGGGTCTTTCCTGCTTAACGCATTTGTGACTTTGTTTGCTCTACCAGGGTGATAATTAATTGAACAATCATAGTCTTTAATAAGATCCAACCATCTCCTTTGTCTCATGTTCAATTCTTTCTATGTGAAAATATACTTTAGACTTTGGTGGTCAGTCTATATATCACATTTCTCCCCATAATGATAGTGCCTCCATATCTTTAGAGAAAAAACAACGGCCGCTATCTCAAGATCATGCGTAGGATAATTCTACTCATGAATCTTCAACTGTCGAGATGCATAAGCAATTACCTTGTCATTTTGCATGAGGACTCACCCAAGCCCTTTCAGAGACGCATCGCTAAAAATAAATAATCCTTCTCCGATAGAGAGTAGTGTTAACACAGGTGCAGTAACCAATCTCTTCTTCAGCTCTTGGAAACTTTTGTCGCATTCCTTTGTCCAGATGAACTTAACCCCTTTTCGAGTCAACTTGGTTAGTGGATTTGAAATCCGTGAACAGTTTTTCAAAAACCTCCTATAATATCCAGCTAATCCAAGGAAACTACGAATCTCAGTTACTGTTGTAGGTTGAGGCCACTCCTCCACAGCCATTGTCTTTTCAGGGTCAACTGAGATTCCTTCATTGGTTACGATGTGCCCCAAGAAAGCCACTTGTGGTATCCAAAACTCACACTTGCTGAACTTTCCAAATAGCCTCTCCTTCGGCAGAGTTTTCAAAATAACCCTTATATGATCTTCATGCTCCTCACAAATTTTTTAATATATCAAAAAATCATCAATAAAAACTACCACAAAGTTATCAAGGTAGTCCTTAAAGACTCTATTCATCAAATCCATGAAAATAGCAGGAGAATTAGTCAAGCCGAAGGGCATAACAGTAAACTCATAATGCCCATATCTTGATCAGAAGGCGGTCTTTGGAATATCTTCCTTCTTCATCCTTAGTTGATAATAAATAGATCGAAGTTCAATCTTAGAGAAGAATTGAGCCCCACGAAGCTGGTCAAATAAATCATCAATTCTTGGAAGAGGGTATCTGTTCTTCACTGTGATCCCGTTCAGTTCTCTAAAATCTATGCATAGCCGCATTGATCCATCCTTCTTCTTCACAAAGAGAACTGGTGCTCCCCAAGGAGACACACTCAGTCGGATAAACCCCTTCTCCAACAAGTCTTGGAGTTGTTTCATTAACTCTTCTAGCTCCACATTTGCCATTCTATATGGGGTCTTTGGTATCGGTTGTGATCCAGGTATGAGTTCAATGGAGAACTCTACCTCTCTTTCTAGGGGAGGTCAAGGTAACTCCTCCGGAAATACATCCATGTATTCATGAAAAATCAGAACATCGTCTATTTGTATGCTCCCTTTTCCTTCTTCGTCATCACCGATTAACTCCATAAAGAAAGCTATAGGAGGTGATTCTAGATAGGGATCAGTTCGGGATATCTCTCCTTGGAAGATAACTGTAGGTCATTTATTCAAGACTACTGAAATTTCCTTACTTCTGAATTTTATCATAGCATTATACTTTGAGAGCCAGTCCATCCCTAGTATAACGTCGAATTCCAACATGGGAATGACAACTAGATTTGAGATAATATTGTACTCACTAAAGTAAACACTAGAGTCTATAAACACTGTTGATGCATGGATAATCCCACTTGGAGTCTTGACTGAAAACTCTACCTCAAGCAGTTCTGGGATTGATTCTATATTCTTTGCAAACTTGGAGGAAATAAAGGAATGCATAGAACCCGAATCAAACAATGTAGTTGCTAGTTTTGAGAGGACAACAAGAGTACCTGCTACCACGTCATTCGGAGCTTCAACTTCAGTTGTCGTGATAGAAAAAGCACGACCTTGCTCCCCTGGCCTTTTCTAAGGTTGATGGTGATTCCCCTCCACTGCCCTTGGATTTGGACAGAGATTAGCATAGTGCCCAAGCTGTCCACACTTGAAGAAATGGACTTCGGGTAAGGCCATAACCATCTTTCCTCTGTCGTTAGTGTTGGGGAGTTGAGGATTCACCTCACTATGAAAATTCTGAGCAATATGGCCTCCTCTTCCACACTTGTAGCACTTTCCACTTCCGACCAAGCAGTTCCCCTGTTGCTTCTTCCCACATTTATTTCATGTGGTAAGTTGCATTTGCTTTCCACCTCTTCCCTGATCAAAAGTCTTCCCTAAACTGGGCTCCAACAATCTCTTCTTTTCATTTGATTTATGAGACCATTTTGTCTCACCAAACTCCATCTTGACTTTCATTGCACTCCACACGATCTCCTCATAGCTATCGTAGTCCCGATTGGCTAAATTCTTCCGCAGATGAGGTCTTAGTCCACTGAAAAATCTATCAACCTTCCCACATGGATCCATGACAAAGCTAGAGGTATATCGTGAAAGTCGGGTGAAGTTCATCTCATAGCATCCAATAGATTCGTTCTCCTTCTGTTTCATCTCAAGAAACTCTTTCTCCATTCTCGTTCTCATGGAATGAGGGAAATACTTATTAAAGAATATTCCCCGGAACTCTTCCCACTCTATAGCTTCCATCTCTACTCTAGGCTTATTTTTTTTGACCAGTGACCACCACTGGTCAGCTTCTCCCTCTAGGTGATAAACAGCAAGGGTGAATTTTTCTTGTTCCGGACAAAGGAGTACAGAAAAGATCTTTTCAATGGAGCTTATCCATTGTTCCGCAACCAAAGGGTCAGTAGATCCACTGAATGATGGTGGTCATTGACGCATGAAGGACTCAACAGAGTGTTGTTCCCTTCATGGTGAGATCGGCCTCTCAGCTTGATTCAAGTTATTACTCATAACATTAGTCATTTGGTTCATCATTCGCATGAATGTTTCCATTCCGGCTTTCATCAGAGGGCCATCAGCACCTGGTGCATTGCGGTCACCATCGGCATGGTTCCTTCGATTTCCAGCCATTTTCTAAAATAATAAAACCTTAGTGAGAAACTTATTTCATTTATGAATCTTTTAACTAAGACTTCATAATTAGACGATTACACTTCTCTATAATTCCTTCATAATGATTCATAAAAAGCTTGTGATTAACCAAACATATCACCCGGGAGTGTAATAACCAAGAGTGCAGCAAGGCCCGTTATCGTGCACCAGTTCCCGTTCGAGTCTAGATCAAAGCGGTGTTTTTGGGTTTTAACCCTATGTACATCTGTGCCAGAGCCGCCTCTACCTGCTCGTATCCAGATAGGGATGTATTTGTTTGATAAACCACTCACTCAATACTTACCAAAATACCAGGAAGTTTTCCTATATTTAAACTTTTCTATAGGGTTCTTCCTAAAGTTTTTATATCCTAATTTCCACAAATAACTAAACCTCCATCTGATACCAACTATAGCATCCCGTCTTTTTATAACATAAACTTTCATTTCATTACACTGAACTGAGGATCTTTAAGGTTTAGTGTCTTGGAAAAAAGGAGCATAATACATGAAAACAACATAAAACATTCTTCTTAAACTCTTAAAATTCTTCTCCTTAAGTTCATCCTAGTTTCATTTACTGCATCTCATAACCTGGGGACATACATCAAAAGAAAGGGTGAGTAGAAGGCCCAGTAAGGGAAACAAGAGAAACATTTTACATGTGAACTTGAGATACTTCAATAAGGTCATGAAAAGAACTTTAAGGCATGAGAAAGAAATCGTGAGGCATATCATAATAAAAATAACATTTTTCATAACTTGAAGATGTGGCTACAATATTTAATATTGACAATAATTTCGTTTCACCAAGGTCCATCCCCATGGTGTCATTAAAAATTACCATGTTTATTCACCAAGGTATCAGTCTAAAAAGTCATCTCTAGAGATTAAGTCTTTACCCAATGCATTGGAGTGCTATCTGGGCGCACCCTTGACATGTCTTTATTATCATGTGAGCCACATATATCATCATCAATCATTTCATAAACAACTCATATAGCATAAAATAAATGGGTTTCATTTCATAATCATAACGTTTTAAAAAACTACTTTAAAGACATGATCTTTATGTCACTTTAAACCCACGGAAAAAGAAAGAGGGTTTCATGTATGTAAATCCCAGAATGTAAAATAGAAAATTTTGATATATATGTGAATACCCCTATAGAAATAAGATCTTTGAGTATTCACTTTATAACATAAAATAATTTTGTGAAAAGAGAGAGGCATTTTGAGACGAAAATTCTGCAGCATAACGGCTCTGTTTCGGGGTTTTTGAAAACAATGAAAAGAGAGGGGACATGGGTAAAACATTCATAAATGACCCATAAAACAGTATAGGGACCGAATAATAAGGATATATGAACATGGTAATGAAATTTTAAGGACATACCATTTGAAATGAAAAACATGGAAGGAAGAAAAAAATTAGATTTCTCTTATGAAAATTCGGTATCCTAACGGCGTCACTTAAACTTCAACAAAAATGAATTGAAAAGATCAAATAGGGTCCCTCATCATATGAACATAATAGTTCAGTATGATAGATATAGAGATCATACCCCAACATAATTAAAAAGGAACTTGAAATACTTGACATGAAAGTAGAACTTTGAAAAGAATGAGAAGGGTGAAAGAATCCCCTTAAAATTCCGGCAGCCAAACGGCGCCACTTAAACATTCTTAAAATGAATTGATGAGAGAAATATGGGGTATTTCATAATATGAACATGAAAAGGGAAGTAATATGAATATATAAGAACATCCTCCAACATAAGAACATAGAGTATAAAAGAAATGACATAAAAGAGATTACTTGAAAAGAAGAGAGAGGTCGGATCCCATACCTTAAAACGTAACTCTTAAAACTCAAAGGTTTGGACCTTGAGGGCTTGGGGGCACCTTGGGAGGACTCCTTGGGAGGTAAGGAGACCAGAACTTCGTTGAGGATGGTTTTTGAGTTGAAAGGATGAGAGGGACACCTCACAAGTGCTTTACTCAAAACCATGTGCTCTCTCATGATATTTCACATGAAGTTAGGCCACATGGGGCCCCCAAAACAATAATTCATCACCTAAGGTCGTCCAACCCTTAAAATATCTCATGACATCACCATGACACAACTATGAGGTCATTAGACATACCGAAACCCTAAAACTGCTTTTTTTACTATTCACTGAAAATTCATCTTTCTCCGAAAAATCCCAAAATTTCACTTAACCAAATATCGACGCTCTGATTAAAAATATGAACTCCATTTTATAAAAATAATTTTCTAAATATTTTTAATTTAATTTTGAAATAAAAACACTATTCACCAAAAATTCATTTCTTTAGAAAAAACCCCAAAAATTACCATAACATAATATCGGTGCTTTGAGTTCAAAAATAAAGTCCATTATATAAAAATATTTTTCTAAATATGTTTTAATTTAATTTTTAATTAAAAAAAACTATTCACCCCAAAAAACTAATACTTGATTAATAATTTATGAAACCGTTATTTACCCATTTTATTGAATCAAATTACTTAATCTAGGTGTCTAAATTATATTAAAACTTTCTTTGAGTGAAATTACTAATCCATTTGGTCACATTACTAATCCTAAGCGTAAAATCACTATTCATAATTGACTATTCATCAAAAATTAATTTGATCTTATTAGACTCCAAATTCCTTACTGAACACTTTTGTAGAAGACCATTTTTTGAATATCATTACACGTCATTAATTATTTAGGGTTTACATAATTATTTTAAAATATCCCTTTTTAAAAATTCATCAATAAAATATATCCTAAAATTATCCGAACAATTGAAATTTCAAAAACATCACTAAAGGAAGAAATCTCAATTTATTCATCCCAAATGATCACACAAGGAAGCTAGGGTCTTGTCACATAGCCCCTTATAACACCGGCATATGACCTAACTGTAAGGTGTGCTATGGTGAGAGAATCTGAGGGAGGCTCAGATAAAATTGCCCTAGTAGTAATCTCTACTAACTTGAACTTCTCCCGTAGGAATTTCTGTTCAAGCTTGACACGCTAGAGTTCGGCTTGGGCTTGGTCCAAAGCGAAGCCCAAAGATTCCACCTCCTTCTCAAGCTCTGATAAGTGGGCTTCATAAGGTTCGAGTCTACTGGATGAAGCAATCGACTCCTCTTTCTATATTAACCAACAACATCTCTATTAAATCATTAAGAGTAAGTTAATATTCCACTCAAAAAGATTGGGTCGTTACAGTAGTGATAGCCTCATCTAGTAGAATTGCTCCGTACAAAGCCCATTTAACGGAGCTCGAAAATGAGGCAGCGTCACTGGGGTTCTCTCTTAACCAATCCCAAGTCGAGCTTCAACAGGTTAAGCTCGAATGGAACTGCCTACGGGAGAAATGGAAGTTGATAGAGATTACCACCCAAGTAATGTTATCTAAGACACCCCAAGAGTCTGTCACCATCGCACACCTTACCCTTAAGTCATATTCGGAAGTTATAAGGGGTTATGTAACAAGACCATAGCATTGTGATTATGTGCATTTTTTTGGTATAGAATAAAGAATATACATTCATTTTATTATTGTTACTTTGTAAATGGATTTTAAATCACAAATAGTATTTTTTGTTAATATTCAATTAAGAAATCTATTTTTTTGAATTAATGGATTTTTGTATTAAATAATATTTTAATAAAATATGATTACTAAATTACTTTTTATTAAATATAAATTATTGTATAATTTTTATGAATACAATTGTAATTTTTATTAAGGTTTGAATGTCATTTTTGTCAAAACCCATGAATTTTCGATAAATGTTGGGGTGTTTTTTAAAGTAAAAATTCACATATTTAGAAAATTATTTAGATAAAATGAATATTATTTTTCGAATCAAGATGTCGAAATTATTAAAAAGTTAATTTTTCATAATTTTCTGATACAATCAAATTTTTGGGTGAAAATTAAATACTGTTTAACTATTTAATGTGTTTTATGACATCATAATGACCCAATAGGTATGTAATAAAATATTATAAATGATATGTTTGGCCAATATATATCATACCATTATAATAATGTGATTTTGGCTTTGTTTTATTTATTTTACAAAGCTTAAGTGGACCCTCCAAAAATTAAAAAACATTTTAACTTTTTAAATTGATTTCCTTGAGAGTGTGGCTCACCTCCACATAATCAAGCCTAATATTTTAATAATTTAGGTCATTTTCCTTATAAAATAATTTTTTCCACTCTATTTGGAAAAAACCATGGGCAAAACCCATGAGGTGGTTTTTGGTTTTGATTAGTTTACTATGTGGTGCTCAAAACATAAATAATAAAGAATTCCCTCTATTTTCTTATATAAACTCACCCACGCTCCCACTTCCTATTCACTCAAAGCCTTTGGAACTCGACCAACCATTTCCCTCCTCTCTCTAGAATCCTCCCAAGGCACCTCAAACTCCCAAGAATCCTCTCTCAATCATCTCACAATCCTTTGGGATCATACTCCCAATTAAGGGATTTCTTCCTTTCTCATTTTTGTCCAAATTTCATTATGTTATTATATCATTTTTTTTCAATAAAAAATGTTGGGGTATGATTTCACACCTCCCCCATACTACCCTCCATATGTTTGAATGATGAGAGACCCATTTCCCTTTCATTAATTCCTCCCATGTACACCTGTTACCATGTCGAAATTCCATAAGGGATTTATCTCTCATCATTTACATTTAAGAAATTATTTTGTATTATGAATCTGAAGTCAATTAGATATGTTGTGACATGTATCTATATAAACCCATTACTTTCCATTTCATTTATATATTATGAGACACTTTTTTCTCTCTCATCTACCATTTTTATGAATTCTTATGTCATGTCGTTTTGCTACCGAAATTGCACTATGATCTTCCAAGCCAAAGTCATTGTGTAGTGAATACCATGCCCATTTCTCTATCAAGGATATTCACCTTTATGAACATTTACTTATTGATTATAAAGATTCATTTATGAATTCCACATTCGTTTATCATGGAATAAATGATGATGTTTAATGAATCCATGTTATATGATCCATATGGAACACTTATGCATGAAATGAAATGTTTAAGAAGGGTGTGCCCTGATAGCGTTCCAATGCATTGGGTAAAGATTATTATCATGATAAATCAAGTGAAATTAGGGTTTACTCATGCTAATTCAAGTTCAATGAGTGTTTACTCATGATCCATGTGCAATGTTAATTGTCTCATTTTAATATCATGTTAAATGTTGATGCCACATTTCCATGTTATGATAATCATGTTGTATCATGCCTTTATGTTCATGTATCTCTTATGCTCTATTGAAAAGAATATTGCCTAACATGTATTGTATTATTGATTTTATTCTTTTTTTACTCCCTTATTGGGCTTTATATTTCACTCTTTTCTTATATGTGTCCTCAGATTATCTCATGCAATGCTAAGTACGAAGGAATGTGTGTGGTCATGTAAAAGAATTTTTCAGTAAAGATGTGTATTTCATGGTTTAAGTTTTTATGTAATGTTTCTAATCCCCAAAGACACTAGACCTCTCGATCTGCTATATTTTATCAATTGAAGGTTTTATGTAATAAATTATTTTTAAGTGTGAAATAAAGAGTATGATTATTATAGTTGGTATCAGAGGATAGATTTAGTTATTTTTGGGATTCGGATTAGAAAACTCTAGTGAAAGCCTTAGGGATAAGACTAAGTAAAATAAACACATCACTAAATTTTTGTGATTATTGAGTAATTGGTTTATCAAGAAAATGAATACTTTTATGGATATGAGCAGGTAGAGGCGGCTTTGGCACAGATGTATCTAGGGGTAAAACCCAAAAACACCGCTTTGAGCTAGAATCGAACAGGATCTAGGGTACAACAATGGGACTTGTTGCACTCTTGGTTACGACACTCCTAGGGGATATGATTTGGTAAATTCATAATATTAGTATGAACAATTATTAAGGCAAAAAATTACCCTAATAATATATGTTGGGAAGTAGATCATAGATAACATAGATTGAAGCCTATAAATTCATAAGTTAAGGAAATAAATGTAATTTATAAGTTATCCATTTTTTTCATTAGATTCCCATTTATGTTTTAATAATTTAAGATACTCATTAATATTTCTAAATTGGATAGAGTAGAAACATAATCAAAAAGTGAAAGGTAGGGTTATCTTCCATAGTTCTACGCATTATTTTATATCTAGAAAGTTTAGTAGAATAATCCCAACACCACCACAAATCATGTAAGTAAAGATGTCAGTAAGAATGGAAAATGGGGAAATCATTGAATACAATGAATATAATTCCTCCCCTATCATAATTTGTGTATTTAACTTCCCAGAAAACCTCATCATACTCCCCCTGGTGGAATTTGACGCAATTCTTGGCATGGATTCTCTTTCATTATATAGAGCCAACATAAATCGCCATGAGAGGGAAATCACTCTCCATATGGAGAATCGACCCCCCGATTATGTACAAGTTCAAGGATGTGGATGAATCTTCATTAGCATATTCATCTCAAGTGTGGGTATTACTGCCCTAGGAGCACATGTATCTGGACCAAATGATTAAGTCTAGAGAAGCAACCATCCTTGAAGACATGCATATTGTGAGGGAATTCACTGAAGTGTTTCCTAAAGAATTGTCTGGTCTTCCTCCTTAAAGAGATGTTGAAATCTTAACTGATCTTCTACCTGGGGCATTACCAACATCCAAGACTCTATATAGAATGGATGTTGTGGAGCTTGAGGAGCAGAAAAAACAACTACAAGAGAATCTGGATAAAGGGTTTATATGCTCAAGTGCTTCACCATGGGGTGCACCAGTCCTCTTCATTAAGAAGAATGATGGGTCAATGCACCTTCGCATTAATTATTTTGAGCTCAACAAAATCATGCTAAAGAACAAGTATCCTCTACCATGAATTGATGACTTGTTTGATCAGCTACATGGAGCACAATACTTCTCCAAAGTGGATCTGCGGTCATGATATTACCAAGTAAGGGTGAAAAAGGAGGATATCCCCAAGAATGATTTTCGTACAAGGTAAGGGCACTATGAATTCATATTAATGCCTTTAGAACTCACTAATTCTCCATCAATTTCATGGACTTGATTAATAGAGTCTTTAGATATTACCTTTACAAATTTGTGTTATTCGTTATTGATGATATTCTAATATACTCCAAAACCAAGGAGGAGCATGATGAGAATCTAAGAATTGTACTAGAGACCTTACAAAATGATAAGCTCTATGAAAAATACATAAATTGTGAGTTCTTGTTGAAGGATGTCTCATTCTTTGGTCATATCATCACAAAAAAAGGATATTTGTGGATCTCTCCAAGACAACTGCAACTGAGGGATGGTTGAGGCCACCATCGGTAAAAGATATCTGTTGCTTCTTAGTGTTAGTTGGATATTATCGCCAATTTGTGAGAAATTTATCTTGATTATAAAACCCTCTTACCAAGCTAACTCTGAAGGAGGTCAAGTTTTCTTGGAGTGATGAATGTGAAGAGAGCTTCAAGGAGTTGAATTGAAGGCTTATCACTACACCTGTTCTCACACTACCCACAAGTGGAGAACTTTTTGTGGTATTTAGTGATGCTTTGAAGAAGTTCTTGGGCTCTGTGTTGATGAAAAATAACAAATTTATTTCCTATACTTCAAGGAAATTAAAAGTTCATGAGAAAAAATATCCAACACATGATCTGAAGTTGGCTACAATAATCTTCGCTTTAAAAAGTAGGCAGCATTACATCTTTGAGGAGAAGTGTGAAATATATACAGACCAAAAAAGCTTCAAGTATATATTCACACAGAAAGAGTAAACATATGCCAAAGAAGATGGTTAGATCTGATCAAAGACTATGACTTATCAATACATTACCACCCTAGAAAAGCGAACAAGGTGGTGGATGCTCTAAGTAGAAAGGACCCAACGATTCTATCATTGATCATAATTGAAAAGGATCCAATCTTCTTAGATTTGATGAAGATAGACATGGGAATCATAAAGAAGAGAACATGATCAATAATTTCACAAATAATTGGTCAACCATATCTTTTGGAAAGGTTAAAGGATGCTCAAAAGGATTATGTGGGAATTCAGAAGAAAGTTGAACTATCTGAAAAGGAAAATCCTTGGATTTCAATGTTAATGAAGAAGGAATTGTGAGATTTGGGACAAGACTATGTGTTTCATCAAGTCTAATGTTAAAGAAAAAACTTTTGGATGATGTACATAGTTCTAATTTCTCCATTCACCCAGGAAACACAAAGATGTATCACGATCTCCTAAATCATTATTAGTGGGATAACATGAAGAAAGAGATCGTTGAGTATAAATCAAAGTGCCTAGTATGTCAGCAAGTGAAGGTTGAGAGGTAGAATCCTAAGGGGATGATGCAACCATTACCCATAATAGCATGGAAATGGGAGAACATCACCATAGACTTTGTCATCGGACTTCTGAAGACATCCAAAGGAAATAATGCTATCTAGGTTTTTGTGGATCGCCTTACAAAGATAGCACCCTTCATTGTAATTTGAGAAGATTTCTCATTGGATTAACTTGTACAGATATACATCAGAGATGTGGTAAGGCTGTATGGAGTGTCACTATAAATTTTATATGATCAAGATCCAAGATTCACCTCTATGTTTTGGAAGAGTCTTCAACATGCTCTGGATATTGAGCTGAACTTTAGTATGGATTATCATCCTCAAACTGATGGACAGTCTGAGACTACTATCCAAAAACTTGATTACATGTTGAGAGCATGCTCCGTGGACTTCAAAGGATGAAGGGATCAGCATCTCCCTCTAGTTAAGTTATCTTACAACAACCGTTTCCACTCAAGCATCCAAATGGATCCTTATGAAGCCCTTTATGGGAAGAGGTGCAGAACCTCGGCATGTTGGGATGATGTTGGGGAGCGAAAAATCCTAGGTCCAGAAATGGTTAAAGAAATGGTGGACAAGGTTAATAACATATAGAAGCACATTAAAGATGCTCAGAGTCGACAAAAGAGCTATGTTGATAATCATCAACGAGACCTAGAGTTTGATTTCAGAGACATGGTATTCCTCCACATATCACCGTGGAAGAGAGTTATGAGATTTGGGAAGAAGTGAAAGCTTAGTCCAAGGTACATCATCTCTTTTGAGATCCTTTATCGTGTTGGAGTCATGACCTATCAACTAGAACTCCCACTGAACTCATCTCATGTATATGATGTATTCCATGTATCACTCTTGAGGAAGTACATACATGACCCATCGCATGTACTCAATCCAAAGATGGTACCATTGGAGAATGACCTCTCCTGTGAAGAAAATCCAGTGAAGATCTTAGATCGTTGGGAAAAAGTTATACGAAATAAGACAATTCCCATCGTCAAGGTGTGGAGGTGAAACCACAAGTTTGAAGATGTAACGTGTGAATCGGAGGAAGTAATTAAGCAGAGTTACCCACATCTATTTTAGTATGAGAAAAGAAAATTTTGAGGGTGAAATTTCTTAAGTGGGGAAGATTGTAATGACCCAAACATTTATTAATGAAAATTCCTCTTGATCTAATTAAATGTATTATTATGTAATATGTTTATATAACATATGCACTTCTTTGGTTTTATAATTTTGGATTTAAAAATACCATTATGAAATGTTACTGTCATTAATAAAGTCGTTGAACATTGATCACCAGATTAGTATAAATATAGAGCTTTAGTAAATCCAATTTACTTAGATAAAGGAAATGATGACCTCATCCAAAAGAATTGCTTCATAAAAAAATCATTTGTCAGAGATCGCAAAAAAGGTAGCATCACTGGGCTTCGCTCTTGACCAAGCCCAAGCCAATATTCAACACGTTAAACTCAAACGAAACCACCTACATGAGAAGTGGAAGTTGATAGAGATTACCACCCGAGAAATGTTATCTGAGACACCCAAGAGTCTTTCATCATTGCACAGCTTACCCTTATGTCATATATAGGTGTTATAAGGGGTTATGTAACAATACCCTAGAACTGTGATTATGTGTATTATTTTTGTATAGAATAATGAATATACATTCATTTTATTATTGTTACTTTTTAAATGATTTTTAAAGCACAAATAGTATTTTTAGTTAATATTCAATTAAGAAATCTATTTTGATGAATTAATGAATTTTTGAATTAAATAATATTTTAATAAAATGTTATTAATAAATTAATTTTTATTAAATATAAATGATCATATAATTTTTATGAATACAATTGTGATTTTTATTAAAGTTTGAAATGTGTTTTTGTCAAAACATATGAATTTTTGATAAATATTGGTTTTTATTTTAAAAGTAAAAAATTCACATATTTAGAAAAAAATTAGATATAATGAATATTATTTTTGGAATCAGGATTTTTAAATTATCCAATTCTGAATTTTTCATAATTTTATGAGACAGTCGAAAATTTGGGTAAAAATTAAATACCGTTTAATTATATAATGTGTTTTATGACATCATAATGACCCACTAGTGATATAATAAATACGATAAATTATATGTTCGGCCAAAATATGTTTTACCATTAAAATAATGTGATTTCAGGTTTGTTTGATTTATTTTAAGAAGCTTTAGTGGACCCTCCAAGACTTATACAACATTTTAACTTTTTAAATTGATTTCCTTATGAGTGTGACTCACCACCACATAAGCAAGCCTAATATTTTAAGAATTTCGGACATTGGTCTCATAAAATAATGTTTTCCAATCCCTTTAGAAAAAACTATTGGACACCCTATGGTATGGTTTGTGGTTTTGATTAGTTTAATGTGTGGTTCCCAAAACCTAAATAATAAAGAATTCCCTCTCTTTCCTGTATAAAATCACTCAAGATCCCACTTCTTCTTCACTCAAAGCCTTTGGAGATAGACCAAACTCTATCATAATCTCTATAAAATCCTCCAAAGGCACCCCAAGCTCCCAAGAAGCATCTTTCAAGCCTCTCCCAAGCCTTTGGGATCATACTTCCTAGTAAGGGATTTCTTCCTTTCTCATTTTTGTCCAAACTTCATTATGTTGTTATGTCATTTTGTTTTCAATTAAAAATGTTGGGGAAGGATTTAAAACCTCCCTCGTACATCCCTATTTATGTTTGAATGGTGAGAGACCTCTTTCTCTCACATTAATGTCTCTCATGTACACCTGTTACCATACCGAAATTCCTTAAGGGATTTCTCTCTCCTCATTTACATTCAAGCAATACTTTTGTATAATGAATCTAAATTCCATTACAAATGTTAGGACATGTATCTATATAACCCCCTTACATTCCATTTCATGTACATATTATGAGACACCCCTTTCTCTCTCATCAACCATTTTTATGAATTCTTATGTCACACCGTTATGCTACTGAAATTGCACCGTGATTTTCCAATCCAAAGTCATTGTGTAGTGAATACCCTACTCATTTCTCTATTAAGGGTATTTACCTTTATGCACATTTAATTATTATTTATAAAGTTTCATGTATGAATTCCATATTCCTTTATCATGGAATAAATTATTATGTTTAATGAATCCATGTTATATAATCCATATGGCACATTTATGCATGAAATATAATGTCTAAGAAGGGTGTGCCCTAATAGCACTCCAATGCATTGGGTAAAGATTAGTATCATGATAAGTCAAGTGAAATGAGGGTTTAATCATTCTAATTCAAGTCCAATGAGGGTTTACTCATGATCCATGTGCAATGAGCCTTGACTAATGATAATATCATGTTAAATGTTGATGTCATATTTCCATGTTATGATAATCATGTTGAATCATGTCTTTATGTTCACGTATCTCTTATGCACCATTGATATGCCTATTTTCTAACATGTATTGTATTCTTCGTGTTATGCCTTTTTTACTTCCTTATTGAGATTTTTAGCTGTCATGACCCGACCCTACCCGGGCTCGAGCCGCAACTACCCCAGGCCCGCCTCCATAGGACAGGGGCTGGAGACCAGTGCCGAAGGCACAGTAACTCGGGGAGGCCTTTGCCTAATAACCTGTACACACACATGCAGAAAACTCAATGCAATAGTGTAGAGTAAAAGAAAAGACAAGCAGAGTAAAAAGAACAACTGCTATATAAAAAAAACCATAGAGTTCATCGACCACTACAAGTACAAAGTACAAGCTGAAAAGAAAAGGGGTAAAACACGCACCCAACCAAAAAGTGCCACAACCCGGCAACAGGTAAACAAAAAGGAACAGCTGGCGGGTCTCCCACCGGGATCCCGGACACGACCACCACATGTGGTCCAAGCTCCCAAGCTCCTACGCTCCACTGAAGTCACGCTCCACCTGTCCGTCGTCTGCAAGGGCACACCAAGTGCGGGCAAAGCCCAAGCAGGGGTGAATATAAAAATACTCAGTAGGATACCCCGAAGGCTCGAGGGAGCAACAAAGGAGGTACCGAAGGGTGAGCAGTATAGCGAACAAGGAATAGAAAGGAGTACAACTGGAAGTGAAGTAAAGAGTCCAGCTCAACCCAACAAGAGAAAGGAAGTAGACTCGTCCAGGCACAAGGAGCTGGAAACGGTGAGAAGATGAACTTCCTGTCAAGTCTTCACTACCTATAGCAGGAGAGTAGACTCATCCAACCATGAGAAGCTAGAAAAGGAAAGCACGTGGCATACCTCGTGCGTCTTCACCTCTCCTGAAAGGAGAGTAGCCAAAACCCAAGAAGTGGGTACTAGAAACAAGGTATATACATATCTTTATGCTCAGCAAGAAGCCCGAACAATGTCGTAAGGGGATCTCTGCCCCGTAGCTCAGCCCAAGAAAATGAGTCGCCAACAGTCCCAGACATAACCCCATCATCGATGCCCAGTATCCTGCACGTCTGCCCTGAACCGCAAGCCAAGGGGCTCAGTCACCGCACCTTGATACTATCCGCTTTGGGCGGCACTGACTCGCCCGCACGGTTTTAAATCGCGTCGCAAGAACGCGTCTTGGTGGGGAAAGCGCCCCTCATACTTGAGAGTTCTAGGGAAAGTCAAACCACACCTCGTCACTGCCCTGCAGTCGAGAGGTCTCCTCACATCCAAAGTTGTTCCATCACCGACCCGTACAACCAAGGGTCCCGCTCCGGTAATCACGGAGGTAAGCCACAGACTAGCCTAGTCGAGAGGACTGATTCTGGAATGCCAACAGGTGCCCCACTGCCCAGCCCTACTGGAGGGTAATTCATAACCAGATATCGGGTGACCCACTACCCAGCCCTGCTGAAGGGTAAACCCTAATACATCATCTGGCAACCCACTGCCCAGCCCCGCTGGAGGGTAGACCATAATAAGATACTGGGTGACCCACTGTCCAGCCCTGCTGGAGGGTAAACCATAATACGTCATCAGGCGACCCACTTCCCAGCCCCGCTGGAGGGTAGACCTGGAATAAGTCGACAGGCGACCCACTGCCCAGCCTTGCTGGAGAGTAGACCTGGAGCTAGACGACGGGTGACCCACTGCCCAGCCCTGCTGGAGGGTAGACCCTAAGAGGTCGTCGGGTGACCCCCTGACGAGTCTCTGCTGGAGGGTAGACCCTAATAGCATCGGGTGCCCCACTGCCCAGCCTCTACTGGAGGGTAAACCCTAATAGCATCGGGTGACCCACTGCCCAGTCTCTACTGGAGGGTAAACCCTAGAAGTCAGTGAGAAACCCACTTCCCAGCCCTGCTGGAGGGTAAGCCCGAGGAAGTCGATGAGTAACCCACTGCCCAGCCCCACTGGAGGGTAAAACTCAGAACCGCTCTGCCATCTCTACAGGAGGGTACAACACTGGCCGACCGAAGACGGAGTGGGTGTCGCGCAACCACCCAACTCCATAACAGCTCTCCCAAAAGAGGTGCAACATTGGCCGACCGAACACGGAGTGGGTGTTGCGCAACCACCCAACTCCAGAACAGCTCTCCCAAGAGAGGTGCAGCGTCTGCCCCAGTACTGGGTGTCACTAGCACCGCTACCGGCCAATCCATCGAGGACTAAACCAGGGGGAGAACACTCAACCCTACTGGTCAAACCAACGAGCACAGAGCCTGGGGAAGAGCTCCACCCTGCTGGTCAAACAAACGCACAGAGGGACCCTCTACGCCGCGAGAGGTCAAAGTACGTAAGGCAGAACACGGCACGCACATGGGGCCCACACGATGTGTAGCCCCAATTCAACCCCAACGAAGCGCACGAACATCTCAGGTACATACCACACGTACCTCCAAGCACTCCCGTATACTCCCAGAGTATACCTCGTTCCAGCCCATAGGCTATCGTGCACACGGCACCCAACGTCAGCCTGAAAGCGTGACGTAGAAACTCCACCTCAAAGGCCCAGGCACGGCCAACCATGTCACCTCAAGCATTTACATCACTCACACGGGAGTGCACGCGATCACTCGCCAAAGGTCCGCTACAAGCAAAGTAGGGCGAACCACCCCAAGAGCACCTTTCATGCTTCCACATTTCTCAAGATCGCGCAAGAGGCTCCGTACAGCCAAACGGATCACACCGTTGTAATCCTTGCGGAAAAACACGCGAGTTAGACTACTCACTCGCCTGAAACGGTCAACAGGTGGAAAAGGTACTATTCACCGTGACAAAACCCGTGTGGGGCCCACCCCAAGATCCTGAAACTGAACCAACGGATCACGCCACTGCGATCCCCTTGTAAAAACACACGGGATTGAGTACTCAATCGCCCAAAACGGACACCCGGTGGAAAGGGTATTATTCACCGTAGCCGGGTCGGGTGGGACCCACACCATGTCTCCGAAAAAGGTCGGGTGAACTGCACCATCGCAATCCCCTCAGAAAAACATCTAGAATCGACTGCTCAAACACCCCAAACAGATGTCGATTGAAAAAGTAGTGTTTCTCTGTAACACATGCGAACTAGGCCCTGTGGGGCCCGCACCTCATCTCCAACCCGAACGCTTTGGAAATCATCTCAAAAAGTCCGCACGAGTACTGGGATCATGCTGCCGCTGGTGGTGCATCAATCGGACATCCCAAACGGGAGTTAGGTCCGACGCAATAATAATTAATTAATTAAATAATTAATTAATTATTTACATTGCGTTTCGTGCCGCAGAGCAACGAAACCAACCCGCAAAGGTTCCGAACCACATTGAAAGTACTGTCTCATCCGCAGGGCCACAGCACCTCCAACGACGCGTCAAACGGACATCTGGCTCGCGAGCCACGTCCGTCGCAACTTTAATAATAAATTAATATTGTTAACTTAAAGCTCTCGGGTCACCCGTCTTCGGACACAGAATCCAAAAGTCCCGAAACACAACTTAAATAGAGCGCCTTGTCGATACGGACTCATCGCCGTAGACGGTGCATCAAACGGACTCGCCGTTTGAAAGATATGGCCCCCCGAAATGCAAGGGGCCCAAAGGGGACGGTCCGAACCGGTCCAGTCCGCCGCGGCCCGCTGGCCGCGGCTCATTGCCACCGCACCGGACCCCTCGGGTCCGGTTCTTCCCAGCAGACCGGCCAGAAGGTCGGTCTTCTTCTTCACCCGCAGGACCCACGATCGGCGGGTCCTTGTCCACGCCGCACGCCCGAGGCACGGCGCCTCGGGTTCCTTTGCTGAGGGCGACAGGCCGAAGCCGCGCCGCGGCCACCTCATCCCCAATCCGCCGCCGGCCGCACCCGGCACCTCCGAAGCCGCCCGACGCCGCTCCTAGTCCGTGAACCCAGCTGCTTCCGACCGCCGCCCGCGCCAGGGGCCACCGCACGCCGCCTCCTGAGCCCCTGCCGCACCGCCGCTGGACCACGCCGGAGAACTCGAAACCGTCGGAAACTTCAAAAACCCGCAAAGTTCGGCGGACGTCTGCGGGGTCCTCGGAACTCTGTTTTACAAACCGAGGCAAACGATGGAGAGAGAATAAAATCTAATACGCATTTATGGGCTTTGATTCGACGATCGAACGACAATCGACACATCTAATTGAGGTTGAAAGATGGTTTGGAAAATAAAACGCAAACAAAGACCTCCTACCTCGCTGTGCTTCGCCCGAAGCTTCACGGACGATCCGCCGCCGCGTCGTCATCTTGATAGAGTGGAGGAGGGGAGGGGGCTTGAGGTATTCCTTGAGGGAGGCTTTTCCAGGGAAGAACAAAGGAGTTAGGGGGTGGGGAGTGGTTTAAATAAATTAATTAATGATTTAATTAATTTAAAACCCCCGAAAAGACCCGCATCGAAACTCCTGACGGGGTCGGGGTTAAGCCTCCCCTAGGGTAAACACCACCTCCCGATCACAACGGCAGTCTCATAATTTTAATCCGAGACCCCGTTCAAATGTTATAAAATTTAACTTCTGAAGCCGCTAAATTACGAAAACGCCCTCGGAGCCATTTTTCACAAACGGCCCGCGCCCGCAAAACTTACACCCCTCCTAGGGTAAACGGCATTCTCTGAACTCAACGGTGACCTTTTCTTTCCAATCCGAGCCACCGTTTAAAAGATACCCGCGTTTCAACATTAAACAAATTAACGGATTAATTAATTAATCCGTTTAACGTTCCAGAAGCGGGCGAGGGGTCCAAACGTCCCGTGCCGACAAGTTTTATGTCGTTCTTAGGGTAAAAAACCCATTCCGGACTCATCTGTACACTCGGATCCCTGATCCGGAACTCTGTTTAGGAGTTATCCCATTTATTTAGCATTTCCAATGTGAACGCACTGAAAATTTAATTCCGGCCACTCCGGGGCTCGGAATCGCACGCCGTCTGAAGGCGCTGCTCTGGAATATCATTAAGAATATTCCAAAGTCTTTAACAGCAAAAACTAGGTTCTTACATCATTCCATACTTCAAGATTTTCGTCCCCGAAAAGAAAAACTAGGGAGCAACGCATGGTACTAAGCTCACACCTGGATTTCTCATACCCTGAAGAACCCACGCACAACTCTGCATCACCACACACAGACCAAAGAGTCGATCCGTTCATGTGAGGTCGGCCCATGCCGACGTCGTGAACCCACTCCAGACTTTGGGGTTAGGGAAAGGCAGTAGGGTACCTCGCCATCTCTTCGCACGGTCTCAACCGGCCCGAAAGCCCTCGGGGGTAGATCACCTCCCCGAACAAACCTCTACGCCACACGCCGCGACTGGAATCACCACCCGCACCTGAAACAAGGCCCGGTGATTCCCTCCTTCAGAATATCCATATGGTGAAACACCCAAGGATATCTGGTCACGCAAGATTCCATAGTCGATGCTCTCTTACACAATCAACAGGTGAAGGAGCCAACACGATCGACTAAAGGAAAAGGTCTCACGCCTTTTACCATACCAACACAGGGTTACACCCAACGCCCTGCGTCACCCTGGTAATACCTCGAACAAGGAGTAGGGAAAAACACCTTTCACATGCAGAGCCTATCAATTCTACTGCAAGAAGTAGAAGAGTCGCAAGGGGTACCTCTCACCATCCCGTGCTCTACAGGATCGTAGACATCCAAAGCTCACGGTTACCCGTGGTCCCAACCATCAGCTCCCGGAGCCTGACGTGACCGTCTAGTGGTGATGGGGAGATCTCGTAATTTCATCCCCCACTACCATCTCCTCCCGCTCCTTTACTAGCACCTCCTCTCTGGGTACTACTCTGATCATGGCGCTGCCTCTGCTGTGGTGGTGTGTCTGCTGCCTGCCCGAAGCTCTCAGCAACTCGGGTCGGGCAGTCTCATGCCAAGTGACCTCGCCCGTCACAAGCATAGCACCGGCGCTCTCTGGGCTTCCCTGGTGCCCTCCGGCACCACTGTGGTATACAACCATGTCTCCAAAACCGGTAGTGGGAAGGCCACCTGCATCGGGATCCTGTCCTCCGGCGCCTGCTAGCTACGACAGACATCCCGGCTCCGACGTGCCTGCTGCCACCATCAACTCTAGAACGTGACAGGAAGCCCTCTATCACCAACGCCTGCTCTGGCACCCTGGAATATGTGGGAATTCCCAAGGGTACTATGACAGCATGAATCTCTCGACAGAGACCCTGCTCAAACTTTCGTGCTCGGAAGTTGTCGTCATGGACCAAGTCTGGGTAAAAGATTGCACGGTCTGCAAAACTAGCAGCGTACTCGGCCACCGTAATCCCTCCCTGCTGAAACTGCAGGAGCTCCTGAATCCGAACAGAGTGCAAGCAGGTGGGGAAAAATCCTCACGGAGCAACAACTGAAATTCGTCCAACGAAAGCGATGACTCGTCAAGAAACTGAGTCACCAGACTCTACCAACGCCGAGCTGCCCCATGAAAAAGGGTGTCGGCCAAAGCCACTCTCTGATCTGTCAGCGTCTGCACAAGCCTGAAAAGGAGAACCACTGCCTCGAGCCAAACCTCTGCTGCCTGGGGGTCTGGCTCACCACTGAACCTCAGCGGTCTCTACCGCTGGAACTCACGGAGCGTGCTCAACCTGCGCTCAAGCTCAGCCTGCTCTGCTGAAACTGACTGCTGCTCAACAGGTGGGGGTGCTGCTACCGGCCCACCCGGAGAAAGGGGCTCGCATTATGGGTCCTGGACTGTGGCCTCATAGCTCACAGGTTCGTCATCACGAACCAAAGCTGGTATTCTGGCTGGATATCCTCGCGGAGACATCCTGAATATTATCAAGGAGTGCCGCGGCCAGATGAGCATACATGTATATACCAATAGCAACGACGGTGAGCTGACTCAAGAAGGACAGTCAAAGACTGAATCCTACGTGATGCACAAAAAAATTTCCCTGCAACAAGTGTCTCATCATGCTGAGTCGACAAGCGGGTTATCAAGGTCCTGGTGAATGGATACATCGGCCGTCGCACCATTACTGGACTCCCTGGCCTGAGAGCCGCTCTCGAGACACGTTAACACTGTTTCCCTATATCCCAACCAATTCCTCTTTTAGGGACATCCGCACAACGTCCCAAGGAACGAACCACCTCTGATACCACTTTGTCACAACCCGACCCTACCCGGACTCGAGCCGCAACTACCCCAGGCCCGCCTCCATAGGCCAAGGGCTGGCGACCAGCGCCGAAGGCACAGTAACTCAGGGAGGCCTTTTCCTAAGTACCTGTACACACACACGCAGAAAACTCAATGCAACAGTGCAGAGTAAAAGAAAAGACAAGCAGAGTAAAAAGAACAATTGCTATATAAAAAAACCACAGAGTGAATCGACCACTACAAGTACAAAGTACAAGCTGAAAAGAAAAGGGGAAAAACACGTGCCCAACCAAAAAGTGCCACAACCCGGCAACAGGTAAACAAAAAGGAACAGCTGGTGGGTCTCCCACCTAGATCCCGGCCACGACCACCGCACGCGGTCCAAGCTCCCAAGAACCTACGCTCCACTGAAGTCACGCTCCACCTGTCCGTCGTCTGCAAGGGAACACCAAGTGCGGGCAAAGCCCAAGCAGGGGTGAGTATAAAAACACTCAGTAGGATACCCCGAAGGCTCGAGGGAGAAACAAAGGAGGTACCGAAGGGTGAGCAGTAGAGTGAACAAGGAATAGAAAGGAGTACAACTGGAAGTGAAGTAAAGAGTCCAGCTCAACCCAACAAGAGAAAGGAAGTAGAATCGTCCAGGCACAAAGAGCTGGAAACGGTGAGAAGATGAACTTCCCGTCGAGTCTTCGCTACCTATAGCAGGAGAGTAGACTCATCCAACCACGAGAAGCTAGACATGGAAACCACGTGGCATACCCCACGCGTCTTCACCTCTCATGAAAGGAGAGTATCCAAAACCCAAGAAGTGGGTACTGGAAACAAGGTATATACATATCTTTATGCTTAGCAAGAAGCCCGAACAATGTCGTAAGGGGATCTCCGTCCCGTAGCTCAGCCCAAGAAAATGAGTCGCCAACAGTCCCAGACATAACCGCATCATCGATGCCCAGTATCCCGCACGTCTGCCCTGATCCGCAAACCAAGGGGCTCAGTCACCGCACCTTGATACTATCCGCTTTGGGCGGCACTGACTCGCCCACATGGTTTTAAATCACGTCGCAAGAATGTGTCTCAGTGGGGAAAGCGCCCCTCGTACTTGAGAGTTCTAGGGAAAGTCAAACCACACCTCGTCACTGCCCTGCAGTCGAGAGGTCTCCTCACAGCCAAAGTCGTTCCATCACCGACCCGTACAACCAAGTGTCCCGCTCCGGTAATCACAGAGGTAAGCCACAGACTAGCCTAGTCGAGAGGACTGAGTCTAGAATGCCAACAGGTGCCCCACTGCCCAGCCCTGCTGGAGGGTAAACCCTAATACATCATCTGGCGACCCACTGCCCAGCCCCGCTGGAGGGTAGACCATAATAAGATACTGGGTGACCCACTGCCCAGCCCTGCTAGAGGGTAAACCATAATATGTCATCAGGCGACCCACTGCCCAGCCCCGCTGGAGGGTAGACCTGGAATAAGTCGACGGGCGACCCACTGCCCAGCCTTGCTGGAGGGTAGACCTGGAGCTAGACGACGGGTGACCCACTGCCCAGCCCTGCTGGAGGGTAGACCCTAAGAGGTCATCGGGTGACCCACTGCCCAGTCTCTGTTGGAGGGTAGACCCTAATAGCATCGGGTGACCCACTGCCCAGCCTCTGCAGAAGGGTACACCCTAATAGCGTCGGGTGACCCACTGCCCAGTCTCTGCTGGAGGGTAAACCCTAGAAGTCAGTGAGCAACCCGCTGCCCAGCCCAGCTGGAGGGTAATCCCGAGGATGTCGATGAGTAACCCACTGCCCAGCCCCGCTGGAGGGTAAAACTCAGAACCGCTCTGCCATCTCTACAGGAGGGTACAACACTGGCCGACCGAACACGGAGTGGGTCTCACGCAACCACCCAACTCCAGAATAGCTCTCCCAAAAGAGGTGCAACACAGGCTGACCGAACACAGAGTGGGTGTCGCGCAACCACCCAACTCCAGAACAGCTCTCCCAAAAGAGGTGCAGCGTCTGCCCCAACACTGGGTGTCACTAGCACCGCTACCGGCCAATCCATCGAGGATGAAACCAGGGGGAGACCACTCAACCCTGCTGGTCAAACCAACGAGCACAGAGCCAGGGGAAGAGCTCCACCCTGCTGGTCAAAAAAACACACAGAGGGACCCTCTACGCCGTGAGAGGTCAAAGTATGTAAGGCAGAACACGGCACGCACATGGGGCCCACACAACGTGTGGCCCCAAGTCAGCCCCAACCAAGCGCACGAACATCTCAGGTACATACCACACGTACCTCCAAGCACTCCCGTATACTCCCAGAGTATACCTCGTTCCAGCCCATAGGCTATCGTGCACACAACACCCAACGTCAGCGCGAAGGCGTGACGTAGAAACTCCACCTCAAAGGCCCAGGCACGGCCAACCACGTCACCTCAAGCGTTTACATCACTCACACGGGAGTGCACGCGATCACTCGCCAAAGGTCCGCTACAAGCAAAGTAGGGCGAACCACCACTGGAGCACCTTTCATGCTTCCACATTTCTCAAGATCGCGCAAGAGGCTCCGTACAGCCAAACGGATCACACCGTTGTAATCCTTTCGGAAAAACACGCGAGTTAGACTACTCACTCGCCCGAAACGGTCAACAGGTGGAAAAGGTACTATTCACCATGACCAAACCCGTGTGGGGTCCACCCCAAGATCCCGAAACCGAACCAACGGATCACGCCACTGCGATCCCCTTGGAAAAACACACGGGATTGAGTACTCAATCGCCCAAAACGGAAACCCGGTGGAAAGGGCACTATTCACCGTAGCCGGGTCGGGTGGGACCCACACCATGTCTCCGAAAAAGGTCGGGCGAACTGCACCATCACAATCCCCTTGGAAAAACATCCAGAATTGACTGCTCAAACACCCCAAATAGATGTCGGGTGAAAAAGTAGTGTTTCTCTGTAACACGTGCGAACTAGGCCCTGTGGGGCCCCCACCTCGTCTCCAACCCGAACTCTTTACAAAGCTTCTCAAAAGGTCTGCACGAGGACTGGGATCATGCTGCCGCTGATGGTGCGTCAATCGGACATCCCAAATGGGAGTTAGGTCTGACGCAAGAATAATTAATTAATTAAATAATTAATTAATTATTCACATTGCGTTTCGTGCCGCAGAGCAATGAAACCAACCTGCAAAGGTTCCGAACCACATTGGAAGTACCTTCTCAGCCTCAGGGCCACAGCGCCTCCGACGACGCGTCAAACAGACGTCTGTCTCGCGATCCACATCCGTCGCAACTTTAATAATAAATTAATATTATTAACTTAAAGCTCTCGGGTCACCCGTCTTCAGACACGAAATCCAAAAGTCATGAAACACAACTTAAAGAGAGAACCTCGTCGATACGGACTCATCGCCACAGACGGCGCGTCAAATGGATGCGCCGTTTGAAAGATATGGCCCCCCGAAATGCAAGGGGCCCAAAGGGGCCGGTCCGGACCGGTCCAGACCACCGGCCCGGTCCAGACCGCCGCGGCCCGCTGGTCGCGGTTCATTCCCACTGCACCGGACCCCTCGGGTCCGGTTCTTCCCAGCAGACCGGCCAGATGGCCGGTCTTCTTCTTCTCCCGCAGGACCCGCGATCGGCGGGTCCTTGTCCACGCCGCACGCCCGAGGCACGGCGCCTCGGGTTCCTTTGCTGAGGGCGACGGGCCGAAGCCGCGCCGCGACCGCCTCATCCCCGATCCGCCACCGGCCGCACCCGGCACCTCCGAAGCCGCCCGACACCGCTCACCGTCTGCGAACCCAGCTGCTGCCGACCGCCGCTCGCGCCAGGTGCAACCGCACGCCGCCGCCTGAGCCCCTGCCGCACCGCCGCTGGACCGCGCCAGAGAACCCGAAACCGCCGGATACTTCAAAAACCCGCAATGTTCGGCGGACGTCTGCGGGGTCCTCGGAACTCGGTTTTACAAACCTAGACAAACGATGGAGAGAGAATAAAATCTACTACGCATTTATGGTCTTTGATTCGACGATCAAACGACAATCGACACATATAATTAAGGTTGAAAGATGGTTCGGAAAATAAAACGCAAACAAAGACCTCCTACCTCGCTGGGCTTCGCCCGAAGCTTCACAGACAATCCGCCGCCGCGCCGTCGTCTTGACAGAGTGGAGGAGGGGAGGGGACTTGAGGGCTGCCTTGAGGGAGGCTTCGCCAGGGAAGAACAAAGGAGGAAGGGGGTGGGGAGGGGTTTAAATAAATTAATTAATGATTTAATTAATTTAAAACCCCCGAAAAGACCCGCATCCGAAACTCCTGACGGGGTCGAGGTTAAGCCTCCCCTATGGTAAACACAACCTCCTGAGCACAATGGAGGTCTCGTAATTTTAATCCGAGACCCCGTTCAAAAGTTATAAAATTTAACGTCTGAAGCCGCTAAATTACGAAAAGACCCCCGGAGCCATTTTTCACAAACGGCCCGCGTCCGCAAAACTTACACCCCTCCTAGGGTAAACGGCATGCTTTGAACTCAATGGTGACCTCGGTTTTCCAATCCGAGCCACCGTTTAAAAGATACCCACATTTCAACATTAAACGAATTAACGGATTAATTAATTAATCTCTTTAATGTTCCAGAAGCGGGCGAGGGGTCCAAACGTCCCGTGCCGACAAGTTTTATGTCGTTCCTAGGGTAAACACCCCATTACGGACCCATCTGTACACTCGGATCCCTGATCTGGAACTCTGTTTAGGAGTTATACCATTTATTTAGCATTTCTAGTGTGAACGCACTGAAAATTTAATTCCGGCCACTCCGGGGCTCGAAATCGCACGCCGTCTGAAGGCGCTGCTCTGGAATATAATTAAGAATATTCCAAAGTCTTTCATAGTAAAAACTGGGTTCTTACAATAGCTCACTCTTTTCTTATTCATGTCCTCAGGTTATCTCATGCAATGCTAAGTATGAAGGAATGTGTGTGGTCATGTAAAAGAAGTTTTAAATAAAGATGTGTATTTAATGTTTTAAGTTATAATGTAATATTCCTAATCCCCAAAGACACTAGACCTCTAAATATTCTATTTGGTATCAAGTGAAAATTTTATATAATAAATTATGTTTAAGTGTGAAATAAAGAGTATGGTTGTTATAGAACCTTTGAAAACCAGTTGGTCCGGCTCATTAGTTAAACAAATATTTTGGAACAATTTCTATTACAGAGGGTTCAGAACAACCTAGGTGAAAGTGGGAAGAATTTTTTCCAAGTGGAAGGAAAATTTAGGAACTAAGAATTACGGAAAACCAAGTGTATTCCAAGACTAATTGTTGCTCTAGAAGCTAACTGACCCCTCCCCAACAATCCATCTTGTGAACTGGTGTAGGGTAAGGATGTGTGATGTACATGATTTGTGTATACATTTTCATACATTTTGTTGACTTTTTAAAATGTGTTTTCACCGGATACAAGTTATTTTGGAGATAAAAAACTGTAATTCGGTGATCATAATGATTTTCAGGTATTTCCATGCCAAAGACACAAATCGGGGGAAGTTTATCAAAAATTCCAAAAACTACACGGCGTGTACTTTAATATACACACTCTGTACCAGTACCCCGACATGGAATGGTCTGTCCAAGTACATTCCCAAGTAACCATAAATCATTACATGATGTGTACGTCATATACACACCATGTGCATCCTTCTAGAAGCGGTTGGTGGCTGAGAGAAGGACTACACGACCATGTTGTTGGCTCACCATTACACGTCGTGTACAACACGTATACACGCCATGTGGACCTTCTAGAAGCAGTTGGTGGCTGATGAACCATATTACAAGCTTTTTGGGGCAGCGCTACACACCGTGTACGTCCACCTACCAGGCAACGCCATTACTAAAGTCAAAGACAGAATGTTAGGTCACCCACCGATAGAGAAAAAGATGAAAAAATGCATTGACAAGGTTACACACCCTATACATTCCAGTACACATCGTATACTCCTAAAACCTATAAATAGGTGGAAGACCCTCCATGTTTGAGATTCAAAGTTCAATATTTGAAGGAGGGAGGTTCCACTGCCCTGATGTCGTGCTACCGTTCTTCCGCTACTCCATCATTCCACCATTCTACCAAAGAATTCACCACTCTTCAAAGTTTATGCGATGACTACATCCGGTATTGATGGTTCTATTGTCATCATTTCTTCCATGTGTAGCTAAACACCCCATGAGTTGGGGATTTGGATGATGAAAGAGTGTTTTAATTTGGATTAATTGTTATGTTTCTATTTTTTCTGTTTAATTCTTCTTATTATTCTACAATCATTTATTTTTATCACTGAAAATTATGAGTCGTACCAAGGGCAAAATTTTCAGGGACTCAAAGGAAGAATTATGATGAATACCTTCATGGTCATTAGAAGTATTCATCGACAAACAAATGAACTGATCTAAATAAAAAAATTTGAAATGCTGGCTACCGGACTAAGGAGTCAGTTTTTTTAGTTAGATACATAGTTTACCAGACTAAGGTAACCTTGTCATAATTGAAACCCAGTGTGTTGCATTATTATGAATAACTCAACCTGATAAGAAGTTTGTATAACCTCCATAATAACCATAGAACCAACACTATCCTCTTTATATCAACCACATTAAAACCCACTTCTATTTTCTTTACCTTTAAACATTAATCTTTAATTTAATAATCAAAACAGTTGTCATAATCAAAAACAAAAATCTCACACTAAATTCATCATCCTTCACTAAGTTAATTCCAAACGCAATCGAATTGTTTCACTAATTTGTTCTCTATGGATTGACCCTGCACTTATGTTATACTAGATTAAGAGTAGGTAATATCAATTTGGGACATCAATAACATATCTTCGGTGAAATGAAAAACCAATGTGTAAGTGGGCAGCATCGCATAGTTTAGAGAAACCCCTGCATTCAAAATCAAACTCCCATATTTTTTATAGAGAACCTAACCCAAAAGGACTTCCCATTAAGAACATCCCACACTTGCTTCTCCTGTAGATAGTTTATGGTGTTCGAGACACTCCAGAGATTGATCTCCCTCCTCAACGTCACAACCCATTCTTTTACATGAGGCCCAATGGAATTTACCCTCTGCTTGAGCATCCCAAATAAAACTACCCATGGTTTTTTCAATGTTATTAAGGATCATCATTGGAATGATCATGGTCGGCAACACATGCATGGGGATAGAGGTTAAAACACTATTAACTATGGTAATTATCCCCCCCCCCCACAAGAGAGAAAGAAATTCTTCCAATTGAGGATATGAGCATTAATTTTTTCCACCATAACATCAAAGTGTTGAATAAGATCATTACCTGAGGATATTGTGACTCCAAAAGATTCCATATGAAATTTTTTCATAGTGATCTCCAATTTATCTTCAACCCTCTTACTCCTTGAATAATGCCTCGAGATATAAACACAATTTTTCCACAGTTACCGATTTAGCCACTCAATTTACAATAGGCATCAAGAATACTATTAAGCTCCTATAAGTTTCTACTAGATCCATTGAAATAAATATTAAGGTCATCTACAAATAAGAGTTGGGAAATGCTAAGGAAATTAGGCTTCCACCAAAAAGGTTGAACCCACCCATCAAAGATACATTTATGAAGATATCTACTGAAGGTATATTGTATCATAATGAAGATACTAGGGGAGAGGGGGTCCCCTATCTTAGACCCTGAACCGATTTAAAGAATCCATAAATCTTCACTATAAAGGTAATTGAAAATCAATGAGAACTGATACACCTGAAAAAGATTTCAATATATCTTTTTGAGAAACCCATCTTCCTCATGAAACGGATAAGGAAAATCCACTCAACCTGATCGTAGGCTTTATCCATATCAAGATTTATGACAATATTCAAACCAGGGACATTATTGTGGATATCTTCTGGCACTTACTGATCCAAGGCAATGGCAGTTTGAGTGGACCAGCCCTGGATGAAACCATACTACTCATCAAAGACCCACTTATGAAGGGACTTTCCAAGCCTTCGATTGATAACAGTAGCTAGAACTTTGTAAGAAACATTTCACATACTGATCGGCATGTATTGAAGCAGAAGGATCATTCACTTTGTGGATGAGAATAAGGGTGGTTGCACAGGCCACTCAACATAGGCTTCCCCCAAAAAAATAGTCTTGAATGCATCCAAAAATCTCATGTTTGATGAGGTCCCATGTTTTAATATAGAAAGATCCTGGAAATCCTTCCAGCCTAAGAGTACTTTCCGAGTTAAGAGAATTAATTTCCTTCCATGCCATACCTCCCACCACCTGTGGGTCATTGGTAAAAGATTTGTCTTCAAGGAGAAGGTTGGTAACTTTGGACCTCTTCCTTTCCTTAATGCATGCATAAAAGAATGCGTTAATTTTATCACCTTCTTTAAGCCATGTCACCCTAGCTTGTTCCCTATAAATTCTTTCCTATTTGAGAAGAAGGTCCGCAAGGTGATTCCTGGAGCTAGTGAGGTTGATGAAAACATAATTTTCCCATTTAAATTCAATCCCCTGCTCAGTCTATTCCATATCCTCCTTCATGCTATCCAAATCCAAGAATCGGGATGGCTTAGAGTTCACCCACAGACATTGCTCCTCTTTCAGCCTATGGATCTTGTTATGAAACCCCACCCAAGAGTTCTCCTACATGGTTTTCTCCAAAAAAAAGTGCACCATGGAGGGAAAAATGTTCATGTTCTATATTACCACCTGCACGGCATATGAGGAGTGGTGAACAATTAGAGACCACATGAACCAAATGATCCACCTTAGCATTAGAAAAGGTAGAGATGAACTTGAGGTTGGTTAAGAATCTATCGAGTCGACCCCAAATATGATGGCTTCCTTTCTAATTATTGCATTATGTGAATTTATTTCCTATGTAACCAAGGTTCAAGAGGCCATTTTGAGATGAAAATCCCTCAAAACCTTGTATGCCCCTCAAATGGTAAGCTCTCCAACCTTTTCATTCTTGTGGTTCAAGGATGCAGTGAAAATCCCCACTGACGAGCCAAGACGCTTGACACCAAATGAGGTTTCCCATATCTTTCCAAAAAAGGTTTCTCTCCCTAAGGTCACAACTAGTATAGACAAGGGGAAAGAAGTGTGAGAAAAAAAAAGTTATCTTTAACAGTAATATTCTTGTTGGAAACGACAATCTTCTCCATCGATATGGAATCATTCCAAAATAGCCAAATGTGATGGTTATCTAGATCACCATGCATGAAATTATGAAAACAAAGTTATCTAGAGAAGTCCCAAATTTTTGAATGTTGATGCTTATGGTCTGGGATATCCTCTTAAGTCCACCTTTATACACCAGAACTTCAATACTAAGAAGTCAACCTTCACCTGAAGAACCAACCCTTATGCTCATTCCAAATGAGGCAAGAGATCATTTAAATTGAAGACATCAGGCTTTGTGCCCTGACACAGGTGAGCACATAGGTTTGGAAGCCAAAGAATATTGTTGGTGTTAATTACTCTAACCCAAGAAAAACCAAGATTCAATGTTTTATATAATGGTGAACAAATAAGAAGGTGTTTGTTAATGGACTAGTTTTAATCGTGCTAGATCCAGAATGAGAAACTTATTCAAGACAAAAAAACAATCAATAAAAAAAGTGTAAAGAGGACAAAAGATATAATGTGCTTCATCCCCAAAGGGACCTACGTGCACAATGAGAACACCACCAGGGAAACCAATTTATTAAGAAAGCAAGAAAGAACACAAGCCCATATTACAGACACGAATGCACAAATAAAGGACCACAAAAACTATCCAAGGAGGCCGATCTTGCTGAACTAGGTGGCAGTGACCAACTCTGTCACGCAGAGTCAGCCCCGTCCACTCCTAGACAGACTCACACACACACACAAGAAGTGTACAGAAACATACAAGTCGAAGAAAAGATAAACCGCTATAGAGCCAAGATCTACAAACCAGATCTTGGTTAAGATTGAAAAGAATGTAAATGGTGTTACCACTTGAAGTGTTGTTGTCGAAGAACACAAAAGCAGGGACGATCACCACTGAGTCTCCACCGGAAAAGTAATTTGGTTGCAGGAGGTGGTACGTGCAGCAGTAGAGGGGAGTGCAGGCGGCGGGAGTCTCCTGGACAATTCGTCCTTCTTCTTCTTCACAGATTCGGGATAAATCTAAGCTCGTTGAGAGGTCTTCGTAGAACCAGAGCAGAATCCCCCAGGGATAAGCACAAAACTCCTTCAAAAGGAAATCAGTTCAATCAATGTGCAACATACGGGCATCAGGCAATTCAGAGGATCAGCCAGATAAAGGCCGTGTGGACGACAGAGATCATCGGGACGGTTCGCGTAACCGAGGCCGGTACAGTGCATAGGACAAGTGGGTGTTCTGAATGGAGTGGCGAAACTCAAAGCGGATTGAATCCATCAAGAACAAACACAATGAGTGTAATCTGAGCCGTTGGATGGACGGTAATCAACGGTCCACAACAGGTCCACGCTAATAGGTAAGGAATCCAATGAACTGGGTTCTATAAACAACGAACCGGAGAAAGTAAATCTGAGCCAGAATTGGGAAAATACCCACATAAAGGATGCCATGCAAATCATACAGAACAAAATAATAAATGGAACAAGTTGAATTAATTTCAATGAAACAGAATGCATGCATATTCAACAAATATCCACCTTGAAATCAAATAAAATACAGTGATGATGTTCTCACAACCTACATTATAGAATTGGGACTAAATTCATAAGCCTAAGACAATGCATGAATTTAGATAACGGAATAAACTTAGTCAAACTATCGATTGAGTCATCAATATTGGGTATCTTAGTGACGATCACTTTCCCAGATTATATTATATCCCTAACAAAATGTAATCTAATGTCCATGTGCTTCAATCTACTATGGCATACATAATTTTTAGATAGATTCAAGGAGGATTGGCTATCACAATGAACTAATATACTATCAGTAGATAATGACAACTCAGAAATCAAACCTCTAATCCAAATAGATTCCTTAATAGCTTCTGTCAAGGCAATATACTCTGCCTCAGTGTTAGAAAGTGAAACCACTGATTGCATGTTGCATTTCCTGGAGACCGGTCCTTCATATGCAAGGAAAAAAATCCAGTGATAGTCTTTCAGGTGTCAATATTTGCAGTATGGTAAAAATCAACAAAACCAACTATGTCATCATTAAAATTAGTATTCAATCCATATCGAATGCACAGTTTATCAGACATAGAAACATACCTTAATAACCATTTTAAAGCATGCCAATGCGCCTTACCAGGTTTCCCCATAAACCTACTCAAAGTACAAACAACAAAGTCTAAATCTATTCTAGAATAGACCATATCATACATAAGACTTCCTAAAACATTTGCATATGGAATCTTATTCATAAAGGCAGTTTCATCTTCATTCTTAAGAGATTTGTTTAGGGACAATTTAAAATGTTTTCCAAAGGGAATAATTATAGGTTTAATTTTTTCAAAAAGGTATCTCTTTAATACCTTCCTAACATAAGAAAACTGGGATAAGCATAAGGTTCTGGCCTACTTATCCCTAATTATATCCATACCAAGAATTTGATTTTCATGGCCTAAGTCTTTCATTTCAAAGGCACAATTCAGCTGGTGCTTAACAAAATTTATAATCCTCATGTTTTTGTAGATTAATAACACGTCATTAACATATAATAAAATATAAGTATGTTCATGTTTAAATGTCTTAAAATATACACATGCATCAAATCTACTTCTAGAAAACTGATTTTCAATCATAAAAAATCAAACCTTTTATACCATTGTCTTGAAGATTATTTAAGTCCATACAAGGACTTCTCTAGAAGACAAATGTTATTAGGTTTGAAAAATTTTGAAAATCCTTCATGAGGGGTCATATAAATAGTCTCATCAAAGATACCATGAAAAAAAGAAGTTTTTACATCAAGTTTCTCAACATGCATATCATGTTTGGCAGCAAATGCAAGCAGTATTCTAATGGATGAATGCTTAACTACAGGAGAAAAAAATTCACAATAATCAATGCCTTCACGCTGTAAAAAAACTTTTAGCTGCCATTCGGGCTTTGAATTTGATTTTCGTTTCTCCTACATTGTTTTCCTTTTTCTTATAAATACATCTACAAACTATAACTTTCTGGTTATTGGGTCTGGGAACAACAACCCATGTGTTGTTCTTAAGAAGGGAATTTATCTCTTCATGCATTTCTCTAATCCAACTACTGGATTCATTGGATTTAATGAATTACATATAAGTTTGGGGATCATCATTGAACAGGTCTTGCGCTACATTAAAAACATAGACAGCAATGTCTGCCTGATTGAAACGAGCTGGGAGTTTGATAACTCTCCTCTCTATATCTCGAGTAAGCTGATAGTTGCTCAGTTCATCTGGTTCTTGACCCTCAGTTTCTAATTCTGAACTGGAATTTGATTTAGGTTGGGTTTGGGGAACCATAAGAGCGGGATCAGCACTAGACTGTGGTTGGTCAGTGAACCTTAAAGGGCTTCCACACCTAATGGGGTTATAACCCGTGCGGGTTCAGTATCTTCTTCAGAAGATCCATCAGGTTCAGGCTCTTTATCATTGGATATACTAGGTTCTTGGAAGACAACATCATGACTAACGATGTATTTCTGGTAACCTGGTTTATCTACCCATAAATGATACCCTTTAACACCCTTTGGATACCCCATGAATATACACTTAACAGCCCTAGGAGCAAGTGATGAACCCGATTTGGGTATACATTTTCATATACTCTGTTGAAAAATAAGAACAAGTTTTTAGGAATTATTTACTGTTTAGTTGAAAAATACTTTGATTTTGGTGACATTTCTCATTTTTAGAAGATTTATATCCAAATGCAAAAAACAGAGTAGAATCGAGAAAAAATTTCCAACTACACAGCGTGTACTTATATACACGTCGTGTAATTTCAAGCTCAGACACGAGTTGACCAGGAAAAGTACATACCCAAGTAACCAGAAGCCGGGACACACCGTGTTCCATTTCTAACCGCCGTGTATACTGTCCTAGAAGTAGTTGGTGGCCGAGAAGAGTCTACACGCCCATGTGGCCGGCTGAAGGAGACATGCCTTGTGCCATTTCTACACACCGTGTATGCATTTCTAGAAGCAGTTGGTAGACAAATTTTGAGACTACACCCCATTTATGGCGGCACTACACACCGTGTATATTCACCTACTAGGCGGCACTGTGTTCCAAGTCAAAGACGGCATGTTAGGATGCCTATCAGTGGAGAAAATGGAGGCAAAAGCGCATTGACTAAAGTACATGGTGTGCACTTTTTCTACATGTTGTGTACTTATTTTTCCTATAAAAGGAGGTATTGTCCTTCGAACTATAAAGGGGTGGTGTGTAAAGAAATTATAGAGGAAAGGTTGAAGGCCCAAAGGATTGACGCTCTATCGTCATACTACGACCGTTATTCCATCTACCGAAGGATTATTCCTTTTTCAATGTTCTAAGAATGATTTCATCTAGTATCAATAGTTTTGTGTTTATCATTTTCAATATGTGTAACTAAACACCCAGTGTGGTGGGTTTATGGAAGCTAATGAGTTATAATTAGAATTAAGTTGCTCTGAATGTGTTTTTTTAATAATATCTTCTTATTCTTCTTAAATCACTTCATATTATCACTGCAAATTCTATATCAGACCAAGGGAAGAAGTTTCAGGGATTCAAAAGAAGAATAACGACATATAAATCCATGACCATTAGAAGTATTCGTCAGCTCAAAATGGTCTAAGTCAAATAAATATATTTCCAACACTAACTACCAGACCAAGGAGTTAGTTTCTTCAGCTCTAAATATAATGTTTACCAGACTAAGGAATCTTTATTAAAAATTAAACCCAGAGAGTTGGGTTATTTTGAACAACAAAACCTCATTATAAATTTTATTTAATAATCAACTTATCACAAATCCATAGCCCCAGTGCATTTCTATCTTTATTTGCATCAAAATCTGATTTTATCGAATTCACTTTCATTCCAAAAATTAATTTGGTAAAAGAAGATTAAAACCCAATTGTTCTTTTTGTACCCAAACAACCAACAGAAATTGACTCTAAATTCAACAAACTTCACTTAAAATAAAAATAAAAACTATGTTAAGAAAGATAAAATAACCTCTTAGTTCCTTATGGATCGACCCCTTACTGGTGTTATACTTGTCAAGGTAAATATAATTTGTGACACCAAAAACGTACCTTCGGTGAAACGAGTCGCCAAATTTTGGCGCCATTGCCGGGGAATCTTAGAGTTAATTTTATTCTTGTTTTAATTAAATTGGATCAAATTTTAGTGAAAATAAACATCATAAATTCACAAAAATCTCTTTTCTAATCATATTTTTTTTATCTTTCTTTTTCCTCGTTTATGCTTGGTGTTTTGTTTTGTTTTGTGCAGTTCTTTAGGTGTATGAGAAGCCACCTCATGTTTTCCAAGAACACTGAGTCATCAGGGTTTTTTTCAACTGACCTGGAGATCGAACAGACGTTTTTGAGGTACCAACGAGCACTCATTGATGAACACAACCAAACCACTCCATTGGCATTGAATGAGGAGGGTATTCCAGCTGTTCTCCAAGGAACTGGATAGCAGTTAGGACCAGATGACAACCAAAACCAGCAAGCTCCACTTGATCCAGGATATAGCCCGCAACAACTCAAACAATTCCAACCAGAGCGGATTCCATATTTCAACCAAGGTCAAGGGTCATACTATGCCCCTCAGGACCAACAATTCTTTCCAGTTCCCCTTCCTCAACAGCTACCTCCACATCGTACTCTCATGGAGTATGGTTTTCCATCAATCCAAAGAGCTGATACGGGCATCGTCTGACCATCGGTGCAAGCCCAACATTTCAAGATCAAGTCTGCTATCATGCAGCTGATCCAAAACATTGTTCAATTCAGCGGCCTGCCTAACGAGGATCCCAATGCCCATCTCTCTAATTTTCTGTAGGTATGCAACACATTTTGTTTCCATGAAGTTTCCACAGACGTCATTTATCTTCACCTATTCCCCTTCTCTCTAAGGGATGAGGTGAAATATTGGATTAAATGATTGCCAAAACGATCCATCCTCACCTGGGAGGAGCTATCCAAGACATTTCTGTCCAAATACTTCCCACCCTCAAGGACGGTGACACTACGGAATGAGATCCACAATTTCTAGTAGCATGACATTGAATCATTGTACGAATCCTGGGAGCACTTCAAGGAGATGTTGTGCAAGTACCCACACCACGGACTTCCACTTTGGATGCAAGTCCAAACCATGTGTTGTTCTTAAGAAGGGAATTCATATCTTCTTGCATTTCTCTAAGACAACTACTGGCTTCTTTGGATTTAACGAATTACTTATATGTTTTGGGCTCATCATTGAACAGTTCTTGAGCTACATTAAAAACATAGGCAGCAATGTCTGCCTGATTAAAACGGGTTGGGGGTTTGATAACTCTCCTCTCTCTATCTCGAGTAAGCTAATAGTTGCTCAAGTCATCTGGTTCTTGACCCTCAGGTTCTGATTCTGAAGTAGAATTTGATTCAGGTTGGGTTTGGGGAACCATAGGAGTGGGATCAATACTGGACTGTGGTTGGTCGTTGGACCTTAAAGGGCTTCAACACCTAATGGGGTTATGACCCGTGCGGGTTCAGTATCTTCTTCAGAAGATCCATCAGGTTCATGCTCTTTATCATTGGATATACCAGGTTCATGGAAGACAACATCACGAATAACGATGCATTTCTGGTAACCTGGTTTATCTACCCATAAACGATACCCTTTAACACCCTCTGGATACCCCATGAATATACACTTAACAGCCCTAGGAGAAAGTGATGCACCCGATTTGGGTATACATTTTCATATACTCTGTTGAAAAATAAGAACAAGTTTTCATGAATTATGTATTGTTTAGTTGACAAATACTTTGATTTTTGTGATGTTACTAATTTTCAGAAGATTTATAGCCAAATGCACAAACGGAGGAGAATCGAGAAAAAATTTCCAACTACACGATGTGTACTTATATACACATCGTGTACTTTCAAGCTCATACACGAGTTGACCAGGACAAGTACATTCCCAGGTAACCAGAAGCCGGGACACGCTGTGTTCCATTTCTACACGCCGTGTATACTGTCTTGGAAGTATTTGGTGGCCGAGAAGAGTCTACATGCCCATGTGGCCGGCTGAAGGAGACACACCTTGTGCCATTTCTACACGTCGTGTATGCATTTCTAGAAGCAGTTGGTATCCAAATTTTGAGACTATACCCCATGTATAGCGGCACTACACGCCGTGTACATTCACCTACCAGGCAGCACTGCGTTCCAAGTCAAAGATGGCATGTTAGGCCGCCTATCAGTGGAGAAAATGGAGGCATAAGCGCATTGACTAAAGTAAATGGCATTTACTTTTTCCACATGTTGTGTACTTATTTTTTCTATAAAAGGAGGCATTGGCCTTCAGACTATAAAGGGGTGGTGTGTAGAGAAATTTTAGAGGAAAGGTTGAAGGCCCGAAGTATTGATGCTCTATCGTCATACTACGACCATTATTCCATCTACCGAAGAATTATTCCTTTTTCAATGTTCTAAGCATGATTTCATTAGGTATCAATAGTTTTGTGTTTATCATTTTCAATATGTGTAACTAAACACCCAGTGTGGTGGGGTTTTGGAAGCTGATGAGTAATAATTTGAATTAAGTTTCTCTGAATGTGTTTGTTTTAATAATCTCTTCTTATTCTTCTTAAATCACTTCATATTATCACTAGAAATTCTGTACTGGACCAAGGGAAGAAGTTTCATGGATTCAAAAGAAGAATAACAACGAATAAGTCCATGACCATTGGAAGTATCCATCAGATCAAAATGGACTAAGCCAAATAAATATCTGTTAAACACTGACTACCGGACCAAGGAGTTAGTTTCATCAGCTCTAAATATAAAGTTTACCAGACCAATGAATCATTATTACAAATTAAACCCAGAGATTTGGGTTATTGTGAACAAAACAACCTCATAATAAATTTGATTTAATAATAAACTTATCACAAATCCATAGCCCCAATGCATTTCTATATTTATTTGCATCAAAATACAATTTTCTCAAATTCACTTTCATTCCAGAAATTAATTTGTTAAAAGAAGATTAAAACCCAATTGTTCTTTTTTTACCCAAACAACAAACAAAAATCGACTCTAAATTCAACAAACTTCACTTAAAATAAATATACAAACTATGTTAAGCAAGATAAAATAACCTCTTAGTTCCTTGTGGATCGACCCCTTACTGGTGTTATACTTGTTAGGGTAAATATAATTTGGGACACCGAAAACATACCTTCGGTGAAACGACTTTCCAAATTTTGGCATCGTTGTCGGGGAATCTTAGAGTTAATTTTATTCTTGTTTTAATTAAATTTGTATCAAATTTTAGTGAAAATAAAAGCCATAAATTCACAAAAATCCCTTTTCTAATCATATTTATTTTTATCTTTCTTTTTCCTCGTTTATGCTTGGTGTTTTGTTTTGTTTTGTGCAGTTCTTTAGGTGTATGAGTAGTCCCCTCATGTGTTCCCAGAACACTGAGTCATCTGCATTTTTTCCAACTGACCCGGAGATCAAGCAGACGTTTTTGAGGTGCCAACGAGCACTCATGGCTGAACACAACCAAACCACTCCACTAGCACAGCACGGGGAGGGAAATCTAGCTATTGTCCAAGGAGTTGGATAGCAGTTAGAACCAGATGACAACTGGAACCATCAAGCTCCACTTTCTCCAGGATATGGCCCGCAGCAGCTCCAACAATTCTAACCAGAGTGGATTCCATATTTCAACCAAGGTCAGGGGTCATACTACGCCCCTCAGGACCAACAATTCATGCCAGTTCCCCTTCCTCAACAGCCACCTCCATGCCTTACTCTCATGGAGTATGGTTTTCCATCAATCCACAGAGCTAATACGGGCATCGTCCGACCACCGGTGCAAGCCCAACATTTCAAGATCAATTCTGCTATCATCCAGCTAATCCAAAACATTGTTCAATTTGGCGGCCTGCCTAACGAGGATCCCAATGCTCATCTCTCTAATTTTCTAGATGTCTAAAACAAAATTTGTTGCCACAAAGTTTCCACAGATGCCATTTATCTTCACCTCTTCCCCTTCTCTCTAAGGGATAAGGTGAAATAATGGATTAAAGGATTGCCAAAATGATCCATCCTCATCTGGGAGGAGCTAGCCCAGACATTCCTGTCCAAATACTTCCCACCTTCCAATACGGTGACACTACAGAACAAGATCCACAATTTCCAGCAACATGATGTTCAATCATTGTACGAATCCTGGGAGCACTTCAAGGAGATTTTTTGCAAGTTCCCACACCACAGACTTCCACTTTGGATGCAAGTCCAAACCTTCTACGGAGGGTTGACAACTAATACCAAGTCTGTGGTGGATGCTGTTGTTTGAGGTACGGTAATGAGGAAGTCCCCCGAAGAACTATTAGAACTACTGGAAGATATGTCTTCCATCATCGTCCAGTGGGATTCCAAACGGGGAACACAAAAATGAGGTATGCATAACATAGATGCAACTACAATGCTAGCTACCCAGTTAGACGATGTGACCAAGAAGATCGATGCGCTCAATCTGAAGGGCATGTCCCAAGTACATGCGGCGAACCATCCGGTATGCAGTGAATGTGGTGGTAACCCCATAATTGGAGAATGTCCAGGTTTTTCTAGAGGCCCATTGACAAGAGAGGTAAGTTATGTTGCACAAAACTGAGGGCCCAACTAGTACCAACAGTACTAGAGCCCAGCATGGCGTGATCATAAAAACATAGGTTGGGGCCAACAACACCAAAATCCACTACCCCAGTGACCACCAGGCTACAACTAGCCTCCCTATAAGAACTAGTACCAGAGGTAGCAACAGCCCCAACAGGGCTCTTATCAGCAGCAAGAGTATCAGAACCCTCGCCCACAGCAGTCGTGATAGCCACCACCTCCACCAGCTTAACAACCTCCTTAGCAGGAGAACACATCAAGGTTAGGGGATCTTATGACCAAATTCATATCTACTGTTGATACCAGGTTCCAAAATCATGAGGCATCAATTTGAGGCCAGGAGAACCAAATTGGCTAGTTGGCGAACCAACTCTCAGGAAGGTAACCTGGTATTCTACCGGGAAATGCAGAGAAGAACCAGAGGAGGAAGCCCATGCTTTCATACTCTGGAGTGGAAAAGAGCTCCAACAGAACCAACTAGAACAACCACAAAATCCCACAGAAGTAGGCTTCACATAATAAAGGGAAGGAGGTTGTCAAAACTTTTGTACCTGCCTTACCCTTCCCAGAGATATTGAAATAGAGAAAGCTGGAACACTAGTTCGTCAAATTTATGGACGTTTTCAAGAAGTTTCACATAAATATCCCATTTGCAGAGGCACTAATGCAGATGCCTACTTACGACAAATTCATGAAGTAAATACTCTCCAATATAAGAAGGATGGTGGATTTGGACACTATTGACCTAACCAAGGAGTGTTCTGCAGTCGTCCAACACTCAATCCATCCCAAACTCCAGGATCCAAGTAGTTTTACTATTCCCTATACCATTGGACCTTGCGAGTTTGGGAAGGCCCTCTGCGATTTAGGGTCCAACGTATACCTCATGCCCCTTGGAGTTTTCAAGAAGCTCAGGCTCCATGATTCGAAGCCTACCCAAGTATCCCTTCAACTTGCTGATCGATCCATCAAACGTCTGAAGGGACTACTAGAGGATGTTCTTGTCAAAGTTGGTCGACTAATCCTTCCAGCTGATTTCATCATCCCTGACATGGAGGATGACAAGGAGGCTCCTCTCATACTTGGAAGACTTTTCCTAACCACTGGAGAGGTACTAATTGATGTGCACCAAGGAGAGATGATTTTCTGGGTAGGATATGAGAGACTCTCCTACAATGTCCTCAAGGCTATTAAACATGCATCATTGCCTGAGCATGAGTACTGTTACACTATAACCACCATGGATGATCGTTTGAGCAAAAAAAGAATGATCTGGTATGTTCTTTTTCAGATACCTTTATTACTTCAGACATTCCTGATGAAGAATCACCTGAGGACTTGCAATTCCTAAAATGCCAGGCTGGCCAATATTGGAAACGTATAGTTATTCCTGATAGTCTGGAACGGGAAACGGTTCAACCACCTGTACCTTCGATTTTGAAGCCACCTGAACTCGAATTGAAACATCTTCCATCTTCTCTAATGTATGGGTATTTGGGACCCAATCAAAAAATTTTTGTCATACTTAACACATAATTGTCACAAGAGCAGGAAGATGCACTTCTACAGGTTTTGAAACAATAGACGCATGCTATTGGGTGGACAGTCGCTGATTTAAAGGGAATAAACCCTACCATTTTCACCCACAAGGTGCTACTTGAAGAAGGTTCCAAGTAATCACGGAAACCACAACGGTGCCAGAATCCCTCCATAAAGGAAGTTGTAAAAAAGAGGTGATTAAATTGTAGGATTTCGGCATCATCTATCACATCTCGGATAGTCCATGGGTGAGTCTCCTCCAAGTTGTACCCAAAAAGGGGGTATCACTGTAATTTCAAATGAAAATAACAAGCTCATCCCTACATGCACTGTCACGGGCTGACGAGTCTATGTGGAGTACCGAAAGCTAAATGATGCCACAAGGAAGGATCATTTCCCCCTGCCATTCATGGATCAAATTCTAGAGAGACTTGCAGGGAACAAATTCTATTAATTCCTCGGCGGTTATTCAGGCTATAACCAGATTTCCATTGCTCCAGAGGATCAGGAGAAGAGCACATTCACTTTCCCCTATGGTACATTTTCTTACCGAAGGATGTATTTTGGCATGTGAAATTCCCCCGCCACCTTCCAGCGCTGCATGCTGGCTATTTTCCATGGCATAGCGGAACAAATCCTGGAGGTATTTATGGATGATTTTTCCGTTTGTGGGAAATCATTCACCACTTATTTACGACACCTGGATCTAGTTTTTGAACATTGTGAGGACACTAACCTCATTTTGAACTGGGAAAAGTTTCATTTCATGGTGCAAAGTGGCATCGTCCTTGGACACAGAATCTTATCAAAGGGGATATAGGTGGACCCGACAAATATAGAATTCATTTCACGACTATCAATTCCAACTTTTGTCATAGCCATCTTCAGCTTCCTGTGGTATGCTGGTTTCTACAGGCGGTTTTTCCATGACTTCTCCAAAATAGCCCATCCCCTCACCAATCTTCTAACCAAAGATTCCATATTTGAGTTCGATGAGACATGCATCGTAGCTTTTGAGAATCTCAAGCAGCGTCTTGTGGAAGATCCGATGATGATTTCTCCCAACTGGGAGGAAAAATTTGAGGTGATGTGCGATGCCAGTGACTATGCAGTGGTAGCAGTCTTGGGAAAACGGCTTGATCAGATTTTCCAACCTATATATTATGACAACAGGACGATCAATGAGGCTCAGATCAACTACACCACCACAGAGAAGGAGATGCTTGCAGTGGTTTTCTCATTTAACAGGTTCTGTTCTTACTTGGTGTTGTCTAAAGTTATTTTTTTTACTGACCATGCAGCACTAAAGTACCTACTGAACAAGAAAGATGCGAAGACCTGATTGATCTGTTGGGTACTCCTCTTACAAGAATTTGATCTGGAGATCTGAGATAAGAAAGGGAGTGAGAACATTGTTGCTGACCATCTCTCCTGGCTCGAGCTACCTCATTTAAAGAAGGAGGAAGATCAAGAGATTGGGGAGGATTCCCCTTATGAACACCTCTTTTCAGTCAACAAAACACCTAGAACATGGTATGCTGATATTGCTAAGTTTCTAGTTATAGGTGTCGTTCACCCCGACCTCTCCTTCCATCAAAGGAAGAGATTTTTCTCTAATGTAAATAGGTAAATCTGGGAAGATCCAATGCTATTCTGATCATGTGGTGATGGGGTAATCCGTTGTTGCATTCCTGAGCATGAATTTCACAGCGTCTTGGAGTTCTGTCATGCCTCGCCAGTTAGGGGACATCATGGGACTGACTGTACGATAGCGAAGATCCTACAGTCTGGGTTTTTCTGGCCCACCATGCATAAAGATTCACGGGCCTTTGTTTCCTGTTTTGATAGGTGCCAGAGGACCATTAATGTGGGACGTAGGGCTGAGATGACACAACACCCAATCCTGGAGATTTTCGACGTCTATGGCATAGATTTCATGGGTCCCTTTCCCCTATCTTTTGGTATCACTTACATCCTCGTATGTGTCGACTACGTCTCCAAGTGGGTGGAAGCCACCACTACAGCACACGACACAACCAAGGTAGTCATGAGATTTTTAAAAAAAAAAATATTTTTAGCAGGTTTGGAGTTCCACGAGTACTGATCAGCGATAGAGGGACCCACTTCGACAACTCACTTATGAGAGAAATACTATCGAATTATGGAGTAAAACATCATATGGGGACACCATATCATCCCCAGTCCCGTGGACAAGTGGAGCTCTCCAACTGTGAGCTCAAAGTAGATCTTGGAGAAAATAGTAAACACTTTGAGAAAAGACTGGTCCATGAAGTCAGATGATGATTTGTGGGCATATCAGACTCCTTTAAAAACCCCACTGGGAATGTCCTCATTTTTCCTCATCTATGGAAAGCCATGTCATCTACCAGTGGAATTAGAACACAAAGTCTACTAGGCCATCAAGGCCCTGAATTTTGATCTGAAGACAACTGAAGAGAAGTGAAAGTTCCAACTGTCAGAACTTGATGAAATTAGATTAGAGGCTTACGAAAACTCCATGCTTTACAAGGAGATGACAAGAGCTATTCACAACCGGATTATTTCACAAAAATCTTTCCAACACAGTGATCAGGTACTTCTCTTTAACTCTCATCTCCACTAATTTCTAGGAAAGTTAAAGTCATAGTGGTCGGAACCATTCCAAGTCATACACGTATTCCATCATGGAGCAGTGGAAATTTCTAGAGAGGATGGTCAACCATTCAAAGTTAACAGGCAACGGTTGAAGGATTACCATCACATAGACGACACAATGGGAACATTGTCTACCATACAGCTCAGGTAAGAGAAGGTAAGTAGGTCGAGCCAACGACCTAAAACAAAGGCGCTTTCTGAGAGGCAACCCAGAGAATACACATTGTGTCCCCTTTATATACACAGCGTGTACTTTTCCTTTTCATTTATTTTCTAACTATTACAAATATAAAGAGTAGCTAAGAATAAACAGGGATGATGTCGGTGTCGATGGTACGGTCACTAGAGTTTATCTGAGCCGTCACTAGTTTGAAAGCTCCCAAACTACCTTCGGCATAGGGTTCCTCCTTTTTATATTTTTTTACATGGAATGTGTATTAAATTTCATATATATATATATATGTATATTATCTTATAAGGAAACTCATGGTGGGGATGGATCAGTTGGCTACGATCATCACCCGGCTCTAAAAGACCCGGGTTTGAATCCTAACAACCACCCCATTTCCATAATTTACCCTTTTAATAAAACCACATGATGTGTCTTTCAATATATGTCATGTGTGCCATATTTTTCCTTACTAAATTTAAAACTTTTCCATATAAAGTAATTCATGTGGATGAAGTTGGCAGATTGGAAAAGTCTCGGCCCTGGTTCCAAAAGACCAGGGTTCGAACATGGCTAATCTCCCTGCTCATCCCCTTCTCGTATAATTAAAAACCACACGCTGTTCATTTCTTTCTTCCCATGTATATAGACTGTATAGATTAAATGTATATAAATAATAAATATGGGCAGCAGTACAACCTTCGCTCCAGTGGTTGAGGGATTCCATTTGGAACGGCCGATCACCACTTCGAACCTCGCCCCAAGCACTGGACCAAAGGTTGTACTTATCTTTTTTACAATTTTTAAACACATGTCATGTATTTTCCCACTACATTACGTGTATAGTTTTATTTTTAAATTCTGAATATATATATATATATATATCCTTTTTTATTATTTTTAATTAATATTAATTGTTATATAGTTTACTATAATAATTATATATATATATATATATATATGTGTTTGTTTAAAAAAATTGGGATACAGGGCATGTAGGCTGGATAAACACGCCGTGTACCTCAGCTATATAAGTCGCGGCCAACCGGCTTCATGCCGTGTCGCGTGGTGCTTCCCCTCTTCCTATTTCTTCTCACGAACGACACCCGACCTCCCCACTTCCAGATTCATCGATTTGGTTCCTTTCGGGTTCTAATTTCTCTTGCATTGTGATCATCGGTCAAGGTACGCCCTTCTACACTCACTATTTAAAGTTATTAGAAGCGTTTAGGGTGTTTTGGGATCTATAGACCATTCGCCTTCCACGATACATGGCCATGAAGTTAAGAACACATGTCGTGTACTTTTGTACACGACCACACACAGAATACTTCTCAATTTGAATATACACGGTGTGCATGTTCGGTACACACCATGTACCAGCCTCGATCATGCCCGAGTTCCTTTGAACATGGCCTCACACACAATTTTCACGTACACAGCGTGTGCGTTCGGTACACGCCATGTATGTCATTTCTTTTCGCTCCTCCGTGCGTAGCACTGAACACGGCCTCACACCCCATGTTCCTATACACAGCGTGTGTGTTCGGCACATGCCGTGTCTACCATTTCCTTTGGTCAGTCCATGCCTAGTCCTCCACACGACCATGTTTCTCTGCTAATATACAAGTCGTGTCGGAACCGTACACATCTTTTCCTTTATGATTAGAACTGTTAACAAATGTGGTCGTGTCTTTACTCATACACGACCATGTCTACTTTCCATGAACATGGAGTGTATATTCGTTACATGCCATGTACCCTTACAGGGTCTATATTCTGCTCCCTCGGCATGTTTATCTAGAGAACACGGGATGGTACCCAACTTCCACTACACGTCATGTACTCTAGATGTACACTCCATTTACTTTTATTTTTCAGTTTTCTCACATTTTCTTTTTTTCTTTTCTATTCTTTTTCTTTTGTTTGGTTTTTCTTTCTCTTTCAGGTTATGGCAGACCGAGATCCTTCTCGTGGGAAGCGGCCCGCCTCTATACCTGAGGACGAGAGGCCCATTTACCATTGGATTCGACTCTAGCCTACGACGCATCCAAACCCATCAACTCTGGTATACGAGCTCCCTCAGTTGGCCATCCTTCCAGCACCCACTGCCTCAGTGGAGGCTAGTTCTAGTAGCGTTGCGACTCCACCACCCCATACCGAGCTTCCAAGAACCAGGGTTTCTTATCCACCAGTTGTCACACTTCTTGTTCCCCCTTCAATAGATGTTGGCCCCACATCGACCGATTCATCCAGCGGGCCTCCATCTACTTCAATGGATCCACCCTCAAATCCAGTTCTTGTTTCTGCACCTCCACCTGGGCTGAGACCTGCAGGTGTTCCCTACCCCTGCATGGTGTTCTTGGTCACCGATCTAGCACATGACAGGGTTCGGTGCTTCTCTCGCCATCCGATTCTGTTGAGTAGTCGCTACCTCGACTGCAACGTTCCTCAGCAACTAGGCATCCGGGGAGAGTTATAGGATCTCCTTGGACACACTCCACTGCTCTCTATTTTCTAGGTCAACACTCCTATATTCCGTGATTTATTTTGGAGTTTTTTGCCTCATTCGAGTATGTCGAAGCTTGATACTGGGAGACACCTGGTGATGCGGTACTCGTGGTTCGGTTCCGGCTGGGCGACCGACGCTTTTCTCTCACCGTGACCGAGTTTGGTAGAGGGTACAGTTTCTACCCCCATCACATCACCCCACCACTTGTTTCTACCCTAACCAGGCCCGAGCGCTTTGAGATCGTTTCTATGTGATGAGAGATTGCTGGGTCTGACCACCGCTACACCCCTACCTCGCAAAAGAGCACCCTTATCACCGACATCATCCTTTGTTTTACCCACCGGTGTTTTAGTGCCATTATTTCCCCTCGGCATGAGGATATGGGGTTGTGACAGGTCATGACATAGATCTCCTTACCTGTGTCATCCGGCAGGACTACCCAGACCACCCTTACCTAGTCGCTTCCTACTTCCATGCTATGTTTACTGGCCGTCATGCCAACCTGAACGGTGGGTTTTAGGACACTATTCTTGCCCACCATCTCGGAGTCTTTGAGTCTTCTCTACCTCATTACTTGTTAGGTTCCCCCCATCAGATGGACTATCTCATGCTTATTCCCATGGGATTGGTCTAGAAGCAGGGGGCGCCTACGTCCTTCCCTAGGATCTAGCCCGCCCACCTGCTGACCCTCCTGCACCACCTGCCGATGCACCAACTCCTCCTTCCCCACCCCACCAGCTTCTCCACCACACCTTCTACTGACCCCACCTCTTCTAGCCTTCCTTCTTCTATACCACCACAAACCCCTTGCCCCCGCACCCTCGGTAGGTCTCACCCTTTCACTCCACCTCGATAGTATGGAGTAGCAGTTGGTTCATATCGCCAACCACCAGGACCTCTTGGAGTAGATGTTGGGGCTTATTCTTCATAATCTTGGTATTCCCTTTCCCCCACCACCTGCCACTGACTCGGTTCATGGGCCTTCTTCTACAGCTTCACCGCCCTTTACTACGTTGGCAACAGATTCTGTTCTACTATCTAATGTGGTCCCAGCTACTACTATTGATGCCGCCACCACTGTTGCCAATCCAAGGAGTGTTGTAGAGACACATATTCTAAGTCCATCACCCACTACTTTTACTTCTTTGGCTTCCCTTCCAGATGCAGAGTCCGAGCCTCCCACTTCCATGGCTCCTAAGCTGTCTCTACCGGCTGGTTCTGTACTGGATGATGCATCTTCTGAGGCGACACCCTGACTGGTTTTGGGACACATGATTTTCATTGTATATATATTTTTGTTATATCTTGTGCCTATGTTTGTTATTCATTCTTGCAGTGTTCTCTTTCTTCCCCCCTCGCAGGTACTTTGACACGTTTTGGGCTGCACTTTTACATCACATTCCATTTTCCTACGCCTAGACACGGGGGGGGGGGGGTATTATTTTTCCATTGATTACTTTTCTTTCTTATGTTTACTTTTTTCCTTACTTTCCCTCAGTCTGTTCCACTATTGTGTCCTCGACTTCCCTTGTTCCTCTTTTTGGGCACTTGGTGGACCACGTGCGGTTTTAAGTATGGGGGGTGTCTCTTAAGCTCTTTAGTCATTTCCCTTTTCAGATTCTAGGAGACATCATAATCAGAAGATATAATTTAATATGTGAGGATAATTTTTTTCAATTCTATTTTAAAATAATAAGCTGAAAGTCGGAAATTTTTCAAAAAAAAATTATGGTCATTTTAGTTCTTAAGTATTTTAAAATGATTGCTGATATAATTTAAATTGAAAATTATAATCCTCGGATAAATACATTAATTAGACTAATCAATTATTTTCAAGTCATGAAATGATTGTATCTTTATTTGTTTTTCCCACTCCTGAGAGGTATTCTAAACCTTTTGTCATATTCTTTCTAATAACCACTTTCTTGAGATATTCTTATAATATACATAACTACCCGAATTTGCATGTTTTCTTTTCAAAACATGAGGAATTTTTGAGTTACATTAAACTGATTGAGGCATTAGATTGTTTAAACCTCTTTATCTTCAGACCTACCCTACATTTTATCTTCGTGAAGCCCTTAAAGACCATGAATAGCCTTTATAAAAAGCTATAATACAAGACTATTTCCCTTCCTACCCTAATTCTTTTATGATTTTTCATGATTATTCATTTAATCTCAAAAGATGGGATTGGAAACACATGGAATGATTTCGTAAATTGTCAAGTAATTAAGTATGGGGGAAAGCCTCTTGATCATTCGGGGAAAAAAGGGTTCCAAACCTCTATTCATGGAAATTATAGAGGTACCCTTTATAAAAAAACGTACACACAAAGGAACCTTATACTCACTTGTTAGTTTGTAAACCCTACATACTCAACTAAGGGAATAGTGGTGATGAGATTCTATGATAAATTTGTGAAGGACGTTTTTACAATGAGCTTAATTTTTGAATTTCATGCATTATTATTTAAACAATTTAGCCTCCTCTTTCAAGCCTCAGAGTTATTTCCACATCTTTACATACCAAACTTTAACCACAGAAACATCTGATCCTTATTGAAAATCCCTCATGATTTTTGTAAATCAAATTTTCTAAAGTGGAGAACTAGATTTCTTGCAAACCTATGAATAGAGTGTATATATCTTTGAATGAGCATAACTTTGATTAAAATTATCTTGAGTGTTGAGTATTTTATTGGTGAGGTAAATCATCAAGTGGCTTTATTATTTTTGAAAGGTTGAAACATGTGTTAAAAGAGGATGAATGTAGTTAATTGAATTATATATGAGGCATGATAAGAATATTTCCTTAATTGAAAATGTTTTGTATTCTTTTTAAAATTTTCTCATGTAACTTATTATTTACATTTATGATTAACTGAATTCATTCCTTATAATATAGACTCTTTTAATTAGATGTTGACATTTGCTTGAGGGCAAGCAAATGACTAAGTATGGGGGAGTTTGCTGCACCCGATTTGTGTATACATTTTCATATAATCTACTGAAAAATAAGAACAAGTTTTCCGAAATTACCTACAGTTTAGTGGACAAATACTTTGATTTTGGTGGTCTTGTTCATTTTCAGTAGATTTATGGCCAAATGCACAAAACGGAGTAGAACCAAGCAAAAATTTCTAACTACACGGCATGTACTTATATACACGTCGTGTACTTTCAAGGACAGACACGAGTTGACCCGAACAAGTACATGCCCAAGTAACCAGAAGCTGGGACACGTTGTGTTCCATTTCTACATGCTATTTATACAGTCCTAGAAGCAATTGGTGGCCGAGAAGAGTCTACACGCCCATGTGGTCAGCTGAAGGAGACACATCGTGTTCCATTTGTACACGTCGTGTATGCAATTCTAGAAGTGGTTGGTGGCCGAATTTTGAGACTACACACCATTTATGACAGTGATACATGCCATGTACATTCACCAACCAGGCGGCGTCATGTTCCAAGTCAAAGATGGTGTGTTAGGACTTCTACCAGTGGAGAAAATAGAGGCAAAAGCGCGTTTAAAAAAGTACACGGCGTGTACTTTTGCCACGCGCCGTGTACTTATTTTTTCTATAAAATGAGGTCTTGGCCTCCGGACTAAAGGGGTGGTGTGGAGAGAAATTATAGAGGTAAGGTTGAAGGCCTGAAGGATTGAGGCTCTACCATCATACTACGACCTTTCTTCCATCTACCGAAGAATTATTCCTTTTTCAAAGTTCCAAGCAGGATTTCATCAGGTATCAATAGTTTTGTGTTTATCATTTTCAATATTTGTAACTAAACACGTAGTGTGTTGGGGTTTTGGATGATGATGACTTGTAATTTGAATTAAGTTGCTCTGAATGTGTTTGTTTTAATAATCACTTCTTATTCTTCTTAAATCACTTCATATTATCACTGGAAATTTTGTACCGGACCAAGGGTAGAATCTTCAGGGATTCAAAAAAAGAATAACAACGAATAACTCCATGACCATTAGAAGCATTAGTCGGCTCAAAATGGACTAAGCCAAATAATAATCTATTAAACACTAACTACTGGACCAAAGAGTTAGTTTCTTCACCTCTAAATATAAAGTTTACTGAACCAAGGATACTTTATTACAAATTAAACCCAGAGAGTTGGGTTATTGTGAACAACACAACCTCATAATCCATTTGATTTAATAATCTACTTATCAAAAATCCATAACCTCAATGCATTTATATCTTTATTTGCATAAAAATCAGATTTTCTCATATTCACTTTCATTCCAGAAATTAATTTGTTAAAATAATCTTAAAACCCAATTGTTCTTTTTGTACCCAAACAACCAACAGAAATCGACTCTAAATTCAGAAAACTTCACATAAAACAAAAATAAAAACTATGTTAAGAAAGATAAAATAACCTCTTAGTTCCCTATGGATCGACCCCTTACTGGTGTTATACTTGTTACGGTAAATATAATTTAGGACATCGAAAACACACCTTCGATGAAACAACTCGCCAGCAAGCTTATCATTATGTGAATGTGCATAAGTTGTGGATCCAAAAATCCTAAGGTCGTTAATATTTGGTGGTGTGCCCTTCCAAATTTCCTCAGGTATCTTAAAGGAGTTGGCAAAAGACGACAAACGGTTAATGAGATACACTACTATTGAAGCAGCCTCGACCCAAAAGGACCTAGGGAGTTTTGAGTGGGACAACATACACCTCACCCTCTCAAGAATAGTCTTATTCATTCTTTTTTCCAACCCATTCTGTTGTGGGATTTCCACAACAGTTTGATATCTTTTAATTCCTTTAGATTCACAATATTCAATGAACTCATTGGATAGATATTCTAAACCATTATCAGTCCTTAAGGACTTAAGTTTCTTATTACTTTCACTTTCTACAGAAGCTTTCCATTTCTTAAAAGATTGAAAGGTATTAGACTTATTCTTGAGTATATAAATCCATACTCTCCTAGAGAATTAATCAATAAAAGTCACAAAGTATAAACCTCCACCATGGGAGGTGAACTGAAAAGTACCCCACAGATCAGAGTGTACACATTCTAGAGGTACTTTAGCCTTATACAAAAACCTACTGAAACTGAGTCTCCTGGACTTCCCATATACACAATCTTCACAGAAGGGAAGATTGATATGAGTAATGTTACTTAAAAGTCCATGTTTCTAGAGTTCACTAAGACCCTTAGCACTAACATTCCCTAGTCTTCTATTCCATAAGGAAGTGGAATTAGTTCCTAGACTAGAAGAGGCATTCAACAGATTCCTATTCACCTTACCATATAACACATATAGGCCATTACAAAGGGTTCCTTTCATAACTGTAAGGGACCCATAGGCCACTCTAAGACTTACAGATCTGAACTTAAAGCCATACCCTTTCTGGTCAAGTATTCCTAGGGATATTAGGTTTCTTTTCAACTTGGGTACCCACCTAACATCCTCAAGATATTTAACAGAACCATCATAGAGCTCAAGTAAAATAGAGCCTATTCCCATAATGCGACAACTTCTGTTATTCCCTAGAAAAAACCTCACCATAATTGACTTCCCTTAACTCAGTAAAGAACTCCCTCCTAGGACACATATGAAACGAGCATCCTGAATCTAGAATCCACTCATCTGAGATGCTTTTGTCAGTGACATTTAACGCATCAGCAGTGTCGAAATCTTTTTCAACTAATAAGAAATGGTCATTATTATTAACCTTATATTCACTCTTCGTATTAGGAAAGTTCCTCTTCATGTGTCCAGGTTGTTTACATTGGAAACATTTGATAACCATGCCTTTATATTTTCTTCTATGTTTCTTAGATTGGCCCCTATCTTTTCTCCTGCCCCTTGACTCACTTCAGCCTCTAAACTCACCTCTATCCCTGACATTTAAACCCTCAGCCTCGGTTTTCACACTACCCTTTCTTTGAAGGTCTTTAGAGAGAAAAGTAGATTTGACTTCCTCAAGAGTTAATGTGTCTTTCTCATACATCATAGAATATTTAACATAGTTAAATAAATAATTTAATGATGTTAGCAATATAATATCTTGGTATTCATCATCCAATTTAATGTCAATGTTTTCTAGGTCTAATAAGATCTTATTAAATTCATCAATGTGTATCCTGACTGCAGTTCCAGGGAGCATTTTAAATGTATATAATCTCATTTTCTTATATAGTCTACCAACAAGATATTTTTTCATATAAAGGGATTCCAATTTGGACCATATAACAGTGACAGTAGACTCATATGAAACTTCTCTTAGGACTTTGTCTCCTAAAGATAAAAGGATCAAACTAAAGGCTTTCCTCAGGGTCTCCTCTGGGGCATCTACAGAGGATGTGGCAGTCTGCCCATTAGGAGCAGTGGTGGTGATTTTCCTCCTAGGGCTAGAAAGGGCATCAATAAGGTCACTATGATCTAACAGGGCTATCATCTTAATTATCCAGAGATTAAAATCATCATTCACCCTCAAAATTATCAATATCAAACTTAGTTGAACTCATAACAATAAAACAGAAGGCTTTGAGGGGTTAATTACTCTAACCCAAGAAAATCCAATATCCACTGTTTTATATAATGGTGAAAAAATAAGAAGGTGTTTGTTAATGGACTAGTTTAATCGTGCTAGATCCAGAATGAGAAACTTATTCAAGACAAAAAACAAAAAATCAATGCAAAACAAGTGTGAAGAGGACAAAAGATATAATGTTCTTTGGACCCAAGGGGACCTACGTGCACGGCGAGAACACCACCAGGGGAACCAATTTATTAAGAAATAATGAAAGAACACAAGGACATATTACAGACTCGAATGCAAAAATAAAGGACCACATAAACTATCCAAGGATGTTGAACTTGCTGAACTAGGTGGCAGTGACCAACTATGTCAGGTAGAGTCATCCTCATCCACTCCTGGATGGAATCACACATGCACACAAGAAGGATACATCAACATACATGTCAAAGAAAAATATAAACCACTAAGAGCCAAGATCTACAAACCAGATCATAGTTAAGATTTAAAAGAATGTACATGTTGTTACCACTTGAAGTGTAGCCTTTGAAGAACCCAAAAGCTGGGGCGATCACCACTGAGTCTCCACTTGAAAATTAATCTGGTAGCAGGAGGTGGTACGTGCAGCAGGAGAGGGGAGTGTGGGTGTCGGGAGTCTCCTGGATAGTTCGTCCTTCTTCTTCTTCATGGAGTCGGGAAAAATCCGAGCTCGTCGAGAGGTCTTCGCAGAACCAGAGCAGAATCCATCTGGGAGAAGCACACAACTCCCTCTAAAGGAAAATGTTGCAATCAATGTGCAACAGACATGCGTCAGGCAGTTCAGAGGATCAGCCGGATGAAGGTTGCGTGGACGACGGAGATAATCGGGACGGTTCGCGTAACCAAGGATGGTACGACGCATAGGACAAGTGGCATGTTTTTAATGGAGCGGCACAAATCAAAGCAGATCGAAGCCATCCAGAACAAACACAACGAGTGTAATCTGAGCCGTCGGATCGACTATAATCAATGGTCCACAATAGGTCCACGCTAATAGGTAAGGAAGCCAATGAACCGGGATCCATAAACAACGAACCGGAGAAAGTAAAGATGAGATGTATTCTAGAAACTACCCACCTAAAGGAGGCCATGAAAATCATGTAGAACAAAATAATAAATGGAACAAACTGAATTAATTTCATTGCAACAGACTCTAGCCATATTCGACAAATATTGTTCTTTTTTGACTTAGGCTCGAGTTCTGACCCACTAGGTGAAGGATAGAATCCACTGGATTCTATACTAGTATCCTCATGAAACAGAAGGCAAAACTAGTTTAAGACATTGCTTCACCTGCCCTAAGAAAAATGCGGGAAGGAAGAATGTTGGACAAATTCAGCTCCACATAGATACGAGCCACACCAGCATCCTGGATATTGAGAGTCTGATCACCCACACAAATTAAGAATCCAAGTGTATCACTAGTACCCCAAATGAAATCAAGGTAATGGAACGGTAGGGGAGACCTGGTAAATTCACCCAGATCGCTGCTTGAGGGGATTCCCTACCAAAGTGTGCTTCTATAGACCATTGAAACAGGTTGAACCTCCACTTTCCAGCCGAACGAGGGATCTGGGACCAAGCTTTCATGAAATCCTCTTATGAAGATATTACCACGAAGAAGGATTTGTGTTTGAGGATAGATACCCTCACCGGAGTCTCCAGTCCCCATGAAAGGAAGAAGTTATGAAAGGGAAAGAGGGGTTTATCTTCTCCAAAAAGGGCGACCAAGGTCCATCTGTGGAATTCCATGACCAAATTAAACGAGTCTATGGGGAAGTAAATCACTATAAGTATGTCAAAAGAATCAGCCTGAAGGCTACCCATAGGAATCTCGGGGATAGGGGATAGATGATCCGAACTGGAAGATGATGAGTAGAGAAGTACCTCCTTCACCGGTGGATCGTCAGAGACCACTCTAGCGGACGGAGGGTCCTAATCATCTTTGGAAAAGGGTTTATTTAAAAAAAATATTTGAACCATTTTTGAACCATTTTTTAATAGTTGTTTAAAACGTTTTTTACATTTATTTTTAGACGTTTAATTTAAAACGTTTTTTTGAAAGCATATTTTTTAAAAAATTAAGATGTTTTATGTAAAAAAAATTTATTAACATTTTACAGATACATGGATGTGTTATTTTTTTCTAAATAGATTTATATATGCCTCTAAATTTATATATATTATGTGTAAATTGAAAAAAATAACATTAATGAGGGATTAAGGGTGTGCACCAGTGGGTGGGTGAAATCGCTCAAACCTCTATAGTCCATTCCTTTGTGAAAAATCAGGTGTATGAGGTGTTTCGAGAGATCAAGGTGACTTATCCCCAAAATTTTTCCAAATTTCCATTTCTGTGAAAAGTTCCATCAGTGAACAGTTCCAACGGTAGACCATTGTGAACAATGTCATCAGTGACCTTATGTAAACAGTGCATCAGTGACCTTATGTGAGTAGTGCAACGGTGACCTTATGTGAATAGTTTCATCGGTGACCTTCTATGAATCGTTTCATCGGTAACCTTATGTGAACAATGAAATGGTGACCTTATGCGAACAGTGACATTGGTGACCTTAAATGAACAATGTCATCGATGACCTTATTTGAACAGTGCATTGGTGACCTCATGTGAACAGTGCAATGGTGACCTTTTGTGAACAGTGACATCAGTGGCCTTATGTGAATAGTGTCATCGGTGCCCTCCTGTGAATAGTTTCATCGGTAACCTTATGTGAATAGTGCAACGGTGATGTTTCAACAGTGAGGTTCCAATGATGAATTTTTTCCCTGGCAAAATTTTGATTTCATGAACAATGTTTCCAGAATGGTGAGGTCCATCGATAACCTCTATTTCCTTTGCCAAATTTTGAGTTCGCAAACAGTGCTTCTAGAACGGTGAGGTCCATCAGTAACCTCTATTTCCTTTTCCAAGTTTTGAGTTCGTGAATAGTGTTTTCAGAACGGTGAGGTCCATCGGTAACCTCTATTTCCTTTTCCAAATTTGAGTTCATGAACAGTGTTTCCAACTTCTGACAGTTTCGCCCCTTTGATGTTTCCTTTGAAGTAAAATTCATTTAAAGCCCCATTTTAAGGAATCTAAGGCCAATTAAAAGGTCATAACTCCTTTATTAATTTCTCATAAGGCTCGGGATGTTTTTTTTACATGGTCAAACCGTGTGGTTTAATGCGATCCGCTTTTAATGGAAAATCCAGCGTATCATAAACCACTACTCTATTAAATCTTATAAAGGGATGATATATCTTTCTCCCTAGTTCTTCCTCCTTGTTATCGAGTGTGAGACACTTGAAAAATCCCATTCCTTTCTGTAGGAGTTCTACAATCAAACTTTCCTCCTAGGATTTGTTCCGCTCTGTTTTGATGCAACCAAGAAATATCGATCAGTCTTCGCTATAAGGTATGATTTATATTCATTATTTCGAGCTCATCTCCTTCTTTCTCCTTTCCCTTTTTATGGAATTTTAACCCCTTGTTCCTAATGGGATTTTCTTGGGTGTTCACCGATGTGGTGGTGTCTCTACATCCTCAGGTGGATACAGTTGTCAAAGGGGAGGAGATTGTAACCCGTTGTGTGGCTCGTTCTCATATAAACGTCATGAACTATTTGAGGTAGGGGATTTATTGCTTCTCTTTTCTGTTACGTGCAACTATAGAGTTAGCATGTTTTATCCCACTGGATCACAATGAAATTTTCATAATAAATATTTTAACCGAATAAATAAATTGAGATCGATCATATGTTATTGCCTCTTTTTTTCTAAATAGTGTGATATTTATTCTTGCTTGCTTAGTTCATTCGTTCTCAATAGAAATTGGTAAATAACGTAAAGATGTAATTAATTGATAATTGTTTGGCTAAATATAATGGAGCATGTAAATGAATCTAGTTCCTCTTGTTGTAATTTGATGTTAATTAAATTGGTGCAATAAACATGTTTAATTATTTTTGATAGCTTACTGATTAGGTTTCCTAAATTTGGAACCTATGAAAAATAAATTGGTTCATCCAAGATGGATTAAAGAACTGGTTGTTTGATAAAGGATAATTCGTTGTAGGGTTCTAAGTTTCCCTCTTGCTTGTTTAAGGTCCAAAAGCCCAATTGATATAATGGTTGTTTTCATACTGCCTGTGTTGTGATGTGATCATGGAAGGTTGTTGTGATATGTGGGGGTAGGGAGGTCGATTGGTTGTGGTAGAAGATGGCGCCAAGAGTGGAGAGATGCATTGGTTTATGCATGTGGGTGTTGGAGAGGATATCAGGGATGATGGAATGGGATAGATGTGAATGTTTGGAAGATTGATGTTTCTTTGATTGGTTATCTGCTTTACTTTCCCCACTACTCAAGGTAGCTGGTCTTGCTTACCCTTTTTCTGAAAGGGGAGAAGACGTACGGGGTATTCCACGTGCTTTCCGTGTCTAGATTCTGAAGGGAGGATGGGACTATGCTCTTGCTATAGGAAGAAAAGACTCAACGAGTAGTTATCTACTCACCATGATGAGCCCATTGTGTTTAGTAGCATAGAATGTTTTTCTAGAATTCTTGGGAATATGGGAAAGTAATACTTTAAATAAATAATTGAATAAATGATGTTAACCCGTGGGGTTGGAGCTTATTGGGACACAATGCTAAGGACAACGGACTTTGGGGGTGATGCTAATGAAATTTAATGTGGAATTGTTAATGTTTAATTAATGTTTAAAGAATTAAATAATTTAAAGTTGAACTAATAAAAAGGTAATTATGTAAGGTAATAAAGATCTTTAAATAGTTGTCTGATTACAGGATACCTAGTGTTAGAATTGGTAGTCGAGAGTCCGAGAGACGTTAGTTTCCGTTGATTATAAAACTAGTTTATGTCTATAGTGTGGTTGTGAGATATAATATATTCTGTACTTTTTGTGTTTCTATATGCTACTCCCCCTGTCAGTTAGGGCAACTAACACCCCGGGGATTATGAGCCCTAGGGGGGTGTTTTCCCCAACATTCTGGTGGGAGGATGGATGGTCGACTACACCCTTTGGCCTTGCTCTCTTCTCTTGGTAGTTACTTGTGCTTATAGGCACATTAGTTAGTTTTCCCCATATATGTGTGTAGAGGGTTGTAACGGCTTGTGGTTATTCACACACATATATTCTGGATATAGTATCATACGGACTAATATAGGTGTAATGTGTATAGGCTATGATGGTATGAGTATCCTTACTCAGTGTATGGGCTATAATGGTTTGAGGTAAAATACCCGACGTATGATACACGTTATGAGAGTTTTTGTAGCTCCCAGAAACTACCTAGTTACATTCTTGTGTGGGAGTGGTGGTTTGGTTGCACGAGGTGCATGTTGTGGTGCTCCGCTCAGGTGTCTGCAGGCAAGCCTTTTTGGAGAGATATGATTAGGACGTGCGACTTTGGGGAAAAGCGACAAACTATTGGGGAAGTAGTAGTGGGGCACCCTTGATATTCTTTATTATATTATATACTCTTGTATGCGTTACTTGGTGAGAGTAGCCATGGTGAGGTTGGGAACTTAGTATACATGTTTAGGTGACGAGTTAGTTTCACTTATTGTTCACTGTGCTTTATCATGCTTTCTTTACTTTTGCACGAGAGACTTCAAGGAGGATCCTACTGAGTATACTGTTATACTCACCCTATGTATATATAAACAATTTTTCAGGTCACTTGGAGCAGGTTGGAGATTGAGCTGGTTTCTACTAGCTTAGGGTTGCAGGAGTTGTCCGGGCTTGTGGTTGCTGTTGTTTTTACTTTCTTTTGTGTACTTTCAATTTTCCCCTTGCAGTGGTAGTAGTTTTTCATGACATTACATATGTGCACTTGGGTTTTCTATTATATTTCAGTTGGAGTTAGAGTTGGTTGGTGTCTATCTTATCTCTCTCTTCCGCATGTGTTCTCTTAGAGGGTAATTCCTCCCATCTGTGTGTTTATTATACCCTCGTTGCTAGTCGCCAACCCGGGGCCTACTGGAGGTGGGACTCGGGGGTCATTATCTCCCTTCTCACATTGTCGTCCTAGGAGGGGTACACTTTGTGGGGTGGGGGTCATGACAGAGTGGTATCAGAGACAGGTTGAGGGAAAGGTTGGATTTTGGAGTTAGGGATAGGTGAGGTTGCATGGGTTGGTAGGGCAACAATGTCCATCAAGTTTATCAAGTGATGTAAACACTGGAGACCAGCTGAGACATAGGCATTTAGGTCCCCCTATGATCTATTGTATAGACCTTTAAGTTTACAATGGCTACTAAGCAAGGTGATACTAGTTACAAGGTAGAGACCTAGGAAAGGATCATGCATCATTCTTCTTTATGCCTGTGTTCGAATGGGTAGACCTTGGGATAGGTTAACCTAAAATTAATGAAAGAAAACAATTAATTAATTAATGATGAGTCTTCCATATTACAGGTTTAGTAGCTCTAACTATTTGATATTTTGAACATACGGCTCTAGGACGACGTTCTCGTCAGGATCACATAGAAGATGTTCAGCAGGCTATTCCAGTAGATCGCCACTGGGTAGAGGTTGACGATGATGACACTTGGAGGAGGACACTCCGAAAGTTTCAGCACCAGAGTCTGCAAAAGTATGAGGGATCCGTTTAAGATGCAGTCATGGAAGACTGGTTGGAGAATGTTGAGATAGGCTTTCTTTCAATTCGTGCTCAGAAGGAGCACTGGGTGTCCTTGGTTGTGACAATGGTGCGTGGAGCAGTGAGGCAGTGGTGGTTCTTATTCCTTTGGGATTGTGAGGAGTCGGCGATCTCATGGGAGGAGTTTAGAGACAAGTTTAGCGTCGAGTTTCTTTCTTTGACCACAAATGCATCTAGTATCCAAAATATAAAACATGATTTATATATGATATATATTTAGAATATAAATATTTATAATATACATATATATGAAATGAAAAACACCGTTTATGGAGACGGTATTCCGTACGGACGCATAAACGTTGTTTCTATTTTCATATCGTATTGAACATAACAAAGTGAATAAGATATATGTAAGTACATATATATATATAAATATATATATATCTCTAGTAGAATTATAATGTCATATATTTCATACTTATTAGTAATATATATATTTTTATAATCATCGATGAATGGTGATCGTGGAAATGAATCTCATCGCGTAGTGGAGACGGTAATCTGTATGTACGCACGAGCGACAATATCATTTCCATAAAGGTGTGTAATTGGATGGTATATTAATTTAACAAAGACATTATAATGTTATTTTCATTATTTATATACATATTAATCATGATTATATAAATCCAAATAACATAATTACACCATGACGTGGAGACGGTAAGCCATACGTACACACGCATGGGGAATTTATCATTCATAAGATGGATAGAATAATGAATATAGTTATGTCAAGTTTATAATAACATCACAGTATATATAAGATACTGGATTTATTATTTTATAAAGGAAACAACAAATAAAGGGTAAGTGTAAGAATAAGAGAACTTGAAAGAGGGTGGTGAAATCATTACCTCTTCTTCGGGTTCTTCCTTTTGATTTGATCAAAAGGGACCCTTAGGTTGGCTTTCTGACTAAAGTAAGGCCTCTAGGACGAAGGTATGATAGTTAGGAGGATATTTGGATAGGTTTTGGCCGAGCCAAATGGCTTTGGAGGTGTTATTGTGAGGTAAGGGGAAGTTCCCTTTTATAAGAGGGGTGAGGGTCACTTTAGGAAAAGATTAAAGTATTAATTTATTATACAATCATATTTGGTTTATAATGGTTCCAAATGAATTTATTTATAACCATAGGTGGTTATGGGTTGAAATCCTCTCAACCAATAGGTTTTAGACAAGTTTAGGTTACCATTGTAACCTTATCTTTTAGATTTAACTCTTAGTTAAATAGTTAAACTTTTACCTTGTCTTCTTGTATTCTTACTCTATATGGTTAATAAAATTACTCAAAACTTCCAAGAGAACATCATGTTGCTCATTAATGACATATATAATATTATTTAAGACCTTTTTCTAAACATTTCATTTTTAAGAATATTATATCAACCAATAATATGTATTTGTTTTAAATATTAATTTATGTCAATTTTGACACTATTTGGAATTTTGTTTTTTTGAAAGTCATAAAAACTTGATTACTTATAAAACGATACTTTTAATCATACCTAACATGTCATATTCAACTATAAAATTCGTAGATTTCATAAAAACTTTGAAATTATATTTATTTTAATATTTATAATACCATTTATTTAATTCTTTCATTAATAAGGTAATTACTGCATCGTCATTGTGTCATTAATAAATTTAATTATTTAATCTCTAAAAATAATAAATAAAATACCATTATGTAGGAAATATTTCTCTCTTTCTAATGAATATTTATAGTCGAATTTATCTTATGTATATACCTATATTAAAAATGGTTTAGTTATTAATCTTTGATTTTAACTCTTTTAACTCTTCTTTAAATTAAATAATAATAAATGTCTTAATCTAATAAAAGTAGACCTAAAGGGTCATATTTTATTCCTAAGGTTGTTTTTTATCAAATTACATTTATCCAATAGAATTAGGACATGTTTTAGGGTATAATAATATCATTTTTACCCTTAATTACCCTATTTACTTTTAACCGTGGTTAATAAAAGTAAAAAGTTTCTATTCACCAAAAAATATTTTTATCTTATTGAACCACATTTTATTCCTTGATATTAACCTTGTCTCTAGGATTTTAAAAATTCAACTCAAAGAAGCGGTAAAATTATGTTTTATATAAATTTACAAATTCTCCTAGAAGGTGGGTAAAAGACGGTGAAAAGTTCAATAAAATTTTTATATGTCTAAAATTATTATAAACTGACTCCAATTAATTACATTGAACATATATAGTTATTATGTATCTATTTTTACCTAAAATAAATTAAAATAAAATAAATAATTATTTAAATAAAATTTAGGTTTTAAACAATTACTCAGAATTTTTCATTATTCATCAAAAATTGAAAGTTTTTAGAAAAATACCAAAAATTCACCCTAAGTTAATTTTGATATTTAAAATTAAAAAATTAAGTCCATTTTACCAAATTCAAAAGATATAAGTTTCTTTTATTAATTTAAAATTAATTCCTGTTGTTAAAAGAAAAAGTCGTATGTTTAAGAAATAATAACTTTCAAATGATTGACACTTGTTTATGTCTAATTTCAAAGTGAAATTACTTAAAATGACCAGTATTGGATTAAATGGTGAAAATATAATCTATTTATACTTCTGTACCCTTAAAATATATAATTTATCACTATAAATTATTTCGATTAAAAATTTTGTTTTTAATTAAAATTTATTATTTTTCACTATTCACCAAAATATTAAAGTTATCAAAAAAATACAAAAAAAATTTATCAAAACTAAATTTTTATCTCTAAATTATAAAGAAGAAGTTTATTTTGTCAAATTGAATATATAAAAGTGTCAAATATTGGATTTAAAAAAGGTTCTCCCTCAAAAGGCGGTAAAATTGCATTTTCTAGAAAATATTTCCGTTATCTAAAAAATCGAATATGTTCTTACATTATGACTAAGAAACTCATAATATGGATTCTAAAATTGTAATGATTATATAAAGTTTAAAATTCAGTTAATATTATTCATAACCGCTTTTGAACGGCTAGTTTGGTAAGTCGTGGTGCGCTTTAACTCGGTGTTGTGTGTAGTTCAACTTATTGATTTACTTTGAAGAAATAACGTATTATAAAATCTTATGGTGTTACACTCTTCCCTCTTTCAATAAATTGTGTCCTCGCAATTTGAAATTGTTCTTTGAAAATAAAAGCTTGAAAATAGAAAATACCTTAATGAGAGGAAAGGGGGAATGAAAAAGTCACCCCCAAATTATGATCTCGATTAGGAGAAAATTGGTGGAAATTAGAGACACATAATTGGAGGAAAAACGTAAATATTTATAGGGAGTGATTGAGGACATCAATCACAAACAATTGTATAATTGAGGGCCTCAATGCCATCAATCTCTGATGATTTAAAATATCATCGGTTCAACAAAACATAAGGTATTTTTATAACACATTTTTAGTTTTACGATTCCTTACCTAAAGTTTAAGAATTAATTTCTTCATAGAATAAGAGAAGAAAAAAATATATACTTGACAAGTAGAGTTCCATCTTTTAACTAATTTCTACCACAAACTCATCTTTCACTCTAAAAGATAATAAAAATTAAAAAAAATATTCTATTTATCTTATTCGTATAGGGTTCCAAAAAAATGAATTTACAATTCACCTATCAGACCCTTCAAAAAAAGAAACTACATTATACAATCCAGAGACTTCACGTAGTCCAGTGGTAGGCGATAAATCCCAATCGCACTATGGTTGTGGGTTCGATTCCTGTCGCTTTGTCCGACGCGACGGGTTGTCACACGGTTTTCATGTTGTCCTTTTCATAAAACTCCAAAAAAACCTTAACAATAGTATCTTAATCCATTCTAACCTTTAGACTTATCCAAAATAAATCTATCCAAACTCACAGTCCAAAATTTATAAGGAAGTTAAACACAATGAAGATCCTTTTTCCACGTAATAACATGTGAAAACCTTCATCATGTATTATTTTAAAACATGGTAACACCCTGAATTACCATAAAACCTTATTGATTATATTCATGCTCCCTTATTCCTCATAGAATATTGGATATACTCTTTCTATCCAAAAATGTTGTAAACTCCAACAATGATGGAATATACAAATCATTAATCAGTTTCAAGGAAGTCAAGGATGTACAATATAATTTATCCAAATCAACCATATCTTATTCCAAAATCACTACCTCATTATCAGGACCATATTAAGGATTATGTTTTCTTAAAACATGTATTTTCCAAAAAGTGATTCTTACTATTAAGTCACTTTTCTTAGAACCATATAATCTCAAATCCTCAATAAAATAGTACTGCAGTTCAATCCTTATTTATCTCCATAATTCATGTAACCAGTATACTGTTGATACAACACTCAAATGAAATAATTCTATAATAACAACATAAAACACTAGTTATTCCTCTTCATATGAGGTAGTATCATAAATTTATTAATATCAATAGCATCATTTGCAGTATACTCTGATGACTGGGAAATCGATTCACATAGTGTCCCAACGCCTCGTAGATGAAGCATTTTACATTTCAAATTTTTTCTTACCCTTGAAATCACGTACATGTTGTCCTTTTTCTCCACACTTCAAAAAACTCACATTCCCTTCAAGCATTTACCATGGTGATTCTTTCCATAATTATCACATGTGGGAAAATATTTCTTTTCCCTCTTCCCTTTATCCATCTTTCTAAATTCCATCCTTTTCTTGTCTTTCTTCCCTTCAAAGCCATAAGACTCAAAGAATTATTTACTTATCTTATTAACACATGATATTATTTCTTCATATATTGAGAATACATTTGAGACTATTTACCTTATAAATGTTGGCTTAATACTATGAAAGATATGATCCTTCTTACTCTTTGGATTATACGTATTGTTGGAGTTCACATTCCTTCTATTGGGTGCCATTTATATACAATGGGATACACTAGGCCAGTTTATGAATTGAAATTCATAATTCCAAATATGTAAAAAACCTAACATAAATTGGACAGTTTATATATATAGTCCATAATCACAAAATTGTTTTCATTGAGGAGTTATGTACTCATAAACCCTTCATAGAGGTTTGTAAAGAAAATGAGAATTATCCTAAGCATATACCCCGGGAGTGTCATAACCAAGAGTGAAACATGGCCCATTTTTGTGCACGAGTTCCTATTCAAGTCTAGCTCAAAGACGTGTTTTCGGGTTTTACCCCTAGGTACATCTGTGCCAGAGACGCCTCTACCTACTCGTATCCAAACAGGGATCTATTGTTTGAAAAACTCACTAAATCTCTAGTTTCCAAGATTATTGCTAAAATTCCTCTGATACCAACTGTAACACCCTGAACCAAGTTACCCAGAGTCAGTGCATTATTTTAATACATTTTCATGATTTCAAGGAATCAAGTCCCGAAGGACCGATCAGTTTAGCAGTCTTGGAAAATATATTACATACATGAACTTCACATTACAGTTTAAAACATAAAATACAACATAGATAGTTCTTTAATATCTCCATTATTCCATTTATCTTAACCCTGCATATCAATCATAACACACTTCTTCGAATCCTGGGAAAATAAAACATAATAAAGGGGTGAGCTCGGATGCCTAGTAAGGGTAAATAATTTAGCGGAATCTATAAAAGTTTTAGGCAAGATGTGTGATAAAAAAAATAGACTTTTAAACATAAACATGAACATAATATGGAAAAAATAAATCAAACATTACCATATAAACATGCACATGGATATTCTATGAGTTGAATAATCACATTTAATAACTAATTTCATAATGAGGGAATGCCTAACGCAGGACATCATTACCACATAGTCAAGGCCTTATGCCAAGACTAAAAATAATTTTTTTTTTCAAGGCCTTGTACCAAGACACTAGTTTGTCTCATGAGACCTACTGATGCATCGAGGAGCTATAGAGGGCTCCACCCATCACTTACTAAGTCCACTGCATTCCTCATAGGAAAAAGTTGAAACATAACATAAACATTCGTATGAAAACTAGAATACGAAATTTTAATAAATTAACCATAAACCATGAATGATATAAAAATAGAACATCCATAGTCAAACATATCATAACTCATTCAATACAATATCGAAGATTGTATTTAAATAAATCAACCTCAATCAAAAATAATATCCAGTAAAGGATGCTGACATAGTTGAAAACGATGAGTAAAACTTTTTGAGAGAAATATCCCTTTTGTAAAATGATTTAAAAGTCACACATTTATAAAAGAAGTAATTTAAAAGAGATTTTTGAATCAAAGTGTCCCATACCACTTTGAAAATTTTGAAAATAATTATCATTTCAAAACATTCATGTCCATATAAATAAATCCTTAAAATCATTTTGAAAACATGGACATTAATTACAAAGACTTAGAAGGATAAATCATTAAAACATTTATAATTATGATCTTCATAACGAGTACCTTTCATAAATCCTTAAAATATTAATTTTGAAATTATTTTTATGAAAAATGGACATGGATGATAAAAATGTCCCAGTAAATACTTACACATAAACAATCTCGGATAATAATGAGATTGAGTAATTAACCCTTACCTTGCAATTTCCTTTTGTCGAGGGTGCATTTAACATCTTTTATGAAGATTGTAGAATGTTATTAATTTATAACAGATCCATATTAATATTTATGATATCATACAAGATTCATTTATAACCTTATTCTACCCATTTAATAATAATTTCCATGTTAAATTAATATTTCGGGTAATAATCGCTTTCTTTATCGCACGTGTTTTAATTTGTTACTCTTGATTGTATCACTCAGACCAAGATTTATATAAATCCAAAATATAAAACATGATTTATATATCATATATATTTAGAATATAAATATTTATAATAGATATATATATAAAATGAAAAACACCATTTATGGAGACGGTAGTCCGTACATACGCATAAACACGGTTTCTGTTTTCATATCGTATTGAACGGAAGTAAGTGAATAAGATATATGTAAGTACATATATATATAGTAGAATTATTATTTCTTATATTACATACTTATTAGTAATATATATATTTTTATAATCATCGATGAATGGTGATCGTGGAAATGAATCTCATCGCGTCGTGGAGACGATAATCCGTACGTACGCACGAGCGACAATATCATTTCCTTAAAGGTGTGGAATTGGATGGTATATTAATTTTTCATAGACTTTATCATGTTATTATAATTATTTATATACATATTACTAATCATTATATCCCTCAAAATGACATAGTTTTGAATAACAAATTACACCACAGCGTGGAGACGGTAAGCCGTACGTACGCACGCATGGTGACATTATCATTCATTATTGTATAGAATTATGAATATATTTGTGCCATATTTATAATAACATCATAGTATATAGAAGATACTGGAGTTATTATTTTATAATGGAAACAAGAAAGAAAGAGTAAGTGGAAGAATAAGAGAAATTGAAAGAGGGTGGTGAAATCATTACCTCTTCTTCGGGTTCTTCCTTTTGATTTGATCAAAAGGGCTCCTTAGGTTGGATTTATGACCAAAGTAAGCCCTCTAGGATGAAGGTAGGATAGTTGGGAGGATATTTGGGTAGTGGTTGGCTGAGCCAAATGGATTTGGAGGTGTGATTTTGAGAGAAGGGGAAGTGCCCTTTTATAAGAGGGGTGATGGTCACTTTAGGAAAAGATTAAAGTATTAATTTATTATACAATCATATTCGGTTTATAATGTTCCCAAATGAATTTATTTCTAGACTTAGGTGGTTATGGGTTGAAATAATCTCAACCAATAGGTTTTAGAGAATTTTAGATTACCATTATAACCTTATCATTAAGATTTAATTCTTAGTTAAATAGGTTAACTTTTACCGTTTCTTCTTGTATTCTTACTCTATATGGTTAATAAAATTACTATAAACATCCAAGAGAGCCTAAAGTGGCTCATTAATGACATATATAATATTATTTAAGACCTTCTTCCTAACCTTACATTTTTAGGAATATTATATCAACCAATAATATAGTATTTGTTTTAGATATTAATTTATGTCAACTTTGACACTATTTGGTATTTTGTTTTTTTGAAAGTCATAAAAACATGATTACTTATAACAGGATATATTGAATAAGATATAACATGTCATATTCACCTATAAAATTCATGTATGTCATAAAAACTTTGAAATTATATTTATTTTAATATTTATAATACCATTTATTTGTTTCTTTCATTAATAATGTAATTATTGCATCATCATTGTGTCATTAATAAATTTAATTATTTAATCTCTAAAAATTATAAATAAAATACCATTATTTAGGAAATATTTTTCAATTTATAATGAATATTTATAGTCTAATTTATCTTATGTATAACCCTATATTAAAAATGGTTTAGTTATTAAACTTTTATTTTAACTCTTTTAGCTCTTCTTTAAATTAAATAATAATAAATGTCTTAATCTAATGCAAGTGGACCTAAAGGGTCATATTTTATTTCTAAGGTTGTTTTTTGTCGAATTAAACTTATGAAATACAATTAATACTTGTGTTAGGATAATAATAATATCATTTTTACCCTTAATTAACCTATTTACATTTGGCGTAGGATGACACCTGCCTGATGTGCCTCCAGGAGGTGGAATCCTCTTTGCATGAAATTATTTATTATCATGGTGTGGAAGGGGTGTGTAAGGCATGGAAACTGTATTTTGGTTTGTTCTTCGATCTTTCAATTGGGCTAGTCCAAAATCTGGTTAAATGGGTGGCTTCTCTTGAACCGAGAGCCGTGGGGTTGATTGGCACAATTGCTTGGTTAGTGTGGACTCGACGAAATGATTGAATTTTCCAAATTAAGGTGACCCATGATCATATTTTGGTAGATAGGGCTAGGTAATTGATGAACGGTTGGAAGAATAGTGATTCAGTGTCACCTTTGGGCATCACTCGGCAGTCGGCTCCTTGTTGGTCTCCCCCCTGTGGGTTTCCTCAAGATCAATACAGATGTTGTTGTCTCTGCTAATTCCATGGTCGGTATTGGACTCATTGATCATAATAGTTTTAGCTAGATTGTGGAAGCTCAGTGTCTGGATGTGCCTTTCTAATGGAGCCCTGTGGTGGCGAAGGCCTCTGCCATCCTCTAGGGGATCATTTTTGCCCGTTCAAAAAATTGGCCCAAGGTTTTGGTGGAATCTGACTGCCTCGAAGTGGTGAATGCTCTAAATTTGAAGGAAGATGCATCTAAACCATGTGGAAGTATCTTGAGTAAGATCTGGTCATTAACCAAAGGCTTTGATGCATGAATTTTTTTTTATCAAGCGAGGGGGAATATGGAAGCTCATTGTTTAGCTCGTTTTAGGAAATCTTGGGGTGATAATTGTTGGGTGGACTCGTTTCCTGATTGGCTTTGTAGGACTGGTTTGATTGATCAGTAATATATCTCATCTTTTCTCAAAAAAAAATTATTAACCGTGTCTCTAGGATTTTTAAAATTCAACTCACAGAAGCGGTACAATTATTTGTTATGTGAATTTACAAATTCTCCTAAGAGGTGGGTAAAACACGGTGAAAAGTTCAATAAAATTTTTATATGTATAAAATTATTATAAACTGACTCCAATTAATTACACTGTACTTATATAAGTATTATGTATCTATTTTGACCTAAAATAAATTTAAATAAAATAAATAATTATTTAAATAAAAATTCGGTTTTAAACTTTTACTCAGTGTTTTTAACTATTCATCAAAAATTGAATGTTTTTAGAAAAATACCAAAAATTTACCCTAAGTTAATTTCAATATTCTAAATTCAAAAATGAAGTCTATTTTACCAAATTCAAAACATAGAATTTTCTTTTATTAATTTAAAATTAATTCTCGTTGTCAAAACCAAAAGGCGTATGTTTAAGAAATAATAACTATCAAAAGATTGACACTTGTTTATGTCCAATTTCAAAGTGAAATTACATAAAATGACCAGAATTGGATTAAATGGTAAAAATATAATATATTTATACTACTAAACCATTAAAATGTATAATTTAACACTATAAATTATTTCGATTAAAAAAGTTGTTTTTAATTAAAATTTAGTATTTTTCACTATTCACCAAAATATGAAAGTTATCAGAAAATAAAAAAAAATTATCAAAACTAAACTTTTATCTCCCAATTATAAAGAAGAATTTTATTTTGTCAAATTGAATATATAAAAGTGTCAAATATTGGATTTAAAAAAGGTTTGCCCTCAAAAGGTGGTAAAATTGCATTTTCTGGAAAATACATCCTTTAGCTAAAAAATTGAATTTGTTCTTACATTATGACTAAGAAAATCATAATATGGATTCTTAAATTATAAGGATTAGATAAATTTAAAAATTCAGTTAATATTATTCATAACTACTTTTGAACGACTAGTTTGGTAAGTCATAGTGCGCTTGAACTCGGTGTTGCGTGTAGTGCAAGTTATTGATTTACTTTGAAGAAATAACATACTATGAAATCTTGGCATGTTAAATTGTAACATTAACCCCTCTACAAGAGATCTAGTTTGGGATCAAGCTACAACCAGGAGTGTCTCCTATCTCTATTTCTCTATATAGGATGGCCCCTTCTGAGTTACGAGAGCTACGTATATAGCTTGATGGTATGTTACAGTGCAGTTTTGTTCGGCCGAGTGTGTCACCATGGGGTGCACTAGTTTTGTTCATGAAGAAGGCTGATGGCAGTTTACGGTTGTGTTTCGATTATCATCTCTTGAACAAAGTGACAATAAAGAATCGTTATCCTCTTGGACAGATTGATGATTTATTCAATCAACTGAAGGGTGAAAGTTGGTTCTCAAAGATCAACTTGCGATTAGGATATCCTCAGATGCGTGTGAAGGATGAGGATATCTTAAAGACTGCTTTTCATTGTCATCATGGACATTATGATTTTGTTGTAATGTCATTCGGCGTGGCAATTGATCCAGCTGTGTTCATGGGATTGATGAACGTTGTGTTCCATGAGTTCCTGGACAAGTTCGTTGTAGTTTTCATCGACAACATCCTTGTGTACTCCACGTCTGAAGAAGAGTATGTAGAGAATCTACACGCCATTTTGGTTGTTCTTTTTCAACATCAGTTGTTTAGGAAGTAGTCTAAGTGTGAGTTTTGGTATTGAGAAGTCCGTTTCTTGGGGCATGTGGTCTCCTAACAGGGAGTAGCTATGGATCCATCGATGATAGTAGCGGTTGTGTCTTGGGAAGCCCCCAAGAACGCGTCAAAGGTGCGAAGTTTCCTTGGTCTCACAGGCTACTACAAAAGGCTTTTTGTTGATTTCTCTTGAGTTGCGATTCCTCTGAAAACATTGACCAGGAAGGATTAGGTGTTCATATGGACTGATCAGTGTCAGGCAACTTTCGAGTATCTAAAGGATAAGTTAGTAAGTGCTCCATTTCTTTGTCTTCCAGCAGAGGGAGTTTAGTTTGATGTTTTCTGCAATGCTTCACATCTGGGGTTGGGTTGTGTTATGATGCATCAAAGTTCAGTTGTTTCTTATGGGTCTCGACAGTTACGTCCCCTTGAACGTAACTATGCCACCCATGATCTTAAGTTGGCATCCGTTGTGTTTTCTTCGAAGTTGTGGATACATTACCTCATTGGTGAGCGCTTTGTGGTTTTCAACAATCATAAGAGCATGAGGAATGCTTTCTCCTAGTGTGACTTGAATTTATGACAGCTTTGGTGGATTGAGTTCTTACATGAATAAGATTTCGAAATATCGTATACACCTTGAAAGGGGAATGTTGTGGCAAATGCGCTGAGTCGGAAGTCATGTAGTAATGCAGTGCGTGAATCTGGTGACTCTTGGAGAGTAATGGAAGAACCTTCAGTATTACGTCTTGATATGGGAGAAGTTAGGGGCAGAGGTTGTCTTTTTCAGATGATGGTGCAGTCATCTCTAGTGCAGAATGTGGAAGAGTCCCAGTTGGGGGATCTAGAGATGGAGGTCTTGAGAGACCGAGTTGTTTGTGGCGAGGCCCCTGATGGTTGGTCTGATGATGAACAACACCAAGTTTTGTATCATGGAATGATATTTGTTCCATTGACGATGCGCGGGACATTTCTCATAGAGTTCCATAGTTCTCCTTTAGCGGTGCATCCTGGTGTGACAAAGATGTACCGAGCCTTGAAGATCCAGTTTTAGTATCCTAGGCTGAAGCGTGGGGTTGCGGAGTTTGTGTCTCGATGTTTGATCTTCTAGAAGGTGAAGGCTGAACACCGTGTTCCTGGTGGTCTACTCCAGCCGTTAGATGTTCCTCAGTGTAGTGGGAGGACATCTCACTGGACTTTTTCATTGTATTACCTCGATCTCAGAGAGGAAATGATGTTATTTGGGTGGTAGTGGATCATTTAACAAAATCATCCCACTTCATAGCAATTAAGGAGTCATGCTCAGTAGAAGTTTTGTTGAGGAAGTATCTGGAGTAGGTGGTGAGACTTCACAGAGTCCCATGGGCGATCATTTCTGATTGAGATCCTCGTTTTACCTCTAAGGTGTGGAGAGGTCTCTAACATGCTTTTGGTTCTCAGTTATGCCTTAACACTTCTTTTCATCCTCAAATGGACGGTTAGATAGATTGAACCATCCAAACTCTTGAAGATATGTTATGCTCTTGCGTCTTGGATTTTGGAGGTTCATGGATGAGGCACTTACCCTTGGTGTAGTTTTCTTACAATAATAGTTTTCACTCCACCATCGGTATGGTTCCATTTGAAGCCTTGTATGGACGACCTTAACGTTCTCTGTTGTGCTAAACTCGGGTCGTAGAGGAAGCAATTCTAAGACCGGAACTAGTGTAGAATACAACAGAGATGGTTCAGGTGATTCACGAGAGGATGAAGACAACACAAGATCGTCAGAAATCATATGATGATCAAAATAGGAGACCCTTAGAGTTTGATGTTGGGGATCACATGCTTCTGAAGGTGACTCCTCGTCATAGGCAGCGAAGGTTTGGTCATGGGAGTAATCTTTCTCCCCATTTTTTTGGGCCTTTTGAGGTGTTAGCTCATGTTGGAGCTATGGCGTATCGAGTAGCACTACCCCCACAGATGGGTTTGATACATGATATTTTCCATGTATCACAACTCCATCGTTATCTTCATGATGACTCTCATGTCATCGATTGGGGAGAGATTGATGTTTATGATGATGCGGCCTTTGAGGAGCAACCTGTGGAGATCCAAGACCGCAAAGAGAAGGTGGTGTGTGGGTGTTCTATCCCCTTGGTTCATGTCTTATAGAGATACGGTGGCATGGAGGAGAGTACCTGGGAATATGAGTCACAGATACATACTCATTACCCAGATTTTTTTGATGTTTAACTCTTTTCATGTATTAATGTAGCCTTTGTGGTTATAGACCTTTCATGTTTTGTATCTCTTTTGTTGCTTCTTGTGGCAAGCTCTCTTTTGAGAGGTATCTCGATGGGTGGTTGTTCGGACCCCATTTCCTTTTCCCTTTAGGTGGGTTTTGAATTCTCGAGGACAATAATGTTTTGAGAGGTATATGATGTAATGGTTCGGACATCTCTGGTCCATTACTTTGTGAAAATTAGGTGTATGAGGTGTTTTGGGAGGTCAAGGTGACTTATCCCCAACACTTTGAAAAATTTCCATTTCTATGAACAGTTCCATCAGTGAACAGTTCAAATGGTAGACCGTTGTGAACACTGTCATCAGTGACCTTATGTGAACAGTGCATCGGTGACTTTATGTTAACAGTGCAATGGTGACCTTATGTGAACAGTGTCATTGGTGACCTTCTGTAAACAGTGTCATCGGTAACTGTATGTGAACAGTGAAACAGTGACCTTATGTGAATAGTTTCATCAGTGACCTAATGTGAACAGCGCATCAGTGACCTCATGTGAACAGTGAAACAGTGACCTTATGTGAACAGTGACATCAGTGAACTTATGTGAACAGTGTCATCGGTGACCTTGTTTGAACAGTGTCATCGGTAACCTTATGTGAACACTGCAATGGTGAGGTTCCAACGGTGATCTTTTTCTCTTGCCAAATTTTGAGTTCATAAACAGTGTTTCCAGAATGGTGAGGTCCATCGATAACCTCTATTTTCTTTAAGAAATTTTGAGTTTGTGAATAGTGTTTCTAGAATGGTGAGGTCCATCGGTAACCTCTATTTCCTTTGCCAAATTTTTAGTTCCTGAACAGTGTTTCCAGAACGGTGAGGTCCATCTGTAACCTCTATTTCCTTTTCCAAATTTTGAGTTCATAAACAGTGTTTCAAGCTTCTGACAGCTTCACCCCTTTGACATTTCCTTTGATGTAAAATGAATTTAAAGCCCCATTTTAAGGACTCTTAGGGTGATTCAAAGGTCATAACTCCTCTATTAATTTAACCTAAGGCTCGACATGTTTTTTTACATGGTCAAATGACATGGTTTAATTTGATCCACTTTTAATTGAAAATCCAGCGTATCTTAAACCGCTACTCCGTTAAATCTTCTAAAGGGATGATATATCTTCCTCCCTAGTTCTTCCTCCTTGTTCTCGAGTGTGAGACTCTTTAACATCCCATTCCTTTCTGTAGGAGTTTTACAATCAAACTTTCCTCCTTGGATTTTTTCTGATCTATTTCGATGCAACCAAGCAATATAGATCAGTGTTTGATATAAGGTATGATCTATCTTCATTATTTTGAGTTCATCTCTTTCTTTCTCCTTTCCCTTTTTATGGAATTTTACCCCTGTGTTCCTAATGGGATTTTCTTGGGTGTTCACCGATGTGGTGTTGTCTCTGCATCCTCAGGTGGATACAATTGTCACAGGGGAGGATATGGTAACCCATTGTGTGGCTCATTCACGTATAAATGTCAAGAACTGTTTGAGGTAGGGGATTCATTGCTTCTCTTTTTGGTTACGTGCAACTGTAGAGTTATCATGTTTTATCCCACTGGATCACAATGAAATTGACATAATAAATATTTGAACTGGATAAATAAATTGAGATCGATCGTATGTTATTGCCTCTTGTTTTTCTAGATAGTGTGATATTTATTCTTGCTTGCTTAGTTTTTTCATTCTCAATAGAAATTGGTAAAGAACGTAAAGCCAGAATTAATTGATAATTGTTTGGATAAAGATAAAGAGGCATGTAAATGAATCTAGTTCCTCTTGTTGTAATTTTATGTTCATTAAATTTGTGCAGTAAGCATGTTTAATTATTTGTGATAACTCACTGATTAGGTTTCATGAATTTGGAACCTTTGAAAAATAAATCGGTTGATCCAAGATGAATTAAAGAACTGGTTTTTTGATAAAAGATAATTCATTGTAGGGTTCTGAGTTACCCTCTTTCTTGTTTAAGGTCCAAGAACCCAATTGATATGATGGTTGTTTTCATGATGCTTGTGTTGTGATGTGAGCCTAGAAGGCTGTTGTGATATGTGGGGGCAGGGAGGCCGATTAGTTGTGATAGCATATGATGCCTAGAGTGGAGAGATGCATCGATTTATGCATGTGGGTGTCAGAGAGGACACCAAGGATGATGGAACGAGTTGGATGTGAATGTTTGGATGCTTGAAGTTTCTTTAATTGGTTATCTTCTTTACTTTCCCCACTGCTCAAGGAAGATGGTCTTTCTTACCCTTCTTCCGAAAGGGGCGATGACGCGCGGGGTATGTCACGTGCTTTTTGTGTCTAGATTATCAAGGGAGGATGGTTATATGCTCTTGCTATAGGCGGAAAAGAGTTGAAGGGTAGTTATCTACTCACCGTGTTGAGCCCCTTGTGTTTAGTAGCATAGAATTTTTTTCTAGAATTCTTGGGAATATGAGAAAGTAATACTATAAATCAATAATTGAATAAATGATGTTAACTCATTGGGTTGGAGCTTGCTGGGATGCAATGCTAAGGACAACGGACTTTGGGGGTGATGCTAATGAAATTTAATGTGGAATTGTTAATGGTTAATTAATGTTTAAAGAATTAATTAACGTAAAGTGGACCTGATAAAAAGGGAATAAAGTAAGGAAATAAATCTCCTTAAATGGTTGTGTGATTATAGGATACCAAGTCTTAGAAGTCACAGCCAGGAGTCCAAGAGATGTTAGCTACAATTGAGTCTAATACTAGGTTATGACCACAGTGTGGTTGTGAGATATAGTATATTTTGTACTTTCTGTTTCTATACAATACTCCACCCAATCAGTTAGTGAAACTAACAACCCAAGGATTATGAGCCCTAGGGGTGTTTTCCCCATCATTTTGGTGGGAGGATGGATGGCTGACTGACCCCTTTGGCCCCACTCTCTTCTCTCGGTAGTTACTTGTGATGGTAGACACAATGGTTAGTTTTTCTATTATATGTGTGTAGAGGGTTGTAACAGCTTGTGGTTATTCACACACATATATTCTGGATATAGTATCCTATGGACTACTATAGGTGTAATGTGTATAGGTTGTGATGGCTTGAGGATCCTTACTCAGTGTATGGGTTATAATGGCTTGAGGTTAAATACCCAACGTATGATACACATTATGCGAGTCATGGTGGCTCTTAGAAACTACCTGGTTACATTCTTGTGTGGATGTGGTGGTTTGGTTGCACGAGGTGCATGTTGTGGTGCTTCTTCTAGGTGTCTACGAGTAAGCCTTTTTGGAGAGATATTCTTAGGATGTGCGATGTTGGGGATTATCAGAAAACCAGTGGGGAAGTAGTAGTGGGGTACCCTTGATATTCTTTATTTTATTATATACTCTTGTATGCGTTACTTGGTGAGAGTAGGAATGGTGAGGTTGAGAACTTAGTATACCTATTTAGGTGACAAGTTAGTTACACTTGTTGTTCACTATGCCTTAGCATGATTTCATTACTTTTTCACAAGAGGCATCAGGAAGGATCCTACTGATTATATTGTTATACTCACCATATGTATATATAAACTATTTTTCAGGTCACTTGGAGTAGGTTGGATATCAAGCTGGTTTCTACTAGCTTAGGGTTATAGGAGCTGTTCGGGCTTGTGGTTGTTGTGGTTTTTACTTTCTTCTGGGTACTTGTAGTTTTCCCCTTCCAGTTGTAGTAGTTTTCCTGATATTACATATGTACACTTGGGTTTTCTTTTATATTTCAGTCTGAGTTGAAGTTGGTTGGTGTCTATCTTATCTCTCTTTTCTACATGTGTTCTCTTAGAGGGAAATGCCTCTCATCTTTTTGTTTACTATACCCTCAGTGCTAGTCGCTAACCCAGGGCCTACTAGAGGCAGGACTCGGGGGTCATTATCTCCCTTCTCACATTGCTGGCCTAGGAGGGGTACACTTTTTCAGGAGGGGGTCATGAAAGTGGGTTAAAAGCATTGTTATTTAAACATTTTTTTATAATTTATTTAGAACATTTTTTTACATTTATTTTTTAGCTTGTTTATGAAAAGTACTTTTAAGAATTTGTTTAATTTAAAACATGTTTTTAAATGTTTTTTAAATGTACCTTTTTTATATGTATTTTTATTAAATGTTAAACATTTTTTTATTAGAACATTTATAACTATTTTATTAACATTTTACAGTGGGTGAATATATTATTTTTTTCTAAATTGATTTATATATGTGAATCTATATATATTATGTGCAAATAAATAATGAGAAGTTGGGGGGTGTGCAACAGTGGGTGAGTTAATTTTTTTCTGAATAGATTTAAATATGTATATATATTATATATAATATATGCATGTTTCATCAAATTAAAAAATAATGAGGTTAGGGGCCGTGTGAACATCATTGAGTGGGTAGTTATTTTTTTGTTAATATATAATAAGTTATTTCATATATATATATATATAATGTTAAATGATTAATATATATATAATATTAGAAAATTGTAAAAAAATAATTAGGGGTTGGGGGATGTGTCGTAGTGGGTGGATTAATTTTTTTCAAAATTGATTTATATATAATATATCCAAGTTGTAATGTACTTATAAAAATTAATGGGGTTGGGGGACGTACACAAACATCATTAGGTGAGTATGTTTTTTTTTGTTAATATACAATAAGTTATTCTATATATAATATTAAATCATTGATATATATATATTATTAATTTTTTTTATATATATATTATATTTAATAATATATATATATATATATTTAATGGATTTGTAAAAGCCGCCCTTAAATGATATATATTGTCAATAGCTATATATATATTATAAATGGCATTGTTTATATATATATATATTATCACATCATTGATATATATATTATTAATATATTTCTATATATTTCTATATATACATATATATAATATGCAAGTTTTATCATATTTAAAATAAATTAATGAGGTTGGGGTTGTGCGCGAACATCATTGGATGAATGTGTTATTTTTTTGTTAATATATAAAAAGTAATTATATATATATAATGTTAAATGATTGATATATATATATATAAGAAAATTATAGAAATAATAATTAGGGGTTGGGGGGTGCGCCGCAGTGGGCGAGTTAATTTTTTTTTAAATAGATTTATATATGTATAATATATATAATATATGCAAGTTGCAACATACTTAAAAAAATTAAGAAGGTTGATGGACGTGCATGAACATCATTAGGTGAGTGTGTTATTTTTTTATTAATATACAACTAGTTATTATATATATAATATTAAATCATTGATATATATATAATAATAGCTTTGTTTATATATATATATATTATATTATATCATTTATATATATATATTAATAGATTTTTAAAAGCCACACTTAATTGATATATATTATTAATGGATTTGTCTATATATATACATTATTATATATATATATATATAATTATATATCATTGTATATATTTGACACACACACACACACATTATAATTATATATAATTATAATTATATGTATATATATAAATTATTATATATATAATATATATATTATTTTTTGACAATATATAATGATATATATATACATATATACATATATCGTTGATATATATATATACATTCTGGTGATAACATAACAGCTGCAACGCCTGGACTAGGCGCAACTTTGGAAGCTTGAGGAAGGGGGATTGAATCTCATTACCTGCATTTTCCCGTAAAATATTTTTACAGATGGGCCCCAGCACGAGCTGTGCTTCATGCAAGCCAGGCTTTTTCGAGCCGACCCGGCCCATGGGCCTTCTTGGATAGCTCGAGGCCCGACCCGATGTACCTAAGGCCCAAGCCTAGCTTGGCATGGCCTGACTCGATGCGAGCTTTGAAGGTTCGGCCACTCGGGCTTTCGGGTCGGGCATGTCGTGCTTTCGGGCCGCCGAGCCAACATTACACCCTTAGGTATATAGATCGTTCAATTTTTTTTATTATTCAAAAGTAGTGGACTCCCTACAATGCAGAGATAAATCAAGGAGGTCTAAAGTGGTGGAGCCCAAGGGCTTACCCATGGAAAAAATTACTACACTCCCGAGGTAAGGACCCCATGTTAGAGAAAATTACTAAGGGCTCATCAAGACTACTCTCCCAGGAATGGGAAACCACAAAAAAGTTAGCTTCTCTTCGAATGTGATGAGTTGCACATCTGTTAGGAATCTCTAAGACACAGCTTCTAACTAGATATGTCAGAAGCCATGGCGGGTTAACTTTCCCATGAAAAGCCCAGATCAGAACCTCCAAGTCCGATTCTAATTCTGAAAGAGCCAATGAAAAACTTTTGCAGAGCCTGACACCAGTGTGTAAATCCCAAGTTTCTTCCCCTAATCAACTACCTAGAAAATAGAAACTACAAAACGCAAAAACCACTAAGCAATTCTCGTCTCGCACCAGACCCACTCCACGCATCTGTCCATTTATCAATGACCCATCAACATTAAGTTTGAAACCATGCTTCAGAGGATGTCATCTAATCCAACACCCATGGGAATTTGGGCGTACCACAGGCCTGTTGAAAAATTTGCAGAGGCTATAGGATTATAGCCCATTTTTAACCAATGAACCCTGTTCAAAAAGAAGAGTCATCATTCTCACCTACAGAGAATCCATCAACAGTTGGGCCTCTGTCCTTGCTTTGTTTCTTGCCTACCAAAGAGTCCAAAAAATCTCTTTAACAATGAGGGATCGGATCTTGGACTCCATCGTTTGTTGCTTCATACCCGAGAACCAACTCACGAAGAAACCGTTCATGGAAGATCCTTTTGTATTATAAGTACCCCATTTTTCCATCATAGACCAAAGGTTAACCACCCATTCACCCTTGATAAAAATATGGACCACTGATTCTGCATGGGGTTTATGACAACAAAAACAGCGAGAGGCTAGTTGGATGCCCCTCATTTGAATATTATCCTCTATAGGAATGGCTTGGTTCCACGCTCTCCAAACCAGGAAACTCTAATTCGTGGGGACACCCTTGCACCACAGGCATGATCCCCACTCATCACGAACCCCTCCCTTCTAGATCAACCTGTAGTAGTTCTGTTCATTGAAGAAAATAGATTGCAACTCAGAAAAACAGAGACGGTCAACATCCTCAAGGAAAACAATCTCATTAAAAATATTCATCTGTTCTAGAATGAGAATGGCTTCGATCAGACTGGTGTGATGGCTGGATTCTCTTTCTGACATGTTCGGTCCTGGGTAATTTGGAAAAAACAGTTTCTCCCCAACTCAGTTATCCCTCCAAAGATTAACCTCCCCTTGTCTGATTATCCAGTGAGAAAACCCTTGGAGAATCTCCAGGTGAAACAACATAGTCCTCCCCAACCTAGACATTTTCCTCTAATCCCAATCTTCCTGGTTCTTTCCATACTTGATTCTAAGAATTTTGGTCCACATCTATTCTCCAATAGAGAAATCCCATTCCATCTGAGCCTGCATGGAATTTATGGTGGCTGAGACATCCCTGAGACCCACGCCTCCTTCCTCTACCGATTTCACTACCCAGAACCAAGCTGCCCAATGAGATCTTCCAGAAAAGTTAGCATCCCAAAGAAATCTATTCATCAACTTTTCCATCGACAATATAATCCTCTTAGGAGGAGTGATAATGGATATGAAATGCATCAGTATCGAAGAAATCAGACTATTAAGCAACGCCACACGTCTGTCAAAGGAGAGAAACCTATTTTTCCAGTTAAGATCCCTTCCAAGCATTCTGTTCGTGAGATCCTCAAAGAAAACCTTTTTAACTCGGCCATTAGAAATAGGTTCCCCAAGATATATCATAGGAATTTGTTTCTGTTTGATGCGCAAGATTTCTTGAATGATCAAAAGCCTTCTTCTTGGACATTTCTTGGCTATGAAAACATTTATCTTCCGGGAATTGATCCGTTGTCCACTTAGGTAACCATAAACCACCATAAGTTGCATGTAGCACATAAGGGACGACCTCCCACCATTGAAAAAGATGATAATATTGTCATTGAACATAAAATTAGAGATATATCCATCCGACACTTGAGAATGGTACGACAAAATTCTCCATTCCACCAAGAATCTACACAGATTTCTCGAAAGGGCTTCTTGTGAAATTATAAACAAGATGGGGGATAAAGGGTCTCCCTTCTGTACACCCCTCACATTTTTGAAGAACCCAAAACCTTTACCGATAAGTGAAATGGTCATCCAAGGAGAGGAGAAGCACTTAAAGCATAGGTCAAAAACCCACTCATGGAATCCCAACTTTCTCATCACCCATATTATGAAACTCCATTCCAAATTTTCATACGGCTTCTCCATGTCCACTTGAATAATCACGTTGGACTCGACCACCCTTTTTTCACATCCTTCAATAGTTCTTAAGTGATTCTTATCACCCCTTGAATACTTATTCCTTTGATAAAGCCATGTTGTTCCTACGAAATCACCTTCAGAATCACTCTGTTCAACCAATGTGTTATAATGGTAGCCAAGATCTTGTAAGAGAAATTTCAAAGGTAGGTCGGCCTATATTGATTAATGGAAGAGGTATCTATGACTTTGGTAATGAGAATGACCTTAGAAGAGCACATACTCCTATTAAGTGAACCCCCCTGAAAGTAATCATGCACCGTCTCAATCACATGAGGCCCCACAAAGCCCCAATATGCCACATAGAAGGCTCCTGGAAAGCCTTCTGGTCCAGGCACACTATCAAGAGACATGTTGCGAACAATCTCCCAAACCTCCTCGTCCGATGGTAACTTCCACATGGTGTCATTGTCCTCATCTTCAATATTCCTGAAAATACATCTCATGAAGACCTCTTGATTAGATGTTGATCCTCCCTCTCTATCTGGTCCAGAAAGATCACCTGCCAGCAACGTTTCAAAATGATTCAGGGCCATCCTTATGGTGATATTGACATCCTAGGAGAACAAACCATCCTCAAGCCTGATGTTGAGTTTCATATTTTGATTCTCCTTCAAACATGTGTGGAAAAAAACACTATTCTTATCACCCTATTTAAGCCATCTGAACCTGGACCTTTGTTTGAAATCCCTTTCAATCTCTAGAAACCTCTGAGCTAGAAAGTAGCATTTGTCACAAACCAACATGAAGGTAGGATCATCCGAACTATACTGCATCCTATCTTACAAACGTTTGATCTCCTCCTACAACACTTCCAACGAATCATCCAATGGGTTTTTGGTTCGTGATCCATCTTCTTATATCATATTTGAGGCACTTCAACTGCCCAGATAGCCCAACCCAGGCTCTCCCCTTCGTCTCATGTTCCCATGATTATGTCATCATATGCATGAAACCATATGCATTGTGCCAATTAACCGAGTACATGATAGATTTATTCTCCCAACTCCCCTTTCTAAGATCCCCCAGAAGTGGAGTGTGGTCTGACAGAACATTCGGTAGGTGAGTGACTGAGGTCCTAGAAAAAGACTCTAATCCTTTTAGATTATCAAGACATATATCCATCCTACTACACATACAACTGCTACCTTTGTCATTATTACACTAGGTGTATTTTCACCCACTAAAGCCCAGGTCCAGCAGCCCCTTAACAAAAATGAAAGATTTAACTCAACCATCCCATTATTTTGAGACCCTGATCCACCTTTCTTCTTTGAAATGTCCACAATGAAATTGAAATCCTCACCTAAGAACCAAGGTAGACCAACTGCATCAAACAAGCCAAGACACCTGAATAATCACGTTGGACCCAACCACCCTTTTGTTCACATCCTCCAAAAATTCTTGAGAGATTCCTACCACCCCTTGAATGCCTATTCCTTTGATAATGCCATGTTGTTCTTGAGAAATCACCATCGGAATCACTTTGTTCAACCTATGAGTTATAACAGTAGCCAAGATCTTGTAAGAAAAATTTCAAAGGTAGGTCGGCCTATATTGACTAATGGAAGAGGTATCTATGACTTTGGTAATGGGAATGACCTTGGAAGAGCACATAATCCTATTAAGTGAACCCCTAAAAGTAATCATGAAATGACTAATCACATGAGTCCCCACAAAGCCCCATGATGCCACATTAAAGGCTCCTGGAAAGCAGTCTGGTCCAGGCGCACTGTCAAGTGACATGTCGCAAATAGTCTCCCAAACCTCCTCACCCGATGGTAACTTCCTCAAGGTGTCATTGTCCTCATCTTCAATCTTCCTAAAAATACATCTCATGAAGACCTCTTGATAAGATGTTGATCCTCCCTCCCTATCTGTTCTAGAAGGATCACTTTCCATCAGCGTTTCAAAATGATTCAGGGCCATCCTACTGGCGATACTAACATCCGAGGAGAACAAACCATCCCCAAGCCGGATGTTGAGTTTTATATTTTGACACTCCTTCAAACATGTGTCGAAAAAACCACTCTTCTGATCACCCTCTTTAAGCCATCTGACTCTGGACCATTGTTTGAAATCCCTTTCAATCTCTAGAAACCTCTAAGCTAGAAAGTAGTGTTTTTCACAAACCAACATGAAGGTAGGATCATCTGAACTCTACTGCATCTTGTCTTACCAACATTTTATCTCCTCCTACAGCGCTCCCACCGAATCATTCGGTGGGGTTTTGTTCATGATCCATCTTCCTGTATCAGATTTGAGGTGCTTCAACCACCCAGATAGCCCAACCCAGGCTCTCCCCTACATCTCATGTTCCCATGATTCTTTCATCATCTGCATGAAACCATATTCATTGTTCCAATTAACCGAGTACATGAAAGACTTATTCTCCCAACTCCCTTGTCCAATATCCCCCAGAAGTGGAGTGGGGTCTGACAGAACACGAGGTAGGTGAGTGACTGAGGTCCTGGAAAATACTCTAATCCTTGTAGATTAGCAATACATCTATCCAGCCTACTCCACATACGACTACTACCTTTGCGATTATTACACTAGGTGTATTTTCACCCACTAAATCCTAGGTCCAGTAGCCACTTACTAGAAATGAATGAATTAAACACATGAATCCCATTATTTTAAGACCCTGATCCACCTTTCTTCTCTGAAATGTACACAATGGAATTGAAATACCCACCTAAGAACCAAGGTAGACCAGCCAAATCAAATGAGTTAAGACACTCCCATAATAGTCTTCTTTCCATACAATCATTGCTTGCATAAATAAAAGAGAATAAGACGTCTGTTCCTCTAAACCCAATTTTCACAGTGATACTTTGCTCCATAACCTGCACTGCCTAAACCTGTAGAAAACTATTTCATAGAATCCAAATGTGCTTATCAACTGGGTTTCCATGAAGGTGGATACCAAACCCCATATTCTTAGTGAAAAAATGGATCTTGGTGGGTTATTGTTTAGGTTCCAAGATGACCACCATCGACGACTTACATCTCCTAGATTCAGAAGCCATAAAGGTGCATTTAGCATGCCCCCAAGGCCTCGATAATTCCATATGATCAGAGAATACATTACAGGAATAAGTTACTGGCATTTTGACCATTAATACCTGGCCTAGACATAAACAAATTCTTGCAACATTTCTCCCTGGCCATGAATCGTATAACCGGTCTGGAATACCCTTCCAAAGAGAACCCCTTTTTTGGTATGAGAAATTTCTTCTTCAACAGGCTATCCGACTCCTCTATCAAGGAGATTATGTTCCCCACCATGGTGAAGCCAATGGAACTACCTTTTCCAGGAGCATAGAGACCAGAATAATCTGGGTCGGTGAGTTACAGGAGGTGGTAATTTCTTTCACCACCCCTTCTGAGAGCTGACCTCTAGGTGCCTTCAAAATCACATCCTTGGAACACACTATCAAAGATCATTTAGATGCAGATCTGTGGGTTCACTGTGTCCATCAACAACTCTGTGTTCCTATCTGCATAGAGAAATCACCCCAAGGATTCACCCAAAACCACCAGGATCAAAGTGTTATGAAAAGGAAATGGCATACATGAAATCTTGATCCACACCACACCCATACAAGATTATTTTTCCTAATGGAATTCCCAAGACCAATGAGAAAGGGAGAAAGGGAGGGATTTATAGCGTCTTTCCTCCCTCTCCCATGCGCGCACAAAATCATCTCTATTGGAAAGATGGATACAAATGCAAATTGAGAGAGTTCTGAGACCGCCAATGAATGCTTGAGCCCCCAGGAGTCCACAAATGCCCTGAACACCTCCACCACTAGTTTGTTGGGGCCAAATCGGTCCACCAATGAGAGGTTGTGAAACTCTATAGCACAATGCATCTTCTTCTCAGAGATCAACACCACCGGCACACCGTCAAAATATTCTGGCCTTCGTTTTTCTAGGTGGACAGGCAGGATAAAAATCTTACCCACCGCACCTTTAGAAGAACTCCCGCAGACTACCTCCTTATAGAATATATATATATATATATATATATATACAGTATTTGATTTGTGGTTAATGGTTATGAAGTGGATGTATAGTGGGGTTGTACATGGAAAGTGGAGGGAATGAGGTTAACTTCTTTCTAGACTATTTATTTTATTGTTATACAGTTTTGATGTGTGGATAAAAGCTATGGATAATGTGTTATGTGTTTATGTGGTTACAGTTGATGTTTTTTTGGATATATTGTAACATCTTGCCCCTTCCTCATTGGGTTGAGAAGGCAGTGAGATGCTACTTGGCCTTAAGTGACGTTCCCAAGGCGAAAAAGGCTAGCAATGAATGCTGAGGGATTTAAGAAAAATTGGGGAACAATTTTCCTGTTAATGAAAACAACAACCCAAATAAGGAATAACCAACCGCAACTACATGATTCATGTCGACAAGGTACACCACCATAATTTCATGCCAAGAACAACCAAACCTTACTATAATAATTCCCATAACTGATACAACAACCCACATAAATACCAATATCAGAGTATTAAGCGAAAGACTCAACAATAAGACCCAAAAGCCATGACACAACTCCACTTCTTCGAGCCATGCTCCAAGCTCCAAGCACCACAAAACCATCCAAGCATCATGATGAACCGCTAGAAAAATGAGATGTTTTACCTTTACCAATGTCCTAAAAATGACATCTGTAAAAGTACCAAAGTAGGAGGTGAGTACAAATACTCAATAGGTTTTCCCCAAATGAATTCTCTATACACACCATTAGGATAAAACCATTAGCACATTAATATAAAATATTTTATACAAAGAATTAAATTGTGAAACAATTACAACAAACCAAACACACCCTTACCAACCCACCTTTACCCATATCGACACCAAACAAGGGAAAACCAAAAAACCATGATATAAGACATTTCACCATCATACATTAGCAAAACCATTCCCATATTTCATAACAACACACACAAGGAAACTAAACACGGTGGAACTTCCTGTCCAGAACCATTCACTGCATTCCCAATCTAGTGGTACTTCTTGACCACTTATCCTTAATGGTGGCCCTTCTGTACACTATCCATCACCTTTTATAGTGAGACTTCATGCCCACTTCACACAATCAACACAAGTCATAACACTTAACCAACCAACAAGAATAAATCACACCAAGTCCACACATCATGAAAACAACCATTTCCAACACATGCTAAATCAGTTCAATAAATCACTCATTTATTGAAAACACCCTTTAACCATTTTCCATTCCAAACCACATTTCAATAAAACAACATAGTTATTGAAATTCAACTTTTATAAAACATTTTCCATAATTCAAACCATTATCAATTTTAAAATAAACATTTTAAAATCACACAACAAAACCCATTTTTCAACAATATCCTATTTTACCCAAAATACCCAAATCATCACCAAATGGTTTTCCAACAAGATTCACACATCATATCCATAATTAATTTCGAGCAAAAAAAATTAATTACAAACAAGGCCTCAAGTACTGGAAAAGTGGAGTAAAGAGAGAAGCCACCTATCAATAGGGTTCCGGCGAAATCGACACACAAGCAACCAACCCACAAATCTGGATGAATGCTACACTAAAACAACTCTAGATACCCTTCCCAATCATCAAAAATCCTTAAAATCAACTCTTTAGGCTACAACAACCCTAGATCTACATGAAAAAATGTAGATCTAGAAAACCAAGAGAGAGGGAAGAGTAGATCTAGGGAAAACCACAAAACAACCAAGAGAGACGACTTACCTGAGATGAACCACCCTGAAACCCCGTCAAATCCATTTCAAATTGAGTGGGAGATCACTCATAGCCCTTGAGAAAAATATATCCCACATAGGGTTTGTATGGGAGAAGAAATGGGTGAGATAGGGAAAATCCTAAATAACCCCATTTTTTTTAAAAAAAATTAATGGGATTCATGGTTAGCTCGCACGGTTTGACAAACTGCATAGATTCTACTATCCGAATAGAGGCGTATCGCATAGTTACCTAGGATTCTTGCATGGTTTCCCCTAACTGTGATCAAACCGTGTAGCTTTAAAAAGACCTCCAAAACATTCCAAAACCTTTCCAAACTTGCCCAAACATCACCCAACCACTTCATAAATATAAAAAGGTATAAACAAAGGTTACATACCTCAAACTGGAGGTGCTACATTCTCACCACCATTGGAATTTTCATCCTCGGAAAGTAGAGAAACACCACTTTTCCAAAAGAGATTGGGCCATTGCTCGGCCATCTATTTCTCCCGATCCAAAGTCTCCTCTTGGATCTGGACATGCTGACACACAACACAAACTAGAGGGATGCTTTTACCATACAATACTTTCTCTTTCCTATCCACAACCCACACTGGAACATGTACCAATGAAGCATTTGACTCTAACTCGATATGGTCACATTGAATAACATGGACAAGATCCAGCAGATACTTCTTTAATTGAGATATATGGAACACATTGCGAACCACACTAAACCGTGGTGGAAAATATAACTGATAAGACACCTCTCCAACCCTCTCAAGTATCTCAAAAGTACCTACATAACTAGGAGATAACTTGATCTACTTTCTAAACCGATGATGCCCAAGTCTAGGAGATATTTTCAAAAACACATGATTACCCACCTGAAACGACAACAACTATCGATAATGGTCCACATATGATTTCTAAAAACTCTGAGCAGTCTCCATTCTCTTCATGGTCAACTTGATCTTTTCTATCATCTCTTGGACAAGCCTCAGCCAAACTAATAAGGTCTCACCTATTTCCACCTAAAAAAGTGGAGAATGACACAGACACCCATACGGTGCTTCAAACAAAGCCATTTTTATCGAGACCTAATAATTGTTATTATATGAGAATTACACTAATGGAAAGTGATCCTCCCATGAGCCACCAAAATTCATTATAGTCTCATAACATATCTTCCAATGTTTGTACCGTTCTCTCAGATTTCCCATTCGTCTAAGGGTGATACACCATACTCATTGTCAACTGATTCCCAAGGTATTTCTTCAAGGATTTCAGAAAATGAGATGTGAGCCTTAGATATCTATCTAATATAATAAAAAATGGAACACCATGCCTCTTTACCACTTTGAAGATATATATTTTGGATATATCCTCCACCATATGAGATTCACTAATAGGGATGAAATGGGCCGACTTTGTGAGTCAATCCACTATCACCTATAAGACATCGTGTTTCCTAACTGTTCTTGGGAGACCTATAACAAAATCCATTTATATATATTCCCAATTCTATATAGGGATAGGTAAAGATTGAAACATAACTGCGGACCATTGATGCACTATATTGACTTACTGACATGTCAAGCACCTCGAAATAAAATCCACCACTTTTCTTTTAATAACTGTCCACTAAAACTAGGATTTTAATTTCTCATACATTTTCTGAATTCATAGATGGCCAACCCATCTGGAATGATGATAATCCTTGAAAATTTTCTCCTGACAAGCCACTGGCACAACCATCTGATTTCAAAAACATAAAATGACATTCCCATTTAGTTCCCATCCCTCAATGGTCTCCACAACATTGAGTTTTGACCTCATTTCCATACACTTGGAATCAGATTCCTATGCCTATTTAACCAACCCAACCAAATCAGAAAGCAATGAGATCGGAATGAAAATCACTCTATCACCCCAATCCTCACATTCCAGCCATATTTCGGCTATGACCGACATCAACTGCCATTGATTTGATGCATGCTTGACCACATGAGCATACATATTCATACTTAATGTATTCTCTACTGAATTTCCCTTACCTGGTGCATACATCAATTCAAAATCAAACATCTTGATATACTCCATCCATCTCCTTTGCCTCAAGTTCAAATCTCTCTATGAAAAAATATTATTTTAACTCTTATGATCGGTAAACATTGTGACTTTCTCACTGTAGAGATAATGATGCCACATTTTCAAGGCATGAACCACTGCCACCAACTCCAAATCATGTGTTGGGTATTTCTTCTCGTGCAACCTCAACTATCGTGATCCATATGAAACTACATCCCCCCCCCCTCATGAGAACACACCCCAACCCCGATCCTGATGCATCACAATACACCATCTACCCTTTCCCTAGTTTAGGAAAAACCAAGAGTGGTGCTGATGTAAGTCTACCCTTAAGCTCTTCAAAACATTTCTGACACTGCTCATCCCATTTAAATAGAACATTATTCCTTTTAAAATCTATCATTGGTGAGGGAAATCATGATAAATCATGAACAAAATGCTGATAATACCTAGCTAGACCAAGGAAGCTCTGTAACTCGAAAAGATTCTTTGGAAGTTTCCATAAAATAATAAACTCTATCTTTTTAGGATCAACTGAAACACCCTTCTTAGAAATAACATGGCCAATGAAACTAACCTCCTGTATCCAAAAATCACACTTTGATAATTTTCCATACAACCAGTGATCTCTCAAGATCCCCCTCACTATCACCAACTACCGCTCATTATCCACCCTTGTCCTTGAATACACCAGTATATCATCTAAAAATACCCCCACAAAAGAATCCAGATATCTCTGAAATATCTGATTCATCAATTCCAGGAACACCACAGGTTCATTCATGAGACCAAAGGATATAACCACATACTCATAATGGCCATATAAACTTATGAAAGCTATTTTTGGAATAACCTCATTCCTCACATGAAATTGATGATATCTTGACCTTAAGACAATCTTGGGGAACCATTGAGATCCCTTCAATTGGTCAAAAAATCATCAATTTGTGGAAGTGGATATCAGTTCTTTATCATAACCTGATTTAACCTATGATAATCAACACATAATTGCAAGGTTCCATCTGCCTTTTTAACAAACAAAACTGGCACTGCCCACATAAACGTGCTAGGCTAGATGAACCATTTGTTCTCTAACTCCTCCAACAACACTTTCAGCTCCCTCAATTCTATTGGTGGAATCTGGTAAGATGGAAGTGAGATAGGACTGGTCCTTGTAAAGAGATTAATCATAAACTCCACTTCTCTCGTGGGTTGAAACCCAAATAATTATTTGGGAAAACATCCATAAACTGATCCACAACTGTTAGAAGAACACTCTACTCAACACCATCCACTAATTACAATAACAACACCGCTAACTAATATGTATCATTCCCACAAATGGTGTCAACAAATTCATTGTACCTAGATTTTCCTTCTTCTCCCCTATAAAGATATGTTCAATTCCATCCTCTATCATAAAACTAACTGTTCGCACATATAAATCGATGTGGGCCTTAAACATCTCCAACCAATCCATTCCCAAGATTATATCACAAGCATCCATCTCAAGAACTGAGAAATCCCATATCAATTCAATTTCATCCATAACTAAGAAAAATGATCTACATAGTAAGGCTCAACACTCTCTTTAACCTAGAAGATTTTGATGTTATAAAATAGAAGACATCATTTCCATAGTTAGACCTAGCAAACTAATAACACGAGAAGCAATAAAAGAGTGGGAATCATATGTATCAAACAAATATTGCATCAATGTGAAATTCAAAAGAACCATACCTCACACCATGGATGGTCCCAACAGATCATCCATTACAACTTATTCATCTCCAAACAACTACTTTCTTGACACACTCTTCTCTTTATCACCTTACAGAGGTGTCATGGTATTTCCAGAATCACCATGACTAAATTGGCTCTGCTGACGAGGAGTATGTTGCTTCCCCCATCCCATCAAGGAATAGGACACTTGTGACTCCTAAGGAGTGTCACAAATACCCAAACTCAGAGCATTATGGAAATACCGCTGATGATTCCCCATCTTCTTTCAGTTATGACATGATCAAGGTTGTGCTATACAATCTTGCTTGATGTGTCTCGTAGAGCCACACTAAAAACATATCAGCTTACTCTGAGGCTTCGGAGGAAGATTCATCAATCCCATCATTAGATTCTAAGCCGTACTCCCTCCCTGGGAATAAGGGTCCCTCTTCCTCTTGAACTCAGGGTTGGAGTTCACACAACTCCCCATGGGTACCAACATACTTCTCCCACTTGTAGCCCCCAAAATATCTCGCTCAACCATTGTAGCTCTATTCACCATCTATGTGTGATCATTTATACACAACACCACTATATTGGAATGAATTTCCTTCCTCAACCCATATTTAAAAATACATGATTTTAAGGATGTACTACCCACCACCTTGGGTGAAAACCATACTAAGTTCATAAGAATAGCCACATATTCCATTATCGAAAGGTTATCAAACTTAAAATGGAATAAATCCATTGTGTTCTAAATTCTAAATGTATGAGGGTAGAATTGTTTATTAAACAATTCCTCAAAACCCTCCCATGTCACACTTTGGTCCGTCCTAACTTGGACTGCCAAATCCCACCACTGAAGGGAGAGATCTTCCAACATGTACATGGATAACTTCACTTTCAACTCTGCTAGTGTTCCCAAGAATTCAAATATCCTATTCATTCGGTTCATCCATGCTTCTGACCTTTCCAGCATCAAATCACCCCTAAAGATGAGAGGATTCTACTTTTGAAACAGAACCACATGACCCAAATTGTTTGGTTTATCTGCTTTATTCCTACTTTCCATAGCTTATAAAGCTTGTACTATACTCTACATTAGCTACTAGTTCACCTGAGGCTTAGGTGCAACCATATTTTCAACAACCTCCTCCAGTTAGTCTCTATGATGCCTACTCGGTACCATTTCTATCAATAGAAAAAAAACCATAAGTCCCACACCCTTAACAAGAAAAGGATTACAATTACAATTTTAATTACATAACAATTATCAAAACTAGGTTTTCCACAAGTTTACATTTCCCATGTTGCGCTATTTTGAAAATTCCACCATGTTTTGAAAATCGATCCATTTTAAAAATACCACAACCATCCACATTTAAAATCCATGCATTTGAAATATTTCCCAGATCTTTCACACATCCATATATTCATATCAAAACATAAATAATTATAACCCAATAAAATATGAATCCTAGTGGGAATTCATTTCTACCATGCATGCCATGCTCATCTCATTGGCCACACCCATGACAATGAGATATCCAATGCCTATAAGTGCCTTCAAAACACTTATGTACCCAACTCCATAATAACTTTAAGTTCATCATAAAAGGGTTAGCTACATCCTTTTAATCTATTCATTCCCAGTTCTAACAATCATATGCCTTTATACCATCCTGACTCAAAGAATGGACCAAGAACAAATGTCAACACCAACACCAACAATCAATAATAAAGGATTGAACAATTACTTTCACTTGAAAGCCAAGGACTGAACAAACTGATACCACTTGTAACATCCCACCCCTTAATCATTGTCTTGAGAAGAAGGTGATATGCTAATTTCCCATAAGTGACCTTCCCAAGGTACCAAATGCTGGAAATGAATGATGATGACTTTATAAATAGTTGGGGAATAATTTCCCCTCTAAAGAAAACAGCCCACCAAATAAGGGATAACCTACCACAACTATATGATTCACATTGGCAAGGAACACCACCAAAATGTCATGCCAAGAACAAACAAATCTTACTATAATAATTCACATAACCAATACAAAAATCCACAAAATACCAATATCAGAGTACCAAGCGAAAGACTAAACAACAAGACCCAAAAATCCATGACACAACTCCACTGCTCTAAGCCAAGTTCCAAGATCCAAGCACTACAAAACCATACAAGCATCACGATATAACACTAGAAAAATGAGATTCTTTACCTTTACCTGTGTCCTGGAAAATGACATCTACAAAAGCAAAAAAGTTCCAAAGTAGGGGGTGAGTACAAATACTCATTAGGTTTTCCCCAAATGACTTCCCTACACATGCCACTAGGAGAAAATCATTAACACATTAATATAAAACAGTTTATACAATGCATTAAATAGTGAAAAAATTACAACAAGCCAAACACATCCTTACCAAGCCACCTTTTCCCATATCCACATCAAATAAAAGAAAACCAAACAACCATGACATGAGCCATTTCACCACTACACATTAGCATAACTATTCCCATCTTGTATAATAACACACACAAGGCAACTAAACATGGTGGAACTTCCCATCCAAGGTTGTTCACTACATTCCCAATCTAGTGGTACTTCCTAAACAATTATCCTTAATGGTGGCCCTTCCATCCACTATCCATTAACTTTTATAGTGAGACTTCCCGCCCAATTCACTCAATCAACACAAGTCATAATACTTAACCAACAAACAAGCATAAAGCACACCAGGGATACACATAATGCAAACAACCATTTCTAACACATGAAGAATCACTTCAATAAATCAACCATTTATTGAAAACACCCTTTAAACATTTTTTATGAAAAACCAAATCTCAATAAAACAACATCTTTATTGAAATTTATCTTTTGTAAAACATTTTCCATAATTCAAACCACTATTGATTTTAAAATCAATATTTTAAAATCACACAACAAAATCCCCTTTTCATCAATATCCAATTTTACTCAAAATACCCAAATCATCACCAAATGGTTTTTCACCAAGATTCACACATCATATTCACAATTAATTTCAAGAAAAACAAATTGATTGCAAAAAATGCCTAAAGTTATAGAAAACTGGAGTCGAGAGAGAATCCACCTATCTTTAGGGTTCTAAAAAATCAACCCATAAGCAACCATACCACAAATATAAAACAACACTCTAATAAAACAACTATATAACCCCTTCCCTATCATCAAAAAGACTTAAAATCAACACTTTAGGCTACCAAAACCCTAATTCTACATGCAATAGATTTAGATCTAGAAAACCAAGAGAGAGGGAAGATTAGATCTAGAGAAAACCACAAAACACCCAAGAGAAAAGACCTACCTGAGATGAACCACCTTAAAAACACCTTTAAACCCCTTCAAATACCTTTAAAATCGAGTGAGAGAGCACCCCTACACCTTGAAAATAAGAAATCCCATGTAGGGTTCGTATGGGAGAAGAAATGGGAGAGAGAGTGAAAATCCCGATTAACCCCGTTTTTTTAAACTAATTTTAATGGGCCACACAGTTAGCTCGCACGGTTTGACAAACTGTACACTAACCATGTGGATGATACTATCTTAATAGTGTCATATCACATGGTTACCTAGGATTCTTTCATGGTTTCCCCTAACCATGCTCAAACCATGCAACCATAAAAAGGACTCCAAAACATTCCAAACCCTTTCCAAACTCTCCCAAACATTACCCAACCACTTCATGTACATAAAAAGGTATAAAAAAGTTATATACCTCAAAACGAGGGTGATAAATATATGGTTATGTGGTTATGTGGTTATATGGTTATCTATACATGGAAGGGATGGTGACACCATGATGTAGGTTTTTGGGGTGTGAGGGAGGCTAATTTAGTGGGGAAGTGGTTGTAATGTGTCTTTCATAATATATTATCTTAGTTATTATGTTTAATATATTTATAGAAAAAATTTAGAGTTAGATTTATCATGGTTGGGTGGAAGATGACCTGGTATAGGTAATGATCTGGTTTTTTAATTTATTCACGTGGGATATTGTATACTTCTTCCATATTTTCAATACAGAGTTTAGAAAGGATCTTATTGAGTGTAATTTTTTGATCATGCTTATCTTATATATATGAATTTTATAGATTTACACAATTGATTTGATCATTGGGATGGAAATCACTAGCTCATAGAGTTCATGATTGGTGTTGGCATTAATGTTGTATGAGTTTCTTTTTTGTTTTTTTACAGCTTCTGGTTTTTATGTGGAATTTTCAGGAATTATAGGATAAATAATATTTTATATTTATATTATAGTGTTTATTGGTAGTTTTTAATCATATCTACATAATATTAATGAGTTAAATTCCTCCCCTATGTGTGTTGTATACCCATAGTTCTAGTCACTAACCCCTATTCAATTTGAGTCAGGCATTGAGGGTTACTCTCATATTCACTAACGGACCTATAGGTTTTTCAGTAGGGACATATCATGATTGACTGGTATCAAAGCTATAGATGATTGTTAAGATGGTGTTTGGAGTTATTCACTAGAAATAGACACATGATAAGAAAATTATGTCAATCAAATATAACATGTGATGTAGAACGTGAGACTAACAATGAAAAGTGAATTTAAGACCCCCATTAATCTAATTCAAGGTACATAATCTCAATAAACATACCAAGTTAGATGATTTTTGTTATCAATTAGGGATCTAGGCATTTTACATACATGATTCTTGAATGCATTTGTATTTGAATTTGTAACACCCTGAGATTTTAGAATATATTTATCTTTAATAAATTTGATGTGTTAGATAACTTGTGATGTAATAAAAACAAAAATTAAGTGAATAATTACTTATTAATAATATGAAATGAAACACATTAAAATTTTTGATTGAGTAAAAAGGTTCATAGTCACTTAATGAGATACCATTAAACCTAGAGAAACTATTGTGAAATGTTTTGTGGACTTGTGCATTTTCATTAAATTCAATACCTTTGAGAAATTGTGTTAATAAAAATTAATAGTAAAATTAATATAATAAAATGTGGTAATTATATTCATTAAATATGTGGTAAATGATAAGGAATGTTAGTCTAATGATTCTTGGATAAATGGAAATGTTTTATTTACAAACATTTTATTATTTATATATATTTTTATTTAAAAGTTAATTTATATTATTTTGATTATCAAAACTCTAGAATGATATTTTTGATAAAGGTATAAAAATTATTTATCATTTATATAGCAACTAAAAATTTGTTATAAATAAATAAAAAATAACTCGAAGGTAAAAAAAGATATTTTTTTTGGAAAACTGTTTTCATGCGAGAAATGTATTTTTTATTTTAAAAAATTATATTAATCAAAATTTATGATTAATTTTGTTGAAATTTTCATATAATATTTAATTTAAAATAAATTTAAATTCATATAATGGTTGTTACTATGAATTGAATGATAATAAAATCATTTTATGCCTAAAAATACATTTTTTAAATGGGTTTTACACATATTGTGAATAGATAAAAGATTTAATTTTAGACACCATAAGGAATAAAATGGATGCCATATCTAGAATCAGAAAAATAAATATTATCTAATGAGTTCAACTTTATTTATATACACAATGAATAGTTATTATAGTGAAATTTAATCACCACTCTAAGGGTTAAAAGTGTTAATGAGAGGGTTAAACTAAGTGATAAGGTTTAAAATATCAATAAACCTATCTAAATATAATAAGTTGAGTGGATTTTGAATTTAACATATATTATATTTATATATATTTCCATTTTGGTTCCAAACTCCTAAAAATGGATTTATATTATTTTACAACATTAAATATTTACAAGGGTGACACTCCCCTCACTTATAAATAAGAATATACTCTCCTCACTTCTTGACACACATTAAGGAATATATCTCATTCAAACCATACTAAAATATATTTCGAGATTCACTCCCCATTTCCTAGATTAAATTTTCTCACCAAAATACCATCCCGATAAAGTTTAAGGTGTAATCCAGAGGAAGATACTCAAAGATGATGTATTTATCTTAATTGAATGACAATTATTTTTTTATTAAAGAACCAAAACACTTTTTAGGGGAAAGTGAGAAACCCAAAATCCTAAAAATATGTTCAAGAATCCATAAAAATAGGACAAAACAAGAGGATCCACCCCTCCCTAGCCAATACAAAGAATGAAAAACCCTCACCCGTACCTAACCATTTAGCAAGTTGTCCCGTGCACGAATACACGGGCCCAGAACCGATGGTGTGGCCATACCCTATCAATCAAACAATTCCAAATGGCCTGCATAAGTGAAGGTTGAGATCTAGTCCCCATCAAGAGTGTCCCCTCAAGAATGCTGGTAGAACATTTCCAAGTAACCTACAAAAACATAATCTTCTCCAAAAAATCACATATGCCATACCAACATGCTTCCCAATCACTTCACAGGTTCTAAATATTTAATCAGAATCATTAAAGGAAAATTTGAGATTACCTGTAACCAGATCCCTAGACAACTTCCAATATATGGAGGATACCTGGGTGCTTGGAACAGATAACAACAGATTTTCATGATCATAAGCCAGCTGGTCCTAGGTCTGTAAGTACTCCTCAAGACTGATCTTCCCTTTGTTGAAGCCTCTGACAAGAATTAAATCCTATTTATCAACCCATTAGTATAGTTCCTCATTGAGTGACACATTTAAAGGTCTCCCCATCATCTTAGTAGCCTCGTATTCTGATGAATTCAGCAACAAAACTTGTTCTAACACCTCTTATTTAGATCTTAGCAGTAATTCCATAGTTTAAGTATCTCCAACCTCTAATTCTAATCTCCTGTAATTTAGCTTTTTTGCAGACTGAGTCTCCAAAGGAAGAGGCAATGAGGAGTAATCCTTCTTACTTTTCCTCCTATTTCTTATTTTACTCCTCAAGCTTGCATCTTCACCAACCAAGAGGGTTGGATCAGTTCCCTTTGTTTTAACCATGTGTTCCCCATCAGTATCAATCGGACTACTTAAATCAAAACATGATCCAACCTCTTTAAGGGCTTCAAAGGTGTTGGACAACATAAAAGGATTGAGGGACCCTGAAGCAGCACCCCCTGCCAACTCAGAATTGACTTGCATATCCAGTTTCTATTTCCCTTTACCTGCAGCATCCTTACCCAGCCTCAAAACCCCCACATAAGGATCAACCGCCTCATCCACCTCTCCACTTTCATTCTGTTCTATAAGAGGTAAATCCCCACATGATGGTTTATCCACATGAATAGCCTCATACTGAACTAGAGCCTCCCCTACTCCTACACCCTCAAAATGAATTGGTTCTCTACCACAATATGGATCTACAAGATACTACTGTATCTTGTTAAAACCATCTGAAACTTTAGAATAACCCTCCATTTCTAGTGTCTTCTCCCCCATAGTTGCACCTTGATTTGCCTCCAAAGGCACCTTGGAAACCACCGGGTGGAAGTCGAGTCCCTCCACCACCACAGGTAGAAATGTTTGAGACACATCCACCCATTCCAAGATGTAATCAGTGTAACCTCGCCTACTACCTTCTGATCCTCTAACCACCTGTTTTGGCAAGTCAGACCCATCCTGGTTCTCTGAAACCATACCAATGCTTCTTACTCTCTTACTGCGAGAATCATGATCGCCCTGATGATATTTACCCATAGAATGACCCAGCTGATGGCAGGTAGAGTAATATTCCATCCACGACTCATAGAGAACCAGCTGCATGCACTTGTAATCTTCCCCAATGGTAACCCAAACAAATTCGAAATGATTCCTTGAAACATCCATTTCCACACAGACCCGCAGGTTGATGGGGTGGCATACTTATATAATGAGAATAGTTTAATAAATATAATTGAATTTTATTATAATGGTGTAAACAATATTATATATTTATCATTGATACAATGGAAAATTAAATCATCATTCATGCCTACTTACAGACTACCATCATAGTGAAGCAACTCATAACATTTTATATTACGACATAAAATAGAGAGATATATTGATGTATTTAATTAATATATATGTTATTTATTATAAAATTATTATTCTTTATAGAAAAATTATTAGTTACCTTCCTTTATTTCTGTTCATTGAAAAATTAAACCATCACCTGTGGGTACATATGAACTACTGCCTCAACGAAGTGATGTAATTAATTTTTCAACACAACCATACATGGATTTTTAAAAAATTGTGTAAAATGAATAATTAATATATTTATGAAATTATTAGGATTATATATATGATGAAAAAATTTCTATTTTTGATGGACCAGAATATCCAAATAGAAAAATTCATGAAAAAAACATTTAACACTGATAATATTGATTTTAGTGAATAATTATTAATAAATATTAGATTAGAAATTATGAATAAATAATATATGGTAATATAAGTATTAATGTTGTCATTATATATATCAATAATACATCTATATTCCTTATACAGGTGGTTATAGTATGTGTGAATCAATCCAGGACCTGAGGTAAGGGTTTATGTTGCAATCTCATATTTAATTGGGATTGTTTATATAGTTTTCAAGTATTATTTAATTATTATCCTTATTAGTACTCAAAAGGATGAAATAATTTTTTTAATGAAATCCAACCATTTTTCTTCTTTTAGGCCGACAATATTTTTATTTCATATCTATATTCTTTAAAATGTTTCAAGAATATTATTTTTTATTATAAAATAATTATATGGATTCATTTTAAACCATATTTGACTTTAGTTAAAATTATTAAGATTATTTTTTATAATTGTTTCCATACAGGTTATATTTGACTTTTTAAAGAATGTGAAAATAATCTTTTTTAACATTTATCTAATGAGAACATTTTCCCACTAACATGGTAATTATTAGTTATTAAGATTTCCTTAAAAATTTCAATGGTTTTGAAAATAAAATATAATTCCCATTTTTATAGGATTTTTCTGTTCATTATAAATATTATTTGAAAAATATGTGAAAATATATTTTTTTGTTTTTTTAAATGTTACCAAAAAAAGATGTTTTCAAACATTTTTTAAAGCATAATTATAATGATTTAAGAAAAGTATTTTTAATATATGGAAAAATACTTTAAGGATTTTTATGATTTGTTAGGGATGTGATCTTATGATACCATACACTTTATTTCTCTATATGTATTATGATTATGATGTTCTAAGGATATTTTTATAAAACTCATTTCTTTCACATGGGTTAATTGGGATATGATGAAATGATTAATGTTTTTATAATATTATGACATAGTTAAGTATAGTTTAAATTATGTTCAGAGTTGTACAAGAATTAAATATACCTATAATTAATTTGGTAAATATTTATATCTCATGATACAATATGAAATGGAATGGAGAGTGATCCCAATCCAATATGGTAATTTTTCCACCATGACTAAAAAGGGAATGTACAGTGAACTAAATCTACTATAGGAATCCAAACACTATATTATGATAGTCTTAGAAGTGATCCTTAACTAATGAAATGATTTTATATAATTATTATTTTTCCACACACTAATTACATGTTCATGTACTTGTGATTTTATCTCATGTATCATAATGTATTTTTTATTATTCTCCACCATTATAACTCGTGTCTTTTTTATGAAAATGTTTTATGCCATGAACTATGTTTTATGATCTATAACTGATTGGGGACGAATTTTGTAAGTAATGATCCTAATTTAATACCTTGATTCTTAATTTATACTCACTTATAATATTCCATTGATGTCTCATATGTAAACCTTTACTGATCATTTGAGATCACATTTACATATTTTTCTATTTTACTAAGGATATAAATAATTGTATTTAGTAGGATATGACTAAGAAGGGTACTATATAAGAATAACATTGTAGGATATTTTGATGATATTTCCTGAAATAATATGATTATGTTTCTAGTCTCCAAATACACTAAACCATTATGGGTTTAGGTATTGAATAATTTAATAATATATTAATTTCCATATAAAATTATTAGATATAAATGCACGTTATTCTTAGGTTACATCAATATTTCTCAGAGTTGGGTTTACTTTTTTAGATATTAGGTTATGATGAATATGTGGAAAAAAATTAAGATAACCCATGATGAATTGAAGGTGAAATAGGTTGAACTTAAGTGACATAGGTTGATAAGAAGGTGTCATAATTTTGTATATCATAGGATTTATTTTCCTTTTTATAGGATTTATCACTATAATTATTACCTCTTGAAGCTCACACTTTCCATTTTTATTTAGCAAGGGTTGGATGAGAAAATGATGAAGTTGGAGTGGTGGAAATAATGCATGATATTAAAAATATATTATTTGAGCCTAGTTTTCTGAATTCCATAAAATATTGAAAGGTTTTTATGGATATTAATTTGTAACATCAATGATTTAATATTAAGTAATCATTAAGACCTCCTAATCGTGTGATAATTTCATCTTGGGTCTATATCTCTGCTATAATAAACTTTTGTGGTAATCTGATTCCTATAAATCTAGTTATTATCCTTTTAGTTGAATTTGATGTGATATTGGTCATGGGTTAGATCTCCCTATATAGAGCCCATTTTAATTATTTAGGAATGGAAGTCATAGTTGATATTCTGAATCAAAATATCATCATTTATTAGTGAAAATGTTAATATGAACTTCCAAATGAAATTACTTCTATTATACGAGTCTTAATACCCATTCATGATGTGTATTTATATCAAATAGTTTGGGAAAAACTAAAAAATTAAGAATTTACTATTTTTTAGGAATATGTTTATGTATTTACTAAATATGTTTCTAGTATTACCCTAAATTTTGTAGTTTATTTTTTAAAAGAACTCATGCTTGGTGTTACACCTACTTCAAATAATACTTATAGAATATCCCCATTGAGTTATAGGAATTGAATAAGAAACTTCAGGATAATTTTTATAATGGACTCATATACCCTAGTGTGTCATCATAGGGTGCACCATTTCTTTTAATTAATAATAATGATTATAAAATTCTTATTAAAATTGATTATCAGTATCTTAAACAAGGTCACTATTAAGAAAAAGAACAATATACTTTGTATTGTTGATTAGTTTGATCAATTTATTTGAGATTAAACTTTTCAATGATTGACCTTTGATTAGGATATCATAAATTTAAGGTTAAAAATGAGTATATAACAAAGAAAACATTAAGTACAAGGTATAGTAATTATTAATTTCTAGTAATTCCATTTGTAATCGCAAATTAACCAATTATATTTATGGATCAAATGAATAGTTTCTTTAGATATTACCTCAATCAATTTATAGTATCCTTTTTAGATGATATTATTACATATTTTCAGATCATGGAAGATCACTAATATAATTTAAGTATTGTGTTCAAGACCTTGAGAAAGAAGAAATTATATTCCACATTTAGAAATTGTGAGTTCTTATTATATAAAGTATCATTATTGGGTAATATAATTATAATAGATTTTATATCAGTGAATCCTACAAAAATTTAAGTTGATAAACGTTGTATTAAACCAACCATGATGATATGATAAATAGTTTTATTAGATTGAATGGACATTATTGAAACATTATGATAAATTTCTCATCACTATAAAATACACTAACCATGTTGACACATAAATGCATCATGTTTATTTTGGTTGATGAATTTGAAGATAATATTAAGGAGGTGGAGATAAGATTTTTCTTTAAACATGTACCCACACTACCCCATAGTGGAGAAGGGTTTTTGATATATAGTGATGAATCAAATATGTTATTGGTATTTTTTCTCATTCAAAAAGAAATAGTGGTAGTGTTTACCTATTTCCAATTGATAATTAATCTATAAAATACCCAACTCAAGGTTCTGGATATCACAATAAAAAAATTTATTTTTAAAATATGGAGTCATTAGCTTTATATGGGAAGTGTGATATATATACTCATAATAAATTATTTATGTATATATTGAAAAAGAAACCATTGAATATGCAACAAAGTAGATGGTTGGAATTGATTAAATATTATGAATACTTGATACATTACCACCCGGGGAAGGTAAAAAAGGTGGTTCATTATTTGAGTCAGAAGGACCATTCCATATTGTCTATAGTAAGGATTTAAAGAGATCTAATATATATAGATTTACTTAGGATAGAACTTTAAATCGTGATATAAGGGTATAAATCATATATTACTTAGATAAATTTTGAACCATCCATTTATTAGATGAATAAAGAGGCATAAAAGGAGGATGGGGAGATGAAAAAGAAGGTAAGGAATGTTCCTAAGTTAAACTATGATATAAATGGAGTGATAAGATTTATTAAATGGATATGTGTACCATTAATACAATAATTTAAGATTGAGATGTTGGATGAGGCACGTAGATTAACATTCACTATCATTCTAGGGAGTAAAAATATATATAGAGATCTTAATGAGAAATTCAGGTGGGAAACATAAAGAGGGATAATGTAGATTATGTATCTTGATTATTGGTGTGTTACAAATTTAAGGGTAAACATAATAATTCTAAAGGTATGATGCAACTTATACTCATACTAATATGGAAATGGGAAAACCTCACTATGTATTTCATCATTGGACTCCCCAAGAAATATAATGTCTATAATTTCAATTGGGTTTTTTGATCACCTTACTATGTTAATGAATTTCATTTATATAAAAGAATATTTCTTGATTTAACAACATTCAATGATATATATTAATGGGGTGGTAAGGTTTCATGGAGTACCAATCTCAATCAAAACTGATTGAGATATATGTTTTACCTCAAAGCTTTAGAGAAGTCTATAGTAACCATTTGATGAAAAATTGAAATTTAGAATAGTAAATCACCCTCAAAGATATGTTCAGTATGAGATAACTATTAAAACCCTCAAAGATATGTTGATATCATACTTTATGTATTTCAAAGGTATTTGGGAACAACACCTTCCACTAGTTGAATTTTCCTATAATAAAATCTTTCACTATAGTATTCAAATGGATCCTTATGAATCCCTATATTGAAAGAAATTTAGAACTCTAATACAATGAGGTTAAATTGGGGGAATGAATTATATTGGGACTTGATCTTTCTAATTAATGGAATATAAATTTGGATAAATTTAATAGTTCATCAAGGAAACTCAGAGTCAATAAAAGTGTCATACTTATAATCATCAATGGGATATAGTGTTTTATACTGGAGAGAATTTATTATTAAGTATATGTACTTTAAATAACTTTATGATATTTATATAGTAGGAGAAGCTAATACCTAGATTCATTGGTTCTAATATGATTCTTAATCATATCGAGACATTAATTTACCTCTTTATGCTTCCACCAAACCTATTCTAAGTTCACGATGTGTTACTTATATATATTTTAATGAATTACATACCTATAATTTCACATTTACTTAGCTTATATTTCATACCACTAGTGTAAAATATTTCTTACAGTGAAAAATCAGTAAAAATAACGAATTCAATAGATATAGTTGTACGGTAAAAAACCACTCACCTGGTTACTTTTTTTGTGGTGAAACCATAAATTTGAGTAAGTTGTGTGGGAACATGAGGGTTTAATGAGGTAAAAATAACCTTATTTTTTATTTATTGTAATATAATTTAGAGGTAAAAAATCATATAAATAGGTAGATTAAAACACTATAAGATTTTTGAATATATTTCTATTTAATAAATTCAATGTTTTTGACTTCCTACGATTCATTATAACATCCCCATTGAACCCATTATCTTGGGATAGTTTGGATTTAATAAAAAACTTAGGTGAAATCCTAAGGACACTAAAGGTAGGAAAAAATTCCAAGGGAATATCATATCATCAAGGGAATAGTTTTTTCTAAAATTTTAACAACTTACTTAAAAAAACAAATCTATATAAGGAATATAAACTAATACCACCCAACCCAAAAAAAAATGAAACATAATAGTAGTAGATGAAATAAAAATTTACAATACTAGAATGACATAATTCCATTTCATCATGAAACATCACTAGATAAATAAAACACTTCACATATATCTCGGTATAAAACATCTGCAAATGCACCAAAGTTCCCATAAACTAAGTGAGTATAAAACGCATTAGGTAATCCCCAATGACATACCAACACATTATAATAGGAAAAATATGAATTAATATCACATTATTATTTATAAAAAATAACTATATGTTTTTTTAAATATTTCCAGAATAATTAAATTAAAAATTTAGCAAAACCACAACTATTTGGTATCATCATTCCACAACTCACACAATCACAAATTCCCAAGGACATCCCCAATACTCTTGATAAGTCACCTATTATGTCACCAAGTATTCAACTGATATAATATATTATGTACCAATTTATAACCAACCACAAGTCTAAACAAATAAGGAATCATAATGAGATTTCATAAACTCAAGATAACCACACATTCCAACTTCTCAACAAAAACCTTTTATTTTGAAAACCATTCTTTTAAGAAATTTATCTAACACATTTTTTATATCATTTAAAAACCAATTATAAAGGTACCAAAATAAAGAATAATTTCCTAACAAACAAGATTGAGAGATTTAGATGTCATACCTTCAATTTCTAGAGAAATTAGCCTGGTAGATAGGCCACCAACCTCAAAATAGTTAAATAAAATGAATAACATAAAACTAAACCTCAAGTTCCATCCTTGAAAGATTTTCCATTAAAAATATTACAATAATATGTCTTGAAAATAAAAAACTTAATACATAGATATATCTATAAGAGATTAGATTTATATATATGTGAGAGAGAATATGAGTAGATCAAGAAAGAAAAAGTGAGAACGCAGACATAACATCGATTCTGAAGATCTAAGGAGCGTTGATTAAATAAAAAAATCATTTGAATCAAAAAAATCTATAAGATAACTTATTTAAGGATAGGAGTTTGAGAGCCTATGAGTGGGGAAGAAAAAATAAGATTTTATAGTGAAACAAATTGAGTTAAACTCTAATTTTTTGGAATAATAAATGCACATTTCATGGTAAATATGTACAATTTAGGGAACTATATGCTAATTGTGTGCTTTATATTATCTCCACCCCCAGCAAAACCACCCATGTATTTCACATGATTTGAAAAACCATGCACCAACTATGATCTTCCCATCTGTCTCTAATCACATGTTTTATCTTGGGAATCTACATGGTTTGACCAAGTTGTGTACCAACTGTGCACCTACCTAGTGAATCTTAGAAACTATAACACAATTTCCTAGAAAATTTTCATGGTTTATGCTAACAATTCTCAAACTATAAACCCTTAAAAACCATTACAAAACACAATAAACACATACAAAATATCAGTAAACTCAATAAAATAATTATATAACATAAAAGTACATAATAAAGTGGTAATTTACCTTAAACAAAGGGTGTTACATTCTCCCCAACATTGGTATTTCCATACTCATAAATTTATATATATTTTATGATTTGGATAAGTTTAGGTCATTTCCTAAATATATAATATTATCATTCCCAATTATCTTCATGAATCTAACAAATTGTTTACAAAAATCACACCAAAAATACTCTTTCCAAATAACAACTTCTCTAGTCTATCTACAATCTATATTAGAACATGAAGCAATGTGGAATCTAGATCAGTATCAACATGCTCTCATCGAATAACATAGTTATAATAATTATAGAAATTCTTTAATTTATATGCTTTTCTCATGGTCAATTGGGTTATGAGGCTGTTCTATGAGTATTTCTAAAATTGATATGTAAACTTGGGGTCTCATTCAGACACAATTAAAATAGGCACTATGTACAAATTTACAACATCGCAAATGTATATTTTTCCATGTATTCTTCCATATTAAATTCATGTATAGGTATGAAATTTATCTAAATTCATAATCTAGTCTATAATCACCCATATAGAATCATGATTTTGAACTATTATTTGTAGACCTATGAAACAATCCATGTAAATATATTACCATTTCCGTACAGGTATAGATAAATATTGTAACATACCAACTAGACATTAGTTCTCTGACTTGTCCTTCTAATTTGTGGGGGGAATCTCGATACATACTCCACCACCAATATTTTAATGGTGTCCCCCTATAACTATTTTCTCATCACCTTATACATATTCTAAATGCAATGATGAATATCCCGTATCAGGTGGTGATATGAAGAAATAATTTGTTCTTGAAAAGTCACATAAACCACAATTTGATCTCTAAAATATAACATAGATCTACAATACAACATCTATCCCACAATGGTCTCCCCAAAATTGATTTTATACCTCATGGTTACAAATTTAGAATTGTATTTATAAACATTGTTAACCTACTCAATCAAATCAAGAACAAGATTAACTAGAAAGAAACTCATAATATTACTTTTCTCAACACAATCCAAAAGAATATCAGTTTTGACCATCATAAGATTCCATTTATCTGAAGCCTCTTTGGAAAAGTAACTATATGAATTCCTATATGATGAATCAGCCACTGAATTTCTTTTACCTAGTGTATACATAAAGTAAAACTCAAACAACTGAGGGAATTTCATCCATATTATTTTATTATATTCAAATATATCTATGAGAAGATCTAATTCAAAAAAATTTATTTTGTGAACAATATGAACAAATCACCAAAGTGAATATTATTCTATGTTTTCAAGGCATGGACTATAGTAGCTAAATACAAATCATAAATCAAGTAATTATTCTCATGAACCCATAACATTCATGACCCATAATCTACAATAAGATCTACTTACATGATAACACATCCAAAACCAAATATGGATACATCACCATAGACCACATAGCCTCATCCTAATTTTGGAAATTTAAGGATGGGTGTTAATGTAATCCAAACCTTAATAACAAGAAAATATTTCTTGCACTAGTTAACCCATTAGAAGGAAATTAATTTCTATATCAAATATTTCATTGGAGAAAGAAGTCCTAAAAATTAATTAATAAAACATCTGTAATACCCAACTAATATGAGGAAACTACATATCCCAAATATGTTCTTCATTGGTTAATAAAAGATAATAGCTTATGAATTTTTTGGATTTAATGGGACTCATATTTTTGAAATGATGTTTCCAAGGAAACATACATATTGTATCCAGAAATTGTACTTTGAAAGGATAAAATAAATGTAATGTTCCTACAAAATACCCAACATTATTTCTATGTTATATTCATGATCATTCATAATCTTATAATACACCAGAATATCAATAATGAATTCCATAAAAAAATATTCAACATACCTTTTTAAATAATTTGGAAAATCAAATAAGGAAAAAGAAATATCCTTGGATTTTGAAAAAAAAATTTAAAATATAAATATTTTATAAAAAATATGAAAAATAAATATTATTTATATAATCATAGAAGATAATTTTAATCTAAAAAGATAGTGAAAATATGTCTTCATTCGAAAAAAAAATCAAAGAGCTTATTTTTTACATATTTATTAAAATGTTTTATAAGGAAAACATAAAAATAATTTATTTTAAACCAATGTAAAGGAAGTAAGGGTAGTTGAAAATGTCCTTACTCAATTTTTGAAATAAATATAGGGAGATCCACAAAATAGGTATAGGAAGATAAAACTATGAGTATCTAAAATACCTTTATGGAAACCCACATCACTTAAAAAGAAATTATAAAACCTTCTTTACAAAAATTAAATAGAAAAAAGATGAACAAGGACAGCCATATAATAATAAAATTATGGTGGTTTTAAATAGGAAGATCATACAAATTTATTAAATTGGTTTTCATTAGTTAGAAATATTAATTTATAGAAAAAATTATAAATAGAACTCCTTTATATTTGGTAACCATTGAACAAAAAACCATTAAAATAAAGAAAATTGTATGTCTATTCAAGAATAATGAATGAAATGATGTGTATTTAGACACACATTAAATGGGAAATAAATAAAAAATAAATTTTATAAAGGTGTAAAATAATAATTATTCCTCAATAAGTTATAATTTATGATAAAGAACCCATTTCCTTGTATTCTCACATAATTGAATGTTATCTTAACTTATGTATGATAAAAATAATTATCTTAATCACTTATTATAGTTCCTTATTCATTCCTACAACCTTTTATAAATATATTTTATAATTATTATATATATATATATATATTTCTGTTATTATATATTTTTGATATCCAGTGTGCGCAATCAGGATCATTTTGAACTAATTTTGCAATAGAAGTGGTATATTTAATTCTTCTCCTAAATTTCATAATTCTTATATTATTGAAGATAGAATAATAATTTTAATACAATGATTCATTAACATTCATTTAATTAGGTGAAATACATGGAAATTGTTGTTTAAAATAGAAGTTTGAATTAACTAGTTTTGGAATGTTTAAAAATCATAAGGTGATATATTAATAAATATTTCAAACATCACTAATAAATTTCTATAGTTATTAATTTTTTAAATATTTTAACATCATTCACATATGTGGTAAAAATGACCCAAAAAGAGCATGTTATAATGGATTTTTTGAGAAAAGAAATGTGTTTATATAATGAAAATATAAATTTTAAAAATTCCAAAAAAAAGTAATTAACATTATTTACCTTTATTAAATTAATTCTTAGAACCATCCATAGAAGTTAGTGATAGAAAATGAAATTTTCTAATCGTGGAGGTGGTAGTCCATCTTACGCATGGTAAACGATTCCATTTCTAAATGAATTGGATGTAATGGTGGTATATAATACATTTTCATTTAATAATTATAATTTTGAAACATTAATAATATTGATTCATCAAATTCATCCTTGTTACCAACCATAAAATCATTTGATGAAAAATGGAATATGTTGTTTCTTCCTGGTGGTAGTCCACACAAATATATGATCGACATTATATTATTTTATAAGTGGGTGGGAATGAATAAATAATGATTTTTTCATGAATATAATATCACTTAAGTATAAAAATTATACTTAATTCATTATATTATTATGTTTATAGTTGGTTTTTATGTTAAAATGTAAGAAGAAAATGTTAAGGATTAAGTAACACTCACATTGGGACCTTGAACATTACCTTGAAAGTATCCTTGGAAATGAAAGTATAATCTAAATAATTAATACTATAGGTTTATTAACATCAAATAGGTTTCTAGGAGGATAAAATGGAAGGTTTTTAGGATGTAATTCGATTGAATAGGGATATAATTAAGGGGTTGAAGTGTTCCCCTTTTATAAGTGAGGAAAAATGAAATTTGTGAATACTCATTATTTTTCAATAATGGCATGAAACTATTTAAAGGTTAATGGATCTTAAATATTTATTTAATTTATTTTTTATGAGATAATATATATATATTCTCCAACACTCATTTTTCTCATATTTTAAACATGTTTCAATCCATATACCACTTTATTTTAATATTTTTCCATTGGGTTTTCACCATGGTAACTAGTTTTAACCTAAGAAATTTATATTTTATTAAAAATAAAAGGTATATAATTTTAACAAATTTAGGTATTAGTAACATAAATCTATACCTAATATAATATAATTCAGTTTATAAATAAGATAAAAGTACCTTTTATATTAAAAAAAATTAACATATTAAGAAATTATTATGAAGAAAAAATAGTGTTTTCATAATTAAGTGTTCTTAAAATTATTTAGTATTTATTAATAATTTAATTAGTGATAATGTAATTATATATAGGTTTAAAAATTATATAAAACTAATTTTTGATAATATATTAATTTACTTTATTTGATAATAATTACACAATATTAATAAATAATTCTTTAAAAATAATAGCATTACCATTATCATGGTTATTAGATTTAATCATTTTTTTATAAGGTGGCGCCTCAATAAAAGGCCAAGGAAAAATTTATTAAATAGATAAAAACATATTACATGTGTCTGAAATATGGGATCTTATTATAATCTTTATCATAAATAGGGAGCAAATCACCAGGAAAATCATCCAGCCAAGTAATGTTTTGGTTGACTCCCTTGTTGGAAAGACCATCAACAACCATGTTCACTTCACAATAGTCATGAGTGGAAATGTAGTTGATTTCCATGAGTGAAGCATAGAAATTAATCTAATGTGAAGTGAGCAGCCCGGTGAGGTTCACCTCCCCTTTCCAAGTAGCTTGGATAATAGTAGTTAAATCAATTTAAATCCATATATTGTTTTAACCCTTTTGTTTAGAAAAGTCAACTACATGGATCACCCATGTAGACGCCGGAAAAGTCCGTTGCTCCTCAAACGAAGTTCCGGGTAAGGAAAGCGAGGTCATATTTGGAGTCAGAAGCATGTGTCAGAAGGCCCGAAGGCCTTGCGCGAAATATCGGAGGCCCGTGCGCAATATTGGCTATGCGCGCGCAATCCTTCCGGGATTCGCGCAATGGGCCGAGTCGGCGCGTAATTTTCCGCGCCCGACGCCCGTGTGCGGCCCTATTGCGCGCTGGGCCCCTATTTCGTACCCGATCCGAATTGCGTGCCCGCGAGCCGAATCGCGCGCCCGCGAACCGAATCGCACGCCCGGGATTGCCTATAAATACAAGGCGACCCCCAATGTTTTGGAGGTTTCCAGAATTCGAAGAGTCGCTCGTGCGCTCAATCCCACCCCCTCCGCGCGCAATGCTGATCCTCAGGTAACCTCCTTAATTTCACGCAAGCAAGCCCTGGGGTTCTCCTTCGCGCGCAACCTCTTTGGCTTCTTTCCTTTGACCAACTCCTCACCCAAAGGCCTTCGCACGCAAAAGAAGCCTCTTGCGCGCACCCCCCTTTCCTAAGTTGTCATTCGTTAAAGAATGGGCCGTTGCCCCCGCGCGCTATCAGAGGCTCGGTGCGTGCAATCTCCATCTTCCGCGCGCAAAGCGCTGGTCCAATTGCGCGCCAGCCCGCCCAATTGTGCGCCGACCCGCGGTATTGCGCGCCAAGCTCCTCTTTTGTGCGCAAACCGCCAGGGTCGCCCCCTTTGACCCCCTGAGGGTACCCGCCTACGTGGCGCCCGATGATCTTCATCCCGAGTGCCCGCACCGTGCGTTGTCTTCCCGTGCGGCCCTCCAGGCTCGTGCGAAATGACACGGACCCATCGGCGGCAACTATACGTCCGCGCTGCAAGACGTTAAACTGCCAAGCACTTCGTCCCCCATGACGTTAAACTGCACTCCGTCCTGCATGACGCTAAACTGCACTTCGTCCTCAACACACGACGTTAAACTGTACTTCGTCCGGCAAGACGTTAAATCGTCCGCTCCGTCCTCAACACACGACGTTAAACTGTACTTCGTCCGGCAAGACGTTAAACCGTCCGCTTCATCCGATCCCGTGCCTCGCACGCAGGGTCCCCCGCCCCGGTTTGGATGTGGCCCCCACCCGCTCGTCTCTGCAGGGATGTCGGGATTGCCCCTCTTTAGGGACGATTCATTGGAGTGGCCTTCGCCCACGGGGGTAGGGTATTAAAAACCCCTAGTTTCTTGTGGGGGACTGTACATGTGTATCTCCATTGTGCTTCCCCACTGCCGAAGCCAGTGGAGGGCGTGACAGGGATCGAGGTGTCTCTCACCTTCAGCCCAAGTCCCTCTTCAACTGAGCTTTGCCGCACTCAGGTTGCCTCAGTGCGTAAGTCCTGACAGAATGAACTACGTGGACTTTGATCCCTGTCTCCTAAACAGGGTACGTAGGAAGCCTCCCTGAGGTTCAAGCCCACCACCTGGTCATCCCGGTCGTATTCACGTCAGTTCGTCCTTCAGTGGACCCCTCCCGGGTTCACATTCGCGTCGATTCACCTATGAATCCGCCCTTGTGGGGGACTGCGCATGTCTATCTCCATTGCCCTTCCCCACTGCCGAAGCCAGTAGAGAGCGTGACAGGGGTCGAGGTCTCTCACCTTCGGCCCAAGTCCCTCTCCAACTGAGCTTTGCCGCATATGGGCCTCCTTAGAGTGTAAGCCCCAAACACCAGCGTCCAGCATGACGTGAAACTGTGATCCACTCGGCCGTTCCATCCCCCTCTGAGTGAGGTGGTTCGGTTCAATCCTCCGCCCGGCAGCCTCGACCTCCTCGTGAGTCGGCTTGCCATCGTCCAGCATGACGTTAAACTGTATATCCGAACTACGCTGACTTTGATCCGCGCTAACGCGCGGTACGTAGGAAGCCTCTACGGGGTCCAAGCCCTTCACTCCATCATCCATCATGATCCTTAACCGGGCCGCCACATCCCAGTGGGATCATGCCACTGCATTCCACTCCACTTCACTCGGGAAGCCGCCCATGTGCTGGCCCCAGCGTCGGAGGTTCCCCGCAAGGGGTTCTGTCATCTGATCCACTCCTCGCGTTGATCAGTCTGATGCCGTCCCCGCTGGACGTTAAACTCGTGGCATACCCCGTGTTAAACATGGTAAGCTGAGGGAAACCTCAGGTGACGCAGTTCCCCTCACCCAGCGCGGGATGCCTCAGGCCATCACGCCTTCGAGAAGCCCTATTAGGGACGGAAGGCAGACATGCAGAGCCGCAGTGTTAAGACACGCCCCCAACACCCAGAGCTACCCGGTCTCCTCACCGTAGGTTGCTGCCCCGACCAGACTCCTTGGAGCGTCCGGGCGGAAGCAGCGTAATTAACCGGTGTCCATGAAGATATGGCGCCGGGAACGAGATTCACGAACATTCTTAAATCTATGAGGGAGACCCGGATTAGGCGACGAGTTCCGAGGAGACGTCCACGGAAGGAGCAGCCGACATCCCATCATCTCGGTTTCGATCGAGGAGCAGACGTCCCTGAATAAGGGACGGATGCCGCCCGCCTTTGGAAAGTGGGACTGCAGGGCCACAAGCCGCGCTCCTATCCCCTCGGGTCGACGGGCACACGCGCTAACGCGTCCTGGCGGAACAGCGTCGGAACAGAAACCCGACGCACAACCGCACCGAAACAGAAAATGGTGAACCCGACGTGAATCTCTTCTCCTCAATACGAAGACCGATAGCTTTCAGAGGTGTTGGAAGACTAGCATGTTGCCCAGCCGAGCATTCAGCACCGGGGCACGGAACCCACCCGGGGCTGGGGAAGGGAAATCGGGCACTCCGTCTCACGACGTCGATGGCCTGGGTTCCCCCCCACGGAAGGCGTCGTGGCACTAATGGTTGATTGTCGAGTCCTTTTCCTGTCAGTATTAATGGGTTCTTCTCCCTATCTTCAGGAATCAGGTCGCCCAATCCAGTGCCCGATCGCCGCCCGCCCACTGGCGTAGGGGTAGGGGAAACACCGATGCGGCTACTCCGTGCGGTCCCGCCCGTTCCACAGCCGTCCCAGCAGCCGCAACTGCGGGGCAACCACACCCTCTCTCCCCCACGGAGGTCATCTAGAGAAGGGTGATCAACAACTTGGTGCGGAGATATGAGGAAGAGGGAGTCATCCCCACTAGGGACATGGCCCGCCTAGACCTCGAGGAAGCTGCACCTCGGCACCAACGCCGCCCCCGAGGGCCACGCAGAGAGGCACCGCTGCCTACCTCGACGTCCAACCGCTTTGGGAGTTTATCCCCGGAACTCTCCGACAGCTCCTTCCCCTATGCGGATGAGGTGGAGGATGTCCGGGACCACCCTATCCGAGATTCGCTCCAGGGATCCATGATAAGGGCTCCTGCCAGGCCACGTCAACACCGCCGCCAGGCTTCTCAAGTCGAAGAACGGGCTCTCCACCTGCCTGCGCCGCTAATCCCGACTCGTCTGTCCTGACGCCAATGTCGAGCACGAGCAGAAGAGGATGCCCACCTTGGGGCCCTAGCAACAGCGGCCGCGTTGGACCGAGCCACTGCTGGCTCCAGTCACCAGGCCCCTGCACATCCTGAGCAGGGGTACTTCTATGCCCGACCTGGATCGAGGCCCCGACCGCCCCAAAGGCAGGTTGGGTTGACTCTCCCGGTTGCTGGTACAGGAAATAGCCACCGCGGACCACCTTGCGGTAGCGCTATTCACTAGCAGGGTCTACTCCGTGTGGCCAATCCAAGAGGCATGGGTGATCCCACCTTCTGATCCCGGCCCAAAGGCCTGCCCGGAATCATCTCTCCCCGCGTCCCCTTTGATATCTGTCTCGGTGCTCCTCGCACCTTGGTTTCCAGTCCTCTTGGCCCCAGCACCGGTGCGGCCAGAGGACGCCAGGACAGAGATCAGCCATGCCCCGAAGAACCACCCAGGGGCAGTAAGGCGAGGCGTCGATATAGAGGGAGGAATGTTAGGGAATTCCGGACAGAGATCCGACCGGTTCGTTTCTCTGATACAGAGGCGGAGTATGATTCGGCGACGGAGCCCTCCCCCCGATCCTGCCAGTCAGGGGTAGGGGTAGGAATGCGGCACATCAGCCTCGTACTCCCCGAGAGCGAGATCGATGTGATCCCCGCTTCTCTCCGAAGGTATATCCGGAGTAGCGAGGGCCTGGTAGACCCCCAAGGATCAAGCTTGCGGTTGGTACCGGCCCCTCCGGAAGCGCCTTCTGCCTCGATCGGAGAAGCCGGAGACCTTTTCTGGGGACCGACGGTCGAGCCACGATCTCGTGCACCCTCAGCGAGCACCGACGCTACGGCAGGATGTTCGCTCGCCGGACCGTCCTATCGTGATGTGGTAGTTGGGGCACCGCAACCCTCAGAGGGCGGCCCGGGATATGGAGGCCAATCGGCCTGCTCGCCGTATTCACCGCCGGCCAGCCCGCCGGCCCGGCGGCCTGCCTCGGCACCACTGCCAGTTCCCCGTCCATTCCCAGTCGCTGAAGGGGACCAAGAAGACCTGGGTCCCGAGTTTGAGTCGTGGTGCTTCTGGACCGTCCTTGCAGAGGGCCACTTCCCTGAGAAGTTTTGGCCAGTCGCAGGACCGGACTTTGATGCACCAGAATCGCTCACCCCGGATGAGTTCGAATGCTTCCGCCGAACTCTCCGGGAGACTCACTCCCGTCTTCACCACCTAAAAATGCCATATCCCGAGATTCAAGCGCACCTGGAGGATATTGGTGAGCAGTGCCGTCAGATTGACCTGGCCACGCTCCCCGCGGTTCGGCACCCCGTGTCATTTGGGCACCATGAGGCCCTCCAACAACGATGTGTTGAGTGTTTTCAAGTACTCCGCAAGGTTATCGAGGAAGCCACCCCCCACGTGTATATCTGTGGATGGGGGTAGTACGCTGCCCTACGCTTCAGTGCGATTCGCCGACAGCCCGATTCGCTGGGTGGCCCTGAGGGTACATCTCTAGGGACGGAAACAGTCAATATGGCCTACCTGTCGGGAGAGGGGAACTGCTTGGAACTTCTCGACGGGGGCTCTCCCCCCGAAGACAAGCCGTTGTTGGATCCATCGGTGAGAGTTACTCGTCACCAGAGGAACCTCCTGGGTCTCCCCACACCCACTGAAGCACTGACGTTGAGCCAAAACGTCAGCAAAGGTAAAGAGCACGGTAGGGCTATAAAGCCCGCCGACCCATCTGCCTCCATGCAGAGGGCAGAGGAGGACCCTGAAAAGGCCACGCTATGTCAACATCTCGCCGAGCAGAAGAAGCTAGTTGACCAGCTCCTCGCCGAGCGCGCTACAGAGCGGCGGCCTGACTACGGTGATCCTAGGCCAGGACAGCAGGGACAGGAACAACCACTCCTCGACGAGACTCTCCCGGGCAACCGTGATAATGCCATGTTTGCCGACAGGGGAGAGGCCATTGCCTATGGCAAGAGGGCGCGGTATGTTTCACCACACCCTCCCAAATGGCGTGACTACCTGAGAGACCCCGCTCGAATTCCTCCCGCTGCCCCAAGGGCCGCTCCGCCCGCCATCCCGCGAGCTGCCGAGTTCGACGACCCGGTCGACGACCCGATTGAGGAGCCCTACAATGCGCTCGTGGTTAGAGATCCTCGCCAGGACTGGAACCGATGTCCAGATGATCTGATGGCGGCACTCATCGCCCGCTTGGAAGCCTTGGAGACTCGGCAAGTGGCGATCCCACCGGACGACAAGCCATACCCAGCATGGGTGGATGACATGCCGGCACCTACGGGATTCGAGAACCCCACTTTCGCCCCCTTCAACGGGACTGGAGATCCGCCACAGCATTTGGCCCATTTCAACTCGAGGTGTGGGCCTATGTTGGGAACTCCGGCGCAGCAGGAGGCCGCTAAGCTTCGCTGCTTTGTCCAGACACTGGAAGGGCCAGCATTTGTCTGGTACAGCCAGCTCCCCGTCGGGTCGATAACTAGCTGGGAGGACCTTCGTAGACAGTTCCTCTACCAGTTCAGTTCCACAACCTGGTAGACGAGTATCGCAGACCTCTTCAAGTGCAAGCAAAGGCCTGATGAGCGAGTCGCGGATTTCGTCGCCCGATGGAAGGGTCTCACGTATTCCCTTGACATGCCATTGACTCAGGAGCAGTTGCTGACAATGTGCGTCGGGAACGTCAAGACCGAGCTGGTCCCTTCCTTGATCACTCAGAATTACCCCGAAGGGTTCAGGGACTTCTCAGACAAAGCTCAACGTCTTGAGGAAGCCCTGCAACAGGCCAGTCAGGCACACCCGCTGCCTCCTATGATCCCTGCAAGGAGAGTCAGCAGGGCTGAGCCCGCTGATGTTGCCCAGATAGAGGCCCCCAGCCAGTTGGAGCTGCTGCCGGTGAGGCCAGCTCCACAGCCTCACAGGAATCCACCTCCACGGGCTCAGTTCCCGGCCCAGCAGCGGCAGCCCCAGAACCGGCCGGCCCCTCCGCGTAATGTACCACCACAACCCAGGCGAGATAATCAGGGTCCACCTCCTCGGCAGGCCCCTCCAGCCCCTCGTCAAGACCACGCTCCCAGTGCCCCGCGATACCTGGCTTACTCATTTCACGAGGATCAGGTCCCCGGTTATTTCCGGAGCGCCCTGGAGTAGAGGATTGTGCGACTGCCTGAGTGTTGGAGGCCAGAGGAGGCACATCTCACGGATAACCCCCTCTACTGCCCTTACCATCGGGCCCTGGGGAACACCATCCGGCGGTGCTACGTGTTTAAGGACTGGCTCCAAGACCAGATTAACAACAATGTAATCAGGTTGGGCCCAGCTACAGCACAAGTGATGGGTGTGTTCGTGGGATCAGGTGACGATAGTGGCGACGAGGACGAATGGCAGCTGGTCTCCGACCGCGGATCCAAGAAGTATAATGACTGGATGGCCCTCAAGACGATCATTCGCGCCCATGGAATTATCCGTGCGCGTTTGAATCAGCCTGAGCCCCCAGAATCTGTGGGTGCTGCTCCGGCATCGTCGTCCCAGCCTGCCTCTTCCGAGAAGAGAAAACGGCGGCGGTGCAAGAAGGAAGAGCGCGCCCCGCCAGTTCCGCCTCTATCCCACACTCTCGGCGATTTCATGCCCCCGGAGATGGGGGTCCCTCCTCGGATCCGCCCGGTGATTAATGATTCATCCGATGACAGTGTTGGGTACGCTTTGGTTAATACCGTCGAGCTGGTAAAGCCCTTTTCGGTTCCCGACGTTGGAGAACACCAGGTGGACCTCCCTAGTGTCCCCGGTCGTCGCCACCGTCGGAGGAACCGCAACAACAGGAGTCGCTGGGGTACGACAGTTGGTACCTCCAGCCAGGCCGTGCACGCCACTGAGACTAGGCAGCGGGCTCAAAACCGAGCTCAGCGCACGCAGCCCCCCCATCCGGGGATGACGGATTCGCCTCCGCCACTGTTTGTGGTATGGGACCAGGCAGAACCGCCTCAGCCGCGTCGCGACCAGCTCCGTCCTGCCACGAGTCCATCCCCGCCTCCTGGCCCCAGTACAGTGATTACTTCCCGGGCTTCAACCAGTGAACAGCGAGATGCGCCAAGCACCAGTCGGCCGCCGGTCCAACCGGCAAGGCCCTTCATGCCTCCAACCGCAGAGCAACCTCCTGCAACCAGGGGCTCGCGCTTGGCAAGAAAGTATGATGTCCTGAAGCACTTGGCCGACATCCCAGCAAGGCTCTCCATCCTTGAGGCTCTGCGCCTGTCACCTGAGATGCGCGAGGCGCTTGCTGAAGCCCTGAAGAGCCCCCTCCAGTTTGAGACGGAGGTTGCGGCTGCAGAGGCCTTTCACGCTGAAGCGATTGAGAACACCGAATGTCAGGCAGTTATCTCATTCTCTGGTAAGGATGAAGACCCTCCTATACAGGGGCACATTCGTCCGCTGTATGTTACTGGCTAGTTGAATGGCCTTGAAGTCCGGTGCTGTCTTGTCGACACGGGGTCCGGGATTAACCTGATTCCAACTCGGACGCTCCGGAGATTGGGGTTGTCTGAGTATGACTTGATTCCCTCCGACCTCAGGATCCAGGGGTACGACCACACCGAGCAAACTCCGGTCGGCAAGATACGTTTGAAGATCCAGTTCGGTGATCTGGTTGCCAACACCGAATTCATGGTAGTCTCTCAGGACACTGCGTATAACGCATTGATGGGTAGGCCATGGCTCCACCTTCATGCGGCGGTTCCCTCGTCATACCACCAATGCCTTAAATACTCCCTTAATGGTCGAGTAGGCGTGCTTCAGGGAGATGCCTCTCCTTCTGCCTCATGTGAAGCCCGCTATCTGGACGCGGACTATTACCAGAGCAAGGATAAGCAGATCCTGACGGATGAGGTTGAGCCTGTCGCTGTTGCAAGTGATCCCTGAGAAAGTTTGGATGACGCTTACGTCCTCCCGATCCATCGGTTGGACGTAGCCATGGTCTCGACGGCCTGTGAGTCTCCTGATAAGATGACCGCGACCGCCCATGCCAGCACCAGCGGCCCAACAGGATCTGGTATCCCCAATGCAGTTTCCAACGTAGTCTCTCCCGTGGACGATCCCTCCCCGAGTGGAGAGGACGTGGAAGATTCACCCCCAGCCTTTGAGGAGGGCGTCTCTGCCACGGTCGATGAGGTAGTACAGGTGAACCTTGGAACCAAGGCAGATCCAAGACCCACATTGGTCAGTGCTGCCATGCCCTCTGAGGAGCGGCAGCAGTATGTGGACTTCCTCAGACAGCACTGTGATGTGTTCGCTTGGGGCTATGACGAGATGCCGGGGCTAGATCCTCAGGTAGCCGTCCACCGCCTTGGTCTCCCGGCGAACCATCGCGGGTTCAAGCAGCCTCCCAGGAGGATGCACCCATTCCACGGTGCCATGGTTGAGGCCGAAGTTGACAAGCTTATCAAATCCAACTTCGTGAGGGAAGTTCAGTACCCCAGATGGCTGGCCAACATTGTGCCGGTCAGGAAGAAGAACGGGCAGATCAGAGTCTGTATCGACTTCCGCGATCTCAACCGCCACTGTCCGAAGGATGATTTTCCCCTTCCGGTGACAGAGCTGTTGATTGACGCCACTGCAGGGTTCTAAGCCCTCTCCTTCATGGATGGATAATCCGGATACAACCAAATCTGGATGGCCCCTGAGGATGAGGAGTTCACTGCCTTCAGGGCCCCCCAAGGTATCTTTTGTTACCAGGTCATGCCCTTCGGCCTGAAGAATGCAGGTGCCACCTATCAACGGGCGATGCACCGCATATTCAAGCCAATCCTCGGCACACTGGTGGAATGCTACGTCAACGACTTGGTGGTCAAATCGCGCCAGCGTCAGGACCATCTCAAAGATCTTGAGAAAGTGTTCGGCTTCCTCCGGTCTCGCTGCCTGAAGATGAACCCGTTGAAGTGTGCCTTCGGGGTCACCTCTGGTAAGTTTCTTGGCTTTGTGGTAAGATACAGGGGTATTGAGATCGACCCAGAGAAGATCAGGGCGATTAGCCAGATGCCTCCCCCAGGTAACATTCGGGAACTGCAAGGGTTCCAAGGCCACTTAGCCTATATACGCCGATTCATCGCGAATCTGGCCAGCAAGTGTAAGCCCTTTTCTTGGCTCATGAAGAAAGGTGCCACCTATGTATGGGATAAGGAGTGTCAGACCGCTTTTGAGGAAATCAAGCAGTACCTGCTTCAACCTCCAGTTCTGATGCCGCCTGTATCCGGGAAGCCGCTGGTCCTTTATGTGACTGCCCTGGAACGGTCCCTTGGTGCCCTTCTCGCCCAGAAGAACAACGAGGGAACAGAGAATAGCTTCTATTACCTCAGTCGCATACTCCTCGATGCGGAAGTTAGGTATTCCCCCATCGAGAAGAGCTACTTGGCGCTCGTATTTGCCGTACAGAAATTACGACACTACTTGTAGCACCATGAGGTACAGTTCGTTTCTCGGGTAGACCCGTTGAAATATATCCTGAGCCGGCCTATGTTGACTGGTCGTCTAGCGCGGTGGGTTGTGATTCTCCAGCAGTTCGACATCAGGTATGTGTCTCAGAAGGCCATCAAAGGGCAAGCATTGGCGGACTTTCTGGCTGCTCACCCGACCTCCGCGGATCAGCCGCTGGATCTAGGCTTTCCTGATGAGGCCGTTCTCTCGGTCGATCGTGCCGATCCATGCTGGCAGATGCTCTTTGACGGTGCCTCCCGGAGCCCCACCGGTAGAAGACTCGATAATCCTAAGCTCAACAGAGTTGGCTTGGGTATCGTCTTCATTACCCCGGAGCAAGCTGTGATGCCATACTCTTTCCTGTTGTCAGAGGGCTGTACCAACAATGAGGCAGAATACCATGCCCTCATCACTGGCCTCGAGTTAGCTCTCGAGATCGACGTGCCCCATCTGTGTGTGAAAGGGGAATCTGAGCTGGTTGTTAAGCAGATCAATGGCGACTATGTTGTCAGGCAGCCGGAACTTGTGCCATTGCTGGAGTGCACCCTCCTCTTAATGGCCCAGTTCCCTTCTTGGCCAGAAATTGTCCATATTCCCCGGTCGCAGAACGGTCGAGCAGATGCTTTGGCCAGCCTTGCTGCGTCACTCGCAGAGCCTGAACAGGACAACCTGATCATCCGCGTAACGCACCGCAGGCTCATCTCTCCCGTTATCCCGGAGGGAGATCGCGGCCCATCAGTAAGTAATCTCACCACGGTTGCCCCTGTGCCTGGAGCCCCGAGTACCACAGATATGGCAGTCGAATCAGCCCCTGATTAGAGGACGCCTTTGGTTGAGTACCTCCAACATGGCATTCTCCCGTCGGATTGGGCTGAGCGCGAGCGAGTTCGATGCCGCGCATCGCAGTTTGTCCTCCAGAGCAGTCCCGGCCTGGAGCAGATCCTCTATAGACGCGGATTTGATGGTGTTCTCCTCCGTTGCCTTCAGGGAGTTGAGATCCCATGAGTCATGCAAGAGGTTCATGCTGGTTCATGTGGTTCCCACCAGACTGGGCCGAAGCTGTCCCACCAGATTCGGAGGTTGGGATACTTCTGGCCCTCCATGATCCATGACTGCATCGAGTATGCCAGGAAGTGCCATGCGTGCCAGGTTCATGCGAACTTTGTGCATCAGCCGCCGGAGCCTCTCCATACCACCAGGTATTCTTGGCCCTTTGCAGTCTGGGGGCTGGACATTGTGGGACCTTACCTGCCGGCGACGGCTCGCCAGTGCTGGTTTATTCTGACCGCCACGGACTCCTTCTCCAAATGGGCAGAGGCGATTCCGCTCAGAGAGGTCAAATCCTATTCTATCGCTGACTTCGTGACCTCCAACATCATTTATCGATTTGGAGTGCCTCACGCTATCCTCACGGATAATGGAGCCAATTTCCGAACAGCCGAGTTGAAGAAATTGTACGCCAAGTACAACATTCGCTCGAACCATACATCTCGCTATCATGCGCAGGCGAATGGACAGATTGAGGCGTTTAACAAAACCCTCTCTAACATTCTGCAAAAGATGGTTGGTCAGAACAAGAAGAGTTGGCCGGACAATCTCCCCAACGCCCTCTGGGCTTATCGGACGACGACTCGCAATTCCACCCAGATGACCCCTTACTCGCTGGTGTATGGAGCTGAGGCCGTCCTGCCCATCGAGATCCAGTTACCGTCCTTGCGCACTGCGGTCTACGACCAGCAAGCGCCGGACAGAGCTGCTGAAGCCCGTCTAGTCTAGTTGGAAGCACTGGATGAGGATAGGCTTCGCGCTTTGCACAACTTGGAGAGGCATCAAAGCAGAATGGCTCGAGCTTTCAATAAGAAGGTTCGCCTCCGCTCCTTCATGCAGGGTGACCTAGTACTGGCCCTAAGAGCAACAATGATCCCCGGCAGGAAGCCGCCCAAGTTGGAGCCCAAGTGGGAGGGACCTTTTGTCGTCCACAAGGTCTATCCCAATGGCGCGTACTCCCTAGCGACTATGGATGGTGAGCGTGTCACTCCTCCCACAAACGCTAGGTTCCTCAAGCGGTACTTTTCCTGAGTGTCCATCATCCCGCATGACGTTAAACTGCACTTCGTCCTGCATGACGCTAAACTGCACCACATCCGAGCTACAAGACGTTAAACTGTTCAGCATTCGTCCCGCATGACGTTAAACTGCACTCCGTCCTGCATGACGCTAAACTGCACCACGTCCGAGCTACAAGACATTAAACTGTTCAGCATTCGTCCCACACGACGTTAAACTGCATTCGTCCGCGCTGCAAGACGTTAAACTGCCAAGCGTCCATCGTCCCGCAAAACGTAAAACTGCATTCGTCCACGTTGTAGGACGTTAAACTGCATGCTCCATCGTCCCGCACGACGTTAAACTGCACTTCGTCCCACAAGACGTTAAACTGCCTCTCAAGAACTACGTACGGCTTGATTCCCATCCTTATGGGATACGTAGAACCGCCTGGACACTTTTGTTCCAGGTCCAGCCCTCTCTCTTGGTTGATCATAGGGATCTTCCGTCCTTTGGTTGCTCTCAAGGTGAGTCCTCCTACCCTTTTCGGTGATCTGTTAGCATGTTTTGGGGTACTCTGGTCTATGACCTGTAGCGTCGGTTTCAATCCCGACAAGTCCTGTGTTGCTTGTCGGGCCTCACGCTTCCTCTTGTTTGGGCCTTCCTAGGCATCAAATCGATATGAATCCTGCGCTTGAGCGGTTGATGCTCGTTTGCTTGCCTCATCCTAGGCGGACGCGATCGGATGTTGTGTTGCGAATATGGTCAGCAACATTCTTGATCGCCATGTCAAATCTTTCAGGCCCTGAACATTGGTTGCGCAGTCCTTATCACACTCCGCCTCAGTGCGTTGTAGTGGAAACTTGACACTCTCTCTTCATACTGACCCTCAGTACACCTCAACACGTTAGGCAGGACAACCAGGGTAATGGTGCCATTCTAGGCTCCCACGATATGAGCACCAATGATATATGCTAATGTCCTCCCTAAGGGCCATGTGTAGCTAGACCCTCGTCCACATGAGGAGGAAGGAGTCGCCCGAACAATCGCGTTCTGGGCCCAGCATAGCTGGAGGCTAGCATGTCTGCCCCTCGGTTGATGGACATATGCAGGCCCCTATCCCAGGATCCTTCTCCTGGAATTGTGCGTGACCACAGGGCTGGGATGTGTCCCCACCTCCGCTGGGTCCGCCGTATCGCAATAAGCGGATTCCTCCATGGTCCGAGCCACACGACCTTAAACTGTGTTGCCTGGTCTCACCACACGACCGTAAATTGTGACCGTCTTGGCCGCCCGACGAGAAACGGCACTGCATCGTGATGTTCTCCTCAGGGGACACTCACGTTGGGCGCTGGTTAATAACCATGCCATTTATCAATGCCTTTCACGGCTTGATTATTGTGGCGACGCCAGGGATTTCCTAAATCACAGGCATGTCGCTGCACAAAGAAAAACCATCCACCTTTAAGGACAAACAAGAAATATCAAATACCGCTTCTTCTGGGTGCGAGGGCCAGACCCGCACCCTTCCCCGCGCTGGTGCCCGATTGTGTTGCGCCGCGCTTCAAGAACTACGTGTGGCTTGATTCCCATCCTTATGGGATACGTAGGAACGCCCGGATGTTTGAAACTTCGGGTCCAGCCCCACCTCTTAAAGATTCCCCCTTCTCTTGGGAATCCGCCGCCTTCGGGTCACCCTCAAGGCGTGTCCCTCGACCCCTTGCAGTGGTCCACCAGTGTCAAGAGTACTCTGGTCAATTGCCAGGAGGTTCAGGTTCAGCATGGTCAGGTTCCTTCCACTTTTCAGGCTTCATGCTCCCCTTCATTCGGACCCATCACCTACGCCCTGGGTGGAACCCCCCGTGAGCGGTCTGGATACAATGCCTCAGTGCTCTCCCACCGATCCGGGCAGGTGCCCCCAAGGGCCTTGGGCAGCAAATCGATATGAATCCTGCGCTTGAGCGGTTGATGCTCGTTTGCTGCCTCATTCCATCAACGGTCAGTGCGATATTGATGCTGCTTTTCCGCCACGGTCGGCATTACTCCCATATCGTTACGCCGGTGCCCCCAGTCCTTGAGTGAATGGCCGCATGTTTCACATTACGTTTTCCACTTCCTATTCTGACCAGGCAAAACCTCGGCACTCTTCACACTGTCCCTCAGTGCATCTTTGCATATCCAGGGGATAGGACCACGATGTGGCGTACTTTGAGGTTCTTGTGGTCCGAGCTCTAAGACCATAAACTAAGATCTGCCCCTATGGTCCGAGCTCTACGACTTTAAATTAAGATCTCCCTAAACGGGGTTCTACATCCCGCATGACGTTAAAACTGCACTCTCAGAACTACGTGTGGCTTGATCTCCAGCCAGATGGAGTACGTAGGAACGCCCGGGCATCTCGACTCGGGTCCAGCCTCAGGGATCGCTAAGTTCCGCCCCTCCTCGTCGCCGGCCGTCTGGCCTGGCTTCTGGTAGAGTGGTGCGGTTGTTATATTCTCCCTGATTCAGCTCGGGATGCCCCATTGTAATGATGGGAAGCGACAGTTTCCTCGTCAAAGAGGTTCTGTCTGAGAATTGGGGTGATTCACGGCCAGATTGGTGCATCTGCCTAATACGCTTTCCCCACGGCGGCGTAATTTCGGGAGTGTTAGATTCTGTCCGAACAAATCATCACTTTGCCCCACGCTTCGCATGCTCTTTTGATCCGGATTTCCACCCTTGTGTCTGAAGGAACCCCCAAAGCGGTATTGATGATGACATGTGATTCGCCTCCTGCAATATGAATGATGACCTTCAGTCCGTCTATTGCAGTAGTATGGTCGATTGATCCATTGTCCGCTTGCCGTCTTGGGCATTTCCTGGAAGACTGACCATCGTGGATTTCTGAGTTCGGGACACGCGATTCACCCTTTCTCATTTCCCTATGTTCGGATAAAATCTCAACGCCCCTAGCGTTGTCCCGCTCGTGTGTCGGAACAAGTTGGGGGGATGGTACATTGATTAGGTCTAAGGTCTCCTTTCCTAGGAATGACCTCCCTCTTTTCCTTAGAAATCCAGGCCCAATTGTGGATGCCTGATGCTTGGTTAACGCTCCCGCAAGACAATGAATTGTGGTTGAGCACGTTAAGCCAAAAGATGCAGATAAATATGTTGATTCATACAAATGGATCGAAGTATTGAGTAGCGGAAGCAAAATGTTCTGGGAATGGCAAAAACAAAGCCCCTAGGGATTAGCGTGATGAATGAATCTTTCCAACGCCGCTACCCTTTGGCTGGCGGCCTCCAGAGCTGCTTCTCACTCTCTGCATGCCCTCTCTTCGTCGGCGGTCGCAGCGCGCAGCTCGCCGATCTTGGCCTGTGCACGCTCCCGCTCGACTTGAAGTGTGACCATCTGGTGGCCCACCTCCATCAGCTGTACCTGGGCGTCATCCAGCTGGGCCGTCAATTGCTCCACAAGCTCAGTGCACGCTGCGACGAAGGCCTCCTTCTCTGCCGCCTGCCCTTCGAGGCGCCGGACATCCTGCTCCGCCACGAGGAGCGCCCGCGTGTTCTCTGACATGTCCCGACATTGTGCGACGTCAGCATGCCGACGGCTCTTGCGCATCTTTTTGGCCATGAAATCACGGACCGTCAGATGGAGGCGTCGAGCATCAGCTCCCCTAGCACACAGGAAGCACAACCAAGTTTGAAGCGATCCCATGCGCCCCAGCCACTCCGATGAGGGTCGCTTGAGGAAGCGCTGGATGCACTTCCACCCCCTGCGGCGCGTTATCCGGCTCTCCTCGATCGCCTCCGCGTCCGAGTCGTCCATCTCCTCGGGGTCGGCAGGCCGGTAGGCAGGGAAGGCAGCCAGCAGGTCTACTGCAGGGTCCGCCCCTGGGATGTCCTCACAGGGGATAGGTTCCCCAACATCTGGGCGACCTTCTTCTCTCGCCCCAGCGGCGTTGACACCCTCGTCAGCCCCCGACCTCTCTCCGATGGTGGCACCGCCGGCGTCCGTTGTCCCCTGATCAGCAGTTGGTGGGGTCGGCTCGGTGTGAGAAGTCTGTTCCGGAGAAGGCAGCATGTCTGCCACTGGTCCACTCGTGGATGGCCTGGGTTCGACGGCCCGACGAGCCTCCAGTATTGAGATCACTGCGCAAGGCATGCCGTGGTTAGTCACGGATCGTCAACGGAAAGCACCAACAGTAAAGTAAGAAGACTTACGGGAATCCAGAGCGTCATCTTCCGCTGTCCCAGCCGCCGCAGGAGCAATTGCAACAGGGGACCACTCAGCGCTTGTCAATTCAATGATGGGTGTCTGGCCCCCGCCCTGTCCTGCTGGCGCCTCTCCTACTCCTACTGAGGATGCCTGACCAACATCCGTGCACTCCTGAGGAAGGTGAAGAAATGGGTTAGAAGCTGCATAAGAGAATGGACGAAGCAGGTTGAGTAGGGATAGAAGCGGACCTCGAGGAGCTCAGTGATATCAATATTGTCAGAGACCGTCACCTCGCCGCTCTCCCACGGGCTCCCCGGATGGGACCTGCCCTCAGAGCCTTCATCCTCCCTCGTCTCCTCCTCTTCCTCGGAGTCATCGTTACTATCATCTTCCTCCGGCGGCCTCTGTTCTGGAGCAGGCTCCAGACCGAGCATCACCTTCACCAGAAGGGACGGCTCCGCACGCTGGCCACGTTGGCGCGCGTACTCGTCCATGGCCGTCAGATACGCATACCGCCGGTGGAAGTTCACCCTGTCGGCGACCTGAAGGCGCCCGACCTCTGGCAGATGGATTCCTTCTCTGGTTATCTTCTGCCAGATGGTTTCGGTCCCCAGCGACTGCCGCAGGGTCATCCAGGCCGACCACAGTGCTGGGAAGACTGCATCGTGGGAGGGTTCGAGCAGACGCCTTATCTGCTTCCCGAGCTGCTCCCCGACCACCGCATGTGCCCCCTCTCTGGGTGCTGAAGCCGTGGCGGCAATCTGCGATGTGCCCGCCGCCGAAGTCCCTGCCCGCGCCGGCTCCGCTGCTTGGCGCGCCTCCGTTCTCCCCCGCGTAACGGCGCCTCGCCTCCTTCCTTGATGCCCAGTCTCTGCACGGGTGACCTCGAGCCGCCGAACTGGCTTCTGTAGAATCCCCTCGGGGTACGCGATGGCCCAGTGTTCGGCGTACTCGGTTGCCAAGCCTGCGTCGACCCCGATAGGAGGGAGAGTGATGACATCGCCAGAGCCGAAAGCGGAAAACATTAGCCACATCTGACGAAGGACGCAATGGTTCGTCTCCTCCCGGACAGCAGCGAATACCCTCTTCGGCATCCGTTGAAGGCACCCGAACTGCCTGGCGAACCGGGTTGGCACGTAGGGCTCACATATCACCTTCCCGTCGATCCGAGCCATGATCACCCCGCCCCGCATGCTCAGGAAGTATTCGTGCTGCTCCAGCAGACCCTGCCCATTGTCGATCATCTGGCCAATGGGAGTGGGGAACAGGCTGAAGTTGAAATTGGCGTGATTGCCAATCTGAATCCTCACACCCTCCTCATTTAGGGTCATCGGAGCGACCCCCGCGATGTTCAGCAGGGAGGGTCGCAGGCCGTTGGCCGGAGGAATGACGGCGTTTGGAAACGTGTACCCACCTAGGTGAGCAGCCACCCAACTGTGGAAGAATTGAAAGGGCCCAAAGACCCTTCGTGGCGAACCCCCTCGCAAGATGCGTCCCAGGATGGCGTACAGCTTAGCCAGCACTGGGACCCCGAGGTTGAATCTTTTGTTGGCGGCCATGGCGCCCGCCATCACCAGTGTCGTCGGGCGGACGCCCATCCTCGCGTCCCGCACTGGCAGGAGCCACCCACTCAGAAAGGTGGCCAGGAACGCCGCGTACCGGACATTTGGGTCCCGGGCCTCGATGACGTGGTACTCCCATGAGCGGTAGTCTCCCGTCTCCAGGACCCGCCAGTACGACCCATTCCGGCTCCTCTGAGCCGCGGTCGGGCACCGCTTCCCTCTGCCTGGCATCTTGACCGCTGGGTCATGCTCCAAGAACTGGCTGAACCACTCCTTGTAGGCTATGTCCTTGCGGAAGTCCTTGACCTCGAGCCGCTACGTAGCCAGGTCCAGTAGATTCCATGTCAGGATGGGAGTTCGTGACCTGTCGCCCCAGGTGTTCCTCGGAGGCAGGAACTCATCGTATTGGTAACCCTCCAGCGGGATACCTCCAATGCAGTGGATGTCCCAGAGACCGATGCTGACCTCCCCATGATGAAGATGGAAGGTGTTGGTATCCGGGGACCAGCGGGTGAACAGCTCCGGCCCGAGCTCGGGCTGCTGGTAGAAGTGGAACTGTGACGTCCACACCGCCTCCAACAGGCCGATGTACCGCAGTTCCTCCGCGAAGTGGTCGTAGGTGTGGCGTACCCAGAACGACTAGGCCCAATCACTGGTAAAATTGCCCACAGACCGCAAATCCCAGTCCTTCATCCATCCCCTGGTGTCGTCAGTGACACTCTGGCGATACGTGCTCGAGTAGAGGGCTGGAGAGTTCTCCGCAGTAGGCTCACTCCCGGTAATGGTTCGCGTCCTCGGGTTCAGGACATAGACATTTAAGTGCCTGGTCTCCCTGGCAGGATGCCCGTTGTTGGTGATGTTGTAGCGGGGAAGCTCGTCCTCCCGAGTCACCCAGGTCCGTGGCGCATCAACCTCGAACCCCGGCACCAGAACCTCATCCAAGATGTCGTAGTTCCAGAGTGGCAGGTTGTCCGACAGCGGATACGTCTTCTGGGCTGGCGTCAGCAAATCAAAAAAGGATTGATTATTGGAAACAATCTCCTTGGCTCCGTAGACCTCCTCGTTCGCCGCCATCTCAGCTCTGCGAATGGCGGCATCCCCCTCATTCACTTGATTCGCGGCCATCTCAGAAGCTCCGGGAGTCGTGTGGGTTAAGGGATGAGGCGTGCGGAATCGGAGGAGGCTGGTAGAGAAATTTGGGAGTCAGCGCGCAATCCTAGTGGACGGCGCGCAATTGGGAAGTCTGTCGCATAAAACCCCAGTTATTTGCGCAAAACAAGCCGAAATCCGGATTGGTTTGCGCGCCGAACGGGCGAATTTCGCGCCATCAATGGCAATTTCGCGCACGAGAGCTTGGAATCTTATCGCGCAGAAAGCCTGTGTACGGCACGAGGGACCCAGGGCCCCCATTTATAGGCGAGGCCGGGTGTCTGCGCCGCGCGGAAAGCGCTTTACGCGACCACTTCAGCGAATTTCGCACCCGACGCCCTCTTTGCGCGCCCACGTCCCGCGCCGCCCTGGACTTCGGCATTCCGGCGTCTCCCTCGGAACCCGATCGTTGCGACCTCTCGCCGATCAGATTCCAAGGGGGGGCTTTTGTAGACACCGGAAAAGTCCGTTGCTCCTCAAACGAAGTTCCAAGTAAGGAAAGCGAGGTAATATTTGGAGTCAGAAGCATGTTTCGAAAGGCCCGAAGGCCTTGCACGAAATATCGGAGGCCCGCGCGCAATATTGGCTATGCGCGCGCAATCCTTCTAGGATTCGCGCAATGGGCCGAGTCGGCACGTAATTTTCCGTGCCCGACGCCCGTGCGCGGCCCTATTGCGCGCTGGGCCCCTATTTCGCGCCCGAGCCGAATTGCGCGCCCGTGAGCTGAATTGCGCGCCCGCGAGCCGAATTGCGCGCCCGCGAGCCGAATCGCGCGCCCGCGAACCGAATCGTGCGCCTGAGATTGCCTATAAATACAAGGCGACCCTTAATGTTTTGGAGGTTGCCAGAATTCGAAGAGTTGCTCGTGCGCGCAATCCCACCCCCTCCGCGCGCAATGCCGATCCTCAGGTAACATCCTTAATTTCGCGCAAGCAAGCCTCGGGGTTTGCCTTCGTGCGCAACCCCTTTGGCTTCTTTCCTTTGACCAACTCCTCACCCAAAGGCCTTCGCGCGCAAAAGAAGCTTCTTGCGCGCAATTGCCCCCCTGGTGCGCGTAATCCAGCCCGATTGCGCGCACCCCCCTTTACTAAGTGGTCATTCGTTAAAGAATGGGCCGTTGCCCCCGCGTGCTATCAGAGGCCCGGTGCGTGCAATCTCCATCTTCCGCGCGCAAAGCGCTGGCCCAATTGCGCGCCTGCCCGCCCAATTGCGCGCCGACCCGCGGTATTGCGCGCCAAGCTCCTCTTTTGCGCGCAAACCGCCAGGGTCGCCCCCTTTGACCCCCTGAGGGTACCTGCCTGCGTGGCGCCCGATGATCTTCATCCCGGGTGCCCGCACCGTGCGTTGTCTTCCCGTGCGGCCCTCCAGGCTCGTGCGAAGTGACACGGACCCATCAGCGGCAACTATACGTCCGCGCTGCAAGATGTTAAACTTCCAAGCACTTCGTCCCGCATGACGTTAAACTGCACTCCGTCCTGCATGACGCTAAACTGCACTTCGTCCTCAACACACGACGTTAAACTGTACTTCGTCCGGCAAGACGTTAAACCGTCCGCTTCGTCCTCAACACACGACGTTAAACTGTACTTCGTCCGGCAAGACGTTAAACTGTCTGCTTCATCCGATCTCGTGCCTCGAACGCAGGGTCCCCCACCCCGGTTTGGATGTGGCCCCCACCTGCTCGTCTCTGCAGGGATGTCGGGATTGCCCCTCTTTAGGAACGATTAATTTGAGTGGCCTTCGCCCACGGAGGTAGGGTATTACAAACCCCTAGTTTCTTGTGGGGGACTGCACATGTGTATCTCCATTGTGCTTCCCCACTGCCAAAGCTAGTGGAGGGCGTGACAGGGATCGAGGTGTCTCTCACCTTCGGCCCAAGTCCCTATTCAACTGAGCTTTGCCGCACTCAGGTTGCCTCAGTGCGTAAGTCCTGACAGAATGAATTATGTGGACTTTGATCTCTGTCTCCTAAACAGGGTACGTAGGAAGCCTCCCTGAGGTTCAAGCCCACCACCTGGTCGTCCCGGTCGTATTCACGTCGGTTCGTCCTTCAGTGGACCCCTCCCGGGTTCACATTCGCGTCGATTCACCTATGAATCCTCCCTTGTGGGGGACTGCGCATGTGTATCTCCATTGCGCTTCCCCACTGCCGAAGCCAGTAGAGAGCATGACAGGGGTCAAGGTCTCTCACCTTCGGCCCAAGTCCCTCTCCAACTGAGCTTTGCCGCATATGGGCCTCCTTAGAGTGTAAGCCCCAAACACCAGCGTCCAGCATGACGTGAAACTGTGATCCACCCGGCCGTTCCATCCCCCTCTGAGTGAGGTGGTTCGGTTTAATCCTCCACCCGGCAGCCTCGACCTCCTCGTGAGTTGGCTTGGCATCGTCCAGCATGACGTTAAACTGTATATCCAAACTACGCTGACTTTGATCCGCGCTAACGCGCGGTACGTAGGAAGCCTCTACGGGGTCCAAGCTCTTCACTCCATCATCCATCCTGATCCTTACCCGGGCCGCCACATCCCGGTGGGGTCATGCCACTGCATTCCACTCCACTTCACTCGGGAAGTCGCCCATGTGCTGGCCCCAGCGTCGGAGGTTCCCCGCAAGGGGTTCTGTCATCTGATCCACTCCTCGTGTTGATCAGTCTGATGCTGTCCCCGCTGGACGTTAAACTCGCGGCATACCCCGTGTTAAACATGGGAAGCTGAGGGAAACCTCAGGTGACGCAGTTCCCCGCACCCAGTGCGGGATGCCTCAGGCCATCACGCCTTCGAGAAGCCCTATTAGGGACGGAAGGCAGACATGCAGAGCCGCAGTGTTAAGACACGCCCCCAACACCCAGAGCTACCTGGTCTCCTCACCGTAGGTTGCTGCCCCGACTAGACTCTTTGGAGCATTTGGGCGGAAGCAGCGTAATTAACCGGTGTCCATGAAGATATGGCGCCGGGAACGAGATTCACGAACATTCTTAAATCTATGAGGGAGAACCGGATTAGGCGACGAGTTCCGAGGAGACGTCCACGGAAGGAGGAGCCGACATCCCATCATCCCAGTTTCGATCAAGGAGCAGACATCCCTGAATAAGGGACGGATGCCGCCCGCCTTTGGAAAGCGGGACTGCAGGGCCACAAGCCGCGCTCCCATCCCCTCGGGTCGACGGGCGCATGCGCAAACGCGTCCTGGCGGAACAGCGTCGAAACAGAAACCCGACGCACATCCGCACCGAAACAACCCCTATAATTTTTTCTTCTAGAGACAATGTTATACCAAAAATTCCAAAAAATAAACCATGAAACCTGCCCAGATAGTCTCTAAAAATATCACCACATCCTGTAGTTCCCGGGATGCCTTTAGAGGCACCATCGATATTCACTTTGAGCCATACTTGAGGTCGAGCTTGCCAGAATAACTCAAAGGTGCATCTAGGATATCTGTATAAAACATCAATCCTAAGGTGGTGAAGGATCTCAATTTCACCAACAATGTTGTCAAAATAAGCTTTTCAAATCAAGGCAACATCCTGGATGACAGTGAGAATCCGCGTCCTACTTGAATTGGGCATGAATGAGAAATTATTATAAAAAATATTATTTCTATCATACCAGATCACATGAAGGGGCTCAAAAAAAGTAGTCATTAAATGTTCTTGATTTCTTGAGAAGATTCAAAATCTACACAACACTATAATTGAGATTTTATAGAATTAAGAAGTAACCATCTGCAACCAAAAATGTCAAGAATGTAATTACAATGATATATAGTTGTGGAACAAGATAGAAACAAATGATTAGAATCCTCTCTATGTTGGTTGTACATGTGACATCTAGAACAAAGTTAAATCCCAAAATACCGAAGAAAAACTTCACTAGGGACCCTGTTATGAGAAATATGCCAAACAAGAGTAAGCCTCGAGGGCTAAATCCAAGGTTTTCTAAAACATTTCAAACAATATAAGATAAAATTAGAATTCATGAAATTGTAATTGTAGAAACATTTGTAATCGAGGACACCATTATAAGAAGGTTCCCAAAGGAGTAAATCCTTAGAATTAGAGAAGGGATAATTTTCAATAACATGACTGATGAAAATTGGAAGGTTGATGTAATGAGAGTTAACAACATCCCTAATGGTGGAATTGGTATTATTAGAAAGAGAATTAGGAGGCAACATAGAGATTAATGGAACACCAGTCCAATTGTCAAGCCAAAAATTCATGGAGGAATTAGAACTAACCACCAATATAGAGCTGTTCATAATGTTGGTGAAGGATTTCCTAATAGATGGCCAGATAGAAGAAGTAATGTAGCTCAAGTTTCCTTTTTTAAGCTTAGTAAGGAATCTTTTTTTGAGAAATGAATTGGAATTAGAGGTATTGTAAAGAAACCTCCAAGTCATCCTAGATTGAAGAGCATCATTAAAGAGATTAAGTTTTTTTATTCCAATCCCACCCTTGTCTAAAGGTTTACAAGAGGTGGACCAAGTTATGGTCACAAGCTTCCTTTCAATCATGCTTCCGGTCCAAAAACATATTTTTAATGTAAACGTTGATTTTTTTAAGAAGACCAGTAGGCCATTTGTAAACCATCATTGAGTAAACCGTTTTATAGAAAATTGTAGAATTCAAAAGACAAATTCAACCAACCATATAAAGAGATTTACCCTTCCAATAAGAAAGTTGATTGGTAATTTGATCAACAATGCTGTAAAAATTACTGGATTTAGGTCTTCCACAGAAGATAAGAACACCAAGTTAAGTGAAGGGGTAGGAACCTTCCTTGATTTCTAAATAATTTTTGATATTACCCTTCCTGTTAGAACCAAAATTTTTCCCAAAGAAAACAAAGGATTTATTCCAACTTATGGATTGACCAGAGATTTCTTCATAATGAGACAGAGCATTTTTAAGATTTTGGATATTAATTTTATCACCTTGAAGGAACAGAATGATGTCACCAATATATATGAGATGTGTGGGAACATTATATTATGATAATATCATAAACGTTATATTATTAACAAAATCTGTATTTTTTTACTTTTCACCCAAGAATAAATTATTTTTAAAAAAATCTCAAATATTATCCATTGGATAATTTTGAAATGTTGAATTACAAAATTAAGTTATTTTTGTAAAATTAATTTTATAAAATTTATAAATATATATTTAAATTAAATTCCAATATATATATAGAAAAACTTATTTTATTTAAAAGTTCCCTTTTAAAATATTAAGTGTTCTTAATTCAATTTTTTATGAATTTATAATTGATTAAAAACTTTTTTATTTTATTGAGGTTTTATTATTATTAAATTTTATTATTAATAAATATACCATAGATAATTTTAGTTTGATGTTCCATGTGGTGCAAGCTATCAAAAATAGTATTAATTTAGAAAAATATATATACTAAAATGTCAGGTTGTTACATTATCCCCCCTCTGCCACCCCTTAAATAAACTACATGCTCTCATTTTTAATTATCATTTAGAAAACAATGAATATATAATATTAATAAAAAAATCAAGATATATCTTCTTCTAATATATCCACCTCACTATCCACAGTACAACTAAGAAACCATTTATCCAAGTTATGTTTCTTTAGGAGTTTTAAGAGATATACCTTTCACAACTTCATTTCCATGATCCAATTTCCAACCAAATACTATAACCAAACAAGTTATGATAATTTTAAATAAAATAAAAGTAAGTTATTATATGAATATTAAAATTCAATCCTAAGATGTGTTCTCCAATGACACCATCATTTGAACCTATGATAATTTTTCTTGAACTCTGATATAAATAGACATCCTATCACCCATTTAATTTGACCTAGATTTTATATTTTCATTTTCCTATTAAGTTCTCTAACCTAACTCATCATTGAATTCAAATATATTTAAATCCTTTATATTGGTTTGTAAGGATAATATGATTAACCAAAGAATATCCCATGGAGTATCTATCCAGGTGTGTTTTCTTAGGCCCACTCTTTGTAAACTAGAGTAATGATTAATTTTATACTAAATCATCCTTTTAGGGTGATAACCCCAAGGTGAATTTGTGTCATGGATGCATCCAATTACCAATATCAAAAAAATGATGTAATTATTCATTGAACCACTCAATCTCTTCTATATCAAAACTTAGGGATGTTATCATATACATAGAATTAACACTTAAACTTATCCCATGGGATTCTACTAAATAAATATCATACTAAAACTAAAATCACCAAAGTAATCCCAAAAAACAACTAAATCATGCTATGATACTAATTGATGTTCCCCAAAACTACACTACTGAATCTAGTGCTAAAAAATATTTAATTAAAGTATGTATTCCATATAAAGTGAGATAAAACTATATTTATTTTTCAATATTACAATAAGATAAACATTGCATCTCACAATAGTCACACAATCCTAATAATGGGAGGCTTAGTTTCCTTAATGAACGATTACATAGGAAACTTATTTAACAAAAATTGTGAAAATTTTACCATAATTTAACCACACTAGACTCTCATCCAGACTCATTATAAGTTATACTAATCTTCATTACCCGATGAAGGGAAACCTAAGAAAGGGGTGAGATTACATTTTTAGTAAGGGAAAATATTATAGTCAATAATCAAAGGCTATAAGTGAGAATAAGAAATCATGTGATATAATAATATAATTAACATTCATGAGCACATAATAAGGTGTTTATACCAAAATAAAAATAGAACATAAAATAAAGATCACATTATAAGGATATGTGCATAACATAAGACAAGGGACATCGTAATAAGATTATGCTGAAAAAACATATGGATTTGGAATAATCATAGGCATGAAAAAAAAATATAGTGAGCATATTTTAACTTTAAGTAAGACCACGCATAGTCCTAAGATTATAGTTAAAACATAACTAGTTCAATGCATATTAATGTGAATATAGCTTAACCCCAACTAGTTTCACGCACTGTCAAATGAATATAGATTAACCATAGCTAGGTCAATATAGAGTCATATGAATATAGATTAACCACAACATAGTCTATAAACATCCATTAAAACATTAATTTACAATAACTAGGTCTATGAAAATTCATATGAACACATCTTTACCATAGCTAGGTCCATAGACAATCATCTGAACATATCATAATAATAACTAGGTCTATGCAAGATCATGTGAGCATAGATCAAATGTTTCTAGGTACACACAAAAATATAATCTCATGATATATCAAACTTTACCTAATACATCGTAGAGTTATAACAAACCCACCCATCTAGTCATTATAACATATACTTATGTGTTCCATAATAACATGAATTCAAATAAAATTCTAACATCACTTGAAAAAGCTTTGATAAAAATGAATGGGTTTCTAAAAAACACCAATAGGACATCTCCTAAGACATCCAGAGATACATGGTAGATGGGTATCATTTAGATTATAAACTCATTCAAGAATATGATACATCCAAAGATATAAAAAAAATCATTTTATAATGTAATTTGGAAAATCACTTTGGAAATAAGGAATATCTTTGTTTTTTGAAAAAAAAATATTCAAATTAATAAATTATAAAACAAATTTGAGAAGGAAATATTATTTAAAAAACCTATAAAATCTTGTAGATGAAGTTTCATATAAAATGATAAAAATGGTGATAAGGTGGGTTCATAAGAAAAATAATTTAAATAAATTCTTTTTCACACATTTATCAAAATGAAAAATGGGAAAAATGTAAAAAAATATTATATTAAACATTTTTTGGGAAATTAAAACTACTTATAAATGGCCTAATTCAATTTTTTAAATATATATTGGGATATCCAAAAAATAAGGAGAGGAATATAAAAATATGAGTTTTTAAAATAGGATTTTAGAAACACACATCACCTAAATATAATTATAAAAGATCCTTGTGAAAAAACAATAAAGAGAAAAAAACTAACCAAATATAAAAAAAGGAGAAGAAAATGATGGTGGTTTTAAATATAAAGATCTTAAAAATTCCCCATACAGGTAATCATATGTGAGAAAACTCGATTTATAAGTGAGATTGGAAATTGAACTCTTAAAAATTTGAGAAACATTGAATTGAAATACATTTGAAGAAGGAACGTGATATTGATCTTCAAAAACCATGAATTAAATTAGTTGTATGAAAATACATAGTCATTGGGATGCAGATACACCATAAAGTATATCAAGGTGTATAATATGAATTAAATCTCAAGGAAATAAAATTTGAGGTAAAGAACCTCTTTCTTTGTATTCTCACATACTTGAACAAGGTCTAAAATCTTATGTAATAAATATAAAAAAATTAATCAATTATCCCAAAACCTTATTCACACACACACACATATATATTCTTTTAAAAATTTCATTTATAATTATTATCTACAAGTAAATTAGTTTGTTGTTATCTATTTCTTATATCAAGTGTGAGTAGCTGGGATCATTTTGAACTAGTTTCATAATAGCAGTGTATTTATCCATACTTCTCCCAAATTTTATAATTACAAGATTATTAAATATATAATAGTAATTTTTTTAAATTATTCTTTAATTTTAAATTCATAAGGTGAAGTACATGGATATGTCTCTTAAAAAAGGAAGGTGGGATGAACTAATTTTGGCATGTTTAATAATTGAAAAGTGATATATAAATAATTATATTAAATATTAATATCAACATTAAATAATAATTAAAAATTATTAAGTGGATTTTTATAAAATGATATTACCATTACATAACATTCCTTAATCATTCATGGTTTAAACATTATAACAGCATTCACATGGGTGGTAAAAACCGACCCAAACAAGAGTGTGTTATTATGATTATTTTAATACGAACACAGTTTTATGAAATATTAGTATAAATTTTATTAAATCATAAAAGTGTAATAAATATAATTTAACTTTATTAAATTGATTCTTATAAACATCCATGTAGTGTGGTGCTGAAAAATGTAACCCATCATTCGTGGGGGTGATAGTTTATTGTACGCATGATTAACAATTCCATTTCTCAACAAATTGGATAAAATAGAGGTGTATAATAAATTATAATTTAATTATTATAACTGGGAAATATTAAGAATATTAATCCATCAAATACAACCTTGTTACAAATAATGAAATTCGTTGATAAATAATGGAAAATGTCATTTCATGTAAGAGGCAGTCCACACAAACACACAATTGATGTTCTTTTGTTTTTAAATGTGGTAGTAAGAAATACATAATTTCTTATAGATTAATTTAATAACAGTTTAGTATAACATTTTTATTATTTCCATTATATTACTATGGTTATGTTCATATTGTAAATGAAAAATTAAGAATAAATCGTTAAGGATTAATTAATACTCATGTTTTGACCTTGAACTTTTTCTTGAATGCTCTTTGGAAATATAGAGATTATGATTACTAATTGATACCATATGATTTTTAAATTGAGGTAAGATTCCTGTAGAATAAAAATTGTAGAGATTTATGATGAAATTATAAGAAATAAGGGTGGAATGAATGGGTGGATGTTTTTCCCTTTTATAAGTGAAGAAAACTATACTTTTGTGAATTCCCATTATTTTTCAATGGTGGGATGAAACTACTCAATGGTAAATGAAAAAAGTGAAATAATAGATTTTGTGTGATATAATTATAATAAGTACTCTACTCCACGTTTTTTCATATTTTTTAAACCTGTTTTATTCCTTTTACTACTTGATTTTTACATTTTACCATTTGGTTTTTAACTTGGTAACTAGTTTTAACCCACATAATATATACCTTATTAAAAATATAAGGTAAAAATCATAAAAAAACTAGGTATCAAAAACTAAATTTAAAACCCATATAATCTAATTCAATTTATAAAAAATATAAAATAAACTTTTAAATAGACACTTTTAATATAAGAAAAAAATGGTTTTGTATAAAAAATTTTGTTTTCATCATTGAGTGTTCTTAATTTTATTTATAATATATTGAAAATTAAATTTTTGATAATAGATTTATATATATGTTTAGATATTACACTAAACTCATTTTTAATAGTTTAATTTATTTGATTATATAATAATTACACAATATTAATAAAATAATTCTTTGAAAACAATAGTTTTACTATTATCGTAGTCATTAACTTTAATCTTAGTAATCATGATTTTAGGGAAAATTTTTAAATTGAAATTATTAAATATTATAAATAAACTGATCAAAAATATTAAATCCATTTTATATATTTAATTTATACAATTGATGAAAAACAATTTTTAATATAAGAGAATAAAAACCGTTTATAGAGTTAATTAGTACTTAAGTTTCCAAAATGTTAAACATTGGTTTTATAAATTATAAATAGTATTTTTGAATGATTATTTTTAATTTATAAATATATATTTTCATATATTTTTTAATAAACTTTTAATCCATTCTTGTATCATGTTAATTTCATAAAATGGATAATATTATAAAAAATTGTTCTTTTTACTATTAACCAAAAAATAAATTATTTTAAAAAAATATATCAAAACTTCATCTTAGGATAATTTTGATATGTTGAATTAAAAAATTAAATCCATTTTTTAAAATTATAATTATAAAATTTATAAAATTATCTTTTAAATAAAAAATCAAAGTATATAAATAGAAACATTTTTTTAGAAAATTAACCTTGTAAAAGTTTAAATGTTCTTAATCGTATTTCATTAATTTATAATTGATGATAATATTTTTTATTTTCTAGGGTTTTTATTATTCTTAAATTATTTTGATAATAAATATATTGTAGATCAATTTATTTTAGTGTTGTGCGTAGAGTAGGCTGTCAAATATAGAATTAACTTTGAAAAATTATATTTCAAAATCTGAGGGTGTTACCAATACCAGAATTAAATAAATAAATAATGGATAAAACATATATCTCACCATTATCTATCTATCATGGTACTATAAATATTTATATAGATCTCTGATAGAATCTATGGTAGGACAACATGCTGAGGATTATTGCGGAGTATGTATCTCGATGCCTGATATATCAGTAAGTTAAGGCTAAATGTTAGAAGTTTAAGGGGATGATGAATACATGTCCCATATCTGTATTGACACTGGAAAACACCATGGATTTATTATTATAAATCCCTATGAAATCTAATATTCATAATCCAATTTGGGTTATAGTTGATATCCCTATTATTTCAATGCATTTAAATGCTATTAAATAATATTTCTCACCTGACCAACTTTTTATGATATACAGTAAGGAAGTGGTAAGTTTCAATGAAGTACCAATATTAATCATATCTAATCGAGATATGAATTTTTGTAAGAAGTTTTAGAGAAGTATTTAATAAGAATTGAATTCATATTTGGACATTATCATTGTATATCATCCTCAGATAAATTCTCAAAAATGATAGAACAATTCAAACACAAGAAGATGTGATGAGGTATTTCTATGGATATCAAAGGTGATTGGGATCAACAACTTCTTCAAGTTCAATTTTACTTCAATAATAGATTTCACTTGAGTATTCTAAAGTATCTTTATAAACCATAATATGGAAATAAATACAGAACTCTAACAAGTCAGGATGAAGTTGAGGAATAAAGGATACTAATATTGGATCTCTCTAAGTAAATATAAGAGAAAGTTAGAGTCATCCAAAAGCACATCAATTTAGCTTAGAGTCTAAAAAAGATTTATGTTGATAACTATTAATAGGATCTACTTTTTGATGTTTTATAGAAGTTATTTTTATGTATATATCCTAAAAATAAGGTAATAATATTTGGAAATAATGGTAATATGATCCCTAGATAAATTTTCCCCTTTGAGGTTCTTAGTCATATCAGGATGGTATCTTATAGCTTGGTGCTTTAAAAAAACTCTTCTAAGTTCATGATTTTTTTCATGTATCTATGTTAAGGTAGTACATACCTAACCCTTCACATGTACTTAACTCTGAGGTCATACCAATTGAACAAGATATTTTGTATGAGGAATAACTAGTATAAATCTATGATCGAGAGACAAGGATCTACAAAACCAGACCAACAACCTAGTCAAAGTTTTGTGGTGAAACTATAAATTTGGGGAAGCTATGTGGGAACCCGATGGTGTAATCAGTTAAAAGTATCCACATTTATTTTTTTAATTGTAATGGAATTTCATGGGAGAAATTCTTATAAGGGGGTTAGAATGTATCATTGTGATATTTTAGAATATATTTATCTTTAATAAATTTTTTGTGTTCAGTAGCTTGTGATGAACAAAACATAAAACATAAGTGAATAATGCCTTAATAAAAATATAAAATCATAGAAATTGATAAAATAAATTATTTTTTAAAATGTTTTAAATTCACTTAAATAAATTATGTTGATCCTATAAAAACAACTATGAACTATTTAATTGAATTATGCATTTTTGTTGAATTTTTTACTATTGAGGAATGGCATAAAAAAATTATTAATATAATTAAGTCACTAAAATCAATTAATTATGTTCATGAAATAGTTGATAAATTATAAGGAATTTTAGTCTAATAATTATTGGCAAAATAGAAATGTTTTATTTAAAAAAATGTTTTATTTATATTTATTTATTTATTTATTTAAAAGTTAGTTTAACTTATTTTAATTATTAAAAATATAGAATTGTATTATTTACACATTTTTAAAAATTAATTTTCATTCATACATTTATTATCAATTTTTTATAAATAAAGATAAAATGATTTGAAGGTAAATATATATATATTTTTTCTAAAAATTGTTTTTATGCAAGAAATATATTTTTATGCTAATAAAATAAATTAATTGTTATTTATGAATGATTTTATAATTATTTTGTGATAATATATTAAATAATGTAAATTATAATTCATCTAATTTTTTTTAATATGAAATAAATAAGAATAATGTTTTTCTTCTTAAAAATAATCTTTTTTTCTAAAAGTTGTTTCTATGCATTTTTTGTGTGGATATTGGAATTGATTTCTTCAACATCTAGGAACTAAATATTTTAAAATGGATTCCATACTTTAAATAATAAAAATAATTATTAAGTAATAAATTCAACCTAATTTTTATCCATAATAAATAATAACCACAATAAGAGTTAATCAACATCATAAGGGTTAAAAGAGTTAACAAGGTGGTTAAACTATGATATAAGGCTTAAATTATCAATAAAATAAGTCTAGATATTCTTTTTTGAGTGGATTTAGACCATAAATTATGCAATATATGAAACATTTCCCATTTGTTCACATTACTATGAAAATTACCTTATATTATTTTAAAAAAATTAATATTTAAAAGGTTTCCACTCCCCTCATTGATAAAAGGGAACTCCCTCTCCTCACTTATTCACAAACATTGAGCATTATATCATAGAAAATTCCTAATAAATTCACTCATAAAATTTAATCCTTGTTTTTAAGACACTTTTTATCATTAAAAATCTATCCTAAGAAGGATCATGGTGTAACCCAAATGAAGATACCCAAAGAATATGTAATCATCTTAACTGAGTTATTTCATATTTATTTATTATTAAAATTCCTTTAAATATATTGTACCCATCCAAATATAAAAAAATAAGATTCATAAATATACTGAAATTTTATTATGTTTATATAATAACCATTATCTATTTCTCATCCTTCTAATGGAAAATGAACGTATCAATCATGCACACATATGGACTACCATCTCTGTGAATAAACACCTTTAATTTTTCATCACTACCTCACATGGATGGTTATATTAATTTATTTAATTTATATTTATGGTATTTATGATATAATTATAATTTTTTAATGAAAAATTATTATTTACCATCCCTTATTTCAATTCATTGAAAAATTGAAGCATTACATGTGCATATTAACTCATCAATGGAATGATATAATTAATTTTCATAACCTACTTACATGGATTTTTCTAAAAGTTTATATAATTAATAAATTTTATATTTATTACTAATTATGATTTTTGAGCTTATACAACCACGGCCATGGTGCATACACCAAAATTTCAATAAGATTCATGAAAAATGAAACTATTAACACCCATGATATTGATTTTAGTGTAGTATAATTTTTAAATGTGTGATAAAAAATTATAACTGAATCATATATACTTTAATAAATATTGTTTATATATATATTTATAATAAGTCTAAATTTACTAAACATGATGTCAGATAATGTGTAATTAAATTTAAGACACGATGTAAGGCTTTATGTTGCAATATTATTTTTCATTGAGAATATTTATATTTTACTCTCCTTTGGGGAAATTTTATACTATATATCTATCTCTTAAAAACCATATCTTTTATCATAATTTAGTTATTTGTTTATTTTTCAAGTATTATTTCCATTTTCCCCTCTTTGGTACTCTAAATATTGATAGAATATTTTTAAGTAGAGGAAACCATATTTCTTCTTTTTGGATATGAATATTTTTATTCTATGTACATATTCTTTAAAATGTTTCATGAATCTTTTTTATTATAAAATAATTGTATAATATAATTTACATACATATTTAACTTTATTTAAAATATTTTAAAAATTAATTATTATAATTTTTTCTATATACGTTATATTTTACTTTTTACAAAAGTGTAAAAAGAATCTCTTTAAATGTTTACCGAATAAATGGATTTTCCCACCATCATGATCATTTTTTTGTTTTCAAGATTTACCTAAAAGTTTATATTGTTTTGAAAATAATATCATGTTTCTATTTTTCTTATAATTTTTAGTTTTATTTAATTTACCAAATAAAAAGGTTGCTTTCTCCTATTTTTCATGTAATTTTTTTAATTCTTTAAGAAAAGTATTTTTTTCATCTATTCCAATATCCTTTTAGGATTTTTATACTTCACTAGGGGTATGATATTATAAAAACATAAACTTGTTTTCTTTTGATGGATTATGATGATGATGTTCTAAGGAATTTTTTATGAATCCATTTTCTTTCCCAATGGTCAATTAAGCTACAATGAAATGATGAAAATTGTTATGATCTTATGGTACACTTAAGTAATAATTTTATTACATGATAGGTGGTCCAATAATTATATATCCCAATAATGATTTGTGTAATGATTTATATGTCATGAAATAATATGATATAGAATTGGAATTAAACCCTGTCCAATTTGGGACTTTATCCACAGTGAATGAAAACGGAATGTGGAGTGAACCCAATCCACTATAGAAATATATCTACTATGTTATGATGTTTTTGGCAGTAATCCATGTCTAATAAAATGGTTTTATAGGATTTTTATTATTCCAAACTCTTATGACATGCTTTTATGCTTATCCTTTTCTCTCATTGATCATGATTGATTATTGATGATTCCTCACCCTTATGGATAAATTCTTTTTTTATGACAACATTTTATGTCATGGACCCTAATTTACTATATACGATTAATTTGGTCTAAACTAATAAATTTATGATCATTCCCTATTACCCTTATGATTATATTATTCTCACATATAATATTTTATTGATGTCCCACATGTTTAACCTTACTGGTAATCTGATATCACCATTTTAATTGTTTCCATTTTCCTCCTATTATAAAGAAAGGTATTAATTAGGATATGTGTAATAAGAGTACTATGTGAGAATAACTTTATGGGATATATTAAAAATATATAAAAAATAAGATAATTATGTATCTATTCTTCAAAGATAATAAACTTTTATTGTTATAGGGAATTAATTATTATGTAAAATATTATGAATTCATCTAATATGAAGATATATATATATATATTTAGGTTATGCTCAGGTTAGAAAAAAAAATGGTGGTGATTATATAAAATTAAAATGAATTCAATTAAGTGATATTGTATGAATTATATGTTCTTAGTCTTAGGATCTTCTAATTTCTGTGATTTAGATATAGTTTTGGGGTGTAATCCTCATGTGTTTATAATTAGAGTGCTGTAATAGGACACTCCAATTAACCATAGGATGGTCAACTATATGGATGTGCATTCCTAGGGAATAAATTTTTATGATTTTCAACATCAGATATTAGAGAAGTATGAGGGGACTATCATTAATATGTAGATAGGTAAATGCATATAGAATCTCAATAATTCGTTAATTATAATTTTTGTATATGAGGAGCATTGGATTTAATTTATTTTATAGATTATTTTCATTGGTATTTCTCGTGCTTGACCATCAACAAAGTTTATCATGAATTGGGTCGTCAGTTCCTTGGGAATCCTCAACAGGTGTAACCTTTAAGGCCTTATCAGCAATAGAAGGTTCAATATTTTTTTGTAAATTATATGTGAAATGGAAAATATTTAGGGAAACATTATGATATTACTCATACTTGGGTATATGTGGTTGAGTAAGGTCATGTAGGAATTCATTATCAGGGGAGGTGAGGTAAAGGAGCAGGTCATGGCCAGTTTCATTCCAAAGAGTTTCCATCTATATGTGGGTCAAATATTTTATAAAATAACATATATTTTTATTATAATTTATTATATTGTTTATTTGATTAAATATATATTCACTAATTAATCTTTCTCACCATCTTCTAAGATCTATGACTTATAGTTGGAAACTTCTAGTACCCTGGGTGGTGACTACACCAGCTTGAGTTTTGTTAACTTTACTTGAGGTTTGTTTGGGGTGTGGAATGAGAATGGGGTAGAATCATTTGGCATGTGATTTCTTATTATTGATAATATAATCATATGATTTCATCCTTGGTGTAGTTTTATTGTAATCTATTCAAGTTGTTTGTAATTTTTTTAGGAGGATAGTTTCCTTCATTGATATGAAAGGTGAGTATGAATTGTTCATTAGTGAGAAAGCTCATCCATTAGATCATAGATGTTTGGATCACCTTTAATATAATATTGTGAGGTTTATGTTAGATTTATATGAAGTTTAGGTATCTATATTTCTTAGATTTACCATGTAATTTCCTATTTTTTTTCCAAAATAGGTTGTGATGTTATCCCCTTGACATGATTCCTTTTAAGTGAAATATGCGTGGTTCAGTGTCTCACCAATTTCTATAGATCCTTATTAAATTACACCATCTAATTTTTAAGATTTAAAAATTTAGATCAATGATTTCACAAAAAATTTGTTAATCTAGCCCAATATATCTCCTTGTGGTTTAATAATTTTTTTCACTAAGAAGGAGAATGGTAGTCTAAGGTTTTTATAGACAAGTGATAGTTTAACTAAGTGATAGTAAAGAACCAGTGTCTTATCCTAAGGATTGATTTCCTATTCAATCAATTGAATGAAACAAGTTAGTTTTTCGAGATTGATCAATGGGATATATATCATCATATGAGGTTCAAAGGGGAGGATATCTTAAAGACTACTATCTAGTGTCATTATAGAAATTTCAAGTGTATATTTTTTTGGTTTAGTGTCAAGAACACCCCAACTATTTTAATGTTATTAATGAAAATATTTTTTATGGTTTCCCACATGAAATACAGATAGTGTACATTGATTAAATTATTTGGTATTCAAAGGTAAAGTGGGGTCATGTTTTATGTTTCATGGATATTAAAGAATTTATCTATAAATTTCAATTTTATGGAATGATTTCTATGAAAAAGTTCAAGATATACAAGGTACATTTTTGATGATATGTTATGTATCATCCTAAATTGAAAATAGATTCTTCGAAGATTGAGGTTTTTTATAGGAGGCTACCAAGAATATTGAAGAGGTTCATAGCTTTTATGTCCATTAATTATTTTATTAGATATTCATGTCAAATTTCAATAAGACTGTGTATCCATTAAAATCCTTGACCAATAATAACAAGTAATTTATATGGACTTAATGGTGTTAGAAATCATTTAAGTATCTGAAGGAGAATCTTATTAGTACTCAATTTCTTTCTTCTCTGAAAGAGGAAGTAATGTTTGAATTTTTCTATATGCTTCTATACTTTTTATAGGTTGTATCCTAATATAGAAAAAAGTGGTGATTTAATATGTGTTTTTGATGTACTCTTGAATATAATTCAACTCATGATCTTGAGTTGGTGGAAGTATTTTTTTTCTATGAAGATATGACACAATTAGATCATCAATGAGAAACTTATGGTCTATACATACCATAAGAACCATAGGTATATTTTTCTATTAATGTGATTTAAATATTTATTAGTAGTGGTGGATATAATTCTTATATAACTATGACTTAAAGATATCATATAACTTAGGTAATGGAAATTTTAAAGTCAATGTGATGAGTAGGGAGTCTCATGTTGTTTTCTTGGGTTAAGATATGCATAGTGGATTATATAAGATCTTTCATATTTTCATCTTGGTAAAAAGATAATTAGTCGTAGAGATTGACAATATCAGATGAGGTATATTCATATTTGAAGTAGTAGGTAGAGGAGTCTCATTTGGGAGATCTTCAAGTGGTGATTTAACATGATCATATTGTATATGAAGATACTAATAAGTGCTGCTCAATGGATGATTAGCATCATGTGTTATCTATGGTAAAGAACTTCATTATTTCATGGGTGCAAGATATAGTTCTTCAAAAGTTTCATAACATAAATATAATAGTTAATATTAGTATATAAAAGATGTATCATTCTTTAAGAAGTCAATTTAGGTATCTTGAGATGAATATTTCAATTCTGTATTTTGTCTCTTGGTTTATTGTTTTTCAGTGGTTGAAATCTGAGCATTATGTTCTAAATAGTTTGTTTCAAGAATAGGGAGTTCAATAGTTTATGTGGGAGGTCATATTTATGGATTTAATTACTATTTTTTCTCAACCTCAGGGTGGATGTGAATTGATCTAAGTGATTGTTGATCATTTGATAAAGTATGATCATTTCATGGTGATCAAGTAGTTGAGTGTGGTGGATGATTTTTTGATGTTGTGTGTAGAGGTTATGGCCTCAATAAATGTAATTACCATAAAATATGGGAGAATAAAAGTATGATTATTTCTAAAAATGACCCTCCATAATGATATTGTCCCACTATTAGTACAAACATATCTCCCCATCATGATAGATATAAATTGAAAAAATAAATTAAAAAAAGGACATAATTAATTTTAACTTACTTCACACAAACTAGAATAATCCATGGAGCATAAAATGGTAACATAATGATGCCCTAGAAACACTAAACACACCGATTGTTTAAAATTTCCAAAGTAAACTCATTGCCCTCCCTATTTTATAACCAATAATAATTTTAGAACTCACTTCATTATCAACTAAAGTTTACTTAGTACTCCTTAAGAATATTTCTCATATGAATTGAATCAATTATATTTACACCATAATTATTGTTTCTAGAATCTATACTTTTATCATAATTATGAATTCCACTTGATTAAATAAAATTATAGGTAATTCCCTTAAGGTTCACATAAACCCATTTTGTGAACACTTGATGTTCACATAAATCACATTCATATAAACTCTTGATCACATAAATTCCTTTATATGTATAGATATTGATCATGTAAATTAATTTATATAATAAATATGTTAATGTAATTCGTATTGGATCATCTCTAAGATAAATTCTATACATAATTACATGACTAGTAATCTTTTTATAGAAAAAAACCATCAGAAACACATATGTTGTACAACCCTATGAAATTATAGAGAACATTCCATTAATATTTTTTAACTTCACTACGTTCGCACAACTGCTATTTCGATTTTTTGATAATTTTTTCATGCATCTACCTAGATTGGATGAGAACCCTTCCTTTATGACATATTTCAACACAATATTTTTTGAATAGATATTAAACTCTTCTAGAGGCATTTCTATAGAAATTTCCTCATATTATTATTCACCATATAACTATATCAATATGAATTTTCAGCAAAAAATAACCCAAAATATCCCAAAATTTTTTTCTAGGAATTTTTTTAGCAGTATCCCCCTTTGGATTTGTTGATAACACTTCAAAATCCTTAACTAACTTATTGAAAAACATTTTTCAATTCTTATAGAAAACACTATCTTCCCTCTATAACACTATATTCCAACCAAATATTTCTTTTACATGAAATCTAATTACACATGAGTTTTGTTTTATATTATAAACAATAGTATGATGAAAATTTCATTGATAAAACACTTCATTAAGCTCAATAACCTCTTAGTTATTTGAAACCACTCCTTTTTTATTTTATCCTAGTGTATGAATATTGAAAAACTCTATCCTATATTTTATCTTCTTAATGATACTCACACACATGAATGTTTTAACCAATATATCCCTTGTTATCCCCTTTCAATATTAATAAATCTCTCCCATATTCATGAAAAATATATCCCCCATTGTTAATGAACTTGAAGTCACTACTTTATGACCTTTAATAGGAAGAAAAATCTCTAACACATTAGGAAACCTACGATGTGCCTTGGGGAATAGTGGCACTTAAATACAATCTTATGTAAGTGTTTATGGTCAATAATAATCTGAGTTCAAGTAGATTCCTCTCAAACCTCCCCATGACCATAGAACTTGTTAGAATATCTATGATGTGATGTTTTTTATGAACATTTTTCAAATTCACTAACCAATGTTCAAATTTATATTTTATGGAGTGATACTAATTTTCAATTTTCATCAACCTTGATTAATGTATGGTATTTTTTATAATTTTTATGGAACTTTAATTGAAAAATTTAACACTAATAGAATAATTCACTTCTACTCTCATATACTCTATTTATTTCCACATACATAATATTTGTGTAAAATCTTGAGTGAACAAAATATATTTATCATATTTTTTAAACAATGAAAAACAATATTTTCTTATGATATTGCACTAAATTAAAAATTATAAAATATAAAATGGACCACCTAATGATGACTTTATATCATCTTATAAACTCTCCAAATATGTATTTCTATATCATAATATATTTTTCTCTAATTTGGAATTGTAATGAAATTTTAAATATGTCATCCCATTGATATAACGAAATATTTTATATGATCTCTATTAGTGGATTTACTTGGGATTATACTATTACCCTATGGATCGAAATGTGGAAAACACAATGTTAGGTATTTTCACTAATAAGTAAAATATGCTCCTAATGATCTGCATATATCCCATAATGTTAACTTTCTTTTAATCATCATCCATTAATAATTTCATTTGAGTAGAAATTATTCTTTTTATTGAGATGATATGATCAAATAATAGGTACATAATAAATCATTTCCATAATTTAATCATTACATATTATAATAAATCACACCATAAAATCTATAGATTTTGTGTCTTTGGAGGCTAGATACATAAAAAATTTATTTTACAACATCTTCAACATCTATTATAAATATCCTTATCACATTATATGATTTTTTAGATATTATAATTAACATTATTCTCCATAACCTGGATAATGGATACATGATAAAGGTTATGATCAGATTCTTAGAAAGGGTAAATATGAGAGAAAATAATTTAAGATCACAAGTGAGAAAAATATGATTATGTGGGTATTAAAACATAACCAGGGTACATGGATATAAAATAAAATAATCATACATAATTAAACATAGATCATAAGTTTTAATTCATGGAATAATGATTTTGGAATAACATACGACATGAGTAATGGTAGTGTTGGAATGTGAGTTAATATTCATGATCTATGAAAATGTAATATACACGTAAGAACGTGGAATACACATAAACATTGATTATAATTCCATATGTTGAGTATCAAATCCAAGATCAACATCACATAACGGAAATAGTCTCATAGTTTGTTGGTTTTTCTCCTAAATCACTACCATAATATCTTATAGGATATAAAGCTTTTCCCAATGCATTGGATGGATATAATAGACCCACCCATCAATTAGTGGATAAAGTATATTAAGAGTTTGTGTTTACTTTCTATTCCATATAATAACATGATATAATCCCTTAACCAATTAATTAAAGGGATATAATGGAATCAACCATCATATAATAACAAACTATACATATGTGTTCCACATGAACTTGAAACATCATAATTCCATCACAACATAATTAACCCATTTAAAAGAAACATGTTTAATGAAAATTACTATAAGACTTTATCAAAATTCATCCAATAAAAATATTTATTGTATCATTAGATAATATCACTAGTAAAGAATAAGAAACATTATAGGATTTTGAAAAGGTTGAAAAACACCCTTATAATATCATTAGAAAATTTCATTGAAAACCAGAAGAAATTTCCTTTAATTTTTGAAAACATTTATTTTAAAAGAAAATTAATTATAAAATAATGGAAAAGGAAATAAACTTGGAAAAAAAAATTGGATATGGATATTCATAATTAAAACTGATAAATATGTTGTGAAAACATTTTCATGTGGAACATGTTAAAAAAGGTTTCATTTCAAGCCTTTGTAAAGAAAGTCTGAACAATATAAAATTACCTATCTGAAATAACCTAAAAGGAAATTCCATTAATATTTTTTTGATAAATTCAAGACTAATATAAAATGAAATTATGTAATCATTGAATATGATATAAGGAAATACATAAAACAATTTAATAAATATGGACATGAATGATATAGATTCTCAAATTGAAAGAATAGATAAGGTTGGTTCCCCTAAAAAGAATCATTTTAGTTGAATTATGAACAAAAGGGAAGTGAAATGGTAATAATGCATGTAAAACCAAAAAGAAAACTATATTATATGAAAATATGTAGGGATTTTGATCAATATAACCTAAAATTCAACCAAATATTAATTTAAACACAGAAAATATCAATTTCAAAGTGATATTAGAAAAGAAAGCCTTACCATTACTCATAACATCCATGAAAGTTATTTAACGTCCTGTATAATAAAAACAACCATCTTAATCACTTATTTTAAAACCCTATTCATAGCTATTATATTTTTTACTATTTATTTATAATCATTCATTAAAAATATATCATTCGGTTACTTTTTATCTTCATTAGAGAAATTTTATCAATTTTTATTGTTTTATACAAGTTTCATCATGGAGATGTTGGTCTTTGTTCTTTGATACAAAGTTCATAATTCGAAAATCATTCAAGTTCTTTTAAATAATTTTAATAATTTATTTAGTCACTTTTTTATTTTTTGAAGGTATGGGTATTGTTCAATATAATATAATCCTTGAATAACATGATTTTGGTAAATTATTGATAACACCGATATACTTTATAATCATTCCCTTTTTATGTCAACCTTAAAGAACCATATTCATAACAAATATTATTATTTAATACCATATATAACCAATATTATGTTCTTGATACTTATTCATACTAAAAATGATGATGTTGGTATATCATTGTTGATGGAGGTTGTTCAACTGATCTAAACAAGAACATGATATACTTGTGAATAAGTAAGAGTTTAGAGTTATATATTAAGATTTTTTTTTTCAGATAATCATAATTATTTTAATAGATCATAATTAGAGTCTATAATGGGAATTATAAATATTTGAGATGTGATGGTAATTGAAAATTATAGATAACAACTTATATACTCACTTTATCGAATTCATCCCTTCTCGACATGTGTTTCTTCAGAATAAAATATTTAGGCCTCCTTTAAATAAAATGAAACAACCCAATCTATAAAAAGGATTTAAGGGATGTAAATTGTATTTTATAAAATTTATAACCAAAGGAAAAAATTGGTTTGGGTGGGGTTTATTTATAGGCGTGTTTTTAGTGGAATATCTACAAATACTCATTTTCTATGGTGTAAGGTTTTCATTTAATAATCAAGTGGATACAAAAAAATAGAGACAGATCACAAATAACCTCATCCACATAATTTAGAGATGGCTTCAAGATATTTTAATTCTTGATCACTTAGTTTAACACTATTTTTCACATTTTACATTTATTTTGGTAACTCAATTTTTTATCTCAGTTACTTATTTTTTATGCCTAAAAATGAAATTGAACTTATTTCCAAATTTAAATGATATGATTGAAAATTTAGAAACCATTTAATATAATTTAATTTCAACATATAATAAATTCAATCTATAAATGAGAAAAGAATATATATATATATATATACTATTTCTATAGAAAAATGACTTTAAATATTAAGTGTTATTAATCATATTTCATATCAATTACTAATTAAATGAGTACTAATTTATTTTTTATTCATTGAAACATTTTATTCGATTAATAATTTAATATTAATTAATATAATTTATTAAGATAATAAAATACAACACTTAGAAAATAATTCTTTGATAAGAAATATCCTTTTAGTATTAAATGATTTTATAATTAATTATCTATCCTCTAGGTATTCAATTTTTATCAATCATTTGGTATTGAAAATTTCATTTGATTTTTATAAACACATCAAATCATTATTTTTTAAATAATAATATGTAATGATATATATATATATATTATAATATTTTAAATAATTATACTTACATCATTATAGAATTATATATTATTTATTATTTATATACTATAATAATTTTAATTTTTAAATAAAAATTAAACAACTTCAGTGCACCTATTAGATACCATTATATACAATGATCATATATTCAACTAACAAATTTCAAATGGCCATATGTACAATAATAAAATTTCTGATGGCCATATATGTAATGGTTATATTATATTCCACTATATAGCCATACATACATCTCTAGAATCATTCATCATTTTCATTGACTCCATTATCAAAATTTATATTTTATTTCTAATGTTTTTCATTCTTTCCATAGTTATAATTGGATGTGAGGTCTTCAATACAAACCATGAGGACTAGGATTTCATGTTTGTGGTCTTTTCACTTGTTGTTTTATTCAACTTGTAGCTCCATTAATGACATTTCATATTACAATATCATAATTTATTAATGTATATCATACATTATAATATTTTATTACAATCATGGTTTTTTTATAAGTGTTTTGTGTATTATAATTTATCGAACACACAATATTTATTTAAAGGAAAATAAAAACTAAAATATTAGGGTGTCACATTCTACCCCCTTCATAAAATTTCACTATCAAAATTTTATCACTTAGATGAATGTAGATAGGGGATGTTCTACCTCAATACATCATCTATATCTCATGTAGATTTCTCAAACATATGATCCATCCAAATAACTTTAAGTAGGTGAGTGTTCATGTTTCATAATAATTTCTCTTTATGATCCTATATTTCTATTGGTTTTTCCTCATGAGAGATATCAATTTCTAGTAATCAACATTTGAGTTCAGTATATGTGATGTTTCATGACCTGACCCATCAGGACCCACCAGGCTAGCAGAAGGCCAATCCATCACAACCCCAATCCCACCTCTAATAGGTTATGGGTTGGAAACAAGAACCAAGAATAATTAAATTAAATTGGATTCCATTTCCTAATGTAACTATAATCACACACCCAACCATATCCATGAAAATGTGTAGAGGAGTATAAAAGATAGTACATATAGAGTGTAAAAATTAATGTAATAACCTCTAGGAAAATGAAATAGAGTACAAAAATGAAAACCAAAATGAAATGGGAAAAAATACACACTCAATCATAAATGAATTCCAACTAGACAATAATAGTAATAAATGAGAACTGAGATAGTCCAAATCCTTATATCTAAATCCTAATCACCTTTTTTGTTTAATTCACCCAAGTATCCCTAAGCTATACCAAATTCACCATCAATATTACTATAAAAAACATAATACATGACATGTGTGAGGAAATTCCATTCATGGGTGTGTATATACTTACCCATTAGGATGCCCTGAAAACCACAAGGAAGAAAATAGAAAGATATAAAAGAGGTCAGCTCAAGTCAAAAAAATCATTTCAATCAGAAACTAAGACAATAACCGTAAACACCCATATATTCTCAATAAGATGTCCAAATGATAGAGAAATGGGATCTCTATATCTATGGACCAACTAATAATGATGAGTCATCCCATATTTACAAAGGTTTATATCTAATGCTTAGAATCATGAAAAAACACATAAGAATCCATGTGAAGGGTCTCACACCTCAGTATTGTGCACTATAGTCAAGGGATTGACAACTCTAGTCAAGTGTCCATCACAACCTCACTAGAATCTGAGTGAAGGGGACCACACCTTACTATTGTTCTCCACAGTCAAGGGAGACACAACTCCCATATAGGACCAAATCACCTTCACTTCTCAAAGATGGGGTGGTGTAACTTTTTATATAGATGACCCACACCCAATGTAAGAGAGTACTATCTCTACATGTATCATGAGTACGGGGGACACACACCTTTGTGTGAAAATGAAGTAATAACCCCATAATATCTCTGAGGATCATGTCTTGATCACTTCCATAATTAAGAATCACCTAAATATGAATCATCCTAAAAAAACATATAATCGTACATCATATTCCACAATGAAGGTCGCCATCAATTTTTACATGAAAAAAAATACTAAGGATAGGCTACTCAAAATCCAAAATATGAGCACTGAACAAGGAGATCTGAGAGAAATAATTTTTTGGATAAGTAGAATACCTTTATGGGTGTCCACATGGTGTGTTACCCCTCCTCATTACATGGATATATTCTTCTCTATACATGCATTGGGAAGCCATATAATACTACATGGTGTGCATAGGTGGTACATTGCATGTCTTAGCCAACTGGGGCCTGCATGTGGGCTCTTGGATGTGCCCATGTACCATGATCCATGATCACGTACCTAGATGTGTACCCATATTTTCTTGGGTACCAGGTCATGTATGTGTACCTATGGGCATTCCTATGTACTCCTAGAGTACACAACATGCCTGAACATGTGGGTTCATGGGCCTGTGCCAGTTGGCACATGGCTTGGACACCTAGAGAGGGCTGCATGGTGGGTGTGCTTGGACACATGGTATGTGATCCTTAACTCCACCTAAAACCCTAGAGTTGTATCTAGGGGAATACATGTCATGTGCTCTTCAAAACTACACGTCATGTGGTTGGGTTTCCCATAGGCCGAACAACCTGGTTTTCACGCATCACTAGATCTTCTTCCACTGTAAATTTTTTCACAATTTGGCCACTTTGGATCAATGAAAAATGCTAATGGCCATTTATTCCCAGCCTTTTATGGATATAAATCCAAATATATAAATATGCACAAATCCCAGAATACCACATGTCACACCATCCACCAGCTACAACTCAATCTTGTTGTCGCTCTACATCCATGAAGAATTACCTTCAAACCATTATGTATCCCAATCCATCCTTAAATGACCAATCTTGTCATCATGAATGCAACCACCATGAATTTGGGGGTTTTATCGGTCTTAAAACCACACTAGAAATGTTGAATCATGACCCCATGGTCCAATGAATAAGTACATGAAGAATGGGTGGGGAAAAGCACAAGAACATAGGTGAATCCATCATTATCCAAGAATTATCGGCCCGAATGGCCTGAAGGCCTTCTTTTTTATTTTATTATAGATAATACCCCTTTTAAGGGTTGAAGCAGAACCCGTACATGGCCCATAGGCAAAGGCACAAGGCCCAACATGACCTATAATACATGACCGGAAGGCCTAGAGGCATGTCATGCCCAATACATGACCCATAATACATGACCCATAATCAATGAAACCGTGGGTATCATCAAGGAATAAAAACTATAAAATTGATTAAAAAATTAAATCTATTTATATTTTATCATGAAAATAATAGATAAATCATATATTAAGAATAGCAGATAAGAATACATGATCAGTCATTTAATCAAAATGGAATAAACCATAATTGACAATCCCTACATTGATTTGGGGTTGGTCTTTGGGGATGAATGTGTTCACCAGGGATGAAGAAGATTTTATGTGTTGTTTGCCTCTCTATCAACCACGATCTGACCATCATTCAACATCTAATCCCAATACTCAAAAGAATAATAACCATTTTCCTTTACTCAAATCCTCCCAGGATTATATTGGTAACCTGTCTGATTTTTTATAATGAGGTATTTATATAGGTTTTTGATTTAGGTCATTTAAAATAAAATAAATTATTTATTTACTTATTTAAATTAGACATATCCATCAAAAAATATTTCCTTAGAACATCCATTTCTGAAAAAAACATAGGTTGTGCCATGGGTAAACCTTATATTTTAGAATCATCCATGGTCTTAGATTTCCATCCAAGGTTCTATTTAGGATTTAATAAATTATTTCTGAAAAAATTTCTCACACATGATATAATAATATAATATTTTATTATATTAATAGCGGGCCTCCTTAGGACTTGAAATTCTACACTGACTATGTGGAAGGCATCAAAAACATTCCTAGGAATATTCCAAAGTCTCACATGGAAAAAAGAGTCAACACATTCTCCCCTCTTTCATGGTTTTTTCCCAAAAATCAAAATCTATGCACAAAGGTGGGGATACTTAGTCTGTATCTAAATCGCATGATCCCATGAAATCTCTTTCACGTACACGTTATTCCAAAGCACACAAACCAAATGGATGGTTTCTCCACACAAGATTCACTCTTATCGATCCCAAATCACCACAAGGCTCCCCAAAATCCTCAAAAAATGGTGTAACTCCACCATCAACTTCAAACTCATCTTGTTACACATCATGAAATGAGTCATGAATATATCACCACAACTAAGACATGTGTAAAACACCAAGAACCAGTTCTATCTGCAGTCACAGGTTTAAGTTGTACACCACATCACTAACCATATTTAGTAACTAGAAAAAGGCTTATGATCCTTAGAGATAGCCTACCATCCCTACCAAATCCCAGTGATCCTAAAAAAGGTGATACTATCAGGTAAACATGGTCTCCCTTCTCCAACTCTAAGGGATTTTGATGTCGATCTGAATAATATTTCTATATTTTTTGGAGGTATCCTCATACACTGGTGGATCACCAAAACTTAATTTTTCATCACCTATACCATCTCTATCCCATCTAAATATTACTCACCAATCTTAGTCTAGCATAAGGGTAACCTAAAAGTTTTCCATATAGGTCCCCAAAATGTGACATGTCAATAGTACAGTTATAGCTGCTATTACAAGAGAAATATATCAATGGAAAGTGATATTACCAGCTCTCGATAAAGTCTAAAAAGAAGGCCTTCAGCATATCCTTCACCACCTAGATAGTCCACTCATTTTGGCCATCTTTTTAGGGGTTGAACATTGCACTCATCCTCAAATGGCTCCTAAATGCCTCCTGAATGCCTCTCCACAACCATGATTTGAAGTGAGCATCATGATCTAAAATTATTTTTGAGGGAAAATAATTAATAAAAAATACCTTCTATATGCACTAGAATATCAAAATCTCCACTAAGATCATCCCTTGGATTGTCAAGAAGTGTTCCAACTTGGTGATATGGTCCATTATAAATCAGATATTGTTATGACCTATCACCACTCATGGAAGCCCCATAAAAAAATTCAAAGATTCATTCCCAATTCTAATTCCATCAAGGCAGCTTAGCCTTCACCAAAATGTAGGTGAGACGTCAATAGCTAAACTCTGAAATAATCTATAGCATCCTTGTACACTAAACTCAATGCCAAAGGATCCCTAATACATCCTCACCTCCACCTGGATGCACTGTTAAGGGAAAACAACATTTTTATTACCTAATTTTGATTCATTATTGGTGTCTTCATCCATCCTAAAAAAAGGATGACACACTCCTCACCTTCAGAAAATCCATTAGAAACAAATCCAAATGATATCTGTTCATGCAAGTTCTCAAGGTTGGTATCTCCAAGTAGATCATCCCTAACACATTTTAGAATTAGTGGGGTAAAAACTATCAATCGGAGGTAAACTGCACCATCATCATCCTGAAGGAACAACTACAAAGAGCTCAAATTCTCCATCACATTGATAAAAAATAATGGATGGAAAACCTCACTATGAGCATCCACTTCCATGGAAATTCCATTGGGAATCCATCTAGATAGCACAAGATCCACTATTTTTGGGTCCAATGTAATGACCATGTCTAAGAAGAAATATTCCCAAAAGGTGGAACTCATGAATCCATAATTGACTCTATGATATATTCCCTTAAATATAGTACTCTCAGAGAATGTCCTGAACCATCCTTGAGTGTCTCACATACTCTTCCTATGATGCTAAGTACACGATGGTGTCACCGTAGAATATTGACATGAATAGATCTAACAAAGCCTAAGGATCTCCTTATTAAGTCCCACAAACTCTACTAGGGATTTCATCATGCTGAAGGGTACCACCAAGAAATAAAAGTTACCATAACAACTCTAGGGATCCATGCTCAGTATATTCCCTTCTTGAACCAAAGGCTAGTGATAACCTCTCCTGAGGGAAAAGTAAAAACGACACTTTATTCAAACCATTGGTTAAATAACTCATCAATTTTCATGGGTGGATAATTCTCCCTAATAGTAACCATATTTAGGCGACTTCAATCCCCACCTATCCTTAATATCCCATCCACCTCTTAGGTGAACAACACTGGGATACCCAGGGGAAACACACTGGTTCTAACAAGCCCATGCTCTGTAAACTCCCCCAATTGAAACTCCAACTATCTCATCTACATGAAGTCATATAATATTCTATCGTATATATTGGACCATCCATGGTGAAGGTTCATGTATAAAAAACTCTCAATGTGGAGGTAAACCGGGCACATCCACAAGAAAGATGTATTCACACCTATCCAATATCACAAGAATAGAAAGCTCATAGAATATTCTACTCTAATTGTCATATTATCCAACTAATAAGGAACTGAATTTATCCTCCTACTCATAAGATCATCAAACTCGTCTTGAGATTCCTACTTACCCTATAATGAAGATCATGAACCACCAAATTGGGTACACTATAACCCTCCCTAGTGATAGTCATCTAGGAATGGAAAGTAAGAATCTAGTCCATGTTGAGGAAAACATCATAGGGCCTCACTATAGACAATGTAATTATTCTATGTGAGGTTATATATCTTCCCATATTCAGGTCACACTTTTAGTAAAAGTGTGTGATCACTAATCCTACTCTTAAGGGGCCTCAAAGAAAAAGGGTTGAACTAAAAAGGTCTCCACTTATATCACTAGGTCTCAAATAGGGTATATGTTTAAGGAAATATTCTATACAACCTCATGTTAAAACTGTAGCTGGAGAATTAGACACATTTCATACCTAAAAGCCACACTTGAAGACTCTTTTCATAATCTCATAAATTTTGAATATGTTCATTCCCTTGTCATCCTATTCACCATAATTAGGGATCAATATGACAACTGATCACACCAAAAATACCCCAAACACACAAGTTTAGAGAAAAAATCCACCACACCTCAACACTATATGCTTTGGGTAGCACTAGCTCACCCGAACGGTTTTAAATCACATTATTATGATGTATCTTGAAGGGATAAGTTCCCTTAATCCTTGAATGTATAAAGGCATGTCAAACATCACCAAAATATGGCTCTAATGATTCCTCACATCACCCTGGATAAATCTCGCTACTAAGACCACCATTAAGAGGGGTCCTATCCAAGAAGGACTTCCACACCATAGGCTCATGCAAATCCTCTACCACATAAGAAGGGTGGGTTTGGCCCAACAGAAAACTAGTGTGTGGATATCTCTGTAACTCAAAAAGTTCATATAGTACAAGTGTGACATGATTTGGTACCACTAGAGCCAAAATTTGATCCATGATGAAGACTAGTCATTGACATGACCATTCGATCAGTTAGGGTATGCACAAACTAGAAAACTCGAACCACTACCCAAGAAAATCCTCCACTAACTAAGGGTATATATCACCATGAAACCTATGTGACCCATATAATAGGAACTCATATAATGTTATACTTTTGAATATACCTTTCTCATAACCTAATGGAGCCATCCACTTCTCAATATGAGGATGATCATTTTCATGGACCACCAAAGGAGGGTCCATGCACTAATCAATAGGTGGTAGCACTGCTTGATACCCACTTGGAAGGAACACACCATGTTTAAGCCCCTAAACTAATCCCTTATTGCTTAACTAGTCATTATCACAATATTGTCTTGAAATACTAGCTAACTATCATCATGGAGACATCTTGAAAATTGTCAAGACATATAATGATATAAGATCATCTATGGGGTTCTGAATCAAAGAGGACAATCAAAGGACTTAATCATATATGATGCATGCATCATTTTTTCTCTACAATAGATGACTTGGTATGTTGAGTCAACAAGTAGGTAGTTAGAGTCCTAGTGTATGGATACATCATCCACCACACCAACACTGGGTTCGCTAGCCTAAAATTTGCACTAAATAAACTCTAACATTGTTTCCCTAAGTCACAACCAATCCACACTAAGGGGAAAACTAAAAATATCATACCTAGGAATAAATTCCTCTAATGCCACTTTTTCATGACCCAACTCACTAGGGATCACCTAGATGGCAGAGGGAAAAGTCATCACAACCCCAAGGCTACCTTCATTAGGATAGGTTCTAGGAAAAGTGTCGAGAAGGTATAAATTAAATGAGAGGCATTTTCATAATGTACCTATCTGCACACACCCAACTATCTCAATAGAAAAGTGTAGTGGAAAAGAAAAGATAAAACATATAGAGTGTAAACATGAATAAAATAACATCTAGGAAAATAAAAAAGAGTATGATAGTGTAAACTAAAATGAAAGGGGGAAAATACATTCCCAATTAGAAAATAATCACAACCTGAAAAATCTGGAATAAATGAAAATTGAGAGATCTTAGCTTCTCATCTCTAAGTCTAAACCACCATATACAATCAATGCACCAAAGTAACCCTAATCTATTCCAAAGTCACTATTGATATGTTCGTTGTCAGCATATGACACGACATGTATGGGAAAATATCATGTAGGGGTGAGTATATACATACCCAGTAGTACACCATGAAAAACAAAAGGGATCAAATAGAAATATACAATAGAGGTTATCTCAACCCAACAAAATCATTTTAATTAGAAACTGATACAACAACTAAAAACACCCATATATACTCAACAAGAATCCAAAATGAGAGAGAAAGTGGATCTTCATCTCCACAACCCAGTTATGAATGATGAGTCTCCCTATAACTTAAAAGGTTCATATGTGAATCCGAGTATCATGAAAACCCTCATAAGAATCCATGTGGAGGGTACCTCACCTCATCATTGTAGACCACAATAGATGGATCTGCAACTCTAGTCAAGTGACCCACACAACCTCATTGAAATCTAAATAGAGGGGATCATACCACACCAATGTGATCCCTAATTGAGGGATCCACAACTCTCTTGGAGGACCCAATTTCCACAAGAGCTCATAGAAAGGGGAGTTCCACTCCATTGATAGAGGACCTATGAACAATTTAGGGTAGTACCATCTCTACCTATTTAAAGATTATGGGGGACCCATGTCTAGGTGTGATTGGGGAGTACCAACCTAAGAATATCTCCGAGGATCCTTCCCTAGTCACTATAATATTCAAGAATCACCTAATGAATCATCACACTTGGAACATCTCACATCATATCTTGTATTCCATAATGAAGGCCATCATTGCATTCTATAGAGAAAAACCCAGGATAGGCTACTCATATGGAAAAATATGAGTCCCGAAAAAGGATATACAAGATGAATAAGTTTTTTTAAAAGTACATAGTATTTATGGGGGTCTACAAAACATGAGACCCCACCTCATCACCTAGTTGTGTTCTCTTCTAGACATGGATTGGGAATCCACACAGAATGTACAGGGAGTAAATGACATGTATCATCCACTCAAGGCCTTCCCATGTGCTCCTAGTCATACCCTTGTACTTTGGGTCATTCCCATATACATGACCACGTATTGAGTCATTCTATGAGATCAGGTCATTACCATGTACTTTTTTATTACACAGCTTGTGCAACCATGTCATGTTCTAGGAATTTTCCAACTAGCACATGTCTTGGAAAAATAGAGAGGGTTACAAAGTGTGTGGGAATGGCTTCACGATGTGTGATCCTTAACTCCACCCAAAACCCTAGAATCATAGCTAGGGGACCATACAATGTGTTTTCTTCAATACTAAACATCTTTTAGTTTGATTTTTTGCAGCCTAAACATCTTGGTTTTCATGTATCTCTAGATCTACTCCATATTCCTCAATTTATACCATTTAACTAACTCAGATCGATGAAAAACACCTCTAACTATCAATTCTCAACCTCCAATAGCTATAAATTGGAATTTGGTATTCTAAACAAAGCTAGAAACATAACTCATCACACTTATACTCACCTAAATATTGATCATATTTCTTCTATAGATCTTAGATCCAAGAAACATTAATCTCAACCTGAGACCTATCTTTATCCATCTAAAAATTCTCATTCCATTCATCATTCACACAACCAAAACCAATCTGAGGGTTTGATCATGCTTGACCCACACCAACAATGTCAAATCATTACCCCCAAGATCTAATAATGAAGTACATGAAGAACAAGTGGGGGGAAATCATAATAAAAAAGGTGAAACCATCATCAGACAAGGGTTCATGAAAAAAGATCACATAATCAGGGATACCATGTGTATAATCAAGGTATACTAGTTATAAAATTGATTTAACAATTTACTCTATCAAGACGGTTTCATGCAAAGAATAGATAAATCACATATCAAGAATACATGACAGGAATAAATTCTCAATTATTTAATCAGAAGGGGGGAAACCACAATTGATGTGATCTACCTAAATTTAGGATTAATAATTAGTGAATAATGAATTGTCCAACAATGAAGATAATCCAATTCATTCATTAAATCTTGACCAACTTTGATCTAATCGTTGTTCATTATTTGATACCAAACCCCCCAATAAAGAACACCTATTTTATACCTCTTACGTTCACCAAGGGTTATGGGGATAACCCTTGTGATTTTTCATAATGGTGGATTTATAAATTTTTTTTATTAAGTTCATTTAAAATAAAATAAATAAACTATTTATTTTTATTAAGCATACCCACCAATGGATTTTTTTCCTAGGAACATCTATCTCTAACAAACCATAGGTCATACCATGGGTAAAACCCATATTCCAGAATCAACTGTGGTCTCAGATTTACCATCTGAGGTCCTTTTTAGTATTTATTCCATTATTTATACAAAAATTTCTCAAATGTGATATAATATATTTAATAATATTTTTATATCAATATCGGGCCTCCTCGTGACCCATAATTTTGCATCGACTAAGTGTTTGTCCTAAAAAATATTCCTAGGAATATTCCAAAGTCTTACATGGAGAAAATAGATTCAATACAAGAAGTTTTTGGTATAAAATTCCTCAAAAGAGATATTTGTAACACATCATGCATTTGGGAGAGTTTTGGTGGATGTGTATGATGATAAGCTACCATCACAACATGATCAAGTATTTTTAATGGGATAATATATTAGGGACTCAACATTAAATTTTTCATGAATCTCATAATTCAATTCCATGGTGATATTTAGATTAATAGACTATATCAAACTTCAAACTCTAAATATCATCAAATATTATTAGGGTATTTATTCTATTGACTTTTGGAAGTATCAATGTGTAGTTGAATGGTTTTAATATTTTATCACATCTCTTAACCAAAATATGGTCCAAATAGATTATTCTCTCCAAATTCATCCCAACATGTTAAAGGTTTTTATCTCTTCCTATATAAAGCCTCAAATGGTGAAATTTTAATGAAATAATAGAAAATATTATTATATGAGAACTCTACCAAATGAAGGTGTTTTTCTAAACCACCTTTTAAATTCATTGAAAAAGATATTAGAATATTGCTCATATTTTTAATGTTTATTTTAGATATAATATTAGTCAATGGATTATATGAAGTACTAATTCCTACATCATCATATAAGTTTTATGGAACACTTCTATCAAAATTTAATGTAAACCCCATATCTTGATCAGATATAATTGAGAGTATTACCCCACGGAAAATTTACACTTATTTTATGTATATCATGGAAAGTTTATCAATTGAGAAATATTCTAAAATATAAATGAAATTTATTAACTTTATAAGACGGTCAGCTATAACCCAATGGGATTATGGAATTTATAGTTTTTGGGAAGTACTATAACTAAATCCATTGTGATTTTCTCCCGTTTCCGAAGAGGTGTGTTTAATGGTTTCATCATCCCCTTAGACTAATGACATTAATTATTAAATTATTTTCATACCACCATCAATATATAAACCCATAATATCCATTTTCATATTGTACCACTAGAAATGATTCTTGATATCTCTTTACATCTTTGTGCTTCTAGGTCAAATAGATAATGACGATATATGTGTATCATCCAATAGATCATTTTTTAATTATTGTATTTAACTATCTCATATAAAGGTTCCAAATAATATAACTCAATTTTTATCAAGGTTTAAATCTATAATATTTTATACCTTCTTCTTTATCACCATATTATCCTTCTGTGCCTCTTTCATCTTTACATGGATGGATGGTTGAGAATTCACCTAGGAAATATAGGATTTCTGTCCTTACCTTATGATATCAAGATAAAATGATCTAACCTACACAAATAATCATCCACATTGTTTTCCTTCGGACTGTGATAATGTATTGAGCATTCATAGTCATTGATAAACTCAAATCATCTCTTTTATCACATGATCAACATCTTATATGTGAATATATAATTTAATCTGTTGTGATTAGTACATATTTAAAACTTCTCACTATATATATAATTTCACTATATCTTTAATGAAAGTATTATTGTTTCTATCTCTAAATCATGTGTTGGGTAATTTTACTTAGGGACCTTTAATAGACATGAATCATAAGTTACCACTATGAAATTTTTCACAAGGACACATTCAAATCCCAAATGTGATGCATCACTGTATATTAAAAACACTTTTCTACTATAGGTTAGTGTGTGTGCATGTTAAATAACCAACTATATCTTAATTTATTTGAAATTTCTATCACATTCATCTTCCTAGAGGAACATGACTACCTTACATGTTAACCTTGTTAGTATATTTGATAGTCATGATAAATTTCCCATAAAGTTCTCATAGTATCCAACAAAATTTAAAAAATTGTGGATATTAATTAAAGTGTTTGTTCTAGGATATGTCTCAATCACCTCTATATTTTAAGGATCCATTGATATACCCTATCTTGTTATTAAATAACCTATGAATGATAATTTTTACATAACTTGCTAAATTTAGGGTAGAAATTATTCTTTATAAATATTTCAACATAATCCTAAAATGATCTCAATGATATTCCTTGATCTTATAATATATTAGAATATCATCTATATAAATACTAACATAAATTTATTGATGTGGTCTATAAAGATTCTATTCACTGGACCTGGGAAGATAGTTGGTGAATTTTTAAGTCTGGAAGAAATCACAATGAATTCATAGTGGACATATCATATATGATTGAATGTATTGGAAAAATCTAATATTTATAACTTAATTGATAATATCATGATCAAGGATCAATATTTGAGAAGTAGTAATCCCTGAATAGTTAATAAAAAAATCGTGAACATAGAGTAAAAGATACTTTTTCTTGATTGATATTTTTTTAATTTCAGGATAATCAAGCAAAAGATGCGTTTCTCCATATTTATCATAAACAAATAGAATGGGTGGACCCTAAGATGAAGCTATTGGGTGTATAAAACCCTTATACATGATCTATTTGAGTTTTTTCTTTTATTCCTACAATTCAATCGAGGCCACTCTATTAGAACTTTTTTATATAAGCATAGAAAATGGTAGGATTTATATGGAAAAACTAACCTCATGATATAGAAAAAAGACTAGAATAATCTTAAGAAAAAACATCAACGTATTCATTCAAAATTAAAAAATCTTCAATATTGACTTTCTACCCAACCATATGTGTTATTACCCCTTATTTTTTGATATTAATACATATACAATGGAATTATTTTCTATAGGGATTTCATGGTTAGCCTTTCACAAATAGATGGTCATATATCGATTTAGGATATGAAATATGGCCTCCATATACAAAAAATTAATATGAAATCTATATAGAGAGAGTTAAATAGTCTGAAAATTTAGTTCATATTAAACTAAAGGGAGAATGATAAGATTTTTGAGATGAAAATTCCCTAAAAAAATTATCCGGTAGGGGTTATTGATATGAGATGCAATCATTATACCACAAGTATCTTTCAAGGATAATTCAATATCTCATCTTTCAACGTATGAATAAATATTCATAGATACTATTTATTATTTAAAATAACTTATAGAACTTGTCTCAAATAAAAATTTTACAATATTGAGCCCACCTTTCACCACCCTAGTTTCATTATTATTTCTTCAACTGTTACTAAAACCAAAATGGTTGGCATAAGTATTAAGAAATAATATTCATAGTATGTAATCATATTATAAGGAAAATAATTCATAATATGTTATAAATTATGACACGTTTATTCCAACCTATGACATTTTCAGTTTATACTATATCGATTTTGGTTCAACATAGGTTATTTTAGGTTCTATCCTCTTATTCTTCATATCCTAAACCCTGAAATTAAATAAACATCACTCTAATTCCAACTAAGAAAATATGAACACATCATACATATATAATACATAATTTACAAAATTTAAACATCACATCTCATAATAAATAACACCCTCGAACCTATAGGTTTAGTGTGTTTGGAGATTAGATATATAACCAATTAAATTTTGGGTTTTTTAACAATATCCTAAAAATATTCTTCTCACAAGACACCCTTTTATACATAATATATTTAATATTATTCTTCATAAACTTGGGAATGGGAAGATGATAAATGGTGAGATCAAATGCCTAATCTGATTAAAAATGATAGAAAAAATTGAATATCATAAGTGAGAATAATATGAGAATGTGGGTATGAGAAAAAATCAAGTTGATTGGACATAATGTAAGATAATCATACCAAAAAAAATTGATCATAAATCATGAACCATGGAATAATTATTTTGGAATAACATAGAAAATTAGTAGTATGTGTAAGGACCCAGCCTTAAACCATGCATAATCTAGTTTATTTAGACTAGAATTCATTTCTTTCATTACCAACAATATTTTATGTTTATATTATTATATAATTAGTTCATAAATTATAAATAAAAATCCCATATAATATAAAGTATAAACTTCTAATAAGTATCCATTATTCCCACAATGTAAAACTTTTAACATAAAACGTGATTTTTTTATGAGAAATCTTAAAAACATTCAAATGGACTTCTTTTTATCCATTAAAAATCCTTAAAACCAATGAAAAACATTTTTAAATGTGTTATGAGCATAGAAATATTAATAATGGACATAAAAAATAAAAATTAAGAAACACATTAGTCCATTTTAAAACTATGAGATCATAAAATGAGTTTTCCTTTAAACTTTGAACTCAATGAAATTGGCTTTAACTCCAAAGTTAATTCATAAAAAAATTAATAAAAAAGTGGTAAAAATCATAATCATGAGGGTTTCTTAGAAAACATGAGATCCCATGAAAGTTTTTCCATTAAATATAACTTTTTACCCAAAAGGGTATAATCATTGATTTAAGACAAAACATATTTAGATTACCTTTTAAAATCAATGGTTTCCATGAAAACTGATAAGTAAGCATATAAAAGACATATAGGGTCCTTTGCACATCATCTTCATAAAACCCTTACATAACCCCTACAATAGGAATAACCATATGGTTTAATTCCAATATAATTCACCCAAGAACACATTCATTACTCAATGTATTGGAGAGCTATAATGGGGATGATCTGTCATATCATGAGATATAATGGGACCTTCCCATCATATCATGAGATATTATAGGTATCAACCAATTGTATAAGATTTATCAAGATCATGTGTTATCATAAAAAATTTCCGAGGACCATATCATGAATAAAACATTTTAATAATACACTTTTTCGTCATAAAACCCTTGAAAACTCTTTTGAGCCCATATGCAAAACATTTTTGGAAATATAAATTCCATTTCATTTTAATAACCAATAATAAAAACATAAATGAAACAAAATAATAGAATGAGAATTTTTATTAAATAAGAAATATAATCTTTTAAAGTAAATCCAATATAAGATAATGGTTATAATGGTGACAAAACTTTTTGATACCGTATACATTAAAATAGAACCTTTCTTTTTTTCTTTTGTAATGAAAGTCAAAAAAATATAAATTTTTTCCATTTAAAAAAATTTGTAAGAAATTAAAAATAAAAATATAATAACATTTATAATTATTTTATGCATATATAAATTCATTAATAATTAAATTTTTAAAATATGGACATGGAATAATTATATTTAGAAAATAAATCTTTAAAACATTTAAGATGAGGTTTTGAAAGTAAATTGTTCTTTACCTCGAGTCTGAATCATCACACACATTCTTTATCATCTAAAATAAAAAACTTATGTTAAATAGTTAATTTATCAAGAACATTATTAATTTTATTCATTCATTTTATTTTTTAATACCATTTTATATTTATTTACATAATCAATTAAGTTCAGGTTAGATGTTTTGACGATAGTTGGATCATAAGTCCAAACTGACTAAGGTAGTTTGACTTTAATAAAAATGGTAATTATTCTATCATATACAAAATAATAATAATAAAATATTTATCATTATTATACATAAATTATAATTTTAAAATAAACTATTGAATATTGTTATAAAAATGAACTATGTTACAATCATGGAGACAATATAACATACGTACAAATGAGTACTGTTTCCATTATTCAATGATAATTAGGGAAAGAAGGTAACTATTATTTTATATTTACATAATTATAATTTTATAATAAATAACATATTATTTATTTAAACATAGTTATATATATCATCCATGTGATGTGATGAAAAATTAATCACATTGCTTCATAGAGGTGGCAGGCCACACGTACGCATGAACAATGTTATCATTTTTTAACAAATGGAAAAGTAAGAAAGTATATGATATATTATATTTTAGGAATTATAAATGTTTCATGAATAATATATATACATTAAATCCAACATTACAACTATTCATGAGAGATGTTCATGGAAAATGAATTTTAGCGGTTTGCAAGGTGGTAGTCTGACGTATACACGAATGAAGGTATTGTTTTCCATTTGATGGAAGAGGATATGGATGTAGGTTTTGATATAAAAATTATAAAATCTAAATATATGGTATATATTTATGTTATTATATCATCACGGTTGACTAATATTTTAGGAGATGGAAAAATAAATAAAACAAAAATGCTTGGTGAAGAAAGAAACCTCTTCCTTGAACATCCTCTTAAGGTTACCTGAAAATAATTCCTAAGTTGGTTTTTAGATCATAACAAATACCTAGATAAAGTTAGTATGGACTTAGTTGAAGTATTTGGGTAGGTCTTGGATGAACCAAATGGTTCTTGAAGTGTTAGTAAATGAGAATAAGAGGTTTTAAGATAGAGGAGAGGTACTCTTGGAATTTCTTAAAATATTAAATCAATAAAAATTAATTTTGATGTCCAAATGGATCCAAATTGATAATATTATAATATAAGATAATAATTATAGTAAATAATCTCATAACATAAAATTTGGAAAATTTTATATCATATTTTTATACTTATAGTTTTGTTTCAACCCTTTATTAACCCTTTTGACAATTACGATGATATCAGTGTTTTTTACTATTAAGGGGTTAATATAGTTATAATAAAAGTGAAAAATCCAATAAATGGAATATGATTGATATTTTAAATCATATCTTAATCAATTTTCTAAACATACTATTTTTTTGAGTATTAAATCATTTAATAAAATTTTTTTTTATAAAATAACATTAATGTCAATATTGGAACTATACATTTAATTTAACTTTAAAAATTAATATAAAACATTATAATTTGAATATAATTATTTAAAATATATATAATATGTCATTTTTTTCCAAAAAAAATTGGAACAGAAAAAAATCACTCAAATAATATTATTTTTAGAGTTTAAAAATCATTTAATTAATTTTTCTACTACTTGTGCAAGCATTGTGTCAGCCTGAGTAAGAATTTTAGTTAATTATTTAATCACAAAAAAATAAAATAAATTACCACGATAAAAAAAATTATTTAAAATTAATATTAATAACTAATAATATCTTATTAATATCCCTACATAAAAAATTTAAGTATAATGAAACAAAGAGAATGACATTTTTACTTTTGATTATATAAAATAATATAAAGGTAAAAATCATGGACAAATCTAAAAAGGATATATATTTAAATTGTGGATGGTTATATGTGACATATAATCATAAAATTAAATTAATGAAGAATTTAGGTAGCTTTTTTAGTCCTTATCATTTTATTTTTAACCTTAATTTCTTGATTTTCCGTTTACTATGGTAACAAAATTACTAACTTTTTACTATATATAATGTCCAAACATAAAGGGGATCTATTTACCAAATTTTGACCAACTAGTTCTAAATATGCAATCCATTTTTATAAATTTAATTAAAATAAATGAAATAATTTAATTTAAATTTAATCTAGTAAAATGTGAGAAAAATAGTTTTTTTAGAAAAATGCCTTTTGAGTATAAAATATTTTCATACTAATTTCAAGTATAAATTTATTTAAAAACCATAATTGGGTTATTTTAAATCAATAGTTATTTATTAAATTTCATAATTAATCTAAAACATAATTTTACTTTTTAAATACCAAAAAAAAGAAAACATGATTTTCAATAAAAATTAGAAAAATTCATTATTCGTTGAAAAATAAATCTTTTCGAAAAATTATTAAAACAAATCTAAGAAATTTTGACTTACGGATTTCAAAATGATATTTTTTTACGAAATACAATTTCAAAAAGTGTCATACCTTCATTATATTATATACTAAAAAAATAAATAAAAATTACTTTTGATGATTACATATTTTTGAATCATAAAATGACTTTACTAAATATTGGTTGATTGTTTACAAAGAATTTATCAATAAATTTTCATTAAGTAGGACCATTATATACATTTCATAAAAAAATTAATCTTATTCATACCATACAATTTAACAACTATGTTATAATGGTCATATTAAAATAATAATATTTTTTGGCCCATTTTGGGTCGATGTTGTGTTTCATATACACTATCAAACATAGTTTTCTTTTTTTAAATCTTAGGGACTTATAGCAGGAGTGTGGAAACATGATTCAACAATCTTTTTAAATGGAATCGTAACATAGGAATAAGAATATGTAATAATTATGTGTCTTGTACATAAACATTGAAAATAATTTCTTATGCCAAGGATCACTACCAAGACCATCGTCACATAGTGGAAAAAGTCCCAGAGTGGATTGGTTTTTCTCCCATATCCCTAAAACTCCGGCTCTCAAGATATAATGTTTTACTAATACAATGGGGGATATAACGGACTCACCCATTAAATAGATAAAAAAATTTACTTATGGGTATGGTTTTACTCCCCATTTTCTTTCATCTCATGAGATAATGGTACCACCCACCATATTATAAAAACCATTCATATGTGTGTCACATGAACATGAAATATTCATAATTCCATCATATCTTAATTAATTCATCGGAAAGAAATGGGTTTCATTGAAATATTCATAATACACTATCATAATCCATCCATGGAAAAAATTGGATGGTGTCATGAAAGAATATCCCTAGTGAATCAGAAAAATATTAGAGGATGTTGACATAGATGAAAAATCTTTTATAATAGCACTATAAAATTTCTTTTAAAATAAGAAGAAATATCCTTTTTCTTTTGAAATTATATACTTAAAATAAAATTATTTATAAAAAATGTTATATAAATTACATTGTAAAACCACTAAAATATGGATAGGAATATTAATATATAAATCTAAGGAATATGCTTTGAAAATTCATTCATTTAGAAAATGTTAAAAAATATTCCTTTCACACTATTGTAAAAAATGTCAATACAACAAAAAATAAACCATGTCAAAAAAATTAAAAATAAACTCCTTATATTTTTTATAGATAAATTAAATACCAATAGAAATTTAAATAAAAAATAATATATCTATAGATAAGGATATCTATAAAATAATATAAATAATATAGATGTGTAGGAGAATGATTCATGTCTGAAGGAAGAGATAAGGTTGGTTCCACTTAAAAGCATACTTTTGATTGAATTGTGAACCAAAGAGAAGTGAAATGGTAATAAAACATGTAAACTATTTAAATTACTAAGGGAGAATGAATTATATTGAATTTTAGAGATAAAACACATATAAGTTCCCAAAATGGGGATTTAAACATTGAAAATATTGATTTCAATATGAGATTGGAAAACAATCCCTTACCTTAATACCCTACTTCCAAAAAATTGATTTAACCTAATGTATAATAAAAATAACCATAATAATAATTTTTTATAACATTATTCATATATATTACCTTTTATAATATTTTATTATAATATTTTATTTTAAATATATAAGTTAGTTATTGATTATTTTAATATTTGAATATTGGTAATTTGGATTGTTTTGTACAAGTTTCATAATAAAGATATTGATCCATGTCCTTTGATTCCAATTCAATCATTCATGTATTATACAGGGTAGTAGAAACATTGTGTTTCCATTATTTATATGTTACCATGTTCATTTAATGGGAGTTATGGGTATGGTTCATGATAATATAATCTATGGAGAATATGTTTTTGTTAATTTCCTGATAATGACAAGTTACATTATGAGCATTAAATCTTTGTGTCAACCTTAAATAAACATATTAATAACATAAATAACACTTTAATATGATGTATTACCAATACTAATATCATGATACTTATTTATGGTGAAAATGATGATGTTGGTATAGCGTCGTTCATGCAAGCAATTGAACTTGACCAAATAAGAACATGTTATACTAGTGAATGAGTTAGAGTTTAGTGTTATATAATAGTAGAATAATTTTAGAATAAGAATAATGATTTTAATGGAACGTGATTATATTGTATGATACTATTTATAAGTAATTTATATGATAAGGTATTTGAAAAAGTAATTGAAGAACTTAAATACTTACTTTGATGAATTTGTTCCTTGACACATGTTCCTTCAGAAATAAGAAATTAGGTCGCCTTTATTGAAATAAAAGATATCCAATTTATAAGAATTATTTATCAGAGTTAAAATGGGAATGTATTAAATAGATAATAAATGGAAAATAGTGGATTATGTGGGGTACCAGAGGATTCCATTTATAGGTGTCTTTTGAGATTCATTTTTGTGAATACTCACTTATTAAGGTATAAGGTTATCATTTTAAAAGTAAAGTCAATAAAAAGGTTAAAATAATGGATATGGTCATGAATTCACACATTAAAAAAATTATAAATAATTTTTATGATAATTTAAGTCATTCCTGATTATTTTAACCCTTTTTATGTCATTTTACCTTTACTACGGTAACTCAATTTTACCTCATCAACTTATTTTTTTGCATAAAATTAAAATTGACCTAAGTACCTAATTTATATGTGATTATTATAAAATGGGACTTCATATAAAATAATTATATTTCTAGAAATGAGAAATTAAAATTTTAAAATAAAGCATAAAATATATTAAAAAACAAATTTTTAGAAAAATTATTTTTTAAATTTTAGGTGTTCTTAATCCTACTTTGTATCAATTACTAATTAAATGTGTTCTAAAATATTTTTTTATGAATTGAAAAAATATAATATGATAATAATTTAAAATTTATCAATTTAATTTATTGAGATAAAAATACACAACACTTGAAAATAAATTATTTGATAAGAAATATCCTTTTTAGACCAAAAGGAGTTTAACATTATTTATTTCTAACCGTCTAATTTTTATGAATAAATTGGTATTATAATGTTTATTTGAAATTTTAAAACACATAAAATTATTATTTTTTGAAAATAATAACACGTTACAATATATATATATAGTATTTTTTTTATTATTTCATTCAAGAATTATTTTTTATTTGGAAATTATATTACTTTTTGGTTAAAATAAATAACACATATTCAATGTACCTTTTTCATACCTATATGCAAAATAACCATATATCCAAAGAAATTATGTCTAATGGCCAAATTGTCAACAACCATATATATAATAATTATATTTTATTCTTATAAATATCTATATATACATCTTTAGAATCAGTTATACTATTTATTGTCTTCATTCTCTAAATTTATATAATATTTAATATGTTTTTCATTCATTTAAAATTTATAATCAAAGGTATAATATTCAATGAAAACCATGAGGATAAAGATTTAATTTTTGGGGTATTTTTATTTACCTGTGGTTTTATTCAACTTGTAGTAATCCTAATGAAGTTTCATCTCTCATTATCAAAATGTACTAATTTTTATTCTACATGGTAATATGTTATCTCAATCATAGTCTATTTTTGTTCAATGTTTCTTGTATTACATAATATTGAACACATAGTTTTTATTTAAGGGGAAATTTATAATAAAACCTTTGGGTGTTATAGTCATTTCCATAGAATCCACAATTTCAAATTTTTCAAAACCACCTACAAATATATGGATTTATATATAAATTTTTCCATGCCTTCCATGTATCACTTATAACCAAGGGAAAAAAATTTCAATCAATGAAATTTTGAGCTTCCACCTTATAAATTTTGAATATTTATTTCGGTATGCCATAATAAATCCATTAATTATCATGTCTTCAATATATATGAGCATTGACTGTAACATCCCGACCCGACTGACCACTAAACTAGTAACAAGACTGGTCTCCACATTACCTCAAGCGCGTCTCCCTGTATGCTAGATGTTTCTTACTAGCAGCGAGGTTGTAAGGATAGTCAGTGGGGAGACTATACCCTCATTTTTAGAGTGGACATTGGTAAATAGATAGTAATAGTAAGCAATAGATAACAACAGAAGCAGATATAAAGGAATATTCAAAGCAGCAGAAGTCAATTGCAATATCAACTAAATTGAAAAAATGGCCAATGATAGTTTATAAAATTCATAAATTACAATTATGATACATAATTCAAAATTTCTAAAGAATAAAACATGATTTACATCTCAGTACATAAATAAAGAAAAGACCCAAAGCCTCAAGGCCGATCTCTATGAGCATCCTGAGCTCTTGCTCCGTCCTTTGATCTTAAATCCTAGGTATAAGAGAAAATAGCACAAGCATGGGTCCATAGCCCTGCAAACAAGAAGATTCCACTTGGGTACCAATGGCACATGAGCAGTGTGTGAGATAACATCTCAGTAGGCCGAAACCCACCGGTGTCTAGCCCAAACCAATTATGTTCAAAAGTAAACAGGAAGTGTGCAGGTAAATACGTAAGCTGTAAATAGGAATAAGAAATGACTATAGAATGTAAACTACTAACATTAATACCAAAATAGCCCCTCAAGGATCCCTATAAAAGATATTCAATATCCTTTAACAAGGCATCTATAAGAAATGAAAAAAAAAAAAATAACATGATCTCTCCAAACATCCAAGCACGTCACAATTTACCATGTCCAAGCCATATATTCAAGATTATCACATAACTCATGGACATAATGTATAAATAATTGTATACCACGAAGGGTCAGATCCATGGAACTTTTCAAGGAATCCATATAATAATTCTATACCATGAAGGGTCAGATCCAAGGAACTCATCCAAGGCATGCACATCGAGTACCATGAGCATCCCATTGGAAACTCGATCTTGGGACTAGTTGGGGTCCTAGGATCATGTGTATAAACATGTGCTATGTGATTCCAAGAAATCTAGAACTATGGGGTAGTATGGCCTGCGGCATCCCATGGAATCAAGACCCAAGGGGCATGATCAACCCAAGGAATCCACTCCCACATTCTAGACCCATGGAGAGAAGTTCATGGAATCTATCAAAACATTCATTCGTTTCAAACCATTTATCAAAAAAACATATGACTATACCCAATCATATAAACCATTCACCAATTACCATATGATTATACCCACTCATATAAACCATTAATCAATTACAAAGTTAGTATACCCACTCATATAAACCATTCCATTATAATCCATTTTTTTACCCACCCACTCATCCCAATTAAATACAAGGCTTAACATAAGCATATGGGTATACCCACCAACATAACCATAGAATTTCATTTAGTGAGTACACCCACTCACTACATCACCCATAACATGAGTATACCCACTCATGTATCCATTTCCTTTTAATCAAGTCATATGGGTATACCCACCCATATATGACCATTTCATAATTAACTACATAACAAGTCAACCAATGAGCATACCCTCTTACATTGAAAATTAATATTCAACTATATCCTATGAGTTTACCTACTCATATAAACCATTCCATTTCCCATTTAAGGCATATAATGAGAATACCCACCCATTATCCATCACTTACATCAAATGCATTAGATTCATTTTAATGAATTTACCCTTTCATTAATTCTCATTCAAACTGATGAAACCAAGGAGTGTACCCACTAATTATTATAGTTCACATTCATTCATTTCACATGGAATATCATATCATTTAACACTATTACACTTAATCATTTCACATGGGTTTACCCTCCCATGAAATCCCATTCTAGTTCTATAGAATTATTTCACACAAGTGCGACAACATACAAAGAGGAAATACATATCCTTGATAAGAAAACCATATATATTTAGTTTAAATGAACTTCCTCTAACTAATCAAGCATAAGAAAAACAAAAAATCATTAAGCCAAGAAAACATAACAGACTAATCACTATATTTTTATCTTGAAGGTAGCGTACCTCCGATAGAGGTGTTTTATTATAAAAACATGAATTTATTCAAAAAAAAATTTATTCCTCATAAGTAGTTCAATTTAGGATTTTCAATTCAACTAATCAAGAATTATTTTATAATAAACTAATGCATTCTAAATTTTAAAAGGGTAAGGTTTGGGACCCAACCTCCAGGATGGCCAAGCCAAAGCTTTCTAACTCAAGAATCTACCCTCTCACCCACATGCACATCCATATATATGTATCCTTAAACCGATTTATGTGTTCCCCGTTCTAAAAGGGAACATGTACATAGAATATAAATATATATCTACATATATTCATACTTGGGGAAAATATATGTGTGCACTTGGAAAATGATCGCAACACCCTAAAACAATTTCCTTAGGTCTTATAAACACCACTAAACCCTAAATAGAGGGTGAAAAAAATAGTTGTTTAAACCCTTACCTCAAAAGATACCGACAGACCGAAACAACCCAAACCACCTCAACTTCAACGACGATTGCTAAAACACAGACCTATGGGTCCCATGAGACCCTTTGCACAACCTAGAACTAGATGAATACCAAAAATCAGATTAAAACCCAAACCTAGGGTTTCATCCAACCTCTGTAGAGTGTTAGAGAGGATAAACAAATTCTAGAAACTAGGAGGAGAAATAAAGGGAGGGATTACCATGAAGGATTATGTGAAGAAATGGGAGAAATCTAGACAGAATTAAAGGTCGGAGGAGGGTTGTGGAGGGGGTCATGTCACACCTCAAGGGGATCCCCCTGGCATGTGTCGATCTGGTATGAGGTAAAGGTGAGTGAGAGTTATATTTTAGGTATAATTTTATTTTAATTTAATGAAAATAAATCAAATTTTTTTAAATAGCACACAATACACAGTTTAAGACGCACAATTTGGAAAACAGTGCATCAACGTTGTGGCACCCCTCTGTTTAAGAAATTCCATTCACATGGTTTTTCCAACATGGTTATCCTAACTATGCATATACTGTGCAAAATCCTCTTACCCCAAAAAATAATCAGCACAATTTCTTATAGTGGGCCACATCGTTTAACAAGCCGTGTGCCAACCGTGCGCCCTCTGCAGGCCCTTTAAAAACCTACATTTCCTAGTCCAGTGGTCCAAAAACTCCTCGAGCTTCCCAGGAAAGTTCTCAGACCCTCACCCAATTATTAAAACATCACATTTATACTTACCAACCCTTGTAATTCAGTTTCGATGTTCTTTTTTAAAGGTGACCCATCTAGAAATTACTGGAAATTCAAATTCCCTTGAAATTTTTCCTGGTTTAAAAACCTAGGTTCTTACAATATACCGACCTTAAAACTTGTCATCCCCAATAATCCTTTGAGAACTAAAAAAACATCACCCAACCCACAAAGGTTGTGAAGTTTTGTTCTAATGATCGCGTTGCATTTCCAAACACAAAACACACCTTTAACCATTTACAAGCCCAAGGTGCTTAAGCCTTTAAAAACCAATCCAAATATTAACTCCAACCCAAAAAATTAAAGTGAAAATTAACTGAGCCCATGTAACCAAAGACATGATCTCATCTTCATCTCATTGAACACCCATCCTTTAGTGATTTCCACTAAGGGTCTTAACATCTAACTAGTCATGCACACTTTCCTCAAAAGACCTCACTGACCCATAAACTACACTCACCTTTAAACCAGTGACATGTTATTAAAAACGGTTACATTACCAACCATACACAACAAGCAAGAAAGAAAACAAACCAGGACACATCAGTCTAACCATTCTCAAAGATTCCCTACTTAGGCAACTGATGCATCCCAACCGAACAGAAAAGCCATCCTTCTCATGGCATTCATCAGTTAAAACAATCTTGTACAAAGAATACCTTACCTAACTTCCAGTGATGTTACATGATCAAGCCATCACTAAGCTATTTTAAAATTTTATTGCCTCATCACGAAAAAAGGCATGACCCAAATAACCATGCATCCTACGTACAACCCAGATAACAACCAATCACCAAGCCCAACGACCTTTAAAAATTATCATGACATAAGATCGACACTCTCTCAGTGCATCTAGGACAACATAAATATAGGGTAAATGATTGTCTCCTCCAAAATAGTACACTAAGTATACCGATAAGATCAGTCAAACCACTATTGTTTGACTGTTTATAATATCCCAAATTCACGTGACAACTCATCATCAACTGAAACCCGATTCCTACACCACCTGAAGCATTCACGTTCGTTCAATAATTACCACTGAAAAACTTCCAAAACTAGTAGATTTTCTAAAGTTTTGCACATACCGCCAACCTTATCAAAGTCTTTCTATAAATCATGAATCAACATGTACACCAGAACTGATGCGACACTACCCACCTTAGGAGTTTTCATGTCATCAAAAGGAAAGACCGACCGCTCTCAAGTGTGATAGCTCAGAATCACCTAAAATGCACGTGTGACATTCCATGAACCATGATAACTATGTTAGAACCTTTGGAATGAAAGTCTAAATTAAACCAACCGGTGTGTCAAAACACCTGAGTCCAAAACGTAATCTTGAGTAGTGGGATGAACTTACCATAATTCCCCAGTCACTCTACTCCAAAGTTAACCTGAGAATGTACTCAAAATCACAAGTTTATTGATTAACACAAACTCAACCAATTATTTACATCATTAAAAACTTGATGGTTACTGCTTATGTCAACATATACAACCCTGAGTTCAAAAAATACAACTACACATCATCTTATACAACCATTAAATCGGACGGTGACATACAGAGTTGTTCATCACTAAAGTAAAGAGAGGTTCACATGACCTCCTAAACAGATGACCATACCCGAGGCACGTCTATCCTACTGAACCAATCATTCCTTGATGTTTTTTTTCCCAAAAATAGAGTCAAGGTTCCATGACCATCCCTCCAAACAAGGGTGTCTTTTAAAACCCAAAAGTACTACTAGGGACAATGACACCCAAACATAACCAATTTCAAAAATCTCACAGTAGAATCAAGGAATATCAAGATCTAAGGGTTCTAGATACCATTGGCTAGCCCCTTAAAAATCATATGCATAGACCTTATCTACTGGTCACACAAAATAGATTTCACTAGGCTCAAAATCCCCTTTTTCATTAAGCCAAAGCTAAAATAAATAGACTACGGATTATCGATCACATCTCTGTTCCAAGGAAAAACATCAAAAAATTTAAAACTACCCTTCTATGGGGGTTCAAACTATAACGACCCATACTTTACATACATTGTTAAAACTTCAAAATTGAAGCACACTTATTACAACATATGACAAAACCACAAAGGACCGTATAGGTATAGTGTCTTTAGAAACTGGGAAACATAAACAACTGGTTCATAAATCTTCTACAGTGTATCCCATTTATTTCATCATATCTAGGGTCCATTTTAGCATATTCTACTTAATATCCATCTTCCTGACCTGGGGAAAAGAAAACATAAAAGGGTGAGCTCAAATGCTCAGCAAGGGCAAATAAAGGAAATAAAAATCATATCATATCTTTTTGAAAATTCATAACCTGCAAAAGAGATCATAATATCTTAACATGGAACAAATCATAGAAGTGAAAATGAGATCCCCATAATCATAACATGAAACATGAAACTTTGTGGCATGCACACATAATCATGGAAAATCATTTCTTGTTAGTCATGACTCATTGCCAAGACTATCTTAGTGGACAAAGTCTCTTTCTGAACTGAGTTCACTCCTCGTTTCAGTCCTGTATCACTGAACCGAAATAACCTTCCGTTCCAGCCATGTCTATCTCATGAGATATAAAATCTTTACCCAATGCATTAGAGGGAGATATAGGTCCCACCCATCTTATAATGAATCCTTTCTTATGTGTTCCATATAATCATAAATCATAAATCATAGCGTAACCCATGTAATAAAAATGGGATTCTTAAACAACATGACATCATAAAACAATTCATATAAGATAAAGGAATTCATAAAAATATTTCCATCACAACATAATCAAATCCATGTAATAATAGGGATAAAAACAGAACCCTTTTATTATCTTAGATGGAAAATAATTTTGATAAAATACTTGAACTCCATTCTTGAGGAAAATATCCTTTCTACTTCAAAAACACTTTTCCTTTATTAACATGTCATACAATTTTAAACTAAAAGAAGTTGATTAAAAATAAACTTGAATACTTTTAAAGTAAGCTTCTTGGAAATAATGTTTTAGAAATCCATTCATGCCGTATAAGTTAAAAAAAACATTCTTCGTACTTTTGTCGGAAAAGTCAAAAAGTACCTCGTACGAAAAAATGACAAAAGATTCCTTTCATATTCTTTAATAAAAACTCGCAAAAGGGTAAAATTGGATTTAAACTATTGTAAGTGGTTGGAAACAATATTACATATTGATGGAACATGGATGTGGATGATAAAATACACCCCAATAAATACTTATGAATAAACAATCTCGGATAAAAATGAGATTGTGATATTTCCCTTACCATAGGTCCGATTTGCTTTGTACGTGTCCAAAGCTCCTGTATAATGGTTTAAATAATGTTATTGACTTATTCCAGAATCATACATATTGATATGATATCATATATGGTCATATTCTTAGCTTCTTGTTAGTAATATTTCATTGTTACTTGTTACTCGGGTCTTTATTGCCTTTTGTTCTTATGCGTGTTTTGCCGAATACATTCTTATTCTTCTTTTAAGGTTATAGATACCTTATATCCAGAATGGTATTAGTGTAACATATATCATATTTATTCATTCAATTCATTTATATAATTACTATGTAATGATGATCATGTAGAACGAGTCGCATCACATCGTGGAGACGGTATTCCGTACGTACGCACGAGTGATGATATCGTTCCTATGATCGTGGAACTGTATTGGAGTATATATATATTATTTCAGTATCAATATTACTTTATAATAATCATAAATAGTTACTAATTACACCATTATACCCATCCTTGTAAAGTGATGATGGAAAATAGATTACACCACAGCGTGGAGACGGTATTCTGTACGTACGCACGCGCGGTGATTTCATTTTCCCGTAGGATGGATAGAAGGTGAATTAGGGTTGTTTCATATTTATAATAACATATCAGTATGTAAGTAATACTGATGTTATTACTTCATCATGAAACAACTAAAGAAGAATAATGTGAAGAAGAAAGAAATTGAAAAGATCGGTAATGGATATTACCTCTTCTTTGGAACGCTTCTTTGAATCCTTCACTTAGGGAACTAATATTGGTCTTTTAAGAAGACCAGGACATCTAGGATTTTTCTAGGGAAGTGGAGAGGAGAAAATGGCAGGGTTTGGCCGAGCTTGAGTGCTCAATTTGGTGTGAGGAGGAGGGGGAGGAGGTGCCCTTTTATAAGGGAGGAGAGGGGCACCTTAGGAATATCTCAAAATATTATTTTATATTAAAGTCAAAATCGGTTTATAATGGTTCCAAAGGGTCTTATTTCGAAGATAAAGTGGGGATGGGTCGAAATCCTATCAACCAATAGGATTTAGACAAGTTTAGGGTATTATTTTAACCTTATCAATTAGATTTAACTCTAAGTTAAATAATTTAACTTTTACCATGTCTTTTTGTTTTCTTTCACTATATGGTTAATACACTTACTATAACATGACAAACGAACCCCAAATTGTTTATTATTAATATATATATCCTTATCTAAGTCATTTGGCCGAACCTTAGATTTTTAGGAATAAAATAACAATTAATAATATAATATTTGATTTAAAAACTATTTTGTGTCAATTTTGACACTATTTGATATATGATTTTTGTGAAAGTCATAACAGAATTATATGTTCGAACCAAGCTGATTAAATCAACATTAATATATCATAGTAACCTATAAAATTAGTGGAATTCATAAAAAGTCTCAAATTACATTTATTTTGGTGTTTTAACATCAATTATGTCAATATTTCATTAATAAGATAATTACTGAATCATCATTGTGTCATAAATAAATTAAATTATTTAATGTCTAAAAATTACAAATAAAATACCATTATGTAGGAAAACGTTTTATCTTTCTAATGAAGATTTATAGTCGAATTTATCTTATGTATAACCCCATATTAAAAATGATTTACTTATTAAACTTTGATTTTAACTATTTTAACCCTTCTTTAAATAAATTAATAATAAATGTCCTAATCTAATCCAAGTGGGCCTAAATGGTCATATTTTATTCCTAAGTTTGTTTTTGGTCGAATTACACTTGTCCAATAGAATTATGACATGTGTTAGGGTAATAGTAATATCATATTTACCCTTAGTTACCCTATTTACTATTAACCGCGGTAAAAAAAAGTAAAAAGTTACTATTCACCAAAAAATTATTTTCATATCATTGAACCACATTTTAGTCCTTGATATTAACCGTGTCTCTCGGATTTTCGAAATTCCATTCAAAGAAGAGGTAAAATTAAGTTTTATGCAAAATTCAGTTTTTAACCTACCACTTAGTGGTTTCACTATTCATCAAAAATTGAAAGTTTTCAGAAAAATACCAAAATTTCACCCTAGGCTAATTTCGGTATTCCGAATCCAAAAATGAAGTCCATTTTGAAAAATAAAATTTATAAAATTTCAAAAAGTGGTTATTACTATTCATAACGGCTAGTTTTAATAATATTTTAATAGCATATCGTTGTTTAGTGAAACTCGGTATTGCGTACGACGCAAGCTATCGAGGAAGGTCGTGATTGCGTGTAAAGTAAGCCAAGCAAGTGTGTAGTGAAAGATTCGTTTGATGATATATAAAAACAAAATATTATTCATAAAAAATCTCAGGTGTTACACAAACAAAGGTCACCACTTCATGCTCCAATTTAAATAAATTCACTAATTCATTTCATTATTAAACATTTCATGGAATTTTAAAAAACCCACAAGTGCCATTTCACAAACAAGGAACTTGGTTTTAGACTAAACCCCATGAAAAAACATGCAAGTTATACCAAAATTCTTATTTAGGAATTTAATATTTAGTGTCATTCCATCATAAACTGTCAATTTAGAATCTAAATTCCTTTTTAACTGGTTAAGAGACCTATGAGGGTCCCATTTATTAAACCTGGGTTCTTCAAGAAGCAACCCATAACAGTTCATTTCATAAATAATTCCCCAACTAACCTACTTGGGTCATGTTGAGTATTTTGAAAATTAAAAAACCATTTCACAACATTACATGCTCACATGCATAATGGTCTAGTGATATGAGTGGACATCTACCAATACATAAATCACTCATACACTTTATAGATGGAATTTGGATCCCATTTAGTCAAATCATTTTATTTATGTTCAAAACTTAAAATCCTTCACATTGCACCATTTCTATTCAAAATGCAACGATTTTACATTCATAACCATTCCCAAACACATCATGGTTATACAATGGCATAATCACATGGGTGGCCATCTACTAAATGATAAGGTGCACATACATCTTACTGTTGGCATTTGGATCCCATTAATCACATCCAATTCCATTTAACATTTTAACATTAGAATCCCCTTTTCATTGGTTCGAATACATGGGTAAGCCTTTTCCTAGTTATAAGGCACCCATAAACCTTACAACTAAAACTGGCTCCCATCGATAACACAACCAATCTATTTTTATCACATGTAATAATTTTACATAATAAAATATAATGCTATAACTACCACAAAATATAACACCTAGTAATGTACACCAAAATAAAAACATTATTAATAAATAGTCATGATAAAGAAAATCCAAGGCATGACATTACACCCAAGGCACACAACCAAAATTAACAGGCATCCTACAAATGAAACTACATGTCATGTTATATGCATGGAATATGAATTTCTAAGTGCCTAATATGATTCATGTCAAGATAAATCCTTTCTATACTAGGCTAAAAAAAAATTTACAAAACTTTAAAAATCTATAATCAGTGAAAAATACACTAATCACCCAAGGTGAAATCATATCAATTGTAACATCAAACAATATAAATAGAAATTACACACCCAGTCCACATTGTCCTTTCCCATATGTGGGGTGATCAGTCCCAAGAACAACTATCTACCAAGTTCTGACATGTTTCTAGTCTCTTGTATACTAGCCCAAAATAGTATGAAAAAGGAAAAAAAACACCTCTCATACCACTTTGTAACATCCCAGCTTGACTGAACACTAAACCAATAGCTGGACTGGCCTCCACATGACCTCAAGTATGTCTCTCTGTATGCCAGAGGCTTCTAACTAGAAGCGAGAGTGTAAGGATAGTCAGTGGGGAGACTATATCCTCATTTTTAGAGTTCACACTGGTAAACAGATAGTAATAGTAAGGAACAGATAATAGCATAAGCAGATATAAATGAATATTCAGAGAAGTGGAAGAAAATTGTAATATCAACTAAATGTAGAAAAATACCAATGTCAGTTTATACAATGAATGCATTCCAATTATAATACATAATTCGAAATCAGTAAACAATACAACATGGTTTATATATCAGTACATAAATAAAGAAAAGACCCAAATACCCAATGGTGATCTATACGAGCATCCAAATATCCTTCTCGATCCTTTTCTCTTAACTCCTAGGTAGTGGAGAAAACAACACAATAAAGGTTCCATATCCCTAAGAACAAGAAGTGTCTACTTTGGTACCAATGCTACCCTAGCAGGGTGTAAGGTAACATCTCAGTAGGATGATATCCACTGGTGTCCTTCCCAAACCAATTATGTTCAAAAGTAAATAGGTAATGTGAAAGTAAATATGTAAGCTATAAATATGAATAAGAAATGACCATGGCATGTAAAATACTGAAAGTAATACCAAAATAGACCCTCAAGGATCTCTAAACAAGATATTCAATCTCTTTTTACAAGGAATCTATAAGAAATGCACAAAATAAATAAATAACACAACCTCTCCATATATCCAAACATGTCACAATTTACCATGGACAAGCCATATATTCAAGCTTATCACATACCTCACGGTCTTTCCATATAAATATGTGTAGAACACGAAGGGCCAGATCCAAGGAACTCATCCAAGGTAGCCATATAAGAATTCTAGACCACAAAGGGTCGAATACAAGGAACTCTTCTAAGGAATCCACATCGAGTCCCATGGGTGTCCTAGTGGAAACTCAGTCTCGGCACTGGTTGGAGTCCTAGGAGCATGTGTACTGATATGTGCTATGTGATTCCAAGAAAGTCATATATATGGGGTAGCAAGGCTCGAGGCATCCCACAGAATCAAGACCCAAGGGGCATGATCAACCCAAGGCATCCACTACCATGTTCTAGACCCATAAAGAGCAGTCCATGGCATCTATCAAACCATTAATTCACTTTAAACCATTTATCAAAATAAAACATATGAGTATACCCACTCATATAAACCATTCATATATTAACATAAGATTATACCTACACATATAAACCATTCATCAATTAAAATATGAGTATACCCACTCATATAAACCATTCCATTATAATCCATGGGTTTACCTTCCCACTCATCCCAATTCAATACATGGCTTAACATAATCATATGGATATACCTGCACACATAACCACATTATTTCATTTAGTGAGTATACCCACTCACTGCATCACCCATAACATGAGTATACCCACTCATGTATCCATTTACTTTTAATCAAGTCATATGGGCATATCCACCCATATATCATCATTTAATAATTAACTACATCACAAGTTAACTAATGATAATACCCTATTACAATGACCATTCATATTCAAATACATCCTATGAGTTTACCCATTCATTAAACCATTTCATTTCCCATTTAAGGCATCTAATGATTATACCCACCCATTATCCCTCAACTGTATCAAATGCTTTAAATTCATTATAATGAATTTACCCTTTCATTAATTCCCATTCACAACTCATGAAACCAAGGATTATACCCACTCATTGTTACAATTTTCATTCGTTCATATCACATGGCATACCCTCCAATTTAATACCATTATACTTAATCATTTAACATGGGTTTACCCTCCCACGTAATCCCATTCAAGTTCCATAGAATTATTTCACACAAGTGTGTCAACATGAAAAGGAGGAAGTACATATCCTAGATAAGAAACCATACTCATTTAGTTTAAACGAAATTACTCTAACTAGGAAAGAATAGGAAAAACCACAAATCAATAATCCAAGCAAACATAATAGGCTAATCACTATGTTTTTATCTTGAAGGCGGCACACCTCCGATGGAGGGGTTTTATTATAAAAAAAATGACTTTTTTATCAAACAAATCATTTTATTCCTTATGACCAGTTCTATTTAGGATTTGAAATTAAAATAATCAAGAAGCATTTTATAATCAAATAATTAATTTTTAATTTAAAAAGGGTGAGGTTAGGGACCATACTTCAAGGATGACCAAGCCAAATCCTTCTAACTCAAGTAGCTTCCTTCTCACCCGCACAAACTTCCATATATATATATATATATATATATCTTTAAACCAATGTATGTGTTCCCCATTCAATGAGGGAACATGAACATGGAAGATATATATATATATATATATTCATACTTGGGAAAAATGTGTATGCACAGTTGGAAAATGATTGCAACACCCTACAATAATTTCCTCAGGTCTCATAAACACCACTAAACCCTAAATAGAGGGTACAAAACAAAATAGTGGTTTAAAACCTTACCTAAAAAGATTCCAATGGACTAAAACCACCAGAACTGCCTCCCCTTTAGTAGTGGTTTCCGGAACACATGACCAACGGGTCCTGAGAAACCCTCTACAAAACCTAGAACTGAAAAAATAACAAAAATCAGATTAAACCCCAACCCTAGGGTTTCAAACGAACTCCGTAGGGTGACAGAGAGGCCAAAACAATTCTAGAAACTAGGATCATAAATGAGGGAAGGGATTACTATGAAGGATCATGTGATGAAACATGATAAATCAAACTGAAATCAAAGGTTGAAGGAGGGCCATAGAGCGGGTCACATTGCGCCTCAAGGAGATCCCACCGGTGTACGTTGATCGAGTATGAGGGAAAGGTGAGGGAGAGTTAGATTTTAGGTTTAATTTTATTTTATTTTAATTAAAATAAAAAAAATTATTTAAAACATCATGCCAAACATGGTTTAAGCTAAATGGTTCGGCAATCCATGAGACACCCATCTCTTTAAGAAACTTCATTCACACGATTTTTCCCACACGGTTAGCCTAACCATGTATAGAATGTGTGTAATCCTCTGTCCCCCAAAAATAATCCACACAGTTTCCTGCAGTGGGCCACATGATTTAATAGGTCGTGTTCCAACCATGCATGAAAGGTGCTATTGTGGTCACTTCCAAATGATATGTTATTGTTGGGTACTTAGGTGCAGCAGAGTGGTTGACCAAGTTTGTCTCTCAAAGGAGGAATTTAATTTAACAACATATTAAAGGTATTTGGAAAATAAAATAAAAGGAAATAAAAACACTAATTAAAAGTATGGGGTTTTTTTTATCATTTATAAATCTATAAGAAGTTTTCAGGAATAAGATTGTATTTTTTTGTTTTTATTTTTGAAATGAAGTTCAATTAAAATGACACAGCAAGAAGATATTTTTTTAGAAAATATTTTAAAAGATGTAATCTATCAAACTCTACCTATTCATTAAATTATTTATCATTATCATTTAAATTAAAATCCAATTAATTATAATCCCATAATTTTTTAACCCTCAAACCCAACATAAGTTAACTTAACCACAAAGATGAAATTACTTAAACCCTAGGCTAGCTTCAGAACATGCAATCGCAGCACACTGCTTTGATTGATGTACTAAATTTAGCTTATGGTTAGTGTTTAATTAGAGAATATATCTATTCTATAAATGAGGATTAATTGAGTTTAGGGATTATATTTTAAATCTATAAATTTATCCCTTATGGCCTTGTATTATCGATTATGATCACACTCTCACAATTTACACAAATTTCAACCTCGCGTGTTTTTGTGTCAATTGATTAATTGTTTTCTTAGTTTAATTTAAATTTAAAACATAATTAATAGATCATATTAAGTGAATTAAATTATCTCATTGATTCAAAATAAATGAATTAAGATGGTTATAGGTAGATTTATTACTAAAAAAACTACTCTTCCATGGGCGGCGTAGTCATCGTAGAAACGTTTTTCCAGTGCAAAGGTTTAGAGAGGGTAGAACCCAATCTCATTTATACTATTGATTCCAGAACAATTATGGAGATTAAGAGAAGAATAAATTTGATCAAAAAAAATAAAATAGAAGAAATAAAATATAAATAAGGAAGTTTATTAAGAAAATGAAAACATTACAACATGACATAGAAGAAGAAGGCTTCGATTAGGGGATCATTACTTCATGAGCTACCCATCTTAAAATGGTTCGATAATTTGAGTGAAACTAAATCTCCTCTTCCTTAAATCTTATAATTCACATCCCAACCCCTCCAAATGAGAAAAAAATATAATTTATAGAGTGGAGGGGAGGATAGGTTTAAAGAGGTTTTAAGTGTGAATGAAGAATCTCATCCAAATATTTTAAGCCAAGTTACACCTCCAATTTGGCCTCTAAAACACATGAAACAGATGTTATTAAAAAATCATGTTTTTGAACAATTGGGTTGTCGAGCTCATGTCAAAATTTGGTCCCAATCCAAGCTTGGATGAAAAATATATGGCCCAAATACAGAACCAATGTCCAATCTGGTGGGTCTAGACCACCTTTGACTTCATGGTCCATTTAATCCAACCAAATGCATGATTTAGCTTGTATTTTCTGAATAAAGGTTGTATCCCATTAATTTAGGAACACATTTAAAAAAATTATGTTCAAATAATACATATCAAAATATTTAGGTTCGAAATGCTATAGTGAATTTTAAAGGGTAAAACAAGAATTTTCATTAAATTTTCAAATGAATGATCTAATCCCAAATATTTCATAAATGAACACATTTACAAAAATGTGAGGAAATTTTATCATTTATTATCAATAAAATATTTAATAAAAATATGTTTTTTCAACTCCCCCACACTTACCCTTTTGCACTCTAGGGAAAAACCTCATATCATGTATTCAAAAAAATTGTGAAAAGATATGCATGTTCATATTTCTCAATCCACAATAGAAATATAACCAAAGTAAGAATCTCATCAAGAGTCAATATCAATAAATTTTAAATTCAGTGTCTCATAAATTGCGTCAAAACAAAATCCAATGTGATTCATAACCCTAAGTATTGCGAAACAAGTCATGTGTATACCATGCCACTAATTCTCCACATGTGTGTGTGCCAACCATTCGAAGCTCATAAATCCACCATTTATTCAGTATATTTAGGTAAAGTAAAACAATTATTCTTACCTGGTTTAATTCACCGAACCTATTAAACATTCCTTTGTAAACGAATTTCAAGACCCACTCACTTAAGCATTCTAGAAAGTCAAACCTTAAGCTCCCGACCTAGATATCCCTATATGTTGTACATTTCATCACTCCCCTCATTTATTATTTTTTTGTTTTTTTTTAGTTTCACTTAGAAAAAATCTCACACTCAACTCTCAACCCATTTTAATCTCCTCACGACACTAATTTCAATAGTTATAACAAGATAAATGGTCAATGAAGAGTGGTTTTTGACCTATCCAAGACACAAACCATGTTTTTTTAGGGTGTACAATAGTCAGATAACAGGTACACACACGTAGGTCAATTCAGTATAGTTATGAAACTGATCTAAATAGAAATGAATGTATAGATCAACCAATTAATTTTTTTACCTAACTTGACTATACCTTCAATTGGGTAGGAAAAATTTCGCAAGTCATGGTTGAGTAAGAATTTGTGTCGATAAATCAATGACACAATTTTCCATGAACAAATATAACAAATAATTATGTCAAAATCTAAAGGGTTATATAATGAAACAACCATTCATATCATCGATGACTTCAATTTTTATAAAAATCAACACTTGATAATGAAATGTTAATCATGATTATAATTCTACTAATGAATTTTGTAAACATGAATTTTTCATATGTTTCACATGAGAATGTTACATGATATATTTGTTTATTTTTTATTGATTTTGTTTCTGAAAATTTGAACCAAAACATTAATAGAAAATACACACAAAACACACAAATGAAAATCCTAAATATCTACCCCAAAATGTTGTCCCCTCCCACAACATAAAATATTTCATTGTACTCAATGTGAACCTATGAGATGATATATGCACATGAAATGTATAATTTTAAATAGGAAAAAGAATATAAAAGTGAAACGGGTAGGAACATCTTAATTTGCTCAAGTGATGATGGGGTCATGTAGTGTGATAAAATCCACTGCATCAGTTGGAATTCCATCAATGTATTTCTTTAAATGTTATCTGTTGACTGTAAATCTTCTTCCTATGTCCTTTTGTGTTATCTATATTACACCATAAGGAAAACATTAGTCACAACATAAGGACCTAACCACTTAGAACACAACTTACCAGGCATCATCTTCAGTCGTAAACAATAGATCAAGACTTTCTCTCCAACATGAAATCCCCTTTTCTGGATCATTTCCTCATGAGATGCTTTGGATCTTTCCTTATAGAGACATGAGTTTTCCAATGAAGATAATCAAATCTCCTCAAGCTCTTGAATTTGTAGCTTCTATTGAATTCCAACTTGGGCCAAATCTATGTTGTATTTCTTTATAGCCCAATAATCCCGATGCTAAATCTACACGGGTAGATGATAGGTTTTCCCAAAAACAATCAAAAATGGGAACATACTAATGGGTGTCTTGTATGTTGTTATATAATCCCATAGAAAATCATCTAAGTGCTTTCTCTAATCCTTCCTACCTGGTTGCACGGTTTTCTCCAAAATTTGTTTCAACTCACGATTTGAAACCTCAGCCAGACAATTTATTTGGGGGTGGTATGGTGTTGATGTTTTGTGTGTCACCCCATACTTCCTAAGGAGGGAAGCCAAATTATGATTAGAGAAGTGTGTCCCTTGGTAATTGATGATGGACTTTGGTACTCAAAACCTACAAAAAATATGTGCCTTGAAAAAGTCCACTATAACATGAGAATCATCAATCCTGGTGGACTTGACCTCCACCCATTTACTCACATAATCAACAGAAACCAAAATGTAAAAAAAATTGAAAGAACTTGGAAAAGTACCCATAAAATCAATGCCCCATACACCAAAAAACTCACATAATAGTATGGGTTGTTGGGGAATCTATTGTCTTCTATAAATTTTACTAGTATGTTAGAAACAAGAGAAAAACTTACTAAACAGATGAGCATCATACAATATGCTAGGACAGTATAATATAGAGTCTAAAACTTTTATAGTTGTCTGTTGGGGTCCAAAGTGTCCTCCACTTGAAATTGTATGGTAAAAATGTATAATATAATCAAACTTATGGTTAAAAACACACCTCATAATGTCTTGATCACTACACATGCACCAAAGATAGGGATCATCACACACATAATACTGAGACTCGCTTTTTAATTTTTGGACTTAATATTTCTTTAAATTTGTGGGGATTTCAGATGAAACAAGGTAGTTCACTAAATCAGCATACCAAGGATGCATAGATGAGATGGAATAAAGATGATCATCGAGGAAAGTGTCATGAAGTGGTACCCGGTCTAAGGTGTCATCCACTAGTGTGTGAGTAAGCCTACTCATGTGGTCCGCCACTAGATTTTCTAACCCCTTATCATCCTTTATCTCAATATAAAATTATTGAAGAAGGAGAATCCATCAGATAAGTATAGGCTTTGTGTTTGGCTTCTTCAAGAGGTACCTTAGAGCTGCATGGTTAGAAAAAACAACTACTTTAGAGCCTAATAAATATGAATCACTTTATCTATAGTGAACATGACAACAAGAAACTCCATTTCTATGGTTGTGTAGTTTTATTGGGCTGAATCTAGTGTTCTAGATGCATAGAAAATCACATGTGAACGTCCCTCCACCCTATGAGATAATATTGCTCCAACCTCGAAGTTAGAGGTGTCACACATAAGCTCAAAAGGAATCTCCCACTGTGGGGGCTTTATAATTTGTGGAGTGTTCAGACACTTCTTTATATCATCAAAGGAAGTCCTGGAAGAACCATCAAACACAAAATCAGAATCTTTTTGAAGTAATCGTGACATAGGAAGAGCAATCTTACTAAAATCTTTGATGAAGCGCCAATAAAATCTTGCATGCCCTAGGAAAGATCAAACATCAAACACACATGAATTATATGGTAAGGATGAAATAATATCTAACTTAGATCTATCAACCTTTATCCCATGTTTTGACACCTGATGCCCAAATAAAATTCCATGCTCTACAATAAAATGAAATTTTTTAAAGTTGAAGACCAAATTATTTTCAATACAACGATTCAACACCTTTCCCAAACTAGATATAAAATCATCAAATGAAGACACATACACTATAAAATCAACCATAGATAGCTCCATGTAGGTCTCAATAAAATCAAAAAAAATACTCACCATGCATCTCTGGAAGGTACCTGGGGAATTGAAAAGTCCAAATGGCATCCTTTAGTAGGAAAACGTACCAAATGGAAAAGTGATTCTTGTCTTATCTTGATCCTCCGGATCAATAGGAACTTAAAAATATCCACAAAATCCATCCAAGAATCAATAGTGTGTTTTCTTATCTAGTCTCTCAAATATATAATCAATAAATGGTAGGGGTAAATGGTCCTTTTGAGTGGACTGATTTAGTTTACTATAATCAATGCACGCACACAAACTGTTTTTAACCCTCATTGGAACTAACTCATATTTCTCATTTTTAATAATAGTAACACAACTTTTCTTTGGCACAACCTGAATAGGAATTGCCTACTGGGAATCTGAAATGGTATAGATTATACCTACCTTGAGAAAATTTTCAACACCTTTTTTTACAACATCCAGAAGAGTTGGATTCAGTTCCCTTTGTGGCTACCAAACCGGTTTAGCCTCATCCTCCAAAAGAATCCTATGCATGAAAATGGAGGGGATAATACCTGATATTTTTGCCAAGGGTCACCTGATTTCCCTGATGTTCTCCCTCAAAAGGTTAAAAAAATTCTTCTTGGTCAAAAGGAATATTATTATCAATTATAACAAGTAATTTCTCACCACTCAACAAGTATAATTATTTTAGATTTGGTGGTAATGGATTGAGTTCTAATGTAGGGGGTGATTTATAGATGGAGAAATTGAAGGAACTGAAATATGCACACAATGAAAATAATTATCCGAATATACATCATCAAAATCAGAGAATAAAGCATCAAATCCATCATCATACTCAACCGCCATATCATAAAGAGAGTGAACATGATCAAAAATCAGAATATGAATCCATTTCAAAATCAAATCTAAGAGAGTATTATGCATTTGAAATAGGTATGGAAGTACTCTTAGTCATCAAAATAGAACCAATACTCACAATCTCCCTAATAATAGGACAATGAAATTCCATGGGTTTTTTATTTGGTGGTTCAAAATGGGAGATAACAAATGAATAATGGTCCTATGAGGGGTACTTCATGGAATCCATAACATTAAATATCACAAATTCATCCCCAAATTCCATGGAAAGTGTACCCTTATTGACATTTATGATAGTTTTTGTAGTTTTGAGGTAGGTTATACCTATGATAGTGGGAGAACATGAACTTACCTAATCATCCTCCATTTCAAACATGTAGAAATATACTGGAAAGATCACATCTCTTACCCAGAAATTACATCCTCAAGGAATCCTACTAGATATACTATAGCTCTATTCTCCAATTACACCACTACTCTTGTTGTCTTGAACTCACCAACCTTTAAAGAAGAAAATACAGAGTGAGGCATTACATTTATGGAAGATCCTAAATCACAAAGAGAATCAAAAAAGTGAAACTCCCCTATGGTGTATGGGATGGTGAATGTCTCTAGATCCTTGCACTTTGTTGGAATTTCAAGATTGGGTGTAATGAGTGCTGACACATTCTTTCCAAGATTGATCCTCTCATTTACCTTAATCCCTCTTCGATTGGTATAAAGTTCTTTAAAGAATTTGTCATACCTAGGTATTTTTTTAATAGATTTATGTAAAGGGATGTTGATCCCCACACACTTGAATGTATCCAAAAATTATTTTTTCCATCACCTTTTCATACATATTTTTGGTTTGAACAACTCTATTTTCAAAAGGAAGAGGTTTAGGAGGAATATCATCAATCTTTTTCTTACCTTTATCTTTCTCCTTAGGCTCCTCATCGGCTGGTTTTGAATCGGGATTATCCAAACTTGAGGTGAATCCTAGTAGAATGATAGGTGCAGATGTATCAGTTGTTTGCTTCCCACTTCTCAATGTGATGGAAATAACATTCCACTTGGAATTTAGATTAGGCTAGGAAGGAATATTTCTAGAGTTCTTACTTACCAGTTCATGGAGGGTAGTGGAAATCTGGCTCATCTATGTCTTCAACTCCCTCAGCTCCGAACCATAACTATTCATCTCATATTGTTGATTAAGAAAAATTTCCTTCAAAAGGTCATCAGTGTTAGAATATTCCCTATTTTTGGGATTCCCTTATTGTTGAGTTGTTGATACTTGAGCTTCCAATTTCATTTGGGGTTGTTTGAAACCCTGTTGGTAAGGTGAATCATGTTGGAAGTTTTGTTGAAAAGGGGGCCTTTGTTGTTGTCCAGATGCATACCTCATGTCTGATTGATCCTTCCATACTTGGTTGTATGTTGGAGAAAAGGAATCAATCTTTTTTTGGGGATATGGCTATTGTTGCTGCTGATCTGGTCTCCCATGATATATGGCAGCTCAATCCTCTGTCTCTTGTAATTGGGGGAAATATTCAGTTGGGTGTCTTATCTCAGTTCAAATTCTATAAGGCCTTGAAGGAGTGTGTTGGGATATATTTTGAGACAAATCAATCTACCACACCATAGTGGTCAATTCTTCCAACTTGGTATTAATTAAATGACTCTCGAGAGAATTAGGACTAACCTGATGTACTCCTCTAACATGAAGTGTACCTCAATAACCAAATTTTTGGGAGTTTTGAGACATCTTATCAATCAATGCATGTTCAGCTACTGGTGTCTTGTCCACCAATGCTCCTCCGGCCACGGAATCCACTATGCTCCTTTACATAGGTGTGTGTCCTTTATAGAAGTATTGGATGAGGAATTCCTCACTGATTTGGGGATGTGGGAAGCTTGCAGACAACTTATTGAATAACTCCCAGTACTCATACATTGACTCCCCTTGGTATCTCTTGGTCCTAGAGATCTCCTTATAAATGGAAGTGGTCCTTGATGCTGGAAGAAAACTCTGTAATAAAATATGTTTCAAATCATTCCACAAGTTACATCTTCATATGGTAAATAATACATCCAATCCTTTTCAGCTCCATCAAGTGAGAATGAGAATGATCTTAGTTTGATTTGATCTTTAGAAACATTTATTGGTTTTAAGGTTGAGAAAACTAGATTAAATTATTTAAGGTGTTTATTTGGATCCTCACCAGAGAGGCCATGAAATTTTGGAAGCAGGTGAATTAACCCAGATTTTAGTTCATAGTTTGATTCAATATTTGGGTATGAAATGCAATTTGGTTGATAATTAATATCAGGTGTAACAAATTCTAGAATGTTTCTATTAATTTAATTTCCATTATTTTCATCCATTGGTTATTGTTTTATGTTTGAATTTGAATTGCTTCCAATTTCAATGTTTTGAGAGTGGCAAAATTATCCAACTGGTTGAATGTTGAAACTTTTCGTAGACTATGAATATCTGATTGGAGCCCTAGGTACCTGAGCCTCATCCTAGTTGGTAAGGTATCCTTAAGGAATCCACAAGAACCAAGTTAAAACTAGGGGGAGGCATATTTTTGAGTACTGTAGCAGGCACTGTGTGGGTACTGTAGTAGGTACTGTTTGTTACTGCAATAGCCAGAACTATTCACCATAGGCCACCGGTTTGGGCTTTGAGTCATTAAATCCATCAGGCGACCTAGACCTTTGGGTCAGTAGGGATTTAGGGCCACCCTAAAGGCCTTTGGGCTACCTTAAGGCATTCGGGCCACATGCAGTTTCCCTAGACATACTCTACAAAAAACGAGCAGCCCCAGAGGATGATTCAGTGTAGGCGCACTCACCAGAGCAGAACCAATGGATTTGGATGAATGAGAGGGTATGTCTATGCCATCGGGACCATCCTGTGCTTTCATAGGAAAGCATATCCAGAGGCCATGTGAGGGTGGAGAGCTACCATCATGATGCAAATGCTGTGGAGGGGAAATTCCATTTAGTTATATTTTGGTTGATTTCCTAAAGAAATTTGGGTCATGCAATGTCTCTTAATCCTATGGGCTATGTAATCACTAAGCCTACATTCCTTGTAAGGGTTCCCACTCATCCCATGAAAGGGGGTTATCAAAAATCAATAAAAAATGAAGGCCTTCAGGCCATTCTGGGAGCCCTAAGGATGCGTTCAATCTTAGGATCAAGATCTAAGAGATATTTGGGATTAGTTTATGTCATAAATAAAATAAAAATTAGAAGAATAAGAGTAGAACAAAATAAAATAAAAATTATAAGTTTGAGTTGATGGTCCAAAAAGAAGAAGAAGAAGAAAGAAAAAGAAGGAGAAAAATTCAGATTGGCTAAAGAAGGAAGAAAGAAGAGAAGAAGAGAATAAAATGAAAAATAAAAGGAATACCTATAAATGGTTTGAATAATTACTTAACACCTTAGAAATGGAATCAATATGAAAGGTGTTGTTTTGGGTGATTTCCAATGATATGTGATTGTTGGGTACTTAGGTGTAGCAGAGGGGCTGACCAAGGTCGTCTCTCAAAGGAGGAAGTAAATTTAACAACATATTAAAGGTATTTGAAAATAAAATAAAAGAAAATAAGAACACTAAATAAAATTTTGGGGGTTTTTTATTGTTTATAAATCTAGAATAAGTTTGTTGGAAGAATATTGTACTTTTTGTTTTTATTTTTGAAATAAAGTTCAATTAAAATGACACAATAGGAAGATATTTTTTAGAAAATATTTTAAAAGTCATAATTGATCTAAATCTACCTCTTCACTAAACTATTTATCACTATCATTTAAATTAATAGAAACTTAACTATAATACCCTAATTTTTTGACCCTCCAATCCTAAGGGAGATAACTTAACCACAAAGATGAAATTACTTAAACCCTAGGCTAGATTTAGAATATGCAATCGTAGCGCCCTGCTTTGATTGATGTTCTAAATATAGCTTATGGTCAGTGGTTAATTAGAGCACATATCCATTCTGAAAATAAGTATTAATTGAGTTTAGATATTATATTTGAATACTAGAAATTTATCCCTTATGGTCTTGTATTACTGATTATGATCGCACACTAACAATTTACACAATTTTAAACCTCGTGTGTTTTTGTGTCAATTGATCAATTGCTGGATTAGTTTAATTTAAATTGAAAACTCAATAAATAGATCATAATAAGTGAATTATAGTATCTCATTGATTAAAAATAAATTAATGAAGATAGTAAGAGGTAGATCGATTACTAAAAAGAACTACTCTTCCATGGGTGGTGTAGTCATCATAGAAATGTTTTTCATGTGAAAAGGTTTAGAGAGGGTAGAACCCAATCTCGTTTCTTCTATTGATTCCAGAATAATTAGTAAGATTAAGAGAAGAAGTAATTTTAACAAAACAGAAGAAATTATAAAAAACAAAATATGAATAAGAAAGTTTATTGTGCAAATGAAAACATTACAACATGAAGAAGAAGAAGAAGAAGAAGAAGGTTTCGATGAGGGGATCCTTTCTTCAAGAGATACCCATATTACAATGGTTGGAGAATTTGAGTTAAACCTAATAATATCTACCTTAAATCTCCTAATTTACATCCCAACCCCTCCAAATGAAAAAAACACTAATTTATAGAATGGAGGGGAGGCTAGGTTTAAAGTGGTTTTAAGTGTGAATGGGGAATATCAACCAATTTTTTTAATCTAACTTGAACCACCCATTTGACCTTATAAACACGTGAACCAGATTTTATTTCAGAATAATGCATTGTGAAAAAATGGTTTGGAGAGATCCTCTCAAAATTTGGACCCAATCCAAGCTCTTATGAAGAAGTTATGACCCAAATACACAACTAATGTCCAATATGGCGGGTCCATCCCACCTTTGACTTCATGGTCCATTTAGTCCAACCAAATTCATGATTTAGCTCATATGTCCTGAATAAAATTTTTATACTATTAGGTCAGGAACACATTTACAAAATTTTAAGTTCAAATAATACATATCAAAATAATTATGTCTGAAATGATACAGTGAATTTTAAAGGGTAAAACTAGAATTTTCATCAAATTTTCAAATGAATGATCTAATCCCAAATATTTCATAAATGAACACATTTACCACAATGTGAGAGAATTATATCATTTATTATGAATAAAATATTCAATAAAAATGTGTTTTATCAGTGGACCTTCTGTAGGTCCTTTAAAAACCAATGTTTCCTGGTCAGGTTCTCCTAAAACTCCACAAGCTACCCAGTAAAGTTCTCGGGCCCTCATCCAAGTCTTAAAACATCACATTTGAACTTACAAACCCTTATAATTTAGTTCTGAAGTTGTTTTTAAAAAACAACCCATCCAATAATTACCGAAAATTCAAATTCCCTCTGAATTTTGTCCGATTTAAAAATGTGGGTTCTTATATGGACACCCTTTGATGACTCCCCTTCTTGATATATATATATATTATGATTAACTATACTATGCTACAAACTAATCCTTTTTAGATACTAATCAAGCATGTAATACCATGATATTGGTGAATATGTCAATTCTTAAAGAGTTTACCTATAATAAAAACGTTATTATCATCTCCATGTATAAGAAAAACATATTCCTAGTCAATGTAGACCACTTCTTCAAGTAAATCATTATAGAATTCTAATTTAGAATCCATTTAGAAAACCATGAACCTCATTTGAAGAGTTTTTTCCATGAATAATATAATTTTTTATAACCTATACATGGGATAAAAATTTTCATCTACATCAATTCTTTCATTACATGAGTATCCCTTCCTCAAAATATTTTCCTTTTTTTGAATTACAATTTTATCATCATTTAGTTAGTTACATAAAAACCATTTGGTCCTAACGATATTCTTATTTTTTAACCCTGAATAAATACCACATATATAATTCTTATAAACTTGTTCAAGATCTTTATACATCACCTAGACCCAATTATAATCCTTAGAATCCTCTTTAAAACACTTTGGATATACCTAAGATAAGAGTGAAGTTTTTTATAGAGTCTACATTCTTCTCTTTTTAACTATTATTATTCAATCACGGATGAAATTTATTTAATTAGTTTCAACCCTAATATTTAATTTCTATACATATTCTAGTATAATTTTTTTCTTTTAATCATTAGTTTCATTTTCATAATCAACATTATTTCCTTGTGATCCACCTAAACTATTCAACTACTCATCACATTCTTCCAAAATTTTCTCATTATTTTATATAATTTTATTCTTGTTTTTCATAATAGTGATGTCTTGGATTTGGAAATATGTCCAATCCATTTTTTGAATCACTTGTATTCCATTATCTTGGATGAGTATTTTAGGAAAGTACATTTATCTCCATGGGATTCAAATTTCTTATCTTTCTCCCTATTGAGAATAATTCACTTATTTCCAAATATTTCAAAGTATTTAAAAGTCTATTTATTCTCATACCACATCTCGTATGGATTATTCTCTACTCCTAGACACAACAAATCTCTATTAGAAATATATATGTATGTTAAGACTACCACTTTACAAAACTTCTTTTCTAGTTCTTTCTCAATGAGGAACATTATGTCCATATTGTTTATGATTTTGTTTCTCCTCTGAACTACACCATTTTCTTAAGGATTTATCACTGTTAAAACTTAGTTCATTATGACATGATTCCTGAGATAATCCTTCACTTTTATATTTCCCAACTCTATGAAATTTTAAATTCTGGGTTTTATAATCATTTTCACAAGAATCTTGAAATTCATAGTAAATTTTGTAAACACACATGAGAGTGGGAGTGATTCAAGTGTTATCATTCTTTTACCAAATTCCAAATCTTATTTTAATTCTTAAACCCCCATTGGTATTCTGAAACTCTATGGTCAGGTAAGAAAATAAATGAACTTATTCTTTTTCACTCAACCCACATTCACCACATGCATGACAATAAAGAAAAAAATAAAGAACATAATGTTTTTATAAGTTTTTTCCCTAATGAGAATTTAATACTCCTTGTTGTGGTCACTTTTATCTAAGTCACATATTCTACACTATAATTTTTTTATTAATTACAGTTGGAGGTAGGATATTGTTATCCTAACCTACTCTCTCACTATGTTATATAGGTAAGGGTTTTAATAAAATGAAACATGTAAACTAATCATAATAATACACATGTGATTAAATCTTTTTCAATATTACACATGTGAAGGGTTTTTTATACTACACCTCGTAGTCATCAGCTCTAGCTAGTCTTAAATATGCTTCCTTCCCTTAAGTACACCACAATATATCAAAGGGTGTTCCTATACCCAAAATAATGAACTACTTCTTAGATCAGATAACTTTGGATGCTTGAATATCTTCTGAATATAACATATGAAACTTGATCTCTAAATAATGCACAGCTCCCAGATCCTCTATAGAACATATTTTATGGACTCATCTCAACTTTTACTAACATTGGCTAGAATCAAAAATCAGTGCACTCAACTTCTTATTCCCTTATTTCATATAATTTGAATTCCAAAATGTTTTTATGTTCTATACTGGTTTGGAAACTCATATGTTCCTCACTACAACAAGTAGAACATTATTCTTCACCCTTTTCCTCAATAGAGTTACTTATTACTCTTGGATAACTCAAATTACATAGATTAGTGTACTAATATGTTTATTTTTTTACATATTATTCACACATTTTTTCCCAGGTGTCTACTCACTTTTTTTGGATTCTCTTTCATTTCAATTATGGGAAATATCTAATATTATTCATTAAATCTAAATATCATTAACACTCAGTCGCCCACAATTTAAAATATTCTTTTTATCTTTATAACATCTTTATATTTATCAACTCAAAGGTGTATTAAAAATATAATTATTTAATAATTTTCTTATTTTTGAAACTCATCCAAAATTTTCTATAGATATTATGAAATAGGATTAACTAATTCTTCTTCCCAAATATACCACTACAAAATTAACACATTAATACCTCCAATTATATGAAATTCATACAGAAAATCATCTAACTGTACTGTAGTCTCTTTTGTATCATGAGATCTACACATGAAAATATTACTAGATTGAACTTGATCCTATAAACGGTAGAAACATTTCAACACTCTTCCTTTATCCCTTCATCTCACATATCTCACTTCATGAATGACTTAAGCTCTAATGAACCAGTCTTTCTTTGACTTATCAACATTTTTATTATTCTTAAAATTTTAGTTACTTTTTTAAAAGATCATTCACTTGATATTAAATAATATCATGCTTGTATCATCATTCTTTAGATCTTGATGATTTTATTGAACGTGATTGAACTATTCCTACATCATCTAAATTTATATCCTACATCAGATAATCAATTCAAAAAATTTATATAATTTCATTATTTTGTATGAATTTTAATTTCATATGACCTATGAAGTCATATGTTCTATCCTAAGGGTGAATCTATATCATATGAATTTAAATTCATGTGGAATATTTTAAAGTAAGATAATGTTCTTGAAGTCATATACTCTACTCCACAATATCTTAGAATGGAGTCTTAAAATAAAGACTTATGTCATGATAGTCATAAATTTTTCCTTTTTTAAGCCTTCAGATTTCATACAGTTGTAGTCAATTCATATTCTGATGTATGATGATCAACCTAGATTCATACAATCAAGTAAAATTCATACACTTAATTCTTAAAAAGAAGTGATGTGGCTAGTAAAAGTTATATAATTAGGGACTTTCCCATTTTTTAGTTCCAGTTATAAATGGAAGACTTCATCAAATTACTTCAGGGTTTTTTTAATTTGACTCTAACTCTTATCAATCACATCAAACAATATTTAAATAACTTGTGGAATTTATTAAACTACATTAAACATCTACATGACCATTCCCAATGACTTTTAGTATATAAATATTCAAGGAATAATATTAAAATAAACCTCACTACCTTCAATATTCCATACTTATTTCAACCAATTATAAAAGGATATTTTACCACTAATGTCAGAAACCAAAATTATATTTTAACTAGATATATTCTTATAACACCTTGAACTTGATTTGAATATTTTAAATGCAGCTATACAAGTGGTCCATACCAGATTTAGTTACCAGCTCATTCTAGTATCTTCTCACTTCCTTTTCCAACATGAGATGTATCTATACAATATATCCTCATTTATTCCTTATCATTTAACGCACATTTAATTTCTTTATATTGAAAAAAATACAACATAATTTTCTCCTAATCCAAGGTCACTCAGTATTCCCCTTTATATTTTTTGTCAATTCCATATTTCCTTCCAAATCCAATATACCTTGTCAACCCTGAATGAAAATAAATTAAAATGAGGGAATTATGTTCTCCCCTACTAATTGATATTATAGTAATGCCTTCAAATTCAATTATTCTACCCTTTATCAATACCAAATATCAAAGGGTAGGTTTTATCTTCTCAATATTGCTCTTATAATTAAATAAACTTACCTTCTCTCCATTTAATTTCCATCCACTTTCTATGTTATTCAATATTTACATGAGAGAAGGATGGTTCCACATGTTATAATATAAAAGTGTCATCAAACAACTAACTCTAAGTATACTTTGGTTATCCTAGTGTATAAAACAAAAGAGGATAATTTATATAAAAAATATTTCCATTCACTCACTTCAATGTGGCATTGACACTCACTTTCACTACTTAAGGTATTTTCAAACAGCTTTTAAAAAACATTCATGAGCCTATACTCACTTAGACACGCACGTAAAAAAATTAAACTTAATGTTATTTCCTCCCCCATTTGGTTATATAAAAAATATACCTTTTAAACATAATTAATATGAGTTAAAATAGTAATAGTATAATGAAAATTATACCTCATTGTTCAAATTTAATGGGGCTTTCCAGATTTTATTATTCAATAAATCTTGTAAAAAGTATGGAAATTTTACCTATTTTAAAACCTCCCCCTCAAGATATTCTATAAAAAAATAATCACCATTAATTCAAAGTATTTTATCATACAATAATGTTGATGTGGGAATAAGGTGTACCATATTTATCTTCTTAGTTTAAGTAGTGGTGTTAATACTTATTTCTCAACCCATGCCTCTATTTCTTTGAATCTCCAATTTTTTTGAAATCTTCATATTAACTTATCCCTTGATTTTATAACTCAAAATTTATTTAGTATGCATGATATTATTCTTATTTTTAGCTTATTTATTTGATGTAGTTGCCTTATTCATTTGATAAATTATAGAAATTTATATTCTTTCATCTTGTTCCAACCATTTTGGATCTTCTAACTGGGTTGTCCATATTTTTAGGTATTCCTTACTCATATACTCAACCTTATTTGAGTGTTTTGAATACTTATTCTCAATTTTTTTCATTTTACTTTTAGTCATTGGTATTTTTACTTTGTTCTTCATGACAATATATATCTCATTCATCCATGTATTTTACTTAGTATATATGTATCAAGGATTATTTTATCTCTTGAAAAAAAAATCTACATAAACTTTTAACTTTCCCTTATTAATAAGCCTCTAAACTTCTTGATCTGGGATGTTTATAATCATACTAATCCATTTATCTTATTATTAAAATTTTTCCTTTTTTTAGATTTTTCCCATGTTTCTCAAGTTTCAAGTTCATTTTTAAATATTCCATGATATTTCCTCACATACTATATTATGATCACTTCTTCTATATAGGTTGAACATCTTTGAAAACTTTTTTAATTGTCTTCTTAAGATAATTTGATTTAATAACCTTCTCCACTGATGTATCTACTAAACAAGATATTATTTCATTATTCGCATATTTTCCAATTTATGTTTGTTCTATATTCTCTTCAGAATATTAATAATAACATGAATTTTTATACCATCATTTATCATATAAGTGGACACCAATGTTGAAAAATACATATAAATTTTAAAAGAACTCAATTTTTTTATTCATGGATACATTTATCCATTTTTGTTGTCTAGTTTTTGACTAAATGAACTGAAGGCTTAAATTTTAATTTGATTTCTTGATAAAACCTCTTTTATTGAGAAAGGGGGAAACCTCACATGACTTTAAAGACATAGAACAACAACAAAATTTAAGGCCAAATTCTAGAACAAGAATACAAAGAAATACCCCTCCCCAACATCATTATCAGTATGGAAAACCTCCACTAATGCATGATTGTACAGCTAGTTGTCCCATGCAGAAATACATGGGCCTGGTACCAATGGGAGATTCATACCCTCTCAAACTTCTAAATCTGAATAGCCTTGCATGGTGAAATCACCTGTTCTAATCATTGTCTGGAGCACATCCTTATAGAAAGCCTGAAAGAGTTTATCCATAAACTAAAACTAGAAAAAACCCATGAACCCTTCTACTTCATCAAAACATCACCACTGCTCCCTTATCACGAGTTCACTGCAGGACGTACAATAAGACCTAAATGCCAACACCTAACCTAAAAATCACCGAAAACCAAACGCACCCTTGAAAAAAAATCCTATTCCCAGCATCAATCAGCCACAATCCGAACAGAATCATCACCTATACCATTTACATATTATTGTATTTTAAATAATTATTACCATTTAAAATTATATATATTTTTACTTGTTTTTCTAGATTTCTGAAAAATAATAGGTTTTGTACTAACTGATTTAGCTAGAAAATGTGTTACCTTTTTTTATGAGCTTGTGTATAATTATTCTCAAAATGATATTTGAATCATATTGAAACAATTTAAGGAATTTATTTAATCTATACTCTCATATAATTTCTATATGGATATGGTTATTTTCTCAACTATTTTGGAAGACTCTGATTTTTTTCAATTTAGATTTTTTTTTTATTTCCAACTCCAAGAATTTCAAACTAGGAGTATTTACTTCATCCATTACTGAGTTCAATATTTCTTCCCAATACTCATTTATCATTTTAACATGATCTTCTTGTGTTTTCCTTTCCAGAACAAGGAAATTTTTCAACACATTCACTCTCTTTTCTTTAGCATCTAGTTTGGAAAACTCAACATACATGGGGAATTTATGAAACTTACTTGATGCATAGAACACCTATATTAAAAAATTCTCAAATTCTTATCTCTCATATTTATATAATTTCAATTATTCAGTAATTATTGAAATTATTTCATTAAAATATGTGGTAGTTTATTTTTTGACCATCCTAATATTTTTGGCAGTGTTGTAGGAACTCATCTTCTTTCTTAATGAATTATCCAATGCATACTATTTCTCTTCTAGATATGAATTCTTTTCAAGATGATCTTTGATATTTGAAAATATATATGATACAAACTCTATAGGAAAATTATTCATGTAACCCTTAAATTCATAATAAAACTCATGATGTTACACATTAAAATCATATTCAACACAACTTGTGCTTGTCTCACTATAGGAATAAATCAACAAATTTGTCATAGTATTTTCCACTCTAGAAATAATATCTATTTGGTATTCTTATATCTATTTTTAATTATTTATCTTCTTTCTAGATAGTATCTTTTTTCTATTCTATACTATTTTAACTAGGACCTTTAACATCACACTAAAAAAATTTGGAAATAGATTCTTTCATATGATGAATTTGTTTAAACTCAGATTTTTTACTCTGTGAAATATTATAAGAACAACTAGGAAACATAATTAAGATCCAACTATAGGGAACCTTTTCTCTAACCAATTTAAAGTCTCATAGGATCCAAAAATCACACATGATATGTGGGGGATAAGGTGTTCTCAATATTTTACTAAATTACCAATCTTATTTTAATTCATAAATATCCTTTGGCATTTTTTACCTCTATGGTCATTTAGGAAATCATAGTATCTCCTTTTATTCACCTAATCCATATTCACAACATGAAATCAAGTAAAGTAAGAAAGTAAAGCACTTGTTATTTTTACTACGTTTTCCCCATTGTGAGAAACTTACTCCTCATTATGCTCATTGTAACTTGATTCATATATTTTTCACTAGAATATTTTTATCAATTTAAATTAGAGTTGGTTTACTGTTATCCTAACCTGCTCTCTATACATATTATAATGGTGAGGATGTTCACAATATGATTTCTGTTAACTAATAACAATATTATAAATCTAATCAAATGCACTACAATATTAAATATGGGAAGGGATAATTATATTTCATATCACAGTATTCATCTCCATATGGTCTTGAGACCTCCTCTATCCTTGAAATAGATCAAAATATTTCCAGGGATATCACTAATCCTAGAATACAAACCCTCGTCCTTAATCATAGAACTTAAAATACCTAAATATATTTGAAACATAGAACATGTAACTCGGTCTCTATACAATTCACATCTCCTAAATCATCTATAAAACTTGTTTATTGGAATTGTATCAACATGAATTGTTACTAAATAATAACACAAATTAGCACACACAAATTCTTCTTCCCATATTTATTCATCTTCAAAACTCAAAATGGTTTTCTATTTGGAATTGGTTTTACAACTTACATATTCCTTATTAAAATTTATAGAAAATTCTTCTTCTTAATATACATCAATAGAGATATTTCTTCCTCTTGGATAACTCACAACACACTGATAAAGTGCCCACACAATTTTAATTTTTTTCAAAAGTGTCTTCACTCATTTTTTTCTAGGTGGAAACACTATTTTTATAGGATTATCATTCATTTCCAATAATCTAAAGATCTCATATTATTTTTATAATCCAATGAACATGAATATACGATCTTCCATGATCTCAAATATTCTTTTTCTATATATCAAATTTTTTATTTTCTCAACTCAAAGGTGTATTAAAAAATACACTTATTTAATGATTTTATTATTTTTGAAACTTGGATGAAAAGATCTCAATATAATATAAAATAGAATAATATTATTCTTCTTCTCAAATATACTACTATAAAATCTTCAGTTTAATCACTACATATATATGAAAGTAATACAAAAAATAAAATTATATAATGGAACTAAATTTTTAATCATGAGATCTATACAGGAAAATATTACTAGGTTAAAATTAATCTCATACATAGTATTGGTATCTCAAAACTCTTCCTTATTCCTCCTTCTCAGATAGTTCTCTCCATAAATGAATTAATCTTATATAAATAGGTCGAGCTTCAACTCATCATCATCTTCATTATTCTTGAAAACTCAGTTTCATAATTAATAATATCATTAAACTGATATTATTAAATATATTACATGTATAATGTCTCTTGATAGAATCTTTATATTTTTGAACATGATCAAATAGTTCTTGCATCATCATAATTTCTTTCCCACTTCAGATAATCAATTATAACACTTTAAAAAATTCAATGTTTCATACAAATTTGAAAGGCATATGATCTATGAATTCATATGATTTAATGTATGGAAGTATCTACATAATATGACTATTTAATTCATACATAATCCTATGAAGTTATATAAAATAAATTAAATTCACATTCTTTGCTGCATAAATTATGACAATTAAGTCTTACGATGAATACTTATGCCATAAAATTTGTATGATTTCACTTTCATAAGACTTTGGAAGTATTATAGTTGGAGTGAAGCCATATGTTGTTGTATTATGATATTATTAAAGTCACATGATCAAAAAAAAGTCATACATCAAAATATTATGATCAAGTCATAAGTCCAGGGATATCCATGCGATTAGGGGATTTTTTATTTTTCTAGTTCCAATTTTAGATAGTAGACTTCATCGAATGAATTTAAGGTTTGTTAGATTTGAATCCATACCTTATGAATCACTTAAAAACCAAATTTAAGTACCTTTTTGAATTTATCAAACCTTCTTAAAAGTCTTCAGGACTATTAAAAATGATATAAAATATATATATACTCAAGGTAGAGTAATTCAATAAATCTCACTGCCTTCAAGATTCTAGACTTACCTCAACAATCATCCAAGGATATTTTCCCACTACTTTCAGCAACTAAAATATTATGTATTATGAGTATTTATTATGCATAACAACTAAAAGGAAATAATGTACTTAGGGATAGAAATTGGATCCCTTTAAAACATCATTAATGATCATTGGATCCTTATTGGATATTTAAATTTTATCCTTCATCCTAATGAGAATATTGGCATTGTATCCCACTCTATTTCAACTAGGGATTTTATATATTGTATTGAAAATAGTAAGTTGACTGAGATAAATCTAGTGGGTGAAAAATTTATATGGTACATGAAATACTTGAATATAATGGTTTCTAGTATAATTGATAGAGAATTTTCTAATAAAGCCTCTTTGAATAATTAGTGATCCATTTCTTGTGTCTCTTTGGATAAGTTCAACTCTGATCATCATACAATCCTTATAAATCTCCTTCTTAATGATAGGAATCCTATGATCCCCTTTTGATTTAAAGATTCTTGGATCCTACATCCAAAATGTGGTAATATTGTTCATGAGATATGGAACTTATAGAAGTTTAAAGGTAATCTTATGAAAGGTACACTTAAGTTAAAACAGCTCAAGACTAGAATGAAGGAATGTAGTAGGAACTCCTTTAGATCCCTTGAAAAAGATATTGATTCCCTTGAAAATTCCCTTCATCTTCTTCAAGAATCTATAATTAGGAATGACTTCCCCAAGGGTCTTGTGCAGGAAACTGTGATGCCTTCCAAGCTTAATGTTCTTCTCAATCTTAAAGAGAATATCCATAATAACTACCCTAAAACAAAATGGATCAATGATGTGGATAGAAAAACTAAATTATTTAACTCTCATCAGAAAAAAGGAAATTTCTTTACATGTTGTTTACAATGATCATTAATGATGTTTTAAAGGAAATGATAACTATATCTTGGAAAAAAGGAAATTTCTTTTCAACCATGTTGTCTCTTATTCCAAAAACCCTTTTAATGTATCACCCAATAAGTTGGAATTGTTTGAAGGAATTGTCCCAAAATTGGTAAGTGATGTAGAAAACACCATGCTCAATTTAATTCCTTTATATTTTGAAATAAATAAGGTGATATTAGGGTTAATTTCACGGATCTCCCCTGGACCAGATTGTTTCACTAATAACTTATTTCAGCCATATTAAGACATTACTCATAATTATATTTTAAATATTATCAATAATTTTTTCAAGGGTGTCTCTATAATGAGTGTAACAAATGCTCAGTTACTTTCTCTCATATCAAAGGTGGAAAATTCTTATGACATTGGTCAATTTAGGTTAGTTCCCTTATAAGAAAACTGTATAAAAAAATTGGAAAAAATTTAGTGAATAGGCTTTCCAGGATTTTAGATAAAATTACATCCTTTAATCAATTCAACTTTATCAAAGGAAGATATGTTCAAGAATATATCATGAATTCCACTAAATGTGTCAATATTCTCAAGAATTAACCAGGTGAGACATTATTTATTTCAATATTGATGTTAAAAAATCCTTTCACACCATGAATTGGGGCTTTATTGGAACGTTTTCTGTGACATTGGATTTGAATCAAAATTATTTCATTGTATGTAGTCTCTTATTAGATCTACCTTTATCTCTATTCTTATCAATAGAAATCCATTAGGATATTTCTCCTTTTCAAGAGGATTCATGTTAGGATACCCCTTATCTTCCACTGTTTTTTCTATTGTAAAAGACTATCTTAGTAGGCTACTTCTCAAAATGATTAATAGGGGTGTTTCGAATACTATTAGAGATTTAATAGGTCTGAATTATCCTTCACACTTATTCTATGTTTATAGCAAAATTATTTTTAACTTATGGAGAAAAAAGGAACATAAATGGCATAAATGAGTCCCTCCTTAATTATGAAGAAAATCCTTCGTATTGGTGATTGGTTGGAATAAATATTTCATTTAATTTAGAAACTACAATTCCACTTCTAGGAAAAAACATCATAAATGAATTCTGAATCAGAGAAGGTACTCTTCCTTTCAACTACATAGGTGTTCACATGTTTTGAGGAAGACCTTATGCTGGTTATTTGAATTATATTCATAGCCAAATTCAAATGCAGTTGAGCTCTTGGAAAAGTAATTCACTTTCTATGGCTTTAAGAATTTGTCTTGTGAAGTAATTATTACTTAAAAAAATTTACTCATTCATAATGTATAAATGGTCGGCTTCCACACTTAAAATTATTAACACTTCCATTAAAAAATCTAGTATGGAAGTATTCTTAAGAGAAAATTTATCATCGTTCCTTATAATAAATTTTGTAATCTACTTAACCTTGGAGGTCTTGGAATTAAAAACCTTCTCCTATTTAATTATTCCCTTCAAGATCATTTAATTTGGAGGCTTATGAATGGTGAAACACCTTCCCTAGACATTCTCAGAGGGAAATTCCTTGAAAAAATAAATTATGGGAACTCTTTCTATATCAGGTTCTCATTTGGCCTACCTTAAAATTCATTTTCAATAGAATTTCCATGAATTTTGACAGGTTGGATAACTGTAATTCATTCCTTAGTTGTTGGTATGACAATTGGACTAGAGTGCCACTTTTTAACAAGCTCGGTTACTCTGATCACATAATATGCACTAAAACTACCATTAAGATCAATTGGTTTGTCTGAAATCACACCCAAATGAGGTTATAAATATTGTTAATAATTATGATTTTATATATATGGATTATTTTTTAATATGGGAGCTAGTTGTGGATGGAATCATTAATGATAAAAATTTCTATTGTAATGAAATGTAGGGAATGCAAAATTGGATTGGATACCTAAGTAAAAAATGGATGTCACCATCTAGATTCACACTGTTATGGTGGATCACCTTCTCCAAAATTCCCATAGACACCAATCTTCAAGTGGTTAGAATCTCTCTCTACTTGAGACATGTGCTTTGCAACTAGTATAGAGACGATGCAGATCACCTCTTCATCAGTTGTACACTACCACAACTTTATGGAATTTTTCCTTCAAAGTTTTTTAAATAAATATCTTGAGATTGGAATCAATTTTACTTCATCTCAAAAATTGCTTTCAATTCTCATTCTATCTGCAAATCAAGAACCTTTTCAGGGTTTCATGTAGATATATTATCCATGTTATCTGGTATTGAAGGAATAAATCACTGAAAGAGAAGGTAAAATTTATCACTGATTTTTTCCATTTTTAAAATTATCATGAAAATTCATATTTCTATTACTTTCCAATGGAGGAATTTCTAAAATTCTGTTCATGAATTTTAGTTATGAGGTGGAAAAAAATTACAAGTAACATTTATCTTCATTCTGGAACTTTTAAAGTCATTTGGAACTCAAATTTTATAGGGTGGATCAATTTCAATTTATATGGATCTTCTAAAGGTAATTCTGGTCCTTCAGGCTATGGGATTATTTTTAGAATTCATACTAGAGATGTTCTTGGTTTTATTTACGCTTCATGTGGTATTTCCTCTAATTTGGATTTTGTAATTCCTTAGATGATTGAAGTAGTGTATTGGGAAATTCAATAGGGATAGAATAATTTATGATTTTAGTGTGATTTTTCCCCTATCATGCAATCTATTAGGATGGGAAATGTTCATATTTCTTGGAAAATAGATTCTAAATGGGATAAATTCTTGTATAATCTTTCCTATCTTAAATTCTCAATCATTCCTGCTTATCGAGAAGATAAATCTCTTGTTGATGGAATAGAAAATAAATGGGTAACCTATGATAAGGTCATGTTCTCTATCACCCTTCCAGAAGAGTTATTACCCCCATTTTAAATAGATAAATGTAAATTTACCTCCTTAATACAGATGTAATATTTTGTTTTTTTATCTCATTTTAAGAGGCTTCTCCTTAGTACATGTACTCATTTATCTAAAAAAATACTATAACATATTGAAACTAATTTAAAGCTATTAAATATAGTTACAAAATTTACCCATATTAGATTCAATAACTATCTATTTATTCTAATTCAATCTCACTTCCATCACTAATATAAAATAGATCTATGATGTGGATCTCCATTTGATTATAATATGATTGTAACTTTATTATCCTTTAGCACACATATAATTTATTCATATTGAAAAAAATTATTACTTATGCATCCAAGGGAACTTCACATATTTTCATTATTCATATGATACTGAGTAATGAAACTGAACAACTCAGACTTGTGGATGATGAACATCAATTGTAGAATCTAACAGTAATAACCAATGAATATAACATAGTTCCACTTCCAATCAATGTATCTCAGCAATATCATTCCACACACATCAACATGCACAAATTGAATAAAACTTTTTGACTTATTTCCTTTCATATTATATGTCTTTGATATAATATTACCTTTTTTACATGCATTGAACACATTTTTATGATTAGATAACAGTCTAAAGATAACACATGTTCCATCATTCTTCACCAGATCTTAAAAGGATGGTTGGATCAAGTAAACAAGCCTTTTATTCAATAATTTTTTTTCTTATTCCTTGAATATAAAGTGAACATCCTCTTCTTCACCAATGAAGTAGATATTCCCCTTTTTTGATACCCTTTCATTATAATTATTTCATCATTCCCAAGATACAATAATTCTAGCTGAAATTCATTCCATATCCCAAATTGCATAGTTTACTTACACGTAGTAAGTTGTGACAATGACATTAAACAACCAATACATAAATATTTCTCATGTATTTATCCCAAATTTTTATTTTTTATCTAATAACATTCATCCTTTCATCATTTCTAAATTTAAAAACAACAAATTATTCATATTTTATGCTTGTGACTATATCCTTGTTTTTAATAATATGGGGAGTGTATTTGCTATAAATAATCCACACACCAACACAATCTAATGATTTTAGGAAAATATATCAAACCACATACTTCTTAGATATTCTCTTTTTGAACCATGTCTTTGACTTCACACCAAGTGTTGTTTTATATGTTTGATCATCCTCTGAATATCATAGTCCAACATCATTATTAAAATATATAAATTTATTTTCAATTTTTAGCATTATTTATTATTTCTATACATGTTGTGTACAATCACTTTGGGTATTCAAATACACATTTCACTAAATTTTCAATGAGAAATACTTGTCCATATGACCATATCAACCACACCAAAAAATATTGTTCATTAAAAGAATTCCTAAAATGTATAGTTTTTACAGGATTCCTTCATTTCCCTTGTGCCCTCGAGAACCTATTGTCTTAGAACAAACATTTTTAGAATTTAACATCTTTCTGAACCAATAAAAAATAATTTTTTTGTACTATTGTGTGTATTTTATATATAATAATTTTTATTTTAAGTATTTTAAGTGTTTTAAATTTGAGTCACACCCAAATAAACCTTAAATTATAGAGTGGTCATCTGTACATTATAATCATCTAAAACTGACTTCAACTTTTGATCAATCCCCATACTATAATTTACATTATCATGTGACATTAATTTCTATTTAAAATTATCTAAATTTCTAGTTGGACCTTTATGCTTATCCTCTACCATTTATGTAGACACTTTGATCTAACTTCCTTCTTTCATACTAGGAGTCAAATATATCTCCTAATATTTGATTTTAAAAAAAAATAATGACAATTTATATCTTAATAAATTAAAAACATTTCACTTGATCTTTCACTTTATTAATAAATCCATAGATATTTTGGGTCTTATATTAAATATTGAACCTCTATAATATTTATATATTTTCATATTTAAGCTTTTTAATTTCATCCTTAAACGTGGAATTATATTCTTATTGTTGTTTCATATAGATATTGGCACCCTGAATCACTCCATTATATTTTTTTGCTCACCAGACATCCATGTCATCAATTGAAACCTATAACTCTTATTAGAGATAAAATCTTTCAACTACTTAATCTTCATCATCATCTTTATCTTATATTATTTATGGATTTTATAAAAAACACAAGAACATAATCTTTGAGATATTTTCAATCCCCATTTTCATCGACATCCATTTCTTATAACCTATTATCCTTCAGTGAAAAAAGGTTTTTATTCTTCAATATATTCTACTTAGTAATCCCCTTTACCCTCACATCTTCTAAATATCTATTCGTGTGTACTTAACCATCACTAAAATTATCTTGGAACCTCTTGGGACACATTTGAATAAGTTATCCAACATTTCCACACTAAAATCGTGAGGGGAATTTTCCATTTTAAATTTCAATTTCCTATTTCTAGATTTGAAGAAATAAATGAAATAACCTCATCTATAAATTATTATTCTCAATAATTATCCATATTAATATTATCTAATTAATTTAATGGAACTTCTTGTGACTTCCCATTTTCAATAGCCTAATTATCAGTGTTCCTCATATAATATGTAATAAGGGTACTAGGAAGAATATCTACTGTTATCTCCTTTAGATGTTTATCCTTGAGAACATATACTTTTTATTAAACTAATGTGTAAATATTATTAAGATTTTCTTCATGATCTTCACATCATAAATAGTTTCTATGGGTCCACACATCTTCTCCAAAATAACAATTAGTAGATTAAAGAATGCATTAACATATTCTTTTTGGTGAATCCTAAAGTTCCAAGACTTATTCCGTAGAACCAAAAAATTATCTTATTGATCCTCTAAATCACCTTCATAAATATCAAGCATTTGTTACCATATTTTTTTGATGATTTAAAAAATATCACCTTCATATAGATATAATTGAATAAATCGTACCTTAATCCATTAATTTCTTTTAAATCAGTATCCAACTCATTATTATCTCCCTTTGATAAGGCTCCACTATCCACATTGACTAAAATTCCATGAATAGAAGTTGTATAAACATCCAAGACTAAATATTGGAAATATTAGTACATATAATTCTTCCAAAGAACCAATTTATTTACATTGAAGATCATAGTCCCTTTGTTATTTACCACTTCTGAGACTTCCTATTAGATAATAATTCCACTTACTTTAACCTTGGATCATATACCACCTGTTAGCTAGAATAAAGTTAAATAAATTAAGAGGGGGTTAATCAAGTTATTTCAATTTATTAAAATTAATCTTACTAATGATATCATTCCACTATTAATAGGAACTCTTCTCTCACTCAAGATAGATATGAAGTGATAAAGAAGGTAAAGAGGGACAAAATTAATTTTTACTCGGTAAAACCAAATTATGCTAATTCAAGGAGTATAAAATGGTGATGTATCAATGTACTAGAATAACCCAATGATTAAATTTTTTGCAGTGTTCATAGTAGACTCATTTCCCATTGGTTTGCGACCAATCACAATTTGAGAAATCATTACTCTCTCAACTAAAGTATAATTACTATTCCATCCTAATATTTCCTAGTTAAACTGAACGAATTCAATTTATACAATAATTGGTGTGTCATGGAACACTTCTTTAACCCAAATGATGAATTCTAATTTACCAAAAAAAATTAAGTAAATTCCCTTAAGGTTGATGTAAACCCATTTTGTGCACACTTGATATTCAAGTAAATAATAATCTCACAAATGATACTCTGAATAATTTCATTTACATATATAACTATTGATCATTTAAACTCCATCATGCAAGAAATGTGTTCTCATAAGTCTTAAAAAAAATAAATCACATAGTTATTCTGTAATAATTCTTCTCTATTTAATGACAGTATTAGTGCCCTATCTATTGAAAAAATACATCTAGAAAACATAATTGTGAAACCCTTCATGATTATGAAAACATTATCACCTTGATATTGTGAACATCATAGTGTTCATGAAACTTTAGCTTAACATGTCTATATGAATTGTCTGTGATCCAAGATGTCTTCTATAAATATCCTTCCTTTACTACAAATTTCTATGAAATATTCTTGAAATAGACTTCAAACTTCTCTATATCCTTTTTAATATGAATTACTCATTTTCTTCTCTACTCTGAAACATTTTTAGAATTATTTTTTAACAATCATAACCCAAAATACCTATAATGTAAAATTGGTAGATTTTTTCTCATATGAGGAGATTTTATAGCTTTAAAAAGATGTAATGAAGATCATCTATAAAAGTTATCCTTTTTTAAATTAATTATTGTGGAAATATATACCGTTTGATTTTAGATCTTAGTAGTACCTTAGTACTATGTTTCACACTCATATGGTTGGTTAGACTGAGAAAATGATCCAAATATTTTAGGACATATTATGTGCATGTGTTGTGATTTTTAGAGATTTATGGTAAATCATCTACCATTGGTTGATTTTTATTATAAAAATAGCTATCACTCATCCATTTGTAAGTATTTATTCAAATCAGTGTATGGGTATCCCCACAGATCATCGTTTTGTTAGAACATGTTTAGAGAGTCAGTGGTTCTTAGACTAGATATATTATAGAGAATGATAAAGAAATTTCATGTGTTTTATAAGTAGATTAATGTTTATTGATATATTTAGAAATCTTGTATTGATTGTAATAGGAGGTATATAGAGTTTACTTTTATTGATCATGTGTTCCTGATGGTTTTTCTTCATCATGGTAAATAGTGTTTTGGTCAAGTTAGTAAGTTATCTCCTAATTTTTTTGGACTTTTCAAGGTGTTTGAGAATATTGTTGAGGTGGCATACCAGTTAGATCTCCCACTATAAGTGGATTGGGTTCATGATTTTTTTCAAATTTCATAACTTTTTGGATATCTCTATGATGAATCCAATGTCATTTATTATGGATAGTTGAATAAAAAGGTGTATAAAATATTTATAGAGTGGCCTACAGATATTTAGGATTGTTGGGAGAAGGTGTTTTATAGGATTTTCATTCCTCCTATTTATATCTTTCGGAGGCACTATGATCTAGAGGAATGTTCATATGAATATGATTTATATATTCTTTCCAAATATCCTAATATTTTCTAAACACTATTTTTTTATGACTAGATATTTTATTTTATGCTAGTATGATTGAATTAGTTACTCTTGTGTGTTGTTTTTTTCTTTGGTAATGGATAGATTCATGTTTTATAGGTATATTTCTCGGTGTTTTGGATTTTTGGTTGACATTTTTTCTACTCTATGTCTTTTTTATTCTCCAGAATGAGAACCAATTGAGTGGTATATAATATAGAGTCCCATATTTATCTTTTTCCTCTACTTTTTGGTTTTTTTTCTATGGGTGTTGATCATAAGTTCATAGTAAGTTATTGGAATAAAGGTGGAGTTTTAGCTAAAAATTTAGTTGGTAGCTAATATCACACATTCATGGTTGGTGTTGTATTGTTATTTGGTTTGATAGAAGATATAGATGATATTTTGTTCTATGTTTCACTATGTTTTAGAAAATTTTGGTATAATAAGGTTTGTTATGTTATAATTCATGGGATATAAATGTTTGGTGTACCTTCATATGGAAAAAATTTATTAATCGTGTTGTGATGCCTTTGATTTTTAGTTTGAAGTCTCATCTAACCCCATGGAGTCTTGACCATGAAATCATTTATGTCACTCAAGTTAATGATGGTAAGCCTTTTGTATCATTGAATTATATGTTATGAACTCTAGAATCATGTACACTTTTGGTTTAATCATATGTGAATACCATGTCACTGTGATGATTGGAGATTTTCTAAGGTTTTTTCTAGGGTTATTTAGGTTCGAGTAAAGGAAGTTGAGGTTTTCTCCATGATTCCTAGGTCTTCAATCATTGTGGTGTTATAATACTCATTATAATGTAAAACTTATTATTTATATCAATTAGAAATGGTTTTGGCCCCTATTATTTTGGGCAACCTCGCATTGTAAATCTCAAATAAAACCCTCATTTTAAATTAACAAACCATATGAAATTATAATATTCTATTTCCATATTTTTAATATATATTCATGTTTATACGTAAACTATATTTGGATACCTCAACTGTATTCAAACCCTAGGTTATATATGTATCATATTTAGTGATCTTTAGATATCCTTTAAAGGATATTTTCCCTTACCATCAAGTGATCAGACCTTCTCAATCTAAGTTTCTATTTTTTCCCTAATACTTTTATTCCTTATTATTATTTTTATTTATAGGGGTTATGGAAGATGTATTGGTTTGGTTTTGGTCATATTTACTTATCTTATTCATGGAGTATGATCATGCATATGTTACATGATATATCATTGTGGCTTTGGTATTGTATATTATTATTTTCTCATCACACTTGGGAAACAGTTATTAAAGATCATTTTCATATATGGTATTCAAACTTTCTCTTATTTCATTACTTTTTAAATGTGGTATAACCATGAATTAGTTATATTTGGGTAAATTGTTTAAATTTTACTTAATAAGATAATAACTATATATAATTAAACTAAAAAAGTGAGAAGATATATTTTCTAACATGCTATACATGTTTCTCTGTTATTTTCAATTATTAATTTTTATTGTTGAAAAGGTTTTAATTAGTGTGATATTGTGATTTATATTAATGTTTTTATGTCAATCATGTTGATATTGATAATGAATTTAAAGATAGTAATTTGAAGGAATAATAAGACTATTTAATTGTTATTTCTTAATATTTTTTTATTTTATTTGGTTATTTCCTTATGGTTGTTATGGTATTTATTTTATATGGGATTTATGTGGTAGTTATAGTGGGGGGGGATTTTCTGGTCATCTTGTTATGGGAGAGGAGTATAAAATAGTTGTATGACTATATTATTATGGTATTGTGGATATATTGATATAGTTGTGAAATATAGTTTCCTAGAATATAGAATTCGGTTCAATTAATGAAAATAATATATGAATGGGATGTGACAATATGAGTAATATGGTATTGAGTTAATGAATGAGTTTATGGGTAATTTATAATGTAGCAAATTACTAATGTATAAATTTGTTAATGAAATGTTTTCATATTAGTGGGAAATGATAGGAATTAAATATGGCATGATGAGTATAATGTTTTCATTAATTGATAAATTTAAGTAAGGAATTTTGAAATTGTAATTTTTATGGTTGTTGTTTGGTTTTTTTTTAGGTAATGGTGGGACCTATATGTGTTATAGTTATATTTGGAAGTGGTTGGAGGTGTTTGGTATTGATGATTAACCAAGAGTTCAAGGTCATAGTATTAACCCTTAATATGGGATTTTGTAATCTATATTATCCAATATATTTTTTAAAATTTATTATAAAATAAAAATCATGTTAGGTAATGTGATTGACACCCATATGAGGTCTTGAGTTATGGGTGTTTTCCTTTACATCAAGGTTGTAGAGGATACATATAGATGGCTAATTTCCCTCCACCGTTCTCTCTTCCAGACATATCATGGGTTGTAATGTATTAGTGTTATGATGTGTCTACATATATATATATTTATGGGTTTTTATTAATTGAGGTTATGGTAAATATACAAATACAACTTTTTATATTTATTCAGTTATATAATTGTCATGTGTATTCATGTTAGTGATATATATAGAAAGAGGTGGGAATAAGGTTGATGTTTGTCATGATTATAAACCACCACAATTATGTGATTATTAAATATTCATATGTGGTAATGATATTGTGGTGTGTGGTTATGAATATATTATTTTTTATGTGGATATATGGCTCTGTGGTTATTTGATTATGTGGCATGGAAGGGATAAAAGATCCAAGATGTAAGTTTTGGAAATGTGAGGGTGACTAGTTCAATGGGGAAGTGGTAGTGGGGTATCATTATTTATACCTTCTCTTGGATATTATGTTTTTATATTTCTATGTTTTTTTATAATAATGAAATTGAAAGTTTGGCGGCTAAATTCCCTAGTATTGGTAATGATTTGGTTTTGCTGTTTCTTTATAGGGTATTTAGAATGATTCTTTCACATTTTCATATAATAGTTTGGGGAGGATCCTAATGAGTATACTTATAGGATCACAACTATATTATATAATCCATTTTAATATATTTTTAGGATGAATTATGTGGTTGGGATATACAATACTAGATAATTTTCATGATCATTGTTGGAGTCAATTCCATAAGTGTTTATTTTTAGTATTTTATTTTGAAGAATCTAGGTTCATATATGTCATTTTCATACAATATGGGATTTAATTTTATTTTATATTTATATTAATGAGTATATTACTAGTTTTCCAACTTATTTTCCTAGGATTTATTAGTTACATTCCTCCCATATGTGTGTTTTACACCTTTTTTGCTAGTCCCTAGCCAATCACCTATTAGAGGTGGGCTTCAGGGATCACTCTCATCTTCACTACCATCCCATGAGGGTTTCCAATAAGGGTGGGTCATGACATATAATAATAGTTATAACATAAACATAACCATGGTTAATAGTTCATCATCATAGGTATTAATTCAATTAAACCTAAAAACACTCTAGGATACCCTACACATGATATTACACACCTAGATTGTTTATATCATTCCCAAAATCCCTAAGTATGGATTAAAATCCAATTAAATTTCCTATCCCATAAGTTCCATGATAAAGAGGGAACTCATTATATTAAATTTCCATCACATAGGCAATTTGATCACCTATCCAATCCAATATATGAATTTTCATCATCATGGAATACTTTATGTTTCTCTACAAGGATATCAAATCCATATTAGGGAAAAATACACCCCTCAAGGTTATATTTACAAACTATATCACTAATTTATATAGGTGATATGTCCATTGGTGGATATATGTTCAACACAAAATGTTTTGAAGACTTTTCACATTATAGATAACTTATATATTCACTCATGAAGAAAGGAATCCATATTTGGTTCCATTACAAGTGATCCACACATGTTTTCTTATAATCATATATTGTATGGTTAATCTCATAACATTCTATTTGGTCACCCCCATTCATCAAACAAGTTTAGTTTCACCTACCAGTATTATACCTCCCTAGGTAATTTAATTCATTATTCAAATGTGGAAACCCTCTTTGAGTTATAATTATACTTTAACTAAGCCACTGCATAGAAAAAATAACCCTCAATGGATATATATTAAACAAATAACACTATAGGACTCACTAAGAGTCTAAAAAACTCATTACTCATGTCTTATAAAAATGAACTCGCCTAATTTTCTGTCTTGGGTTTCTCAAACCCACTTACTCATGCTTATGATCCCAAAAATATATACACACATATATAAATAGGTAATAAAGGGACCACCGAACTTAATTATGTTATTAAACCATTAATGATACCCACATCATCATTAAATAATACTACATCAACTATCATCACCACAATAGACCCCAAAACCATCCAGGAGTCTCTATAATTAATTATAACTAATTTATTATTAATTTATATAATTAGTAAATAATTATTAATTTAGTCGTAATCAATGAAAACTTTCATAGTGTCCTACCAGAGTCAAAGCCTCATACAACTAGGTATATATCATATCCAACATTCATCCATATTTGTCCCAAACCCAAAACTTAATTTCAGACACCCAATCACATGAAAATATCATCCCAATTTGATAAAAATAAAATAAAATAAAATTAATGAATTGCCTCTAATGAAACCATGTGAAACCATGTGTGTTCATCTTTCCTCATCCCACTATATCATTCACATAAGAAATCCACATCATATCAAACTGATTTCACCATGTACTAATGAAATCGCATCTCAATCCCAATATGCACCAACTCTAATCCAGATGAGAGAAAGGAGAAAGTAATGGGGAGACTGAGAGGATATGAACCTACCTTAGTAAGTAGAAAATATGATTTAAACCTCCCATAATACAAGAGAAGAAAATAGAAGAGGAAAGTATGAAATAGAGGAGTCTCATCCCTCTCATGACTAGATAGAGGAGGATAAACCCAAAGGGGGATTATAAGAAAAATTCTCAAATGAAAATCACTTATCCCTATTAAACTAGGGGTAAAATAATCCAATAAAAATTTCATTGGAATACTATATGAATTCAGGTGGTAAGAACACTGGAGAAACACCACTACCCAACCCATTGAAACTCTCGTAGACTTCCATTAGGGTTTAATTGGTCTCCCACTAATAAATTCATAGGAAACCTCCTTCTCCTTACACTTAACCTCTCTCATTAAGTCCTCTATATCCAAACCAACACCTAAAAATATTATTTTAATCATTTAAAATGAATTTATCACTCCAATTCAAATACAAAACAAAAAAATCAATATAAAACCTATTTATATTTTATTGAAACCCATAATTTATCTAAATTAATTAACACATGTTGATATAGATTATTTTAAAATCCCAACCATAACACTTTAAAACTTTAGAATACTCCCAATTCATCTTCCATTAACTGTATACATCACTAAAACCTAATACACACTCTAGTTTCTATTCTCCTAGCAGTTATGGTTTTGTTTTAACCACACACAAAAAAATTAAACTATCAACCCTCTAGATACCTCATAGTCCAGTCCATCATACACACAAATCCCCCCTTGAATGAAATTATTCAATTGAATTTTTAATCATTGTAATCATTCATGTATGAAATGAACCAACCCTTACCCTACAATACTAAATGTATAGTGAAGGTTCAATGTAAATACATAATAGTGTTGACTAAATTCACTAACTCTATGATGATTCCCCACTCTTGGAATAATTCATGAAATTCATAATTGTTGACATCTTATTTCTATAGTTTACATTATTGTTCTGCATAATATCCCTACTCTCTCAGTGTTGTAAATGATCATTGTGTGACCATTCACATCAGTATCTACAGTCTCACACCTGAGACTATTCTCATTACACAAGGCCTTGACTTGTTAAATAGTTCATCATACTCTCCCATGATCCTTGAAATTAAAAAAAAACTATATCCCTACACTAGTATAATATCCAAAAATTGAGTGTGCCTCTACTAACCAGATAGAAAAAGTCTCCCTGCATCCTAGTGTCAATGCGCAACCATATTCTCTCATAAAATGAGTCTATCAAACACATCACTATGAATATTCACTAATTCTATCCCTGAAAAAAATTTCATTCCCAAAGGAATCTAATAATTGTAACCTAACTGTTCAATTTTTCATATCTTTTGTTAATAAGAACATACTTACTCACATTTCATTATCATCCAAACATTGATATTCATGATCCTTGCTCATATAACCCAATACACCCAACCCATGAGACCCACCTTAGGTGTATGATAAAATGGTTCTTTATCCAATTTTATCAATAATTCATTATTTAAAAAACCTAAGATGATGTATATATCTTAATATTAATGTCCCAAACCAATTTCATCAGACTCTTATATTCAAACACACTCCATACTCAACCTATTTCAGCTAGTAGTTTTAGAATCCACTCTACTCATCTCACCATAATTATGGAACTCCTTAATTAATCATTGTTCATGTTGAACCACTAAACTCCATGGAATTAAACTAAATAAATTGGTTATCTCACCATATATCATAGTTATAAAAAAATGGTTCACATATCCTCATCATTAATAGTAGACCATTTAATAAAATCAACCTATTAATCCAAACCAATGTGTCCCATGATATTATACAAGTTTATTCATACCTGACCACACATCAACCATGTTAATTCCTTTAGTTTTACCAAAATCCCAAGCCTTATCTATAAGTAGTTAGAGAAAACTATGGAGACAAAAACCCCACCATCACAATCAATTACATATCTAGGTTTGAAAACCTATATAAGTATCAAGGGACTGATATCCTATCAAAAAATTTCTTAACCCATATACTTGGAAGGAAAACCATTAAATCTATATACCATATATATTGTCACTGTAACGAAACACAAGGATTCATGTGACTTCCAACTCTATATACTAATTATAAGTTATATATACTAGTAAAGTCCAATAACTTCTAACCAAATAATAATTCAAGTATCTAAAGATACCACACTTATCACAAATGTCAATCATGTATCATATAAGACCACTCTCATCTACTAAAATAATAGAGGTGTTATAAAAACATACATATAATGGTTGAAACCATATATTTTCATCCTTTAAATTTTATTCCTAGGATGATATATAACTTATTGTTTCCATGTTATCCAACTTAATGCACTACATCATGATATATATCCAAATAGGCTTAAGAAATCATATATAATTAACAACTGACCATGCCTTCTAAGTAGGTTAGAAATATCTAAGACCTATCTATGATCACACATCCTTAAATATCAGTAGCTTTACCCAGCCTAGTTCAACATATTATTACACATTACCCATCTATTATTGGGGTTCAAAACCCATTGGGTGCAGATACTATAGCAGTACTGTCGCATCGGCGGCACTGTAGATCGGCGGGTACTATAGCGGCGGCAGGGCACTGTAGCAGCGGCGGTACTGTGCAAGTACTGTAGCAGCCGAGTTACTATTCACAGAATGGCATTTGGGCCAAACAATTGGGCCTACGGGCTTTGTAATGGGAGATAATCCTACTAGGCCTTCGGGCTATGTAATGGGTCTCCCTCTACCCAGTTAAAAGAGGTCTTTGATTTTCTTTAATAATAAAATGAGGCTTCAGCCCCAACCTTTAAAAAAAATTATCTCTACCACTCAATGAATATTTTCATTATTTTTGTCTATAAGGTATACACATGATTGGGATAACACCTCTCTCTAGGGATACCATCATATATTAAACCCATCTAAATACAAAACCATCATAGCACCCTACTACTCTTCAATTCTACTCAAATCACTAATATCGTAAATTATATCTCATAAGCACTAGGTCATCCAACCTAGTCTATAAAGAATACACATCTATAGGCCATAACAAACAATGTTTTCACTCTTTTTTTATCCCATATAACCAAATTTATAACATCCCAACACACTTATCCTAACATTTCCCTATATATCAAGTATCCTCTTACCTATACCAACTACCAATCCTAGGGAGAAAATCCTTATTAGGTACCCTTATACTTTAACTAAATGGCCCAAAGGCCTAAATTTTTATTTATTTTGGATAAAACTCTTTTTAAGGAAGAAGGGGGGAAACCTCACATGAATTCAAGGAAATACATGGATAAACATAAAATTAATGAAAAATCATAGAACAAAACTACTAATAAATACCCCTCCCCAGCATCATCATCAGTATGGAAAACCTCCACCAGTGCATGATAGTTCATCAGGTTGTCCCATGTAGAAATGCACGGGCCCAGTACTAGTGGTGGGGTCATACCCTCTCAAACTTCTAAATCTGAAATGTATTTCACGGTGAAAGAAACTAATCAAATCATCATATAGAGAAAATACTAGTAGAAAGTCTAAAAGAAGCATCCAAAATCCAAATATAGAAAAAAACTCCTTCATCAAAACCCCTCACCCTACAAAAAACACAAGTGATTCAATTCCATGGCAACAACATCATTCCACATATCAAGACCACCTTTAACAAAACACTGCACTATATCTGCATTACTTTTTCATCGCAAACCATGCAGAAAGTCACTTGAATGCCAAAAAACAACAAAGAAAAACAAAATCCAGAAACAAGAGTGAAAAAAATACCAACACCCAACATTAATCAGCCATGAGCTGACAAAAATCATCAACCAAAACAACTAGAGGGTCCATATGTAAAGCAAAATGATGAAGAACCAGACATCCAACCAATACCAAAACCTCAACTACAATATGGATCAACGCCCTCATATGAATCCAGCCACACCCAAAACCAAAACTGATTACAAGAAAACTAAAAACATCGCTAGTACATCAGACAGTAGACTGACTACAAGCCAGATCCCATCACCGCTGAAGCTGGATCTCAACTGCAGACTGGCATCATGCTGCCTTGAGAAACCCTATGCAGTAAAGAAGGATTTGGGTGAGGAGAGTCCAGTAGTGGTGAAAAAGTTTGAGATAGATGAGTCCACAAAGTCACCAATGCCACCGCAACCGAGGATATGCCGCCCCAAAACCCACCGAGCATGAGGAAGGAGGTTCCATGCCAACCCTAGGTGAATGAGGAAGAGACAATGGGAAGAGAACGTCCAGATCCCCTTATGGGCTCATCATGTGATTTAGTGTTTATTGAATTGACCTTAGGATCTGGGTTAACTATGGGTACTACCCTTATACTTTACTTCCTAGTTAAGGATCGATATCACATCTATGTGTATATCAAAAATATCACTATACAATGATTTGTATTAAGAAATTATAATAATTTGTATCAGATAAGTAGATCTCACATAATACATTATATAGGAAGATGATGAATAAGTACTATTGACATATTAAATAATAGAATAATTTTTCTTTTTGGATTCCAGAATCACAATCACATATAAGTATACACATGTTATATGAACCTATGTACTAAATATGACTCATGCATGCATTCCACATGCCACTATGGTCATGGAGTAAAACCATAAATCAATAACCTTAACAATCATAAATTGTAAAATAAATTCAATTGAAAAAAAGAAGCATAATCCTAAACTCACATCTAACTTGGATTTCATATCATTTAAGTGATGAAAATGAATAAGAATGTATTCTATCAAATGTTTCAACCAGTCTTATCTTTATATAATATATCCTAACTGATAAAAAAATAAACAAAATCTCTATAAAATATTTGTATATTCCTCAGCTATTCCCACCAAAGTATTCTCTGAACTAGGTCACTACATACCTCAAGAACACCCCTATGTACGCTAGAGTTTGTTGAATAGTGGAAAGGCACCGATAAACCATGTGAGGATACTATACTCGTAGTGTTATAATAGTAAATAATAGATAAATTATTGAAACATCCATAATATAGATAAGAATCAAATTATAATAAATGGAATTAAAAGTGGAAATTATATCAAAAATAAATACCAGACACCATGTTATAAAAAATGTAATCATTCAAACTTTATAGACATATATTAGTTCTTGATCACTTAATGGCCCAACAATATATAGAATATAAATATATCATAAATAAATAAAATGAATACTCAACAATATCATCTAAATTTCCTATAACTATTCACTATAATCCCATTTTGATTTGATAACCCTATCATGTGTAATATGATCTATGCACTAACCTATATGATAAATATAAATTTATATGTTCATCATGATGTAGGTTGAGGGTGTGAATAAAAAACTTAGTATTCCACCACTCACAGTTATTCTAATAAAAACATTTATATATGTTCATGTATGTACTCGATGAAATTGAAGATGAAAACAATACTTTCATACACTCATCGTACTAAAGGGTGATTGATTATCCACCTTAAAAATAGACTCATAATTTCTTCATATATTTCCAAGATTTGATGGGTACTCCCATAGTCTAATAATAAATAGAATGTGTAAATGATTTATCACTATAAATCATAAATAGTAAATGTGAATGGGTCTTTCTGCTAATAGAAAAAAGGATGGGTGGATGGATTATTACCACTCCAAAAAAAGAAAAGTATGATTAGGTAATCAACACTCAATAATACAGGTGGTAAATTAATCACATCCAGTAAATAAAATAATTAATACCATGATTAAATTAATTCATTCAAAGTTTTCATATCAATAATATAGGTGTGAAACATGATATGTCATAGAAATTAAATCAATAACCACTTGAGTAAATGCATCTAGTCCAAGGTTGTATATCAATAATATTGGTGGGAAACACATATGATCCTATCAATTATACCAATAAACACCAGATGAAATTAGTTTAGTTCAGATTGTCGAATTAATAATATTTATGAGAAACATATAACATCCTAGAGATCATATCAGCAACCATTGAAGGAAATGAATTTAGTAAAGGATTTTATACTAATGATACAAGTGGGAAATTATTTTTGTTCTAAAAATCATTTCAATAACCAATAGAGGTAATGAATCTAATCTAGGGTCACATATAAATGGTATAGGGGGGAATATATATCACACTATAAATCATATCAATAACCAATGGAGGCAATGAATCCATTTTAGAGTGTTAGATTAATAATCCTAGTGTGAAATGGGTCCCATCATAGAGATCAACTCCATAACTGTTGGAAAAAATTCACCCATTCTATGGTGTTATGTATTATCATAGTAATAACAAGTTTGAATGGTTTATCACAAAAAAAATAGGCATAAATAAAGATAATAAGTTAATGTAAAATAATATAATCATAAGAAAAGGTGAACAATTGATCACCAATAAACATAACATAAACAAGTGTAAATGATTAATAACTACATCATATCATTAATATAAAAATGGAGAATGGTTTATCTCCCTAGTTATTGGATTAATCGAAGCCAACATACAATATAGAAAACCAATTACAATGATGTTGTAAACCTAGAACCCATATATAAAGATCATCCTCCATTAGAATGAATTAATATCCAATATAATTTGTCACCCTATAGAGGTCTTACTAAAAGGGAACTCATAATACTAAAATCCCATATCAAAGTATAGTTAACCAAAAATCCTAACAAGTATGTGATTTATAATAATTAATAAACACTTAAAGATTCCATAAAAGGACTATAAATTCATGTTAGGGAGAAAGAAAACCCTTATGGTTCCATTCCAAATGTATCTCAACCTTTTTTTAAAGGATAAATGACTATTAATGGAAATTCATTCAACACACAAGGTTTAAAGTATTGATCATTGTCTAGAGAGTCCATAAATATTTTTCAAGAAGCAATATATTCATATTTAGTTCCATTTTTATAATTAGGTGAGATTGGTGTGTGATCCGAGACATTGTCCAATCACTGAGTTAAGTTGAGAGTTGTTGGTCTAATTTTAAGTAGATCTAGGATAAGGAGTAGAGGGTGAATTAACCTGGGTCCGGCCGTGTTCACACTGGCTTTTGTCTTATGTTTCTTGGTTCCATTTGTTTGTTTTGTGCCATGTCTTTTGTTTGCTCCTACTTTATTTTCTTGGGTTTTTCTTGTGTCTCTATGTTTTTTTCTCTTCTCCATCATTGTTTCCCTCTCCACTGTGCTCTTCTGTGCTAATTAGTGATTTCTTAGGAGTTGTGTTTCTATGTTTTCAAAGAATTTCAAAAAAAAACACAAATCGATTTTTGGAACGACCACTTAGTCATTTGACACTTCTTCTTTGAAAGATACCCTAAGGTTAGCCATTGTGTTATATCTTGGTTCTTTATAAATGTAAAATTGACCATCCTCAGGACAAGGATGTATGTAAAATTTTGGCGTAGTTGTTGGGGAACACAATAATGTCCCCGGGGAACGTAGTGAGTGTTTGAGTGGTTTTTCCAATTTTTCTTTTATTTTAAAACAAAAAAACATATAAAAAATCATAAAAATATTCCACACACACAAAAATAATGAACTCTAACAAATTTGATTCAGTTTCACTATTTGACCTGGTTCAAGAGCTTGAGGAGTCTGTTGCTAAATTTCAATGTTGGATGCATGAAAGGAAACATCAAGAGCTTACTAATGAGGAGATAACTTTTTCTCATGAGATCATGCAGTTGATGCAACAAGACATGGATAAGGTCAAAGGATACCAAAAATATAGTGTAGTTCCACCACCTCTCATTAAACCCAATATTCTAGAAAGATGTTGAGAAGGAAAGAAAAGAAATAAATAGAATAAAGAAAAGTTTGGAATTTCCCATCTTTGATATGGATTTACCCCTAAAGTCAAGGCTGGAAATTATAGAACCAATTTTTGAGGATGTTTTAAGGGCTGGAAGGAGATGGAACTTGGAAATATTCATGATGCTAGACATTTCTTTTATGATCATTTTTCCCTGATTTCCATTCTAATGATTTTTCTTACAATAAAAATTCTAATGAATTTTCAATGATTCAACAGGTAGAGTCAAGACATGAAATACTAACAATCTCATTAAAAGATTCAGCAAGTGAGGTGGTGTTTTTTGAAGAGAGGTTGGAGGAGGTTTACTACCTTGCTCTTACCCTGGACCCTCTCCCAGGATCATTATTCCATCACAAGGAGGAAAAAACAACACTAATAAAGGGAGTTTAAAATTTTATGGAAGAAGCTGTATTTTTATTCAACTAGATTTACATCGAAGCAGGTTTTAATTGTGTTACTCCCTATGTAGGTATTGTATATGCATCTCACTTTTAGATTTCTTGGAGAGTGAGGAAGTTGTGGTTGCTTTTACTGAAGAGTTAATGGATCTTCCAATTCTGGATGACACTTCCAATTTGGGAGTTATTTGTGAAGAGGAATTATTGGAGATGTGCACTATAATAGAAGTGGATGATGAAACAATAATTATTTTCCAAGAGAAAATATTTTATTTAAAGTTTCAGTGGGAATTTATGAGATTAAAATTAAGCACAGTTTAGAACAACCAAGAATTAACCCCCTCCCCCATACTTAAAACCCAACTTTGTCTCTAAAGTTGACTTCTAAAGTGGAGAAGAACAATTAAACGATTAAGGTTAAAAATATATTTTCAATTTTTTAGATTGATGACATGTATAAAGAGTCTCAATGAAGTTCAAAAAATGTTGTTCTCCATAATGAATAATTTATATTAGGTTCTAAATAAAGTATATGCATTAAAATTTAAGTCCAAAGAATAATTTTTAATACATCTCAAAAGTCGAATGTAAGGTGAAAGTGCACTGTGTACTGGGTGAAAGCATTTTAAAAAATTGAGTTCAATAATGTGTTAAAAAGAGAAGAAAAATGAATGCTAAAACACCCTAACCTAAAGCAGATTCAATACAAAATTTCTTAGCCTGCATTTTCCCCACCACACTTAATTTCATATAGTGAGAGGTTTTAATATAAATGAAATTCAGTTGTCATTAGTGAAGTACATGTAGAATTTTTATTTACACAGTGACATAAAGCAAACTTTCATTCTAATACAATAAGAATTTTAAACATATGAATAATTTTTTAAATTTCAGTATCAATACATGTTGTAGAGTTTTATACAGTTCAATTCATTCAATAGTGAAGGAAGCTAATCCCTTTGGTTTTCCCTCAAAATAAGGTTTCAGAAGGAAGCTAATCCCTTTGGTTTTCCCTCAAAATAAGGTTTCACTCTCTTCCCATTAACCAACATGGGTTTGTTCTCTTCACCTACAATTTCAATTGCTCCATTATTCAGAACTCTCACTATAGTAAACAGTCCGGACCACATGGACTTAAGTTTTCCTGGAAAGTGTTTAAGTCTAGAGTTAAAAAGGAGGACCTCCTATCCCGATTTGAATAATTTGGCTTATATGATAGATTCATGAAAAAATTTAGTCATCTCTTTATAAATCCGTGAATTATCATAACTCTCCCTCTTAATATTATCCAACTCACATAGTTCAAGTAATCTCCTCCCACTAGCACTCTAAAAATCAATGTTTAGATACTTAACTACCCAATAATAAATGTATTGAAACTCCATATGTAAATGACAGTATTTCCCAAACAACAACCTGTAAGGATACATACCTATTGGTGTCTTGAAACTAGTTCTATATTCTCATAAAGATTCATCCAATTTAAGAGACTAATATTTCCTAGAGTTGGATACAGTTTTCTCAAGTATCTATTTCAATTCCCGGTTTGAAATTTCCACTTGTCCAATAGACTGTGGATGATAAGTAGTACCAGTTTTAGGAGCACAACCATATTTTTTCATCAAATCTTTGAATTTATAATTCTTAAAGTGTGTTCCATTATCAGTGATAAAGGCTTTGGGAACTAAAAATCTTGAAAATATATTCTTCTTAACAAACTTTATTATAGAGTTGGCTTCATTTTTCAGCAGTTCCACCACCTCAACCCATTTTGACACATAATATATAATAAAAATATACTCATTCCCATGAGATGATGGAAACAGACCCATGAAATCTAAACCCCAGACCTCAAAAATCTCTACTTCCATAATTCCTTTTTGGGGTAACTCTTGCTTTCTACCCACAGTGCCTAACCATTGACATCTATCACAGCCAACCACATAGCTCCTAGCATCCTTAAAAATAGTAGTCCAACAGAAACTAGATTGTAAAACTTTCTGAGAAGTCCTTTCACCACCATGGTGACCTCCCCAAGGTGAGGATTGACAACTCTCTAAGATAGGAAACATCTCTTCCTCAGGCACACAAATCCTAAGAATGTCATTATCATATCTCCTAAATAGTAGGGGTTTATCCCAAAGGTAGTATTTAAGCTCAGAAATGAATTTATTTCTTTGTTTATTAGACATATTTTTCAGAAAGCCATCTACTTTGAGGATGTTGGAAAAATATGCAAACCAAGTAGATTTATAAATAGAAATAGTGAGCATCTTCTCCTCAGGAAAGGAAGAGTTTATCTCCCTAGGATCTTTAAATTCATATTGAGTAAAACGTAGCATAGATATATGGTTGGCAACTAAATTTTCAGGTCCTTTATTATCCCTAATTTCTAAATCAAACTCTTGTAGAAACAAAATCCATCTAATCAGCCTCGGTGTAGTTTCCTTCTTAGACATCAAGTACTTTAAGGTAGAATGATCAGTGAAAATGATGACTTTTGAACCTAACAAATACTGCCTAAACTTCTTATGATCAAAAACAACAGCTAGTAATTATTTTTCAGTAGTGTTATAATTCGTTTGGGCCTCATCTAGAAGTATAGTATCATAATACACCACGTGTAACTTCTTATCTCTCCTCTTCCCAAGGATAACACCTACAACCATGTCACTAGCATCACACATAAGTTCAAAAGGTAATTTCCAATCTGGTGTAGTGATGATAGGTGATATAGTAAGTTTCTCTTTTAATTTATTAAATGATTTCAAATACTTTTCATTAAAATTGAATGGTGCATCCTTGACCAGCAATGAACATAAGAGCTTTGTTATTTTGGAAAAGTATTTTATGAATCTCTGGTATAAACCTTCAATCCCTAAGAAACTTCAAATACCTTTTACATTTTTAGGAGGTGGGAGTTTTTGAATGACTTCTATTTTAGCAATATCAACATCCAAACCTCTCTTTGACACTTTATGACCAATAACTATACCTTCTGTGACCTTGAATTGACACTTCTCCCGATTAAGAACAAGGTTGGTTTCAATGCTTCTCTCCAAAACCAACTCAAGATTTCCAAGACAAGTATCGAAAGTGCAACCCACAATGGAGAAATCATCCATGAAAAACTTCAATGATTCTCTAAATAATATCCAAGAAGATAGTCATCATACACCTTTGAAAGGTGGTTGGAGCTCCACAAAACCCAAAGGGCATCCGCCTGTAAGAAAATGTCCCAAAGGGGCATGTGAAAGTGGTCTTTTCTTGATCCTCTAGAGAAAAAATAATCTGGTTGTAACCAGAATACCCATCCAGGAAAAAAAATTCAATTTCCAGTAAGCCTCTCAAATATTTGACCCAAGAAGGTCATTGTAAAATGGTCCTTCCTAGTGGCCGCATTAAGCTTCCAATAATCAATACAGACTCCCCATTTTGTGGCTTTCCTAACATGTATTTCTTAATTTTTTTCATTTTCTACTACAGTGAAACCTCCCTTCTTGGGGACAACCTAGACAGGGCAGACCCAAGCACTATCAAAAATTGGATATATTATTCCAGTATCTAGAAACTTAATCACTTCCTCTCTCAAAACTTATTTCATGTTTGGATTTAATATTCTTTGACACTCTACCCTAGGTTTATGGTCAGGCTTTATAGGTATTTTATGAATGTATAATGAGGAACTAATACCATTTATATCTACTATGGTCCGGCCTATGGCATATTTAAACTTGTTTAAAACATTTAACAATCTTACCTCTTGATTTTCATTAATCTCAGTAGAAATTATGACAAGAAAAATGGAATTCTCACCTAGAAATGAATATTTCAAATGAGCAGGGATTCACTACTGGAAATTCGGGCTATAGCCACGGTTCTAAACTGTGGCTATAGGCCCTCAAACCATGGATATAGGTAATAGCCACGGTTTGGCGAACCGTGGCTAAGTTTGGCATGGCTATAGGCCTAGACCTAGAGCCACGGTTTGGAACCGTGGCTTTAACTCTATAGCCACGGTCCAAACCGTGGCTATAGGTTTAGAGCCACGGTTTAAACCGTGGCTGTATACCTAATGCCATGGTTTCAACCGTGGCTATACTAAAGGCCGGAAAAAATCTATAGCCACGGTTTTAAACCGTGGAATTATGTCTATAGCCACAGTTTAAAACCGTGGCAATAAATCAATAGCCACGGTTTAAAACCGTGGCTATAGGGTGTCCAAATCCATAAAAAAAATACCCCCTGGACACACCCTGGACACCCCCCCTGCCACCCCCGGCCAGTCCCCCCCTGCCAGTACCCCCTGCCAGTCCACCCTGCCAGTCCCCTCTGCCACCCTCCTGCTAGTCCCCCACCTGCCAGCCCCCCCCCCCCCCCCGCCCACTGCTTGTCCCCCTGCCAGCCCCCCCTGCTTGTCCCCCTGCCAGCCCCCCCCCCCCTGCCCCCTGCTTGTCCCCCTGCCAGCCCCCCCTGCTTGTCCCCCTGCCAGCTCCCCCCCTGCCCCCTGCTAGTCCCCCCCGCCAGCCCCCCTTCCCCCTGCCTGGACACCCCTCCCCCCTGCTTGTCCCCCTTGCCACCCCCCTGCCAGTCCCCCTGCCCCCTGACACCCCCCCTGCTAGTCCCCCCCTACCACCCCCTGCTTGTCCCCCTGCCAGCCCCCCCCCCCCTGCCCCTGCCAGCCCCCCCTGCCCCCTGCTTGCCCCCTGCCTGCCCCCCCCCCCCCTTTCCCCCTGCTTGTCCCCCTGCCAGCCCCCCCTGCTTGTCCCCTGCCAGCACCCCCTGCCACCCCCCTGCTTGTCCCCCTGCCAGCCCCCCCTGCTTGTCCCCCTGCTAGCCCCCGCCCCCCTGCCCCTGCCAGCCCCCCCCCCCTGCCCCCTGCTTGCCCCCCTGCATGTCCCCCCCCCCCCTTCCCCCTGCTTGTCCCCCTGCCAGCCCCCCCCCCCTGCTTGTCCCCCTGCCAGCCCCCCCCCCCCCTGCTTGTCCCCCTGCCCAGCCCCCCCTGCTTGCCCCCCTGCCAGCCCCCCCCCCCCTGCTTGTCCCCCTGCCAGCCCCCCCCCCCCCCCGCCCCCTGCTTTCCCCCCTGCCACCCCCCCCCTTCCCCCTGCCAGCCCCCCCTGCCCCCTGCTTGTCCCCCTGCCACCCCCCCCCTGCCCCTTGCTTGTCCCCCTGCAAGCCCCCCCCCCCCTTCATGTCCCCCTGCCAGCCCCCCCCCCCTGCCCCTGCTTGTCCCCCCCCCCCCCAGCCCCCCCTGCCCCCTGCAAGCCCCCCCCCCCCCCCCCCCGTGCCCCCTGCTTGTCCCCCCAGCCCCCCCCCCCCCCCCTGCCCCCTGCCAGCCCCCCCCCCCCACCCTGCCCCCCCTGCCCCTGCTTCTCCCCCTGCCAGCCCCCCCCCCCCCCCCTGCCCCCTGCTAGGCCCCCTGTCAGTCCCCTGCTAGTCCCCCTGCCCCCTGATCTGATAACCAAGTTTATCTGATCTGATAACCACAACATCTTCAGCACTGCCAGATTCAGGTTTAACAGGTACCAATTCACCAATTCTGACATGTTTAGCAGCATGAGATAAGACAGGAACAGACTGAACTACATCAGATTTACATACCATGTTTAGCACCCCTCCCCCCTGCTGGACACCCCCCTGCTGGACACCCCCTCCCTCTGCTGGACAACCCCCCCTGCTGGACACCCCCCCTGTCGGTCAGCATTGCTACAGTTGCGGGCCACAAGCATTCGGCCCAACCGGATCGGGCAACACCAATCCAACAAAATCCTCATCCGCGACAGTTGCAGGCTACAAGCATTCAGTAGGGATTAACGGAAGAAATCAATATGAATACAACGACAAATATGTTCCTTTGAGGAACAGATTTCAGGGGCTACATGTAGAAAACTCCTATGCTGAGAGTAATGTAAAAAAAAATCCAAGACTAGTTCTAAAGCACAAACCTCCTGGAAAGACACAAAAAGGGCTTGGAAGCATGAGAAGAACTCACATGATCCTAAAACTAGAAGGATTCATGTGAAAGGGGTGCCCCAAGGCAAGGTATGTACTGAAAATGCTTGCAGGGACAGTCCAAGCAGCAAGGTGATTTGGAGAAAGAAAAATCAACCTATAGTGAAAAGAAAAATCCTTGGTGGTAAAGCTGTCCAAGGAAAAACAGGTTGTGTTTTGGGTTGTGAAGAAGAGAACAAACCTAAATAAGTGGAGACACAATCCATGGGGTAAGTGTGCTCACAAAGCATATATTTTAGAGCTGAAAACAGATCTAGTTTAGAGCTAGAAGTTGCATGAAGCAATGGAATCAATTCATGCTAAAAGTGGACACCCCAGGACAGACCCCCCCCCCAAACCCAGACCCCCCAGGACAGACCCCCCCCAGACCCTGGACACCCCAGGACAAACGCCCCCCCCCCCCCTCACTGGACCCCCTAGACACCCCATGGACAGACCCCCCCCCCCCCCCCCCAAACCCAAACCCACTCCCCACCCTTGACACCCCCCTGCACCCCCAGTACCACCTGCACCCACCCACCCCCCCCCCCAGGATATTATTTGACATTACATCTACAATTGGCATTCCCATCAAAATGGATAGAGCAACTGAGGAGGCACATTATGGGTATTTTGCTAGAATAATGTGCATTTTGCTAGAGTTCTTCTAGAAGTGGACCTTAATTCCACCCTCATTGATCGGGTTGTGTTATCCACAAATGAAGATGAATTGTTTTTGAAAATTGAGTATGAACAACTACCTGCATTTTGTTCCAAGTGTTTGTCTATAGGGTAATCTAAAGAGAGATGCAGAATGAAACTTGTCTGCTCTTTTTTCTCGCAGAAGGGACATGATTTTCAGACTTTCCGTAAGAAGAGAATGAATGGTCCTGGAGCTGGGAATGGCTTTGGTCAAGCTGTTGCAGGAAATGGAAGTGTGGAACTTGGGCAGGGTCTTGCAGGAACAGGTTGTGATCAACCAGGGACTGGAGTCAGCAATATGAAGGGGAATGCTTCTGATATTTCAGGTGAAGGTTTTCAAGAGGAGGTGAATTTTGATGATCCAGATTTGCAACCTGGACTGGGGCTGGTGAGGTTCAGGGGCAGGGAAAACTAACAGTAGCAGGGGCTGTTAGTGGCCGAATTGAGGATGAAAATCAGAGGCCAGGAGCAGATAAGTCAAGGTCAGAGTTTGATGCCGCCTCTCAGCAGTGGGGTCAAGGTCTGATCCCATAAGGTGTACAGGTGCAGGTAAATGTTGATGATCCAGGCTTGGAGGAACCTGGAATTGGGTCTGGAGAGGTTAAATCTGTTCAAGGGCAGAAGAAACTCTCAGTAGCATGGGCTGATTGTGTCCAGTTTGTGGATGAAAATCAGCGGCCTGTTGACTTCCAGTTTCAAGGACCTGCAGGAGAAGGAACAGGAGATCCAGGCCCTGGGCCTAGGAGCCAGTAACCTGGGTCAGAAGCTGGGTGCTTCACTGGGGCAGCCTCAGTATGGTTCTGAGCAGCATGAACCAATGGTTCAACCTTCTCAGATCCAGGAAGAGATCAATCGGCAAATGGAGCTTAATAATATAGGGGGAAGTTGGGCCGGAATAGAAAATGATGATTATGCCCATAGAAGTGATCCATGTGAAGATATTTTAAGCAAGGGAAAGTTTCCTTCAGTTGATAAAGAGGTATTTCAAATTGTCTATTCAAGGAAATCAAGGAAGAAGAAAGACTGCTCTCAATGGAGAACAACGATGGTGACTAGGTCTCATAGCTCATCTACCTACAACTTGGAATGGGATGATGATGTCGGGGAGGGGGGTTATGAAAACGAAATGCTTTATTATGAAGGCAGTTTTATCAATGTCTAGCCCCATCTCCTCTCTTATGTCATCTTTTGTTTTTAATAAAATGGCTTTAGAGCCTTTCGGCTCGAAGCTTCTTTCTGTTTCGATGGATTTGGGGAGTTTGAACATCTCACATAATCATTTAATTTAAATGTTAAACGATTACTAATAGGATTGAGCCGTACGCTTCAAATGAGCTGAAACGTTTGGGACATTTGTGTAACGTACCATGAATAGGCTGAACATTTTGAGGTTCTCGAAGGCCTATATGAATTGGTTCAATTCCTATGCAAGTGGTTGCACTTGATGGATGAGATCATGTGATCATTAGAACCCCTCAAAGCCGATTCTCTCTAGCTCTTGTTTCTCTCCCACCTTTAAACAAGGTTCTAACAGACTGTGGTGTTGAGAGAGACCCTACCTAAGAATCGGGTGATTCCCATGAACCTTGGATACCTCAGAAGGAGTCTTTCGGTGACTTCTCGGAGATCTCGATCAAACGCTTGTGAAAACTTCAACAACCAGGAAGGACTGGTATTGAGAGAGGTCCTACTAAGTGTTGGGTGATTCCCATGATTTGTGGATACCTCTGAAGGAGTATTTCAGCTACTTCTAAGTGATCACAATCAAACACTTTTGAAAAGCTTCGAAAGACTGGATCGAATGGTGTAAGGTACACCATTCTTATTCTTTGTTTAGATTGATTACAAATGTATAGATATATTTCGGCGTGACTGCGGCGTGACCGCGGACACCCCTCCCCCCTGCTGGACACCCCTCCCCCCCTGCTGGATGTGGCTGGAGCAGGGCCACATCACGGCGTGACCGCGGCGTGACCGCGGCGTGGCCGCGGCGTGACCGCGGCGTGACCGCGGCGTGACCACAGCGTGACCGCAGTGTGTTGGCCCGATCCAGCGACCACAATAACCACAATAAGAAAATAACCAATGACCTTGTCAGGAAGATAAACAGTGACCACAACAACAGAAAACAACCCATGATAACCAGAACAAAAAATAACATCACATTATAAAAATTAAAAATAAGATTATCTAAACAGTGGCCACAAACTATTGAGAATGACACTACTTTCAATTGACAATGAAACCTAACTCAAAATTCTGTAATCTAGTAACACCACTTTCAATTTTTTAATCTAGTAACACTACTTTCAATTGAGATCCCATTGAAGGAACATAAATCAATCCTCTGAGGATAAATAATTATTGATAATGTCAATAGCATTTGCAAACTCCACAAGGAGAATAGATTCTATGGGTCTCTTTTCCTGGGAATGTTAACAACAAATATCATAATTGTAAAACAAGCTTATTAAAGTATGGAACCAGATAAATTAGAGGACCACGTGGTGGCATACCTTAATAAAATTTAGTATGATTATAGGATTTCCATATCTCTGGTCTAGATTTTCAAAATGCAGCCTTGTTGATTTATAACGAAGGTCTTTCCATAATACTGGGAAACAAAAAACAAAACTTCAATAAGAAATGGCAACAGATCAGAAAATTAAAAAGCAGCATATTCATGGGAAAATGCCAAAAAAATAATATCAGGTTCAATATTCCTTCATGATGACTCCTGAGATTAGAAAAGTTGAATTGAACACCGATTCTGGACAACAGAACTTATTTATAAATGGCAGCCTTCAGATATATACTCCGGAGCAAATTGTTTTGTCACAACATAATTAACTGCTTGAATCATTTCATTGACACCTCATTTTAATTATCTAGATGAACATAAATAAATGTATAGAAAGATTAGTGTAAAAATCAAACAGAACAGACAAGAGAAAGGAAAAATATGTCAAACACTGAATAATTGGGAACATCTGCCAGCAAAAATTACACATTCTAGAAGATGGGTTATAACAAAAAATTGATCTTCAAAAGAATCACAGTGTTTGATCTTATATAAAGTCGTATTCATAACCCAAACCCATGTAGGAATGCACATATAAAAAACATAAAACAACTAACATGTATCTATCCAACCTGGTGCCAGTAAAATGAAGTGACCGCCTAGCAATAAGGGTTAACTTGAAGTCCCTGCCACATATTGAGAGCTTCACCTGGATTCAAACAGCACAACCATTAATCTCATAGTGATTAATTATTGATTTTCACAAATAACTCAAATGATCCAGCATGATAGTTGGTAAGAAATATTTAGATGTGAATACACTTTTTGAAAGTCAATTTGGCATTCTGAATTTCATTGACACCTCATTTTAATTATCTCCGATTGACGTGCCGTCTGCGCGTGCACATCGCGAAGACTACCATGCTTTCAAATTCAGGCCAACTAGTGTGTACAGGTAAATAAAGAAGCCAATGATAAAGATTTTAGCACCCCTACAACCGAAAAAGCACATTCCAGTAGAGGGAATAAGGGTCCCTATAGGAGAAACTACAGTCTAGAAAGAAAAAACCACATCTAGTTGCTTATTATTGTCCAACGAGTGGTTTTTTTGATGAATACATACAAAATTAAATACATACCCGCAAGTAAATACATACAAAATTAAGTACAGAATTAAATACATACAAAATACATACCGAATACATACCTGCAACTAGAGAATCCATACATACCTACAACTAGAGACTCCATACATATAGAATTGAATACATACAGAATACATACAGAATACATACAGAATACATACAGAATGCATACCTACAACTAGAGACTCCATACATAAAGAATACATACATACTTGCAACTAGAGACTCTATAAATATAGAATACATTGCAAGTAAATACATACCTGCAATTAGAGACTCCATTCCTCCCTCAATTAAAAATACATACAGAATTAAATACATACATGAATTCAGAATACATACAGAATTGAATACATACCTACAAGTAAATACATACAGAATTCAGAATTAAATTCATACATGAAAGTATTATAACACATAATTCATACCTGTAAGTAAATACATACAAAATTCAGAATTGAATTCGGAATTCAGAATTGAATACATGCCTGCAAGTATTATAACAAATAATACATATCTGCAAGTAAATACATATAGATTTCAGAATTGAATTTAAAATTCAGAATTGAATACATACCTGCAATTAAAACACATAAGTCATATCTTCAAGTAAATACATACAAAATTTAGAATTGAATTCAGAATTCAATACCTGCAAGTATAAAACATAATTCAGAAGGTAATTAAATACATATATAATTGAATTTAGATTTTTCATTAAAACAGGATGAAAAATTTGGTTGATGTTGAATTAATAAAACAAAACAGTGGCAAAGAAATTAAAATGATGCAACGCCGAACCAGATGTTTGAAAAAAATCATATTTGACTTAAAACCATCATTCAACACAAAGACAATCTGGTAGAATTCAATTAAATATGAACATTGAATAGCAACTGTTAAATAGAGATATTTAAATCGATGATGAACTGGTATTTTTAAGCCAAATCAATAGATTCAAAGAGATTTGAACATCTACCAGTCAAGAAACAACTCAGAGGAAGGAATTTGGAGAAGAATACCTCACTCAAACCCCCATCGTGATTTAGACTTGGAGGGGAGTCCGTCGGCGTCGGGGGAGGCGTTGTCTTCCGGGGAGGGGGGAGGCGTGGTCGTCCGGGGAGGGGAGTGCGTCGGGGTAGGGGAGTGAGTCGGGGAGGGTTTCGTAGGAGTGAGTCCGGGGAGGGGGGAGGCGCGGCGAGGAGGCATCGGGGAGGAGGGGCGAGGAGGGCGTGGCAACGAGGAGGGCGCGGCCACGAGGAGGGGGTGGCGAGGAGGGCGCGGCGACGAGGAGGGCGCGGCGAGGAGGGCGCGGCGAGGAGGAGATGCCGTCGGGGAGGAGGGTTGTGGATCGGGGAGGAGGAGGAGCCCGATAAAAGATCGGGAGAATAAAAGGATGAAACACATTTAGCCATAGAAAAAAATTTAACCGTGGCCTAATAAGGGCTATAGCCACGGACCTATAAAACCGTGGCTATAGGTCCGTGGCTATAGCCCAATTTCTAGTAGTGATTGGTTTTAGTTCAAGAGTGGGTGGTTCTACACTCAAGGGAAGACTCTTAGTCCTGCACTAGTCCATAAAAGGTTTTTAACGTCAACATTTTTTACGTCGGTTATATATAACCGACGTGAAAATCTGTGATACATGGTTTTTTACGTCGGTTATAAAATAGCCGGCGTAAAAAATAATGAGAGTAAATTTTTTATATCGGTTATTTGATAACCTACGTAAAAAACGACATATCTACAAATTTTTTACGTCTGTTATAAAATTACCGATGTAAAAAAGGCGGCATCTGAGGCCTTTGTGACATCTGTTATCAAATAACCGACGTAAAAACCCAACCTGCTGAATTTTTCACGTCGGTTATTATATAACCGACGAAAAAATGAACACCTGGCAGTTTTTACATCTGTTATAAAATAACTGATGTAAAAACTGTGGTTTCTAATTTTTTTTTACGTCGGTTATATAATAACCGACGTAAAAAACCAACACGTGGATTTTTTTACGTCGGTTATGAAATAACTGACGTAAAAATTTCATTATCTGATACATTTATAACATTGGTTATTATAATAACCGACATTATAATTGTAATAGAAATAGTTTATAACATCAGTTATTAAATAACTGATGTTATAAAACATTTAAAAAATTAACACACCTCGTAGCTTGTCATTTATGATTTTTCGATCCACAGCACAGCGACTCGTCTCTCTCGCGCGAAAAACCCTAATCGACTCTTCGATCTCGTTTCATTAAACTCATTTTTCCATCATCGTTTATCATCTTTACTCTCCTCGGATCTATCATCTCCACTCACAACACTCAGGTAAGCCTCCCATGACTTTATTTTGTTCGTTTTTTTCTGGATAGTCTATATTTACGTTTTGTGATTTTTTTGTTTAAACTATGTAAGATTATTTGATTTCGAACCCTCTTACCTTGATTTGCCATCATCATCTTATTTATTATAACCAGATAAATTAGATCAACTTGCAATATTCACGTAAGCCTCACCTATATCTATTTCGTTTGTTTTTGTTTCGCGGATGCCCGACATTGATGGTAATTTTTGTTGTCATTGACAACTAATGATCTCATTCACCTATATTACTGCAATTTATATGTAAATCATTGTGATACACCCATTCCGTGTACCAGTGTGATTTATTTTATAAGTGTATATGGTTTTTCATGGTGGAATATTTTTTTGGATCCTTGGTTGTTTCTATTTTGGGTATTACTATTTGTAGTTCCATAATCTATTTACGTCGCTTCTTTTCTTGGACCATTATAAGTCTTCATATGCTATTAAAACCCGATTCATTGCACAATAGAGAATTTTAGACTAGTAGGATATACAGTTCATGGTTCTCATTTTGAATAATGGCATGATACCAAAACTAGTAGCTTGAGGTTAAAATCCCTAGATATGCCGAAACTAGTAGCTTGGGGTTAAAATCCCATGGTTTTGGGGGGGCTGTCAAGAGGGTTGGTGGATGTCTAGGGGTTTGGGGTTTTCTAGAGGGTTGGGGGCTGTCCAGGGTATCTATGGAGGTGTGGGGTGCATTCCATGGGTGTGGGGGGGTCCAAGGGGGTGGGGGTGTCGAAGGGCATGGGGGGCTATCCAAGAGGGTGGGTGGGGGGCTTTCCATTGGGTGGGGGCCTATAAAGAGGGTTTGGGGGGTTGTTCAGGGGTGGGGGGCTATCCAGAGGGTTGTGGGGTGTCCAGGGGGTGTCCAAGGGGGTGGGGGTGGGGGGTGGTGTCCAGGAGGGGTGGGGGTGCTGTCTAGAGGGGTGGGGGCTGTCCAGTGGGTGGGGGGCTGTCCAGAGGGGTGGGGGTTTTCCAAGGGGGTGGTGGTGTATAGGGGATGTCCAAGGGGGCGGGGTGGTGTTTAAAGGGTTCGGGGGGCTGTTCATAGGGTTGGGGGTGTCCAGGGGTGGGGGTGGTGTCTACGAGGGGTGGGGGTGCTGTCTAGAGGGGTGGGGGCTGTCTAGGGGGTGGGGGGTTGTCCAGAGGGGTCAGGGGTTGTCTAAGAGGGTGATGGTGTCCAAGGGGTGTCCAAGGGGGTGGGGTGGTGTTCAGAGGGTTCGAGGGGCTGTCCAGATGGTTGGGGGTGTCCAGGGTGTCCATGGAGTTGGGGGGGGCAGTCCAGGGGTGTGGGGGGGGGGTCCAAGGGGGTGGGGGTATCGAAGGGGGTGGGGGCCTGTCAAGAGGGTTTGGGGGGTTGTCCGGGGGGTGGGGGTTGTCCAGAGGATTGGGGGGTGTCCAGGGGGTCTCCAAGGGGGTAGGGGTGGGGGTGGTGTCCATGAGGGGTGGGGGTTCTGTCCAGAGGGGTGGGGGCTGTCCAGGGGGTGGGGGTTGTCCAGAGGGTTGGGGGTTGTCTAGAGGGTTGGGGGTTGTTCAGGGGGGTGTCCAAGGGGGTAGGGGGTGAGGGTGGTGTACAAGAGGGTTGGGGGTGCTGTCTAGAGGGGTGGGGGCTGTCTAGGGGGTAGGTGGTTGTTCAAAGGGTTGGGGGGTTGTCCAGAGGTTTGGGGGTTGTCCAGGGGGGTGTCTAAGGGGGTAGGGGTGGGAGTGGTGTCCAGGAGGGGTGGGGGTGCTGTCTAGAGGGGTGGGGGTGCTGTCTAGAGAGGTGGGGGCTATCCAGGGGTGGGGAGGGCTATCCAGAGGGGTGGGGGCTGTCCAAGGGGGTGGGGGTGTCCAGGGGGTGTCCAATGGGGTGGGGTGGTGTTCAGAGGGTTCGGGGGGCTATCTAGAGGGTTGGGGTTTCCAGGGTGTCCATTGGAGGCCCCATGGTTTTCTTTGATTCAATATAATTTAAAACTGTTATATCTAATTATATTTTATTTTTAAAATCATATTCAAGCATATTTTTTTAAATACGCATAGATTTTTTTTATATTTCAAAATTGTTTTACATTAAAATTATGATTTTTTTTCATATAAACATATATTTGTCTTATCTTAAAAAGATGTATAATTTTGATATTTTTTATAGGTAATAATGAGTCAAAAATTGGATTACAGCACATCGACGGAGCAATGAATATGAGGAAGGTGTTGATGCCTTTTTGGAATTTGCTAAACGAAATGTTCCAAGTAGTGACATTTTTTTCTTTCCATGCCTGAAATGTTTGAATATGAAGAAGTTGAAAAGTAGAGAGATAAAAGATCATCTGATTTGTCTTGGTTTTAATCTGAGTTACAACCATTCGATTTGGCATGGTGAAACTAGAAGGAATGTCCCTGATGATGATGATTCGCAAGATGGTAACTCCGATGGAATTGAAGAAATGATTCGCGATATTGCAGCAGAACAAATTGAGATAGAACCGACAGTTGCGCGTCTATATGGTGATGCTGAAAATCATTATATCCTGGTGGTACAAATTTTACGGTTTTGATGGTAGTGTTAATATTGATTAAACTGAAGGAGAAACATGGATGGAGTGACAGAAGTTTTACACAGCTACTACAATTGATGAAAGATATTCTTCCAAAAGATAACGATCTTCCAAATTCACGTTATAAGGCCAATAAAATATTATACCCGATGGGATTGAGATATAAGAAAATACATGCCTGTCCGAATGACTGTATTATATATAAAAAGGAATATGAATTTCTGTCAGAGTGTCCTAAATGTGGGACATCACGGTATAAGGTGAAAGCCAAATCATAGGCAGATGTAGAGATTACAAAGATCCCTTCAAAGGTATTTTGGTATCTTCCTATAATTCATCATTTTAAACATTTATTTTCTAATTCACATGATTCAAAAAGGTTAATACAGCATGCAGATGAGTGGTTATATGATGGAAAAATACTTCATCCAGCTGATTGTCCACAATGGAAGAAAATTGAGGAGCAGTATTATACATTTGTAAATGAAATTAGAAATCTCATACTAGGGTTATGCACAGATGGAATGAATCCATACTGAACCCTTAGTAGCACACATAGTTCATGGCCTATTTTATTGGTAATTTACAACCTCTCTTCTAAAGTTTGTATGAAGTGCAAATATGTCATGATGAGTATAATGATCTCTGGTCTGAAGCAACCCAGCAATGATATTGATGTTTACTTGTCACTGTTGATTGATGATTTGAAACTTTTACAGGCTGATGGTATTATGGTGTATGATTCTTCTAAAATGGAATATTTTCAACTATATGTAGTGCTTTTTTCACTATAAATGACTTCCCATCATAAGGAAATTTGTCTGGATATAGTGTTAAAGGGCATAAAGCAAGTCCAATTTGTGAACAACAGATGTCATATTGACAATTGCATCATGGGAGGAAAACAGTGTACATGGGTCATCGAAAGTTTTTGCCTATGGATCACCCTTATAGAAGACTAAAAAATGCATTCAATAGATCACAAGAATTTTATATTTCTCCAAAACCTTTATCCCCTAATCTGTATTTTGAGAGGGTGAAAACCCTTGATGTGACATTGGGAAAGACACAGAAATATGGTAATGATAGACATATTTGGAAGAAAAGGTCAATATTTTTTGATCTACCATATTGGAGATATCATGAAGTTAAACATAATATGGATGTTATACACATGGAGAAGAATATCTGTGATTGTTTGATTGGAACATTGTTAGATATTAAAGGAAATTAAAAATATGGGTTGAATGCAAGATTAGACTTACTATCAATGGGAATAAATTTAGAGTTAGCTCCCACTTCTAAAGGAAGACGAACATTTCTTCCCTCGGCTTGTCATACATTATCGAAGAGGGAGAAAATTATATTTCTTAAATTTATTCATGATATCAAAGTGCCTCAAGATTATTCTTCTAATGTAAAAAAAAATTGTCTCCTTGAAGGACTTGAAGTTGATAGGTATGAAATCACATGATTTTCACGTCATGATGCAACAAATTCTACCAGTTTCATTGTGTGGAATATTGCCCATCCATGTCAGAAAGACTATAATGAAGTTGTGTAATTTTTTCAATTCAATTTCTAATAAGGTTATTGATGTGAATGCTTTGAAAATTTTGGAAAAGGATGCAATTTTTATACTTTGTCAATTGGAAATGTATTTTCCACCAACTTTTTTTGATATAATGGTGCATTTAATGATTCATCTAGTTTGAGAAATAATGCTTTGTGGACCTGTATATCTACGTTGGATGTATCCTTTCCAAAGGTATATGAAAATATTGAAGGGGTATGTTAAGAATCCATATCGACCTGAAGCCTCCATTATTGAAAAGTATATTTCTGAGGAGGTTGCAGAGTTTTGTACGAGCTACTTGGCTACGACGCAGCACATAGGTTCGCCTCCATCTCGCCATAAATTAGTTAATAATGAGGGAATCGGTATTCATGGATTGAAAGTCAAATCATTGTTAGCTAAACAGATGAAGAAGTTAGAATCATAAATCTTGAATAACATAGCTGATACTCAACTGTATATCACATTGCATATTAATGAGTTGAAACAATGTCATCCAAAGAAGAAAGAAATGTGGATTTTGAATGAGCACAAAAAAACATTTTTTCATGGTTTAAAAAGACCTTTATTTGTATATTAGATGTATTAGAGACATTAAAATGGATAGTGGGTGGTCCATGTTTAAATGTGATAACATGGTCTGGTTATGACATTAATGGATATACATTTTATACGAAATCTCAGGACAACAGAAGTGCAGTTCAGAATAGTGGTGTATTGGTGTTTGCAAAAGCAATGCATTTTTCGAGTGCTAAGGACAAAAAACCAATTTCTACATCAAGTGAATATTATGGAGTGATTGAAGACATATTGGAGGTTGATTACTTTAAAATTAAATTTCCTGTTTTTAACTGTAAATGGTTTATCGGAAACAAAAGTGTCAGGCATGATGAATTTGGAATGACACTTGTTAATTTGAATAGATTGGAAGACATAGATGATTATTTTATAATGTAAACACATGTAAAACAAATATTCTATGTAGTAGATCAATCAGATATGCAGTGGGATGTTGTTTTACAAGGGAAAAAACAATATGTTGGTGAGGATGAACTTGATGAAGATGCTGATTTATGTGAGATCCCTACTTCCATGGAAATATTAACTGAACATAATGATGAGCATGTTGAATACATGGTTTGTTCCATAAGGAACGATCACGATGAAGTAATTTGGGAAAACAATCCATTTATACATTCCTAAAATTACAGGTAACATATGTTTATTTCTTGTTTACATTTATTTTTTTCATAAAATTTTAGATATTGTAAGTTTTTTCTTTATTAAAACATGTATTAAAACAAGATAAGTATAAGTTTTTGTTTGTTTTAAGTTTGTTTAGTTTACTTTATCATTTTTACCATTACATGAATTATATATCTATTATTTTTGTTCAGTGACAATTACATTACCATGTTTACCAGGTTCACTAAGTTTACCTTGTTTACCATGTTTACTATCTTGACCATCTTGACCATCTTTACCATTGTTTAACATGCTTACCATATTAACAATGTTTACTATTACGTAACTTGGTACAATTTTCTATTTTCATATTATAGTAGTATTAAAATATTTGAATTTGTATATTTGTGAACTAATGTTTGTTTTTTTGATTTGAAGGATAATGACAGATCATTCAGTTGATCAACCACATGATTCTGGAGATGATCATATTGATTATACCTCTAGGGAGGGACATTCACATGCTCCTCTTGATGTTTCCCAATCTTCCTCATGTGCTCCTATTATGACAAAGAGTTCAAGAGTTGGTAAATGTAGGTGCACACATTTACCAAAATTAGCACTTGCCCGTATGCAGGATTAGAGGATACTCATTGAGTTTGATGATGATGATATTCGTCTAGGTCCAAATGCAAAATATTTAAAGAGCTTTGTATCAAATCAGGCTAAGAGCAAAATAAGCATTTTGTATAATGACTGGAGAAGTGTGGATAAAGCGATAATCTCTCAGTTGTGGGAGGCGATTTTGGTAAGATCTTTTGCTATTGTTTGAATATTCTTTAAATGTTTCTATTATATATAATATTTTTAACCTCTTCTTCATTAGTTGACATTTGATATTCCTGACACTAGAGGAGTTAGGAAGAAATGCTTATCAATGGCTTCCAGGAGATGGAGGGATTTCAAATCAACCCTCTCATCTAATTTCATTTTTGTTCATAGGAGTCACGAAAATCCATGTCTTATATATCCTTTTATAGATGAAGACACATGGAGACAATTTGTTGAAAGTAGAAGAAAAGAGTCATTTTTGGTAAGGAAAATGTAAAATTTTATAATCTTTATTATATAAATGATCTTATTAATGTTTTGTTAATGATTTATTATTCTTAATTTACAGTAAACAAGGAAATCTCATCAGGAGATCCAATCTAAAAATGTACACCCACACAGTTTATCTCGGTGAGGGTATGCATTTTTTGAAGAACAAATGATGGAGGAAAAATTTCAAAAACTAAGAGCTGAGACTTCAAGCTCTGGAGAGGTGGCCCCTCCATCACCTCCATCTAGACATGAAAAATGGAAGAGAGCTCAGATGGGAAAAAAGGGAAATATATTTCGAAAGAATCAAGAATCTTAACTGAGAGGATTGTAAGTTATCTATTTTATTTATTTAAGTTAGCTATTTTCTTCATATAATTTCAATCATTACAGAAATGTTAAATTAATTAATACAGGACTCTCTTGAGGAGCAGAGCTCACAGGGGGCATTTACAGCTACTGGGAGGCAAGATATTTTATCTGTAGCATTTGGAAATCCCGAACATCCTAGTCGTGTAAGAGGATATCCGGAAGGTGTATCGGTAAGAAAAGCGTTGCCACATTCTTCAGATTATAACGTTGACTGTGTTTATAAAAAAGTAGAATCCTTGGAGGCTAAAGTTCATAATATTAATGCGACGATGGAGGAAAATATTAGAGCATCAGTATAGTCTATGTTTGCAGACATGAAAAGGCAATTTCAGACTGCAGCTCCCACTCCTCCACCTCCCCTTGAAGACCCCATTATTTATCCTCCACCTCCGCCTGAAGCTCCCACTCCCCCACCTCAGCCTGCGGACCCCATTTTTTATCCTAATCCTCCACTACAGCTTCCTACTTATTGCGAGTTTTATGTTGATGATCCTCAACATCATATAGTTGCATATGGGTTGGTATATTGTATAGGAGATAAAATTCATCGTCAAGAATTATAGGTAGAGAATCAGAGGGTCGCTATACAAGATATTATAGATAGATCAGCTCGAGTAGCATTACCTACAGATGAGGTGAAGACAGTTGGACATAGTATCGGCCATTTTTTAATTTTCCCATCTGGACTTCATCGACTCATTACCATAGAGGTATGAATGTTATATCTTTTATTTTATTTTTTTATTAAAGTTGTTTTATCATTTGAAAACTAATATATTTTTCTATTTATTTTTACAGTAATACTTCAAAGGTAAAGAAATATTCTATAGACAACAACAGAGACAAATGGCTATGACATCATATACAAATTCTAGTAGTCTTGACAGATTGTCAAGATATTCAAATTTTTTGGTGGGTCATTATGAGTTTCCAATGGAATCTCATGTTTGTGGACGTGCAATAAATGTGGGGAGTATGAAAACTAATATCATGGAGCTTTTTAATAGAGATAATTTGGGCATCAACGTGGTGAAAATTTTTTCCATGTAAGTCTTAACACCTTTTTCCTACGTTATATTTATTAAAAATGTATACTTATGTCTACTTTGTATTAGGTATCTTTAAAACATTTGTGAGAGGAATGAGCTGACAGATGTATATGGATTCATGGACCCACAATTGATTACCCCTGAAGCATGTTCATTGGATGAGGAACAAATAATTATTTATATTGTTGAAAGACTTGAACAGAATATAGTCACACAATTCTGGATGATGCCTTTTTGTGAGAGGTATGAAACACATCTCTCTCAAAGAGTTCATTATCTTTTAACATAAAAAACCACTAACCTTAAATTTTCTTTTATCAGTGATCATTGGATGTTAGGGGTTTTTTGCCCAAGGGAGAAAACACTTTATTAGATATGCTCTTCCCATGATGATGTGCGGGAAAGTTTTATGAATATTTTGGAAAAGTAAGTTTCAATTTCTCAATAGTTTTATATATTATAATGAATTTTAAATTCACCCCATTCGTATTATTTTATAATAGGGCATGGGTCTACTTTTGAAAAAACACAAAGAAAATGAGTGCAAAGATCAAATATGTAAAGGAAAAGGTAAATAGCCATTTATAATATGTACTTTTTGATTTATTACATAAAAATAATATATTGATTTTACACTCATTCAAATAGAATTGTCATAAAGAACAATGCATCATCGAATGTGGATATTATATGTTAAGATTTATGTATGAAATAATAACAACTGGGACAGTTTTGAACTTTGACCTGGTAAGATTTCCTTTTAAAATTTTCCATAATATTTTAATTTGATTTGTTCATTATACACATTAACTACTATCCTTTTCATTTGTAGCTATTTGATGACCCTCAACCCTATACTGCTCAAGACATCAAACACTTACAAGTGGAGTGGTCAAATTATTTTACAGGTTTGATTGAATTTTAGTTGTTTGTAGTGTAAAATGAAATTTTGAATATTGTCGTTGTAATTGCGTATTTGGTAGTAGTTTTAAGTTGGATTTAGTTTTTTTTGAAGTTGAAAGTGTAAGTTTTGAATGTTATATATGTGAATATTTAATTTTGCTCTACTTCTTGTTTTGGTCTACTTATGATGGTTTATCTGGTATGGATTCTGGTCTGGGGGGAGGGGTTCCAAGGGTGTGGGGGGTGTTCAGTGGGGTGGGGGTGTCCAGGGGTGTGGGAGGGATTTCCGGTGGGGTGGGGGGTTTCCAGGAGGGTGGGGGTGTCCAGGGGTTTGGGGGTGTCCAGGAGGGTGGGGGTCATCCGGGGGTGTGGGGGCTATCCAGGGGTGTGGGGGCTGTCCAGGGGTGTGGGAGTGTTGTCCAGGGTGTGGGGGGTATACATGAGGGTGGGGGGTGTCCAGGGGTGTTTGGGGATGTCCAGAGGGTCGGGGGGTAGTCCAGGGGTGTGGTGGGAGCTGTTCAGTGGGGTAAATGCTAAATTTTTCTTTGGTTATTATTTTGGTCTACTTCTGTTTTTGTGGTACAAATTCTTGATTTGGTTTCTGGTTGTTTCTGGGGAGACCAGAGGACTGCATTCCATTTAAAAAATTTGTCTTTCACGTTGGTTATGGAATAACGGACGTGATAAAAGCCCCACAGAATAGTTTATCACGTCGGTTATATAATAACCGACATGATAAACCATTTCCCCAGCCTTTTATCATGTCGGTTATATAATAACTGACGTGATAAACCCTCCCCACCTTGTTTTTGAACGTCGGTTAATTAATAACCGACGTTATAAATACCGCTATGTTATGTTTTTAACGTCGGTTTGTAAATAACCGACGTCAAAAACAATATTTATAACGTCGTCTGTATTAATGTTGGCTAAAAACCGACGTAAAAAATGAAAAATATCCAACGTTAAAAATGTTTTCTGAACTACTGATGGGAGGACCAAGATCATAAAAATATATCTTGTAATGAGTATTGAACGATGAAATATCTTCAATTTCATGCTCAAATTCATAAACAATAATGTTGTTGTCCATATTGGACAACACACTGTCCAAATTTTCCAGATCAGAATTCAACAAGTTTATTAGAGCAGAATCATCAAGTTGTTTCAAAAATTCTCCCTCAAATTCATCAAAGTGTTCAGTAAAGTTTGAGTTAATCAAAACACCCTCAAACTCAAAAAATTCCTAAGTTCAGAAACAGTGGAATCTTCTACAGTAGAAACTGAACAGTTGATCAGTTCTGGAAAATTTTCCAGAGTCGGTATTTGAGAAGAATTTTCAATTTCTAAAAACAATTCAACAGGATTTTCAGCTTCTAAATTATTTTCTTTAGAATAGAATTTATTTTTAGATTCTTCAGAGTTTTCAGTTGATTTCTCATCTTCTAAGGACTCTACCATTGAATAGTTTTTAGAAAACGTTGGTCCTTTAACATTTTTAAACACATTGAACTCTTCTGGTTGTTCTCCAATTTTAAAAATATGCTGATCCTTAGACACATCAATAACAGCACCACCTGTGGCCAAGAATGACCTACCTAATATGATGGGAACCTCTTGATCACACATCATGTCTAAGACTAAAAATTATATAGGAAGAAACAGTTTCCCAGCCCCAACTAGAAAATCATCTACCATACCCACATAATGAGTAAAAGATCTATCAGCTAACTGCAGTATGATTGTGGTGGGTTGAAGGTCACCCAATCTCAATAGTTGAAATATTTAGTATGGGAGAAGGATAATACTAGCACCTAAATCACACAAATAGTTGATCTAATCAGAATTTCCAAGTGTGCAAGGAATAACAAAACTACCTAGGTCTTTTAGTTTAGGAGGAATTTTCTTTTGGAGTACAACACTACACTCCTCAGTGAGGCTGTAAGTTGAAAATTCTTCCAGGGTCTTTTTATTTGAAAAAACATTCTTCAGATATTTAAGATAAGATGGGATTTGAATTAAGTCTTGAATGAATGGAATGTTTACTTGAAGTTTTCACAAGAGATGAAGGAACTGAAGAAGTTTATCCCTGGTATCACTTTGAGGTTTAAGATTCTCATGGAAAGGGATTGGTAGGGAAAGAAATTTCAGAATAGTAAGTATAACCCACACATATTCATCAACTTTTTCTTTTCCTTTATTATTTTGATTTTTATATGAGTTTTCAGCTTGAGTTTCAGATGATAAATTTAGATTTTAATCATTTTCAAAAGCTTTCTGTGAATTTACAGCATGTGAACCAAGCAGATTTTTATTACCATATTGAAGCAGATTTTCATTTTGGCCATTTTCAAGGTCCTTTTTAACAAGAGTTTGAGTATTCATCCCACTTCTAGTTACTACCTCCATGGAATTTTCTCTAGGGTTAATCTTAGTGGTACATGGAATTCTACCTTTTTTCCTAGATGAAAAATACCTAGCAAGTTGACCTAGTTGTGTTTCTATGTTTTGCATTCTAACAACTGTTTTCATTTAATCTGACTCATATTTATTTTGATGTTTGGTTAGATAAGTAAAGATTAGATCAATCTTAGAAGACATTTGATTATCATTGTTTCCTTGTGCATTTGAAGACTCATCTATTTGTTGATTTTGAAAGTTTGGTCTTGGTTGATTATAGTAATTACGGGAAGAGGATTTTTTTAATTAAGCCTTATTCTTTCCAGGACAAATTTGGATGGTTACTATATCCTTGGCTGTAATTATTTGAAAATGGATCTTATTTAAGAGGAATTATAGGACCATAGTTAATAAAGTTTGAGTTTTTTTACTGTTGGGATGGTATATAAAAGTTAGGACATAAGTTTTCAATATTCCCAAACATACCACATTGGACACACTATTCTCTTAAAGATTGATTGGTGTTTTGACATCCAAGTTGGTTAACGGTTTGTTTAGAGTTCTGGTTCATTAAAGATTGAAGTTGGTTGGTGATTTCAGCAAGTTTAATTTGAGTTTCATTCATTGAACTAGTGTTTGGGTTAACATTTCTATTGACTCTTTTTCTTGAATTTTTATGTTGAGAATTCAATGCAAGATTATTAAAAATTTGTCTCAACTCTTCATCTATCTTGTCAGTGTAGTTACCCCCAACAACCTGATCAACTAGATTCTATCTAGAGTTTGACAACCCTTCATAGAAGGTTTCCATGAGAAGGTGAGATGGGAGTTGATGATGGGGACACAACCTAAGCAAGTCCCTAAATCTAGCCGAAGATTCATGAAAAGCATCTCCACCTTCATGATAAAAACTAGTTATCTTTTTTCTCAGTTCACCCTTAAGTCTTTGAGGATAAAATTTCATCATGAAAGAGTTGTATACTTGATCCTAGTTTTCTAAAATTTTCTCCTATAGGATCAAAAATCAAATCCTAGAATTCCCTTTAAGGAAAAATGAAAAATAATATCATTCATAGCTCATTCTCTATGAGTCCTAGAAGAGGTAGTTGATGTACAGTATTGTAGAAATATCTAATGAAGGCTAGAGAGTCCTCATTAGAGAGACCATTAAATGTAGGAAGCAATGAAATATGTGATTGTTTTAGCTCATAGTTCTGGAATCTCAAATATAACCTAATAGAAGATGGATTGCTTTAAACTTGAGGGAGTTGGAAGTCCCTCATCCTAGGCCTTTCATTTTCTTCTAATATTTATGGATGATTTCGAAATTTGTTAGGTGCAGGAACTCTCTCATCTATATTTTCCATTTCAATTTTTTTTTCTTTCTTAGAGCAGTTAAATGTTTATCAAATTCAGGGTTCAGGGGCTCTAATCTAACACCAGAAGTTCTTGTGCTCATGAAAACAACAACAGATAGTATTCAACAGTAAAAAAACAGTAACAATTCAGAATGGAATGAAGCATATTTTTTTACACTTTTCAAAAAAAAAATCTAATTTTTTCTATATTTTTTTAAATGATTTTTTTTTTTAAGAAGTAATGGCTCGTGCCTTACCCGGAAATGGCACAAAAAACTTATGTGTCCAGAGTTCGTCATAGCCCTCAAAATAATATTTACAAACCTACACTAGTATAGCAGTGAAGGGTCGAACCCAAGGGAAGGTAGGTGAGTTTTATATGGGTTTATTATTATTAAACTCCATTGTTTCCAGTAGTGGAGTAAATGTACATTATTTATATTATTTACCCTTTAATATTTTTTATGTTTTTTTATCAAACAGTAATGAAACAAGTCTGGAGATTATGTATTTTATAAACTAAATGTAAAACAAAATAAGGAAATGTGAAAGTAACAGTGGAAATGTCGTGAAACAGGAGTACTGAGGGTTGATCAAAATGATTTCTCAAGAGATTTTAATTCTACTAGTTTAAAAGTATGTTCTTAATATTATTGAATTCACACCTTAAAATGATTCGTTAATGCTTCCTCGCCAGAAGATTAACACAATACTCTAAAAATTTCTGAAGTTCGCCACTTAAAATAGGTTTCAGTCAGCAAAATGATTAAAAGATATCAACAGAAATATTTCTCATTGAAAGTTTCTGAAGTTGTTAAAATTGAATTGAAAGTTTGATAGAAGTATTGATGATCAATCTTGCCAAAAGATCATTGAGTTTGAGATTAAGTTCAAAAAGGTGCATATTCAATTCAATATTTGAGTACTAGATTCAATCTCTCCAAAAGAATCATTTTCTCATTGAGAGAATTAAAATGAAGTAAAAGAAAATATAAACTAGTAAAAAGTCAAAATTCTCAAACACATAAAGTAATTATATGATCTTATTCAATTAAATAGCATAAATACTGAGTAAAACATTAAAAAGAAAAGGAATATGGTTCCTCCCTCTGATGATGATGATCATTTACTGATGCTTGCTCCTTTGCGACTCTAGTTCTCCAGTACTTCTCTCTGTGTCCCTTTGAAAAATCCTCTCTCGAAAAGTATTGCAAGGAATAATAATTAGTGTCGTTTGATCTGCTCTTCAAAAGTGTGATTATGGAATGAGAATGAGTGTCTCCTGATCTGATCTCCAAAAGTGTGATCATGGAATGAGAATGAGCGTCTCCTGATATGCTCTACAAAAGTGTGATCATGTAATTAGATTTAGTGTCTCCTAATCTTATTTCTAAAAGTGTGATCATGGAATGAGAATGATATTCTCATGATTTACTCTCTAATAGTGTGATCGTGGAATGAGAATGAGTGTCCTCTAATCTGCTTTCCAAAAGTGTGATTGTGGAATGAGAATGAGCATCTCTTGATATGCTCTCCTAAAGTGTGATCATGGAATAAGAATGAGAATCTCTTGATCTGCTCTCCAAAAGTGTGATCGTAGAATGAGAATGATCGTCTCCTGATCTTCTCTCCAAAAGTGTGATCATGGAATGAGAATGAGAGTCCCTGGATCTGCTCTCCAAATGGCTATTCGTGGAATGAATGAGCCTCTCCTGATCTTCTCTCCAAAAGTATGATCGTGGAATGAGAATGAGAGTCCTCGAATCTGCTCTCCAAATTTCTTTTCATGGAATGAATGAGCTTCCTTCCATTCTGCTGCAACTCTACCTTAAAACCCCATTTCCATCTACTGTACGTCACTACATGTCTTCCACTGACATAACTTTTCTTTTATTGTTTCACCGTAGATGTGTTTTTTTCATGAACCACGTGTCGCATTAGTTTTGTCCTTGTAACTAACTCCCGGTGAGTTAGTTGGAAGCACTTGGACATGTTTTCAACTTTGGTATGAACCTTCACAAGAAAGAGGAAAACAGAACAGTTAAAAACACCAAGAAAGTTAACTAATATATTATAGTTATTTTTTTAGTTTAATGTTATATTAATTCTTAAAATGTTAATTAATGTTAATTAATAAATATTTTAGTTGATAATTATTATTTACTTTTATATTATTTATTAAAATAAGTTTTAGTAATTATAAAATTATTCACTTAATGTTGTAATGGTAAATCTTAAGTTAAATAAAAAGTTATTAATATAATTAGGTTAAATACTATAATTATTAATTTAAAAAATAATTTAACATTATAAGTAATTATATAAATAAATATTTTCATATTAGATTGAATAATTTTTTTATTTAATTAATTTTTATTACTATAATTAAAATAATACATTATTTAGGAAGTTAAATTATTAAATTTATTAAAATATATAAAATTATTTATTAGCTTATTCTCAATAAAATTATTATTTTAGTTTTAAATACTTCTTCTTTTAATTATTAGATTTTATAGTTTATTTTATTAATATTAATTATTTATTTATTATGTTTTAAGTTATTATAATTATCTTATTATGTTTAGTTAATTTTTTATAAATCGAAGTCTTCTCCCTCCCCCAATCTGGACGCAGCAGGGGAGGGGTCTTCACAAAAGCTTCCATGACGTAGCAGGTCCAATAGATTCTCCTTGCAATGACCTTCTTCAGCGGCTTCCCTTCCTTCATAGCAGTAGTGTTGCAGCCCCAGATACTCGAGAATAGCGGTGGCGGACTTCTGTTTGCAGACCAGCGGGAGATCCTTCCTATTTCAGCTCTGCCTCATCTCGTATCGGCTATATGCTATTCTCCCCAGCACCAGCTCGGTTAAGTTCCAGCTACATAGTGGTGAACTTGGGTTGCTCCTAGTGGCAGAACTCCTCCTCAGATTCTAGATCTGGTGTGAAGGGTTCCACCTTGGTACCGGTGATACAACCTCGGTAAATCTTAACAGCTAGAGTGGGTTCCTTCCCCTGCAACATCACGTCCAATGGTGGTGATATCCTTTAGGCGCAGCGGCACCTCAATAGTGGGTCTAGTGGGATAAAATGAAACCGTAAAGAGCTAGAACGGTGAGACCATGAAATGGAAATGGTGCATAGTGGCACTGTAAAGGGAAATGGTTGATGTGGCACTGTGACAGGGGTGAGACCGTGAAATCAAGACGGTGTCACTATGACACTGAAAAATAAACATAAAAGTAAAATAAATTAAAACTTAAATAAAATCTAAACAAGATAATTAATTAAAGCTAAAAATTAATTTAAACAATTGAAAATTTAAGTACATCATAAACTTTAATAAACTTATATAACCATTTAAACTTAAGTTAAATTATTATTAACTTCAAAATAAAATTGATTTAAATTAGTTAATTATAAAACAAAGTTAAATTATATAAAATAACTACTAAAACAAACTAAAATTATTAAAGTAACAAGTTAGTTATTTTGTTATTAAATACTTAAGTTAATTAATGAGATTAATTTAACAAGACCAGTAAGTTAATAAAATTAAATTTATAAATGTTGAATTGTTAAAAGACGGCTAATAATTAGATTTTGTTACCTTAAATTAATTAATATTTAATAAATGAAATGCTAAATTAAAACAACGATATTTATGTGTAAAAAGAAGGATTAATTAATTAACTAGTAAATGTTATATTATTAAATATGGAAACAAAAACACCAAACTAAATAAAAATTCATTAAACTATAAAATTAAATTTAGATATAAATTAATTATTTTAAGTCTTAAAATGCACAATTAATAATAAAAATTAATTAAATAAAAAAATTAATAATCAAAATTTAAAAGTGCCATTATTTATTAAAAAGTGTTAAAATAAATAATCAAATTGATAAAAATTAATTAAAAAAATGTGGCAAAACATGTGTTTATAAGGCCACATCAAATTAATTAAATTGAATTTATTTTTTCAAATAAATAATCGAGTAAGGAATATTTATTTATTTTTTTATAATTAGAGTAATCTTTTAACATATTTAAGTTATTAGACTATAAAATTAAAGTAAGATATAAATTAACTATTTTAAAACTTAAAATACATGATTAATTAAAAAAATTGATTAATTGATAATTTTAATAATAAAAATACAAAAGTGCCAAAATTAAGTAAAAATTGTAATAATAATTAATTAAATCAGTAAAAATTAATTAAAAAGATGTGGAAAAACTATGTAAAATAAGGCCACATCAAATTCCCCCACACATAAACATTGTTTTCCCTCAAACAATCTCATGTTTTGTTATCTTTTAAAACAAAAGTATGGTATTCATGATACTACTCAAAATGTAACATGTCCAACAATTTTGAAACAAAGGACAAAAACATGTCAATAGGCTTTAGAAAATGATATTTTCAAATTATGTCTTGCTGAGAAAAAATTATCAAATGGTAATCAAGAAAGAAAATATCATCCATCAAAGAAGGCATCATGTCTTATATGTAAAACTAGTTAACGGCTCATTTCATTCCGGGATTAAGTCCAAAGTCCAAGAATGACAAGAGGTAAAATATTAGTGGAATCAAAATTTTAACATAAGAACCTTGTAATTTGACTTTTCACCCAGGTTCCAAAAATAAATATATATTTTTGATAATCACCTTAATGATACAACCTAAATGACTCCATGTAAACCAATTGACCTCTTCTACATCTGATGTTCATCATTCCCCTCACCTTAATAAACTTGTTTTTGACCCTGGACACTTTATTTAATTTTTCCCAAGCCATGTATCATGTGCTAAGAACTGTGCATATGCCCTTATTCAAAGTGTACAAATGGATTATAGTTAACAGAAACGCACCCAACTCCTAGGGTCTCAGAGATTCCCCATGAGATCCTAGATGCCCAAACTACTCTAGCTTCAAAATATTTTTATAAAAAAATCATTTACTTTGTCTCACTAAGGAAATTACTTTAATAATTAAAAGGAAATGAGTTCCCTAGAATCAAGATCAAACTTCTAGTTCCAAAGATTATGATTATAACTCCACTAATAGGCCACCCATATCACTCTCAAAAATAGTCTCTAAACCAAATTTCCATAAAACCACTAAGAAAGACCACTCATCAATCATCCATCCTCAATAATTTCAGACTCAAATCATAACTTAACTACCAAATAAAAACTATCCATAGGCAAGATCCATTTGAGTAAAGTGTAAAGCCTAAAATTATAAAATAATTTTGAAAAATTTTAACCATTTTTTAACAAAAAGTTTGAAGTTGAAGTGAAAATTGGTGAGCTTAAAATTAAGCATAGTTTAGCATATTCAAGAATTGACCCCCTTCCCCACACATAAAATCCAAATTTGTACCCAAAGTTTACTTCTGAATATAGAGAAGAACAATTGATAATTTAAGTTCAAAACAGATTTTCAATATATTAGATTTATGTCATGTATAAAGGGTCTATTTTAAGTTCAAAAATATTTTTTTCCACAAAGATTAATTTACAGTGGGTTCATTATCCAGTAAACGCATTAACATTTATGTCCAGTGGAAAAGATTTTCAATAAAGTTAAAATAGTTGCATGACACTTGTAAGTGCACAGTGAATAGGGTGTAAGGAAATTCAGAAAATATGATTCAATTGGATGCTCAATAACACATAACCCAATCATTCCTAACACCCCTTGACAAATCACATTGAACAACAAACACAACGATAAGAAAACATGTACCCTCGACACTTAGTTTCATGCAGTGGAAGGTTTTGATGTATCAATGAGTTATAATTTTTAACAAGCAGGAACACACATAATTTCTTATACAAATAGATTTTTCTGGGCAAGAAAAATATGTAGTAGGGTTTTCTTACAATACAAGAAGAATTTTTTAATAGAAAACAAGAGTAGAAATAAGTGAAAAATGAAAGTGAAAGAACTTCCCTGTATATGTTTGTGAATTACCCTTCAGCATGGAGTTTCACTCTATAGATGAAAAAACAACAAATTATTGATAACTTATCATGTAATCCAAGTAAAAATAACCATCAGAGACAGAGCATATAGAAGAAGTAGCACAAACGCACTTTATTCAATCAAAATAGGAAAGGAACAAAAGTGAAAACTAAATAAAGAACATGGGTTAACTCCCATGAAGCATTGAATTTAAATTCTTCAGTTAGACTTTATTAAATCGCATTTTTTGGTGTTTTATTGAAAATAAACAAAACCATGGGTTGCCTATCATTTAGTGCTCTGTTTATAGTCCCCAACCAGACTCACCTAGAAACTAACCGTAGTCACTTGGTGGATGTGGTTTCCTTAATAGGAACCACCACATATGTTTGGACCAATTTTTTTTAAAATAATAATGAATTATGTGGGCATTAAAAATTAACACAATTGAAACTAAGCTCTCATATCCTGAAATAACCACTAAGAGACACCCCTTGACAATAGTAATCATAGTGTTATGCACTTCCTGATTAAGTTCAGATTTTTCAAGTTTGGAATTCACATGATGGGAAAACACTAAACTAGGTTCTCCTTGGGGTGTGACCTTATTCTCATGGCTATCTCTCTCAACTTCAACATTAACATATTCAAATTCATGGGTTCTTGTGGGTGAGTACTGAATAGTAGGCTCAAGAGGGGATTCAACAGAGTGCTACAAATAATCAAGTAAAATGGAACTCAAGTGTGATTCCCCCTCTATACTACTATCAGTATCATGATAAGGATCTTAACCCTTCATTGTTGAGGATGAAAGTGACAGACAGGGAAGAGAATTTATTTTATTGTGAACAAATTCTTGTCTAACAATGTTGTAAATCTCTTCCAAAAGATCCTCATCTGTTAACTCACACTGAACATCTACTGCTTCAAACAAATCAATTCTATCACCATCATCTAGTGTGTGCTCAACCTATTTTTCTTATTCAAGTTCAAAAGGCTCATTTCCCAAAACAAGGTATGTAGTGTGTTCCAAAAAGTCCAAATTAGGGGGAGTAATGTTCAATTTAGCATCAATAAATTGAAATTACAGTTTGTTCAAATTTAAACAGTTTTCTTCTTAAATGACAACACTACCTTCCATTTAAGTACACAAAGTTTTAGAAAAGTAATTACTATGAGAATAGGGAAATGAAAACTCATCAGTTAGTCTTTCTTAAAATATCATCCCCCATCCTCATCATCCAAAAAAATTTAGAAATTATTGGGTTTACAGGTTCAAAACATGGAAGAGAGGTTTTCAGCTCAAGTTTAGAAATTTCTGATTCTATATTATCCAGTTTAATTTTCTCATCTAGATTATACCAAATATCATGTTCAACCTCATTATTCAAAATGTTAGAAAAATTGGGTGGAGAGTTTTTAACATTCAAGTTTTCAGTTTCAAGTTTGACTTCAACCCGAGTTACTTCATTCTCGAAATTTCTAAAATAGTGATTTTTCTCCAATGTAGGAATTATGAAGAGAAACGGGCATTCTTTTTCAATCTGTTTCAATTCATCTTCAGAATTGTCTAACTCAACATCATTAAAGTTCTTTTTGGGGTCTTCATCAATGTGCTCTTGATTCAGTGGGTTGGTTGTTTCCAATTTTAGTTCAACGGAATCAGATTTTTTTGTTTCCCATGTTCATTATCACTTTCCTCTTCAATTTGATTTTCAAATATTTTATAAACACTTTCCTCTTCATTCTATTAAAATTACTCTTGTTCTATGACCTTTTTTTGTAACTCTAAGAGCATGTTTTCTTATATTTTTAGTCATTGATATTTCTCTTGAGTGTATTTAACTTGAATTTTATGGTTCTTGTCTAAAAAAGTATTACAAAGTTCTACCATGGCATCCAATTTAGAATCAATTAGGTCAATTTTAGCTAGGGTGTCAGGAATGAGCACAAAATATTTATTTTCTTCAATGTAATCAACCTATTGTGACTAGTTATAGACACACTATGAGGCAGTGTGCCAATAATTTCCATAAAAATCACAGTGAAGCCCCGGTTGATTCCAGCTCTTATGAACTTCCATTATTTTTAAAACTAAAACATGTGAGATTAACCACACAAATTTTCACAGTTGATGCAGAATTTTGATGTTCAACAGAAGCAGCAATGAAGCTCACAATTTTTTAGCAGTTTTTTTAAGGTTCTTTTAGTGTGTTTATTTATTTATTTTTATTAAAAATTTAGACTCTCAGTGAATTCCTTCCTCGGAAACGACGCCAAATTTTGGTGTAGCTGGAGGTTGTCATAGCCCTCAAAATAATATTTATTAACTCCTACACTAGCACAGTGGTGCAGGGTCAAACCCAAGGGAAGGTATGAGAGTTATCTAAGGTTTAAAAAACTAAAAATCTCACTATTATCAGCAATGAGGTAAACATATTTATAGTTTTTTTACTTTTCAATTTTTTTGTACTTTTCTTTAATCAAGAAGTAAAAATAAAAATGATGACAAGAGACTAAATCATTTATTATTATACTGATGAACTAAGAACTATAATAAAACTGACATAAGAGAAAAAAATACTAAAATTAAGTAGTAAGGTTGAAGGAGCAGATAAAATGTAATACTAGAGAATTCCAAACTATTAGTTTAAAGGATATCTTCCCCAATACACTTTATCGAATCATACCTCAAGAAAAAGGTGAAAAGTCTCCCATGCCAGGAAACTCAACACATAGAAGACTGAATTTAGGAGTTTGCCACTCCAAAATTAGTCGAACTTCTTCACAGTTATAAAAGGATGACATCTGGAAATAAACTCACCATAAATTTCAAAATTTATAGAAATTAACACTTCAATAAATTTATTCAAGAACTACCTCGCCAGTTGATCTTGAATTTATGAATTTAGAAAACAATTGAGGTGTGAAACAACTAAACATAGAATCATTAATCAGTCTTGCTGATTGATTTTGATTCTGAAAAATGAAAAGTGAATGAAGAAGTTTAAAATATTAACCAGCATAATTGAATTCTCAAGATAAGACAATTCATCCTTTGATCATCTTGATTAAAGTAGTGAAAAATATTCAAGAAAAAAGTTCAAAAATAAAGGACAGAGGGAAGAAGAACTCCTCAAGTGATGCTCTGACTTCAGGCTCCTTAGTCTCTAGCTCATCTCCAGCTACTCCTAGGAGTCTTTGCTCTCAGATGGATGTGATCATGAAAGTTGAATGAGAGTGTTCCACCCTTTTTTGTTGCTATGTTTTAAATATCACCCTTCATCTGCTGCATGTCACCGCACATTTCCACTGACTTCAAAAGTCCTTCACTTATGCACCGCACATGTCATTTTTTTCATGACTAACACGCCACACTAGTTTTTTCCTTTTAACTAACTCCTTATGAGCTAGTTGAAAGCAGTGGAATTCTTTTTAGGCTTTGGTGTGAACATGCACGTGTTTCTGACTTCAATGAGAACCTGCAAAGCAAAAACAAAATTAAACATTTAAAACTTGATATAAATAATAAATGAAAATTTTAAAACTATACTTATTAATTTTTTATAAAGTCTTAAATAAAATAAAATGTTTTTTAAACATTGTTATTTTATTAAGTTATTTTATTCAACTCAAGTTATTATAACTATATTTTTAGATTATTATGAATTAATTATTTTATTTAATTAATTGCATGTTATTATAAATGTTATGAAATTATAATTAATGTAAACATTTGGATATTTTAACACTGATTAGTTATAAATAATTAACTTATTAAATCATTATTTTCAAAAATATTTTAAAATTTTTATTAACTATAAATTTCATTTTAATGCTGATAATTCTAATGTTATTACTAAATTAAGATATTTAATTTAATTTATTAATAATATTAATTAAATTTATTATTATTTTGAATATTAAAATATTTACTATTTTAACATAATTAGATTAATTTATCTTAATTAAGTATTTTAGTTTTTATAAAGTTAATTTAATAAGTTTAATATTTTTATTATTTATTTAATAATATTATTAATTAATTATTTATTATGTTTTAAGTTTTTGTTATTATTATTTATAATTTAAAATTTTGTTATTGTTATTCTATTTTTATTTATTTTTATTAAGTTAACTTTTTTTTCTCCGGTCTTCTTCCCCAAACCTTTCGGCTTCACCTCCCATCTCCACAGCGCCGACTCCTTCAGTCTTCAGTGACAAAGCTTGGGCGGTGAACTCCTCCTTCTGTCTGGCAAGATCTGGGCTTCATAAATGTCACAACTCCTCCTTTCCAGCAATGGATTGTGGTTGCAATGAATCTACTATAGTAGCATGCTTCAGCCAGCCTGGCTCCTCAGCACCGGCAATCAGAACCGGGATCAGCTCCGGGTTCTTCTCCAAATCTAGCTAAGCTTCACAATAGCGGCATCTTGAATTGGTTCGGACTATGACCAATCTATTTTCCAGATCTGTTGGATTGGTGTTCAAAAATGGTATCACGAGCCTCTTTGCATAGTGGCGATAGGGGTTACAGATGGAAGAAAAGGGAACAACAACCTGGTTTGGACAGCTCAGAATGAAAAATCGGATCTTAGTGTTGTGGTGAGAAATAGGTGTGGGTAGGGAAGAACAGGTTTTTCTAAAATCTGTATATGGAGATTTCAATTTTAATTAATTTTTTGGGTTCTGAGTGTTAGAGGGTTTTCTGGAATGGATGAGCGTAGGAATGGTTTGAAGAGGAGAGTGTAGGGGAGGGACTGGTAGGGTGTGTGGTGATGAAGAAGCGACAACACAGTGAAGACAAAATAGAGTCGTATGAAGGGGTGAAACTGAGAAGAGGGTTGCAGTGTTAAGGAGACAAAACAGTCTCATAAAAGAGGAAAGGTGCGAGGGAAACAATTCCAGGAGAATACGATGAGACCGTGAGAAAAAGAATGGGGGAAGCAGTGCTTTGTGTTGATACAGTACGTGGTGGTTGTGGTGCCACTATGAAAATGGAAACAGTGCGTGGTGGTGCCACCGTGAAATGGAAATGGTTGTTGTGGCACTGTGATAGGGGTGAGACCATGAGATCAATATAATGCCACTGTGACACTACAAAAATAAACATAAGAGTAAAATAAATTGAAACTTAAATAAAATATGAACAAAATAATTACTTGAAACTAAAAATTAATTTAAAAAAATGAAAATACAAGTAACTCATAAATTTAAATAAAATTTATGAATCAAATAAAACATAAATTATTTTATTATTAACTTAAAAAATAAAATTTATTTAAATTATTCAATTATAAAACAAATTTAAATTATATAAAATAGCTACTAAAACAAACTAAATTAATTAAAGTAAACAGTTAGTTATTTTGTTATTAAATACTTAAGTTAATTAATGAAATAAATTTAACAAGAGTAGAAAGTTTATAAAATTAAATTTATAATTAAAGAATTATTAAAAGGAAACTAATATTTAGATTATTCTACTTTAATTAATTAATATTTAATACATGAAATGTTAAATTAACACCTACATTACATATGTGAAAAAGAAAAATTAATTAATTAACTAATAAATGTTGAATTATCCAAAATTGCAGACAAAAATCACCAAACTAAATAAAAATTTATTAGACTATAAAATTAAAGTAAGATATAAATTAACTATTTTAAAACATAAAATACACAATTAATTATAAAAATAGATTAATTGATAAATTTATTAATAAAAATAAAAAGTTCCAAAATTAAAAAAAAGTGTAATAATAATTAATTAAATCATTAAAAATTAATTAAAAAGATATGGAAAAACTATGTAAAATAAGTTCACATCAATTGTCTAGAGACTCTATGAACATTTTTCAAGAAGCCATATATTCATATTTAGTTCCATTTTGTGTAATTCCCACATGATATGTTATGAAAGTACATCATGTGTTAAATCTAATTACATTTCAGATGCCCACCCCTAGTTGTCATTCTAAGTGAGTAACACATACCAATATTAAACCTCTATAAGTCATTAAATTAATAGCTTAAAGACGAGCACCATATTTAGGTTCCAATCCAACTTTAACTGAGCCTCCCACATATGTGATATTTCCATTTGTGTCTAAAAAATGAAATCATAGTATTATATGACTCGCTAAGAGTCTTACATAACTCACTAAGAGTCTTACATAAAAAAACATAATTTTTCTAAGAGTATTTATAATTATTTATAAAAAATTTATAATTAATTTATATAATGAATTTAAATTTATTTATTTTTCCATAATCAATGAAAAACTTATCAAATTTCCTCCCATAGACAAATATTTTTAAAATATTTATGGACCATCTCTAAAATGTATTTGAACCTATCCCTTATAAATACCCTAATTTATAACTCCCAATATCATGAAAATATCATCCTAATTTGAGGAAAACATAATAAAATTCAAATAATTTGATTACCTTTAAATATAATGTATTAAACACCATACATTCATCTTCTCTCAGACCACTCTACAATCATCACATGAAAATCCTATCATATCAAAGAGATTCCACCTTTCCTAAATCAAATATGATATCAATCTCAATATTCACAAACTCAAAATTAGATTAGTGTAAAGGGTAGATTTAGAGGTGAAGAACCTACCTTAATTAGAAAACTAACATGCTACAAACCTCCAAGGATCCAAGAGAATAAAGGGAGAGGGAAATAGGAGGAACAAAGAAATTTATTCCCACCCACAATATGGTGGATGAAACAAAACCCAAAGGAAGTTTTAAAAGTAAATCCCAAGATGACTATCCTACCCCCACTATAGCCCCATAGAAATTCTAGTAGACTGTCATTAAGGTTCCGATGATTACTTGATTCCAACCATCCAATCCACTTCCTTCTCTCAACACATGATGTAATATTTTGGTCTATCCTCATCCAAAATACAACATCAAAAACAACCTTTAAATCATTTATAACACATATATTTATGAAAATTATTAATCTAAATCTAATAATTCAATAAGGTTCTGGTTCCACGTCATTTTTAATGCATATTTTCTTTGAGTTCATAGAAATATACAGGTGAAGTTATTTACATATGACAGTTATTAAAATAATTCAAGAATACAAGAACTTATTATCATCCTATAAACTCATGGGTGATGTTGAAGAATATTGAATTTTCATAATTAGTCTCAAACACTAATGATTTTTCCACCCTTTAGAATTAAAAATGGAATATTCATAAGGATAGTTCCAATTAAGGTGGACTAAATATATAAAATGTTAGTATTTGATCACCATATTTTTATACATGGACTTTATTATTCAATAATATTGATTATTATTTTTCATCTTAACTCTTTATTAAATGTAACTTTAATCATTAAGAACTAATACCTTTGACTTAACCCCATTTATGTAATTGGAAATCCTTAAACATAAAGGATTATTTGACTTCTTCTAAGGTAAGAGACTCCTTCCCATATATTATGTTATTTTATAGACTATTTTATAAAACTATAAAACAATAAAAATGATATAGTTTTATCCTATTAATTTATTTTAATATTTATGTTGGCTAAGTCATACATTATTTAATTAAAATAATATATTCAATTTTTTATTAGAGTTCTCAGTAACATTTTAGAATTATATAATCTATCATTTTAATGTAACCTTTTAGTTAAAGAATCAACCATATAATGGTGTTCCAATTTAATTAAAATGAAGGAAACAATGGTAGATATTGTTTACATATAATAATATGTTCATATTCTAACTAAAAGATCTAGGGTTCAGATGAGGTTGGCCCTCAATTTTTTTAAAGAAAAGTATACAAAAAGTGTCATGCATTACAAGGGGTTTTACAAAGATGGGAGAGGATTACTCCCTAGATGTCTTCATCCACCAATGGTGCACAATAATCAAGAGTCTAAAAGGGACACATTGTGATCATTTATATTATTAATTTCTTGGAAAAGGCATCTAACACTTGATTAGATTCTCTATAAACATGAAATATAATCAAATTTATGTGCTTAACATATTTGATATAGTCACTCCAATGAGAAAGGAGTCTCCAATTAACATTTATAGTTCCCTCTTTCAACATATTGAAATCAATTTCTGAATCAGATTAAATCCATAAGGAGTTCCAATTATGAAAGAAAACATGTTTTATGGCATATATTATCACCCATAATTCATCCTCATCTGTAATAATGATTCTAATATAATGGTGGAAAAAAAATTTGAAAATTCCATGATGGGTGAGAAAGACACATCCACAACACGAGAGTCTCGTAATTACAGAGGCCACACAATCAGTAGTGAATTTCATCCATGTAGGGATTGGAGGAATTCATCAAATATAATTTAGGACCAATGATTTTTGGGGACTACATTGAACACCCAATAGTCTAAGTATATTTAGATCAGTAATACAATTATTCATTATTTCCATCTATACACTTGAAGCAGCATGAACCTCCCTATGCAATGATGTGAATACCACATGGATGGATGATTTCTCATTATCAAAGATCCTTACAATTCTTGATGTCCAAATAGTAAAAATAATAGAGTCAATGGTGGTAAGAAACAGATTATGAACTTATTCAGAATAACTAGCCTTACTGATGTAGTCCATGAAGTCTTCCAGCTACATGTTTACACATGTATTGATGTTAAAAAATCTTCCAACATATTTCTAGAGCTCCTGAGAAAAACAAAATCCCAATAAAATGTGTTTGTGTGTTCTCTTTAGACTTCATACATAAATGACATGCTGAGACAAGATGATTTGTAGCCTTCCTTAGTTGATCATGGTAAGGTAACATGTTTTTCTATATTTTCCAAAGGAGTAGGATTCCTAAGGGTTGTATGAAATGCAACTTGTATATCATTATCAAGGAAGGTGAATGTTAGAGTAATCACATTCTTATCTATAGTATTATCTTATATTAAACTGGATATTTTATGTTGGTTTTCTACAACAATGTATCTAAATCCATGAAAGAATACTTCTTACTTTCCATACCAACTAGGGGGAACCAGATCATCAATGTTTTTTTTGTGTCATTAACAAAGAAATTTTTACTTTCAAATTATTTTATTGAGCAGTCATAATATATTATAGTGGTCTGTCCATCCATAGTGTGTTCCGGTAGTTGAGAGTGGATTGAGGGATAACAATTTATTTGGAATTATGCATAACATAATTTTAAGAGTGTTTTATTTAATTCCATACATATGATGATAGATAATGTGGATACCAATTTTTCATTATCCTTTTGAAACTTCTCAATAACAAATCAATAAAGGATTCATTAGAGGTTAATAAATTCCATGTGAATTTGTTAAGAAGGATATCATTTAATATCTTAATATATTATATTCCAATACCTCCCATATCAATAGGATTTATACAATATTTCTATCAATAGTAATTAATTTCCATTCAGGCACCAACCCAGTCCATATGATGTTCCTGGTCATGGAGTTAATTTTTCTAATGAGGCTTCTCAACCATTTGTATAAATAAAATGAGTAAAAAAATGTAAGTGATCACTAAGTTAACTAAGCACAACCTTATTCATAGTTATATAAACTTACCTTACAATCTAGACATATGATTTATGATTCGATAATATATATCACCAAGATACTACCTTCTCACCTTTCCCCAATATAAGGTCAAACCAAGGTAGTTGACTGGAAAGGTTTCTTTCTTCACTCTAATAGAACTAGTCATCATATTTTTTTTGCAAATAGATATTCCACCACCCAAGATAATAAACTATTTTTTCCATTTAATGGATTTTCCATACAATTCCTCATAATGTGTGAAAAAATATTTGATAGAATAAATGGATTTCCTTGAATCTTGTTTAAGAAGGACATTACCATCAGTATATAGAGTATGTGATGGATTATACACATCTCTTCCATCTTTTATTTGATTATAAATTCCAATATATGAGATTTCATTTATTCATCTACTTATGTAATCTTAATCAATGGAAAAAATAATTCTTGAGATTGGGTCACCTTGTCTAACACACCATGTAAATTGAAATAAGCCTCTCAAAGATCCATTTATGAGGATAAATTTCATATCTGAGAATGATGCTGATTAAATTGATAAAATCATTTTAGAACCCATAGTTCTTAAGGAAAGTAAAAAAAATAAAGCTCTATTTTAGTGTGTCAAAGTCCATAGAGATGTCAATTTTAAATGAAAAGTTCCCTTCATTAGATTTCCTCTCCATTATATTGATATTTTCTAAGGTAGTGAAAAATCAATATTTAATTATTCTGCTAGGAAAAAACCTAAACTGGTTTGGGTGAGATAATCATAGATAATTCCTCCCATCCTAGTCATAGTGACCTTATTTATAATTTTTGTAACAGTTTTCCCAAGGGAAACTGGCATGAAATTTATAATGTCAATTACTTTATCCTTCTTGGGTATTATGAGACTGAAGTTGGATTTGATCACATGGGGAGTATTTCCATGTGATAATAATTAATTAATTTCATTTTTATGTTCGTCATGCATAATGTTTCAGTAGAACATGAAAATTTGTTAGTGAATCCATCAGGTCTAGTAACAATTTTTATGTTGAGAGAGAAGAGGGATGTCTTCACTTACTCTTTATAAGGGGCCATGATAAGACCATGATTTTAATTATCCTCAATGAAAGGGGATATGTTATCAATAATTTTTTGTGTGATGTAAATACCATCATCTAAGTACATTCCTTTAAAGTATTCAACAACCACGTTGGAGATTTCAACTTTAAAGGTGTAGATACTTCTATTTGTGATAATGGAATTAAATCCCGCTATTATTCTCTTTTTCTTATGAAATATACGAAAAATATACAATTATTGACTCTATCCTTTAACCATATGACACATTTTTTTCATCAGTTTAGTCTTTATTTGATAACAATAAGATTATATAGCTTGGTGATATCTTGTAATTACTCCCTAGAAAGAATGTTATGGTACTGATCTTGATTTGAATTTCTACAAGATATTATTCATCATAATTGATTTAAATATCAATCTCAGATAAGGACATTCTTCTCCATTCCTTTAGAATCACTTTATTATGTTTGAGTTTTTTAGCAAGGACCATGACTGGACTACCTAAGGGCTTTATCTTCCAGGATTCCAAAATGACCTCCCTGCTTCAAGGAATAACAACACACTAATTATTAAAACTAAATGGGTTAGGGTATGACCTTTAAAGATGATTGGAAATATCAAAAATTATATTATTGTGATCATAGTGGTACTGGGGAAGATTATGACTTGATACCCCAATGGAATCAATCTTTTCATCCACCTAGAAAAAAATATGTCAAGTTTTCTTTCTTGTCTTCCATTCAAAATATATCTGCTCCATGTGAACTCAGACTCTGAAATTAGAAATTCAAAAATACTTCATTGGTAAATTCAATTAAATAAGTCTAGTGATGATATTCTATTAAAATTGAGACTATTTTATCTTTAGGTTTCACCATAGTGTTGAAGTCCCCTAGAATCATCCATTTGTTACTCATGTTAGCAACAACTACATCAAGAACCTTCCCACGATCTCTTATTGTGATGTATGAATAGGAAGAATACACAAAATAGATAGTAATAGTAATGAAATAATTATTGTAGGAGACTTGAATACTTTGTGAGTACTTAATGCATGAGATAATTGAATACTATCATGTTTAAGAATCTAGAGATGATCCATGTTGGTATCATGAAAATTATGATATACAGTATTATACCCAAGTGAGTCCAATTTAAATGCATTAAAATTCTCAAAATATAATTTTTAGATCAAAAATTCCAATAAGAATTGGCTTGTAGGGCGTAACATAATGACCAACCAAGGTATTTGTTCATTGGATAGTTCCCAATCCCATAACAATTCTATTAGATAACATTTATTGATCACAGGATTTACCCCTTGTCAGAGGACCTCCTTGTTGTTCCACACCCACATGTCCTTTTTAATTTTTCACCTTCTCATTTTTCCTCCATTATTTTGGAGTTATGTCCACTTTTTGTTTACCATGTTCCCATAATTGTTGTTATCCAAGCTACTAGCAGGTTGATGCTCCTTATTTTTTCATCATTTGGATTGTATTTATCCTAATCAGGGGGTCGTTAATTATCTACATCATTCGACCAAAAACCCAACTAAGGGGAGTGAAATTGTTTTCAGACTAAATCGGTTCAAAATATTTCCCCACCAGGGTCTTCCTTCTGGAAACCCTAGAGGGGCTACCAATGATAATGGTCTAACTAAATCAGTTTTATCATAAGGGGTTGCATGTTGACCAGCATTTTTGTTAGATTTAATAGTATTTGATATTTTTTACAGTATAAATTCGTGTGAATTATCATCACCAATCACCGATATGGGTTCACTAGCCTCCTCATGATGTGACTCTGACTGTATCACCATTTTAACTATTACATAATATTGATCTTCCAGTTTATTTTTTTTCAGTTGTCAGTTCCTTCGGGGCCTTCTTTGGGAATCTCAAATGCTCGATCCACCTCAGGGGGAACCATATACATGTTGGATTCATGTTCCTTATTTATTTAAAAAAATGTATCCTTTTCATTTAGGCTATAACCCTTATCTTCATAGCCTATTGATGGCTCTCCATCTTTTCTCCAAGGATCCTCCACATTGGAAATCTCCAACTATCTAGTTCCATCCTTTTTATCATCCTTGGAAGGTCTTGCTTTTTTTGTTACACATTAAATCAGTAGAGATCATCTTTTCCTTATCTTTCCTCCTTCAACAATTAATATCATCATTCCCTCTTATCTTGAAAAAACTACATTCTTTATCCCTATTTCATTCAACAGTTAAGCGACTAATGAATTTACAACTCAGGAAAAACTTTAACTTTATTTGATATTGGATATAAAAATTAATTCTATCATCCCTTGTTGTTATCACCACTTATTCAACCAAGTTATTGGATATGTCAACTTCCACTAGTATTCTTTCATAATTCAAAAACCTTTGATTATTAGTTTTTTTCCATTCTAATGGGGTTACTAATAGAGGATGAAATGTCCCAAAGATTTATTAGATACTAGTATAACCAATTCATCCTAAAGATATGAATCCATAATTTTGAATTAGAGTTCATGAAATTTTTAGGATAAAAATTCTTATCTCATTTATGGATTCATAAAAAACTATTCTTCAAGATGACTGAACCTAGGCTTTATGCTATTTGCTTACAGTCATTAGAGGGGAAGAAAACATGGTAGTATCCCCACACCATTATTGTCATCCTCCAATCCTCAAATCCCTAGAATTATTAAATTCTTAGAGTGGGTCATTAAACTTAATATCTTCTCCCATTTTGGTATAATAAAATATAAAATGATAGATTAACTTCAAAGTTTCATGTTCTCTTCTCTAGATTCTTGATCGGGCTAGACCTACAAAATTATACCCTTCTTGATAATTATTCCTCGGGGCGTGTCACACCCTTACCATGGTTTCTATTTTATTTTATTCTTTTCTTGGTATTGGATATTTTATTCGAAATTCATGTTGAGTTCCTGATGTGAAGTTTTGAGTTTTTCAGTTTTCAAGTAACTTTTTAGCATGTGCACATTTTTTGTACCTCGTTTTAGGGTTAATTGTGAAGAATATTAAGGATGAGGGAATTTATAGTTGTTTTTATTCTTGTATATTTTTCCTGGATGGGATTGATAATAGTTTGGTACAAACTGTATGAGGAATAGGATAGACTATGTGGCTCCTTTTTGGTGTTATGGTTAAGGTACATGACTTGTTTATTCTGAAGAGAAACTATTCAGAAATCTTATAGGAAGCCTTTAAAATTTTATAGATCCATTTTATATAGTTTCCAAATGGTTTCCCAAACCATTTTTACAAAAATTGAAGGGTCTCCCTCTTATCTAGTAGGGTGTACAAGGTTGTTTCATGGTTTTTGAAACTCTGTGACCTAACCATTCCAATTTCCTAGGTGTTTTAAAATTCAAAATTCCAATTTTTCCCTCATTTTTTTTACCCTGAATCATCTCCTTCTCCACTTGATCAGCCTAGTTTTCCTAGAGTAATCCATAAAATCTTTCTTCCTTATTATCCTTCCCCCATTGAATCTCCTCTTAGGTTTCTAATGATAGTTTCTTTGAGTTTTTGGTGAATTTTATCTTCTTCTCCTTCTCTCTTGATTATTGGTTCTTCCTTAGTTTGGATCCATCCTGGCCAAAACCTAGGGTGAGGTTTGGAAAATGTGGGTTGTTTCCTTTGATGTTAGGGTGTGCAGATCATTCCTTAGGCTTATTTATTCCTTCTCTAAAGGTTTCTTTATGTGTGAACACTGTTAAGTTATGTGTTTCCATCCATTTCTTTTTTGACACATTTTATTGGATGCTTGAGCTTTCCTAAATGGGTTTTAAATGTGATTCCCTTACCTATAATGTGTTAGTGTGAATTGATTTGGAATTTTTGTGATGATAATTTGGTGGAAATGGTTTTCATAAGTGCTTATAAGGTTATTCCTATATGTATATTCATATAGAGTGTTTTATACATGACTAATGGTATTTCAAATAGGTTTTGGTCATTTAGAAAGTTTTTGAGGTGTGATTTGGGTTTTGGTTAAATTGGGATTCTTGTGAAATTATGAAATTGATCTTGATGTGTGTGGTTTTGGTGACTTATATGGTTTTTTTCTTGTGCGCGGACTCTTGAAATGGGTTTCAAGGTTCTTTTATATTTTTAGAAATTCAATCCTTTGGTACTCTAGTTTTCAATGGGTGATCCATTGGATGTGGGAACATCTATATGTGTGTAGGGTTCACATATGGATGGTATCACAAAGGATAATAGAATATATTTTTTAAATGTCCTCAAATTCAGTTTTCAAAATGATTCGTTCCCCTTCCCTTATTCACTAGGTGAGCCATTGGGTGTGGGAATATCAATTTGTGCATGGGGTGCACATATTTGTGTGTGGGGTGCACATATGGATGGGCTCACAAAGGATGATAGAATATTTTTGGAAAATGTCCTTCTTAAAATCAGTTTTCAAAATGATTCTTTCCCCTTCCCTTTTTAGAAATTGAAGCCTTTGGTACTCTGGTTTTCAATGGGTGAGCCATTGGATGTGGGAACATCTATATGTGCATGGGGTGTACCTATGGATGGGCTCACAATGGATGATAGAATATTTTTTGAAAATGTCTTTATAAAATTTGTTTTTAAAAATTATTCTTTCCCCTTACCTTATTAACTTCTTTATCCCTCACTTCTTAATGGTTTTTACAAAACACTTTATGTTTCTCAAATGGTTCCTAAATATTTTTTTAAAGGGTCACTTGGTTTTTTAATGAAATCAAAGGTGGTTTGAATGTGTTGTGTAAAAATTGGTCTGTTTGGCACATTGAGATGTGTTTTGGTTACTAAATGGTATGAAGGACCATTCAACCCCTTTTTAGAAGGTTGTTTGTTTTCAACATTTTTTTGAGAATGGTTTTTTAAATAGTTTGGATTTGTAAATATAAGACCTTGTTAGTACCTTGTGGTGTTTGAAAATTTGTTTTGAAACTCATGTGATGTAAAATACTAGTTGGAATTTGTTAATGACATGATGTGTGATGGGAACCTCTTTGGTAGACCCTCCATGGAGAGGGTCATCGCATATGTGGTGTTGATTTTGGTCTAGGAAGGCATGGTGGATGTGGATTTTAGTTTGAACCACACTTGTGAGGACCTCCCCACACACCACATAATATTATAATGGTATTCCTAGTAATCATCTAGAGGATTGAGTGACAGTTTCTTATCGACCCTGATTAGATGGGTTGGTACCATCTGTATTTTCAGAGAGTCCAGGTGGGACGTTCCACTAGATCAGATAGTTTAGAGTATCTAGTTGGTTATTGACTATAGAGATGCACCATACGCTGATAGGTGAGTAGGAACTAAGTAATTATAGGGATTTATTCTAGATAATTTTAGGAAAATACAATTATTACTATCTATATATTCTATTTAATTTTTGTTGCACCTATTTTACCTATGTTATTATCTTGTGCTTACTTGCTATATTTTATTTGTTTTCAGCATATCCCCCTCCTGGTCCCCTTGTTGGATTCTTCTTTTTGTGTTCAGATGGTAAAATTGTTTTTCTTAAAATGAGAACCTGCTTGAAAAGAGGAAAGTGTCATGTGTTATTTTAAAATGGGAAAGTTCTATTAGGTTCTTTAAGTGATGAAAACCTATTTTATATATGTACTTCAAAATATAATTTTTTGACTATTTCAGGAAAGGAAATGTATGGAATCTATTGTTCTTACCTACTGAGCTATTTATATTCACACCCTACTTATGTCACTCAGTGTCAATAAACCCAAGATGTTTTATAGTTTTGGGTTTCTGGTTTAGTTTCTTATATATTGGGCTGGTTTTCTGGATGGTGGTAACCAATAGGTCATATGGATACTGTGTTGGACTTTAGTTTGGTTGGGATTTATTTTAGTTTTTAGTTTGGTTTAGTTGCAGTTGTATTGAATTTGGTTAAGTATTTATTGAGATTATATTGTTTCTAGTTTATATTGCATGATATAATCTGGCTATTTTATCCTGGTTGTTTATTGGGATAAATAATTCCCACTATGATATCTTTGAGGCTTGGAACTTGTTTTCAGCCTGGGAGAATCGGTAACACCTATCAAGCATTGTCGCAGACCAAGTCAGATGTCAGTTCATATGGAATCCCAACTCGGTTCATGAAAAAATGGTATTAGAGCATCCATTTATTATTTTGGGAATCAGGTAGCTTGAATATTAGGACTGTCAGGAATTGATAGGAAGATATGAAACGGGATTCATGAACCCTTTCTTATTTTGAGCCTCGAGTTTCCAGGGGTGGTCCGGGACTTGAGTTTTTTCTTTGGTTTGTGGGGAGAGGTAATGACAATGGATGCAAGATGGTGCTACATGGTGGTCTTACATGGAGTGATAATCCATGTGGGTTTGGGTGCATAGATCAAGAAATTCCTATTGGTTGATGTTTTCTTGGGGCATGGTTCACTAAACTATGTGATACGGTTTTACATCATCACTAGTTCCTTATTTAGGGTGTTTGATGTAAATATTGCATTTATTTGTCTTTGTCCAATGTGTATGGGTCTTGAAATGGTTTTTTTGGAAAGAGGCATTCAAAAGGAAAATATATTTTAGGGATTGGTTTTGTTTAAGTGGGACTTGGTTTGTGGGTTAGTTTTGAAAATGGGTTTTGGTATTTGGAAGGTGTCCTTGGGGCCAAGTGGTTTTGAAAGTGAAATGGAAATGGTGATTTTGAAAGAGTATTTAGTGTTGGTTTTGTGGTGTTTGTATTGAGATATAGTTTTTTTATTTTGGTTTTCTATTTTTTTGAATTTTTGTTGATGTTTATTTCAGTATTTTGGTTTAATTATTCTTGGAGTATGCCTCCCAGAAGTGTCATAGAGTTTTCTAGTGAGTTTCATCTAGTTTTCGGCATTTTCCAAACTCATTGTGGATTGATGTAATGTAGTTATTTTAGGATATTTTATATTTTCCATGGTGATAGAGGTAAGTTATAGGAATTGGAATAGATTGAGGAATTTGATATTATTTTTAGGTCCCCAGGAACTCCTGAATTTGTGAGATATTGTGCAGTTCTAAGTTTGTTTGAGGGTACAATTTTAGTTCAGTGGTAGGTGATTGTCCCATTATCATTTCAGGATTTCTTATCGTGGGGAATGTTTAAAACAACTTTTATCTGATGTTTCATACCTAATGAGGATAAGTTAAAGGAAATTGGAAGATCTATTGGTTGTTTGGCAAGGTTAGAAGATGGTGAAGGCCTATGTGGATTACTTCAAGGAGTTGATTTTATTTTCATATAGGTAGCATCGTAGGATTAGTTGAAAGCTCCTCTCTTCATCTGGGGTCTTCTTCTAGATATGAGGGATTTATTACTTCCATACAATGATGTTTTATTTGTGAATCATTATGATGAGGCGTTTCTAGTTGAGTTGGATCCCAGAGCACTAGAAGTTGGTAATTTGGTTATTCTTAGATCTCGTGATGGTTCCCCATTCGATGAGAAGTGTGTATTGGAGGGACGCATTTATGAGAATTCTTCTATTTTGTTTTCTACTCATTATTTTTCAGATCACCCGCTCATGTGATTTTAGTGTGGTTGATTTGGGACATCAAATCCATATTATCATAAACTTACAAATTCTTGCTGGAAATGTAGTCATTTGGGTCACATCGAGAAGTTATATAAGAGTGGTTTTCAGAAAAGGATGTTTCATATGTATGATGGAGGCTTCGGAATGTGGGGTACCAGATGATTCAAGACATAAGGGATCCATCCATAGGTCCCAAAGTTAAGCTCTTCACATAGACAGAAAACATGGGTGTGGGGTACTGTCATGACCCGTCCCCCGAGGCCTATGTCGTGACTACCCCAAGCCCGCCTTCCATAGGCCAGAGGTTGGTGAATAGCACCGAAAGGAGTATCCCCAAAAACTAGGAAGGCATTGCCTTTATATCCTATAAACTCACTCAACCAAGCACACAACAAGATATGAGCACAAGTAAACTGTATAGAAAAAAGAGTGTTGAAAGTTAGAGGGGTCGGAATACAAGCCCAATAGTAAAGGTACAAGAACAACTAAAAATACAATACAACTAAAGAAAGATAAAGACAACTATTGGTTCATAATCCAAGGTTCCTAACTAAAGGGTAGGTACAGAACGTCTCCTCAGAACTCCACATCTGCCCATATCCTCTGTGTACCGACACGTTGTATGGTCCACCTCCGGGCACCGTCCAGTCCTGGTACCCTTAGCCTCGATCAGTGTTATCCATCGTCTGCACTAAACACAACAAGGTGCAAGCGAAGCCCGTGTAGGGGTGAGTATAACGATACTCAGTAGGGACCCCGAGACCCTCAAGGTCTCACAAAATCCATGAAGGATAAACCAAAAAGCATGTAAACCAGTGACAACCCTACTTAGGTATATGCCCATACATATACCTAAGTTATAAAAAATTACCCATCTCATTCATGAGGAAATACAAGGCCCAAATCCTTAGCCAAAGTACAATTGTTCCATGAAGGAAAGATTACCATGAAGGTAAGTACCACACAGGTATACCACACATAATAACACCACAAAGTTATCTCCATGAAGGTAAGTACCACACAAGTATGCCACACACACTAATACCATAAAGGTAAAGACTCAGCTCACACCAGATATATCTTAGGTACAGTATTAGATATGATTAGATGTAACTAATAAATCATCTTACTTTGTTAAGATCCAAACCCACATAGGATCCAAGTACATCATCAGAACCACACAAGATCCTAGTACAATAGACCCACACAGGATCCTAGTATATCATCAGACCCACACAGGATCCTAGTACATCGTCAGACCCACATAGGATCCTCGTACATTGTCAGACCCACACAGGATCCTAGTATAGTAGACCCACGCAGGATCCAAGAGTAGTCCCATATGGATTCCTAGAGTGGATCCTTGTGGGATCCTCAAATACAGACCCACGAAGGATCCCTTTATCACGTTACAGCCTGCTACAGGGTTCCCGTACTAAGATTGCTTGATTCTGGGAGGATCCTCTCCTCAAGTCACAGTTCGATAATCTAACTACCACGAAGTCTCACGAAGAAGTATCCCAAAGGACCACCACTCCATAGTGGTCTCAACGCAACAGACAGTGCGTCAAATGGACACCCAGTCTGTAAGTTATTAGCCTTTTAGTCCTGAGGGCCCGGTTGGATTCGTGATCGATCCAACCCGACCGTACCCCAACTTTATCCAAATCTTAGTTGGGGTATACCAAAAGAACCTTCTCACTCCAAGGTTTCTAGAGCCATATATGGTTCTTCAAACGGACGCCCAGTACCAAAGTTATGGCCAAAAGAGTGGAAATGGGTCGAAGCTGGTATGGGTCAGGTCCGACCCGACAAGACCCGGTTTGGGTTGACCTAGCACTCTGGGTCCGGCTCGGCCTATGCGGGGCGGCCCAGCCCATGCTGGGCATCCCGGCCTGCACTGAGTGGCCCGACCTGGGCACATGCGGGGGGGATTCGTGCACCCCCCACCTCCACTCACCGAACGGTTGAAGCTGTTCTGTTGCCAGCAGCACGCGGGACCCACTGCAGATCCCACTCGGTCCAACTCGGCTGGCCGAAATGGCTGAACCTTGGTCCTCCCGGCGGCATATCATGTGCCTCCCCTCCGTGGCTGGCTGAACGCCGGATGCCTTCCACCATCCGCTGTGTCCAGGCAGGCCACAGCCCCTTGCTCCGACAGCGGCACGTCGTGCATCGCCCCTCCACGGCCGGCCGAACACCGACCGCCCTTTGTCCACCGCCACGACCGATGGGCCACGGATCTTTTCCGGTGGTGCGGTCGTGCCTCCGCCTTCGTCACAGCCATCCATGGTGTCGGCCGCCATTCTCGATCCCCATAGATGTCGTTCTCTATCCTCAATCACAAAGAATACAAAATAACCACAAGATTTGCAAAGGGATCAGGCCATGTTCGTTTGGCTCGTACCCTCCATGTTAGAGAAGTATAAAGAAGATTAAGGGAGGTGATTCAAATTGAGATAAAAATTAACATTGATCAATCAAAAACACACCCCTACCTCATAGGTTTTTTGATGTTGATGAGGAGGGAAGGACGGATGTCGGTTCATTGTCGTTGAGACGTCCGAAGTTGGTGGTGGCACATTGTAGGACCCCGGGACACCCTGAGAGGGGAGGGGTGAATCAGGGTGTCAACTTTTTCTTCTTAAAGTTGTGGATCTTGTTCCCACATTGGTAGGAACTACTTAAACATGTATGATGGATATAATCATCAATGAAACATTCACATGCAGAGAGATGACACAACTATTTTTACTTGGTTCACCACTAAGGGCTACGTCCAAGGGGCATACGCTGAAAAGTTGCCGGTCATACCAAATTCCACTAATCTTCACTAGTTGTGGATTACAATGGTTCGGGCACAGTCACTCTGTCCCAGGCTCACTGCCTTTACAATTGTTCAGGGATAGCTCACTGCGTCCCTCGGGTCACTCTCGTTGACTCCCCTTGGCTCACTGCCATTACTGAAGTCCCACTTAGTTTATAGACGTGAATGTCTCTTCAATATATTTGCATTGAATTATTTGTCTCCTATTCAGCATGAGATTTTGCTTGCATCAGAGTCCTGAGTTGATGCACTTTTGTATTCAACCTTCTACTTTAGTGCAATAACTGAATGCACTATATATTCTTCTTCTCTTCCTTTGATTCTCAATATTAACACCTGAGTGTATTGATATATTCCCCTATTTCTATACAGATCTGAGTTTATTTGCATGAACCGTTCTTCTTCTCTTCGCAAAGCACAATAAGGATGTTAAATATCAGTCATGTGTGTGTGGAACCACTTTTATTCATAAAACCAGATTGTTCATTGTTCTTCCATCTTTTTAAACGAATACATCATCTGTTTCAATGAAGGTATAGAGCAATCTTTCAGCTTTCGTGCAGCTCTAAAAAGACAGGCCTACTCCAATAGCACCTGGAGCTCTTTTCCAAGCCCGGCGCGCAAGTCCCAATACGGAGCTCAAGTCCAAACTGGCGTGCAACTGACACCAAAGCACCTGCGCAACTCTTCCTTCTCCAACTACAAATTTGCGCGACCCACTTCCTTTCTCTCCCAAACTACCTTGGGCACGCAGCCAACAACCGGCGCACAACCTCTACTTGCAAGACCCAACTACCACTAGCGCGGAATAATCACCTGCGTGACGAGAGCTCAAAAAATCTCTAAGTCTTGAACTCCGTAAGAAATGAGGAGGGGTGGTCCAATATTTATAGGCAATTTGACTATCATGCGCGACGACATGCAAGTCAACCATCGGCGCGCAAGTCTCAGCGCGCAGGTCTCTTCCCCTGCTATTCACTTGCGCGACCAACTTCCAAACTTGCGCGAACCTCTTTCCTTTGCCAAATTTTGATCTCTTGATCTGGAAAAACCATAGGCGCGCAAGTTATCAAGCTTCCAAGGCATCAGCGTGCAATTATCTTTCACAGCACGCAAGTCACCTGTGCGACCTCACAAAAACTTGCTCGAACCTTATCCCTTTGCCATATTTTGATGATCTGATCTAGAAAAACATATGGCATGAAAGTTTCCAAGCCTTCATGTACACGGCACGCAAGTCCCTTTTCCAAAAACCACTTTTCTTCATTTGTTGATTTTCAGGCCCAAAAATTTGGTAAACACTAGAAAACGGTGCCACCTTGTATCTGTTCTTTTGTACCGCCTCCAGATCATCCATTCCTTTTGTCGATGTTCCTTGAATAAAACATGGATCATTATCCACAGTCCTTGAACTTGACATGCCACCAAGGAATCTCCTTTGTCAAAAAATTTGTATGTCGATTGTTTGCTTGGTCAACAAGCACGATCACCTCAACAACACTTCTTGTTGGTGATCTGTATCCTTCAACAAATCTTCTGCTTTTATCACAAACTCCACTATTGTGATATGTATTCTTTGAAGGCATAGCTTTGGCATCATCATCTTCTATGACAATGTGATGTGCGTGGATATCTTAGAATTCCAATCCCTGCACGACCATCTTAGAATTCCAATCATTTTCACATTGTCTTCTTCATCAACCATCACGATCGACTTCATGCAAACCATATGATTTAATTTTTCAAGAAGTCTCTTGCATGGTTCTCATGCACTCATGAGTAATTGCATGTTCTTCATCAAAAAACCCATGGGTCTCATGCAATAATGAGGAATTTAATAAACTTCATCAAAACCCATGGTTCTCATGGTTCTCATGATGGTCTTCATCAAAACCCATGGTTCTCATGCAGTAAGGAGGAATTGAATGGTCTTCATCCAAAAACCCCTTTCTTCATTAATCATCATCAGATGAATTACACCTCACATTATTCATTGTTGTAAACAATGTATCACCTTTGAAACATGTTCTTTGAACTTATGATTAGTACAACAATCGTATGAATTATCATTCCTCCACTTCATCGGAGTACTTCTTGATCTCCTTCATTTTGATCTTCCATTCCACCATTTCATTGCGGTACTTCTTGATCTCCTTCATTTTGATCTTCATTGAAAATTATTGACAAAAAATAAAACCTTATACACAAAGTGGTTCCAACACACATTCCTCATTAGAGAAGATGGCGTATCCTTCATTAGAGGATGAGTTTCTCCAAGATCTCTCTCCAAGCTTCCCTTTCGCTAATGATTTCTCCCAATAAAAATGAGGATCCAACCCAAATAAAATATTTCTTTCCATTTTAAAATTTTTGTCACAAATTAAGTTGGCATCATTAATCAATTGATGAGAAATAATTAATGTAAAGGAAACCTAAAGTAACCTCCCTCATTAAAGAGTGAGTTCAAGAGTCTGGAGGTCCCCACCTTTAAGAATTCAATTTGGGGGGAAGGTTAGGTTCGGGTGGTCCCCACCATGGAACATTCAATTGGGAGGATAAAAATAAAATAAAAGTTATTCTATAATTTTATTTTTATTCCATGAAAAACATGAAAACTAACTTTCACCCTCGACCAACTGTCATCAAGGTGAAAGTCTTCTTAATCAAATATCAGTGCTACAAGTTTAATGGTGTCCTTGGATTTCAATTCTGAGCACTAGTTCAAAAGTTACAAAAATTCACTTGCATGTTTACTGAACGTACCTAAAGAAAAGTTCAAAAATTCATTCTGGGTACACCAGGCCTCAGAATCACGCACTATAAATTTTAGAAGACTCATAAAATTCCCAAATAATTAAGAAAACTTACATGGAATTTCTGGGTCTTTACAGGAACCTTGGAAAAGCTTTGTCTTCGGTGTTGGGGTGGGGACAATTTAAATTTCACTATTGTTAGCCTTCTTTATTTTAGGTTCTCTTCTGTTGTAAAAGATGGATGTCCTTGTTTTATTGAATATTTTTTGTTTTTGTTTCACTATTAGAATACTTTTTTGTTAGGCTTTTGGATCATTTTGAATTTTTGGTTGTGATTTTTTGGAATATTCTTATGTTTTGACGAAATGATGAATCATGATTTAGTTAGTGTTTATTCTATAGGTTTCCCCTTGTGTTAGTGGTTTGGCTTGTGTGGGGATTTCCCAGCCCCAATGTTATTTGGTGAAAGCTGGTTTCTTGTGGGGGGGGATAACACCTTCATCATGGTTCTCCTATATTTTTTCATTATAATTGGTTAGGTGTGACTTTTGGATTAAAAATTTACCATGAGGTTCATGGTTTCATTTAGTTTCCATCTTTTTTGGGTTTGAATTTTGGTTCTCAGTCATTTTTTTGACTTTATAGTGGAAGAAAGTGTTTTTGGGGGTATAATTTTCACACCCCCACTACAACTTCTGTTTTATTTTATTATTTTATTCGTCTTGGATCAATTTTTAACAGTTTATGTTATGTTCCTAGTGAGAGATTTTTAGTTCTAGAGTTTCTGGGTGACTTTGTTTTCTTGTGTATGGTTTTTGTACACAGTTTGGGGGTTAACCATGTGGCCTGTGAAGGCTGGGGGTGTTTTGAGTTTTTTTATTCATTCACAATTCTCCCAGAATGGTTTGAGAATATTTTGGTCCACACCATGTGTGTACAAGGAGAAACTATGAAACTATTTTTGGGTGGTAGGGGAAAAGTACATGGATTATGAATGGTTAGGAGAAACCATGTAACAAGCATATGGAGAGGCTCTACAATTTGACATGGAAATTTTTTATAGTTGGTGCATGGTTTCCCCAACCATGTGGAAAAACTGTGTGGGGTGTCCCTCTTCTCTAGTAGGGTTCGCATGGTTGGCGTATGTCTTAGGAAACCATGAGTCCTAATCATTCTAGTTTCCTAAGTGTTTTTAAAACTTGAAATTCAAAGTTTGACCTCTTTTTTATCCATAATCAGACCCTCCTCCCCTTTATTGATCTAGGAACACCAGGGGGATCCCGAAAACCCACCTTCCTTTCTCTCCTTCCACCATTGAAGCACTTATAAGATTCTTAATGTGTGTTTATTTGAGTTTTGGGTCAATTTTATCCTCTTCTTATACTTCTCTCTTGATTCTTGGATCTTCTTTGGTGTGGAACCCTCTTAGCCAAACCCTAGGGTTAGGGTTGGCTAATGTTGGTTGTTTCCTTTAATGTTAGGGTGTTTGGATTGTTCCTCAGGCTTTGTTATTCCTTCTCTATAGGTTTTGTTGCATGCTCACACCGTTGAGGTAGGTGTTTCCATCCATTTCCTTTCAGGAATATTCCATTTGATTCTTGATCTTTTCTAAATGATTTTTAAATGTGATTACATTACCTGTGATGTGTTAGTGTGAATTTATTTGGCCTTTATATAATGGTAATTTGGTTATAATGGTATTACAAAGGATTTATAAGGTTATGCCTATATGTATATTCATGTGGAGTGTTTGATAAAATGCCTAACAGTCTTTCAAATGGGTTTTTGTGGTTTCGAAATATGTGTGGTGTGATTTAGGTTTTGGTTGATTTGGGAATAATGTGAAATTGTGAAATTGAGCTTGATGTGGGTGGATTTGGTGAATTATGTGTTTTGGTGATTGACTGTGGACTCTTGAAAAGGGTTACAAGGCATTTTATATGTTTAGAAATTGAATCCTCTGTTACTCTATGGTTTTCATTGGGTGATACATTGGATGTGGGCACATCCTTATGTGCAAGGGGTGTACATATGGATGGTCTCACAAAGAATAACAGATTATTTATGGGAAATGTTCCTCTTAAATCTGGTTTTTAAAATTATCCATTCCCTTTCCCTTCTTCTCTTCCTTGCCCCTCCCTTACTAATGATTTTTCTAAACCTCTTTATGTTTCTCCAATGGTTCCTAAATATTTTTTTAAATGGTTACTTGGTTTTCAAATGAAATAAAAGGTAGTTTGAATGTGTTTCATAAAAATCATCCTATTTTTCACTTTGATATGTGTTTTGGTTACTAAATGGTATTAAGGACTTTCTACCAATTTTTTGCATGTTTTTTGTTTTCAACTGAATTCTTAGAAAGTTTTTGGAAATGGTTTGCAATTGTAAATATAAGGCCTGGTTGGTACTTTGTGGTGTTTGAAAAAGTTGTTTTAATAATCATGTGATCTGAAGGCCCGATTGGAACTTTTGAATGACTTGATGTGTGATAGGTACCTCTATAGTTGACCCTTTAGGGATAGGGTCATCTAATAAGTGGTGTTAGTGTTTAGGATAGAAAATAATGTAGTCCATTTGATCTACATGTGTGAGGACCTCCCCCACTCACTGCATATTATTATCATGGGATTCTTGGGCATCATCTAGAGGGTCAAGTGATGGTTTCTTATAGAACATGATTATATGGGTTGATAACCCCGAGATTTGAGGATATTCTAGGTGGTACGTGCCACTGTATTGGCTAGTTTAGAGTGGATAGGTGGTTATTGAAAATGGAGTTGCAATATATGACGATAGGTGAGTCTAAACTGAGTTCGTCCAGGGATTTCTTCTAAATATGTTTAGGAAATTCCCATGATTGTTATCTTTATAATCTATTTTATTTTTTCTCAACCTTATTTATTTGTGTTTTTAGCTTATGCATTCTTGCTCTGTTTTCTTTGTATTCAGCATAACCCCCTCCGGATCACCTTGTTATAATTTTTTTTGGTGTTGGGTTGGTAAAATTTGTTTTCTTAAAATGGGAACCTATTTCAAAATAGGAAAGTGGTGTATGCTATTTTAAAATGGGAAATATTTATTTAGTTACTTAAGTGATGAAAACCTATTTTATATATGTATTTAAAAATATATTTTTTTAGATAGTTTTGGGAATATAAATGTATGGGCTCTATGGTGATTACCTACTGGGTTTTTTATGATCACACCCTACTTGTGCCACTCAACATTGATATACCCAAGCAATTTTGAAGGTTTATGTTTCTGGTTCGGTTTCCAATAGAGGGGGTTGGTTTTGTGGATATTGGTGACCAAGAGGTCACCTAAAGATCAAGTTTTTCTTTGTTTTGGTTGTGGTTTGTTTTATTTTTTAGTTTTTTGTAGTTTCTGTTGTATCAAAAAATTTATGTATTTATTTTTATTCAGTTGTTTCTAGTTTATGTTGTGTTATTATTTTTGGCTATTTGATTCTAGTTGTTTATTGCTATAAATCTTTCCCACTATGATATCTTTGATGCCCAGTGCTACTCTCTAGATGGGGAGGATCAAAAATGCCTCTCATTGCTTATCACAGATTGGGTTGGGTGTCAGGTTGGATGGTAGCCCGACCTAGTTCGTGGCAGGGTGGTTTATCAAAATGTGAGAAGGAAGAATTTTCTTCCACTTTGACTACTTCAGAAAAATTATTCTTTGTACCAGTCGAATCACTATGTTTTTTACCCACGAATTTTTTTCATAAAATGAAAGAGTTCCTTATTTTTGAAATATAATTCAAGGAACCTTTAACTACATTTATTATTCCCACTATGAATTTTTTTTACCATCCATAACACCAATTCAATGTTTATTTCACATTAATTAATACTGAACATGGAAGTCATTCCTTGGATGATGGACCTATATTCTCATATATGTCATGTACGATTTTTTTTATTTTAATAGGATTTTTTTCTCAAAAGTTAACAAACTAGTCCAATCATTAGTGATGTCTTAATATCTGATTACCTGAGTGGAGCTTCCTTGGATTAAATTTTCTAGAGACATATGATTCAATTGAAATCCTCACACACTATAATCCAATGTTGGGTGTGGGAGATGGATGGTGATCTGATGGCAAGTGGTAACGTTTCAAGTCCTCACTCTCAGATTTGATATAACTGTGAATGCACTTCAGTTTTGTTTGGTTATTCATGAATGGGGCTCATAGTTGTGAAATTAATTAACACAAAATTTTTATAGTATTGAGACACATTATATTTACAATATAAAAATGTTATATATATATATACATATATATGTCATATGCACATTTTTTTATAAATTTAAAGTTCCATAAGTTATTATTATGAAGAATATATAATAAAAAATACTAGTATTAATGAAAATAATCTAATAACAATAATATATTATATTAAAAAATCTATTAAAATTCAAATAAATAAAAATTAACATCACATCATGATAATTAATAAAATGAGAAATATTTATAATGAAGTATGGATAAGCTTAAAAATAGAAAAAAATAAGAATGTATCCCTCTAATAAATTTTTTCCAACCCCATGTTCATATTACATTATACTTATTTTCATCCTATTTTACTCTAATTCCCTACTTCTATCTATCTTTTCCAACTTATCTCAATATCTTCCAATACATTCTCTTATTTTTAGAGACTTAAAATCATAACCTCTCACTTCACCAAATCACCACTCACACATTCCCCCACTTCCAAAAACTTCCAAATATAACCTCTCACTTCTCTTATACCCAAATATCTCAATCTTGTCTCCTAGATTCTCTAAATAAATTCCCTTCTTACAATATACTAGTCACCTCTAATCTCTATATATAGTGACCATATTCAATTTCGAACCTTATTTGGTAGCTCTAGTTGGTAAGTATGAATTAATTTCTGTATGAAAGGAAGGGGGTGAGAAATGGGTGGTCATATCCAAGCCTCATTTTCAATAATTCGTCCTTGAAAATGGAAATGAGATAAAATTCATGAATCATGTTCATAGAAGGGTTCTATTAATATAATTACAAAGTATAATTGGACTTGGTTATTGTAAAAAATAAGGAAAGTAGGTCGACTTCAATAGGGGTGAATTGAGTTCAAAAACTGGACATACAATTTTCACCCTTAATAAGATAAACTAATCAAAATATATAATTTATGACTGGATTAGATATTATCAATGTAAGCATACAACAAAAAATTAAATTATCATCAATTAAACAACCTAACTAATAAATAAATACAATCAAAAATTAAAATATAAGAGAAGAATAATACATAGAGTTTTGGATGAAAATCATTAAGGATATATATTTCTGACTATAGCTCTTATCAAGATAACTCTTCACATTTATCCTAAAGTGGACGATAGTTTAGAAAATGAAACTATAGTGTACAAGCACCTCACTAGAACTTCATCAACTTCACTCATTATAAGTTACATGATATTCCCTAGGAACTAATTCAATATCAAAGAATGGAATTAACTATTATAATGAGAAAACTAAAAAAATATAATAAGTCCTATCGTATAAAATAAATTAGTAAACATGATAAAAAACACTAAAATCCTAAGAAATCAAATAAAATAGATGATTTATATAATTATGATGTTACGAATCTACATATCTGTTAATTCTTAAAGCTTTGCCTAATTTATAAATAGTGTTGTAAAAAACATCCCATTCTAATATATGATATCTTGGGGTTTGGTTGAAATAGTATTATAAGAATAAACATCTTCTAAGGAATTTTTTTAATGTGGATTCACTAAGTTCAGTTCATATTTATAATTCTTTAATAGTCAAGAATATTATTTCATTTCATCGAAAATTATAATAAAAAGATATAATCATCATAGGGAAAATATAAACATCAAATATCAAGTTAAATCAAACTCAGTATAAAGTGTACTGTGATTTTAAAAATAATGATATGAAATAATTATTCTTCTTAAAAAATCACCATCATTTTAAAAATCATAATATATGTATGTGATTGTATTTTTTGTATGAAATTGAAAGGAAAAAAACTTATTATAACTTTAGATAAATCTTCCTCTGAGTTTAACATCTAGAATACATAAATTCTCCAATCTCCCTAATCTCTCCCCCATTTCATTAATCTCTCCAATATTTCTCTCATTTCATTTTAAAAAACTACAAACTTATTAGTGTGAAAAAATTTTCTTTCTAAATAAAAGGAAAAAATGTAACATTTCTTCAATTTATTACCATTTTTGATTTTTCAAAAAGTACCATAAAAACTTCCTAATAAATTTAATTTTTTTCATCATTAAGATATGTAATGAATGTCAAGGTTATCCTTATTTACTTTTTCATTATTGATATCTTCCCTTTGGAAGTAATTTTTTTATCTCTCCCTTTGTAAATCCATCATATAATCTCCCTCCTTGAATATAAAAAGAAAAAAAAATTTCTCCGCTAGAATAATTATAGAAAAAATATTCTACTAAGGGAAAACTAAGGACTTAAAGTTAAAGAAAACTATAACCTTCCTAAAATTATTTTATGATACCTATGGATGGTCAACTTCTGATGAATATGGTTCTAGAAATTTTATTGAAAATATTCCCTTAACTTCCACTGAGATTACGAAGATATTATTACTCCCCCTTATCTTTTTAAACAAGGTTCTTTTCTTATAACCAATAGGAATGTTTATATGAAATCCATCATTAAACTATCATATTTTATCTTCTCAAAAATTCTTTAGAAAATATAGGTGTTATGAAGAAAGTAAACAAAAAACACCCTCTTTATCAGTGGATTAGGTTAAATAATGAATCTAAAATGAAAAGGGGGAAAACAACTCAACTATAAGGGTAAACAATAGGAATATTTAAAAGTAACTTCATAATACATTTAAGTAAATGTTCAAAAGGATTGTTCATATGTAATGGTAAGATAAACATAATTAATAGTAACAAGAACACACGTAAAATTAAACATTAAAGATTCATAAAAGTAATATTTTAAATCATAAATGGGTTCTATATGTAAGGGTAAAAAACCATGAATCAAATTCTACCTTATAGAAGTTAATTACTAGTATGCTCGGTTATCAAGGAAACTTAAATAGGGTGTGTCTTTTGAATATGTTCAAAATTAAAGTTATAATTTTCCTTTATCTATTGAAAATAATGAAGTATTTATATAAAAATTTAGCATAGTTCTAAATAAGTAATTTCCTTATGATTTTTGGTGGAATTTTTCAACATCAAGAGAATATAATACAATAATCATAAGGTGATCACTTCAAATTGATCATACCTAAATCATTTTTAATATATTTAAATTTATCATAATTTAATTTCTAATTTAAAATGTAAGAAATATGATCCTAGGTTCCAATAAACTAGAGAATAATATCTTTTTTAAGTATGTGATCCTTAAAAAAATAGTTTCGTATATGAATGTGTTTGTAAAATGAATGATGTTTTGGGTTCTTAGAAAAGAAAATAGAATTTTTTTTATCATAAAGTATTTTTTTGGGTAAAATTAAAATTTAAATTAGTTACTATGTGTTGCATCCACAAAAATTACACACATCAACTTTTAGTAAACAAATATTTAGCCTCAAAAATGGAAAGTGAAACTAAATTATACTTTCTACTGGACCAAGAGACTAAATATTTACAAATAAATTGATAAGTTCAATAATTACTCTTTTTATCCATTATAAAACCACTGATTTATATATTCAAATAAATTTTAAGAGAATACTCAGATTTGGAAGAATAAAATAGACATTGCATTGAACTACCTTTACGATAATGTAAGATCCATTTAATTTCCTTAAGATAATATCCTATTATATTAGTATGGAACCTAACACAAAAGAACATAGAGTACATAATATTTTCCTTACTATAATTCATGTATAGTAAACTTATGATAAACCCATTAAACAATTTTGGATAAATTGGTTTCCTAAATTAATCAAGAATATGCTTATAGGAGGTACCTAAAAAAGTATTAATACTAGAAGGATTGTCATAATCATAACACTTAAATGATTCTATAATGAACGTATATTGATTTAAGATAGCTCATTATAATATTTTTAATATATGGATGACAAAAATTAATTATTTTAACCCCTCACACTCTTCTCAAATTAACATTTAATATGTTCTAAAAAACCTTTTGCAAGTAATTTTCATGTTTAGGGAAAAAAAATATCATCGATATAGATTTTTATTACAATAGTGTACTTAGAAACATTATTGATAAAAATAGTGGAATATTCCATTACTTTAACAAATTAATTATCATGTAAAAAATCATAATAATATACCATACCGAAAACTTGGGACTTGTTAAAGTCCATAGAGTGTTCTGTTATGTTTTAAAACATGTTATAGTAAATTGATGTCTTTAAAATTATGAGGTTGTTTAATATATACTTACTCTTGTATAAAACTATTGAATAAGTAAATAATTACAACCATTTGAAATAAAGTAAAGTTCATATGAGTTGTGAAGGAAAATATAATTCCAATAGATTCAAGTCTAGTTACCAGAGATAAAGTTTCTCCATAATCTCTTCCCTTTATAATATTACAACTCTTATAAATTAGTCTCGGCTTATTAAAAATAATTGTTCCACTTTCACCACACTTATTTTGAAAGTCTCAGTTGACTCTTTTTTCTAGAAGATCATTTGGGTGTTCAATGTAACATCCCAGGTAAATAATGAATAAAACATTTTCATATTTATTAATATTTACGAATTAAATATTAATTTTACTTTAAAGGGGTTGCTATATTCGATAGCATACCCGATACGCAACGATGAGTTCCTTTGAAAACTTACATTGCACACTAGTAATATAAAAATATTATTTTAAATGGTAGTTAACATGTACTCGTTGTATTGGAGGGAATGGATAGAAATAACTAAAACATGATTATATATGTTTTTTAAATGTTTTTACATTTATCCAATAAAAGATAACGGCTTAAAATACGGAAAGAATTCAATTTTAGGAATTTATACCCTAATTTTCACTAAAGGTTCACTTATCACCTTTTGATGGTGAATCATCATTAAATATAGTTTTGATCTCTCTTATACATTATATTGGACCAAATATAACTCTTTTTTAGAATCGGGACATCAAAATTTACTTTGTGTAAATTTTTGGTATTTTTTCGATAAAGTTCATTTTTTTAATGAATAGTGTAAAACATTGTATTTTAATTCAAAACCTCTTTTTAATCTAATTTATAAATATGATTAGATAATCGTTTTAATTGTTTTTTAAGTTCAATTAGAATATATTTTTACCATTTAATCCAATAGTGGTCGTTGGAATTAATTTCACTTTGAAATCGGACTTAAACTAGTGTCAATCTTTTGATACTCATTGTTTCATAAAAACACGCTATTTATCATGACAGCGGAAATTAATTATTAAATTAATTAATGTGACTTATATGTTTTGAATTTTTTAAAATATACTTAATTTTTGAATTCAGAATATCAAATATATCTTAGGGTGAATTTTTGGTATTTTTCTGAAAAACTTCAATTTTTGATGAATAGTGAAGCCACTAAGTGGTACTTATAAAAACTGATTTTTCGTTTAAATGAAATTTTACCACTTCTGTGTTTTGAATTTCAAAAATCCGACATACATGGTTGTCATTAAGAAGTAAAATGTGGTTCAATGGGATTAAAATAATTTTTTGGTGAATAGTAACTTATTATGTTTCTAATCGCGATTAGAGGTAATTAGTGTAGTTTAAGGTAAAAATAATGTTTTAATAATATGAGATGAGATTGACACATGTCCTACCCTTATTGGATGTGTCATGTCTGACCAATAAAATCCATGGGTCAACTTGGGGACCCCATGGAGCCACTTTGGTTGGGAAATGACATAAATACCTTTTATTTAATGTTAAAGTAAAAAATGACACAAACATGAAATGTTTTACTAAAACAATTTTACATGGGGTTATACAAGTCAGATTTTTGACTATAAATATTCATTATAAAGATAAAAATATTTCCTACATCAGGATTTTTTTTATAATTTTTAGAAATTAAATAAATTAAATTATTTATGATATCATGATGATGTAGCGATTACCTCATTAGTAAAGGATTTAAATAAAATGGAAAGATAATGTAAACTCTAAGACCTAAACATGGACAAAACCTATTTTATGGGTAGATTTAGAACCCTTATCACCTTATCCTCGAATTATATCAATGTGGGACCTCTTAAATCTTAATACCGTTTTAAAATAAAGTGGCTTTTCTTTACCTTCCAAGAGTGCCCCTCCTCTCCTCTTATAAAAGGCCCCCACCTCTACCACCTTACCCACACTACCAAAACCTTTGGCTCGGCCAACATCTGCCCATTTTGTCTCTCCACTTCCCTCTCTTACTCCTTGAATCCAAACTTTGGGCACAAGGCTTCCCAAGGAAGCCTTTGAGCTCAAACCAAAGGGAGTTACCCGATTTTAAGGTAATGTCTTCTTTTGAGTCCTTTTGTTTTATTTTGTTTCTCCAACCCCCTAAAATCTTTTTATTATTTTACTTTGTAACAACTATAGTATCCTCAATATACTAGGATGTTGTTATAAGAAGGATTCGAGCTACACTTACACACACCTACATCTAATGGTTAAAGAACATACTGTTTCCGTGGATGGTGAATTTCTGCCTCCCAAAACGATGATTGTTCAACATTCTTTTAACACCTTCAAAGGTGGCCATTAAGATGACACTATATTTATATATGATATATAATATGTTTATGTTTTCCTTAAGATTCTGTATTTTTAATTTTGGGCATACCTTTATGGTTTCCATTATGGGTAAACGCGATATCTTCATTTAAGGAAGTGCAGACTACTGCCCCCTCAAAGTGATTTGATTCGTTAATGCCATATGTGGGACGTATAAAGAATGGATTTAAAGTTATTATATATGATTTTATACTAGAATTATAATATACCTCTATATCATTATTATTTCTTTCCATTAAATTATGAGATAGAAATGAAAGTAGCATTCATGCGTACGTACGGCTTACCGTCTCCATGAACGGTGCATTTCATTTCTTATCCCCAAATGTAATGTACTATTATAAGTACATGTATATAATGGATATATATGATGAATGATACATCTAAATGATGAATATAATTATGGAATTAAAATATACATACCTCTCATTTAGTTTTAATTCCATTAATATGACAAAGAAATGAAAGTAGCGTTCATGTGTACGTACGGCTTACCGTTTCCATGAACGGTGCATTTCATTTCTTACCTCTAAATGATTATGTAATATTATAAATACATGTATATGCTGGATATATATGATATATATGATATCCAAATCAGGAATGTCATTCTGGATATAAAGAACCTTTGACCACACGAATAACATGTAATTGTAAGAAGTCCACTTTCGACTTAAGAACCGAATATCGACAAAACAAACATTATTAACTTAAATGGTTACTTAATGTTTATAACATGGAAATAAGTGATATAAAAGGAATAATGAACTTGAAAAAGGTTCTTAAGAAAATATAAATTAACTCAATTTTATTATTCAGGACGTTAAAGAACGATCGAGTCAAGTGGGACCCGAGGTAAGGGAACTTCTTAACCCAAATTTCTTTGTTTCGGTTGATCTTCTACTTCTTGTTTATGACATGATATGATTATGTGAGAAATGAATTTTGATATCCTGTATTTTATTTATACTTTCTTTATGTGTACTTATAGTGAATACACATAATTGATCTATTTTATTTACAAAATGATCTTGGTAAGGGACTTCGTCTCAATCTCCTTTCATTGAGGCATATTTCATTTTATACACAACTTTCTTTTATATGGTGTATAAACCCCTTTGAATTTTACTTTTATACTAAAGGAATCTTTTTCTACGAAGCGTTTTACAAAACAACAAAAAGGAATGTTTATTTTAACGTACGTAGTGACAACGACCTTTTCTGCCACCGCGAGTATTATTTGGTCTTTGGCTTCCTGAACAATCCGTAATGTTTTTTTTAAATGGAATAAATGCCATATACTATTTTATGTGTTTTGGTATTGAAAATGGTTTTTATAATGGATTTTTTTATGTCAATATATTTATGTGATATATTGTGATCAAAGTGTGGAAATTTTTTCTTTCCATTATATTTGTTTTATGTATTATGATTTTATAATGGTACTTGGACATTTGACGGGTGGTTACGTGATGAACCATATGACGGGTGGTGCCATGAATACCAGGACGGGTGGTTATATTATAACCTCCAATGCATTGGGTATGGAAGTCGGTCGTATGGCTATTCCATTAAGTATGTATGGATGTTGGTCGTATGGCTATTCCATTAAGTTATATGTGTGGAAGTCGACCATATGGTTATTCCACTTAAGTATGTTTATGTCCCAAGTTACCTTTATATGTTATATGTTCTTTATATGGGTTTTATGGTAATCCTTTGGTTACAAAAGGTTAAGTAATGATATTTTATTCAATGAAGAGTTTTTATTGCTTCATGAAGGTGAAGGTATTACATTGATAAAGTATACATGGTTTACGTGATGTTTGAAAAACTAACAGTTTTCATTCTTTGTATATCCCTTACTGAGCTTTTTATGCTCACCCCAAGTTTTTTTGAAATGTTTTTTCACAGGACTTAATGTGGAATAGGGTCAAGGACGGGATCAAGGGAAAGTCATGCTATATAAAACATGGAACTAGACATGTCTCTTTTTAAGAGTTTTTATTTTATTTTATGGAAACATAGTAGAAGTGTCTACTTTGTAATATTTTGAGATGTAATAGTTATGTCTTAATTCTCTAAAACTCTAAACCTGAAAAGATCCTCAATGTGAATTATTCATTTAATTCAATATTAAGTAAGGTTTAATGTCGGGGCCTTATATTCAACTTGGGTCAAGCCTTGTTCTATTTAAATTGATTAATCCCTTCTTGTATATAAAGTATCATACTCTCATTACATAGGGAATCATATAAAATTTTAAGCTCAAATTGCGAAAGGAATGAAAGATGATCACATTCATTTATTAAGGTATTTTATATTCTTACTGGTTGATCACCTTCATTAATGATATTTTAAAAGGGATGGTTATGTATGACCATATAGTTCCATGTTAAAAAGGAATATAATTCACCATCCATCCATTTATTAAATTCTATTATTATGGATTTTGGAATGTTAATTTTTGATATATGTGGTTCAACATTTTTAATTAAAGTAATGTGTATTTTAAACTTAAATTCGTAATATTTTCACAATCCATACATAATAACTTCACATAAGTATTAGCCTTATCAATATTTACATGTAAGTTTTCTTTAATAGTATCTGTCCATTTGTTGAAAACATGATATTCCTTATTAGCGGTGGAGTAACCAAGAAAAATACCTTCATTGACCTTTAGATAAAATATATGCAAGTTACATTTAATATTAAAAAAATATATTTTATATCCAAAAACTATAAAATCATCAAGTGTTAATCAAAAATATAATATAAATAATTCTTTTACTTGCATATTAGGGGTTGGTTCCAACTTCTATTTTTATTCCTTATATGTTTGTTAGTTATGTGTGTTTGTGGGTGGGGTGATTATATTGGTTGTTTTTCTTCTTAATTCCTTTTTCTAAGGCATTGGGTGTTTATTGATGGGTGGAAATCTAAGGGCCAATGGTAGAATTACATGTTCTCAGTTTGGGATTTGATAGTAACTATAAATACACTTCGGTGGTGTTTAGAACTTCAGTTTTTGGGCTATTTTGTGTGTTTGGTCTTCATTAGTGTATCTCAACAACTATTGTATGTATGGATTCCACCAATGATGAATTAATGTCTTATTATAATGATGAGTGGTGATGGACAATTGAAGACAAATGATTTCATTTCATAAGAATTTATTGACCCATAAAATTCCTACTCACATTAATTATGATAAGGATTCCAATATCATTATGAGTGATACTTTTATTTAAGATATTACATTAATAAATGATAATAAGAAACATTATAGTTCTATTCATTTATTAAAAATGTTATTTGAACATATTTTTATCAACTGGGACAGAATAATTATTCCAATTAAAATTATTTTTCTATTTAGTCTCTTGAATAACTGATTGAAACATGTGTATGTACTCAACATCAATAGTAGATAAGTAAATATAATAAAAAATAATAACAAATATATTTATGAATAAAAAGGAATTATAAAAATTAAAAAAAATCATTATTTTGAATTAATATTAAATGGTTTTACATTAGATTAATGATTATAGTGGTTTTATTATCTTTATCACTTTTAGATTTTTAAAATTAAAAAAGTTGTTTTTTTATTTTTATTTTATTATCATAAAATTTTTGAATTTAAAAATGATATGAATAAAAATATTAAAAGTATAAGTTTGTAAAATATTGGTTATAGTATTTGGAATGTGCGTGGGGCCTCATAGTTGTGATATTAATTAATATAATGTATTTATATTATTAAGATACATTATATTCACAATATAAAATATGTTATATATATACAAATATATGTCATATAAACAATTTTTTTATAAATTTAATGTATATAATTATAATAGGTAGTGCCATAAGTTATTATTATGAAAATTATTTAACAAAAATGATTATAATATTAATGGACATAATCTAATAACAATATTCCATTAAATAAAAATACTATTAAAATTCAAATATATCAAAACTAACAACACATCATGATAATTAAAAAATGATAAATAGTAATAAATAATGATATATAATCTTAAACATAGGAGAATATAAGAATGTATACCTCTAATAAATATTTTCCTACCCATTTTACATCTCACATTATCTTTCTATATTTCTATATTATATTACCCTAATTCCACACTTCTATAAATCTTCTCTAACTTTTCTCAATATCATCCAATACCTTATCTCATTTTTAGTGACATCAAACCATAACCTATCACTTCACAAAATTACCTCCAACAAATTCTCCCACCTCTAGAAAATTCTAACTCCAACCTTTCACTTATTATCTCTACCCATAGCTTCACTCAGTCTCATCTCAAGGATTCTTCTAGTATATCCCCTCCTTATAATACAATGGCCACCTCTCATCTCCACATATAGTGACCATCTCCAATTTCAAACCCTATTTTGTGGCTCCAGTTTGTAAGGATGAATTAACATCCATATGAATGGAAGGGTTGGGAAATGGATGGTCATACCCCAGAATCAGTATCAATCAATCATCCTTAAAAATAGAAAGAAAATAAAATCCATGAATAATGTTAATTTAAGTGTTCTATTAATATAAGAACAAAGCAGTATTGGATTTTTATGTTGTCCAATATAATAAAAGTATATCAGTTTCAATAGGGGGTAAATTGAATTCGATAACTCAACTTAAAATTTTATCCCTTGAGATGATAAACTAAAAAAAAGATATAATTTTGGGCCAGGTTAGAGTTCATCAATTTAAATTAAATGATTGGAAAATAAAAAACTTAATTTATAAAGAAATACAATCATAAATTAAAATATCATATTATAATAATACACCGAGTAAAGATGAAAGTATAAATACTTATATAAATGATATATGTTACTGATATTATTTCATATAAAGGGAAATATTCAATTTTATATGAATGTGATGGGATGTCTGGTAACTAGAACTATGGTGTACAACCATCTCACAATAACTTCATCAACTTAACTCATCAGAAGGTATATGATCTATACTATAAACTACTTTCATCTCATTGACTGAAATTAATTATTATAATTAGAAAACTAATATCATTTATAATAATGCCTCCCATATAGAATCACTTAGTAAACATAATAAAAAAAACACTACAATCATAATCACTCAAATTAGAAATATGATTAATAGCTTTAAGATGATATGAATATTCATATATCTCATTACTCTAAGCTAGAACTAATTTATAAATGGTGTTATAACAAACATCCAATATTGATATATGATATCACATGGTTTGGTTGAAATAGTATTGTAAGTAGAAATATCTTTAGATGAATGAAATTTAATGAGTATTCAATAAGTTTAGTTCATCTTTAAAAATTATGTATATCAATAAGATTACTTCATTTCACCAAAATTTATAATCATAAGATATAATATTCATAGAGAAAACATAAACAACAAATATCAAGTTAAATTAAACTCATTAAAAAGTTTATTATGATTTTAAAGTATAATTATATGAAATAATTAATTTGACTAAAAAATCTCCATCATTTTTAAAATCAAAAAAACATGCAAGATAATGTATATTTTGAATAAAATTGAAAAAAAACACACTTTAAATTTAGATAAAACTCCCTCTAAGTTTAACATCTAAATAATTTCATTATCCAATATCTCTAATCTCTCCCAAATTTCATTAATCTCTCTAATAATTATCTCATTTCATTTTACAAAACATCAAACTCATTGGTGTGACAAGAAATTCCTTTTAAATAAAAGTAAAAAAAATTAAAATTTCTTCAAATTATTTCCATTTGTGATAATCTAAAACAACCATAATCAAATTGGAAAAGAAATTTAAATTGACTCATCTTTAAAGTAGGTAATTAGTGTCAGGTTTATACTTATTTAATTATTGTTTATTGATATGTTCCCTTTGGATAATATTTCTTGAGATGTACCTTTGGAAAACTTTCATATAATCTCATTATTTGAATAAAAAAATAAAATAACCTTTCTCCCCCTTTCGTAAGGATAGAGAAAAAGAGAGTATAGTAAGGGAAAACTAAGGAGTTAAAGTTAAATAAAATTAAACCCTTCTTGAAATTATCTTCATATACCTTTGGATGTAATTCTTATAATTAATATTGTTTTAAATTTTTTTTAAAATATCCCCCTAACTTTTATAGATATTATCAAGAAAATATTCCTCCCCATTGAATTTTTCAAAAAGTATCTTCTCTTATACTCAACATGAATGTTCTAATAAAATCCATCATTGAAATATCATCTTTTATCTTCTCATAATTTCTCCAAAAAAATATATATTTTTTTTAAAATTGTTACCAAAACATACCCTCTTTCTCTGTATGGTAGGTTAAATAATGAATCTAAAATGAAAAAATGGGAAAATAACACAACAGTAAGCGTAAACATTAAGAATATTTAAAAATAACTTTAGAATACATTAAAGTAAATGTTATAAATGATTGTTCATATGTAAAAGTAATAGAAGCATACTTAAGAGTAATAAGAACACATATGAAAGTAAACATTAGGGATTCATAAAAGTAATCTTCAAAATCATAAAGGGGGTTTATATATAAGAGTAAAAAAACAAGAAGCAAAAGGTCCCTTATATAATTTAATTACCATTAAACTCAATTTCCATAAAAAATCCATAGGATGTAGCTTTTTAATATGTTCAAAATAAAATTTATACTTTTTATCTACCAAAAATTGTGAAGTATTTTTATAAAAAATAGCATAGTTATAACTAAGGAATGTTATCCCTATTTATGGTGGAGTTTTCCCCATAAGGAGAATGTAAAACAAGGATGATTTTATTACTTAAAACTAGTCATAAATAACTCATGTTTAATATATTTAAATATATTATATTTTATTGGTTAAGTGAAATTCTTATAATATTTATCTTTAGTTTGAATAAACTGAAGAATGATATCTTTTTTAAGTGTGTAATATTGAAATAAATGGTGTCTTATATCTATATGTTTGGATAATAAATGATTTGTTGGGTTCTTAGACTAGGAAATATAACTTGTGTTGTCACAAAGTATCATAGTATGAGTAAAATGCAAACTAAAATTAATGATTATGTGTTGCATCCAAAAACATTTCATCACGATAACTTTTATTAAAAAAGTATTCAACTTTAGTAGTAGAATGTGAAATTGAATTATTCTTCCTACTATACCAAGAGACTAATGCTTCACCAATAAATTTATAAGTTTCATAATTACACTTCTAATCCATTGGAAAACCATTGATGTCTTTATTAAAATAACTCTTAAGATAAAACTTGGATCTGGAAGAATAAAATAGCCATGTGTTAAATACCCTTTAAAATAATGGAAGATCCATTTAATTGGATTAATATAATATCATTTTAGATTATCATGGAACCCCTAAAATAAGAACAAATAGATGTTTTTTTGATGATATTTCATGTATAATAAACTTTTAATCACCCCTTTAAATAGTTTTGGATAAACTAGTTTCCTGGATTAATTAACACCATGCTTATAGGAGGTCCCTACTACAGTATTATTACTAAAATCATTTTCAAAGCCAAAACACATAATTAAATATATAATTCACTTATATTTAGTTAATATAGTTAATTCATGTCTCTAATATAAGGACCCATCCAAAAACATTACATAATCTTGAGTTTTAAGTCAAGAATTCATTCTCTTACATTTGAGAGTCTTTTTAGGTTTAGTTTCTTATGGAATTATTTCATAACTCATACATAAGAAATACCATAAATTACAAATTGGAAACTTCTAATTAGTTTCCATTTTTCCATAATATAAATCATTTAAAATAAATCATGATTTCTTTTCATGAAAAATATTCTTAAATTTAAACTAGACTTATTCATTTCCATTACCCATCCTTAAACACTATGAAAAACATTTTAAAAATATGGGATGAGAACAAAAAGCTCAATATGGGACATAAAAAAGAACAATTCTATTAGTCCAGTGAAAAACATGAAAACGCATGAAAAACCATTTCTTAAAAACATACCATTTCCTAGAAATGACATCATTTTTCAGTAAATAAAGTATCATTATCTTTCATTTTGAAATCAAACAATTTCCATGAAATTTCGTTAGAAAACATAGAAAATTATTGTAGTTTCCTTGGGGAATCATCTCAAAGAACACATAAACAACCCGTTAAAATTAGAATAAACATACAAAAAACATCCAATATAATTCTACAAGGAACATAGTCATTACTCAATCAATTGAAGTACACTCTGTGTGCACCTATCATATAATTTATAATTGGATCATACAAGAGATATAATGGGGTTAAACCCTCCATAAACAATGTATAAGGAATATATAATGATATAAAACATTTTATTATTTCACTTCTTTTATCATAATTTTTTTGAAAAAATCTTTTAATATCATATGTAAATCACTTTCATATATCAAAATACCCATTTCTTTTAAAAATCAATTTTTAATTTCAAAATACCATTTATTTTAAAACCCCCTTTTCAATAACAAAAAACCAAAAAATGAGTATGATTATTCTTTGAAAAAAACCTGAAATCATGAAAAGGAATCCAATATTCAAATAATGGTTACATCAGTGGAAAAATTCATTTCCAGTTTACATGTTAAAATAGAATTTTCATTTTTTTTTGTAAATAAAATAAAAAATTCCATAAAAATATTCATTTTTTCCAAAAACAAATTAAATAATGATATAAAAATCCTTCATAAAACTTATATTTTAAAATAAAATCATTTTTAAAACATATACATGGTAGAAAAGGGAGATATAAGTAAAACAACAAAAGAGATTTTTTTTAAAAGAAAAGTCCCCTATTGCTTTTAAAATATTTGAATCATAAGATAGATTAATGAATAAAATTAACAAAAATACCCATATAATATATAAATTAATGATATAAAATTTAAAATGGGCATTATATAAACCTAATAAAATAATATAGGTTCATAACATCAAAATATGCCTCAAAAAATGAAATTTAGACAAAGTCCCTTACCTTGATTTCGACTCATCACGTTCTTTGTTTATATTACAAAATAATAAACTTTTGATAATTAATTTATTTATTAATAAAAATTTTCATTTTTATAATTCGTTTTATTTAAATTATTACCATTCCATCTACAATTAATTAATCAATAAATTTTAGGTCGAATTTTTTGAAGATATTTGGATTATGTGTCAAAATGACTTTGTTAGGTTGACTATTGGTCTAAGAGGTATTTTTTCAAAATATAAAAAAATAATAATAAAATATTTATCATATTTATACATAAATTATAATTTTAAAACCAAAAATTAATTATTTTTATGGAAAAATAACTATGTTGTGGTCATGAAGACGGTTAGGCGTACATATGCCCAAGTAATGTTTCCATTTTTCAATGATCATTATATAAAGGAGGAAAATAATATTTTGTATTAATCTAATTATAGTAATGTAATATATAACAAATTATTTATTTAAATTTACTTTTATATATATCATTCTTTGTGATGTGGTGATGAAAAAAAGAATCACATCACTTCGTGGAGGTGGTAGTCCACACATACACAAATGACAGTATCATTTTTCAGTGTAAGAAATAAAATGATATATTATATTTTAAAAATGATAAATATTACATGAATATAATAAATATTTAATTTATAACACATATATTAAATAAATTTACCTTTATTAACTTCCATGTAAAGAGTTTATGAAAAATAATTGCAGTACTTCGTGAGGAGCTAATCTGTCGTACACACAAGCGACATTATCTTATTCCCCGTGAAATGGAAAGTAAGAAGGTATATATGATATCATAACACCATAATTATAAATATGTTAAAAATATCATATATATATATATATACTTTAAATCTATCATTAAAACAATCCTTGATAGGTGATAACAGAAAACGAATGACATCGGTTCATAAGGTAGTAGTTTGATGTACACAGAAATGATGATTTTTTAACCCATTTGATTAAAGAGGAGGTGGATTTAGGTTATTCCAATAAAATTTAAAAATATTAGTATATATTAGATAATTTTTTATTTTATAATCATAATTTAAGAATATTTTAATGAGTTGGTGAAGAAATAAAATAAATATGATCGGTTAAGAATGATACAACTTCTTCAGGAAACCTCCTTAGGTAAGAAAAACAATCCTTCATAGGATGGATTTATATTAAAAATATGGAATATAGGTCATGTTATTGATTTCAGGAAGATATTTTTTTAGGTACTTACTGATATAAAGTTATTTTAATGTGTAAAAAGGATAGGATAGGAGATGGCCTTTTATAAGTGAGGTGAAAGGCACACTTGTAATTTTTCAAAAGAAAAAGGTGTACCCACATTTTTTACATTCTAAAAGGATTAAAAATGGAACACTATATATAATTAAACATTATAAGGTCTAAATATGTATATAAAATTTAATTTATAAAAGTTTTTAGGTCACTTTAACCCTTATCATTTTGTTTTAATCTCATAGTAAATCTGTTTTTACCTTAACCACTATAATTAATTTTTACTATTGCACTATTCATTATGGTGAAAAGTTAAGTTGAAATTATTAGATAAAATACATTATTATGATTGTAAATATTGAATTAATTTTACCAAATTTAATTCATATAAGTCTAAAAATTCAATTTGAAACAAAACCCATAAACATGATGATAAAAATTGGTTTTCAAAAGTGTATTTTTCAAGAAAATGATGCATTTATATTAACTCCATGACTAATAATAATAATTTTCTGAATAAAAATTAATATTTATTGATATATATTATATAAATTTCATTTAAAACATTATTAATTATTTATTTACTTAATTAATTAAAATGTATTGACATTGATCATTTTAAAACAGTTTTAAGAAAACCTCATTTTTAAACCCAAAACAAACTTATGTTGGGTCGGAAGAAAGCGAGGAAAGAAATGATGGCAAGAGGGGGGTGAATTGCCTTTTAAAAAAGATTAACAATTTAAAAATCAAAGTTAAGATGCAGCGGAAAGTAAAGAGGCAAGACACAAGAAATTGATAACGGAGTTCGGCCAACAACCCGGCCTACGTCTCCGCTCCCAACTCAACCGTTGAGAGATTCCTACTGCTTGCTTTTCAATGGTTTTAGCAAGAAACCCACTAGGCTTTGAGGTAGCACTAGGACCTATTACAGCTTGCTTTTGGTGGTTAAGCAAGAACCCACTTACTTTTAATGGTTTAGTAAGAACCCACTAGCCTTTTTAACGGGTGAAGGCTAGCTCACCGAAAACTCAAGCCTTTTAAAAGGAAAGGCTTGAAGAAACCTCTTCACACCTTAATGGTGGTGTGAGAACCCAAAGAAAGGGGGGATGAGAAAAGTTTGGGGTTTGTAGGCACAAACCCAAATTTAAAGCTCAATAAAAACTAAAACAATAAAACCCGTAATTTGAGAAGCCTTGGGCGCCTTTGATTGGATGGAGATGTTGAAGGCCGCTTCCAAGCTTCTTTGGAGGAGCTCCTTGGATGTGGAATTGGATGGAGCACTTTGGGGTTCCTTGAGGTAGCTCGCCGGAGGTATGCCAAAAGATGAGAAATGTGTCCGTTGGCTTTGTATATGTTCCGGTTAGTGTCCGGGGCTTCCTTGGCCTTTATTTATAGGCATGGAACCCATTGGGGGCCTTCGGAGCCGTTGGAGAAGTCCTCGGAGCCGTTGGAGGCCAAAAGATGGTTGACTGGTCAAACCCAACGGCTAGTTTGACTGGGCTACCGGCTGGCCGGTACAGCTCCACCGGCTGGCCGGTGTGTGCAAAAAGGCATAGGATTCTTGTCCAGAGGCCACCGGCTGACCGGTACAAGCCCACCGGCTGGCCGGTGCCTTGGTAGAGAAGAAGAGTCTTGATCTAGGCTCTACCGGTCGACCGGTGGAGGAGCCACCGGCTGGCCGGTGGCAAGACAGTAGCAAACACTATTTGGGCTGGGTGCCACAGGTCGACCGGTGACAGAGCCACCGGTCGACCGGTGGAACCTGGCAGTGGGCAATCCCTCTGCCAGTTCCACCGGCTGGCCGGTGCTATCACACCGGTTGGCCGGTGGACTGAATTTCAGTCCATTTGATGTCCATTCTTGGGCCAACTTCTTGGCAACCTTGTGCCTTTCAATCAAAAACACTTCAAACAATGTTAGATAAACATGAAAGTGATTGTGATCATGAAAATTAAACCACGAGGGGATACGAGAGGTACAACAATCTCCCCCTATTTTGATGATCACAATCACCGAAACAATCAAAGTAAAATACTGAAATTAAAGACATTCTTAAAGGATAATTTGAAAATAAATCAAAGCATGATGAAAAGGATTCTCCCCCAATCAATCAAGAAATTTCTCCCCCTTTGTGATTATCAAAAATAGAATGGGGCATAAAACTTGATTGAGGGAAAGCGTTGAAAAACAAGATTTGAGATTTGAAAATCAATTGAAATTTGAAATTTGAATTGAAAGTTTTGAATCAAAATATGAAATGAAGATTTTGAATGAAAATTTGAAACCAAGTGTTGATATTGAAAGTTGGAATCGAAAATTTTGAAATTGAAATTAAACGGGCTTAATTTTTGAAATTGAGAGTTTTGAAACAAAGTTTGAAAACAATTTAGAAAGTTCTCCCCCTAAATAGAATCAATAAATCACCGGGGAAAGGAAACTATCTTAGGCCCGGAGAGACTCGCTAGAAGGGATTTTTCAATCCATACTTGTCTTGTAGCGGGTCTTCTCCTATAGAATTCATCCGAATAAAAAATCGATTTGGGCCTACCATACCGGGTGTTTTTGCAATTACATTCATATATCATGTGCCCGGGTTTTTTGCAATAATTACAAAATTTAAAACTAGAGCTCCCCCTTACAAAAACAGTTGGAGCATGGGAGGAGGAAGCTACATTGGTATATCCTAGCCCTTGGGTGGTTTTAGATATACGTTGGGAACCAAGCAAATTGTTCAAATTTTGTTCACCTTGGGTGAACTTGGCTAGGGTCTCCCTTAGGTCTTTGATGGTTGATTCCATAGAATCAACATTTGGAAAATTTTGGATTTTTAGGGACATCTCCTCCTTCTCTTTGAGAAGTTGTTCTTTTTCGGAGGAGAGTTTTTTGAAAGATTTTTTTAAAGCAACAAATTTGCACGATAAAGCATGAAAACCATTTTCAAGTTGGTCTCTAGCGTGTGAGAGTTCTTCATAAGATAAATGATTCAATGAATTAGAAGAACTAGAGGAGGAAGAGGAGGAAGATACCTCATGTTTTGCCATTAGGCATTTTTTACCTTGGTCGCTCGAGGAGAAGGAGGAGAAGGAGGAGCTATCACTCCAAGATGCCTTTGAAGCCTTCTTCTTTCCCTTCTTTTTCTTGGCCCTTTTCTTGTGAAGTGGGCAAGCGGGTACGGATTTTGCCTCGGGTTCTTGCTTTTGAGCGGGTTCTTGCTTTGGAGCCTTGCTAGTACCTTCATGGGTTAGCTCTAAATATTTCCAAATATCATGAGAAGATGTGCAAGAAGAAATACAATCAAAGACATTTCTATCTAACCCGCAATGAAGAGCATTCATGGCTTTTCCATCAAGCTCGAAGTTTGCAATGTCAACGGGGGTCCATTGAGATTCATCTTTACTAGAGAGAGTATAACCATGCATGACAATTTTAAAAATAGGATATCCAATGCTTTTAAGAAAAGTGGTCATGCGGGTTTTCCAAAAACAATAATCGGCTCCATCAAAGAATGGAGCACGATCCAAAGAATGTCCTTCGGGGGATTGAGAGGAAGAAGCGGTAGAAGCCATCAAAAAAAAATAGGATCTTTAATTTGAAACCGATTTAGGGAATTATTCAAACACGTCCTCTGATACCAAATGTTGGGTCGGAAGAAAGCGAGGAAAGAAATGATGGCAAGAGGGGGGTGAATTGCCTTTTAAAAAAGATTAACAATTTAAAAATCAAAGTTAAGATGCAGCGGAAAGTAAAGAGGCAAGACACAAGAAATTGATAACGGAGTTCGGCCAACAACCCGGCCTACGTCTCCGCTCCCAACTCAACCGTTGAGAGATTCCTACTGCTTGCTTTTCAATGGTTTTAGCAAGAAACCCACTAGGCTTTGAGGTAGCACTAGGACCTATTACAGCTTGCTTTTGGTGGTTAAGCAAGAACCCACTTACTTTTAATGGTTTAGTAAGAACCCACTAGCCTTTTTAACGGGTGAAGGCTAGCTCACCGAAAACTCAAGCCTTTTAAAAGGAAAGGCTTGAAGAAACCTCTTCACACCTTAATGGTGGTGTGAGAACCCAAAGAAAGGGGGGATGAGAAAAGTTTGGGGTTTGTAGGCACAAACCCAAATTTAAAGCTCAATAAAAACTAAAACAATAAAACCCGTAATTTGAGAAGCCTTGGGCGCCTTTGATTGGATGGAGATGTTGAAGGCCGCTTCCAAGCTTCTTTGGAGGAGCTCCTTGGATGTGGAATTGGATGGAGCACTTTGGGGTTCCTTGAGGTAGCTCGCCGGAGGTATGCCAAAAGATGAGAAATGTGTCCGTTGGCTTCGTATATGTTCCGGTTAGTGTCCGGGGCTTCCTTGGCCTTTATTTATAGGCATGGAACCCATTGGGGGCCTTCGGAGCCGTTGGAGAAGTCCTCGGAGCCGTTGGAGGCCAAAAGATGGTTGACTGGTCAAACCCAACGGCTAGTTTGACTGGGCTACCGGCTGGCCGGTACAGCTCCACCGGCTGGCCGGTGTGTGCAAAAAGGCATAGGATTCTTGTCCAGAGGCCATCGGCTGACCGGTACAAGCCCACCGGCTGGCCGGTGCCTTGGTAGAGAAGAAGAGTCTTGATCCAGGCTCTACCGGTCGACCGGTGGAGGAGCCACCGGCTGGCCGGTGGCAAGACAGTAGCAAACACTATTTGGGCTGGGTGCCACAGGTCGACCGGTGACAGAGCCACCGGTCGACCGGTGGAACCTGGCAGTGGGCAATCCCTCTGCCAGTTCCACCGGCTGGCCGGTGCTATCACACCGGTTGGCCGGTGGACTGAATTTCAGTCCATTTGATGTCCATTCTTGGGCCAACTTCTTGGCAACCTTGTGCCTTTCAATCAAAAACACTTCAAACAATGTTAGATAAACATGAAAGTGATTGTGATCATGAAAATTAAACCACGAGGGGATACGAGAGGTACAACAACTTATACTAAAACCCAATATAAAATTGATTCAAAACTAATTAATTATTTTAAATATAATTAAATAATACTTATTTTACTTAAAATCATATTCAAACATAATGGTATTTTTAAATAACTTAATTTATTAAAAATAAATGACATTTTTATAAAAATCGGTATTTTTCACTATTCACTAAAAATCAAATTTTTCTAAAAAATCACACAATTTTACCCTAATTTAATTTTTATATGATGATATAAAAAATTAAATTATGTTTTCAAATTTAAATTCTATAATTTATAATTTAATATTTTAAATGAAACCTTATAACAAAAGAGTTTAGTAAAAACTATTTCCTTTTTTATGGAAAAATTAATCAATATTCTTATAATGATATAAAAATATAATTAATATTAAAAGAAATAAAAATGGTTTATTATATTATTTCATGTGTTTTTACACTGGGATATTGGGAATCTTAAAAGTAATTATGTCTACTCATCACACTCATCTCAAATTCACATTGCATAAGTTCCAAAAAACTATTTGCAACTGATTTTCAGGTTGATCCAGAAATAATAACATTGACATATATTTGTATAATGATGGTGTCCTTAAATTTTTTTTATAAAAAGACTTTACTCTTCTTGTAATTTAAAAAATTCCTTTTGAAGTAAAAAATTGGAAAATCTATTATACTAGGCAATTGGGACTTGTTTAAGTCCATAGAGTGTTTTGGTAAGTTTTAAAACATGTTCTGGTAAATTGATAACTTTAGAATTAGGAGGTGGTTCAATATAGATTTCCTCTTGAATAAAACTGTTAATATATGAAATATTTACATCTATTTTAAATAAAGTAAACTTTCGATGAGCTGTGAAGGCCAATAGAATTGTGATCAATTCAAGTCTAGCTATTGGATAAAAAGTTCATCAATAATCTCTTTAATTTATATGATTATAAAAATTAGAATATAATATAGAATTATTGAAAATAATTTTCCATTTTCAACACATTTATTTTGAAAGACTTGTTTTACTATTTTTACTAGAAGATCATGTGGGTGCTCAACTAGAGTCCAAAACATTTTCTGTTTAAATTGATTAACTCTTCTTGAATATCAATTATCCAAATCTCATTACTCAAGGAATCATTTATTTATTTAGTTCAAATTTAGAAAATAATTAATGATTCCCACATTATTTTATTAAGTTATTTTTGGTTCATACCAATCCTTCATCATTACCAACAATATTTTCAATGTGATGGTTTTGTAATATCATCTAATTACTTGGTAAAAAAGAATGTCATTACCCATATATCAGTGTATTAAATTAAATTATCATAGATTCCAAAATTTTAATTTATGACATATTTGTTTCAACATCTATAAGTAAAATAGAGTGGGTTTCAAAATAAAAATTCATATTATTTTCATAATCCATACATCTTAACTTCACATAAGGATTTTCCTCATCAAAATTTACATGTAAAATTTCTTCAATGGTATTTTTCCATTTCTTAAAAACTTGATATTCCTTAATAGTGGTGGATTAAATAATAAAAATACCTTTATTGTACTTTAGATCATATTTATTATATTATATTTAGTATAAAAAAAGAACATTTTACATCTAGAATCTTTGAAATATCCCAGTTTTGGTATCCTTATATTCCATAATTTGAAAGGTGTTTTATTTAAAACCAAGTTAAGAAAAACTCTTTTAATAGTAAAATTGGTATTAAAATTGATTTTATCCAAAAAATACTTAGCAACGCTATATTCACAAAATAATGTTTTGGAAATTTCTTGAATGTTAGAAGTACTTTTTTTAACTACACTTTCATATTATGGAGTTCTTGGTGCTAAGAAATTGTGCTAAATTCCTTACTCCGCACAAAAAAATTAAAAATAATAATTTAAAAACTGTCCACAATTATCACTCTAGATACTAACAATGCATATTTTTTCATTTTTTTAACATAAAAATAGAACATTTTAAAAATGTGAGTGCATTTTATTTAAGAGAAATAAAATAAACAAAAATATATCTGGGATAATCATCAATTAATAAATACACATAGTGTTTGAATTTTATACATCTAGTTTTTGTAAGACTAAAAATATATATTTTCACTAACTATGTATGTTTGGAATTTTATATTTCTATGATAGCTTTAAATATCAATTTTTTTTCTTACCTAATTGATAAGAATAAAAAATTATAGAAAAATATTTATTATGTTTTAAAAGTTCCTTCACTAACCCTTTCCTATGAAGTTTAACAAATATATGAACTGTTAAATGTCCTAAAATATTTTGAAAAATCTTGCACATATCATCTACTGCAATAAGGCATGATAATTTCTATAAACTAAGGTCATTGAGGATAGTATTGTAAACATTATCATGTCTATTTCTAGACAAAACATTAACTCTTTTCGAACTTGTGATGGTGCATTTTTCATTACAAAGTTTAAGGTGTAACCTTCAAAAAATAATTACCATATGATAATAAGTATTTTATTAAATCATGTAACATAAATTATGTTATAAATAAGAGTCTTACAAAGAAATGAAATATCTCAAATTACGATAATTTTTAATATATGCATTATTTCAAGAAGTAACATGTCTACTCTCCACTTTCTATATGTTTAAGAAGTTGGACTTATATCTAGTCATGTACCAACAAAAACCTTTTTTCATGTACAAAGTATTTGGGTTTTCATTAATCATCCTTTTCTATTGAAAAACTAAGACAAAAATTTTGGTACCCTAACATTCTTGGATATTTTAATATTGGAAAAAAAATTCGAAACCCACATTTGTCCAATAATACAATGTTAGACAAGTTCTAGTTATCTAGAAATATATACTTATGTGTTATGAATGATTAAACCTTATTAAAGGAACAATTTTTTCTTTAATTTAATCCTATCAATTATTTAGTACATAAGGTTTCACTTTTTGGAAAAAATATAGTTGTACAAGAAATTTGAATTTTTGTACGTAAAACAGATTCTATAAGATTTATTATTTAGTCTCAATACTCTTAATATCTTGTTGAATTTATATCTACCAAAAGTAAAATTGTATAAAATATTTATTAGAATACTAAATTTGGACTATACTTTTACCACTAATTTTTTATTATTATTAGTTTAAATAGAAATAGATTTTGAATGTAACTCAAAAATACATTTACAAATCCTATCCTCAACTTTCAAAATATTTTCCTTAGTGGAATCATAGTAATTATTAAAAAAAATTATTTTTATTAACAAGGAAAGTCACATATCTATCCATATCTACAAATGATATAGAATAATCCTTAGTATTATTCAAAGAAAAAATGAATATTATAATCTATATATAAAGTTATAAGAGAATCAGGATTTATGGATCCCATGAAACACATTTCATTCTCTAATTTCTTTGTATAAAATCTAGTGATCTTTCAATTTTCATCTCCTTATGATCCACAGATATCATTGAAAGAAGGTTCTATGATTCCACTCTATTTATCTTTAATTCCTTCAAAATATTTTTTTCATTTTCTCTTTATTTATATTTTATATTCTCTTTCCTTCTTTTCCAAATTTGGACAGTCTGGTTTGGTGTGCCCATTTTTATTTCACTCATACCAAACTAAAAATGATGAGTTATTTTTTTCTATTTTTTATCCATCTAATTATTAATTCAAAAGTCCTGATTTCCATAAATCATATTCAATATTATTTCAATTTGATAAAATTTACCTTTAATAACATCTAAAAATCTTATAGTAGAATGGTGTTTTAATTTTTTTTCATATTAGTAGACTTTAAATTATTCAACCTAAAATATAAATATATGAAATTTGATTAAAATAAAACTTCATTTTTCACTTTCTCTTTCTCAGTGTCCAATATTATTCAATTATCATACTACATGAGTGATTCATTGAGATCATCCAAACCAATATTTTTAAGATGATTGGTATCTTCTATAATTTTTTTTAATAATCATTATTTCAATAGAATTTTTATAATCATTTCAATAAGTTTTTAATCTAATGATTCTTTATATCTAAGATATTATAACCCATTTACAACTATCATAATTCACTAGTGTATCTACATAACCGAATCTCTTAGAAGGAACTTAAATGCTTGATAATCATCTCTGAGCATCACTATTCTATTCTTAAGAACATTTTATTTTCTTATATGTTTGATTTCCAACCTAAAAAAAATTGTTAGTTATTTCTCATAAAGAAATATTACGTTATAAAATTATCTTAATTTAGAATTGAAAAGTTTTTTGGATTTTTTAATTATCTTGATATTCCAATTTTTCTTCATGAGTAAAGTAATAAATTTATTTCTCTGGAATCATATAATTTATTTTCCTAAAATAATAATGGTACACTCAAGTGTTTTTGAAAAATGTGTTCATATGATCACATCAATACTCACATCCACCTCCATAAAAATGGGTTGATGCCTCATATTATAATTATAAATAGTTGTTTTTGGTATCCATATAATAGAAAATAAAATATTTTTTCTTTTCTGAATGTTGGTGTAAAGAAACTGAAAATAACTCAAAAAAATAAAGTTAAGAGTAAGTTCTGAAAAATGTATAAAAATTGTATTAGGTGTAAATATAACGTGATAAGCTCTGATACCAAGTGTTTTCCTATATAATTAATGTATGGTAGCTTCAATAGGGGATTAATTGAAGTTAAAAATCAAGTTATAATTTTATACCTCAAGAATGTGCACAGATCTAAATATATAATTTCTAACCATATCAAAGTTTATCAATATAAAATCATAGTGCAAAAAAATGATCAAATATTAAACAAATTAATTGATAAATTAATACAATCAAAAATTAAATAATCATATTAAAGTAATACCTAAATTATTAAATGAAAATAAACATAATTCTATAATGTATATGTTTTACCAATAATAGTTCCTATCATGTAAAATATTCAATTTTATACCAAAACAGTGGGAGGTTCGGTAACTAAAACCAAGGTATACATGATCCTCACTGATACTTCATCAACTTATCCCATCAGAAGATAAAATATCCACATAAGGAATATATTAGACTAAATCCTATGGTAGCATACATATCTATAACTAAGATCCTGCTTGATCTGTATGATCGATAATAAGTCCAACAACATAAAATTTATGTAACAAAAAGTTCATGGGAAAATAGGTCCCTATCCCAGAAACCTAGTTGATCATAGTGATCATAATCAAAAAAATTCTTCACTATAGTTTCATCGATCCTAATGAGTGGAAAGAGAGATTATAATAAGAGATGATTCACAACTTCATTATGTAATGAATTATCATATCTATAATTCCTCGAATCTCAGTCTAATTTACATAAAATGTTGTAAAAACCTCTAAAGGTAATATTCTAGTTATCCAAGTTTGGTATTAATAGTATCAAAGGTAGTAACATATTATTATTAATTGAATTTAGTGTTTATTTACTAAGTTTAGTGCATCTTAATAATTTTCAAAAAGTTAAGAGAGTTACTTCATTTCACCATAACTTATTATTGGAATTTATAAACTATACACAAAAAAACTTAAATAAAAAATCTCATATTAAATAAAACTTAGTAAAAAGTGTACTATGATTTTCAAAACAAAGGATATGAAACAAGTCATTTGACTTAAAATGTTTATGTAAGAATTCAACATCACTTCATTCGACTATCACTCACTTCCTCATGTGTGTCTTGTATTTCTCATATCATGCAAGGTTAAGTGAGAAATATTAACTCATGTTTCATTAAATAATCATATTGGGTATTGTATCTCTGGCAGATAAATTTTATAATTTTTGCAATGGATATTTAATTTACTCTAAATTTTTTTTAACATGTATTGTTTTCCCCTTTTATCTTTTCCCCATACATGATCTTGAAAATTTATATATTTATTTTTTTGGGATATTTTTACTTGGAAAAAGTTTATTTAAACAAGGTGATCATTGATATTTTTGTTAGATATTTTATTTTCCTAGGTATCACTTTCTTGGCTATTCCATATCAATGTCTAGTGAATCATGAATCTATTACATTATCTTTGTATATTCTAATCATTTTTGAAGTTACAATGTTGTGATGAATAGATATTCCTATGTAAACATATATAGATATTTCTATGATCGTTTTTTATTAAGTAATTTATTATTATATCAAAATAATACAATATAATCATTAATTAAATAAAATTTATGTTTAATACATATACCATATTCCTATATTCATTAGTCATACTTTGTTTTAAAAAAAATTCAATGTCATTAGAAGTTTATATTCAAAAAATCATATTTAATCCTAATCTTATTATAGTTTACACATTAAAAAACATGATATATTTCTTGAAGATATGGAAAACTTTATTCTAATACCTAATTAATTTTATAAGATTTTAGTATAGTTAATTTATATTTTATACCAATTGAAGGTGAAATAATCAATGGTATGTTTTTATCTTAAATAGTTCTCCATATAAAAATCAATCCCATTCCATTTAACATGTATATATTTTTACATCAAGTTCCTCACAACACAGTTTGTGTTATTTCATGGTTTTTTATACCACATTGTTCTATTATTTTTAAAAATATATGATATACTATTTTACTTTGAATTATGAATTTCTTGTATAATAATTATCATATTTATTATGAATTGAAACACATTTTATGATGATTCATTGATGATTAATGGGATGTTAAAATATTTTAACAAACCCTTATTGAATGAGGTATTCATTATAAACATTTCTATAGACAAAATAAAGTTGTGTATTGTTTTATAACATTAAAAAGGAATAAGAATCAAGAAAAATCATTCATTCAGTGAAGGAATTAAATTTAAATGGATGTTTAAGTAAATTTTTTAGATATGGTTTTTCATTATCAAACTAAACAAAGCACTCTTCCATTCTTATAAAATCATTAACAATGTAGGTGGTTCTAGAATTCAATTTATAAAAATATTAACACTTATTAAAATATTATATTATTCTATTTGGATAGTGATTTCCTATGAAGTAATATACCTTTTGGTAGTTTCTAAGTTTTATCCATCAACCTAACTAATCAAGTAATAATACAGATCGAAAAAAGAGGCTTGTATAGTTCATTTTTATTTTATTTCACCACTCCCCCTCCTAGCCAACCATGGTGCTGGGTTTTTTATTTTTTTAACATAATTTTAAGAATTGAGAAGTCTTATAAAACCCATCAGTGGAATTATAGATAATTCCAAGGAAGAATAAATTTTATGTGTATTTAATAATTCAATCTAGATAAATATTCTCTCAAATAATAATATAGTTTATATGAAAATGTTAAGTTTTATGTTAAATTTTTATTAAAAGGGAATGGTTATAGAAAAATTTTGTGGATTTTATTCACACACAAAAATTAATTATAAAATTTCATTTTCTTTGTCATGATTTTGATTAAAAAAATTATGGTTAATTATAATTTTATTTCCATGTGGAAATTAATGTGTATAAAAATAATAACATGTTACAATGAAATGTGATAACTATCCAAAAATCACTACTTGAATTGGAATATATATAGAAAAAAACATGTAAATAATTTGGTAATTCATTACCACTTTTTAAGAAACACGTAGGGAAGGAGGGTGATAAGATATGGTTTTTATATAATATATATATATATATATATTTAAAAACCTAAATTCCAATGGTGGTGATGATTTTAAGGGACAACTTATAGATAAACCTATATAAGGTGGAGTGTAGAATGGTGGAGACACACAAGAAGATTTATATTATTGAATCATCTTATGTTGATTCTACCTCTCTTTCTAAATTGATACACATCACTTTATATACATTTAAATTTGAATATATTTCCATGGTCATATTATTTTTTGAATAAATTAATGATCTATCCATGGTGTTTAGATTAATTTTAGTGAGAGTTTTCCAGGTCATGCATCCTAGAATGGTGGTAATTAGGAAAACATTTTAACACAACATTTTCTTCATAATGTAAATAGTTATATTGGATGAGTACTTACTAGTGATACATATCATCAAAGATAATTAATATTATTGATATTGGTGATGTAAATAATATGATATTCAACACATAATGATATCCATTTTTAAGTGGTTGAATTTTTATTTTTGATGGCTTTAAAGATTTAATATTGTTGATTTGGGTTATATTAAGAGTATTTACTCTTCATATTTTTAAAAGGAACTTTCATACTCTATGATTTTTGAATGGTTTTTATGGGTTCCTATGAAGTGTTATTTATAAAAAAGTCTCATTTTGTTTAAAGTATAGGTGAAGATAGATTCTTGTTAAAACATGTAATTATCCCAACACAATTTGGATTTATAAGTATGTGTCATGTGTGGATGAGAAAAAATACGAACTTCTTATATGTATATAGTATTATATCAACACAAGTTTATATTGAAAACAAAAAAAGGGTGAATCTTGACTGAAAAACCTATGAAAGAAAACATTAAACTAGTTTATATAAATTTTGGACCTTCTTCTTATATTATGACTCACCATAATTTTTCAATCAGTATGGAAGGGATAGTTGTTAAAAGGTTTTAAATAAAAAAATTTGAATGATACTAGAATAATTAAAGTATTTTAATTAAGTAAGAATAATGTACAAGATTAAATCTATTTTATCAAAATATATGATGGGGAGGTTAATCAAGAGGCAACTACTCATTAGACTAGTAAAATATTGGTAGATAGGTGGTTAAAGGACTTAGGGGACTCATGATCAATGTGTTGGGAGGATTGTTAATTAAAGAACTCGGTTATTTATTTATTTAATAAATCACAATAAAATTCATATAAAATGATCTAACTAAATTTTCATTTTAATTCTTATGTTTCTACCAAATGGAATTCCAGTAACTGATTTATCAAACGATGGCACTCTAACTAATTTAATAAAATCCAGTGATATGATTATACAATGTCAAACAAAATATATTGGATTTATGAAGCATTGTAATGGAAATAAACTAATCCATATATGGATCAAGATAATTCAAAGTTCATATAAATATATTATTACCAATTCCCTTATAACTGATCTTGATTCTTGTGGAATTTTACCATTAGTGTTTTTTACAACATTGCCTATAAATAATTCTAAACCTCGATAATTATAAGAAAACTAGTATGAATTACTAAAATTAAATTTTGAAAGTTTTTTTCAAATTAAGGCTTTTTAATTTCTTATTACTAAGTTCTCTTCTAATTTGTATAATTTTATTTCTGAGTGTTTTATTCTAAGAGCTATTATTGTGTGAGGTTATCCTTATAAATTTCTTAGTATTTCCATTGTATTATTTCTACTCTCATGAATGGATCGAAGGCCTTATTTTTATTTTTATTATGGATAATCACCCTTTTAAGGGTTTAAGGGGAACCCCTACATAACCCGTAGGCCCAAGGAACAAGGCCCGACATGACCGCAATACATGACCCGAAGGCCCAGAGGCATACTATGCCCATTACATGACCCGTATTCCCAACCCACCAGAACTGCCCCTCCCCAGATTCTGCATCATTGATCACATATCTCCCCACCTTACCTTGATGATAGGATATCATTGCCATGTACAAGTTGTACGGTGCCTGTTCCCAATGGCGGTTGTCATACCATCTCATTCTTCCAATCCGGTTAGCTCTGCTTCTAGTGACTGCTACTATTTTCTTTAATCCTCTTCTAGGGCCTGCTCTATGTGAACTGGGCTACTCCATTATATCTGTGGTTCGAAGTCCCTAAGGCCTGAAGGCCTTTGATTACCTGAAGGCCCTGAGACCCGTAGGTGAAAAATCGATGGCCCGAAGGCCCAAATCAGGTGAATAGTTCCATCTGCTACAGTACAGAACAGTATTGAACTGTGCCTGCTATAGTACCTACTATAGTCCCTACGATAGGTCCTCCTACAATACCTTCTATAGTGTCTTCTATAGTACCATGGAAATTCGGCTCCACCTAGTTTTTAACCTGGGTCCCTTGGATGCCAAGCAGGAGCCCTAACCACTCAAGTGCAGTCTCATTGGTGTATTAGTTCTACTGGTCATCTAGTGTTTTTTAGTTCTTTTTAGGATATAAACATAGATAAAAATTCAATCATCTAATCGATGGATTCTATGATTGTGAATATAGATATCATGAACTTCTAGTTCTTCAATGTTTATATATAAACTGCTAGCAGTAGTTATAGTCAAGTTATCATGTGGATAATAAGAAAGACATTATAATAGGTAAAAATTACAGATACCATACAACAGGTTGAAATTCAAGGATACATCAGATCAGGTTTACAGATCTACCTTTCACTTTGGTTTAAAACTGAGGTGATAATAATATAATTTATAGGAGTATTTTTTTTAACTAATACAATATGTTTTGTTTTTAAACAACAATTGTATATTTTTTTCTTTAATTTTAGTTTATATAACTTAGTTAGTTTTAAATTTCATCTATTTTAAATCTTTCATATATATTTTAAAATACTGATCATTTTATTTTCATCGTGAAAACACTATTTTAATAAGATACTCATTTTAGTTACTCTAATGTTTGATCTCATCATCAATTCAAAAAACTAATCAACCTCTGATTTCATTGGTAATATAACAATTTGATTATCTTAGTACTTGAATAGGATGGGAATTATAATATTTTTTAAAAACTACAATTCAACCCCTCCTCTTGTATATTTGTTCACCAACACACCCACAAACAATTAATATAAGATGAGTCTTTACCCTGATTCTAAAATTTAATTTTTGACACTATTTTTCAAATTTTTGTTAGTTTATCATAATTTCAATTTATTTTCCATACACTAACCATGTTGGTAGAGGAAATATCAATTATCATGGAAGGATTACAAGTAGGAACACTCAAAAATTTAAATCTATCTAGATCACATATTTTTTATGGTGATGATTATGATTAGTGGGATGATAATATGAAATCCTATATGATTTATACTATAGTTTAAAACTTTATCATTATGATTGGAAACTAAAATTATCTAGACAAGGATGTAGTTGAGTTTTCATGTAGAGAAAAATAGAAATATCTTGTATAGTATAACGTTCATATACTCTATTATATTCTATAACTATGAACATATATAGTCAAATATCTTCATGTGAAATGGAAAATATAATTCATAAGAATCTAGAGATAACATGTTTTAGAACTATTAATGTTTTAGAAACTCATAGGGGTATTCTTAGAACTTTCTATAAATCATTTGATTTTATACAAATAAAAATGATAACAAAATTACATCAATTATTCATTAAAATAGTAAAACTTTTACAATCCACGGGTGGAAAAGATTTATCATAAGATCAACTCACTGAAAAGATTATCAATATTATGAAGAAATAATGGGATTCTAAGAGGACATCAATTGATGATACTAAAAATTTGAAAAAAAATTAATTCTACATTATTTAATCAGTAATTTAATAAATAATAATAGAATACTATGATGATATTCTAAATAATAGAAAATAAAATATGGGGTATCCTTTGCAACTACTTGAGGTAATCCGAATTCTAGTACTTTTAATATTTGTACTAACAATTCTAAATCTCTTATTTCAAAGAGAAAATTTAATCATTCAGATTCAATTGACTTTGAAGATAGAAATAGTGAACATACTAAAATTTCAAGAAGAATGAATAATATTTTAATAAATTCAAACTTCTAAAATACTCATAAAAAAGAAATGAAAGACAATAAAGATAAGAATGATTCTTTTGAATTTATATTCTATGATTCTAAGAAGCAAGGTCATACCAAGCCTGAATGTCCTAAATTGAAGAATACAAATAAAAAACCAACAACTCATTAAAAAATAAAGGTAAATAAAATCATTAAAGATTTAGATTATTGGAGTTCTAGTGAAAGGGAAACTTATTCATATAGCTCATCGAAATACAGTGGAACTAAAAGTCAGAAAATTATTGTATTCTACTCAAATATTCCAAGAAAGTAAATATGATACATATAAGAGGTGACAACAAAATCTCTAAAAATTTTAATCCTTGATTAAAAATTTACTTATAACACTAAATATGATTATTCAATTTCTCTAGAATATAAAAAGATTATCCATCGGAATTTAAAAAAATAATTCATCAAAAGATGAAGAATCATTACCTTTTATAAATTAAATGGCCAAATATAGTACTTTTATGAATCTAGTAAATAATAGAATAAAAAATATTTATGAGTTTACATAAGCTATGATTATCAAATATAATAAATAATTTATAAATTAACTTTAAAATTTTCAAAACTTTTAATATAAATAGATTCAAAAACTAATTATTCAAATGAAAAATCAATTGATCAAAAATTTGTTGATACAAAATTTGATGATTGGATTTTAGTTTATAAGAATTTCTTTAATCGGGATTTTTATGATCAAAAAACCGGTGAGGATAGTCAAAATTTGGGTTTTCAACTTAAATATGATGTTTTATATTCAAAGAAAAATTTATGAAATTTTACTTTCTAAAAAAATGAATTTTTTTAAACAAATAAGACCCTCTAAAAATTCAATTGGAATAAGTTATAATTCTGATAAACCACTTTTTAGTCAAATTATTATCTAAATAAAAGAGCACATTTGTACTAGATATTGAAGAGGAAATCACTAGAGTAAATATTGTTCATTTAATAAAGTTAAGTCTTTTGGTGGTTATAAAGATTTTATTTCATAAGAATTGAAGTAGTACAACATAAATGGGTTGGGATAATGTGGGTTACTAAAATTTTATTTGAGAATATAAATATTTCGAAACATATATGGATACCAAAAAGTTAATGTTAACTATTTTATGAAAAGATGTTAATTATCAGAAGAAGAAAAATGATCAATGGATAGTGGTTGGTCTCAAACTATGATTGGAGAAAAGTACAATTTATGAAATTCTAATATGTTGAAAGCAGGAATAGTTCATTTTAAATACAATAAACAAAGTTAAATCCTCAAAATTGATGATATTTATTTTCTTATAAAATATTTTATTTTAAATTTTTTATATGTTTTAGTAATTAAGCATGACCTTATCAGTATAATTCAGTTATATGATGAGTGATATCATGTGAAATTTTGGAATAAAAAATGTAATTTAAAAAGTTCAGAAGATAATTTCATTTTATCTACCAATTGGGATGAAACAAATTACACCCTAAAATTAGAAGAATTAAGTAATCAGGATTTTCCTTGGTCAAGTGCAACTGACGACTTATCTTGGTTATGGGATAGTAGGTTAGGACATTGTAATTTTTCGGAATTTAACTAAAATTTATAAGAAAGGACATGTTAGGGGTCTATAAGAACATAAATTTAATAAATCCAAAGTGTAATGACTCTAGTTTTGGGGATATAGTTCTTTGAATATTTCTATGTATATATCTAGATTTATCCTCAAATTTGGAATGGCGTTTGGGTGTCTTAGGATCCCAGAATTAATATATAAAAAATATTAATATATGAATGAGAACTTATGGTTTCAATGTTTCTAGTTTTCCCATTATTAAATAACTCATATGAGAAATCTAACACCATGGTTGATTATAGAATGTGGATTTTACCCTAGGCACGACCTAAGGTTGTCTGGTGTTAGATATTTCATGGGAGGTGACCGTTGGTAGGTGTGGTTAATAAAATAAATAAATTATTTATTTATTTAAATTAAATGAATTAACATAGCCTTATCCTTTATAAATACATCATTATGATGTTTCTATAAGGTAAGACACATAACCCTAGGAGGTTTAGAGGAGAGAATTCTTCATTGGCGTTGGAAAACTCTAGGACGTGGATTAGTGATTGGGTCAAGGAGGATCGAGAGGCAGGTAACAAGCATAGCATATCATCCTCATCATTGGTGAATGCGCTCTTCACCAAATATTGATCCATAATTTAGGTATGGATTTTTATTTTTTGTTTCCAAATATTTTATTTGATAATCATGTATTTTTATCTTTTTACCTTGATTTTAAATTACCCACCATTCACACGATCCTATTCTCCAATTTGATTTGTTTAAATTAGTTATCTTTGTTATTCCATTTTATCACCAATGATCCTAAACTAATTGATAATTGGTTAGAATAGCATCAGTTAATAATAATCATCACCTTTGTTGTTGTGATTTTCCCCTACTGTTCTCACATTCTTTGTCATAGGCCTATGAGGTTATGGTTCGACATTATCAGGGTGGGTATGAGCATGATCGAACCACTAGATACATGGTGATTTCATTAATTATGAATGGATTGACGGTTTGAGGGTGGATTGAGGTTAGATGTGTGATTTAGGTGATTATTCATGAATTTGGGATTTGAAGATGTAACGGGTGATGGAAAGTGAAATAAGACACATTAAAAACTCTCACACAGGTGATCAAATCTTGATTTCAGGCCACTGTAGGCTGGGAATTAATGGACAGAGATGACCCCATTTGATTTAATGTGGTCAAATGGTGAGAGTTTTGGTGGAATTATAAAATAATAATTCCATATAAATAACATGCTTTACTCTCTATGAAAAATCCAAATACACAATGTGAAGTTTTGAAGAACACATGTCGTGTAGTCACCTGGATGCGACAGATAGGGTTTCTGTTGGAGATAAAAATAACACTCCATGAAGAACCGACACATGTTTTGTGACCTTGTTCTAGTATATCTACATATACTCTAAGATTATATAAGAACATAAATATCCAGGCACATGGTCATAACTAGAGAACATGAACATGACCGTGTCACTACTAAAAATAACACTTTTATCAGCGCTAGAAATAGCTTTTAATAGGGATAAAAAATCATTGTTAATAATTGTAAAACTAAAGGGGATCCCTTTTATCAGTGATTTTTTAGCTCTAATAAAAGGGTTCTTTTATCAGTGCTTTTTGAAAATTACTGATAAAAGTCAAAAAAATTAAAAAAAAATAAAAAAAATAAAAAATTAGAGACCACCCCTTTTAACAGCACCCACCACCCCCCCCCCCCCCCCAAAAGCCCCCACCCATGCCCAACCCCACCCACCTACCTTTAACAGTTCCCTCTAGCCCTTTAATATTTCTATCCCCCCTACACCTACGCACGTGCCCCTGCCTCTACTTGGATTCAAACTTGAGACCTTCTCTTTGTGCGCCTAAACACTTTACCACTCCTCCATTTGCTTTTCTCTCCATTTAATGATATATATCTTTATATATATAGTTATATTTATTCATATATATTTATTTATTTAATTATTCGTATATTAATATCTATTTATATCTATTTATTTATGTATATATATAGTTATATTTTTATTCGTATATTTATTTGTATATTAATGTATATTTAGTTATATATTTATACATATATTGATATATATTTGTAAGATTAGTTTTAAATAAATTTATAAAATATTTTTGTGTGTGTGTGTGTGTATAAATAAATAAAGAAATACATATATACAACATACATACACATATATATATATATATTAGATATGTATATATGTAAGTATAATTATACATATTTATATATATTTACATTATTATATATTAATATGTCTATTTATATGTTATAACATATGTATAATATATATCACTTTTCTAAAACACACACACGCACTAATATATATATATACAGACACACACACACATTATATAGGTATATAAATATTCATATTTTGTATTTTAAAAAAAATGGACATTAGTTTTTATTTAGTTGAAGCTTATATATTAATAAATATATTTTATATGTAAATAAGTTTAATTAATTATTTATAAAATTAAATTTTTTAGGTGTGAATATATACAAAAAAATATGTATATATTATTATATATTTTATTATATATAACAGTACATTGCAAAAAATGATAAAATTTCAAAACCATTATATCAATATGATTGAAATACCTATGAATAAATTCATTTCCCACCAAAAAAGGGCAAAAAGATGTCCATAAATAAGCCTAAAAATCAATCAAATGTTACAAAATTAGGGTATACCGACTAAAAACTCAGTTTTGGAGGCCTTTTGATCCTTTTTTGGCCAAAAAAAACCTTGACTAGTGTCCCCCAATCATAATGGTTTAGATATCATTGCAAGCTTTTATTTAATATATGGTAGATCTCAAACGGATATCCAGATCAAAAGTTATGACCGTTTGATGTTTGAGTTATTTTTTCAACTTATTTTAGATCTTTTATTTATATACTTATTTATTTTATATTCAAATTATTATTAAATGAGTATTATTCGATAAAAATAAAAAAATTATTAATTATAATATTTTTTAAATTATTTTATATGTTTTTTACTGAATATATTATATATTAAGTTTAAATTTCTATTTATCCTTATTTAAAACACATTTTAAAAATTTATATTATATTTATATCAATATAAATATATTTACATATTAATATATTAATATATTGATTTTTTTTATTTTTTTATTTTTTTTAAATAAACCCTTTATCAGCACTTTTTTTAGCGCTGATAAAGAGTGCCCCCTTTATTAGTGCTTTTTTTAGCGCTGTTAAAGGAGTGGCACTGGGAAAACTCGCTTTTGTGGTAGTGAGTACTTAGACTCAATAAGAATACTCATACCTGGCCATGTACATGGGCACAAGCTGATGTACATGGGCACGAGCCAAAAGATCATAAAAGGCCCCAAGTGGATGATACACATCATGTTGTATGACATGGATTCTTAAGCCATGTCGAGGGGAGAACATGCCCTGGTGACAAGGTGAGGTCACACATCATGTAACCCCACATAAATAGTGTGTACTTCTCCCAGTAAATTCAAACATCTATATCTCCTTCTTTAGAACTCATATTTCAGCATGTTAGTATAATTTCCTAATTTTTTCACCATATAACATGATGGTATAATTATTTGTGGCATAAGAGATATGACAAGATATATTATAATCATGATGCTTCTTAGGTGATGGTTAACAATGGAAGTGATCAGGGTAAGATCATCATAGTGATATCAGGGTCAGTACTCTCTTATCACAGTAGGGCGTGGTTCCCCCATACTCTTTATGTAAGTAGATTCAGTATTCTCCCAAACTATATAAGGGTGTGTGTCCTCTATCTATGGAGTGTAATCCCTCATCTTGAAGATCTGGCATAGATTGAGTCCTCCATTGGAGTTGTGCCTCCCCTGGATGTGGAGCATAGTGGTGAGGATCAGTCCCATTCATAGTGGTTCCTAGGATGATATACATGATATTGGGATTTAGAGATGGACCTTTAGAGATATTGGTATACAAATTTCCCTTGGTTAGGCTATGGAGATGGAGATCCCCTTTCTATCTCATCTTGGTTTCTTTATAAGTATATATATTTGTTGGGTTTCATTTCCCTCTTACTATGGGTTAAGATAACTATTATTTTATCTTTCAATTACTCCCTTTATGATTTTTTTTGTGTCTTACTAGGTATGTATATACTCACCCCTACATGGGATTTTCCCTCATGTGTCATGTATTATGTATATGGTAGGAAAGTAGGTAGTGACATTAGTGGATATTAGTAATATTTTGGTTCATTGAACACATTCAGTGTTCAGTGGTGGAGATCAAAAGCCAGGATCACTCTATATTTCCTTTTTATAGTTTTTGTTAAGTTATGACTTAATTTCTATTTGGGTGTATATTTTCACCCTTTCTCATTATTTTATATTGTCATACTCTAATGTAATTTCCTATAGGTTATTGCATGCTTTCTTACACTACAAATTTAATGGTATTTTATTATCCCTCTACACTTTCTCATGGATATGGTTGTGTGTGTGCATACAGGTATATTAGGATAAAGCCTCCCATTATAGTTTATTCCTTCTTGTCATTATATGTTATCCCCTAGCCTATTAGGATGCAGGATTAGGGATATCACATGTGGCTTTCCATTAACCAGGATATCCTCAAATGGTTGTGTCATGATAGAGTGGTATCAAAAGAGTTCTTCCTCATGTTGGTATTGGAGTGGGACCCATAGTGAGGATTAGTTTGGAAACTTAGGGAAATTTTTTCAAAGTGTCTCAAGTGTGGATTTTAGGCTACGGAATCTAGTGTTGGTGTACAGGAGGACATATCCATTCACTAGAACTCTGAATACCAGTTTTTAAACTCATCATACTAAGATATTGGTTATAGGGAACCACTGGTACATGAATTATATAGGATTGAGTCCCACGACTATCCATCTTAAGTCATATCTCCATAAATATTCTCATGTAACTGTGGAATGTCATGGTCGCTTTCAGGATTCCTCCATAAAGACAACCATATAGGTTAATGATACAGGATCATCAAGATGATTCATTGTGTGATGAGGCCTCAGTTTAGGGGTCATCTCATGAGGTGTTTCCTTCAGGAGGGTAGGTAGCAATATCCCTACCTATTGAGCAACAGATAGACCCGATAGGGTATAATGATGATGTGTATAGGCTTAGCGTGTTATGTAAGTTCCAGTATCAGAGGAAACTAAGGTTATATATAAATATAGACCTGAAAGAAATAGATTAATGACTTGAGTAGGTGGTTAGAGTCTTCATGATTCTTCATATCCTAACCGGTCAAATTTTTTTTCTTGCGGCCATCCTTCTTCAATGGGTAACAGATCATTGGTGGTGTCTGGTGAAACAAACCCATGATGATATGATAATCACATGATCAATCATCTAGTAGCTATTTCTTAATGATTATTACCCCTAATTATTATGCTCTATATAGATTTAGGAGCATCTATATCTACATAAGGGTGACTTGATAGTTTTAGTGCATGATATGAGGTTCACTAACCTCACATGTTACTCCCTAGATATGGGGGGGTATGGTTTGTTTTTGGAATGTAAGTTTGATTGGGGTCTCTGTGGATACATTCATTCTAGATTAGTCCCCTTATGACTTCTAACCAATGTTATATTGTTAGAACAAGATCTGGTAATTGAGAGCTTCCTAGCAGAGGGACATTGGGTATTTGGAGCTAGTGGTTGACATCATGTGGTTGAGTCATCTACATCATATTACAAGTGTCAGAATTTAAGGCTTCAACAAAGTATACACACTTATTCTCAGACTCAGAAACTAGTATTTGAGGCCGAGAGATCATATATAGAATCCATCCAATTTGGTGGGGTTTCATGTTATACTTGTGATGGGAAGGGTCACTTAGAACATGATTTCCTAACCCATTGTGCTAATAAAGATAGGTATAAGTTGGATGGAACACCATGGAAGAGGCAGTTTCATGATCAAGAATATCTCAGGCATGGTCATGGTATCCTCAATTTAGGTTTTTCTGGAAGAGGATATGGTGTAAATCCAAAGGGAGGAGATGTTAGTGGAGGGTGACACTATGAGCTACTTCCATAACCACCACCAGGTGTCCCATTCCAGGCTCATGGAGATTGTGATTGGGGTTGCATGTAGCTACATGTTATGGAAGGAAATAACTATGCTACACATAAGATTATTCATGGTATAATCTATGTCTTTTTTACTTTTTCCCCAGTACTTATAGTCATAGTCCAGAGTCATTCCTTCATCACCCCATCCCTTATGTGAGATCTGGACCTTCCATCTGATCCTTTATCCATGCAGCTATGGATATAGGTTTCTATAGGGATCAATTCTTTGATATCTCATGTCTTATGATAGTGAGAGTTGGAAATCATAGGAGAGAGTTTCTCATGGGACCTCTTGTTCATTATTATGAGAAATTACGTATTCTTCTTTGGTATAGACTTTTTGTTTATGTTTTTGGACCAAATATTGTCACCGTAGATAATTTAGATGCTTATAGATAGATGGGATGATATTATTCTTTACAGGCGAGAGAGATCTCATGGATGAGAAGGTGGGTCTTTAGATTTTGAAGATGAAACCCATCACCCATAATTTGGTGAGTTTATTCCATGGTGCAGTAGGCCTCTTCAAGCATCTAGATTCCATTGTTAGTGGATGACTATATGGGCATCTTCCCTGATGATGTCTTAAAACTATCTTCATGGTGCGAGATGGATTTCTAGATTGATTTTGCATCCCAAGACCACAATAATACCATTTTGGCATATAATATGGCCATAACCCATCTCTAGGGGGAAAGGGTGTAGTTGAAGGACCTATGATAGAAGGGTTTCATTATACCCAATGTGTCCCCCTGGGAAGCTCTAGTTTTTTTCATAAAAAGTTAGATGATATCTTGAGGATTTTTATTGATTATCTACATCTAAACTAGGTGAAAATAAAGAAAAATTTCCCTTATATAAGAATTTATGACATCTTCAATCATTTTATATTTAAGAACTAGTTCTCAAATATCGATCTTAGGTTCAGCTCCCACCAGTTTAGTGTATGCAAGGATGATATTATAAAGATTTCATTTTTAGGCCACTATAGACATTATAAGTTCCTAGTGATTCTTTTTAGTGTGATGAATTCCCCCTTTATTTTTAAGGATCTTATGAACTTGATATTCCATCTATACTTTTCCTCATTTTTGGTTGTCTTCATTAGTGATTTACTCATTTACACAACATCAAAGGAGAAGAATGTGAAGCATACAAGGATGGTCCTAGAGGTAATATGAGAGAATTATATTTATGTTAAGCTCTCAAATTTCCAATTTTGGATCCTCAAGGTTCCCTTTTTAAATAATTTCATCTTTTACCATGGTTTAGTAGTGGACCCAGTGAATATTGATTGTAACACCCCGAGCTTCCATGATACGTTTCTCTTTCAATAATGCAATATCTTGCATTGTACGCAAGTTTGAGATTCTAAAAAACCACGACCAATCAAAATAGCCATTTTGAATAGTAATACACACTTTTTCAAATTATATATATTTTATATTTCAAAATGGACTTCATTTTTGGATTTGAAATATCGAAATTAACCTGTGTTGAATTTTTGGTATTTTTCTGAGAACTTCCAATTTTTTATAAATAGTGAAAAATACTTAAAAAAAACTTTTTAATCAAAAAAATTTATAGTGATAAATTATACTATTTAGTGGTTTTAAATTACAATTAGAATATATTTTTACCATTTTATCCAATGGTGGTCATTATAATTAATTTAACTTTGAAATTGGACATAAACAATCGTCAATCTTTTGATATATATTGTTTCTTAAAAACACGCTATTTGTTGTGACGACGGGAATTAATTATAAAATTAATTGATGAAACTTATATGTTTGGAATTTTGTAAAATATACATCATTTTTTAATTCAGAATATCAATTATGGCTTAGGGGGAAATTTTGGCATTGATTTGAAAAACATCAATTTTTGATGAATAGTGAAACCACTAAGTGGTAGTTAAAAAACTGATTTTTCATTTAAATGAAACATTACCACTTCTGTGATTTGATTTTCAAAAATATGACATACATAGTTGTCATTAGGATGTAAAATTTGGTTAAATGGGATTAAAATAATTTTTGGTGAATAGTAACTGTTAAGTTTAATTAATCGTGATTAAAGGTAATTAGTGAAATTTAAGGTAAAAATGATATTATAAAAATATAAAAATACCTTTACACTTGTCCTACCCTTATTGTATGAGTCATGGCCGACCAAGACAATCCATGGGTCAACCTGGGGACCCCATGGAGCCACTTTGGTAGGAAAATTACATTAAAAACTTTTTATTTAATGTTAAAATAAAAATGTCACAAACATGAGTTGTTTTACTAAAAAACATTTTAAATGGGGTTATAAAAGTAATATTTTTTACTATAAATATTCATTAAAAATATAAAAATATTTCCTACATGATGATATTTTTTTTATAATTTTTAGACATTAAATAAATTAAATTATTTATGACACCATGATGATTCAGTGATTACCTCATTAATTAACGATTTAAATAAAATAAAAAGATAATGTAAAATCTAAGACATACACTTGTCAAAAACCTATTGGATGAGTATATTTTGAACCCTTATCACCTTATACTTGAAATATATAAGTGTGGGACCTTTAAAATCTGAAACACATTATATAATAAAGTAACATTTCATGACTTTCCAAGAGTGCCCCTCCTCTCCTCTTATAAAAGTCCCCCACCTCTACCACATTATTCACACCTTCCAAGCCATTTGGCTCGGCCAACCTCTGCCCAAATACTCTTCCAACTTCCCTATCTTACTCATATAATCCTCACTTTGGTCATAATTCTTCCCAAGGAAGCCTTTGACTCAAATCAAAAAAGAGTTACCCGATTTTAAGGTAATGTATTCTCTTATGTTGTTTTGTTTTATTTTGCTTCTCAAACCCCCTAAACTCTTTTTATTATTTTTTTTTGTAACAACACAAATATCATCAATATACTAGGATGTTGTTATTAGAAGGATTTTATTTACACTTACACACACCTTCATCTAATGGTTAAAGAACATACTGTTTCTGTGGGTGGCGAATTACTGCCTCACGAAACGATGATTGTTCAATCTTCTTTTAACACCTCCCATGGTGGCCATTATGATGAAACTACTTTTATATATGATATATATTATGTTTTTGTTTTCATTATTATTCTGTATTTTTCATTTATGTCATACCTTTATGATTTCTGTTATGGGTAAATGCGATAATTTCATTTTAGGAAGTGTGGACTACCGCCCCCTCAAAGTGATTTGAATCGTTAATGCCATATGTGGGATGTATAAAGGATTAATTAAATGGTATTATACATTATATTATACTATAATTATAGTATACCTTTATATAATTATAATTTCATTCCATTAAATATGAAATAGAAATGAAAGTAGCGTTCATGCGTACGTACGACTTACTATCTCCATGAACGGTGCATTTCATTTCTTACCTATAAATGTTATGTAATATTATAAATTCATGTATATACTGGATATATAGGATATATATGATATCTACATAAAAAATATAATTCTGGAGATAATGGATATTCTACCACATAAACAACTTGTAATTATAAGAATTTTATTGTTGAATCAAGTACCAAAGATCGACAAAACGACCATTATTAACTTAAATGACTACATAATTTTTGTAACATTGTAATAAGTGATATAAAAGGGATAATAAACTTGAAAAAGGTTCTTAAGAAATTAGATATTAACTCTTGTTTATTATTCAGGATGTTAAAGGGAGGTCAAGTCAAGTCGGACATGAGGTAAGGGAACTTCTTAACCCAATTTCTATTCTTTGGGTTAATCTCGTACTTTTAAATTATGTCATGATATTATTATTTCCTATCTTGTATTTGTACTTTCTTTATGTGTAATTATAGTGAATAATTATAATAGATCTATTTTATTTTAAAAAAATGATCTTTGTAAGGGACTTCATCTCAATCTCTATTCATTGAGGCATATTTTGTTTTATACACAAATTTCTTCTATACGGTGTATAAACCCCTTTGACTTTTACATTTATTCAAAAGGAATCTTTTTATATGATGTATTTTACTATATGAAAAAAAGGAATGTTTTTCTTGTCATACGTATGCGGAGACAATGAATTCTCCGCCGTCGTGACCATTATTTGAATTTTGGCTCCCTCTAAGAGCCATAACTTTTTTTAAATGAAAAATAAATACCAAGTTTTAATTTTATTTTATTTTGGTATTGAAAATAGTTTTGATAATGTTTTTATTATATCAATGTGTTGTATTGATATCTTGTGATTGAAATGTGGAAATTTTATGTTTCCTTTATGCGTGTTTTATGTGATCTGATTATGTTATGGTTTATGATATGTTTAAACCTGTTCATATGAGGAATGCATTGGACTTAATGAGTGACGGGTGGAGCCCGCTATAGCTCCTCGATGCATCGGTAGGTCTCATGTGACAAACTAGTGTCTTGGCACGAGGCCTTGACAAAATATTATTTGTAGTCTTGGCACGAGGCATTGGCTACGTGGTTATGATAGTCTGGCATTATGCATTCCATCATTATGAAAGTGGTTATTGATATTGCATGCGATTATTTGACCAGTAGAATATCCATGTGAATAAGTAAATGGAATTATCTCATTTTACTTTTTCTATATTATGTTGAAGTTCAAGTTTAAAAGGATTTTGTTTTAGTTATACATTGCCTTAAATGTTTATGTTTATTTATGAAATCTTCCGCTATATTGTTATCCTTACTTAGCATCTGAGCTCAACCCTTTCAATGTTTTAATATTTTCCAGGATGTGAAGAAGTATTTTATGAATGACATGCAGGGTAGTCAGAAGAGGATATGAGTGTGGACTATGGAGACTTTGTTATTGTATTTTTTCACTTTATTATGTAATGTAACATTTATGAATGTATCTAGTGTTTCCAAGGCTACTAAACTAACCGGTCTTTCGAGACTTGATCTTTTGTGATCATGACAATGTTACGCAATAATGCACCGACTCTGGGTGACTGGGGTCGGGTCATTATAGTTGGTATAAGATGCAGTTTAGTACTAACCTTGGAAGATAGATTTAGAAAAACTCTGATTAGAAAACATAGCCATAAGATATACTTTAAAGATTAGTATAGAAGAACTTCATAGAATTTTGTTTTTGTAGAGATTTTGTGAGTTTTCTGAGCAATATATCCCTGTCTGGATACGAGCAGGTAGAGGCGGCTCTGGCACAGATGTACCTAGGGGTAAAACCTAAAAACACCGCTTTGAGCTAGACTCGAACGGGAACTGGTGCACGACAACGGGCCTTGCTGCACTCTTGGTTACGACACTCCTGGGGGATATGCTTAGGATAATTCTCATTTTATTTACAAACCATTATGAAGGGTTTATGAGTATATACATCCTCAAAGAATACTTTTCTTTTTATGATTATGTATTATATCTATAAACTGTTCAATTTATGTTAAGTGTTTTACAAGTATGAATTATGTATTTTGATTCATAAACTAATCTAGTTTATGCCATTGTTTATAAATGGAACCTAGTGGGAGGAATGGAAACCATATAAATGCATGCACTCCATGTAGGGATTGCCCTCCTGCTCAAGATAATTATTGTGGAGCTGGAGATACAACTGGTGCTGATCAACTTATCACAATACTGGGACAACTCACTCAGGTTATGAATAATAACCTTACTCATATGGAGCACCCTGATCCGCAACATGGATGATCAATGTTAGATCTTTTCATGAGGCAACAACTGCCAACATTTAATGGCGGTACAAATTCATTAGTAGCTAAGAAATGGATAAACTCCTTAGAGAAAATATTCCATGCCTTGGGGAGTAGTGAAAGGGAAAAGGTTATCATGGAAGTTTACCGCCTTACTGGAGATGATGATCAATGGTAGTCATTGATTCAAAATACAAAGGAATATGAATAAGTATCAAGTATGGAATAGAGGTAGTTTAAGGAAATTTTCTTAGAAAAATACTTTCCTCGTGACCATAGAGTAGATATGGAAAGGAAATTTCTGAGTCTGAGACAAAAGGAGGATGAGAATGTCGCAAAGTAAGAGGCCAACTTTACAAGGTTAGCGAGGTATGCTACAGATTATATACGTAACCCAAGAGGTAAGATTGATCATTTCTTTGATGGGTTAAAACCATTTCTCCGTCAAGCTTTAGTATCACAATCCTTCTCATCGTACGAAGATATTTTCTCGTGTGCTATCAAGACAGAAAAGGAATTCTCTAAGTCTTATGACAACAAAGTAAAGCAAGAGAAGAAGAGAACAGTGGAATAAGAGACAGATAAAGGGAAAAAGGGAAAGAAGGATTTTACATTATGTGATAATTGTGGGAAGAATCACCCCGGTGCTTGCCTAAAAGGAATGGGATTTTGTTATAAATGTGGAGAAAAAGGTCACCAATCTCTTGATTGCAAGGGAAAGAAAGAGGCTATCAATGTTGAATGCTACAATTATAGGGAAATGGGGCATTTTTAAAATGAATGTCCTAAGTGTCAGGGAAACTTACCTCAGAAAAGGCCAAGGGATCAGGGACAATCTTATGTTGTTACTACAGTTGAAGTGGAATAATTAATGTATTGGTGCTTTTGGACTCAAGGATTATATTATGGTTATAATAATAATGTGATATATATAAAAATTTTACTGTAGTACTTGTTTTTTCATTAATGTTTTAATATGATGAAGGTAATCATATTTTTAGTATGTGACAATAAGAGAAACTTTACTTTGTTTGGGGAATCTGATGTTACAATTGATTTTGGAATTTAGACAACTTTTAGAGAAAGTCTGGACAGAGGTATTTTGGATAACTATATTGGTTGGAATGGATAATTTGAACCTTGGATAGTATTGTTTAAGGTTAAAACATTTCTGAAGATTATTTTTGTAATATTATAATACTATAGTTTTAGAAAAAGGACAACCTGCAGGTTGGGGGATAACCCGTCGTGTCGGACAAAGCTGTAGGAATCGAACCCACAACCATAATGCGACAGGTCTTTATTACCTACCATAAGCCTACAGGAAGTCCCTAGTTATTACAAAATAGTTTTCCTAATCTAAATGGTATGTGGTAATATTTGGAACCTTATACAATTAGGATAAATTGAATATTTTTGAGTTATGTTACCATTTAGAGTGAAAGATGGGTTCGTGGTAAAAATTTATTAAATAATGAAAGCCTACATGACAAGTAAGTACATTTCCTTAAGTTCTTAGTAAATCTCTTAAATAAATTCCTCAATTTTATGAAAGGTAACTTAAAACAAAAACATTGTCAATTAACCTTTCCAACTGGGGATTCAATGACCGTTTAACCAATCACAAGTTTGTGATTTTCTTATGGTTAACTTTCTCCTAATCCTGTTTTCTACAACTCTCCATCAGACCTTGATGGTTTGTTTTTCCTCTATATCCATATTTTCATATAATCTTAGTATGGGCTATCTCGGGTGACCTGTGTACCTATTTTTTTTCTTTTAATGTTAAATTTTTATTAACCTTATTTCCGATGTGGGTTTTCCACAAAGGTATTTTCTATTTTCAACCTTTTTTTTCAAAGAAAATTTTCAAATTGGGAGGATGCAATTTATTGAAGGAGGGGAGAATGTAACACCCCGAGCTTCCACGATACATTTCTCTTTCAATAATGCAATAGCTTGCATTGTACGCAAGTTTGAGATTCTAACACACCACGACCAATCAAAATAGCCATTATGAATAGTAATACCCACTTTTTGAAATTATATATATTTTATATTTCAAAATGGATTTCATTTTTGGATTCGTAATATCGAAATTAGCCTATTTTGAATTTTTGGTATTTTTCTGAGAACTTCCAATTTTTTATGAATAGTGAAAAATAATTAAAAACAACTTTTTAAATAAAAATAATTTATAGTGATAAATTATACTATTGATTGGTTTTAAAGTACAATTAGAATATGTTTTTACCATTTTATCCAATGGTGGTCATTAGAATTAATTTAACTTTGAAATTGGACATAAACAATTGTCAATATTTTGATATATATTGTTTCTCAAAAACACGCTATTTGTTGTGACAACGGGAATTAATTATAAAATTAATTGATGCAACTTATATGTTTGGAATTTTATAAAATAGAAATCATTTTTGAATTTGGAATATCAATTATATCTTAGGGTGAAATTTTGGCATTGTTCTGAAAAACTTCAATTTTTGATGAATAGTGAAACCACTAAGTGGTAGTTAAAAAACTGATTTTTCTTTCAAATGAAACATTACCACTTCTGTGATTTTATTTTCAAAAATCCAACATACATGGTTATAATTAGGATGTAAAATGTGGTTCAATGGGATTAAAATAATTTTTGATGAATAGTAACTTTTAAGTTTAATTAATCGCGATTAAAGGTAATTAGTGAAATTTAAGTTAAAAATGATATTATAAAAATATAAAAATACCTTTAAACTTGTCCTACCCCTATTGGATGAGTCATTTCCGACCAATACAATCCATGGGTCAACTTGGGGACCCCATGGAGCCACTTTGGTAGGAAAATGACATTAAAAACTTTTTTTTTAATGTTAAAATAAAAATGTCACAAACATGAGTTGTTTTACTAAAACAATTTTTAAATGGGGTTGTACAAGTCATATTTTTGACTATAGATATTAATTAGAAAGATAAAACTATTTCCTACATAATGATATTTTTTTTTATAATTTTTATACATTAAATAAATTAAATTATTTATGACACCATGATGATGTTGTGATTACCTCATTAATTAACGATTTAAATAAAATAAAAAGATAATGTTAAATATTAGACTTATACTTGTCAAAAACATATTGGATGAGTATATTTCGAACCCTTATCACCTTATCCTAGAAATATGTAAGTTTGGGACCTTTAAAATCCGAAACTCATTATATAATAAAGTAACATTTCTTGGCTTTCCAAGAGCGCCCCTCCTCTCCTCTTATAAAAGGACCCCACCTCTACCACTTTATTCACACCTTCAAAGTCATTTGGCTCAGCCAACCTCTGCCCAAATACTCTTCCAACTTCCCTCTCTTTCTCATAGAAGCCTCACTTTGGGTAGATTTCTTCCCAAGGAACCTTTTGGCTCAAATCAAAAAAGAGTTACCCGATTTTAAGGTAATGTCTTCTCTTATGTTGTTTTGTTTTATTTCGCTCCTCCAACCCCCTAAATTTTTTTATTATTTTCTTTTGTAAAAACACCAGTATCTTCAATATACTAGGATGTTTTTATGAGAATTATTTTATTTACACTTACACACACCTTCATCTAATGGTTAAAGAAGATACTATTTCTGTGGGTGGCGAATTACTGCCTCACGAAATGATGATTGTCCAGTCTTCTTTTAACACCTCCCATGGTGACCATTATGATGACACTATTTTTATATATGATATATATTATGTTTTTGTTTTCATTATGATTATTTATTTTTAATTTATGTCATACCTTTATGATTTCCATTATGGGTAAACGTGATAATTTCATTTTAGGAAGTGCGGACTACCACCCCCTCAGTGATTTGAATCGTTAATGCCATATGTGGGATGTATAAAGGATGAATTAAATGGTATTATACATTATATTATACTGAAATTATAGTATAACTTTATATAATTATAATTTCATTCCATTAAATACGAAATATAAATGAAAGTAGCGTTCATGCGTACGTACGGCTTACCGTCACCCTGAACGGTGCATTTCATTCCTTACCTCTAAATGTTATGTAATATTATAAACTCATGTATATAATGGATATATAGGATATATATGATATCTAAATCATGAGTATAATTCTGGAGATAATGGATATTCTACCACATAAACAACTTGTAATTATAAGAGGTTTATTGTTGACTCAAGTGCCAAAGATCGACAAAACGACCGTTATTAACTTAAATGACTACATAATTTTCGTAACATTGTAATAAGTGATATAAAAGGGATAATGAACTTTAAAAGGTCCTTAAGAAAGTATAGATTAACTCTAGTTTATTATTCTGGAGGTTAAAGAGCGGTCGAGTCAAGTCGGACACGAGGTAAGGGAACTTCTTAACCCAATTTCTATTCTTTGGGTTAATCTCCTACTTTCAAATTATGTCATGATATTATTATGTCCTATATTGTTTTTGTACCTTCTTTATGTGTACTTATAGTGAATACACATAATAGATCTATTTTATTTAAAAAAATGATCTTTTTAAGGGACTTCGTCTCAATCTCTATTCATTGAGGCATATTTTGTTTTATTCACAAATTTCTTCTATACGGTGTATAAACCCCTCTGACTTTTACGTTTATTCAAAAGGAATATTTTTATACGATGCATTTTACTAAATGAAAAAAAGGAATGTTTTTCTTGTCATACGTATTCAGCGACAACTACTTCTCTGCCGCCATGACCATTATTTGAGTTTCGGCTTCCTCTACAAGCCATAACTTTTTATAAATGAAAAATAAATACCAAGTTTTAATTTTATTTTATTTTGGTCTTGAAAATGGTTTTGATAATGTTTTTATTATATGAATGTGTTTTATTGATATCTTGTGATTGAAATGTGTAAATATTATGTTTCCTTTATGCATGTTTTATGTGATACGATTATGTTATGGTTTATGATATGTTTAAACCTGTTCAAATGAGGAATGCATTGGACTTAATAAGTGACGGGTGGAGCCTGCTATAGATCCTCGATGCATCGGTAGGTATCATGAGGCAAACTAGTGTCTTGGCACGAGGCCTTGACAATATCTTATTTGTAGTCTTGGCACGAGGCCTTGGCTACGTGGTTATGATAGTCTGGCATTATGCATTCCATCATTATGAAAGTGGTTATTGATGTTGCATGCGATTATTCGACTAGTAGAATATCCATGTGAATAAGTAAATGGAATTATCTCATTTTACTTTTTCCATATTATGTCGAAGTTCAAGTTTAATAGGCTTTTTTTTATTTATACATTGCCTTAAATGTTTATGTTTATTTATGAAATCTTCCGCTATATTTTTATCCTTACTGAGCATCTGAGCTCACCCCTTTCAATGTTTTAATATTTTCCAGGATGTGAATAAGTATTTTATGAATGACTTGTAGGGATATTCAGAAGAGGATATGAGTGTGGACTATTGAGACTTTGTTATTTTAGTTTTTCACTTTATGATGTAATGTAACATTTATAAATGTATCTAGTGTTTCCAAGGCTACTAAACTAATCGGTCTTTCGAGATTTGATCTTTTGTAATCATGCCAATGTTAGGCAATAATGCACTGACTCTGGGTAACTGGGGTTGGGGTGTTACATTGATACAATGCTTCCTTGGGATCCACCTAAGACCATGTCAATTGTGTAGAGTTTTCTTGGGTTTATAGTGAATTATAAGTGGTTTTTGGAAAACCAATATAAGATTGTATCCTCTTTAACCTCCATAACATTGAAAGGGAATTTTTTTACTTAGACTAAGTAGTGTTAGGGATCCATTGAGGAGTAGAGGTTGACGTATACCAATGCTCATGTATTGAGGCTACCATAGAAGTCTATTGAGTATTTAGTGTTTTTAAATGCCTCTAGATCTATGTTCAGCTTTGTTTTTATGTATATGTAGGTAGTGATCATATATGAGTCAAGAAACTTCATACCCCAATAATATAACTATGTGACTCATTCCCTAGAGTTATTAGTGTTAGTCTCCTCTTTGAATATGTGGATGCACTATTTATGGGTGAGAATTTTTTTGTTTACTCATACCACTAGAGTATCATATAGATCTTTTCATAAATATATATGAACCTAATATAGGGGTTTTGGTTAAAGATCCTATAGTAGTATGACTTAGAGATATTCTATACTCCCAATAAGGGTAATTTGGTGGTATATTATCTTATTAGAAGGTCTCATTACCACTTCGTTGAGGAGGCCTTTGATTAATTGGCTTCATTGTAGCTGACCTTGGTGGAGGAGTGGGGTGCATCTTTTCTTTAATTTATGGGGGTAACTCCTCTGATTCTTCAGTGTGTGTGAGAGGCTTAGTTAGGAGACATCGACTGTGAGGTTTTACATGACCAGATATCCACATGAGATGCAGTATATGGATTTTATAAAAGAGGGGAGAACATCATCTTTTTTGGGGATGGACAGTAGTTCCAGTCATGTTAATTGAGGAGGTGATAATGGTGTTTCACACTTCCCCATTGGTTTTACATCCTGGTGTGGAAAATATATATAAGGGTCTTCAGTGGTAGTTTTGGTGGGCTATCGTAAAGTAGAACATTATTAAGTTTGTCTCTCGACATCTCACATAACAGTAGGTGAAGGATGAGCACCAGGTTTCAGTAGGTTTGACACATCCTATTGAGATCCTGAAGTGGAAATGGGAAGAAATATCCATGGAATTTGTGATAGGTATTCCATAGATAGAGAGAGGACACGATTCTATCTGGGTGATTATTGACCAACTTACCAAGTAGGTCTACTTATTTTCCATCTGAGGGTAGACATCGGTTGAGATTATGGAGAACATATACATACAAGAGATCATTTGGATTCATGGGGTACCCTTGAAAATCATATCTAATAATAATCCTTGGTTAATTTACCGGTTTTGGGGATGAATTCAAGAGGACTTTGAGACTTATTTGAGTATGATCATGACATTTCACCCCTAGATATATGGGAAAACTAAGAAAACTATCTAGGTATTGGAGGATACAAAGAGATCTTGTCTGTTGGACTTCATATAAAGTCGATAGGGTCACTTTCCATTATTATATTTTTCTTATAATAATATCTATCACTCTATTATCAACATGACGCCTTTTGAGGCCCTATATGGGAAGCCTTGTAGGTCACCCCTATGATAGAATAAGATTATATAGGCATATTTTATTGGGCCACATATGGTTTAGTAAATGATATATAATGTTTAGGTGATATATAGGTGTATGAGGATAGCCTAGAGAAAACAAAAATTTATGCAGATTGATATCATAGGCTCTTGCAGTATGATTAAGGGCACCATTTTTTCTTGAGAGTATCTTGATGATGAGGATTGTGGTGGTTTAACTAAGGATAAAAGTAATACCCAAAGTTTAATTGGTTTTTTGAGACCCTATAAAGCGTTAGTGGGGTTTCTTACCACCTATTAGTGCCCCCACTATTAGAATGAGTTCATGAATTCTTCCATGTGGTGCATTTGAGGAGATATGTGAATAACCTAATACACATGATTGACTAAGGTGAGATGGACATTGAGGATGGATCCACCTTCATAGGGTACATATTGGTGATCAACGATCAGCAGAAGAAGATCCTTCATGTATGGAATATTCCCTTTTTTCATTTTCTCTAGAAGTATATGAGTGAGTAGAAGAGCTCATGGGAGCATGATATCTAGATGTGGTCTCAATACCCCCATATTTTTGTATAAAATTTTATTTTCAGGATAAAAATACCTGAAGGGGGGATTATAATGACTCTTGCTTTCAATATTTATTCATTTTAATATTTAAATATATATGTGTGAATTTATCCTCAAAGTCATCATGATGTGTGGGTGTCTCGAGATCCCAGAATTAATATATAAAAAATATTAATAAATTCATTTTCATGCATCATTTTAGTGTTTCTGGTTTTTTGATTGTCCAGGACCTAAAATGGGAACTATGATACCACATTTGATTCTTAAACATGTGTTTTACCCTAGTAATTATCTAATGTTTGTCGACATTGGATTTTTTATGGGAGGTGACCATTGTTGGGTGTGTTTAATGAAATAAATTATTTATTTATTTACTTTAATTAAATGTCCTAACCTATCCAAAACATTTATAAATATGTTTTTTATGAGGTTTCTCTAGGGTTATCTGTATATCCCTGGTAGGATTAGACGATAATATTATTCATTGTCATAGGAAAATTTGAGGAGGTGGATTGGATATTGGATTGAGGAGGATCGAGTGGTGAGAAGAAAACATAGAAGATCTTCTTCATCATTGATGAATATTCTATTTGCAAAAAATTGGTTCATAATCCAGGTAGGGATCGTTATTTTGGGTTTCTACCCTTGTTATTTGATAAGAATGTATTTTCTATCTATTTACCTTGATTTTTGATTACCCACCCTTCACATGATATGGTTTTATAATTTAATTTTTTTAAATCACTTATCTTTTTTTATGTCAGGTTAGTGCCCATGATCTTGAACTTATCAATCATTAGTTAGAATTTCATCAACCAACAAAGACCATCACCTTTATTATTATTCCTCCACCCCCCTTGTTATTCTAATTCTTCATTGTCATTCCATGGGGTCACGAATCGATATTGCCAGGGTGGATTCGAGCATATTCGAACCCCCAGATTTGTGGCGATTGCATGAACGATGAATTTATCGGAGTCTTGTGGACAAATCAAATTTAGATGTAGGATGTGGTTGATTCTTCATGGATTTAGGATCCTAAGAGGTGACAAGTGATGGTAGGTGTCACAGTATGCACAATAAACTCCCATATGGGTGATGGGTTTTCGATTTCTGGTCACCATTAGTTCTAAATCAATGATAGTGGATGAAACCCTTTGATTTTAAGGGGTCAAACTATGACATTTTCTAAAAATTCATCATATTATGAAACCATATGAAAAAAAAGGAATTACTACCTACAAAAAATCCAACTACACGACATGTAGTCTGGATAAACACACACTGTTATTGGCACCAAATTCCACCTACATTCACAAATTTCCATCCTTGTCCAAACTTGGGCCACCATATGACTCGAAAGAACATTCCGAGATCACTAAGGATGGTGCATGAAAGATCTGAGTCATGCACACAAGATCGATATATATATGTTGAAGGATCTTGTGATCCCAATGTGGTGTATCAAAATCCCCTTTGGCTTAGAGCATGGAAACAGACAAGGCAAGTGCACACAAGAATTCAGGCCTATGTATAAGTCACTTGATCATGTGAAAACCTCTTCCGCACCAAATATGAAATCAAACTAGACCTTTTATGCTTACCTACCATGGATATGAAAAAATTTGTGTGTAAAAACTCTTATAAAACCAAAGTCTTATGTGTCGTCGTAGAAGGAATTCTCTATATATTGAACCCCCCCCCCCTCTTCAATGTGATCCTCTAGAAGTTAAAGTGACTCTCTGTTGCATTCAAGAACAATGTTCCCACGACATCACCCAAAGACAGAACCCTCAATGTAGAGATATTTTGTGATAGGTTCCCTATAGGTCCTGCTTTGAGTGTCCCCACAATTTTTTAATCCTCAACAACTTCATTCAACTAAATTCAGTTGCATTTAAAAGACTCCTCTTGCTTTCACCCCTGGCCTTGTGTGCAACCAAATCTTGTGCTCAATCCTAAATATTATATGAAAGACACCAATATTTTGTGCACCCCCACCATGAATATATGTTTCTTTACTCTACTTCAAGGCAACATTTCTAAGCCCTTATTTCATGAATCTCCCATTCCTTGCACACACCACCTTTTCACAACCTTCCAACCTTGTGTGCATTGATTTTTTGGTCCCTTATGAGGTGTCCTCAAAGACTTTGGTTCACGTGTTTCAATGACTCTTTCTTATCAAAATATGTATTATAATCCCCTATTATTTTCACCATAGGTATGCTAAAATGGATCTCATGAATGATCACTCCTTTATTCCATTAAATCCTAGAATAGATAATGACATGCCCCTCCCAAATGGGAATGATCTGTAGTTATGTAAGCCCAGGTGGCGAGGAGTGAGTCCCCCACATCTTCACAGCATGACGTAAAACTTCCTAGAACTAACTTCCTTATAACATGATGTTAAAATGTATTCTCACCCTATTCCATACACATGGGGTGCCACATGTGTGACCCTCATGGGATATCACTGTGGGATGACCATTCTGGCTTAGGCAGTTCCCATACGTAATCCACTCACACTTTGATAGGATGCTCCATGTATGAGTAACATGGAATGAGATCTTCCCCATATAGAATGAGATCCTCCTCACATGGAATGATATCCTCCTTGGGAAACTTCTATGCATAATCCCCACACCATCACTTATCGTCACATCTTTTGCAGCCTGAGCATCCGGTCTATTGCTTCCTCTTATTTCTCACACCGAGAATGGCTCATGTGGGATTAGAGGTTAGGAGTGACCAGGACATCCAAACTCTACTTCTATATACTACTTACATTCATAAGCTCCATCATATTCCTTTATATGGGAAGCTTTCATGTATAATCCCCAACCATATAATCTATTTCCATGGGCCACTTCCTCAGGTGTAACCCCCAGTGCCACTTTCTAAACTATGTGGGATTTGATTCCAATCCAATTGGGATACATAGGAAGTATCCCAAAATTATAAACCCATCATCCCCATCCATTCCATCCATTCCATCTAACACTTCATCCATATCCATCCTGATTTTACCCAAGATGCCACATCTCGATGAGATCACACCATCCACCTAGGAAGATCCTCTGTGTAATTCCTGGCCACTTTATTGTTTATTCTAAAAGTACCTAGCCTACTCCCATGCATAAGCTTCATACCACCCAACCAAGATCAATCCTCTTATGAAGGTAAGATTATATTCCTAACAACTATATAATACATCAAACTACTTGGTGTTTTATCCCTATCCTCCAAAAAGGGTAAGTATGAAGCCTCTCTAAGGTTCAATCGTGGCCAATGATAAACCTTGGTCCCCCCTCCAAGGGGTGTACTTCCATGATCCTTCTTTAAGGTTTTTCTGATCAACCTTCAGGGTGTGACATATTCCCTTCATATTACATGCCGCCTAGGTCCACCTCCACTAGGCATTCTAATCCCTCCATCTGGTAAACCTTTAAGGTGTTCCCTCATAGGGATATACCTCTTTGATTTGCCTCTATGGGGAATCCAAATCAAACTCTCCTAACTCTACAAAACATTAAACATGAAACCCATCTCATGATGCTACCTCATGCTAAACATGGTTGCCTGATGTGAATGAATTAGAATATATTCACCTATGGAATCAGCTACCTTATGATAAACGTGGGATACCAAAGTTTAAAAACTTAGAAGATATGTCTTTAGAATTAGATACTATATGATTGACATGGGATTATTTAGTTTCCACGCCTGACATGCCTCCATGCAAGTAACTGATGTTCTAATATTCATACATACCAGTGATGCCTAATATGACTACTCTCTTGAACAAAGATTGCTGCCCTATCAAGACTTCTTAGAATGTCTAGAAATGAGTAGTGTAATTAACCAGTTTCCACAAAGAGATGTCACCATGAATTATTTTCATGAACACATCTTAATCTATGAGGGATACCCGAACTAGGCATCAAATTTTAAGGAGGAATCCACATAAGGAGAAACCAATATCCCATTATCCCATTTCAATAAATGATTATACATCTCCAATGAAAGTGATGAATATTTCCTACCTTTGGAAAGTGGGAATGTGGGGTAACAAGAACCTCCAGCATGTGCATACCATGTTACGGATGTGTGGCCACATCCTGGTAAAAGAATAAAAAAATAGTGAACCCAGCATGAAACTCTTATCCTCAATGTGAGGACTAATACCATTTGATACATAAAAATATTATCATGTTACCAAATCTAGCTATCTGACACTTGGATCAACTAAGAAAATAGTGGGCTCAGTGTGGAACTCACCAGAAATTAGGGTAGATGAACATTAGAAATTCTGGTCTGTGACATCATCAATGTGGATATATCACCCTCTTCAAACCATGGAATATTGTATGACATTGGAGAATTGTGAATTTATTTCCTAATATCTATACTGATGGATGAATCTTCCTTCTTTTAAGGACCCAAGCTTTAGGAAACCAATAACCCAATTCCTACTAACATAGGGGTAGGAGAAGTGTCAACACGACAACCCCGAATAACCCCACCTCCACCATGAAATATTCTAATCCATCAATTACCAGAAACCCATTCCATATCTCACCCTCAGAGATCATTCATAGGATGGTGATCGATGCCCTCATACAATGGTACAAGTAGGAGGGATTCATTCTCATGAAAGATATGGATTTCCAAGACCTATAGGCTTTTGTACCTTTCTGACAGCACCACCACCAAGTGTTATAAAAGGAGCCATTGCTCCCCACTTTAAGGATCAACCACTTTGGGGTCCTCTACCTAGAGCAGTCCCATGACTTGTTCCCCTAAACTGAGTAGGTATGGGATACTCGAGTCACCTCTTCGATGACTACCACATGAGAGTCACCCAGGAGGGCTCCCACTAGGCCTTGTCACCACTAGCATTGACCAATAATTTGGGCCAAGGAATGGGTAGACTAAACCCTTTCTCCTCCAACCCTAATAATAATTTCTTGACACCAATGTTGGGTATAATCTCAAGAGGATTCCCAACAAGGGGAACCATCTTCCACAGCTCCTGTGGTACCTTCCACCCCCAGCTCATTCCTCCAGGTCACTTCCACTATATTAAAGGGAACCATCAATGCTCGGTTGGGATAAAGGCCTCAACTACCCCATAGGCTGGTTGAGTTGATTCAGTCAGCCACTGGCATCATCAGAATCCATCAGAGGTTGGTTTGTGATGATGAGATTCAGTACAGAGGTCATCCCTATACTATCACCAACCAAAGTGAAGGTCCTCCCCACTCTCACAATAAACATGGAGATCATAACCATGTTCCAAGTTTTGATCAAAGTGGATGCCCTATCCTCTTTATAGACACTCAATATGGAGGTCCTCCCCATACTTATGGTTACCAACATAGAGGTCCCCCCATTTCATAGACCACTAATGTGAAGGTCCTCCTCATGTAGTTCCCAACTCCAATAAAGACCCTCCCTGCTCCATCACCGATCAAGGTGGAGGTCCTCCTCGCTTTATCAAAAACTTGTATAGAGGTCCTTCCCATGAAACAATCAACCAAAGTAGAGGTCCTACCCACTCCTTGGACAATCAACATGGATGTCCTACCCATATTCCAACCAGTTATAGCAGAGGTCCTCCCTAAACTTTTGGCAGCCAATACAGAGTCCCTCCCTATTTCCAATTTGATCAATGTGAAGGTCCTACTCACACTTCAATCCCTCAGAGTGTAGATCCCACCCACTCCATCAGTGGTCCAAGAGGAGGTCTTACCCATGCCGATGGAACCTAATATGGAGGCCCTCCTCGTATCCCAACCTGCTGTAGAGGAGGCCCTCCTCATGCTATCATCCACCAACACGAAGGTCCTTCCCATGTTGAAGAGATTACATTTCATGAAGATTCATTTTATTTAGGAAGGGAGAACCGACGCCACTGAAGAGATAACTTTGAGAAGCACCAAGTTTTTTTTGATCTCGTTTAATTACCATACTCCAAAGTAGAATGTGATTCAATGATAGATCCTTCACCCCAATCATCTATATCAGAGCCTAGGGAAGGAGCTTTTCAGGAGAAGTATTTCATCCTAGAAGGTGGGTTCCAAAAAATTCCCAAATCCCTTCATAGGTAAATTCAAGTAGATGAAGATTTGGATTCCATCTAGGGTATTATAGTGCATTCATCCTTATCTTTAGCAGTTTCATTATCTACCTCTACATGAGATCATAGAGAGTGGTTCTTGAGTATGATAAGTGACAAGCATCAGGTATACCCATAGATGATCATTGTTTCCCTTGCACATGAGGTAGTAAAGATCACCAAATCCAATAGGGATGTGATGATTCAATCAGCACCACCACTATGAGATGGCCTAAAGTGTAGTTTCCAGTAAACTTATGTAGTGTCTCCTCCATCGGTAAGTTCCCAACACATTAATCCACATCCATTTCACTACTAGTTTCACGGTCAACACCAATCAAAGCTTGGGGAAGCCAAGAACCAAGACCCACTTCTAAAAAGGGAAGTTGATGGGACAGTCTAAATTCTGACCATCTAAATGTGGTTTTTTGGAAAAAAATTTGATCCCAACTTTGACATTCTAGATTTCCTCACATAGGACTGGGTCTCATGCTTTCTTCGGACTATCTGGGTGATGCACGTTCACCTTCATGACCATCAGTTGTTCTATCCAAGGATTCCAGAGCACTTTGATGACATCAACTGGAAATGTCATAGAGTTGATTTTGTAGCAGTCACAGTGGCTCCACATCCTACGTCGCCTAGCTACCACCGGACACTTAAACAAATATGCATCCATACAATTGTAGTGATCTGCAGAATCTTTGAAGGAGAATCCTTGCACAAGAAGATACTTGGTTTGGGATAGTATGATACTCTCCACTTTAGTAATATCCTACAGAATCATGATTCACCTAGTGATATTGAGTATACACCCCCAGCTATTGTCATGGTGAATTTGGTTGATATAATATTTCCTAAGGACAAGGACACTATCATATGATCTGAAGAAGATAATTGTCCTACTTGAGTATGGAAGTATCAAGTGGAACCTCATACAGGTGTCTTCGATTTTCTAGAAATGTAGGTTCTTGGCCTTGGATACCCCCTTAACCATTTCCCATTGGTAGGAATAAGAACAAGGTAAAAGAGATGTTTGGGACTTCTAAGCCCTCAAATCCATCTGATTTTGCACAGAAAACAGAGATTGATCTTACTATGGCTACCTTTAAACATCATATTTCATATCAAAAGAATATCATCAATTAGTTCCTTGATAAGCAACACCTAGATTATGGTGATCCTTAGTAGGATCATGTTCCTCCTACATTGGGGTAGTAGGGGTAGCCCTGGTTCCTTCTTGTTCATTTAACCCCAGTCGATCCTGGTGATCCTGTGTAGAAAAAAAAGGAGATGCTAGAACTTAAGGCAAGGGACCCCTGTATGTGTCTCCCAATCTGCCCGAGAAACATGAGAACCTTACTCGAGACCCAGTGTAATCTGCTCTGCAAGCTATGCCAGGATCTACCAAGTCTGATTACTGTGTTGATGAGTCTTTCAATGACTTGGTGGTTAGTAATCCTCACCAAGATAGGTATACTTTCCAGGATGATCTAAAATATACTCTCACTGCCCACTTTAAATCCCTAGAGACTCGAAAGGTGGCAATACCACCTGATGGAAAACCATATCCAGCTTGGGTGGATGATATGTGAGCACCACCAGACTTTGGGAATCTTGCTTTATCCCCCTTCAATGGGATGAGTGACCTGATGTAGTATTTGGCCCACTTCATCTCAAGATGCGGAACCATGTTGGGGAACCTAGAGTAGTAGGAAGCAGTCAAGCTCCAATGTTTTTTCAGACATTGCAAGGGTCTATGTTTTTATGGTATAACCAGTTACTCATTGTGCCCTGACTCAAGAACACTCACCAACTAATGACCTAGTTCCCCTATCAAACAGATTTAACTCATGTTCCTCAGTAAAAAAAGGGTTTATCAAATTCCCATGACATTCTATCCTATTTTATTGTAGAGCATGACTAGGATGATCTATTCATTCGTGTGGCGCATCAGAAAGTCATCGCTCTTACCACCTCATACAACAATGAAGATAACCAATGGGTAAACCACCTGACTACCAGTGATTCCACATAGGGACCTCCAGAAACCCCTGTAGTTGAAGAATCCTCAAATTGGACAACCCCTCTTTTAGATTTTTTCCATCATGGATCCCTCCCATTGTAAAGATCCGAGCATGAGAAAATCTATTATCATGCAGTACAGTTCACCCTCCATAGTGGACCCAACCTCGATCAGACTCTCAACAGATGTGATCCTGATTGAGTTATCCTCCATTTAATTCAAGTAAATGATATCCCCAGGTTATTCAAGAAGTTCATACCAGGTCTTGTGGTGCTCACTAGGTTGTCTTAAATCTCTCCCACCAAATTTGAAGGTTGGGATAATTCTGTCCCACCGTGGACCCTGATTTCATCAGGTTTTCCAATAGGTTCCATGTGTGTCAGATTCATTCTAATTTCACGCATTGACCTCTAGAGACACTTTATACAACCAAGTACTCTTGGCCCTTTGCAATATGGGGAATCAAAACCATGGGATCACATCCACTAGCAATAGCTCTCCAGTGCAGGTTCATTCTAACTATGACATATTTCTTTTCCAAGTGGGAAGAATTGATCACTCTAAAGGAATTAAAGGCTTGATCGGTTGTTGAATTCATGAGGACCAATATCATCCATCTATTTAGAGTCCCTCACACTATTCCCACAAACAAAGAAACCAAATTTCAAGAAGACGAGCTGAAGAATTTGAACACCAAGTATAGTGTCTGGTCCAACCATACTTCCTACTACCATGCATAGGAAAATGGATAGATTAAGGAATTCAACAAAACCCTATCCAATATCCTGCAGAAGATAGTGGGCTAGAACAAGAAGAGTGGGCCAGAAAAGTAAATATGACCCAAAATTCCACCCAGGTAACATCATATTCCCTGGTGTATAGAACAGAGGTAGTCCTGCCCATTAAGATACAGTTTCCATCATTCCAGATAGCTGTCTGTGACTAGAAGAGGCCAAAAAAATGGCAGAAGTATATCAATCTTAGTTGGAATCCTTTAAAGATAAAAGGATACAAGCCTTGAATAATCTAGATAGGTACCAGAATAAGATAAACATAGTGTTCAATAAGAAATTTTATCTTCACTCCTTCCCCCTGGGTGACGTTGTTCTGGCTCTCAGAAATCCAATGATACCCATTAGAAAGCTGCCAAAGTTGGAGCTCAAGTGGGAAGGGAATTACTTCATTCACAAGGTCTATCCCTATGGTGTGTACTCTTTGATCACTATGGATGGAGAGTGATTCACTCCTACAACCAATGCCAAGTTTCTCAAGTAGTACTTTGAGTAAGGATTTCTATCATCCATACAACATGACGTCAAACTGTGCTACCAAAAATCTTATCCATATAATGATAAAATGTGTAGCATTATCGTCCCAACAAGATGATGTTAAATTGTTCTCCCATATTCTAATTTTTATGAATTTAAACAACATGCTTCAACACCCCAATCCCATGATGTTAAATTAGGTGTATAATTCAAGCATCTTTACATTAAACTATGTGTGGGTTCTTCTTAGGATTGTGTTGTAAGATAATGGTACTTCATTGACCCCATTCATGTCAGGTTTTTAATGATTCTACACTACACATATCCACATTAGAATCCTTCAACAACTTGTTTCAATATTTATGACCTTAAAATGAGAGCTTAAGTTGAAGAGTAATGACTTTAAACTATCTAAAGGCCTTCTAGGGAATGTGTCATGCGGCATGGGCCTCTTAGTCCCTCTTTCATGTCGATTCATTCTTGTTTTACCCCACATATCCTTATGGGTTGGGTTTCTTCCTTTATGGTCTAAGCTTTAAGATCTTAAACTAATATCCATATTATGGTCCAAGCTTCATGTCCTTAAACTAAGAGCCCAAGACCTTCGAAAACTATGTATGGCTTGATTTTAATTCTGATGAGATACATAGTAATTCCAATATTTATATTCTCAGGCCCAACTGCAACATTTCGATTCCTTCACATTAGTTCATCCTTATCCTCAACTCATGAAATTAAACTGCATGGGATTTCAAGAACTATTCAAGGCTTGATTCCCATCCTCATGAGACACACAGTGATTCCTAGACATTTCGTCTTCGGGCCCAGCCATAAATTCACTTAATCTTTCATTATTTTGGCCTGAGATCCCTTTGGAAGTGTATGTCATGGAATGAGACATCTTAGGTCCTCATTTACATTAGGTTATAGTGGTTTCACCATGCACCTCCCCTTGGAACACATCTTCTCCCATCGTCCTAGCAACATGATGTTAAACTATTCTACCAATATAATAGCCATGCGATGATAAAATGTATAATGCCAATGTCCCAATCGTATGATGATAAAATGAATAGCACTATTATCTTAGTTGCATGAAGTTAAACTGTGTAACAACCACCATTCTATTCACATGATGAAAAATTATACAACTATATCACCTTCTATCCTAAGAGGATGTCACCCTTAGCGTCAGTAGTCTACCACACCAAGTAGAAGATCCATATATGGATTGATTCTCATTCTTATGGGATACATAGATACGTATGTATTTTTACATCCTGATCCATCTACCACCAATAAAAACAACAACAAAAAAGAAATTCCCCTCCTCTATGTACAGATCAAACCTACATAGGTAGATTTTTTTTCAAGAACTACATGTAGCACGATTCCAATCCTTATGGGACACGTAGCGATGCCCATACAGTTTTTTCTTTAGGACCTGGTGAAAATCCTAAAAACCTTCATCTCCTTGGCCTTATATTGTTCCAAACTCTACGACCTTAAACTTAGAGAAAATGTTCCATGTAACATGACCATAAAAATTTCACACCATAGTCCAAAATGTTTGACTTTAAACTGTATAAGACTTTTACTTGGGTTGTTTTGTGTGATATTAGGCCTCATAGGTCCTCATTTACATCAGGTATGTCAGGAAACCACACAAAACATACCCACTTGATACATTTTTCCCCATTATGGTTCAAACTCTATGACCATAAACTAAGAGTCAATGTCTTCAATGTGTGGCATTAAACTACAACCCTACCCAAAACAAATTCAATATGCCTCATGATAATCATGGGATACCTTAGTCTCCTCACAATAGAGGATTTAACCCAATGGTGTTGGTATCCTACCACACTATGTTCCATAACAATGTGTGCCTTGATTCCTATCTGAATAGAATATATAGTGATTCCTAGACATTTTGTCTCTAGCACTAACAATAGATTTATCCAACCCTTAGACCCTTTGTAAAACCCCAAGGTTTTAAAAATAAATTGAATCCTTGAAACTTTGTTTTAAGTATAGATTTATAACTAGCCTTTAAACTTAATTTTGAAACTTCTATGTTTTGAATTTTGAAAAATGGACATCTACATTTGTGTTCAGTAAGTTATTTGGAGTCTGATGAAACCAACTTCTTTTTTTGGGTGAATAGTAACATACCCTTATGAAAAGTAATATGAATAGTTTTATGACCCTAATAAATAGAAAATTATGTTATTATTTTATTTTCTAAAGGCTTTGATATAAGTACATCTTGGTTAATTTTTTTAATGTGATATAAAAGAAATTATAGTTTTAAAATTGTAAATTTTTGAATTAAGTATGATTTTATTTAAAATTAAATTAATAATATTTAGAAAATTAATTTCAAAAAATGAAGTTCATTTTTGAATTATACACATCAAGAAATGGTTAGGGTGATTTTTTTGGTATTTTTCTGAAGCAATTGATTTTTCAGTGAATAGTAAAAATATAGTTTTGAGTTTTGGTGTGTTAATGACATCATTAATGATGTAATAATGATGTAATAAATCAGGTATACTTGTGTATAGTAAGATAAGATTTTTGGTGTCCCAAGTTCCTAATACCTAGGGAAAATACAATTGGAAAGCCCATGGGTTTTCAAATAATACTAATGAGATGTCCCTAGGAAATTATTAAAATATTCCCTCACTTTTTCTATAAATACCAACCCATTCATTCAATAAATTAATTACCAATTATTAATAAACGAATATCTAGCCTAATTAACTTCATATTAGTCCACCCAAGGTTTTACCAATCACCCATGGTCATGACCATCAAGTTATAGGAGTTACTCTACAATGTAAGAAAATTCTCAATTTCTTTCTTTTTCCATTCAAGTTCTCTTTTAAGTGGTATAACTTTAAAGTTTCCATACAATGTTATTATTTTATTATTATTATTGATGTATAATTTATTATGATTCATTTATGGATGGTTTAACCTTGTACCCACTCGTTTTAATGTTTTCTAAACCCATTTTCCATAGCTATTAGGCTGACGGATTTTTGTAAGGGATTTCTCAATTATTCTTTTATTTTGAGTTCCTTTATTTTATTATTCTTTACTCATATACTCTTAACCAAGAGGCATTAAATCTCCAAAAATAATTTATATTCTTTATTTTCTCATGTTCATGGAAAATTCATCATCATTCTTATTCTCCTCTACCACTTATTTAAGGAATAAAAACATTGTCTGTGATATGTCGAATTACTGACATCATGGATGATGTAATTTAAATTTGCAATAATTCGTTCAAGTCTGGTCATGAAACCATTTGTATGGTTGAAAAGGTTATAATATATGTATTATTTTTAATCCATAATTCTATAATTCTTTTGTACTCATGGTTTCAATTTATAAGACAAAATGAGGTCATTATTATCAAAGAGCCACTAAAATGATCTAAACAAACATCATTAATGTTTTAACATATGAATCATACTCATATAAAAATTCAATATGATAAATGGTATAAATTATGGTACTAGAAATATGTAAATAAATTTCCATTCCAATTCTGGTGTTTCACTTCCAATCGACATGCATATCCATCATTAACCAATCATGGAAAACATGTAAAGAAAACACCCCAAAACAATACAAGGAACAAAATACTAACAAGTAATGGGTGAAATGATGTAATGAAGTAATAATATAAGATATTATAAATATGTATATGTTTTTTTAAGATATTAATAACACTCTTTTAACCATTATACATGAGTTTTACACATGTTTTATGTAAGAAAAACCTGAGGTAAGGGAATTCTTAACCCAATTTCCATTCTTTGGGTTAACCTTCTTCTTTATTCGTTATGTGGTATTAAGATTATTGGTGTGATGAATTTTTCTTTATATTTTGTTTATTTATAGTTTATACACATATCCTTTAAATTCTACTAATTCTCACTCCAATTATATTTTAAGAGACTTTCCTTTTAAAATCCTTTTAAATCTCTCTTTAATAATTTTCAAAAGGATTGTTTTTTTATATATAAGGAATGAGTAGTTTATCCTGATTTCAAGATACTTTATTAACATGATATGTTCCTTGGACATTATTTATGTTGGTTTGAGACCATTATAGCTCACGATATGTTTGTTTGATCCCCTTTATAGCTCAAGATATGTTGGGTTGATCCCATTATAGTTCAAGATATGATGGGTGAGCCCCATTATAGCTCTCCAATGCATTGGGTACTCCGAAGATGTAAGTTGAAAAAAATGTTATTCCATGTGTAAGGTTGAATTTAAGATAGATATAGTAAATATGTCCGAAGGAAACAACATGTGTATTCTCTGCATTCGAGTTTTTATGATTATGGGTTTTATTGGTTTTTATGTTATCACTTGACTAATGCTTTCTATCTTTATATCCCTTACTGAGTTTTATACTCATCCCATGTTTTTTTAAAAATTAAAAGGATTTAATGATGGGAAAGAGAAATAAGGTATTTGTGATGTTTGATATGGAGTGTTGTCAAAGAAATCATGCTTTATGTTTTAATGTTTTATATTTTGAAAAAGATGGAAACTTTTTTTAGTAGTATCCTCCTTTATTATTGTGGTATGTTATGTATTTAAGGTATCGTAATTATCTACAACTCTAAACTCAAAAATATCCTCAATGTATAATAATGTACATTATTAACTAAAATTCAAGAATAATTAACGTTTTATGGCCGGGTCCTTATAGTTGGTATCAGAGGATGGTTTAGATAACTTTTGGGGTTGGGATGATATTTAAAGAGTATCATAACTGATTTTTACTCTATGATTAGTTTTAAATGTTATAGAATTTAAGGATTACCATGTTACTCCATCTAAGTTATTTTTGTTCAGAATGATTGTCTGCAGGAGATACATGGAATCTAAAGTATGAAAGCACCAAGAGGATGATGTATGTCCAAATCTATAGCCCAAAATGGTGGGAATCAGAACCGAGGAGTTTGTTACAGAAATGGCTTAGTTTACTCAATCAATAAATGGTGGTGGTATCCATGATAGAAAGAAACATGATATACCACAAAGAAACATGTATTTTTTGGAGCATTTTATGAGGCAACATCCTTTACCATTCAGTGGAACCGATGATCCAGTGATAGCCGAAGGATTGATCAATGCTCTAGAAAAGATATTTGATGTCATGGGATGTTCAGAATGTCAAAAGGTAATACTATACATTTATCATTTGGAAGGTGAAGACAAACAATGGTGGTCTTTGGTTAAGAATACGAGATAAAGAGATAATCTTTACAGTCTGGAATGGGATGATTTTAAGAGTTTTTCCTGGAAAAATACTTTCCCAAAACTGTTCCACTCAGAATGGAGAAACAATTCTTATAACTAAAACAGAAAGATCATGATTTTGTGGCAACATATGAATCCAATTTTATAATACTATCCAGGTATGTACCATATTTTACTCAGGATTTTGAAAGTTAAATTAATAGATTTTACTCTGGTCTGAAACCGTTTTTGTGAAGATCTTTGGCCTCAAGAGATTTTAAAATCTATGAGAAGCTTGTTCATTGTGTTGAAAAAGTTTATATAGAGTTTACTGAAACATATATTCCCTGTGATGATAAGAATATGAATCATTCAGGTTGAAAATCAATGGAGAATAACTCGTTAAAGAAGTCTCGAGGTAAGAAAATTAATTTCCCGTCTTATGAAAAGTGCGGTAAAAGTCATCCTGGTGAATGTCTTGTAAATAATGGGAAATGAAACTGATGTGGTATTTTTGGACACATGTATCATGATTGCAAGTAAAATGATCTTAAAACTAATGAGAAGTTGATGGTGAGATGCTTTAACTAAAAGGAATTGGGTCATTTTTCTAATGTTTGTCTAAAGCTAGTTACTCAAGCAGGGAATCAACAATATTGGAAGCAGAAGGGTTTTGTAAAATCTTTTGCAACCACTTCAGCAAATTTTGAGCCTTCAAATGAGGTGGTATCAGGTACATTTATTGTGTTTTTTTGGATTTTTCAAATGTTTTTTTTGATTCAGGGTCTACACATACCTTCATTTCTGAGAAATTTTTAGAAAAATTAGGAATTCAACCTCATGAAATGAAACCAAATCTCATGATAAAAACACCTAGAGGAAATATTGTGTAAAAAAAATTATAAGTATCTGTCTATCCATATCAGTGGAAAAAATTAACCTGCAAACCTTGTTGTTTTTCATCTAGTAGAGTTTGATGTTATTTTGGGTATGGATTGGATTTCTTTTTATCATGATAAGATAGATTTTAGAGAAAAAGAATTTGTTTTTTAGAAATAATTTTAGTTTTTTTACAAGAATGAACCCATACCATTAATTACATATCAGGAAGATAAGAAATTGATAAAGGATGAAAATGAAACTTTTATTACTCATATTTTTAAAGAAAAGAGAACTATCCAAATTAAATGTGTACCAATGGTAAATGAATACCTTGATGTTTTTTCCGATGATTTTAATGGTGTTATTTCTAATAGAGAGTTTGAGTTTACTATTGACTTAGTTCCTGATGCTAATCTAATTTCTAAAACTCCTTATAAAATGGCCCAAATGGAACTTCTAGAATTAAAAAAGTAGTTGCATTAATTATTAGATAAAGGCTTCATCTGACCTAGAACTTCACCATGGGTTCTCTTGTCTTTTTTGTTAAGAAAAAAGATGGTTCAATGAAACTTTTCATCAATTATAGAGCATTTAATAACATTACTATTAAAAACAAGTATCCTTTGCCTCATATCAATGATTTGTTTGATCAGTTCCAGGGAGTGTAGTATTTTTCGAAGGTTGACGTAAGGTCAAGGTACCATCAGTTGAAAGTAAAGTATGAAGACACCCCAAATACTGTGTTCCATACTTGATATGGTCATTATGAATTTTTAGTTATTCCTTTTGGGTTAACGAATGCACTTGATGTATTCATGGTTCTTATGAATAGAATATTTCATGAGTTCTTGGATAAGTTTTTGGTTGTATTTATTGATGAAATTATGGTATATTCTGGAAGTAAATAGGATCATGAAAAACATATAAGGTTTGTTTTTCAAACCTTAAAAGAAAATAAACTATATGGAAAATTCAGAAATTGTGATTTTTGGTTGCAATAGATTTATTTTCTTGGGAACATTGTGAATAAGGATGAAATAATAGTTGATCCTACCAAAACAAAAGTGGTTAATGAATGGACAAGACCTATAAATGTTACAGAGATTCTTAGTTTTCTTGGATTATCATGTTATTACTGATGGTTTGTTAAAAACTTTGCACGGTTATCTAGCCCGCTAAATAAGTTAACACAAAAAGGGGTTAAATTTGTCTTGACATAGAAATTTGATGTTTGTTTTTAGGAACTAAATAAGAGATTGGTGAATGATCTAGTTTTGGCCTTGCCTTCCCGAAATGGTGAGTTTGTCATCTACAATGATGTGTCATTGAAGGAACTTGGTTGTGTTCTGATGTAAAATTGTCATGTAATTTCTTATGCTTCAAAACAAATAAAACCTCATGAGTTAAATTATCCCACAGATGATTTGGAATTGGTAGCTATGGTTTTTGCTTTGAAAATTTGGAGGCACCTTTTATATGGAGCCAAATGTCAAATATATACTAACCATAAAATCATGAATTATATATTCACTCATAAGTAATTAAACATTAAGAAGAGAATATTTCTTGAGCTAATAAAATATTATGATTTCACGATCAATTACCATACAAGAAAGGAAAACAAAGTGGCGGATGCCTTGAGTTAAAAAAAATCATGCATCATTAACCATGTTACATTTGGAACTTGATCCCTTGGTTAATGATTTGATGAATTTTGGATTAGAAGTTGTCTATGTAGGGAATAAATCTATTTTGTTTCAGGTTTCTATGTAGTCATCATTATTAGATAGAATTAAGAAAGCGCAGAAGGAAGACCATGACCTATAGAAAAAGGTAGAATTGGTTAAAATGGGTAAGTTTCCAATATTTAACCTTGATAAAGATTTTTTTTAAGATTTGGAAAAAGTTTGTGTGTTCCTTATGATTCCTAGTTGAATAAAGACTTGTTGTGTGAAGCTCATAGTTCTCTATTTTCAGTCCATACTGGTAGTACTAAGATGTATAGAGACCTTCGGGGGTATTATTGGTGGGATGGAATGAAAAGAGTTATTGCTGATTTTACTGTGAAATGCTTGACATGTCAATAGGTTAAAATAGAGTGGCAGTTACCAAAGGGGATGCTTCATCCTTTTCCAATGCCAGAGTGGAAATGGGAGAATGTATCCATGGACTTTGTGGTGGTATTACCAAAGACTTATTGAGGTAACAATGAGATTTGGGTTACTGTTGATAAGCTGACAAAATCTGCACATTTTCTTTCTATTCGGGATACAATGTATTTGGATCAGCTTTCTTGATTGTACCTCAAAGATATTTTCAGGCTACATGGAGTTCCTCTTTCCATTGTATCTGACTAGGATCCCAGGATCACTTTTAACTTTTGGATGGGACTTCAGTAGTCATTGGGAACATAGTTAAATTTCAGTATAGTTTTTCCTGTTAAATTAGATGGGCTGTCAGAATGAAAGATTTAGACCTTGAAGGATATGCTTTGAGCTTTTTTAATGGACTACCATGGAAGTTGGGACCAACACCTTTCTTTGGTTGAGTTTTCTTATAATAATTGTTTTTATTCCAATATACAGATGACACCTTTTGAGACATTGTATGGGAAGCGGTGTGGAACTCCATCTTTTTGGGATGAAGTTGGGGAAATGATGTTAATGGGACCAGAATTAGTAGAGAAGTGGTTGAGAAAGTGAAAATGATTCAGTATCACATAAGGACAAATCACAGAAGGTAGAAAAGTTATGCAGATAATATAAGTAAAGAATTCTCTTTCGAGGTAGGTGACCATGTTTTCCTTAAAATCTCTCCTTGGAAAACTGTGCTGTGTTTTGGTAATAAAGGAAAGATAAGTATGCGATTCATCGGTCCTTTTGAAATCCTGGAGAATGTTGTACAAGTTTCATACTGAGTAGATTTTCCTCTGAGTTTGTCTCAGGTACAAAATGTTTGTAATGTTTCAATGTTGAGGAAGTATGTGCTAGATTCATCACATGTCTTGATCCCAGAATCAGTTCAGCTAGAAGAGAACCTTTCTTATGAAGAGAAACCAGTCTAGATCCTTGATCGAAGGGAAAAGGTATTGAGGAATAAATTAATCCACTAGTTAAAGGTTTTTTTTGAGAAACCACATGTTAGAAGAAGTACATGGGAGTCTAAAAATGCTATAAGGGAAAAGTACCCTCACTTGTTTAATGAGTAAATAAAATTGTGAGGATGAAATTTATAGAAGGTGGTGATAATGTAACACCCCAAGGTTTTAAAAATATATTGAATCCTTGAAACTTTGTTTTAATTAGATATTTATAACTATCCTTTAAAATTAATTTAGCAGATTCTATGTTTTGAATTTTCAAAACAGTCATCTATATTTGTGTTTAGTAAGTTATTTGGAGTCTGATGGAAACAACTTGTTTTTTTGGTGAATAGTAACATAACCTTATGAATAGTAATATGAATAGTATTATGACCCTAATAAATATTATATTTTGTTATTATTTTATTTTCTTAAAGATTTATGATAAGAACATCTTGGTTAAATTTTCAATGTGATATAAAAGCAATTATAGTTTTAAAATTGTTATCTTTTAAATTAAGTATGATTTTATTTAAAAATTTAATCAATAATATTTAGAAACTTATTTTAAAAAAATTGATTTCATTTTTGAATTATACACATTGAAAAAAATTTAGGGTTATTTTTTTGGGATTTTTCTGAAATAGTTGATTTTTCAGTGAATAGTAGAAATATAGTTTTGAGTTTCAGTGTGTTAATGACATCATTAATGATGTAATAATGATGTAATAAATCTGGTTGACTTTTTTACAGTAAACTAGTATGTGAGGTTTCCCAATTGGCTAATACCTTGGGTAAATATCATAGTCAAGCCCATGGTTTTTCAAATACCACTAATGAGGTGTCCCTTGGAAATTATTAAAATATTCCCTCACTTTTGCTATAAATACCAACCCATTCCTTCATAAAATTCATTATCAATTATTTCTAAATGTATATATAGCCTAATTACATCCATATTAGTCCTACCAAGGTTTCCTGAAGCCCCCAATTTCCCGACCTTCATGTTCTAGGAGTTACTCTACAAGGTAAGAAAATTCTCAATTTCTTTTTTTTTCCATTCAGGTTCTCTTTTATGTGGTATAACTTTCAAGTTTCCATAACATGTTCTTATTTCCTTTTTATTCTTGATATATTCTATATTATGATTCATTTTTGGATGGGTTAACCTTTTCCCCTCTTTTTTTAATGTTTTCTAAAACCATGTTGCATAGCCGTTAGGCTACCGAATTTTTGTAAGGGATTTCTCAATTATTCTTTTATTTTAAGTTCCTTCCTTTTCTTATTATTTCCTAATCTCCTATTAACCAAGAGGAATGAAAGATTTATAAATCATTTATATTATTTATTTTCTCATTTTCATGTAAAATTCATCATCATTCTTCTTCTTCTCTCCCACTTATTCAATGAATAAAAAACATAGTCTGTGATGCGTCGAATTACCGACATCGTGGATGATGTAATTTCAATTTGAATTAATTATTTCAAGTATAGTCATGAAACCATTTTTATGGTTTAACCAGGTTATAATATATGTATTATATCTCATCCATGGTTCTGGAATTATTTTTTACTCATGGTTTTAATTTATAAGACAAAATGAGGTTGTTATTATCAAAGAGACACTAAAATGATCTAAACGAACAGCATTAATGTTTTAACTTATGAATCATCCTCAAATAAAATTTCAAAATTATAAATGGTATAAATTATGGTAATGTAAATATTTAAATACCTTTACATTCCAATTCTGTATTTTCACTTCCAATCGACAAGAATATCCATCATGAACCAATCATGGAAAACATGTAAATAAAACACCCCAAAACAATATAAGGAACAAAATAATAACAAATAATGGGTGAAATGATGTAATTAAATGGAAAATATAAGATATTATAAAGAAGTATATGTTTCTATAGAATATTAATAACACACTTTTAACCATTACATAGGATGTTTAAGCAAGTTTGAAGTAAGACAAACCCAAGGTAAGGGAATTATTAACCCAATTTCCATTCTTTGGGTTAACCTTATTCTTTATTCATTATGTCATATTAAGATTATTAGTGTGATTAATTTTTGTTTATATTATGTGTATTTAAAGTGTATATACATATCCTTTCAATTATATTAATTCTTGAACCAATTATATTTTAAGGGACTTTCCTTTTAAAATCCTTTTAAAACTCTCTTTAATAAATTTCAAAAGGATTGTTTTTTTATGTGTATGGCATGAGTAGTTTATCCTAATTTCAATATACTTTATTACCAAGATATGTTCCTTGGACATTATTTATGTTGGTTTGATCCCATTATATCTCAAGATATGTTGGGTTGAGCCCCTTTATATCTCAAGATATGTTGGGTTGAGCCCATTATATCTCAAGATATGATGGGTGAGCCCCATTATAGCTCTCCAATGCATTGGGTACTCTAGAGATGGAAGTTGACCAAAAGGTTATTCCATGTGTAAGGTTGAATGTAATATTGATATGGTAAATATTTCCCAAGGAAACAACATGTGTATTCTATGCATTCGAGTTTTTATGATTATGGGTTTTATTGGTTTTTATGTTATCACTTGACTAACGCTTTCTATCTTTATATCCCTTATTGAATTTTACACTCATTCAATTTTTTTAAATTGTTTTTTCACAGGATATAAGTATGGGTAAGATAAATAATGGATTTGTGATGTTTGATATGGAGTTTTATTAATTAAATCATGCTTTGTGTTTTAATGTTTTATATTTTGAAAAAAAAATGGAAACTGTTTTTAGTAGTATCCTCTTGTATTATTGTGGTATGTTATGTGTTAAAGGTATCCTAATTATCTATAACAATAAACTCAAAAAGATCCTCAATGTGTAACAATGTATATTCTTGACTAAAATTTAATAATAGGTAACATTTTAAGGCTGGTTCCTTATACCCTTGGCCTTGGATATCATCTAGGCACATGACCTTAAACTGTACACAACCTATTTCAAAGTGTATGGGTAGAAAATAGGCTTCCTTTAATCCTTCACATTAGGTTATACCTCTCCCACACCGCAAATATACCATATAAATTGAAACTTTTCCCAGTCCATACGTTATGACTATAAACTGATCACCCCTCTAGTCCAGACCGTATGACATGAAACTATGTGAAATCGACATTAGGGTCAATTCATATGGAACAAAGCCTCCATGAGTGTATTTGGATTCCCCTTACATCCATGTTCTAGGTAAACTACCTTAAACTATTTTCAATAGGTCCAATCATTGTGACCTTAAACTATTTGTATCCCCTATAATCTGAGTTGTAAAACTTTAAACTTCATAGTCTAACATCTCCAACGCATGACGTTAAACTTTGGCCTTACCCCATGTAAAATAGGGATTCCTAGTATGATAAGTATGGTATGAAAAGAAAATTTTACCTCATTCTATGAATATTGGATGACCCATAGTAATCATGGGGTGCTTCACCTCCCTCTTCTTAAGGTGTGTGTGGCATGTGGGCCTCCTTGGCCCCTTCCTATTTGGTTTTTCTTCCCACACACCATGTATATACCCTATGATTAAATATTTCCTCGAACATTCCAAGAAACATGACTTTAAACTATTTTACATAGTCCATGAAACCTAATTCTAAATGGTTTTTCATATTCCATGTAACACAACTTTAAACTATTTTCACTACCTGGTTTTAGATCCCAATTTCTGATGCGTTCCTTTTCGTAACCCAAGTCTTTCATGATTTTGATTCCCATTACCATTCAAATCCATATGGAACCCCTAAATATTTGATCTCTTGACACCATTGGATCACCTCCCATCTTGGTCCAATGACCTAGTGGATCCCTAGTGAAAATTTGAAGATCATGTGTTTAAACATGATCAACATCCAATCTTGTATTTTATTGCCTCATTATTGACCGGTGTGGTCAAGGTCCCTATGTTTCCAACATAATCAACAGTTGATCCCTACTCACCAGTCTCCCCTTTATTCCAATCTATAATGTATCAATTCACATCCTTTCCATTTCCTCATATCTTGGTGGAATTCCATTACCCTTGGTCTCATCCCTATCCCACCCACATATTAGGAGATCCTTGGTATTGTTCCTTTTTCCCACACTAAGCATGGAACAAGTGGGATTAGGAGTATGGTGAGGTGTGAACTGACATGAACAAGATTCCTAGAGGAACCTTTAGTCCAGACACTATGACATTGAACTAGAAGTCTATGTCCAAGAAATCATAAATTTAAATTGATTGTGAATTTCTAAGAATGTATGGTGTGAAGATAGGCCTTTTCAGACTCATTCACATTGGGTCTGCCAGTCTGTCACACTGCACATGTCCATTTGGGATATCACCCTCTTTTTCCAATACCTATGGCCTTAAAATAAGATCCTATAGTCCATGAATCATGACTTTAAAATGTATGTGAGCCTCCTTAAGAATATGTATTGTGATGTTGGGATTTATTTGGCCTCGTTTTCTTTGAGATAGTCACTCTTCCATGCCACATACACCCATATTGGGAAGCCTCCTTGCCTATGTCCAAACTCTATGACCCTAAACTAAGAGACTATATTCCAAGTGACATGAATTTAAATTGTTAGATGAGGTCTAGGTCATATAACCTTAAATTATGTACAACATCATGACCACACAATGTTAAACTGTACAATGCTTTGTCCTTTACATATGATATTAAACTAAATGTCCAAATTCCTCATCCTACGATGTCAAACTATGTTTCTATCACCCACATTTCATGACGTGAAACTAAAAGAACATTCCAAGACCTCGCCTAAGAGGTCCTCTCTACTAATGATGTCCATCTACCACATATTTTGCATTTTTATCTATTTCTCAACATCTGAGATGATGCTCCCCTAGATATGGGTTTGATCTTTGTTTAGAAACATTTTCCTATACTAATGTTCTTTAACTAACAGTGGAATAATTCCAAGAGTCTTGAAATTTATCCAAGATTTTCATCACTCCATTTACATGATTTTCAATCCCCTAATTTGGATCCTCAAACTATTTCATGTTTAATGAAACCCCCTAACAGCCTATTCCAATGCCACTTTGGCTCACCTATCGTCTTGTTCCAATGTTCTCAAATACATTAGATGACATTCCAAGATAGGTTCTGTGTTTCGAACATGGTTAGTGGTTGACCCTCATTTATTTGTCCACATTTCAGGGTAATAGTATGGATTCTATGTTTCAAACACAATCTATAGTTATTTTGTATCTCTATTCCATTATCCTTGTGTTTCTAATGTTGGGAATTATAATTCACACTTCTAATTCCCCTTTATATAGATAGATTATAATTCCCCTAGAATTATCCTATTAATTCCCTATAAAATGTAAGGAAAAGGAAGTTAGTTGTTCTTAGATCCCTATTCTACATCCATAGCCTCTCTCAAGATCAAACTCCCTCAATGTTCATTCAAAATATCATATCCCAAGTATTCAGTGATTATTTGAAACTCTTATACAAGTGAACAATTATGTGGTATTCCCTTGTTTCTTACACCAAGCATGACCCATGTGAACTTAGGAACTAGTCATTAGTTGTCTCAAAAATATGATTGAAGTGAAATAATTATATCAATAAAAGAAATGTGTCCAAGCACAGAAAATTTTTGAAGCAAGTAAGTTAAGGAATGGTAAGTACATCCACATATTTGAGCCTCTCATGAGTTCTAGCACAATTTTCCCTATATCTCTATTGTGGTAACTAAATACATCAATTATTCCAACCTTTGGCATGTGGTATCCCTGATTTTTTGCTTCGTCATAATATATACTTCCTCGTCATTGGACTTTGGATGAATCTCATCAAGTCTTGCATGTTCACAACCCCACTCATCCAGGAGATTGGTAATTTGAGTAGTCTCCAGAATAATTTGTTTCTAAGCTTCTTCTAGTTGATCTCTAATCTTTATAATGACCTCTGTTTGTGTCATGAGGAAGGAATCATGCTCACCCACCCACTTCTCCAAATGTTAAATCTACTCATTGGCCTCTTGAAGCTTGTGTATGTTGTTAGACTTCTTCTGACACCAGGAAACTTCTATGTGTTGGCCCCCCTCCTGCATCTTTTCTGCAAGGTAATCATGGAATAGCACATGAAGATATCAAGAATAATCCCCCTATAGAGCACATATTTCATATAAAACAGTGAAGGGATTCCATCTAACCCACTAACCATGGCTCTTTAGTTTGATCAATGAAGCATTGGATGCACCCATATTCCCTATTCTAGATGATATGATTTTCTTCAAATGCATCTGAATTAGAATCATCCATCCCTTCAGGATCTGTGGGATCATATTATGGGAAAGTGGTGAGGATTTCAACAATAGGTTTTTCCTCTAGTATTCTCTCTGAGGGACTAGGCTCCATATCATGGGGGTATGAATCTTCACTTTATTCCTCCTCTTTAGTAACCTCTCTCTCACTAGCATCAAGTTCTACCCCCCAGTGGAATCACTCATAGTTGTATCCACCTATTCATTTGTAACTACATAGGTCAGATCATATTTGATGACAATATCCTCATGAATAGCCACAAATATCAGTAGATATCCCATGGATTCCCTATCCTTGTCTAGTCATTGGTCTTGTATCCTTTTGATCACTACATGAGATAAAATAACCTCAATAAATTTGTTCATCAAATGATATGTACGACTCAGTGAGAGAAAATACATATAGGAGTTGACCTCCACCATGTCGAGCTCTTGAGTCACAGTAGGGACCTTAACTACATGGGATCCCTTAACACATGGTATCTCAATGATTGACACTATCTCCCCATGAGTCATTTCAGAATAATCTTCATGGGGTGGGAAACCATGTTAATACTAAAGATATATGAAAATCCAATTATGGATGAATTCAAAACATGACCTTACCTTGATAGGGAGGTATTTTTATGAACAATTACCTAAGATGAGTTGGCTCCCTCATAGTGGATTTCACAATGGGTATGCCAGGGTGTGGCCCTCTATGAATGACAGAGAGGTCCTGGGATTCTGAATATTCCTCCCTAACTATTTCAACCTCGACTGGTACACCACCTACCTCAGTCCTAGGTGTTAGTTTTTGATCATGTTCCTCCACACCTATAGGATATTTCCCCACTCCCACAGTATTGGTATCCTGATCACTATTGAGATGCTCCTGCATAAGAAGAGTTCTGGTTAGTGGACTTGAGTAGTAAAAGGGAAGGGATCAAGGAAATATATGAGTAAATTATTCTTACCATGAGATACTCAGATAACACAGCTAAAGATTATGTTATATCACCACTTTCTTGGGAACTCCTCATCTCCAAGGTTTCCCTATTTCCAGCCTCTTCTGCTTCCTCCACTTCTTCTTTAGACTCTTCAGATAGTGTTTCCTCCTGATCTAGATCTTGGAAAAGCATTACTTTTACAAGGGTGGAGGGTGATTCATATTTTCCCTATTGGAATGCATAAACGTCCATGGATTTTAAATATTCAGGCCTCTAATGGAATTTCACCATGTTTGTAACCTAAATTTACCCAATGTCTATAAGTTAAACCCTATCTAGCTTTAGCTTTTTCCAAAGGTCTTCTATCATTAATGATGTTCACAACTTCCTCCAAGAAAACCAAAGGGATGGATATATTTTGTTGGTGGATGGTTGTAATAGATATCATAGAATCTTCCTAAGGTCCTAATTTTCTCATACTTGGGGTCTTTTATGAGACCAATTGGAAACTAAAGGTGGGGGTGTAGCCACACCTTGTGATGTACCCACTACCATGGTCCTAGATTAAGCTACCCCAAAGGTCGCTCATCTACTCACTCGCTACTCTTACTCCTTACTCACCAGTTCGATTACCCTAATGTGCTACTGCATGATCACCTCTGGATATATTACCACCCAATTGTTGGCATATTTCACTGACAGGCCCACATCAACATCTTTTGGTGGAAGTATAATGGTTCTTATAGATACTATGAATGATAACATGCACCAAAGCTGGAAAATGATGTAAGGGTGATTCTATTCACAAATCTCCATGTGGACTCACTTCGCCACCCACTAAAGAAATATAAACTACCTAAAAAAATTTTACGACACGTATGGCTCATAGAAAACATTTTTTTTAATCTGGCCCACCTAAAATCTACCCCTGAAGCTTAGTAAGTACTCCTTCTACTTACATGAACCTTTAAATTTTTCCACCATTAGGCCATCTAGAGTCTCAAAAGGATGGAAGTTTAATTTTTCATGGGTTTAGATCCTAATTACAACCATATCCTCATTAATCTTCATCTTCTAGACCTAGATATGTTCAATAATTATGCTCATAGGATGGTTTTTGGAGACCAGATAGCATTTGGGAACTCGTAACCCCCAAGATGCACTAAAATCTAACTGTTCATGAACTAGAACATCCCACAGATTATCCTTGGTCTATTTCCTCATGAAACAAGTCCTTGGATACTATACAGTACAGACATCATGGGTACTCCTAGATCCACCCTATTATCAGCTTCTAGGACTGTCTCCATCACCAAAGTTCCTGGAAAGATCCTCATCCTTGTGTCCCTCATAGAAAATAGCCACCCACTCAAAAAAGTCACCAAGAAGGTATCACAATGCACTAATGGGTCCCAACCTCCCACAAAGTTGTACCCCCACTTATGGTACTCCCTTTCCTTAAGGATGAACTAATACAACCCTTCCTTCCCTATCAATGATGCAATCAGACATTGTTCTATTAGATTGTAATCCTCATATTTTGATCCTTCTTGAGAAATGGGTCTAAATATTCTTGTAATGGTATTTCTTTTTGGGAATTGGGTGTGATCTTTAGCTTCTCATTCACCACCTTCAGAATATGTTGAGTTAGGATAGGGTTCTTCTCACTATCTTCCCAAGTATTATGTGGTGATAGAAAATCTTCATACTATAATCCTTTGAGGGGAATTCCAAAAATACAGTGGATATCCCATATACTGATTCCAAATTCCCCATGATGAAGATGAAACATGTTCATGTATGGGGACCAGTAACTAATGAGCTATGGAACTAGATCCGGTTATTAGTAAAAATGGAACTGTGATGACCATATCACTTTATACAATCCAATTTTTCACAACTCTATATCGTATTCTTATAAGGTGAAGCGCACTTGGTATTCCCATTCCCACACACTCATGATGTTTCTACCAGACCTCAGGTCCCAATCCTTATGCCATCCTAGACTGGTGTTCCCCATGCTGCTTGAAAAGGTGGAGGCATAATGAGAAGGGAATTCTTCATCCAAGGGTTCATCCCCTATGACTATCCAAGTACTTCCATCTAGAATATAAATATCCATTCCTTTATGGTCTCTTACAACATGACCATGAGCGGGGATGTTCCAACGTGGGAGACTATCTTTGCACGTGAACCATAATCATGGTGAGTCAACTGTGTGATGATCACTTCATCTAGAAATCCAAAATTCCATAGAAGAAGATTTTTACATATTGGAATATCCTTTGTGAGAGCATCCCTGGGATAATTTGGTTGTCTGACACAACTCTCCTAACATGAAGAATCTATGGGTTCTTAGTCTTTGAATCCCTCTTAGTAGTAATGGAAGCTTCAATTTGAGCATAATCATGTTGGGAATCCATTTCAAGTGGATCTGAAAGTTTTAATGATGAATCACACAATATATGAATTTTGAATGCAAGGGTAAACATTACATGCAAGATTGGTCATCAGACACAGAAGTTGCAGGTTTTTCATAAAGGTTTTATTGTAGAAGGAGTAGAAGATGTGTGAAAGAAGCGGTCAAATATCTTTTCTTTTGCACATAGTGTTTGATCTTATACACACAATAGTGATGGATTCATATCATTCAAAAATTGAAGGCATCCATTTATAGGTCCCCCAAATATTTATAGGTGTGGAACTTCCTTTCTGTGCATGTGCAAGGAGATTTTCACAAGTATCGATGAATCTTTCTCTTACCCGATGGAATTGACCTAGGACTTTCAACTTAGATTCTGAGAGGGGAATATGTTGGCACTAAATTCCACCCATATTCACAAAATTCCATATTTGGATAAACTGTATCCATCATTCAAATCAATGTAACATTCTTAGATCACAAAGGAAGGTACAAACAAATTCTGGGTCACATGTGCAAGATTGACATCCACACAGAAGGCTCCTGCATATCTAATGTGATGTATCTTGATCACATTATGCATAGACCATGGAAATGGAAAATTAAGGTGTTCAAAATAATTCTATCTTGTGTGTAAGGCACCTGATTGCGTGAAAACCTCTTTTTTCAAAATACAATATCAAAATGGCCATTGCACACTCACCCACTATGGCTATGAAAAATGTTGTGTGGATAACCTCTTCTGCGACCAAAACCTTTTTCATTGTCACTATAGGATTTTCCTAGATATTTAATTCCACTCTCCCACTCTTTAGTGTGATCCTCTAGAATTTGAAGTGTCATTCTATTGTACGCAAGAATAATATTTCATGACATCACAAAAATATGCAACCCTAAAGGTAGATATCTTGAGCGACAAGTTCCCTATAGGTCCTCCTTTGAGTGGGCCCAAAGTTTTGTAATCCTATTGTAACATCTTTCTACCTAAGTCAGGTTCATGCAAAATAATCCTCTTGCACACACCCCTAGCCTTGTGTACAACCTAATCTTGTGATCAACCCTGCGTGCAAACCACCAATCTTACATGCACCCCTCCTTGAAGATCCTTGGATTTACTCCATTTCAAGGCACTATGTATGAGCCCCTCTTGCAAGCATCTCCCATGCCATGCACACACCTCCTTCATGCAACCTTCCAAGTTTGTTCACAATGATTTCTTTTCCCATCACGAGGTGTCCTCTATTCTTTTAAAGAATGCATTGACATACCTTTTTCTTCTAATCATAGGTATGATAATCTACCATGTTTCTCAATATACGGACACTAACATGGACCTCACAACTGAAAACTCCTCCACATCATTGAAACCTAGCATGGATAAATCTATTCCCCTCCCAAAAGGAAAATATCTATAGTTATGTAATCCCATGTGATGAGGAGTGAGTTTCTCACGTCTTCATTTTATGATGATAAAATTTAAAACACCAACATCCTTAGCACATGACGTTAAATTTTAGTCTCACCTTGTTATGTGAATATGGGGTGCCCCACATGTGACCTTCATGGGATATCGCTATGGGATGACTATTATTCCTCGGGTAGTTTCCACACTAAATCCTTTCACACTTTGATATGATACTTCATATATGAGTGACATAGAATGTAATCTTCATCAAAGAGAATTAGATCCTCCTCACATGTAATGACATCCTCCTTAGGCATCATCCATTCCTAATCCCCACACCATCACTTTTTGGTGCATCTTTTGAAAACTAGGCATCAAGTCTACTGCTTCCTATTGTTCCTCACATCGTGCATGTCTTCTATGGGTTAAGAGGTTAGCAGTGACCATAACATCCAACCTTCTCTTATATAGGTCTCTTCCATGCATAATCCCCATAATGTCCCATTTTCTTGATTGCTTTCATGCATAAGCTCCAACCACATGCTCCATTTACATGGGCCACCTCCTCAGGTGTAACCCCCAATTCCCCTTTCCAAACTACGTGGGATTTGATTCCTATCTAATTGGGATATGTAGGAAGCCTCCCTAAGGTCCAAACCCAGCACCCCTATCCATTCCATCAATTCCACCCAACAATTCATCTGCATCCATCCTATTTTTACCCAGGCTGCCACATCCTAGTGGTATCATGCCATCCACCCAGGAAACTTCTATGTGTAATCCCCATCCACATCATTTCTACTCCTAATAGCACCCAAACAGCTCCCATGCAGAATCTCCATACCATCCAACCAAGGGAAATCCTCTTGGGAAGGAAAAATTCCATGTGTAATCCCCATACCATCCATTGAACTATGTGGGTTTTGATACCTATCTTCTAAATAGGTCACATAAGAAGCCTCTCTAAGGCTCAATCCAGAGAAAAGTTAATCCTTACCCCCCCCCCTAGGGGTGTCCTTCCCTGATCTACCTTCATGGGAATTTTGATCAACATTAATGGTGTGACATATTACCTTAATCGGACACACCTATCGGGTATATATCAACTAGTCGTTCTGATCCCTCCATCTGGTAAACCTTTTAAGTGTTACCTCTAAGGTATATGCCACTTTGATCTTCCTCTGTAGAGTATCCTGATCAACCTCTCCTGTCTTTGTAAGACATTAAACTTGTGGCCCATCTCATGATGCTACCTAATGCTAAACATGGGATGTCTATGGTGAAATACTTGGAGGATATGCGCCTATGGAGTTAGCTACCACATACTAAACATGGGATGTATGCAGTGAAAACCTTGGAAGATATGCCTTTGGCATCAGATACCTCGTGATTGACATGAGATGCCTTGGGTTACATGCCTAATTTTACTCTATACAGATGGCCAATGTTCTAGCATCTAGACATGCTAGCAATGGCCAACAAGACTACTCTCCTGACTGAAGATTTATACCTTGTCAAGACTCCTTGAAATTTCCAAATAGAAGTAGTATAATTAACCAGAGTCCATAAAGAGATGGAACTAAGAATGAGTTTCACAAACACATATTAATCTATGAGGGATAAACTGACATCCCATAATCCAATTTTGATCAAGGATTATAAATTTTCGATGAAATTGATACATGTCACCCCCCTTTGGAAAGTGGGAATGCAGGGTAACAAGATCTGCCAGTGCATACATACTAATTTGTGAATGTGTGGGCGTGCCTTGGAGAAAGTATCATAAAAAACCATGTATTCCCCTGGCTATGATGAATAGTGTTTTAGGTAGTGATAAATATCACACATCATGTGGACCCACCTCACACCGTTTGACCATGTTCTTGTGGATCAGTGTATACTCTGGTAGTACACAAGCATGGAAATTTCCAGGTGAATGGGAATGACCAATGTACACATACACAGTCGTGTACTCAGGCATGGAAAGAATGCCCAGACATGACCATGTACACGGTCATAGGATGATGTACATGAGCATGAGCTGAAAGAGAATAGAATGCCCAGATGGCTAAGACGTTTTGTGGACCATATGTACACATCATGCAGTATGAAAAGGATTTTTAATTCATTTCTAGCATGGAACACACCCAGGAAATGAGGTAAGGTAATGCGTTATTTGACCCCACATACACACTGTGTACTTCTCCTAGTAACTTCAACATTCTGTGTCTTATTCTTGGGGACTTGGATTTTGGACCACGGGTAGCCTATCCAAAAAAAATTCCATTTAAAACATTATTGTATCATTATTTGTATAATATGAGATAAAATTTGATGTGTTCTAAGTGTAATGCTTCATTAGGTGATGCTTGATAATGTCATTGATCAGGGTAGGATCATCAGAGTGATTTCGAGGTCAGTACTCCCCTATCACACCAAGGCATGGATCCCCCATACTCTTTGAATAGGTAGAGTTGGTATTATTCCATTCTGTAGAAGGGTGTGTGTCCTATATCTATGAAGTGTTAATCTGTCATCTTCAAGATTTGACGGGGAGTGGGTCCTCCACTAGAGTTGTGGATCCATTGGTTTTGGAGTATTTCGGTGAGAATTGGGACCCTCCACATAGATTCTTATGAGGATGTGTGTGATGTTTGGAATCATAGATAAACCTTGGGAGATGTATGTAGAATCATAATCCTTGGCTGGGTTGTGGATAATGATATCCCCCTTCCCTATTGTTTGGGTTTCCTTACCATCATATATATTTTTTTGGTTTTGTATCCCTCTTGTTATGGGTTAAATTGACTATTGTTTTATCTTTATATTTCTCCCTTTGTGGTTTTTGAAAAATCCTACTAGGTTCGTATATACTCACCTTTTCATCGGATTTACCAGCATGTGTCATGACTTATGAAGATAAAGGATAGTTAAAAGCTGAAATTGGTAGAGCTTAGTGATACTTGGGTGTATTTAACAAATTTGTTGGTCAAAATTGGAGATCAGGAGTTGATCTCTCTTCAACTTTCCTTTTTCTAGTTATTTTCAGTTTGAGAATTCATTTCTTGTTGGGCATGTATTTTTTCCATTTTTTCTTTAGTTTATACTATCATACTATGATATATTTTTGTAGAGGTTATTGTATGCATGGTTTCACTCTAGATGTTATTATTCTATATTATTCCCCTACACTTTCTCATATAGATATATGTGTGTGTGCATATAGGTATACTAGTATAAGGCCTCACGTTTTATTTTATACGTTCTTGATGCTTGTATTCATCACCTAGCCTATTAGAGGCAGGCTTTGGGATATCACACCTATATTTCCACTAGCCAGGTGAGCCCCAATGGGTCAGGTCATGAGACAGAGTCTATGATCCTTATCAGTATGGTAAGTAACATAAATCATGTCTAAAATAAAAAAATTTAAGTCTCGACTAATGAAGCTTTATAGTTACTACACATGGATCATTTTATCCCTATAAAAACTAGAAGAATTTAAGGAAAATACTATGATCACTTTCTGGTTAATGATTATACTAAATTTAAAAGGGTTTATTTTCTTACTTGAAAATATGAATCTTTTAAATATTTTGAGGTTTTCCATAATTCTATTAAAAATGAAAAAATGTACCTTTGTTTACTACCCAAAGTGATCATGGTGGCGATTTTGTTGATTATAATTTTAAAACTTTTTATTATAAAAAGGGTATTACTCATAATTTTTATGAACCAAGAACACCATATAAAAATGGTGTAGTTTTTAGAAAAAATATAATTCTTTATGAAATTAAATGAAATTTTCTATGTATATTCTTGCATGAAATTTTTTGGTTGATCCTGTGAGTATTACTTTTAATATTATAAATTTCTTTTTACTAAAACTTATCTTAATAAAACCTTTTATGTGTTTTGGACCAAAATAAATCCAAAACATTCTTACTTTAGAGTTTTTTGGATGTAAAGTATTCATCTTAAATACAAAATATCAATTACATAAGTTTTATTCCAAAACTGATAAAGGAATTTTTCTGTGTTATTTTAATACTAGTAAGTCTTATATAGATTTTAACAAAATAACTAATTTTGTTGAGAAAATATTCCATGTAAATTTTAATGAAATTGAGTATTTTGTTTATATAAAAACAACAAAATTTCAAAATACTAATGATTTTTTTAAAAGTTCTTCAATTACTTTATGATAAGGTAATCTATAATTACCAACTAAAAATCCTTTAGAATATAGACTAACATATTTTCAATATCCTAATGTTACTTAAACAAAATATATACATATAATAGATGAATACCATCTTACCACTTTACTCGAGAAAATAGTTGATCATAATGAATCGTCCTTACAGTTATATAATAATAGATGAAAGTCAACCAATTAAAAATAGAAGTTCCCTGAGAAATTATTATGAGAATCAAGCTTTCTTATCTCAATTTTAACCTAAAATAGAATATAATGATTTAGGTGATGAAAGTTGGATAAGTGATATACAATAATATCTCAATCAGTTTAAATGAAACCAAGTGTGGACCTTAGTTTAATATCATATGGATCTATCAGTAATTGGTGTAAAATGGGTTTTAGAAACAAATGTGATAAAAAATTTATTATTATTTTAATCAAATCAAGACTTATTACTAAAGGTTATTTTCAAGATTAAGGAATATATAATGGTAAAAAGTTTTTACCAGTAGATAGATTAGATTCTATCAAAATAATATGAGCCTTTATAGCACATATGAAATTCAATTTATTTCAAATGGGTGTGAAAAGTGCTTTCCTTAATGAATATGTTCAAGAGTAATTTTATATTTAATAATTTCATGGTTTTGAAGATATTAAGTTTCTAGAAAAATTATTTAAATTTACTAAAGAACATTATGGATTTAATCAAGTCTTAAGATATTGGTATGAAAAACTTTATGGATATTTACATCGAAATAAGTTTGTAAAATAAAGTGTTGATCCAACTATATTCATAAAAAAATTCTCAAAAAACCATTTTTGTTAAAATATAGGTTTATGATATCGTTTTTGGTTCAACTCATAAATATATTTTATATAAATCTGTTGAACTTTTAAAAAATGAGCTTAAAATGATCATGACGAGAGAACTCAACTTTTGGTTCTTAGATTTTTTTAAAAACTGAAGCGAATATTTTAACTCAATATAAATATACTAAAGATTTATTAAAACATTTTGGTTTTAAAAATTCATCAAATATTAGTACTTTCATTTCAATTTTTATCAAACTTGACCTTGATGAAAATGATAAATTAGTAGATCAAGAATTTTCTAGAAGCATGATTGAATGTTTACTATATTTTACAGCAAGTTAAAAATGCATGAAGTTTTTATTGCGTTTATGTGTGAGATTTCAATATAATTCAAAAAAGCACATTTTATGACATATTAAAGTTACTTTAGAACTTTTATTAGCCTATTCTCCTAGAAATAAATTTATTTTAAAAAGTTATGCATATGATATATTTTGATTTAGATAGAAAATATTCTCCAGAAATAATTCATTTCATATTAAAATCTTTAGTCTCTTGGTTTTGCAAGAAACAATAAACTATAGAACTTTCCAATGCTGAAGAATAATATATAGCATCCAGAAGTTGTTGTGATCAAGTGTTGTGGATGTAATATACACTCAAGGATTTTGGATTGAGTTTTAATCAAACATAAATTCTTTGTGATAACACTGTTGTTGTTTCCTTATCTAGAAACCCAAAACATCACTCACAAGTTATTCACATAGATGTCAGACACTATTTCCTTAGGGATCACACACTAAATGGAGATGTTTTTCTTGAATTTATTAGAACAAAAAATTAGCTTGCATATATTTTTATAAAACTCCTTTCATTCGATAGATTTGAATTCATTAAATAGAAGTAGGGAATGATTAACTCTAAATTATTGTTAATCCACTTCATGGTTCATCTATCTCATTACATTAAAAATCATCTATAAAAAATTGAGAATTTTTTTAAAATTTATCTGGATTTAAAATGTATATGTTTTTTATTTTTTTATAATTTAAATTTTTTTATAATTTAAAATTTTAAGAATTTTAAAAAAAATTGTAATTTAAAATATTTAAAATTTTAAAAAAAATAAAAATTTCAAAAAAAATTAGTTTTTATAATTTTTAAAATTGAAAAAAATATTTAATTTTAAATTCTATATAATTTTTATTATTATTTATAAGTCTCCGACCTTAAACATTAATTAATCTTGAGTTATTATAAGATTACACATTGAGGATCTTTTCAGGTTTAGAGTTTTAGAGAATTAGATCATAAATCATGCATTACATTCCACATTTAAACAAAGTGGTTACATAAAAGATAGTATTCATTTTTTCCCATCAATGGAAACATATTTAAAACAAAACATGGATTCTTTCATGACACTTCCTTGACCCTATCATCACATCATTTACCTTTCCCTTGACCTGTGAAAAACATTTCAAAAACTTGGGATGAGTATAAAAAGCTCCGTAAGGGATATAAAAGTATGAAATGAAAACATTAGTCCATTTATGAAATAATACTTTACTCATAAAACATAAGAATTTTAACATACCTCATCAAAACATGAATAAATCATAGAAATCATAATACATAAAGGTAACTTGAGGCATTCATAACATTCTTACGTAGGGAGTAACCCTCATGGTTACGTTTGGAATACCCATCACAGTATATTCCCTAAATCTCTTCGGAGAAACCTTAACATTTAACCCCTTCGTGTTACCCAATGCATTGGAGAGCTATATCAGGCTCACCCACCCTTAGTTTATCATGGAACCACCTGTCTTCATAACAATGCCCAAGAACCATAACATAATCCTATCACATAAAACATGCCTAAAGGAAATATAACATTTCCACATTTCAATCACAAGATATCAATACAACACATTGATATAATAAAAACATTATGAAAACCATTTTCAATACCAAAATAAAAGAAAAGTAAAACATGGTATTTATTTCTCATTTTAAAAAAAAAGTTATGGCTTGTAAAGGAAGCTGAAACTCAAATAATGGTCATGGCGGCGGAGAAGTCATTGTCGCCGCATACGTACGACAAAAACATTCCCTTTTGTCGTTTAGTAAAATGATTCGTATAAAAAAGATTACTTTTGAATAAACGTAAAAGTCAAAGGGGTTTATACACCGTATAAAAGAAAGTTGTGTATAAAACAAAATATGCCTCAATGAAAGGAGATTGAGACGAAGTCCCATACCTCGGGTCTGACTTGACTTGATCATTCTTTAACCTCCTTAATAATAAACTTGAGTTAATTTCTACTTAATTAGGAAACTTTTTCAATTTCATTGTTCCTTTTATATCACTTATTACCATGTTATGAACATTATGTAATTATTTAAGTTAATAATGGTCGTTTTGTCGATCATTGGTACTTGAGTCAAAAATAAACTCTTTATAATTACAAGTTGTTCATGTGGTAAAATATCCTTTATATACAGAATTATATTCATGATTTAGATATCATATATATCATATATATCCATTATATACATGCATTTATAATATTACATAACATTTAGAGGTAAGAAATGAAATGCACCGTTCAAGGAGACGGTAAGTCGTACGTACACAAGAACGCTACTTTCATTTCTATTTCATATTTTATGGAATGGAATCATAATTATATAAATGTATATTATAATTACAGTATAATATAATATATAATATCAATAATTCCATCCTTTATACTTCCCACAAATGGCATCAATGAATCAAATCACTTTGAGGGGGCGGTAGTCCGCACTTCCTAAAATGAAGATATCGCGTTTACCCATAATGGAAACCATAAAGGTATTCCAAAAATTAAAAATAAGGAAGCTTAAGGATAACATAAACATATTATATATCATATATAAATATATGTACATCTTAATGTCCACCTTTGAAAGTGTTAGAAGAATATAGAACAATCATCGTTTCGTGAGGCAGAAATTCACCATCCATGGAAACAATATGCTCTTTAACCATTAGATGAAGGGGTGCGTAAGTGTAGCTCGAATCTGTATCATAAAAACATCCTAGTATATTTAAGATACTGTTTTTGTTGCAAAATAAAGTAATAAAAAGAGTTCAGGGGGTTGGAGAAGAAAAATAAAACAAAAGAACATTAGAGAATTATTTACCTTTAAATCGGGTAACTCCTCTTGGTTTGAACCAAAAGGATTTCTTGAAGAGCTTTCTGCCTAAGGTAACCCTTATAGGATGAAGAGAGGGATGTGGAGAGATAAAATGAGCAGATATTGGCTGAGCCAATGGCTTGAGAAGTGTGGGTAAGGAGGTAGAGGTGGGGGCCTTTTATAATAGGAGAGGAGGGGCACTCTTGGAAAGTTAAGAAATGTTACAATATTTTAAAAAGCGTTTCGGGTTTAAAAGGTCCAAAATTTATATATTTATAGGATAAGGTGATAAGAGTTCGAAAGATAATCATACAATAGGTCTTTGACAAGTTTAATGCTTAGTTTTTACATTATATTTTCATTTTATTTAAATCGTTCATTAATGAAGTAATCACTGTATCATCATGATGTCATAAATAATTTAATTTATTTAATGTCTAAAAATTATAAAAAAAATACTATGATGTAGGAAATATTTTTATATTTCTAATGAATATTTATAGTCCAATAGATAATTTATGTAGACAAAATTAAAAATGTTTTACTCAGGTTATACATTCTTCGTTATATTTAACTTTCTTTAAAAATAAAAAGATAAAAAGTCATTATCACACAGAAGTGATTCCATGGGGTCCCCAAGTTTGGCACAAGGAATACCATGGTCTTCCATGACACAACCAGTAGCATTAGGACACTTTTTGGGGTCATTTGTTATTATTATGATATTATTTTATTATCCTTAACTACCCGATTTCTAATTAATCAAGATAATTAAAGATAATTACCATCGTTACTATTCATAATGTCCAAAAACAAAAGAGTCTTAATTACATAATTTTGACCTTATGATTAAAAATATGTAATCCATTTTACCAAATTCCAAACACATAAATTGAAATAATTAATTTAAAAATAATTCTCGTTGTCAAAACAAATAGCGAGTTTTTTTAGAAACAATATCTATGAAAAGTTTGGCACTTGTTTATGCCCCAATTACAATTTGAAATTAATCCTAATGACCACCATTAGATTAAATGGTAAAAATATATTCTAATTACACTTTAAAACCAATTAAAAATATAATCTAACCATATAATTAAATTAGATGAAAAATCAGTTTTGATGTAAAATGCAGTATTTTTCACTATTCATTAAAAATGAACATTGTCAGAAAAATACCAAAAAATTATCCAATATAAATTTCAATATCCCAATAATAAAGAATAAGTTTATTTTGAAAAAATATAGTCTATAAAATTGTCAAATGTTTGATTTAAAAAATATTTTTCCATTAAAAGGCAGTAAAACAATCTTTTAAAAATATTAGTGTATTCCATGCTTAAGATTGTATTTATTCTCATTTTAAGCCTCTAAAACACTATATAATTCATAAATAGATGTAGATAAGAATATATATTATTCATTAATTACTTGGGATGTTACATCCTTCCCCCCTTTAGAAAATTGCTTCCCCGCAATTTATTTACTTATCGAATAAGTGGGGGTATTTTTCCCTCATTGCATTTTCAGATTCCCATGTTGCCTCTTCAATCATATGGTTTTTCCATAAAACCATTACATGATGAATCACCTTATTCCATAACACTTGATCCCTATGGTCATGAATCTGGACTGGTTGTTCCTTATAAGATAGATTCTCTTCCAGCTGAACTATCTCTGGACTCAAAACATGAGATGGATCTAGCATGTACTTCCTTAACATTAAAACATGAAAAACATTGTGTACCTGAGATAAACTCAGAGGTAAAGCCACTCGGTATGAAACTGATCCAACTCTATCTAGAATTTCATATGGTCCAATGAACCTTGGACTCAGCTTTCCTTTCTTACCAAATCGCATCACACTTCTCCATGGTGATACTTTGAGAAAAACATGATCACCTACCTCAAAAGAGAGATCCTTCCTCCTGTTGTCTGCATAACTCTTCTGCCTACTCTGAGCTATTCTCATGTGTCTCTATATCAGCTGAAATTTTTCTGCCAACTCTTCTACCAATTCCGGTCCCATCAACTTCCTTTCACCCACTTCATCCCAGAAAGCTGGAGTTCGACACCGCTTCCCATATAATGCATCAAATGGTTCCATCTGTATACTAGAATGAAAACTGTTATTATAAGAAAACTCAACCAAAGAAATATGTTGGTCCCAACTTCCCTGATAATCCATCGAACAAGCACGTAACATATCCTTCAAATTCTGAATCGTTCTTTCTGACTGCCCATATGATTGAGGATGAAAAGCTGTTCTAAAATTTAATTCAGTGCCCAACGACTTTTTAAGGCCTTTCCAAAAGTTAGAAGTGAACCTAGGATCACAGTCAGATACAATGGAGAGAGAAACTCTATGTAACCTGACTATATCTTTAAGATACAAACAGGAAAGTTTATCTAGTGAAAAAGTATCTCGTATAGCAAATAAATGATCAGATTTAGTCAAGCGATCAACAATAACCTAGATTTCATTATTACCTCGAGGTGTCTTTGGCAATCCCACAACGAAGTCCGTGTATATATTCTCCCATTTCCACTCTGGTACTGGTAAAGGCAGAAGCATCCCTTTCGGTAACTGCCACTCTGCTTTAACCTGTTGACAAGTCAAACACTTCACAGTAAAATCTGCAATATCTCTTTTCATTCCATGCCACCAGTAGTACTCCTGAAGATCACTATACATATTAGTACTGCCTCGATGAACTGAAAACGGAGAACTGTGAGCTTCACATAACAACTATCTCTTCAACTGTGAATCCACACAATCTCCTCCCAAATCTTAAAACACAATCATTATCAATGTTGAATTTAGGCAACTTACCCTTCTGAACCAGCTCTACCTTTTTCTGCAACTCGATGTCTTGCTTCTATGCTTGCTTAATTCTGTCTTATAGAGAAGATTTCACTGATACCTGAAACAAAATAGCATAACATCCGGCACCAACAACTTCTATGACAAAGTTCATCAAATCCTTAACCAAAGGATCACGTTCCAAATGCAACATCGTTAGTAAAGCATTACTTTTTCGACTCAAAGCATCAGCCACTTTATTTGCTTTTCCTGGATGGTAATGAATTGTACAATCATAATCCTTGATTAATTCCAGCCATCTCATATGTCTCATGTTCAATTCTTTCTGAGTGAATATATACTTTAAACTTTTGTGATCAGTATATATTTCAAACTTTACACCATAAAAATGAAGCCTCCAAATTTTTAAAGCGAAAACAACAGCAGCTAATTCCAAATCATGTGTAGGGTAATTTACCTCATGATTTTTCAAATGATGTGAAGCATAAGCAATTACTTGATCATTCCACATTAGGACGCCACCAATTCCTTTCAATGAAGCATCACTGTAGATAACAAACTCACCATTCCTAGAAGGTAGTGCCAAAACTAGAGCATTCACCAATATTCTTTTCAATTCCTGAAAACAATCATCACATTCTTTTTTCCAGATAAACTTAACACCCTTCCGAGTTAGCTTAGTCATTGGACTAGATAACTGTGAAAAATTTCTAACAAACCTTCGGTAATATCCTGCCAAACCAAGAAAACTATGAATCTCAGTTACATTTGTGGGTCTCGGCCATTATTTAACAACCTTTTTTTTGCAGGATCAACAGTTATTCAATCTTTAGAAACAATGTGACCAAGGAAAGAAATTTGTTGCAACCAAAAATCACACTTGCTGAATTTCCCATACAATTTCTTTTCTTTTAAGGTTTGAAAAATAACCAGTAAATGACTTTCATGATCCTATTTACTTTTAGAAAACACCAAAATATCATCAATTAAAACAACCACAAACTTATCCAAGAACTCATGGAAAATTCTATTCATAAGGTCCATGAATACATCAGGTGCATTGGTTAGCCCAAAAGACATAACTACAAATTCATAATGGCTATATCTTGTATGAAATGCGGTCTTTGGAATATCTTCTTCCTTTACCTTCAACTGATGGTACCCCGATCTCAGGTGAATCTTTGAAAAATACTGAGCTCCCTAGAGCTGATCAAACAAATCATCGATATGAGGCAAACGGTATTTGTTCTTAACAGTGATGTTATTCAAGGATCTATAATCAATGAAAAGTCTCATTGAACCATCTTTATTTTTAACAAATAAAATAAGAGCATCCCATGGTGATATGCTAGGTCGAATGAAACCTTTCTCTAATAAATCTTGCAATTGCTCCTTCAACTATAAAAGTTCAATTTGAGTCATTTGATAAGGGGGTTTTGAAATTGGCTTAGCATCAGGAACTAAGTCAACAATAAACTAAAATTCCTGATCTGGTATTATTCCATGAAACTCATCAGGAAAAACATCAGTATACTCATTTACCACTGGCACATCATTAATCTGAACAGTTCCTTTATTTTTAATAATATGTGCAAGGTAACATTCATTTCCATATTTTTCAAGTTTCTAAGCCTCTTGATATGTTATCAACAGTAAGGGTTCATTTTTGTACACAAACTGAATGTCTTTCTAAAAAGAAACTTCTTTAGATCTATAGTCAATCTTAGCATAGTAAACAGAGAGCCAATCCATACCCAGGATAACATCAAACTCTACTAGAGGTAAAAAAAATATGGTTTGCAAGTAGGTTCTTTCCACAAATAAGGATAGGAATATTCTTATAAATTATTTCTTCCTCAACATTTCCCCTAGGTTTTTTTACCACAAGTTCAGAAGTCATTTATTGATATGGAATTCCCAATTTACTAGAAAATTTTTTAGAGATGAAAGAATGTGTAGACCCCGAATCAAACAACACACTGGCATAATCTGAAAAAACAAAAAAAAGTACCTGATACGACTTCATTTGATAGCCCAACATCTACTAAAGTAGTTGCAAAGGATTTCACCACCCCTTTCTAATTGTAGTCTAACTGCTTCCCATAATTTGAGCTCTTTGTCGGACACTTGTTTGCATAGTGACCCATCTCATTGCACTTGAAACATTTCACTAACTGTAAATCAAATTTGGTCTTACCATCACCCTGATCTTTTTCAGTGTAGTCACGAGCCTTATGTCCCATATTAACACAACGGTAGCACTTTCCAGAATTCAGAAGACATTCCACAACATGCCTTTTACCACATTTATCACAAACTAGAATCTTAGTTTTCTTACCATCAGACATTTTTGAAGAATTCTTCCCTTTCTCCTGCCACCTCGGTCTCTTCTTCTGTTGGTTGTTATAAGACACTTGATCATCCGAAAACTCCATTTCCACCTTCTCAGCACATCAAACAAGCTTTTCATAACTTTTGAACTCACAAGAAGCTAATTCCCTTCGATATTTTGGCTTTAATCCTGAGTAAAAATGATTGATTTTACTATCAAGGTCTCGGATAAAATTTGGAGCATACCTTTCCAATCGAGTGAATATTTCTTCATAAGCAGCCACTGAGTTGTCCTCTTGCCTCAATTACAAGAATTTTTTTTCCATCCTAAGTCAAACAGCCTTAGGAAAATACTTCTCAAGAAACATACCTTTGAATTCATCCCAGTCGAGAGCATCAATCTCAATAGCATCCCTGGTATTTTTAACCATCGACCACCACTGGTCTACTTCACCCTCCAAATGGTAAATAGAAATACTGACCTTTTGATTTTTTGAACACCCCATGACATCGAAAATCTTCTCTAGTGATTTAATCCACCCTTCAGCTAGCACATAGTCAGATGATCCTTTGAATGATGGGGGATGTTGCCTCATGAAATGTTCCACCAGTGACAAGTTCCTCTACGGTTGATCTAGCTGGTCTCGTGCGTGGATACCACCACCATTTATCGCTTGATTCAAATGCACCATTACTGCAACAAACTGTTCAGTTCCAATTCCGACCATCTCAGGATGCAGATTCGGAAGTTCATTTCCTTCTGTATGCCTTCCTAGCACTGCTTCCCTGTTTCCTCTACAAAAAACCATTCTGAACAAAAATGACTTAGATGAAGCAACATGGTAATATTCAAATGCTATATCATTTCAATTTGACCATAAAAAAATATTTTTGGATAATCATTTAATAGAATTATAACTCCAAAAGTTATCTAAACTGACCTCTGATACCAAATATAAGGCCCCAACCTTAAATATTACTTAATCTTGAGTTATTACAAGATTACACATTGAGGATCTTTTCAGGTTTAGAGTTTTAGAGAATTAGATCATAAATCATGCATTACATTTCACATTTAAAAAAAGTGGTTACATAAAAGATAGTATTAATTTTTTTCCCATCAACGGAAACATATTTAAAACAAAACATGGATTCTTTCATGACACTTCCTTGACCCTATCATCACATCATGTACCTTTCCCTTGACCTGTGAAAAACATTTCAAAAACTTGGGATGAGCATAAAAAGATCAGTAAGGGATATAAAAGTACAAAATGAAAACATTAGTCTATGTATGAAATCATAGTTTACTCATAAAACATAAGCATTTTAACATACCTCGTCAAAACATTAATAAATCATAGAAATCATAAGACATAAAGGTAACTTGAGGCATTCATAACATTCTTACGTAGGGAGTAACCCTCATGGTTATGTTTGGAATACCCATCACAGTATATTCCCTAAATCTATTCGGAGAAACCTTAACATTTAACCCCTTCACGTTACCCAATACATTGGAGAGATATATCGGTCTCACTCGCCCTTATTTTATCACGGAACCACCTGTCTTCATAACAATTCCCAAGAACCATAACATAATCGTATCACAAAAAACATACATAAAGGAAACATAACATTTCCACATTTCAATCACAAGATATCAATACAACACATTGATATAATAAAAACATTATGAAAACCATTTTCAATACCAAAATAAAAGAAAAGTAAAACATGGTATTTATTTCTCATTTTTTTAAAAAGCTATGGCTTGTAGAGGAAGCAGAAACTCAAATAATGGTCACGGTGGTAGAGAAGTCGTTGTTGCCGCATATGTATGACAAAAACATTCCCTTTTGTCGTTTAGTAAAACACTTCGTATAAAAAAGATTCCTTTTGAATAAATGTAAAATTCAAAGGGGTTTATATACCATATAAAAGAAAGTTGTGTATAAAACAAAATATGTCTCAATGAAAGGAGATTGAGACGAATTCCTAGACCTCGGGTCCGACTTGACTTGATCGTTCTTTAACCTCCTGAATAATAAACATGAGTTAATTTATACTTACTTAGGAACCTTTTTCAAGTTCATTTTTCCTTTTATATCACTTATTACCATGTTATGAACACTATGTAATTATTTATGTTAATAATGGTCGTTTTGTCGATCATTGGTACTTGAGTCAAAAATAAACTCTTTATAATTACAAGTTGTTCATGTGGTAAAATATTCATTATATACAGAATTATATTCATGATGTATATATCATATATATCATATATATCTAGTATATACATGAATTTATAATATTACATAACATTTAGAGGTATGAAATGAAATGCACCGTTCATGGAGACGGTAAGTCGTACGTACACATGAATGCTACTTTTATTTCTATTTCGTATTTTATGGAATGGAATCATAATGATATAAAGGTATATTATAATTCCAGTATAATATCATGTATAATATCATTAATTCCATCCTTTATACATCCCACATATGGCATCAATGAATCAAATCACTTTGAGGGGGTGATAGTCCGCACTTCCTAAAATGAAGATATCGTGTTTACCCATAATGGAAACCATAAAGGTATGCCAAAAATGAAAAATACAGAAGCTTAAGGATAACATAAACATATTATATATCATATATAAATATAGTGACATCTTAATGGCCACCTTTGAAGGTGTTAGAATAATATTGAACAATCATTGTTTCGTGAGGCAGAAATTCGCCATCCATGGAAACAGTATGCTCTTTAACCATTAGATGAAGGTGTGTGTAAGTCTAGCTTGAATACTTATCATAACAACATCCTAGTACATTGAAGATACTTTTTTTGTTACAAAATAAAGTAATAAAAAGAGTTTATGGGGTTGGAGAAGAAAAATAAAACAAAAGAACATTAGAGAAGTCTTTACCTTTAAATCGGGTAACTCCTCTTGGTTTGAACCAAAAGGTTTTCTTGAAGAGCTTTCTGCCTAAGGTAAGGCTTCTAGGATTAAGAGAGGGATGTGGAGAGATAAAATGAGTAGATCTTGGCCGATCCAATGGCTTGAGAAGTGTGAGTAAGGAGGTTGAGGTGGGGGACTTTTATAAGAGGAGAGGACGGGCACTCTTGGAAAGTTAAGAAATGTTACATTATTTTAAAAAGAGTTTCGGCTTTAAAAGGTCCCACATTGATATATTTCTAGGATAAGGTGATAAGGGTTATAAATATACTCATTAAATAGTTCTTTGACAAGTGTAAGTCTTATATTTTACATTATCTTTTCATTTTATATAAATCATTCATTAATGAGGTAATCACTGCATCATCATGACGTCATACATAATTTAATTTATTTAATGTCTAAAAATTATTAAAAAATACAATTATGTAGGAAATATTTTTATCTTTCAAATGAATATTTATATTCTAATAGATCATTTATTTAGACAAAATTAAAAATGTTTTACTCAGGTGCTACATTCTTTGTTATATTTAACTTTCTTTAAAAATAAAAAGATAAAAAGTAATTATCACATAAAAGTGATTCTATGGGGTCCCCAAGTTTGGCACAAGGCATCCCATGGTCGGACATGATTCAACCAGTAGAATTAGGACACATTTTGGGGTCATTTTTTATTATTATGATATTATTTTATTATCCTTAACTACCCGATTACTAATTAATCTAGATAATTAAAGATAATTACCGTCGTTACTATTCATAATGTCCAAAAATAAAAGAGTATTGATTACATAATTTGGACCTTCTGATTCCAAATATTCAATCCATTTTACCAAATTCCAAACACAGAAATTGAAATAATTAATTTAAAAATAATTCCCGTTGTCAAAACAAATAGCGCGTTTTTTTAGAAACAATATCTATGAAAAGTTTGGCACTTTTTTATGCCCAATTCCAAAGTGAAATTAATCCTAATGACCAAAATTGGATTAAATGGTAAAAATATATTCTAATTAATCTTTAAAACCAATTAAAAAGATAATCTAACCATATAATTAAATTAGATGAAAAAGCAGTTTTGATGTAAAATGCAGTATTTTTCACTATTCATTAAAAAATGAACATTATCAGAAAAATAACAAAAAATTATCCAATGTAAATTTCAATGTCCCAATCATAAATAATAAGTTTATTTTGACAAATAGAGTCTATAAAATTTTCAAAAGTTTGATTTAAAAAAAGGTTTTCCATCAAAAGGCAGTAAAACAATCTTTTAAAAATATTAGTGTATTTCACGCTTAAGATTGGATTTATTCTCATTTTAAGCCTCTAAAACACTATATAATTCATAAATAGATATAGATAAGAATATATATTATTCATTACTTACTTGTGATGTTACATTCTTATTTCAAACTTAATAGTTTTTCAAATTTTTTATTCATCATTACATTTGTAAAAAAAGTTTACATTTATTTTCTAATCTGTTTTTGAAACATCCTTGAAAAGGGAAGATCATCCATCATTTATAGAAGATAAATTCAAGAAGGATTAATCTTTTTGCCTATATCTTTTACTCTTTCCTTACTATCACTGTTTAATTTTTGGGGGGATTCTTTTCAAAAAAAATGTTCCATTACTTTTTATAGGGAGAGTTTCTATTAATTTTCAAAAATATAACCTTTTCGTTTGTATTAAAAAAATATTCTAAATTTAATTTTTAATAGAACATGTATTATAAATGTTTTTGGCCTTTAATTTTTTGATAAACACTTGTAAACCACGCGTACAAAAAGGAAAATTATTTGGATGATAGAAATATAAAATTTATATATATGGATTTCAATATCAATAGTTTTTACCTAACCTATATTTATACCTTTTATTTTTTCTTGAAATGTTTCTCAATGGAAGTATCTTTTTAAAGAATATATCAGAAGAATAATTCCTTTCTACAGTCACAGTATCGAATGTTGTTGAATCAGTTTCTTAACTCATTTGTGAATAAGTTGAAGTTAAAACTATTATGATGCATATTCATATCTTTTATTATGTAGATATTTCTAATAAAATTTATAATAATTGTGGAGAAAGTGGATTTCAACCTATAATCACTTCATAAGAAAATATTTTTAGATAGGAAAGAAATTTTGAAACAGATTTTTTGTTGAAAATTTTTATTACATAAACCATTCTAAAAGGTATTTTCCTAAAGATATGAAGATCTATAGAAGTTCTAAAGGTATACAAAACATATAAATGGAAATATTTTCAAATTGAATTTATTTTCAAATTTCTGAAATTATTCATTTTTTATTTATTATAAATTTAATTTTTAATATCAAAAAGTGGATAAATTTATGAAAATTTGTTGTTATGAGATTATTTTATTTTCTCTAGTTAATTTATTTCAAAAAGTGATAATTTTTATTTTCTCTAATTATATTTAAAAGTTGTGGAGTTTTTATATAATGGATATTATTGGAAATTGTCATCATTTTCTAATAATGTTTGTTCAGTAGTTTTTTCCAAAAAAAATAGGATAGATACAAAGGAAGAAAAAATACATACAATAAAATACAAAGGGATATTTCTATTTAAATTTCATTTTATTCATTCAAAAATTATTTTTTGTTTTGTGCTTTCCAAAAAGAGGGATATTGTTGGGGAGATTCTAAATTATTTGGAGTAATATAAATTTATTAATTAGAAAAAGTGAACCCTTATTTTAATTGGTGAAGGGAAGCCATTAAATATTAAGATACCCAAATCACATGCCCAGAAGGCCCAAAAAACAAAATAAAACGGCTAAAGTAGACCAATGAGAAAAATATGACCTGAAGTCCTAGAAATAACCTTACATGGCCTATAGGACTAATAGTCAAGGACTATAAAAAATACCTTAAGTACCAAGGGTTTTGAAAACCCTAAACTATCCACAATCTCCTAGAGTGATCCCTAGCCACCGCCAAGCATCCGGCCATCATCCCAGTTTTTGGATGGTATGGATCATCCAACACAATATCATACACTAACAAAATGTCCACTTCCAAGACACCATCCATTGTACATGACATTGTCACCACCCTCCATGGATTCTACCACCACCCACCATATCACCCTCCTATACGGATTCCATTACATCGTCATTGTCTAAATCCATGGACACTGCCACCCACCCTAACTCCCTCTTTCACTAATTCCATGATGTTGACATTGCCATCCCTACCACATCTCTAAGTCGAATACATGACACCATCACCACCCTCCTGAGCTAAATTCCAAGATCTCTCTCAAAAATCAATCTAATTGTTGGGAAAAAAATTAATTCAATAACTCAGTTATTTATTTATTTCAAAAGTAAAAATATGGAACATATGAAAATTATATAACTAAATATTCAATTCAAATTTTTATGCTTCTATAGAATAAAATACTAGTAATTGATTTTTGAAATACTGAAACTCTATCAGATTTATGAAAATATGATGATATAAAGATACAACATCAAACTACCTGCAACAGATTTATAAAGCACAATAGAGGTACTAAAATAATTAAATAGAACATTAAGATAATACAAATATCATTTAAATATATTTCTACTGATTTCATTACAATTAATCCAAAGTTTTATGGAATTCCACAATTTGAGCTTTTTATGTTACATATAAAAAAATTCATGTCACGAGAATTAGAAAAACAATAGTATGAAGTATTAAAAATATAATTCGGAAATTTTTTGTTCAGCTTGAAGATTTTCAATTTATTATTGCTCAATTAGCTTCCGATCAAGGTAATTTTATTTATAGTTGTTTCATTAAAAGAGTTATTATTGTGTGAGGTTGTTCTAATAAATTTATTAGTATTTCCATTTTATTCCCTCTAATATCGATCTTATATGATTGAGGGATTCTGGGGATTGGTAGATAGGGAAAAATATTATCATCTGATCAGGGGATTCTGTGGCTTGGAAGATATATCTCAAGAACCTATATCTCTTGTAAGTTCAGATGTGAGCTACTACCAATAGTTATAGTTGATGTATTTCAATGATATGAATATAGACCTTCTGATATATATAGAATTAATGATAGAACATGATAGGTTGAATGTTGTGGATACCTTAGATCATGTTTACAATTCTACCTTTCACTTTGGTTTAAAATTGAGGTTTTAATAAATATATTTTATGGAATTATTTGGTTTTCTAACCAATAATCCATGTTTTTTTTAAACATCAGTAGTATTGCTTCCTAAATATTAGTTTATATAATTAAGACAGTTTTAAAGTTATTTTATTTTAATTATTTTATTTGTAGTTTAAAATACTAATAATTTTATTTTCATTGTGAAAACTATATTTAAATATAGTACTAGTTTTAGATACTCTGATCTTTTATCTCATTAATAATTTTAAAAACCAATCAATCTCTGATTTCATCGATAATAAGAAAATTTGATTATCTTAATATATAAAGAGGAAAATAATTTTATATATGTTTTAAAACTACAGTACCCCCTCCTATTATATTTTTGTTCACCATCACACCTATAAACACAATTCTTAATTCTTGGGTTGGTCCGTCTATTAAATTTCATACTTAAATAACGGTTTCAATTGTGGTTCAATATATTTCAGATCCCCTGTCGAAGGTGGTGGTTTCTTATCTAGAGGGAAATTCCCATGAACTAATATATACTATAACATTAGTAAGTTCATTTATATATGTTCATATCATTGATAATGATTTTGTTTAAGATATTTCAATTTTTAATATCTTAAATTGTTCCTCCTCATGTCTAATGGGAACATTCCTTGATTTAGATGGTGAAATTGATTTGTGTAATGGTACTTTTTTCTAAAAATTAAATGTGTACAACAAAATATTTGGATGATATTATGTTAATAGATATTATTATAGTAAGTTTATATAGGAAATTGAAACCAAATAAGAGGGTTCTTAATTCTCATTCCACTTTTGATTCAAAATTATATAATAAAAAATTTCACTCAACTTTATTGAATGATAAATTAAAAATTACACTGGTTAATGATGATGGTTTTGTGATTTATCAACATAAGTGGTCTCATTAATTAAAGAATTACTCTTTTATCCTAAGAATCGTCATCACAATATCTAAAATAAAAACTTATTTGAATAATTTTCCACTTGGTGTGATGGATGTATATTATTTTTTTAGAACTTTTCTTTAAGAATAATGAATAAAAGAATCCAAATTAAAGTGGTCTTGATTGATGTTTTTAATATAATATTTTTTAAATACAAAAACTATAACTAATTAAATTTATAATAAACACAAATGGATTCATGATAAAGATACTCTTATTTTTTATAGGTTGGATTCAAAAGAAATATTGCTCAAAGAATATGTTCAAGTCATTGTAAGTATGTTTCATAGAATGATGGATCACCTTAAAGAAGATCCTTTGATTATATTACAATAGCTAAAATGTGTATATATTTCTTTTCACCTATGTACATTGTTCATTATACATGTTGAGACTCATAAGAATTCTTCTTTTATGTTCTCTTTATCTCTCTCTTTATTTAGATTATTTATATATCAAGGTTTACCTCAACTGTATGTGTGGATTTAATTAAATGTTTTTCCACAAACATATATATGTATATATATACTCAAAAACCTCCATTGGTGATGACCCATATAACCTTATATAATGAAATATATTTTGATAAAGTTTTTCATTATCTAAAGTTATAATACCTCGTGATAAATATTTAAATTTTTTATTTTTTATTTAATTTGAATTTTTTAAATGGAATTAAGGTACATTTTGTTGGTCCCAAATAGAGATGGAAATATAAAACAAGGGGTGAATTATCTATCAAAAATAATTAAATTATTTAAAAAATTTGGAATTTGGTGGAATAAAAGAGTAAACAATTCAATTATAAACAAAAATACTAGGGAGTGAAACAAGTGTAAGCAGGATATTAATGAACAATGAGAAAATTTATTTTTAAATTAGTTTGGATCTAAATAATTCAATATATACTATTCACACCCCTATACTTCTCGATAGGTTTGGTATACACTATAAATAATTCAATTTTAAAGTAGAGTGACAACTCTTTACAACATAACTTATTTAACCTAGAGGCACAAACCCTAAACCCTTGAATTTTATGGGTTCAAATAATAACTCATACTTTTAATTTGAGTAGACCCAAATCAGATTTTGAAGGTGTAGTCCTAACCTAAAGACATTCCTTTTGAGATATAGGAATAATTAGACTTTCTGTTTACAAGATCAGGTAGAACCTGTATTGTGATTTTTTAGTCAAGTAAGCACAACTAGTTGGAAATAAATTTTATAGTTAGTAAAACATGAAAATGTGACCCAAATAAAAGTTTCATAGCTAAAAACAATACTTCATAATGAAATAATAAAATAGTTAAACCAGATAAAGATGATGAAGGTGGTAGTAGGGGTCCCAATAGTAAGCTTCAGTCCTTAAAGATGTAGATGATGAAGTTCTGGAAATATAGAAAAGGCGGTGTGTAAATGATGAGACTTCTAGGTTTTGAAGAACCTTTTTAATGTTTATGGTCTTCCTCTACCAATAGATTCATGATTTATATAATTGATACAACAATGGATATATTTCCTTTAATCAAAATTCATGAGTTTTCATCATAAATGTTCAATGATATCTTTATATGTATAGACTTCCTAAATACTCACAAAATCCTAAAAAAATGAATGTTATAGTAATAATAAATAATAAATAAACAAAAAAAATTACCAAAATTATCATAATTAAACTAATTAATAATCCTGGTGATAACATTACAATTATTTATAATAATAGTCAATATTAAATCCTTTCATAATAATCATCATTTAATCCTTTGAATAATCCCAACAATCCCATGAGACATTATCCTTTATTATTCCAAAATAACAGTCATATAATGTGACTCATTATCAATAATAAATAATGATTTTTAAAATATATCTTCTTAATATTATTCCAGAGTCTTCAACTTAATATGTAATATTCTTTAACTTCTAATCAATAATTTACCAAATATCCAGCTCTATATGAAATGTGTAAGAGTCATTATCTGAATATGTCAAAGTCTTTTACTTAGTAAAATATCTACTATGATTTACTTATGAGGGATAAAAATAAAATTCAATTCATAATGAATACATAAAATTAACTTCATCGAGCATATAGGTCATTCTTTTTTGAGAAATTAGTATGTAATAGTTTTCTAATACTTCTCCTTGTATATATAAGAGTAAGATACTTTAAAAATTTGATTGAACTCTATATATCATTGAATATGGATGATTCAAACTTCTCAATATGAATTATATGTTAAATTCATACACTTATTTGATTATTTACATCATTCCTAATTTTTAAGGGAAAATTTCATTGAACACTGTAATGCATAAGTGTAAAACAATTAATCAAATATCCCAAAACCCAATAAATAAAGCTCAATTCCACAATCCACTTGAATACATGAAGGTTATTACTTAAAAATACAAAACATAATAGTAAAATTTCTAGAACATTGAATTCATATACTTAAACAAAATAATTCAATATAGAATATAAGAAAAATATATAAATTCCAAAATAATAAAGAATAAAAATAAAAATAATAAAAAAACCCATCTGAGTCAATAACATTCATTCATTTGATAAGCAGTGCAAGCTTAAAATAAATATAATATAAATAAATAAATAATGACTAATAAATTTTTTATGAATAAATAAAAATAATGATAAAAAAGTGATGAGAGATATTTGTAATTATCAAAACATAATAAATAAAGTGAAAAGAATCTAATCAACACATTTTTTATTTATCAATTAGATATATAAGGTATAGACAAATGGAATAGTCTAATTAAAAGGTTATAAATGTAATTATTGAAACATAAGTCATGTATATCATCACATCATGTGGAAACATCTTCATATCAGGCATGTAGAATCAACATCACATCAGGTGGGAATGATCAGGAGGGTCATTTTACATTGTTATATATTTCAATAATAAAACACTTAATTTCAACAAGCACTATAACTAAAAATCTATAGTGAAACAAAGGGTGTGAGGCAATGGGGCGACTATGAATCAACTAGAACAATAGTGAGGAACATTATTAGGCACCAAAAAATATGAAAATTTTGTGAAAATTCTAAGGCAGTGAAGGATTGATCCCCCATCGAGTGAGAGTCCAAGAATGTGGCGGGACCACTTGAGCACTTCCTCATCTAAAATTAATTTTATATTTAATAACTATTTATATTATGAATGTTGAGTGTTTAAATTGATTCATATAATTATTATAACAAACATACAAGAGTTTCATATAAGGTATGATATAATATTTAGTTTCTCTTAACCACAATTATAATTTATTATATAGTCATAAGCCTAATTATAAAGGTTTATTATTTTTATACATATTGAGAGTTAGGATTTTATTTAAATTAATGACTCTATTGAGTATTGATCTACATATATTTTAATAATGGGTTAGACTTCCCATCTATCCTGGGAGCTTAAGATGTGTTCTATAAAGGAGGAGGTAGGCAAATGGTCTCCCCAATATTTATTTTGAGTATATTTAGATTTAATTTGATTTTAAACCCTTAAATGAAAGGGTATAATATACCTTATACATGAAATGAATTTGAATATGTTTACATATAATTAGATTTAATTTTTGGGTATCTAATATAGATCATTAGTCATATAGAGTATTATATAATAATATGTTTAGAATATATTAATTTGGTTAAAGGTATAGGATACAAAACTAAATCATTATAAGCATGTATATGCATATGAATTTCACCAAATGTAATTATATACATGAAATGAATATGAAAATGGTGTGACTATGAATAAAGCTCCAAATACTAAGTGTGATATTTCTTTAAAACAAAGTACATGTCAAGTTCTTAATCATTTATTTTAGGTTTTTTAAATCTAGGTAGCCATAATTTATCATTTTTAAGGAATTGAGAGTTTGAAAAACCAAAAATTAATGGTAGTCATATCTAATAGTACAAAATTCATTTTTCACGACATTTTTTTCGCATTGGTTATTTATAACTGACTTAGAAAATAAAAATCACATGATTTTCACATAATTTATTAATAACTGATGTGAAAATACTATTTTTCACATTGGTTATTAATAAACCAATGTAAAAAATAAAATAAAATTATTTTTTTGTGTCATTTTACCAATAAAAAATGATAATGTATTGAAATTTCACATTAGTTGTTAAATAATCGACATGGAAGATGAAAATTTAAAGTCATTTATAGAAGAAATGACATGAAAATTCTAGTTTTTTAAGTCAGTTCTACAATAACCTACATGAAAAAACTTCTTCTCAGTGTATTTTATAAAATAACTTATGTGTAAAGGCAATATAATTATTATTTTTTGTTGATATCTATCATTTTGTTTTTTGTTCTATCATACGATTGACTACAGTTATATCTCATGAGATGAACCCTAAACCTTATAAGTTTTTATCAGTGACCTCAAATCTCTTCAACATTCAATCATTTTTCTCAAATATATTGTTTATTCAGTCCTTGTACTTGAATTTCATTCATTTTTCATCCACCATTATCACCCTTCATTGGTCGTTAGTTCCATATTATTCTTGTTTGTATCGCTTTATCAATCATTTCAATTATTTATTTCCATTTATGGTTTGGGTTAATTGTTTCTATTTTATGATCATTAAAGGTATTTTCATTTGTATTTCAGTTTCTAATTTTCTATTTATGTTATATTATCTTTAATTTTTCATCTACCACTACACACTTTCCACCTACACCCATCATCAGCAACTACTTGTGTGTTCTTCTCATTGGTTCCCTTTTATCAATCATCCAAATTATGATTTATATTTATATTTTGTGTTTATTGTTTCCAATTTATATTCATCCAAGGTATTTTAATTTATATTACTGGTTCTATTATTTTATTGATGACACTTCTTCTTTCAGTTTGCATCCACCACCACCATCACCTACCATCATCCATCGCTTGCACATTCTTACCATTAGTTTTTCCTTCTCAATTTCCTTGGTTATGAAATATATTTATGGCTTGTGTTTTGTTTTGATTTTTTGTGCATCCAAGGTATATTCATTTGGTTTGATGTTCCAATTTTTATATTTCATATAACTTTATCTTATATATTTTTATTTTATGTTCCAATTATTCTCACATCTTATGTATTTTTTAACTGTTAAATGATTTTTTTTAGTTTAATTTTAGTGATATGTTATTAAAGAATGATATTTTAAAATATTCAAGGTTGTATTTTCCTTTATAAAATTTGTTCAGTTTATTTTTTATTTTGTTAAATTTTTTATGAAATTTAGTTTATTATCATTTCATCTCTCATTAATGTTGTTATTTTAGTTTATTTTTATTTCAATCAGTTTTAATTTTATATTTAATTTTATATGTAATAGTTGGATTTGTATTTTTTTGTTATAATTGTTTTTAACTTTTATTTTTAATATAATTGTAGAACAAACATCTAATCCACCACATACTTATGAGGAGGACTATACACATACTTCTATATAGAACTGTAAACATACTATTATTGATGTGTCTCCTCATGCTTCTGCACATGATTCATCTACTTATACATGGGACAAAAAGAGTGTGAGGGTTGGTAAACATGGTTGTACACATTTACCAAAATTAACAGTTTCCTATAACTGGGACTAGAGGATACAAGTTGATTTTGATCATAATTATATTCCCAAGGGTTTAAATGAAAAACAATTTATTACTTTTATTGCAATTTAGTATCGAGGAAAAGTGAGTGTTTTGATTTATGATTAGATAAGTGTTAATAAAGTGACTATATATAAATAATGGGATATAGTTTTGATAATATAATTTAATATTATTTTACTTATCATTAAGTGTTTTTACTAATGTGCATTCTCCCTTCTTATTAGATGACATAGTATATACCTGATACTAGAGGAGTTGGGAAGAAATGTTTAGGTTTGACTACTAAGATATTGAGTTATTTTAAATTAGTACTCACATCATAATTCATTTTTTGGGATAGTTAATATAAAAATACATGTGATATATATTTATTTATTAATGAATATATATGGAAGTGGTTTGTTGAAAGTAGAAGAAAAAAAACATTTTTTGTAAGTGTATTGTTATATTTTAGAGGTTTTTTATATTAATTATCACATTAATAATTTTTTATCTATAATTTTCATCAAATGAAAAGATATCATCAGTATATCCATTCCAAAAACATATATCCTCATAATTTATCTCTTGTAGGGTATACATTATTGGAAGAACAATTCATAGCAAATAATTTACAAAAACTAAGAGCTAGGTATTTAGGATCAGCAGAGATTACCCTACTCCACCCCTCAGCTAGACATAAAAAATGGAAGACCACCCAGATAAGAAGAAAGGGACAATATCTTACAGAATAGTCAAGGGTTGTAACTGAGAAAATTAGATAAATCTATTTAATTTATTCATGTTCTTTATGTTAAATCAAATATTTATATATTTTGATACACTGTTGAAATTTTTAAATATTCTATATAGGATTCCCTTGAGGAGAAGAGAACACAGGGTACCTTCATGGCCAAGGGTTGGAAGGGTATTTTAGCTACATCATTGGGAAAGCTCGAACACCCAGGTCATGTACGTGGATACCTGATGGGAGTATCGGTAAGAAAATTTTTTATTCATTTTGAAACTTCTTCAATGGAGGTTTTTTCTAAAAGAAAAGTAAAATATTTGGAAGCTAAATTTAAGGATATGGGTGAGATGGTAGAGGATGGGATCAAAGAATCATTACAGTTAGTGTTTGTGGGCATACAAACATAGTTTCAGGTTGTTGATCCCACTCTTCCCCTTTCACCCATAGATCTCACTCCTCCACCTCCAACCATTGATATCACTCCACAACTCCTACTTGTCCTACCCTTGTACCTCCTCCTTTATAGTTATCCATTTATTATGAGTTATATGTTGAGGACCCCCAAAATCATATTATTTCATATGGGATTATATATTATATTTGAAATACCATTCATAATCAACTGATAGAGATAAATAATATTAGGGTCAATGTATAATATATTATACATAGATCATCAAAAATAATAATTCATATAGACGAGGTTAGCATAGTTAGAAAAAGTATCAGCAATTTTTTAGTTTGGCCATCTAGACTTGTACAACAATTTACTATTGAGGTATTTGTAGATTATATAGTTTATTTTATATTATTATTTAATTTGTTTTAACATTTTAATGTTTATATATTTATTTATTTTTTATAGGAAGACTTTAAAGTAAAATACATATGTTATAGAAAACAACATATACAGGTTTTTATGAATTCATATACAACTTCTTCAGCTCTTGATAGATTATCAACATATTCAAATTGTTTGTTGGATATTTATAAAATACCAATAGAATAATAAATTTTTTTATGTGAAATTATAGTAACATCTTACAAAAAATATATCATGGATCTTGTAACAAGAGATGAGTTAAGCATCAATATTATGCAACTCTTTTACATGTATGTCGATTATCATAAATATTTTAGTTATTTTAAATTATTGAAAATTTATACTTATGTTTTTCTTGGTATTAGGTATCATTATAAATTTTTTAGGTAGCATAATACCACATCAGTATATAGATTTATGGACCCACAATTTATTTCAGCTATATCAAGGGTAATTATTAATGTATAAAGAATACTTTATATAGCTAAAATACTTAAAAATAATGAAATTATTCTATGTTGGATGCTTCCTTATCTTCCAGAGTATGAAATATATATCTCATAAAGATTAATATCTCATAAAACAATAACCAATCACATTGTATTTTTTTAGATTTTTGTCTGAAATGTTCCTGTCGTAGGGTGTGGTCAAAAACAATTATATTTCTCCTAGTATAGCACAGAGGCTGACCAGGGTTGTCTCGCTTGAGGATCCTTCTCAATTTAGTTCACTTGCTTTATCTAAATCACTTATTTTAATCATTTTTTTTAAGTGTTTTAATGAAAACAATGAAAATATTTTTGGGTTTTTTTAACAATTACATTCTATAATGGAAATTATAATTTATACTAACATACTAACTATAGATAATCAGTAAAATGAAAGAATTTGGTTTTTGGGTTCATTCTTAGGTTAAATCATCATTTTCCTTTAATTTTATAATTTTATTTTGATAATCCAAATATGAAATCTCATGTTTGAATCACTTTTCTTTTCCAGAATAGAAATTGATTGAGTTGCATGTTATTGGGGTTAGACAACACATCAGGGAAATTCACCTCACCCAAGCATGCTACTCAAATCTAACACAAACCTAAAATAAACTTTATAGAAAATTCAAGAATACCTTGACTTCCTTAGACCAAGCCTCGAGGTTAGCCTCTCATTTTTCAGAGTAAGAGATCACAATGGTGTATAAATGGGAATAGAGAGAGAATGAGAGATAAATAATATATAATTAATATTAAAATAATAATAATAATAATAATTATTATTATTATTATTAATTAAGAAAATAGTTTTTGAAAAAGGAGAGCAGAAAATAATAAAATAATTTTAAAATAATAATGTGATAATTTTAAGTGATAATAATAATAATAATAATATTGATATTGATATTGATACTAACAATAATAATAATTTCAATTAAAAGAATATAATTGATAAGAAGAATTGTGAAATGGAAGGAGAAACTCAAATGCGTAGATTAATAAAACTAAAACTTAAATTACAATTGAAATTAATCTAAAATAAATAAAACTAAAAAAATTAAGAAGAAGAAAAGGGGGGATTTTCAGCTAGCCTCCCTCAGTGGAGATCACTTTCTTAGTGCCTTTGAAGGAATGGGATAGAATGTAATGTTTTGAGAAGGTGGAGCTCTCCTCCTTTTATAGGCCAGAATCTATACTCCTAAAGTTTGCACGTTTTTTATTGACTAAATGGAAGGTTAATTTTTTTCATCCTTCATTAAAGTTTTTCGTAAATATATTTTGATTTTACCATATATATTTTAGCATAATTTTCCATCATAAGAAGGATTTATAGAATAAATAATGAGATGGACTGTTTCTGGCCTAGAATTCCAGAATTATTTAAATTTATAATGTTCAATGACCCACTTAATGAGGTCAAAAATCCATAAAATTCATTTTAGAAACTCCTATATTTGTCCTCATTTTATTAAAAGTGGAATAATATCAATTAGAGTTATTTATCCTGACTTATGCTTCTGTTATAGAGGTGGGTTCAATGCTGTGTGCTCGAACAACTTTTCAATTTGAATGATTTTTCAGGTCTCAATATGATCTAATAAGATATTTATATAGAATAAAATGTTGAATAAAAGTCATCAAGGAATCATAAAAATAATAATCACTAAAATTTTAATAATATTTTAAATTTTATTCCCAAATACCCTTGTGATTAAAATCTATTAAAATTCCAAAATTAAGAATTTTTTATATTTTAGACCATTTTCATTCTATAATTCAAATTTCCCATTATTTTAATAAAAAAATTAAAAACATGGGTTTTATCATTAAAAACATAAAAAATGTTCATAATTTTATAAAAAAATATACGCATAAATATTCTCTATTAAGTACCCCCACACTTAAACCATGATTGTCCTCCAGCATAAAATCTCAATAAGGAGTTAAAAAGGGCACCGATATTTTCAATATTGAAATTTCAATGAAATAAAATCAAGTAATTATCAATGTAAAATAAAGTTTTAAAATTACACATAAAATATCAATTCAATTTCTCATTTTTTTAATGTAACAATCAATCCATGTGTATTACTTTTCCCCTTTGAAAAATGATGGAGCTTCTACTTTCATTCACTTAAGATCCTAAATTCAATATTATTAAACATTCCAAATCATGATTTGCCTCACCTTTGCATCTTTTATTTCATATATAATGATAAAAATAAATTATATTTATGATCATATCATGAGAACATTCTACTTATACATATGTTTGTAAAGGAACTACTTTCTCCACTTTGTAAAGACAAAAGGAACATAAAATCGTGAGAACATTTCAATAAAGGTTTAAATGCATCTATGGTTTAAGGTTGGTAGGATTTCATGATATAAAAATTAAGGCTCAAGGAGGAGGTTTATCTCTTAAGTAAAATTCATGATATCAAAAATTGTAATGAAATTATCCCCTTCAATGCAGTAACTCTCATTTCCCCTAAAACTCAAAGTAAGGTCATGATCAAAGTAAAGCATGATGAATGATTTGTGCACCATCTTGAATTTTTTTTCAAATATTTTTTTTCATTTTTTTTGAAAGTTATGTTTTAGAAAAACCTCACATCCATAACCTAACAACATATGATAAAAAACATCGGTCTAGCAATAGTGATTTTTGGTTTTTTCAAATCACAACCCATTTTTTATTTCTTTTATTTCTATTTTTTTATTCAAGAAGGGAAAAACAATAAAGATTACAATGAATGATTCAAATAACTTTTATTATTACCAAAATATCACCCCACCCCTACCCCCATCCCCACACTACTTATATACAATTTGTACCATCCCTTCCACCATGATCTCCTTTACCCCCACACTTCAACTTCAAAATATCATGCAAATACCAAGAGTATGGTATGAATGGATAAAAATGGATTGAAACATGGATCATCCCTATAAAGGCCTTTAATAATCTCTATGAGATAAATAAGGATTGATGTAAATGTGGTATTTAAGGACAAGGGATTTTTCAAAAGATTCGTCAATCATTTAAAATGTGTTTTTTCCAGTCAATAGCTTTGACAAGTTTCAATACAAGTTCTGGCATGTGACATGTCCCAAAATCACTCAAGAAATATGTTCATGAATAAATAGGAATTACTTGGTCTAAAATTAATCTTGAGAATTGGAAATATGATTTGGTACAATCACTTAAGGCACGATTAAGAATAAAAAATTAATTCACATAAATTTCATAAATTCAAAGCATGAAAAATCATTGAGAAATTTTATTTACATGAATCAATCAATTTCTTCAAATCATTAGTCCTCAATTTAATATACATGATTCACTTTAATCATTAAATTTTTCATTTTCTCATTAAATCTCATTAACATTGAAATCTAAAATATGGAGTCACAAGATTTCTAAAAACTCGCGTCTCCTAGATAATTTAAGTAAAACATGAATTCAAGTGTGGGCATGGAATTTTCACTTTAAATATAAAAACAGGTTTTTGGAAAAAAAAATTAATGAGTTTAAAATATAAACACTAAAAGTTAAATTCCTTTTAGAGTGAATCTTATCCCCTCCCCTTTACTATCTGAGGATTAATTCTTCCATCATGAACCTACAAAATAAAACTACCCAATTAAGCATAAGGATTGTGTCATTTAAGCTCAAAAAGATAGAGGGAGGGGGATGAATGCTACACTACTTCCTAATAAGTGAAATTTAAATCTAAATTCATATAAATAAATTAAGGGATAAGTCTTGGTATGATCCTACAAGTGGACCCTAAATTAGTACTACCTCTATAGGGTAATACCAGCTGTTATCCAAAATCAGATAGAGGATGAAGAATCTTTGATTTAAACCACCATATATGGCTTTTCCCATCTTTTGCTTCATCCTTATTCTTGAAAAAATATTTATAGATAGATTACACCATATCATAACCATTTAAAATGAGGTATATCTTGAATGGTGGGGGTAGGATGAAGTATGGACCATCCTCTTCCATGGTTACTACTTATGAAACCTTCTTCTCTTATAGTGTTTTCTTCATAGGGGATTCAATAAGAGCATCCATTGTTCTAATTTCCTCAGGATCAACTACCTGGATCTCTTGATGGGGCTCCTCCAATGCATTTTTATTGAAATCAAGGAGCTCTATGTGTTCCTCAGTAGGTGCATGTCCAGTTTTTTCTTCTTCCTCCAAGGCATAACAATGAATGTCTGATTCTGTATAGTCAAAACAAGAGGGAGTTATGTACAATTTAGATTCAATAAAATTATAAGAGATAGAGTCATAGAAAGTTTCAACTCCATGAGTTGGTTCATATTCAATATCTACCTCAGTGGTAAGTGCCTCTTAGAGTAGAATCTTAGAATATGGGGGCATGTAGTTGGGATCCTTCATCTTGACTTCAAATTCTATCACTTGAGTGGTTTGTTCCTTCAATGGTGTTTATTCTTTTCATGGTATGGGGATATGAGGAAGTTCCTCATATCTAATCTAGAATTCATCTAATACTTGTTGATATCACACTTATATATCAACAGGCAAGTCTTCCTCCTTTGTCTGATCAAATTTTTCAATTTAAAAGATAAGGGGTGAAATTTCTTCCACCACTTTCTCAGGTTATTTCTCTAGATCAGGTTTGGGTTTCTCCATTAATGAAAAAACATAATAAAATTCTCTATCAACCTTTATTTTTAGTATTTCTATGCTTTCTTTAAGTTCATGAAGCTGAGATCTACTAAAATCATCATCTTATTCTTGTTGTTGTTTCACCTATGATTAATTTATCTATGCATAATAATCTGAATTTTAATATATCAAGGAAGTATTTTTTTAGTTTTTTTATAAAAAGAAATGATATCTACCTAAGATGTGAAAAAGGAAAAAGTAAATGAATAACTAATTGGATCCCCATAAATAGTGCTAGTTTTGATGCACTCCTATCATGGGGCATGGTCAAAATAAATTAGGTTTTTTAGAGTACAGAACAGAGGATGACTAGGGTCATCTCACTTTAGGAGCATTCTCAATTTAGTTCACCTACTTTATCTAAATCACTTATCCTAATTATTTTTGTGATTTTAAGTGTTTTAATGTATACAATGACAATATTTTTTCGTTTTTTGAATAATTAAATTCAATAATGGAAATTATAATTTATACTAACATGATAACTAGGTAGAATGAGTAAGAAGAAAGCACTTGGTTTTGGGGTTCAGTCTTAGGTTCAATCATAATTTTCCTTTAATTATTTAATTTTAGTTTGATAATCCAAACATGAAATCACATGTTTGAATCACTTTTATTTTCTAGAATATAAATAGTTTGAGTTGCGCGTTATTGGGGTTAGTCACCACTTTGGGTAAATTCACCTCACCCAATCATGTTACCCAAATCTACCATAAACTTAAATTAAACTTTAAATAAAATTAAAGAACACCTTGACCACCCTCGGGCCAAGCCTCAGGGTTAGCCTCTCATTTCTGAGTGTAAGAGATCATAATAGTGGATGGGTGGGAAGATATAGAGATAGAGAGATAAATAATTTATAATTAATATTAAAATAATTATAATAATAATAAATATTATTATTAATTAAGAAAATCATTTTTGAAAAAAGATAGGGAAAATAATAAAATAATTTTAAAATAATAATGTGATAATTAAAATAATGATAATAATATTAATATTAACATTAATACTAATAATAATTATTATTATTATGATTAAAATAAGATAATTGAGAAGAAGAATTGTGGAATGGATGGAGAAACTCAAATGCATGGATTAATAAAAAATAAAACTTAAATTACAATTGAAATAAAAATAATATAAAGATAACTAAAAAAATGAAGAATAAGAAGAAGGGGGGATTTACGGCTACCCAAACTCAGTGTAAATCTACTCTTTAGTGGCTTGGAAGGAATAGTATGGAATTGAATGATTTGAGAAGGAGGGTCTTGCCTCCTTTTATAGGCCAAAATCTATTCTCCTAAAGTTTTATCATTTTTTGAACCATTAAATGGATTATTTAAGTGTTTCATCCTTCATAAAAGTTGTTAATAAATGAATTGTGCATTCTACCTATAAATTTAAACATAATTGGACATTGTAATAAAGAGTTATTTAATAAATACCAAGATGGACTGTTTTTGGCCAAGAATTCCAAAATTCTTATTTCAATATATAATCTCTAATGGCCCACTTAATGAGTGAAAAACTCCATCAAATTCATTAGATAAATTCTTCTATGTTTCATCATTCTATTCCAGGTGGAATAACCCTAATTTAAGGTGTTTATCCTGACTTATTCCTCCATTATGGAGGTATGGTCTATGTTATCCACCCAGAATGCTTTTCAACTTGACTGATTTTTTCCGGCCTCAAGATGGTTGAATAATATCTTTCTATAGAAGAAACTTTTGAATAAAATTCATCAAATAATACAAAATAATCACTCAAATTGGAATAATATTTTAAATATTATTCCCAAGATACACTTATGATTAAAATCTATTAGAATTCTATAATTAATCAATTTTCATATTTTATCCCATTTCCATTCAATAATTCAAATTTCCCATTATTTTAATAAATTATTTAAATACATGGGTTTTATCATTGAAAAACATAAAAAAATATTCATAATTTGATTTGAAATATGCACATAAATTCAATTCTTCAGTCTCCATTGGATTTGTTGTGTTTTTTTTCAAGAGAGAATATGATTTACTAGTTGTGCTCTATCCATTGTGAAGTGTGAGAAAATTTTCAGAATTTATTGAACATGTAAGTTTTAACATTTAAATACTTGTATATATTATAATGAACTTAAATTTATTTCATAAATATTATTTTAAAATAGGGAATGGAATTTCTTTAGATATATATTAATAAACCTGAGCACAAATATCAAATATGTTAAAGTAAAAGTGACTTTTCATTTTCAATTACAACATTTTGGTTGTAAATATCTGAAATGTTATGTTGAATTGAAAAATTATATTTGAACAAAATTTCATTAAAAATAAGGAGTAAAGAAATGTGGATACATTGTTCTAAGATTTATTTTTAAAATAATTTCAACCTGGACACTTACAATGTTCCATAAGGTAATATTTTGTTATAAGCATTTCATTTCACTCACTCAAAATTAACTTTTTATTAGAAACAATTTTAAGGGGGAAGTGAGAACACGCACAGTCAAAGCATATTAGCCACTAAAAGAAACAACATAATTATTGAAGGATAATTTAAGCTGGTTGGAATCGTGCTCCCTAAACAGTTTCCAAGAAATAGAAGTTGCTTGTGTACCTGGGTCCTCTATTAGAAGGTCTTAAAAAAGTTGCACCAAATAATCCCATGTTTTCATGTATTCATCTTTATTTATCTTCCTCACATTGAAGCCTCTTATCAAAATGTAGTCATGCTTTCTAAACCAATCAATTTGCTCAGAATTCGTGTCCACACGCAACAGTCTTCCCATCATTTCTTCAGCATCCACATCCAAGGAATCCAAAAGACCCAGGATCAAATCCGGGCAGGGGAAAATTTATAGGTACTATAGTAGGAGCATTGTAGGAGTACTGTAGTAGCAGAGGAACTACAGTGGTAGAGGGACTGTAGCAGGTACTGTAGAAGCAGCAGTACTGCAACAGTAACTGTAGCAGTGTGGGTACTGTAGCAATACTATTCACTGAGGGGTCATTTGAGCCAAAAAATTGGATTTCAAGCCTTGTATTTAGGCCACTTGGCCTTGGGCCTTTGGGCTATGTAATGGATATCCCTCTACCCAATCTAAAGAGGTATTTTCTTTAAATAATAAATTGAGGCTTCGGCCCCAACCTTTTAAAAAAACATCCAAGTCATTGATCCGTAGATAATCCTCTAACATTTCTTCACCTTAATTCATTAGAAATTCTAGATTATCATGTAGGTAGTCATCAAGGGTTACTTTTAAAGGGAGTGCCTTTTAGACAACAAAATTTTCCTAAACAGGAGAGACAGAGGCTTTGGGGATACCTTTTATCTCCTCTCCCTTCATATGTTTGATGAATCTCATCTCCATTGGAAGGGGAAAATAGGAATAATCCTTACGACCTTTCCTAGAACCTTTCTGGCCCATCCTCCTCCTTTTATTAAGGATATATTCATCTTGAAACTCTCCTTTACTGTCACCCGAAAATTGACCAGATTGGTCTTCACTGGACACCTCACTGAGGTCTCCCTGCTTCTCAATGGGGTGATCAATTTGTGCTTCTTCAACCCCCAGTTCCAAACTAACCTCTAAGCTCTCAAAGAGATTAGCTAACTTTATCACAGGGGAAACCCTTCTCGGGATTGATTTCCTTGCTGAAACTGGTTATATTGCAGGCCTCTTAGGTTCCTAAGGTTCCTTCCTTTTTGAAGAACCTTGACTTAAGCATAATGCATCTGCATAGGATTCATCATTGGGAGTCGATGAATATCCATAATCATCCACTTGTCCCCCTTCCATGCTATTTGTACCTAGAGGAGAAGATGATGTTGGTCGGGGATCACCCAGATCCTTGATCAGCTGCCTGAAGACATCTACAACCAAGGGGTTGCCTCCCTGCTGCTCCTGCTGAACCTTCTTGACTCTATCAAGAGAAAAGGTGGTCAGATGACTCTTCCCCAAGGAACCTCTAGCTTCCAAATCAGAAATTAGAGGTCCAGATTGCATCAGCCTTTCCTGTGCAGCTATGTGAGAGTTCAAATTGTCAACAATCAAGGCTAGTTGAACGACATCCTGACACTCAAAGGGGATAATGCAGTTAGCATTCAGCACTGGTGAAGGATCATGATTCAGAATTCTTCCCTCTTTTTGAAAATGTTCCGTATTAGATGCATCCTTAGTGCCCAGCTGAATCGTTGCAGAAGAATCCTTAGACCTTAAATGTGGATGATTTGACGAGGCAGTAACCCCATGTCGATACCTGCAAGCATGATGGCAAGAAGAAACTAGGTGGCCCAGAAATTTTCAAGATGAATAGTAGTCTATCCACGACTCAAAGACCACAGCCTATTTCCAACGGAATTCCTCCCCCACATCAATCTGCACCCACTCCACCATCGGTTTTGAAATATCCAAATCAACACAAATATGTGGAGATATCGGATGGCATACGGACTTAGTTCTACTATCAAAACATAGATAACGTCCTAAAAGATTACTTATCATACAAAGAATAGTAGGATTTTGAAAGGATAGCAGGAGTTTTGGAAAACTTACCCCCAGTGTTGAAGTATGTGTATCCCGTTTCATGTGGAAATAGAAGGTCCATCGGAAAAGGAAGAACTGGTACCCATTTCATGTTCAGGGAGCTATGGACCAAGCTAGGTTCAAGTCGTCCTCATAAGAGAAGAAAATAATGATATTCTATTTTTCAATAAGCCCCATGGTCGCCTAACCATGCAATTGCCAAGAACCAGAGATGAATCAGTCAAAGGTATCTATTGAGGTTCGGATCTATCTTAACCGAGCCACCAAGGTGAGATTCAGAAAGCCCGAAGCTTCTGAGAATTCCGAAGTCGACAGATCAAGCTGAGGTGAGCCATCTAATAGGTCTGGAACCTTCGGGAAAATTGAAATAGCTGGGAACGTAGGGAGAAAGTCCGGGTTATAAACATTTCATTTAATTTTTCATTTGTTTACATATAATACATTATAAATTCTTTATTTTCAATTTTTATCCTTTTTATGACCCTCATACCTATATAATACAAGAGATAAGACACTTAAAAAGTGAATGGGTGAAAGAAATAATTTTCAAAGAAAGTTCTTGATGAAGAGAAAACTTGTTCATGTTGTAATTTTTAAAAATAAACATTCTTTTTAATATTTTATAAAGAAAATAAAAAGTGTCCCATATAGAAAATGATAAGTAATTTCAATTTAAAAACTTTTAAAATAAGGTCAAAGAAAATTTAAAATAACTTTAGTAAATAATTAATGTTTAGAAAAAACATTCTTGAAAAAAAAGTAGAAAACATGGATATGGAAAATAAAAATTTCCAATCTAAAAGAAGATACATGATCAGTATCACTTATAAAAAAAACATTCTTATTGTTTCTTTAATAAGTAAGGGAAGAAATGATAAATAAACATGTAAAAATTCATAATTATAGGATAATAAAATATATTTGGTTCAAGAAAATTATATAATATTATTTATCTAAAGGAACCATGAACATAAACAATATCGATAAGAAGGATGGTTGTAATATAAATCCTTTATTACTTTGGTAAATTTAGAATCAAAATTCAATAAAATAAAGGGTATGATATGGATTTATAAATATGATTAATTACAATATTTGATATGAAAAAATTCATTCATGAGGTAGTAAGTAAACCATACAAAGAAATCATAGTGCAAATGAAACATATCTCAAGAAAATGATATTGAGACAAAGAAAATCCTTGAAAATATCATAACATTTTAAGTGGTAATTAATCCATGGAGTGATTATATTCACATATATAAATCCACATAAAAAACTAAATATAGAATAAATAAATTTAGATATTAATTCAAACATATTTTTGGCATAAAATGTCAATGAAGTAGAAGTGTAATCCAATGAATGGAAATTTATTTAAGAAACCCCTCATTTATTTGTAACCTTCAAGTAAAATCCATTTGGATGAAATAATTTATTTTTAAAAAAATATATCATGAAGTATAAAGTATTACTGATACAAAATTTAAATGGTTCTGTATATACACTATAAAAATTAAATTATATGCATAACATTAAAATATACCTAAATGAAAGGAAATTGAGACGAAATCTTTTAACTCAAGTCCAAACTTTCCATGTATGTCCTTTAACTCAAATATAATAAACTTATATAAATTATTTGAATTATTAATAACCTTATACAAGTTTAATCTCTTATCCTTAAATAATTTGTTTCATTTATTTTAATTAAATATTTAAATACATAATTATTTAGGTCTATGTTAGAAGTTTTGAGGACATTCGTTTCATAAGATCTAAACAACTTTGGTGTGTTGACCATGGTCAAAGATATAATTATTCCACCATATATATAATAATAATCATGAAATTATTTTTATTTATATAATTTTTTTATACTTTTAAAACCAATAATCAATGATTGTTTTGAAAAATGAATTACATTACAATCATGGATATGGTAGGCCGTACGTATGCATGAGTAATGTTTCCATTTTTAAGAGCATAAGGGAAAGAATATGAGTTTAATTTTGTATTTTAAGAATAATTATTATATCATAAATATCATATTATATCTTTAAATTATTTTTATATATCATCCTTGTGTTTCTGTGATTAAAAATGAATCACGTCTCTTTATAGAGGTGGTAATCCACACACACACAAATGATGTTATCATTTTTCAATGGATGAAAAGACAAGAAAATAGAAGACATGTTATATTTATATATTGATAATTATGTCATTAATATCATTTATTTATATTAAATTCATCATTATAAACATTTCTTGATAGGTGGTGATGGAAAACGAAACACATTGCTTCATGGAGGTAGTGGTCCACACGTATGCATGAATGAAGAATTCATTCACTATAGGATGTACTACTAGAAACCTGACTTTTCCCAATGCTTCTATACCAATGGTTTGTAAAAACTGTTGGTATAGGTCCCTTTTCCCAACGGTTTGGCCAAACTGTTGGGAAATCCCACATTGTGGCCACTTTTCCCAACGGTTTGCCAAAACCGTTGGGAAAGGGTATACCTATCCCAACAGTTTGGCCAAACCATTGGGAAGATTCCACTTTTTGGCCACCTTTCCCAATGTTTTGGCCAAACCATTGGGATAGGTATACCCTTTCCCAACGGTTTTGGCAAACCGTTGGGAAAATTCCACTTTGGGGATACCTTTCCTAACGGTTTGTCCAAACCGTTGGGAAAGGGTATACTTATCCCAACAGTTTGCCAAAACTATTGGGAAAGGTCCCCTGGAAACCAACCTTCACCCAAAATAAATTCCATAATCAAGACCTATACCAACCTATACCAACGATTGTCAAAACCGTTGGTATAGGTCCTGGGAATTTTTACCATATCTTCTTACCGAGAACATTATATAAATCAAAATTTAAAATAATTATGACAATACATATATATATATTTATGTAATTATGTTCACAAAAGTCATGTTAGGTTAGTGGTAAAGTCGTTAAATGATAAACTAGGGGTCCTGGGATCAAATCCCAGTGAAGTTTTTTTTTGAAATATATATACCAACGGTTCCATAACCGTTGGTATATATTTTCATATTACTTATACCAATGGTTTCCAAAACCGTTGGTATAAGTCTATACCAACAGTTTTGCGAAAACTATTGGTATAGACCTATCCCAACGGCTTACTTGGCTACGGTTCTCCAAACCATTGGTATAGGCTATACCAACGGTTTGGAGGCCTATACCAACGGTTCCAAACCGTTGGTATATGTTAGTTTTCCAGTAGTGATGGAAAAGAAGATAAAAAAGGGTTATAAAATATTCATAATAAAAATTTATAATATATTAGGTATTTATTTTGTTATATCATCATGGTTTAATATGATTTGGATGGGGTAGAAGAAGAAATAAATTGAAAGATGTCAGGTTGGATGATTTCCACTTCTTTGATAGACATCCATTAGATCCTTTCTTAAGGACCATTGGAATGGCCTTTTAAGGATAACGTAACCTTTAATTATGGTATATGAAATTTTATAAGATAATTGATAAGGTTTTTTTTCAATTTATATGGATTATAGTGGTGTAAATAAGACAAAAGGATGAGAGTCCTTTTATAAGGAAGGGGAGGGGCATTTTTCAAAATTTGTGAAATATTATAATATAATATTTGTCTAAATCATTTAAAATGGTTCCCAAATGACATGTATTCTAAGATAAGGAGGATATTTTCCTAATATAATCATAAAATAAAAATTTTATAGGTTTAGATATTATTTTAAACCTTATATTTTGGTTTAACCCCTTGGTTAACCAATTTTAACCTTCACCGTGGTAAGGACCTTTTCAATATTAAAGAGTTATAATTTTAATTATAAGGTAGAAATTGCATCATAAATGGAAAATTGGAAACATTTTCAACCATTATCTATCTTAATTTTCCTCTTTCATGTTTTTTATGATTTATAAATAATTAAATAAATATTATTTGACATAAAATATCATTATTGTCATTTTTGGTACTATTCATTTAGTTGAATTTAAAGATAATAATATAGAAATGGATTTTTAATATAAACCTTTTTCAAATCCCTAATATGTTATATTAAATTATAAAATTCTTGGGACACTTTAACTCACTCATATAATATAACTTTTATAGTTTTTAAAATCATTTACTTTATTTTTCAACTCTTTGCACAAGCATTGTGTCGACATTGTGTAAGTATTTAAGGTGATTATTTCATTAAAAAATAAAAAAAAATACCATAATAAAAAATAATTTATATTTTAATTAATAATTTAAAACAGAAAATAATTTTTTTATCCAATTAATAAAATATTAAAAAATATTAAAATCAAGAGAGTGGCATTTTTTATTTTATCCATTACTTTAAATATTATAAAGGTCAAAATCAAAGGTAAATAAAAAATGGTCATATTTTCAAAGTTTGGATGATTGTAGAATAAATATACTCATATAAAGAAATTAAGGAAAGGTTTTTAATGAATTTAAAGCCCTATCACATTATTTTTAACCCTAATTAACTCATTATACCTTTACTATAGTAACCAATTTTTATTATGGTTATTATTCATATTGAATAAAAAATAATTTGACTTTAGTACCAAATATTAATTATGATTATTAAAAATATGTTAACAATTTTATCAAATTTAATTTATATAAATTGAATAATTAATTTAAAATTAAAACCACAAAATGTGAAAAAAATTGATTTTCCATAAAAATGTCTTTTTAAGTATAAAAATGTTTTTATACCAAATTAAAATATAATTTAGATTCCATAAATATGTATTGGATTATGTTTAATAAAATTTTACTAATCAAATTTTAAAACTAACCCAAAATATAATTTTAATTTGTATTTGCTTGAAAATAAAATACAATTTTCAATAAAAATTAGTAATTTTCACTATTCATTAGAAAACCAAACTATTTAGAAAATTCTCAAATGTTAATAATAAGAAAATTTTGACATGTTGAATTAAAAAATGATTTACCTTTACCAAATAAAAATTATAAAATTTCTAGAAATTAATTATAATATTCTCTCACAAAATTCATAAAACCCATTTTTGAAGAAAACGTGTTTTTAAAGCATGAAATGACTTTACTGAAAAATGAGTCCTTATTTCCTAAGAATTAATAAATAATTTTTTTTATGTTGGTCCTCTATATATATTTCATAATGTAGATAATTTTTAATAATACCATCAAATTTAGTGGCTAGGTTTAACTATAACATTTAAATATTAATATTTTATGGTTAATTTAAGCTTGGTATAGTGTGTTGTATACACTATGGAGCATAGTGTTCTTATAAAATCTCAAGATACTAAAATTATAATATGTGTAAACTTATTCTAGAATTTTTAATAACTTAATTAAAATCCAATTAATATTAACAATCATGTAATCATATTAAATGGTTAGTTTACACATAGAGATAAAAAATCCATAAAATAAAATATTAGGTCGGTATAGCATTCCAATACAGGGATAGTAATCAAATAATAGTTCAAAGTTCTTGGAAATCATATATTTTGGTGCTTTAAATTATCATGGAATCTATATCTTGAGTTTGGGGTTTTCTTAACCTATTTTTAATTAAATGGTTAGTTTATATAATTTTTTATCCATATAATGTACTAAAATTATACTCTTATTTACTATAAAAATGTTAACCCACATGACTTTGACTATATCACTCTGATCTATTCTAAATAAGGATAACCTTATCGCTAGATCAAATTTCATGGAATGGTATTGGATTTTATGCATTATAATACACCATAAATGGAAATTATATGTGCTAAAAATCATATTCTTAAGGTTTATAGTATATATTCTAATGAGGAATAACTTTCTCTCTATATAAAACATTTGGATGATATCACATATGTCTAATGTTTTATGTTATCATTCTTGTTTAGTGAGATTTTAAATTAACTTATGGATATGGATGTGTATAGAACCATGTCTCACCTTTATGATCAATATCAGGAGAATATGAGACAATAGAAATATGATATCTCTAATGCATTGTTCACATGAAATCATAGAGATTTAGTGCTAGATGGGAATCATGTACACGAGATAATAGATACATTGAGTGCTTGGACATATTTATATTTAAGATCCCTAATAATCTATTTAAAAATCCCATTATGTCCTCACTAAATAAGAGATTATCAAGTATAATTGTTAATTATAATATGATAAATAGTGATAATACTCTTTCAAAACTCCTTATATTGATTCACAAAAAATGACAAGGAAATGATGCATGCAAAACCTACAGTCCTTATGGTGAACAAAAGGAATAAAAATGAAAAGGGGAAAAAGAATCATACCAGGTATAATGTTTTTAACAACCATACTTCCAATAAATGAAATATCAAAAATATTCCAAGGAAAATGAAATTGATTCACTATTTTTTTCATATATAAATTTGGTTTGATAGTAAAAAACCTGCACCTAGTTTAAGAATTAAGGGGGAGCTTTGGTTGTTTTTGTTATTGAGTGAAATCTCTCTATATTTATACATTGGGTGTTAGATATAGATTATGGTGTTAAAATATGTATTCAAATATAGGAACCAAGTAAATTTTAAAAAATTTAAAGAGAATATGTGTATTTACAGGCTTCTAATGGTGTAGGCTGGAAACTCTTACCATTGGAGACTACCACATTTCATTTCTAATTAGGATTGTCTTGCTTTTAAAATATTGTTAGTATGTATCAAATATTAACAAGAATATAATTTCTATATCCTTTATATATACATATGGTTTTATTTTCATGTTTGGGAATAAATGATGTTTCTTTTAGAAAGATAGCATATGTTATGTTATGATATAATTAAATAATGGTATTTATGTATTAAATTATGAAAACTAAGTATTGAAAATTGATAATGGATCAATTTCACATGACTTATTTCACACCTAACTATGGAACCACTATATTGGTCATGTAAACAAGAATAATTTGAAAAATATTTATCATGATGGTTACTTGGAATCTTTTGAGCCAAAACCACTAGATATATTCCATTCTAGTTTATAAAAAAAATGACCAAGTCACCTTTTGGTAGAAAAGGTGAAATAGCTTTAGTTATTCTACAATTGGTACACAATAATATTTTTGGGCCATTTCAATTAGAATATGGAGGTGGTTATTCTTACTTCATTACCTTTACTGATGGATTAAGTAAATATGGATATGTGTGATTGATGAGGTATAAGTCTGAATTCTTTGAGAAATTCAAATAGTTAAATAATGAAGTAGAGAATCAAATTGGTAAGAAGATAAAGAGTCTTCAGTATGATTGTGATGTTAAGTATCTTAAATAATAATTCAAAAAATTTCTATAGGATTGTGGGCTTATATCCCAACTCAATCATCCTTATACATGACAATGGAATGGTGTTAGTGAAAGTAGTAAACATACATTTATATGCATGGTAAGGTTGATGATGATACATAAAGGATTCCATTATCCTTTTGGGGGTATTCATTAAATACCGCATCACACACTCTAAACCGAGTACTAACTATAGTGTAAAATGGGATACCATATGATTTAATGTATGGAAAGAAATTTGTGTTTCCTAAAACTCATGAATGGGGTTTTGTGGTGTTTTTTAGAGCCAAATATATAAAAAATACTAGCATCCTAAGGCACGAAGAATATATTTATAGGGTATATAAAGGAAACTAGGGGATAATATCTATAAAACCCCTCATATAAGAAAGTTACTGCCATAAGACAATAATTTTTTGTTGAGAGGGAGAACATCATCAAGAAGGATAGTGGGAGCAAGATTGACTTTAATATACTTGATGCTTAAGATACACAATAGTTTTTATAGGAACATATTCTATAGGTACCCATGGAATATGTTGTTCCTAAAAAAAATTACTCTATATGATCATGAGAGAGGTTAGAGAATATGAAAAATATGGTTTTCTAGTAATTGAATATGGTGACTCGTTATTGGTTGAAAATAATGACACTCTTTCTAAAAATGAGGTAGTAGAAAGCTTAAAATATACAAGATGCAATGAATACATGAATTATGAGATGGATTCCATGTATCAAAAACAATTATAGGTTTTGGTTGATCTTTTAGTTGATGTAAATCTCATTGAGTGAAAATGGTTATTCAAGATAAATTGGACATGGAAGGTGAAGTAAGTTGTAACATCCCCAAATGATAAAGGGTTAAATGACTAAATGATATGACTCATGTCAACAAGGTGCACCTTCCTTTTTGGGAGCTTGTCTGATTAGAACTCCACAGTTAAGCGTGTTTGGCCTGGAGTAGTGATTAGGATGGATGACCTCCTGGGAAGTTTCCCAGGGTGTGTGTGAGTGAGGACAAAGCACACTATAAAGGACATGTGTTGGCCTGTGGGGATTATCATTAGTTATATGACCCATTCGGGCATGTGGGTGGACCCTTGGGTGGGCCCCACATGTCTGTGGGGGCAACTGGTGGTAACTGGTAGGCCAGGACCCGACGACCTTGTTAAGGCGGGGTGTTTGTGCTGTCACCGGGACCAGTTGTCACATTTGGTATCAGAGGTGGTACCCAGCCTTAAGTGCGGTGCATTGCCTGGGTTGAGATGTAGGGCCCACAACGAGGGCATTGGGCTCTAAAGGGGGGGTGATTGTAACATCCCCAAATGATAAAGGGTTAAATGACTAAATGATATGACTCATGTCAACAAGGTGCACCTTCCTTTTCGGGAGCCTGTCTGATTAAAACTCCACGGTTAAGCGTGCTTGGCCTAGAGTAGTGATTAGGATGGGTGACCTCCTGGGAAGTTTCCCAGGGTGTGTGTGAGTGAGGAAAAAGTACACTATAAAGGACATGTGTTGGCTTGTGGGGATTATGTGTGAGTGAGGAAAAAGTACACTATAAAGGACATGTGTTGGCTTGTGGGGATTATCATTAGTTAGATGACCCGTTTGGGCATGTGGGTGGACCCTTGGGTGGGCCCCACGTGTTTGTGAGGGCAACTGGTGGTACCTGGTAGGACAGGACCCGGTGGCCTTATTAAGGCGGGCGGCCTTGTTAAGGCGGGGTGTCTGTGCTGTCACCGGGACCAGTTGTCACATAAGTACCTATAAAGATCGATTAGTGGCTAAAAGTTTTAAATAGTGTCAAGGAATTGATAATGATGAAACCTTTTCTCCAGTTTCCATGTTTAAATCCATCATAATTTTACTTTTCATAATAGATTTCCATGATTATTCGATTTGGTAGATGGATGTCAAAACATATTTCCTTAATAGAAAATATTAAGAATATGTCTATATAAAACAACCTAAAAGTTTTGTGACTAAAAGAAATAAGAATATGATAGTAAGGTTATAGAGATCCATTTATGGGTTAAAGAAATAATCTAGCTCATGGAACATTTATTTTAATGAAGTTGTAATAGATTATGGTTTCATAAAGAATGAATGTGACCCATGTTTTTACAAGATATTTAGTTGGAGTGTGGTCATATTCCAAGTAGGATATGTTGATTCCATATTACTTATTTTAAATGAAATACCAGTATTACATTCAATTAAGGATTATTTAAACATATTTCTTCACCATATAAAACTTATGTGAAGCTACATTTATCCATGGGATCAAGATCAAACATGATAGATCAAAAAGGATTATTAAACTAATACAAAGTACATACATTGACCAGATACTAAATAGGTTTAGTATGGAACAATCTAAGGGGGAATTAGTTCCTGTAATGACTCGTGTTGTTAGTTTTTAATTATTGGTTTAAGAGACTTATTAAAAGGTAGAATATTATATTTTGAATAAATTTATTAAACTATTTTGATTTTCTTGAACAGATATGATCAATCAGTATCTAGATATTTTTTGGGCAGTTAATAATAATAATAATTGTATTATTATATTTTTGAATAAAAATTGAAAATATACTTGCTTAATTAATAATTGTGTTACTATAGAAATATTGGTTGGGAGAATATTTATTGGTGTTTAAAGTAATAATGGTGATATTGTTGATTGTGATAAATAAAAAAATGTGTGATTAATAAAAATTTATTTACTATTATCAATATTTAATAAAAGTTATTGTTGAAATTTTTATGCTAGTAATAATGGGGGGATTTAACAATAAAAAAATATTGTTAATAAATTAGAAAAATAATATTTTTTTGATGAATTAAAATGTATGTGTGTGTGGGGGTAGATATATAACTTTTGAATACTTTTGTTACTTTTAATATGTGTCTGTGTGTGTGTTTTCGTGTGAGAGTATATGTGTATATATGGGTGTGTGTGTGTGTGTGTGTATATATAATGTGTATATATATAGTAATTTTAATATATATTTAATGAATGGTTAAATGTATTGTAGGAGGAGATAGAGAAACAAATAAATTGAAATAAATGATTAATTGATAGAGTAAAAGGTATCTTGGGGCATGGTATAGATAAATTAGGGAGGAATTTAAAGGAGTCATGCATATAAAGAATGAAGAGAGGGAGAAAAGTAATAAATGGTGATTTGGAAATAGGTAGGAACCTAAGGAATATGTGCATAAAGAATTCTTCCTCGCCCTCTTTCCTCACTCTATACCCCCTGTAACACCCAAAGCTTCCATGGTACGCTTCTCTTTCAATAATGCAATAGCTTGCATTGTACCCAATTTTGAGATTCTAACACACTACGACCAATCAAAGTAGTCGTTATGTATATTAATACACACTTTTTGAATTATATAAATTTTATATTTCAAAATGGACTTCATTTTTGGATTTGTAACATTGAAATTAGCCTATGTTGAATTTTTGGTATTTTTCTGAGAACATCCAATTTTCGATGAATAGTGAAAAATACTTAAAAACAAATTTTTTAATCAAAATAATTTATAGTGATAAATTATACTATTTAGTGGTTTTAAAATATAATTATAATATATTTTTACCATTTTATCCAATGGTTTTCATTAGAATTAATTTCACTTTGAAATTAGACATATACAATTGTCAATCTTTTGATTGATATTATTTCTTAAAAACACTATTTGTTTTGACAATGGGAATTAATTATAAAATTAATTAATGAAACTTATATGTTTTCAATTTTGTAAATTAGACATCATTTTTTAATTTGGAATATCAATTATAGCTTACGGTGAATTTTTGGTATTGTTCTGAAAAACTTCAATTTTTGATGAATAGTGAAACCACTGAGTGGTAGTTAAAAAACTGATTTTTTGTTTAAATGAAACTTTACCACTTCTATGAATTGAATTTCAAAAATCTGACATACATGGTTTTCATTAGTAATTAAAATTTGGTTCAATGGGATGAAACTAATTTTTGGTGAATAGTAACTTTTGAGTTTTATTAACCGCAATTAGAGGTAATTAGGGTAATTTAAGGTAAAAATGATATTATAAGAATATAAAAATATATTGACACATGTCCTAGTCTTATTGGATGAGTCATAGCCGACCAAGACACACCATGGGACGATTTTTGGGACCCCATGGAGCCACTTGTGTAAGATAATGACATTAATACCTTTTATTTAAAGTAAAAATAAAAATGTCACAAACATGTATTGTTTTACTAAAACAATTTTTAGAAGGGGTTATAAAAGTAATATTTTTTACTATAAATATTCATTGGAAAGATAAAAAGATTTCATAAATCATGGTAATTGTTTTTATAATTTTTAGGCATTAAATAAATAAATTTATTTATGACACCATGATGATGCAGCGATTACCTCATTAATGAACGATTTAAATAAAATGAAAAGATAAGGTAAAATCTAAGACTTAAACTTGTATAAAGCCTATTGGATGGGTGGATTTCTAACCCGTATAACCTTATACTATATATATATATATCATTGTGGGACCTTTAAAATCCAAAAATCATTTCATAATAATGTAACATTTCATGACTTTCCAAGAGTGCCCCTCATCTCCTCTTATAAAAGGCCCCCACCTCTACCACCTTATTCACACCTTAAAATCCATTTGGATCAGCCAAAATCGGCCCAAATACTCTCTTGACTCCCCTATCTTACTCCTAGAAGCCTCACTTTGGGCATAAGTCTTCCCAAGGAAGCCTTTGGCTCAAATCAAAAAGAGTTACCCGATTTTAAGGTAATGTCGTCTCTTATGTTCTTTTGTTTTATTTTGCTTCTACAACCCCTTAAACCCTTTTTATTCCATTATTTTGTTAAAAACAAGTATATTAAATATATTAGGATGTTTTTATGAGAATTATTTGATTTAAAATTACACACACCTTTATCTAATGGTTAAATAACATACTGTTTCTATGGGTGGTGAATTACTGCCTCACGAAACAATGATTGTTCAATCATCTTTTAACACCTTTCATGGTGGCCATTAAGATGTCACTATATTTATATATGATATATATTATTTTTATATTTTCCTTATGCTTCTGTATTTTTCATTTATGGCATACCTTTATGGTTTCCATTATGGGTAAACACGATAATTTCATTTTAGGAAGTGCAGACTACCGCCCCCTCAAAGTGATTTGAATCGTTAATGCCATATGTGGGATGTATAAAGAAATGAGTTAAATGATATTATATATCATATTGAAATTATAATATACCTTTATATCATTATTATTTAATTCCATTAAATATGAAATATAAATGAAAGTAGCGCTCATGCGTACGTACGGCTTACCGTCTCCATGAACGGTGCATTTCATTTCTTACCTATAAATGTTATATAATATAATAAATGCATGTATATACTGGATATATATGATATATATGATATCTAGATCATGAATATAATTTTGGAGATAATGGATATTTTACCACATGAATAGATTTTAATTATAAGAAGTTTATTGTTGACTCAAGTACCAAAGATCGACAAAACGACCGTTATTAACTTAAATGACTACATAATGGTCATAACATAGTAATAAGTGATATAAAAGGAATAATTAACTTGAAAAAGTTTCTTAAGAAATTAGATATTAACTCTATTTTATTATACAGGAGATTAAATAACGATCGAGTCAATTCAGACACGAGGTAAGGGTTAATTCTACAACCACTTCATTATTCAAGGTTGTTCATATGTAATTATCTACTGGGACTTCTTTATCATTCACATCCATGTTTCTTAAAAATGTCTTTCAAAACATTTTTACTATTTATTAGACAATAGTTTAAAGTCATTTATACCATTATTTGACCTTATACATTTTTTAATGGAATCTTTCTGTCATTTTCCAAACAAGGTACTTTTTGACATTTTCGACAAAATTAAGGTAAGAATGTGTTTTTTAACTTATTCGGCGGGTGCGGCTATTTTCCGCCGTTATAAAATCATTGAATCTTCCCTTACATTCTTATAAGAATATTTTAAAATTAAATGTTTTCTTTTACAATTATGTGACTTTTAAATGATTTCAAAAAAGATATTTCTCTCAAATAGTTTTGATTTCATCTATGTCAACATACTTTGATGGATTTTAAGATTATTTGAAGTTGATTTATTATAATTAAAAACTTCCATATTGTATTGAAGGGTTTATTATATGTTTGACTGTGGATGTGTTATTTTTATACCATTTATGGTTTATGGAGAAAGTATTGACATTTCATATGCTAGTTTTAATACGAATGTTTATGTTATGTTTAAACCTGTTCATATGAGGAATGCATTGGACTTAATAAGTGACTGGTGGAGCCCGCTATAGCTCCTCGATGCATCGGTAGGTCTCATGACACAAACTAGTGTCTTGGAATGAGGCCTTAACAAAATATTATTTGCAGTCTTGGCACAAGGCCTTGGCTATGTGGTTATGATAGTCTGGAATTATGCATTCCATCATTATGAAAGTGGTTATTGATATTGCATGTGATTATTCGACTAGTAGAATATCCATGTGAATAAGTAAATGGGATTATTTCATTTTATTTTTTCCATATTATGCTGAAGTTCAAGTTTAAAAGGCTTTTGTTTTAGTTATACACTACCTTAAATGTTTATGTTTATTTATGAAAGTTTCTGCTATATTGTTATCCTTACTGAGCATCTGATCTCACCCCTTTTTATGTTTTATTTTTTCTAGGATGTGAAGAAATATTTTATGACTGACCTGCAGGGATATTATGAAGGGGATATGAGTGTGGACTATGGAGACTATGTTATTGTAGTCTTTCACTTTATGATGTAATGTAACATTTATGAAAGTATCTAGTATTTACAAGGCTACTAAACTAATCGTTCTTTCGAGACTTGATCTTTTTTGATCATGTCAATGTTGTATAATAATGCACTGACTCTGGGTAACGGGGTCGGGGCATTACACCCCCCCCCCTTATATTCTTTTATTTTATCTTAAAACTTCTCTCTTTGATATCTCCTTAGATACTGATTGGATTGATTTTTTTAGTGCAGTTGGGTTTATCTTGAGGAGTAAAAATTAAATTTTAGGTTTGTTTTTAAAGTAAATAAGGTATTTTATTCATATTTCATATAATATTGTTTTACATTTTAAATATTTAATATAAAAATAATTCTAATAAAATATTCATTCATTAGGTAATGTCTCTCATTGGTGAAATTGGAATTTGTTAGTGACTCTTATCATCAAAACATAATTTCACCTATGGTAGGAAGCCCTTTACTTCAGTTGATGTTTTATATGGATTTGTGGCATGATTGTTGGCATGAATGCATAGACCTGAGGCTTGTGTTTATGTTTCTTGCGTGTGGATAGTGATGGTTATGATAATTGATTATTTGATGTGATGTATAATATATAATTTTTATCCTATATCATACTTTTTTTTATTCTATCTTTTGTATTTGAGTGTATAGGTAGAGCCTAATAGACTATCCCCTAAGAGGGACATGTCAGACAATAGGTTGACATGAATTGGATTTCCCCTTCAAGGGGGATGTGTCAGACATGTTTTTTGGACTGTCCCATTGAGGGGGATGTATCAAGATATTGGTATATGTTACTTACAGTATAGTACTGAAGAATATTGATTCAGTCTCTAAGGACCCGACATTTATATATATGCTTTTGTAATATATCCTTTATTTTCTACACTCTATTTACTTTCATGGAATGCACTAGTATATCTTGTGAGCTTATGTTAAGGATAATTGGTGGTGTCCTACTAATTCTTATACTCACACCCTACTCTGACATTTTGGTGTGCATATAGATTTCATGCTCAAGGATCTAGTGAAGGTAAAGGACCTTGTGGTGGATGTTTGAATAGTTTGAGAAGGAGGATGTAGGTATTGTAGGATAGATTTGGGCTAGATATTTACTCCTACATTACTTTAATTTATTTATCACATAATTTGATCCACCGCATGTGGGGATCCCTATTATTGTTTTTTGGTTTATATCTCTATCATGTGTTGGAAAAATATATTTGTTGGATTGTATGGATTGTGTTTTTTGACTAAGTAAAGAAGTAATAATTGAATAAATGTTTCTATTAAACCAAGAAAAATAGGAGAGGCCATGTCATAGTCACATGACTTTGACACAACATTGTTTCTTATGCCATAAAATAAGTCTAACCTTAGCTTTGAGGCTAATAAATATTGACCCTGCATATGTGGGAGTAGGCTCGACCATGCAAAGAAAATAGCCAATCCATCCATCCACTTCAGTGCTAGGAAGAATGCAAGCATGAACATGGGTTAGTGTGTGCACGAGAGTAGTGGTCCGCTCTATAGGGAGGAATCATGAGGATATGGTACATGGAATATGGAAGAACTATAGGGTAGTCCACTCGTATCTATAAATTCAAGGTAACAAAGATTTTTTTTATTCCATGAGTTATTCTGGAGGAATGCTTGGTGTGGGAATCATGTTTTTCAGACTACTCCATAGCCAACTTCACAATGTTGTAACATAGGTTTCATAGGATTTAGGTGCTACTGTATTTTTGGGGTTCCCACATAACAACACATTGGGATATGTCATAGTCCCCTTTTAGAGTAATTTTTCCATGCTTCACCTAGTAATTGCAACATGGAGTGTCCAATATTGTAAGAAGTAATGAATTATGATTTCTTAGGCTTCTAGGTGTCCATGCCATAGTAGGATAAGCTACACCACAACCACCTTGGATTGTAAAGAGACCATTACATAGTCATACCTTGTATCATGGAGTGTCTGATTTTGAGAGAGGAAACGTTTTTGGGATATCATATCCTATAGGAGGCTATGCTACAGGATTTTTGTCCTCACCACATCTATTTTGATGTAAGAAATTGTTCATTGAGATTATACCTAAAATCATGAGGAATCGTGATGGGGTTTCATTGAATGAGTTATGTGCAAGAAATATGGATCTGGTCAAATGAAAGTGTCCTCACCACAGTGTTGATGACCACATCACATGAGATTAAATAAAGTGTTAAATGTTCTAAAAATATAGTTCTTATAGTGTAGTATTTGAAAAATATATGATACTACACGGTAGTGATGAAGACCATTCCACAACCAAGTTGATTCCATATCATAGTCAGGTAGTTTCCACTCTATAGTATAGATATTTATTTCAGTTTCATAAAGAAATAAATGGAGTAATGGCTTATTACTCCTGATGGATTATTATCTCTTAATGTTCAAGGATTTCCCCAATTATGAGAAACAAAACATGAAATAATCTAAAAAGAATTATGAGACCACACAAATCAAAGGATTGAAATAAAATTAGAGGAAATATACTAAGCCAGACAAAGAAAGAGATAGGGAAAAATACAAGGGGTCACAGGTAGTTTTTCTTGAGAAAATTTCTAGAGTTTCATACGTATCTCATCTAAAAGTTTGAATTTTGAAGAATTATTTATTTTATGTGTATCATTACCATTGGAAATCAATATTTTGTTCTAAATAGAATCCATGGTATGGGAGTATGATCATATCATCCTTATGTGAAGGGGGATTCAATATATGGAGTAGTGAGTTTCTAATTGGATGAGATTATTTATTTCTATGATTTTTCATGGTAGTAAACCAGGATATTTAGTGATACCACTCTAAATTTTAATTGTAAAGTAATATATTTTTAGTGAATTTGGTTCACAGCCACATTATCTTGCATGCTCCGTGGACATAGCCTAATACAGGTGAACCAATTAAGATCTCATTTGTTATTTAAATTTTTTATCTCTTATTGGGGGGAAATATAGGTTAAAAATTAGTGTTCCACAATTTCATTACCTCATTTAAGGAAGAATTTCCTATACCCTAATTCACCCCCCCCCCCAAGGGTGTCATCATCTATAAGATTCTAACAAGTTTTGTCAAAGGGGTATTTATTCTTCTTCTATATTGAAACATGGGAATGATTATCAACCATAAAGGTTTCCCCATATTTTAATGTATTAATTTTCAATTGTGGAAAAGTTGGATGCAACATTATATTATATCCTTAGTCATAGATGTGTACGCAGTATCCGTCTATAGAATCACTAAAAATTTTGAAATTAGATCCTTAATGGTGAGAGGATCATAAGAAGATCCCCAACAGATTTAAAATTAAAATGTGTTTGATCTATTAGAAAAATATACAAAAGATATTTATATTGATATATTTTATAGCACTCTTACTACTTATTAAATGATATATGAAGATAATGAGTTGATAATAAGGTAAATTACTCATGACGTGTATTTTTATTCCATGAAAAATCTCACAATCACATAAAATACATAATTTGATGAGGTTGATTAAGTTACATCATTTTATCCCTCTAATAATAAAAGAAGAAGAGGAAGGTTTAAGGGAAAACTTACTCTTTCTTATTTCAAGTGTGAAAAAGTGGGACATACTGCGGCTAAATGTCCCAAAACCCATTAAGAAAATGTGATGAATATGAAAAACTAAATAAGAAAACAAAATTAGGTTTAAATAATTCTCAATAGTGGACCTTAAAATGTAAAAAAATTCTATATAAAGAATAATATAGTTCTGGTGAAAGTGATTTGGAAGAGGATTAAAACTATAAAGATGAAGGTGTATTGACGAATATTGAAAATAAGACAATAAATCGTGATAGTGATGATGATAATGAAGGAGTTTTTGGAAAACATTTCCTATAGGAATAACTCCAAGTATCCCTTGAATAATTTGATGTATGGATATTGAATACTAAGAAGGAAAATATTGTTGTTCATTATTCCAATATCTATATGAAACAACAATAATAAGAAAAGTATGAAATTAAAAAACTTGAATATGTAAGTTCGGAATATTTAGGGATGGAAGTTAAATTCAAATTCAAATTTTAAGAACATTACCAAATCAATGATTTATTGGATAGAACTATCAACAAAAGTGTAAAGAGAATTGAGAAGTACGAACGAGGAGTTATGAATTGGTTTCAAAAGTGTAAAGATAAATAATTATTATTAATAACTATAATGATTATAGAAAATAAAGAAGAATTGTCCTAAATTAAATCCAAATGAGTTTATGAGGAATAATTCATTACTATTCCTCAACTTAAGCAATTCAAATATAGAGATAAATATGTGATTGTATCAAATCCTCCAACAACGAATCCTTAGAATAAGGTTAATATTCACAATATTAGAAAGGAAACTAACCATGTGGCTAAGGAAAATTCTAATGAATCAATAGTTTGATATTTTTTCTATGAAATTTTGGGACATATTTAATATGTGGGATCTATTGTTAGGAGTAACTTCCAGAAGAAACATCAATATAAATAGGAAAGTAGAATTTTTAATCATTATTTTTCTTTTAAAGTTTTTTTGTGATGGATTTGGGCATAAGTAAATTAATTATACATAAATAATGAAAAATAATAATCTATAATTCCTTGAAGAAGAATGAAATTGAAACTAGAATCTTTAACCAAAATTATTGATACTTAGAATAGATTTTTAGTTTTACAAGAAGAAGAAGTGATTGTGGAGATAGATATTTAGGAGGATCACACATCACTAACATGGGTAATGAAAGTTAATTCAGATGAGGTTCATGTTGTTGAGATTTCCTAGAGGTAAATGGACAAGCTAAGGTCTTGGATTGAGGACCATGGATTAACATCACATATAACTAGAAATAAAGACCTCATTGTAAAATTCAATAACAATAAAGATGTAATTGTTTATTTTTGGAATGGTGAAGGTCTTAAGATTTTTAGTTCTAGAAAATCCAAGATTATAGGAAAATGTCTCAGGAAAATTGATGTTCTCTTGGTTGATGGGATATGTCACAATTTTATTAGTGTCATCCAACTATGTGACTATAGAAATGTGTTGGAGTTTAGTCAAAAGGATTGTTCCATAAAATCTAAATATGTTTCACTTATAATATGAGGAAGAATAACTAAGGGAAATCCAAATTTTGTTGGGAAGAAAAATTTATGTATGTTTTATAAAAAGAGAAGAATAAGTAACATAATAAATTACTTGTCCATTTGAGCCAAACATCTTTGGATAGGTGGGAAAGGAGAGATAGAGCTCATGATATTACCCATATCACATATGATTATACTCACACATGTGATTCATGTCAAAAAGGAAAGATTATCCAGAATTTCTACAAGCCAAAGAAGACAAAGGCATCTAGGTTTCTTAAGCTTGGTCATGTGGATGTTTGTGGGAAAATTTCACCCAAATAAACATATAAGAGTAGGTATTATGTGTGGTTTATAGACGACTTCATAAAATTGGTTTGGATTATGCCGATTACACACAAGATTGAGGTATACTAATGTATCACTCTATATTGGAGAAGATCTAAAAAGATGATTGGTGTAAAGATCCATAAATTTTGAGACTCATAATGAGACTGAATTAATAAATCATATAATTAAAGAATATTTATAAAATTATGGAATTCAACATCAGGTATCAACTATTAGAACACTCCAACAAAATGGGGTATTCAAAAGAAGAAATCATATAATAAATAATATATCTTGAACAATATTTAATGAAAATTAGATTATGGAAATTTATTAGAAAGAATTTATTCATGTAGCAATATAAATCTCTAATAGAACTTTTATATGTTTGAATAAAGAGAGAACTCCATATGAAATGTGGTATGGAAATAGAAATATACTCAATTAACTCCTTGAATTTGGAATAAATTTTTTTCTCAATTAGTAAAATGAGCATTGTTTGATAGTTCTTATCTATATTGAAATCATAATTTTTATAGGATTAGAATAAAATCAATGAAAGAAATTTTTATAACTCATGAGGTGAAAATTCAAGATGTCTCTAATTTGTGAAATTTCATTTCCCCATGACTTAAAGGTCACTAAAAGAGTGGATGGGATATTTATCTCACAAAAACAATATGCCATGGAGGTTTTATGAATGTTTATAATGGAATAATCATTGACTATAGAAGAATTAGTGAAGATAAGACTGAAATAATCAAATAACGAGTTGGGTAACATGGTCAATGTCAACATGTATCAGAAAATTATTGGGAATTCACTCTATTTGGTATCATCTGGACTATATATATTATTTTATACTTATCAAGCCACTCATTTTCATATTGATCACAAGGATATCCACATGAAGGATGTATAAAACAATCCTTTGATATATTCATCAAATTATGGATTATGGGTTGTTCTATTACAATGATGCATAGTATAATTTGGTGGGATTCACTGATGTAGATTGGGATGGTTTAGAAGATGACTAAAAATCAACATCATGTGGTTATTTTTATCTTGGGAGTTATTGTATTTCATGGTAGAGTAAGAATCATGATTTCATTTCTTTGAGAAATATAGAGGTTGAGTACATTGCATCTACTCAATAATGCGCCAAATTATTATGTATGAAACAAAAACTTTATGATGTGGGTGTTGAAGTAATATCTACAATTCCAATTATGTTTGAAAATTAAAGTGTGATAAATATAAGTAAAAATAATATAAAAAACTCATAGACCAAGAATATTGATATTAAATATCATTTCATAAAGTATAAGGTGAAGCAAAGTATTATGATATTGTAGTATGTGTCAAAACAATATCATGTAGAAAATGTCTTCAAAAAGGAACTACAAAAAGTAGTTTTTGAGAAGAATCAGTTAAACATTGGAGTCTAATAATATATATCCACTTAATTGGATCAAGAAGAAACCCCCACTCCCCATAGTTTATTTCTTGAGTAAGGTATGTTTTCTCGCATCAATTTTTCGGATTTCTAACCATATCCTGTGAAATTTTTAGAGAAGTGATCTCTTTGGTTTCTTTTACAAAGTGGGAGAGTATATAAACTCCAAGTATGTTTGAAAAGGGGATAAAGTGGTAGAGAAAAGGGGGAGAGTATGTCCATAAGAAATAAGAGGAAGATATGTGGTGATTAAAAGGTTATCATGACCACATTTTCATTAAATTCTTGTTTCTCACACTGAGAATTGATCATTTGGGCTTATAATTGATGATTAATGGATCTATGATACACTTTTTGAAATTTTTTGGGTTAGGAGTGTTTATTATTTTATAAATAAACAAAAATGTATAGATTTTTGTAAAACAATCCCTTTATAGGTTTGTATGGATTTTGATTATTGACAAATTGAAGAAGGAAGAATTGAAAAAATATTTCCCTTAGATAGAGATGAAGAGGAAAGGTCACGTTGTAGTCACATTAATTTGAAAAAACCTTGTTTCTTATGCTGCAAAAAAAGGGACAACCATTTCTTAGAATCCAAGCTAGCTTGAACCTGTAGGTGTGGGATTAGAATGAAACCCAATGGGGAAACAGCAAGAACATCAAGACATAGTGTCACTAGGGATAATATGAGCATGAATGTGGGTTGGAGTGTTCATGAGAGCAGTGGTCTACACCATAGGGAGGCCATGTGGAGGAAGTAGTCCATGGTGCAGGGTAGAACTATGGAATATTCCAAGAGTGGACTATGTTACTCACATATAAAAAGTTAAGTGAACAAAGATGTTTTTAATTTGTGGGTTTCTCTAAAGGAAAGTATGATGTGGGACATAGTTTTTTAGGCTATGATGTATCCAAGGTCACCATAGTATAGAGCAGGTTTTGAAGGATTTCTATGACACTAGAATTTTGGGGGTTCCCACTTTGTAGTACATAGGTTTGCATCGTCATCCCCTTATATAATAATTTTTCCATTCCATAGTTAGGCATTATGACATGGAGTGTCTAAAATTGTTATAAGTAAGGAATTATAATTTATTAGGCTTATAGGTGTCCACATTGTAGTAGGATGAGCTAGGATATAGCCCCATTGGAAAGGAAGAATACCATTCCATGGACATTCCTTGTGACTTGCAGTGTATTATTTTTCCAGGATAAATTTTTTTATGATCTCCTATCCTACATGAGGCTATATCCCAATAGTTTTTTCCACATCACTTCCAGTTCAATGTGTGATATGGTTTAAAGATATTGTGCCTAAAATCATATATAATCATGCAGTAATGTTACTAAAGGATCTATGTATGAGAAATATTGATCTGATCAAATGAAATTCTCCACACCTTAGTGTTTATGGCCACACTGCAAGAGATTAAATGAAGTACTGGCTACCTCTCATAGTAATTGGCCATGGAATATTATAAAAAAATATAATACAATTCCATGGTGATAAAGACCACACTGTAGAAAAATTATTTCCATGTCATAGTTAGGTATTTTTTTCACCGCAGAATGTTTGTTTTTTTAGTTTTAGAAAGAAATAAAGGGAGTAATTATTTATTACTTCTAATGGATTATTCTATGTTAATGGTGTAGGATTTCCCCAATGATGGGGTGGGACATATGGAATAATCCCAAAATAAGTAGGAGACAATCCAAATCAAAGGATTTAAATAAAATTGGAAGAAATATACTAATCCAATCATAGAAAGAGATAGGAAAAATTAAAGTGGGAAATATGGAGTTTTTTGGATCAAATTTCTAGAGGATAAATCTAGATATTGTCTAGAAGTTTGAAGGTTGAATGAGTTATTTTAGAAGTCTCATTATTCCTAGAAATCAATATTTTTATGCTGAATAGATACCCCAATGTGGGTATATGTTCATATCATCCTTATTTAAAGAATGATTATTAAATATATATGGAACAATGATTTTCTCATTAGAGGAGAGTAGTGAGTTCTCCAATTGTTAGTGGGATTGAACCAAGAGGGTCAGTGAGATTGCTCTAACTTATAATGGTAAAGTAGTGTGATTTTATTGAATTTGATACAAAGGTGAATTATCATGCATTCTCCTTGGATATAGACCTATGTGGGTGAAACAAGTAAAATATCTTGTGTTATTTACTACTTTCATGACTCATTTAAGGGAATGGTAGTGAGAAATAAAAATGGTCCTCAAGGTGAGTGAACAAGATCCTCATTCAAGAAAGAATTTATTATACCTTGATTCACCCCCCCCCCCACCCCCCTCTCAGGGTGTTATAATCTGTAATACTATAACAACATAATATATATGATACTACATGGGTTGGTATTTATTTTTATATAATTATACTCTAATAGTTATTTATTTATTTATTATTTATGGATTATTATTATCACTTCCATTATTTTTCTCTGATGTTTACCCAGTACAAAGGTAATAGTCTCTCTATGATGTACCATAAGCCCTCACCATTAGCTATAAACATATTACTTATTGGGAGGCATGCATGAGATCATGTGACACTCCAGGTTGAACTCATTGGTTTAGGTAAAGGTGTTACAAAATGGTATCATAGAACCAAGTTCCTGAACTTGTTTCTTCTCTTTGTCTTGATTTGGAATAGGGTAGATAGGAGATAGGATTGTTGGGGCTTAGGAAGAGGAACTATTTCAGTGCCTTTATAGTACTATATAGTGGGCCTCTGATTTTCCATAAAGTGATATTTTTTCTCTTTATGTTTGATGTTATAGTTGACTAAATCCACCTTGGGTGATGCACATGATGTTGGTATATTAATTTATGATATTTTCTGTGTTTTCATGCGTCATAATTAGGCACGTGTATTCACATGTCATTATTTGGTTTCCTTGTAAATTTGATTAATTCATAATGGTCATGTCTATTTTTTAGATTATTTATGATTATTAATAATGTACAGATGTTGGAAACATGTAAGTGAGCCTTGAATAGGTGGCAAGTTCTTGGTGTTTTCCTTTATTATCATGTTGTTTTTTTATCTCTCTATGTGTTTTATTTCATAAATTGTGCACATACCTGAAATAAATTTATAATTAATAAATAATTTTGATCAATTTACCACTTGGTATAAGTGTTTGTTTTGATGGGTTTTGGTTCCTATGGGGATTTTTTATGATATGTATTAGGGAAATGGTTTCAATGGGTTCAAATAGAATTAGAATGTATTGGTTACAATTTTTGAAGTAAAAAATGTTTTAATTTTAATATGGAAAATACTATGGTGGGTAGTAGTTATTCCATGATCTTAAGAACTTTTTGAGGATGAGATGAATTATGGTATGGATATTGTAACAACCTATTATGTTAGTTTTTAATATTCTATTTAAGTGATTTATAAAAATACGAACTATATGATTGCAAATAAATTTATTAAATTATTTGTATTTGTTTGAACTAATAATATTAATCGATAACTAGATATTAATTGGTTATTTAATAATAGTAATAATAATAGTATTATTATTATTTATATTGAAGAAAAAAATGAAAATATATTTTAATCAATAATTTTTCTATGGTGTAAATATTGGTTGGGTGAATATTTATTTGAGGTCAAAGTAATAATGGTTTTATTATTACTTGTTATAAATAAATTCAATTGTATGTGATTATTAAAAATTTATTTACTATTATCTATATTTAATAAATGTTTTTTTAATGTTTATAGTGGTAACAATGGGGGGGATTTAATAATAATTATTATTATTGTTATTGTTATTTTTAAATTGGGGAATTAATATTTGTGTGTGATAGATCAAAATTACCATATACATATGTATATATATATATATGAGTAGATGTATAATTTTTGAATGCTTGGGTTACTTTTAATATATATATATATATATATGGGTTGTGTGTGTGTGCAGGTTTGTGTGTGTGTGTGTATTTATGTCTATGTTTCTTGAGTAGGAATATATGTATATGGGTGTGTGTCTGTGTGTGTAATGTATGTGTGTGTGTGTGTGTGGATGAATTTTCATAACTATTTAATGAATGGTTAAATGTGTTTTAAGTGGAGAGAGAGAAATAAATAAATTGAAATAAATGATTAATTTATTGAGTAAAAGTGGGATTGGGGTGTGTTATAGAGGAATTTAAAGGGGTCATGCTTGTAAGGTATGAGGAGACAGAGGAAATTAATAAATGATAAATTGAAAAAAAATGGGGAAATGGGGAGGTGCCTAACTGATCCATACATGAGAAATTTCTCCTCCCCATAATGTCTCTCTCCCTTCCTCCCTCTCTCTCTCTCTTCATCCCTTATATTCTTTTATTTTATCTTCAAACTTCTCTCTTCAGTATCTACTCCTATACTAATCGAATAGACACATTTCTGATGTCATTGGGTTTTTCTCAAAGAGTATAAATTAAAACCTAACTTTGATTTGAAAGGAATCAAGGTATTTTATTTAGATTTAATTTAATATTTTTTTCATATTTTAAATATTGAATATGGAGATGATTCTAATAAAAGACTTGTTCATTATTAAGCATATATTAATTGTGAAATTAGTCTTAGTTAGTGAAACTTATCATAAAAAAATCATTGAACCAATTGTAGGAATCCCTTTACTTTAGTGCATGTTTTATACAGGTTATTGGTATGATTTTTGGTGTGTGTGTGTGTCTATGAGGCATATGCTTGTGTTCATTGCATGTGGATTGTGGATTCTATGATACTTTATAATTTTAAATTATGTTTGATAAATCCTTTGTATCCTATATCATATGTATTGTTCTTCTATATTTTGTAGATGAGTGTATAGGTTGAGCCTAATATTATCCCCTAAGAAGGATGTATCAGATGAGAGGTCAACATGCATTGGACTGCCCCTTCAAGGGGGTGTGTTGACTATGATTTTGGACTATCCCATCAAGGTGGTTTATCAGGACACTGGTTGAAGTTCATTCTATTATGATGTCGAAGTAGGTTGAGTCAGTATTTGAAGACTCGAAATGTATATTTTTTCTTTTTTTATATCCTTTCTCATTTGTACTCTTTTTACTTTCATGGTATGCACTAGTTTATCTTATGCACTTATGTTAATGTATGTCAGTGATATCCTAATGATTAGGTGGATGTGGGTGTTTTAGGATGGATTTTGGATAGATGTTTGTTGTTTATTTACTTTAGCTTCTTTATCACATACATTGATTCACCACCTGTGGGGATCCCTATTCATAGTTTTTGGTTTATATGCATAACATGCCATATTAATATTGTGTGGGTTGGTATTTATTTGTATATGATGTTTCTATGATGGTTATTTATTTATTATTTATTTATTTATTATTTTCATCACTTCCATTATTATACCTTTATTTTTACCTGGTTCTGAAGGAATAGTCTCCCCAAGATGTTTCATAATCCCTTACTGCTAGTCAACAACCTCTTATATATGGGGAGGTGCACATGAGGTCATGTGGAACTCCATATCAAACCTTCTAGTTAGGGTTAGGGTGTTATAGTTCTAGCATAATATGGTATACATATCTCCTCATACATAATAGAAGAGGGATATATATATATATATATATATATAATGGGTAGGATATCATACACATCTGTGATAGGATCTATCATGTATTTTATGTTGTGTATTGGAAATTATTTTTCCTATGTTTTAATCGTGGAAGATAAATTTCAAGATGGTCTAGGGGAACATCATTGGTCTATTATTAAGGTTATCCTTAAGTATCTGATGCATGAAAAGGTTATATTCCTACTATATGGGGGAGATGAGTAAAAAATAATCATACGATATACTGATGTTAGTTTCCAAATAGATCATAACTATCTAAATTCATGGTCAGGACTTATCTTTAGTCTCAATGGAGGAGCTATGAGCTGTAAGAGTTCAAAGAAAGTATTTTTTGTCAATTTTATAATAGATTCTGAGTATATAGTAGGTTCATATACATCCAAATAAGCTGTTTGGATTTGAAAATTAGTCTATGAGTGTAAAAAACAAATTTTTTCAATCCTTAAATAAATAATTGTTTGATTGATTACACCACATGAAACACCATATCCCAAAAATATATAGACTATTGTAAGGTAGCTGTAGAATTAACGGGTATAAACAATGGTAACAAAATTATGAAATATATATAAATATATATATAAGAATAAAAAAATCACTTTAAATATCAACTCGATTAGTACAGTTAAACAACTAATAATTTTTTAAAAAAAATGTACATTATAAATTAATATTTTTCGAGTTTGATATATTAATTATTAGCATTAATTTTAGAAGAATGGTTAAAATACTAAAAATGATTTATTATAAAAAAATGTTTTTCACATAATTTTATGATTTTATTTTAAACTTAAAATTAAAAATTTTAGGGTCTGAATTTGAAAAAATTAATATCATTTTTGGATTTATCATTTTCTATTATCTTAATATTAATTTTGTAATTTTTCTAAAAAAAATTATTTTTTAAGTAAATAGTGAAAAATATCATTTTTAAAAATAACATGACTTTTATGATATTATTAGTATATAAGTATGAGTTTAAAATTTATGAAACATTTTTATAAGACTAAATATTTATTTTATTAGTGAATTTATAATTTAAAAAAATAAATTTATAAATACATATTTTAAATTTTAATATTTAAGTTAATTTTTCAAAAAAAATTGTTTTTAATACAATACAAATTTTATATTTTAAAATTAATATATATCACTTTTAAAAATTGAATCTAAAGATGGATTTTAAATTCAGAACCACTGTATCCAAATAATATAAAAATTTCTATTTTATTTTTGGGCATGGAGAATAAATTACCTAGGTAAAAACCAGTTTCTATAGTGAAAATTAAAATGATAAAAATGAGTAACCTTAGAGGTAAAGGGACTAACATGTTTAAAACATGATTTTAATTGATTTTTTGTGGTGTTTATTGACTTTATATCTTCATCCCTCCAATATTTCTCAATTTTTGATCCACTTTCCTTGATATTGACTTCCCATTATTGATAATTTTTGGTTATTTAAGAAAATGTCACTCCTTATCACTTATAAATGGGGAAATCCTCTCCTCAATCACCCCAATATAAAAACCCCTTAATATTAGACTGAAATCTTCCCAGCCTACTATTAAACACTCTTCTACACCTTAAGTAGGTTTTGGTATCCTCAAAATATCATCCCTCAAAGGCTTAATCCCCTTCATAAAAGTGATAATCCAAGAAGTGGGGTATAAGTTACTAACTCTATTTCTTTTTTCTATTTATTTATGTGATTTTTTTCTTCCAAAAATTTCATTTCACCATATTAAAATCATTACATAAGTATCATTGTTATACTTTTTTTATTATAATGATGGTTTAATCAATAACCACCATCCCCTTCCTTTTCTATTAAGAAAAATAAAAATGTGAATTGTGCATTGTGCGACTTACCACCTCCATGATAAACAAGTTTTTTTTCTTCACTTCTGAACATGGATGGTTTTAGTTTATATTTGATGAGTATATAATATATATATTAGTAAAATATATCAATAATATATGTTTTTTTGATAACATAAATAATTAATGATCGTTATAAGGTAGTCCATCGATATGAGTAAATAACACAAAACTAGTTCATCGCCATTTTCATCTTTATGAAACATGAATAAAATTACTATGAAATGGAATTATAAAAGTATAATTATTTATAAATAACCAATTTCAATTCATTTAATGGTTTTTAAATGATGATATTTAGGAGAAAAATTAAGATTGAAATCTCTTTTATGAACCTAGTTCAAAACAGTCAAGATTATAAACACCCAATGTTGAAAATAGATTAAGAAAGTCTAATACATGAAGAGAATTGTTATCAATTAAGTGTATAAATATAAATTTTTATTATGTTCTGAAATATTTAATTAATATTTTTATATTTATGATATAGGATGTTAAATCAATATCATGGAAATAAAGGTTAGAGATAACGGTTTCATCGACTCAATTTCTGATTCATTTGTTCATGGAATTTCTTGAAAGAATATAATTTTCAATAATTATTTAATCCTAACATTTTTCTATTTTATAGAGAGTTTCCTTTTATTCAGTGGGGAAATTTATTATCATCATAAATAACTAATACTTTGATAAAATGGTATTCAAATTAAAAGTGTAATGTTGGTAAGAATAACTACATTTCTTACCAATAAATCTTTGCTACCAATTCCAAATTTTCATTCCCTCCAACGTTATCCTATATTTCTGAAAATATAATTTGTATTATTTTCTATGATACTAATAAATCTCTTTACCCTTTTTCAAATGTAAAATTTAATACTCCTTTTTATGATCCGGGTTTTCAAACAAACATTTTCTAAAATATTTAAAAAATAATAATTTTCCATTCATTAAAAATAAAATGATTTATATTATAATCCACATATTTTTTGTAATATTTATACCTTTAAATGGTCTTTTAATTGAAACTCCTTATAGTAAGTGTTGGGGAAAATCCCCTAAGGCAACATTATAGTGTTTTTGGTTTGATTGTGTTTGTTTTCAAAGAAATTTATCGAGGTCAGTTGTGGAGTTCCATAGAGATTGTTGACATGGTATGTTGAAAAATATCCAAGACAAAAGAATGGATTCTCTATAGGTGGTACAGAAAGTTTTTTATACAAGGTGGCATCATTTCTTAGTATTTACCAAATTTGTAGGGTCCAAAATTTGAAGGATGGGTCAATCATCATGAAATTTGTATTTCCATGAATTCCTCAAACAAATATGGGAAAGGAATGAGTTTTATGAATATGGTAGTTTCACAAATATATTGATCTTTGTGAAGGTAGTTTGTGTCATTAAGGATTGAAGGATTGTGAATGCATGATGAAAAACAATAAATCCATACAACTATGATAAGATTCGTGAATGTGCGTTGAAAACTGATAAATCTCCACAACTACGAGAAGCTTTCTGAATGGGAAATTTTTTTCACACTTAGAAAAATAGGGAGCTTCTCGAATGATTTTTTTTAGATTCATGATTAGGAAGTTGAGATCTTATAATCATCTAGTATGGTCAGAAACACCTATCAATAGGACTCTACCCCCCTCATTTGAGATAGGTCAAGACTTAATTAATATCTAAAGTCTCTAAATTTGTGGAGGTGATTCATGAAGGTTGTTTTTTCAAGAAAGTTCACGAAGAAAGGATGTTCACAAAGGCTATAAAATATGACTGAAATTTTAAAGAATCATGAAAGTGTTTATGTTTTGAAAGGAAATAAAAAGCTGACTGAAAGTTGTGAGATTCTCAAAGGCTAAGTTATTTTCATGAAAGTGTTGAGATTCAAAAAGTATAAGTGATCTTCATGAAAGTATAATGCTTCATGAAATTAGTGATAATCATGAACATTATGGGGTTCACAAAGGTAGTATGTACTTTAAATAATTGGTGGATTTTAAAATTTTGGGTGAGCTTTGAAAAATCAGTGATCATCATGAAATTATTCAAAAGGTATTGCTCATTCAATATTTAGTGAAGTGGTATTCATCAAGAGGATGAAAGTGGAACTTAATGATGCACCAAATGAGGTTTAAAACATATTGATTCAAGTGATCAAAAGAGGTTTCTTCTGAATGAGAAATGAGCATAATTCACTTGAGAGAGTAATGATATTTTAAATTTTTATTGGTTGTAAACCAAGAGGAACAGTGGATCCACTCCAAACATTGTAAAGGTAGTGATCCTAGGCATATATGTGATCTATCCTGAACCTTATCTTGGCAGTGATACTTAGTGGATTTGGTACATCATCACATTATCATTGTATGCTCCTTGGACGTAGCCCAGTGAGGGTGAACCTAATAAAATTTTTGTGTCTTGTGTAGTATTTCATTTGTATTCATACATTGTTATGGGAATGGGAGAGAATATTTTTTTAAGATGAAAAAAGATCCAAAGGGGAAATTTTTATAATAATTCATACCCTGATCCCCCCCCCCCCCCGAGGGTATTTAATCTAGTTTGGATAATAATTGGCATCATAGAAAATGGTTAATTTCAGTGTTTCTATCTAAGGGGTTTTAATGGAAGTTTTCAATCATAAATGGATTATGATCTTTGATGGAAGCAGTTTTCAGTTATTGAAGAATTGGATGTCGCACTACTTATGATCTTTAGGAATTGATGCCTTTATAGTATAAATGCATGGTATTTTGGCTAGCATCGATGGTGGTGCTTTTTTAAAAGATAACTGAAGGGAATTGGATACTAACACCAAAGTAATAAATGCTTTAGGGGATCTCTATCTAATTCAATCTATTTAAATATGAAGTCATTTAAGCAATCACATGATATGTGGAAAAAGTTTCTAAATGTTAATGAGGTAGATACAAAAGTTAGAGAATAAAATCTTCCAATTCTATGGAATAAGTATGAGGATCTTAGATTTCACCCTAATGAATCTATTAATGCATTATTTAACTGGGTGAATGTTGTTTTGGAATACATTAGTGGTCTCAAAGAAATTATTTAATATTTTAATACTGTTGAGTGCATATTGAGAAGACTTCTATCTCAGTTCAATCCTAAATTTTCTGTAATGGAAGACAAAGATCCAAAGGAGATGAAATTGTATAGCTTTAATAGAAATATTGTTGCATATAAGATGAGAAATGATGATAATGAGTCTTTTGAAAAAATGAAGTATAAATAAGTGTAATTCAAGTCTATTAAGAATATCACTATTGAAGATAGGAAAGAAGAAGAAGCTATATATGAATTCATGTCATTCATGTCATCAAGTTTAAAAATAGGAGAAGGAATGATCAAATGGAAACTTCCACTTACATTATTTTGATGTAGAAAGGTTTGAAATCTTATATTGAGGTTCCCTAAGAAGTTTCAAGATGATGAGTATGATGAAGTTGAAATTCCAATGAATAATTATTCAACCTATGTGAAAGGTAAGATAAATATTAAGAGAAATTTATTAAAAAACAAGAATCTCCTTTCAAACTAAAATAAAATTTTAGAAGAATATGAGTTTGAAGAGATGGAAAACTACAAATATCATGGAATAAATACTATGGTGTAAGTTATAGGTTTCTCCCAAAAAAGTTAATAAAGAAACAATGGTGAATAAGAAGTTGAATGAAGAGTTAATCCTCAAGCTGAATTAGAAGCCTTTATTGAGGAGATAGATGTTTGGAGATCCAAAACAAAGAAATACAAAAAAGTGGTTCATGATGTCAAACTCTTTATGAAGCATCAAAAATAAGAGAATTCTGAGCTAGTGTAATAAATTAAAAGGCTTAAGTCATCAATTTCATAGAACTCATAAACAATTAATGAGCACAAGATCAAATTTTAAGAATAGATAATGGTGGTCAAAGGTTTTAATAACATAGTGAAATATCCATAAAAATAATCAAAAATTTTGATGAGGATGTTGTTGGCCTATGAAATAAAGTAAAAGATCAGTAGAAACTCTTGACTCCAATAAACAAGGTCACAAAGTCAAGAAAAAATAGAAAATTAGAGTTTAAAGTTCTAGTGAAACATAGAAAGTAATATCAGGAGAAGAAAACGGTTGATCCAAATGATACAACTGGTTTGGGGATTGATTAAAATTATAAAATAGTAATGGTTTAATTATAAACACAAGCACCTTTTCTGAGATTAAAGATTTATTTTGGTATGGATCAGAACTAAAATATTAAGAAAACCCAAGAGAAACCCCATAGTGCAGTAGTGACACATATGAATGAACCTTATATAATATGCTATTATTCTGGAAAGATGGGACACTCAAAAGATATCTATTACATAGCCAAGATGTTCCAAAGGAAATAAGACCAATATAGGCAATCATATAGATATTATTATTCCAAGATATATTTTGATTGTCACTATTTTAGTTGTGGAGGATTCAGACACAAGGATAGATATTGCTCATCAATAATGATGAGAAATGTGTCAAAGAAAACTAAATATGGTCATAAGTTGTAGATCAATGTATCATCAAATGATATGAAAATGAAAAATAAATTTACAGCTATGAAAGATGAATCTAGTCCATCATAATCAAAGAAATATCAAGATTATCAATCCATACTGGGTATGAAGTCAAATACATGGATCAAAAAGAAAAGAGATGAGAAGGAAGTGGTTGCAGAGATTTTCCTTAAAGTGTTAGATAATTCTAGTGTATAAATCATCGATAGTGGATACACATCCCATATAAAAGGTAAGAATGATATTGTTACAATAATAAAATATGAAAATGAGAGTGTTTTTAAATTTGTAAATGATGAAGGCCCGAATATTATTGGATCAGGAAAATCAAATTTTGGGGGAAAAGAAATGAGACGTGATGATGTCTTAGTTGTTGAAGGTCTCAGTCACAACTTTCTTAGTTTCAATCAACTATGTTACTTGGGGAATTCTATAAGCTTTGCTAAGAATATGTTTATCATCAAAGGAGTAGATGGTGAAATTGTTCTATAGGAAAAAGGAAAAATGGAGAATCTCTACCTTGTAAGTGGAGAAGGAGATATATTCTTTTTATCCATATAAGAAGAAAATGGGATGTGGAATAAATTACTTTCCCATCTATTCTAACCATCCCTAGAAGATCTAGACAAATGTGATGCATCTCAATATCTCCCTACACTATCACGTGATCATTCTCATACTTGCGATTCTTTTCTATAAGGGATGATTATCAGAAATATGTACAATGGAAAAGAAAAAAATCAACCAGAGTGCTTGAATTGGTACATGCAGTTGTATGTGGACCTATCTCACCATGATCCATTGACAGGAAGTGGTATTATATTCTTTTTATTTATGATTTCATAAGGATGTAATGGTTATTTTTCATTTCCCACAAGCCTGATGTGTTTAGTTACATAAAAAAGTATCATAGGGAATCTAAAATTATTCTTAGATAAAAGATTCTAAAGTTTTGTACTAGTAATGTTATGGAACTCACAAACAGTCAAGTGGAATATTTTCTTAAGAAAGATGACATAAGGCATAAATTTTCATCAATTATAACTCCTCAACAAAATGGAGTGGTTGAGAGGATAAAACATATCATAAACAATATGGCCAGAACAATTCTTATTGAAAAGTAACTACCAAATAAATTATGTAAGGAAGGAGTCTTGAAAAAGGTCTACATATCCAATAGGTCACTATTATGTTTGAAGGAAGAAAAGACTCCATGTGAGTTGTTATATTGGAAGAAACCAACATTGAAATACTTTTGAATATATGGAAGTAAATTTTTTATTCTCAATGAAGAGAAATGTAGAAAATTTGAATCACATGAAGTTTATGGGATATTTCTTGAATCTTCAGTAAACATAAAATTATATATATGTTTTAACAAGATGCTTAGAAAGTTAATTGAAAGCAATGATGTCACTATAGTAGATAATTAACAAAATCTTCAACAACATAGTGAATGGTTCACCGATGAAAGTGATGAGGAGGTAAGCACCTCAAGGGGAGTTAAAGTGGACAATGATTATTTAGAATAAAAAAATAATGATGAGAAGAAGGTATTCAAATCAATATCTGCATAAAAACTAAAGATTTGAGCTAAAATTGATAGACATGACATCATTGTAGGTCAAGAAACACTAGTTCCAACATGAATAATTAATTAATTACCGAAGTAATCTTTCCTATCTCAGGTAGAGCCTAAATTTTTTGATGAAGTAGATGTAAATGATAACTAGATTCAGGCTATGAATGAATATCTTGACCAAATTGATAAGAATAAGACATGGGATATTTTTTTAATACCAAAAGATAAGAATGACCAAATGGGTCTTTCATAACAAGATGAATGAAGATGTTACAGTGATTAGAAACAAAGCATGGATAGTGTGAAAAGGGTAATCTCGTATAGAGGGTATTGATGTTGATGAAACATTTTTACCTTTGGTAATTCTAGAGAAAATTATATTATTCTTGGCCATAATAGTTAAAAGAAAGTTCAAAGTTTTCTAGATGGATGTCAAGTCATCATTTATGAATGGGTTTCTAGAAGAAGAACTTTATATCGAGCATCCAGATGGTTTTATTATTCATGAAGATGAGGAAAAAAAATTCGACTAATGAAGTTACTATATGAGATCAAATAATCACTAAGAACATTTTATATCGATGACATAATATTTGGTGGATCAGATGAAGCTCAGTGAAAACAGTTCACATAATTCACGAAAATGAGTTTGAAATGTCAATGATTGGTGAACTGACATTTTTTTGGTTTATAGGTGAAACAAGGAATAAATGAAACCTTCATTTCTTTAATATAAATATTCTAAGGAGGTTTTTAGAAGATTTGAAATGGATAATTTAAAGAAGATGATGGCTTTGGTTACTACTCAGATGAAACTATCATGAGATGATGAAGGTAAAGTGGTTAATGTCGTAAAATATAGGCAGGTCATTGGATGGTTGGTGTACTTAACAACGACATGATGGGATTTTTTTTCACATTCCAAGCAGTAAAGCATCAATGTAATACCAAGGAAATCCACTTACTTAAAGTAGAAAACAATACTTCAATATATCAAGGGTATGGTGGATTTTAGTTTGTTATACAATGAAAAATATCAGTAAGAGTTATTGGGATATAAAAATTAATATTGGGTCAGATCAACAGATTATATAAAATCAATGTTAGGTGGTGCCTTATATATTGTTATATTTTTTATTTCTTGGTTAAGTAAGAAATCGGATTGCATTTTATTGAGGATTTCAGAAGCTGAATATATTGTGGCTACTCAAGATTACATGCATTTATTATGTATGAAGCAGCAGATTGATGATATGGGAGTTGTAGTGAAGTATCCGATCAGAATCCATTATGATAATTAAATTTATATAAATCATATAAAAATAAATTCCATTACTCAAGGAAAACGCACATTGAAATAAATTATCATTTTATCAAGTTGAAGGTGGAGCATGGTCTTATGAATTTGGAATATGTGCCTATAGAACTACAAGTTGCATCTATTCTAATTAATTCCTTATCTAAAGTGGAATTTAAAAGGAATTGAATGGTTCTTGGAGTTCAGTCAAATCCCCACACTTGAAAAAGTGTGGATGTGGACCCCCTCTCCACAAGATATGATTTGTTTTTCCCTGAAGTGATAATATTTTTTCTTTAACCTATTGAAGGCCACAAAGTCATGACCTTAGGATTTTTTGACAACGGGGGATAGGTTGTGACTATAAAAGGGGGAGAAATATCTTAATCAAGATAAGGGGATAAGCTGAAAGGGGGTTGTGAGGTCAGGGGAGTTTCAAATCTAATGATGCTAAAGAAGTAATTTAAATGAAAATAAATCATGACACAAGTTCATTATTCTATAAGTTTACAATATTCTTGAGATCCCTGTGCATTGTTATAATCAGTATCAAAATGTGAATAGTTTTCAACAAACCCAAAGGGGTAGATTGTTGGGAAAATCCCTTAAGGTAACATTGCATTGTTTTTAGGTTGATTGTGTTTTTTAAAAAAGTAGGTTGATGAGGTTATTTGTGGTGTTCTAGAGATATTATTGATGTTTTATGTTAAAAAATAACAAAGATAAAGGAATGGATTCTCTAGAGGTGGTACTGAAAGTTGTGTATACAAGGTGGTGTCATTTCCTAGTGTTTTCCAAATTTTTGGGTTCCAAAATTTAGAAGATGGCTCAATCATTGTGAAATTTGGATTTCCATGAATACCTCATAAAAATATGGAAAATACATGATTTTCACGAAGCTAGGAGTTTTGTGATGATATTTATCTTCACAAAGGAAGTTGGTGTTGTGAAGGATTGAAGGTTTGAAAATGAATAATGAAAAACGGTAAATCTCGGCGACTATGAGAAGATTTTTGAATGTACAATGAAAAATAGTAAATATTTGTGACTATGAGAAGCTTCATGAATGGAAAATTTCTCTAGTGCTTTGTGGAAATAGGGAGCTTCATGAATGATTTTTTGGATCTTCACGAAAAGGTGGTGTCAAGCTTGGAATCTTCTAGAATATGATTCAACACCTATAAATAGGCATCTACCCCCCTCATTTGAGATAGATCAAGACTTAATAGAGATTCAAAGGATTTGAATTTGTGAAGTTGATTCATGAATTTTTTTCTTGAGAGAATTTTCATGAAGAAAGGAAGTTCGCAAAGGTTATTAAATATTATTGAAATTTGTAAGCATCGTGAATGTTTTTATGTTAGTGAAGGATATAAAAAATGACTAAAATTTGTGATCTTCATAAAGGAAAAGTGAAATTTTTGAAAGTTTTTAGCTTCTTAAAGGATAATTGAGCTTTGCAAAAGGAGGATGCTTCATGAAAGTAGTGAACATAATGAAATTTGTGGGTTTCATGAGGGTGGTATATACTTATGAAGAATTAAGTAGTTTCATGAAGGTTCTGTGAGCTTTGAAAAATAAGTGATCATTGTGAAAGTATTCAAAAGGTATTTCCCATTAAATTTGTGGTAAAGTGGTATCAATAAAGTTAATTAAAGTGGAACTTAATGATTCACTAAATGAGGTGTAAAATATATTGATACAAGTGATCAACAGAGATTTCTTATGAAGTATTAGTGAGCACACTTTAGTTTAGAGAGTAGTGATCTTTCCAATTTTTATTGGTTATAAACTAGGAGGGATAGTGAGTCTACTTCAAGATTTGTAAAGGCAATGATCCTGGGAATAGAAGTGATCTAGATCAAACCTTATTTTAGAAGTGAGCCTTAGTATATTTGGTACATCGATACATTTCTATTTTATGCTCCTTGGATGTAGCCCAGTGATGGTGAACCAAGTAAATTTTTTGTCTCATGCATGATTTCATTTCCATTCATACATTTCTATGGGAAAGGGAGGGAAGACTATTTAGTTTATTGATGAAACAATATCTAAAGGTGCAGTTGTTTTAATCTATCATACCCTAATTCACCCCCACCCCCTTAGGATATTTAACCTAGATGGGATAATAGTATGGTTTTAAAAATACTTCTCTTTACATTCTCAAAAAATTTTTTTGAAAGTAATTTTCACTTCATATTTTATAAAAATTCTTATAATGTTTTTTGAAAACATTTTTATTTTCATATACATGTTTTTTCAAAGGTTTATCTCTCATGATGTTATGTTTTGATCATCCTCTAAATTTATTATGATATGATTCCATTTAGAAAATGTTATTTTTTATATCCTATGATATTTTAAGTTTATGTTTTGTGATTTTTTTAATGGTTAAAGAAACATGTTCTTTCTCCATGGGTTCCTTAAGATATGATTATGATTGATTTTTAGTTTCACACATAAGTATGGATGATGATGGGTGTGGTACTGTATCTCCCTCAAATTAATTGGTTTAAGCTCATATCTCATGAGATAGTTAGTCATGGACATAATGAGTTTATTCACATAGGCATGGTAATGATGGGTTTGCTCATATTTTCAGTCATAGGCATAATGATCGTGTTCACATCAGCATGGGTATAATGGGTTTTCTCACATAGGTTTTTCTATGCTTATGGTTTTTTCATAATTTCCATATTTTTAATCATGTTGTTCCAAATTTTCTATATGTATTTTATTTTTAAGAAATGATATTTTTTCATGATAATTATTTATTTTAAATATATTCCACGCTTTATGTCATGCTAACATGTTATATGATAATTGAGATGTGTTTTGATCCATGTCATATGTTTTATGCTACCTTAATGATATTTTTATAACCTTATGTTTCTATAATGTGTTTTATAACTATCATCTAAGTCCTTTTTTATCTTTATTATGATACTTATGTCTCCCTCATGTTCTGCTTCATGTTATGATATGTTTTTCCCTTACTGAGTTTTTGAACTCACCACTTTATTGTATTTCCATTACTCACATTATGAAGATGATTATATCTTGTAATATTTCTAGAAAAGGGTCTATAAGAATATTATTATAGAGAAATGTTCACAAGTGTAGTAAAATAAGTTTTTTATGCAGTTAATTTCCAAGACACTAAACCTTATGGTCCTTGGATTGTGCAACTATAATGAGATATTCTATTTAAATCATGATATTAATTTATTATTTAAGTTTTTTTTAGCTAGGTTTATTATGTTGTTATCATAGTAGGGTTCAGTTGTTTTTTAAAAAATTTAGATAACTTTAGTGAAAACCCTAGGGAAAAGTATAAGTTATAATTCTAAGTATATGATGACACTCTAAAAATTCGGTAAAGTAGTGATTGTGTGGTTTCCCAAACAATTACATCCATTTCTGGATACTATAAGTGGATATGGTCTATGAAATAGTTTTACCTCGGTGTAATAACCCCAAATAGGTCATGTTGGGTATTAACTCAACTATGACATAATGCATTAAAAAATATGTGAAACTTTACATCTGGTTTAACACTCTCAAGGGATATGATTTTTTTTATCACATTATATTTACAAACCATTACAAAGTATTTGAATTTATATAATGACTTCAATTATAAATATAACCATGGATAACCTATATTGAAGCCTAAATATTTATAAGTTAGGGTATGCACTTCATTTATGACTTATTTCATCTAAGATCGTATTTTTCCCTTTGTAAATTTACTAACTCAAGTCCTTAAAAATTCTTTCCTATAATACAATTTCTCTAAGAATATAGAATCACCACCCCAAACAATGGATATTCAAATATAAGTGAAAACCTCTTATGGTATAATGATCTCATATATGATTCATAAATTTTATCTGATTGAGAGTTGTGGGAAGATTCTTCTTATAGATATAATTCTTCTTCCCTTTGTTGAATTTGAAATAATTTTGGGTTTGGATTAGATTTCCCTAAATAAATCACATATCAACTTTTGAGATAAGGAAGTCTCATTTCAAATTCCAAATTATCTTATTATCAATTATCAATTTGAGGATGATTATGAACTCCTTATGGAAGAAAATTCAATAATATGGGTTAGTATTCACAACAATGACATACTTTTAACTCAAATTATTAGGGATGAAGCCAACATTTATGATATGTCTATTGTATGGGAATATACTAATATATTTCCTGATGAACTTCTTAGTCTTCCCCTAGAGTGTGAGGATTAGTTTTCAATATAACTCATACATTGATCCATGCATATCTCAAAGATACCATATCTAATGGATCCCATTGAATTTTAGGAGTTAATGAAGAAACTTTAAGATAATTTGGACAAGGGTTTTATATTCCCCAGTGCTTCACTGTGGGGTGAACCTTTCCTCCTTGTCAAAAGAAGAATGTTTTGATGCATTTTTTCATTTATTATCATGATCTTGATAAAATCATTATAAAAATAGGTATCTTATACCCATTTATTGATGATATATTTTATTAACTCTAAAGAGTTCAATACTTCTCAAAGACTGACCTTTAATATAGATATCATCAGTTAAGAGTCAAAGGGGAGGATATTTTAAAGATTGTATTCCAAACTTGGTATGGACATAATGAGTTTATAGTGATTTCCTTTAGACTTATGATTTCTCCTACTATATTTCATATAAATTATTAATATATCCTTTATATATAACCTCGATCCATTTGTGGTTGTATTTTTTGAAGATATTCATATATACTCAAATAGAAAGGAAGAACATGAATATTATTTATGGATTGTGTTAAAGACCTTGAGAAGGGATAAATTGTATAAAAAAATTAGAAATTTTTAATTCTTGATATATAAAGTATCATTATTAAGACATTTAATTGCAATAAAGGGAATATTATTAGATCCATAAAAGATGGAAGTTATCGATCAATGTCCTAGACCGACCACTGTAACCGAGATTCATAGTTTTCTTAGGTTAGAAGGTTATTATTAATGATTTATGAAAAATTTCTCATGGTTATAAAATCAACTAACCCTATTAATATTGAAGGGAGTAAAGTTCCTTTGGATAGATTGATGTGTAGAACGTTTCAAGGAACTAAAGAAGAGGTTGGTCACTACTCATATAATTACATTACCCCATAGTAGGGAAGGACTTACAATATATAGTACCTATTTGAAAAAGGGTTTGGATTGTGTCCTCATGGAGATTGAAAAGGTAACTTCATATGCACCATCCTAATTAAATATTCATGAGAAAAATTACCTAACACATGATTTAAAGTTGGCAGTGGTGATATTTTCATTAAATATTTGACGACATTATCTCTATGGATAAAATTGTGATATATATATTGATCACAAGATCTTGAAATATATATTCAAATAAAAGTATTTTAATATGAACCAAAGTATATGGTTGGAATTGATAAAATACTATGACTTCTCAATACATTATCACTCGAGGAAGGAAAATAAGGTGGTTGATGCTCTAAGAAGGAAAGACCATGCTACTCTATCCATGTTGAGGATTGAAAAAAGACCCAATAATCATGGATTTGTATAGGATGGATCATAAACTAATAATGGTACGGAATAATTCCCATCTTTCCCAAATGACTACCCAAACATCCATTCACAAAAAGATAAAAGTATCCTTGAAAGATGATTTTTTATCTATAAAAAAAAGGTAAAAAATATTCTGAAGTTAAATATTGATAATGTCAGAGTTATAAGGTTTAGAACCTGATTATGTTTCCCATCAAAGATAAAATTGAAAAAATGGACTTTTGGATAATTCACAAAGCTCATACTTTTCTATTCATCTAGGGAGTGTAAAGATGTATAGATGTCTAAAACAAAACCTCTAGTGGGGTATCATGAAGAGAGAACTTGAAAAATATATATCTCAGTGATTTTTTTACTAGAGAGTTAGGTATAAATGATAAAATTATTATGGTTTTTTGAAAACATTACCCATACCAGTATGGAAATGGGAAAATCACCATGGGATTCATTATAGGACACCCTAAAATTTCTAAAGTCCATAATTATATTTGGGTTGTAGTTAATTTCCTTATAAAGTCACCGAATTTTATTTCCATCAAAGAATATTTCTCCATCAATAAACTCTCTAAGATATACATAAGGTAAGTAGTGAAGATGTATATATTTCCACTATCTATTGTATCTGATCAGGATCTAAAGTTTATCTCAAGGTTATAGATAATTCTTTAGTAATCTTTGGAACAGGAGCTGAGTTTTTTCACTGCTTATCATCCTCCTATAGATGGTAAGTTTGATAGGATAATTCAAACTCTATAGGATATAATGATATCTCATTTTATGGATTTTCATGGATATTTGGATCAACTCCTCCCCCTAGAAGAGTTATCATAGAAAAATAGTGTCCATTATATCATTCTGATGGAATTATATGAGACTCTGTTTGGGAAGATATGTAAGACTCCAACATGCTGGGATAAAGTTGGAGAGAAGAAGTTGATAGGTCCTGAAATTTTCCAATAAATTATAGATAAGGTTCAAACCATTTCATGGTATATGAAATTAGAACAATGTAGATAGAAAATTTTTCAGATAATCATTGATAAGATCTAGAGTTTGAAGTTGGTTATAAGGTGTTTCTTTGAATATCTCTATGGAAGAGAGTTTTGAGATTTAGGAATAAAGAGAAGTTGAGGCCAAGGTAAATTGGTAAATTCAATATCTATGATCATGTTAGAGTGGTATCTTATCACTTATTACTCCCACCTGATATATCCCAAGTATATGATGTGTTCCATGTGTCACTTTTGAATAAGTATATACTAAACCCTTCCCATGTACTGAACCTAAAATCTATGCAACTGGAACATGATCTTTCATATGAATAACAACCAATGGAAATTATGGATCAAATAGATAAGGTGTTATAGAAAAATAACACTCATCCTGTCAATGTTATATGGTTAAATCATAAGTTTTAGGAGGCTACATGGGAGCATGAGGATGTAATGATAGAAAAGTACCCTCACTTGTTTTCTTCCATGTAATAAAATTTCAAGGATGAAATTATATTTAAGGGGGTAGAATATAATAACCACAGTTTTTTCTCCTTAAATAAATGTTGTGTTATATGTATTGATTCACATCTTACACCAAAACCAAAAAAAATATTGACCATTGTAAGGTAATCGTAGAATTAGTAGGTATAAGCAGTGGTAACAAAATTGTGAAATATATATATATATATATATATGAACAAAAAATAACTTTAAATATCGACTCAATTAATATAGCTAATAAAATAATAAAATATTTTTTAAATTTATTTTAGAAAATGAATATTTTTTATGTTTGATATATTTATGAGTAGTGCTAATTTTAAAAGAATAGTTAACATGCCAAAAATAGTTTCCTATAAAAATAGTTTTTCACAATATTTTATGATTTAATTATAAAGTTAAATTTATAAATTTTAGGATGTGAATTTGGAAAAATTAACAAAAAAAATTTATTTATCAGGTTCATATTATCTTAATATGAATTTTTTAATATTTTCTAAAAATATTGATTTTTATGTACATAGTTCAAAATACTATTTTTACAAATAAAATGTCTTTTATGATATTATTAGTATATAAGTATGAATTGAAAATTTATGAAACATTTTTATAAGACCAAATTTTTATTTTATAAGTTATTTTTAAATTTTAAAAAATGTTGGTTTTTATTCATAAACCCATATTTTACATTTTATAATTTAAGTTATATTTTAAAAAATGCTTTTTAATACATTCATTATATATTTATTATTTTAAAATTAATTTTTATTAATTTTTAAAATTTTATCAAAAAATGGAATGGTAATTTTAAATCATTAGTTCCAAATTATATAATAAGGACCACATAATTTTTTGTAATAAAGGACAAATTACTTTGGTAAAAACTAGTTACCGTGGTAAAAACCAAAATGGTAAAAATGTGTAACCTTAGAGGTAAATGGTATAATATGACTAAAACATGTTTTTAATTGAGTTTTGGGGGTTTTATTAAATATTTCTCTTATTCATACCATTATTTCTTAATTTTGGATCCACTTTCCCTGAGAATGACTTCCCATTATTGAAAATGTTTGTATATTTACAAAAATTCCACTCATCTTCACTTATAAAAGGTGAACTCATCTCCTCACTTCCCCTAACACAAAAACCCCTTAATATAATCCAAAAATATACCCAAAACTATCCTAAAAAATCCTATACAACTTTTGGATGTTTTTTATTTTCTAAATACCATCCCTAAAAGGTTTAATACCCTTCACAAAATAGATAACCTAAGAAGTGAGGTATAAGTCTCTAACCTCTCATTATTTTTTCTATTAATGTGTATGGTTTTATTCTTCATAAAATTTCATTTAAACATATTAAAATGATAAAATAAGTATCATTATTATAATTATTTTTTATTGTAATGATTCTACAAGAATTAATCACTCTCCCCTTTTCCATTAAAAAACAGAAACATGAATAGCATGTTTTACAAACTACCACCTCCATGAATAAACATGTCTTGTTTTACTTAATTTCCAAAAATGGATGCTTTTACTTTATATTTTATGATTATATATTATATATATAATTAATTTTTATCATTAGCATGGTTCTTTTGGATAACATAATAAGTAATTACCATTATAATGTAACCCATCGACATCAGTAAATAACACGAAACTAGTTCATCGCCATTTTCATCTTCAAAAAACATGACTATAAAACCAATGTAATGTAATTATAACATTAAAGACACCCTTTAACTGTGCTAAAAAAAGTGCTGATAAAGGCACCATTTATCAATGTTTTTTAGAACTATTAAAGGGTGTTTTTAATAGTACTTTTTCTAGAGCTGCTAAAGGGTTCCTTTAACAATGATATTTTTAGAACTATTAATGGTCGAATTTTAACAACACTAAAAAAACTATTAAAAATTTGAAAGAAAAATAATTTTTCACGCACCCCAACACCCCCTTTCTCAGCACTTACAGCCCCCTTTCTTAATGATTTCGACTACCCATCTTCCATCATGCACCCCACCACTTCCTCAATGATATAAGGCTATCCCAAATACCTATGTGTTCCTAGATTTCATCTCAGGACCTCCTTTATGCGACTGGATGCTCTTTGCCACTATGTCATGAGAGTTTTGTTGTATATTTAATGACTTGTCTACTAATTTGTATATATTTTGAAATGTTTCATATATATATCTATAATGATAATTATATTTATTTAAATATATTATATATTAGTATTAATTTATATATATTAGAATATATGTTTGTGTGTTTATTAATACACACACATATGTATATATAAAAATTATATATACATATTGTTGCATTTTTATAAGGTAAATAAAATGGGTAATTTTTTTAATTTAATTAAAATTAATGATAAGTATTTATTTTATATATTAAAAAATCAATTTTTTTTATAAATATGTTGATATATATTTATAAAAGTGATTTATTATAATTAAATATAAGAAAATATGCATATATTTAATTATAAATAAAATTAAATTATGAAAATTGATAAAATTTCAAAACCATAATATCAATATAAATGTATTACATGGGAATAAACTCTGTCCCCATTGAAAATGGGAAAAAGACCCCCTTAAACAAGGTTGGAATTTTATTGATTGTTAAAAAGTTGGGTACCCTAACTAAAAACTCAATTTTGGAGTCCTTTTGGGACTTTGGACTTCTAAAAATATGAATGGGGTTCTCTAGTTCACTAGGGAAAAGAGATCGTTGCAGGATTCAATTTGATATGTGGTAGAGCTCAAACTAACACCAGAATCAAAAGTTATGGTTATTTGAAGTTTGAGTTATGTTTTCTACCTATTTTATTTTTTTTATTTTTTTTATCTTCAAATTGTTATTAAATGGCTATTAATCAATAAAAATTAGAAAATTGTTAATTTATAATATCTTTTTAATTATTTTATAATCCATTTTCACTAAATATATTTTATATTAATTTTAAATTCATATTTAGCCTTATCTAAAACATATTTAAAATATATATATTATATTTATATCAATATAAATATATTTATATATTAATATTTTTTTTTAATGAAATATATTTTTTTTTGAAATATACCATTTATCAATGCTAGTAAAAAGTGCTTATGAAGGGGGGTCTTTATCAGCACTTCTAAAAAAGTGCTCATAAATACCCCCCCTATCAATGATTTTTTACGAGTGCTGATAAAGGACCCCTTTAACAGTGATTTTTTTAACACTATTAAAGACCCCTTTTAATAGTGCTTTTAAAATGTGTTGTTAAAGACCCCCTTTAACATTACTTTTTCTAGCACTAACAAAGGGGGTCTTTAATAGCGCTTTTAACTAGCGCTAGATAACCTAGTTTTGTAGTAGTGATTAGTGCATGTATATATCTAAATATATTAATGTTACATATATGCACATATATACATGATGTCATGTTCAAAGACATTCTGACTTAGGTCGAAGAAGGCATTGTCAGTTTGGTGTCCTTTGAGGAACTCGAGCCCGACGTAACAATATTTATTTATTTAATGCCTTGTTTTTTATACCTTCACACTACAATATTTTGTATTCATGAACTGGATTTCATTAGACATCATTGATGGTGGCCTACTAAGTTTATCTCGCACCTTGTTCGGATAACTGATTGGTACCCAGATAGACCTCATGGCTACTGGACTAGGATTTTTAATTGTGTTATATGTTTTACACTTGGATATGAGATCTTGGGAGCATAGGACTAAGTCAGTGCTCAAAATTCTCATGGAGATACCCTTTAGGATTTAGTTCCTTGTGTTATGTTTGTATTGTATACCTACTGCCATGTATGCCAGTTTTCCTTTTGGTATTGACATGACATCATCCTGTATATGATACAGTTTATGGATTTGGCCTTTTATTATTATTGGGATGATTTATTTCCAATGGATTTCATTTATACTACTTCTTTCATTGATTTATTTATTATGTACTATTATTTCACTCTAGTCATGAAGTTATAGTCTCCCCATTGTACCATTATTGGACCATCATTTCTAGTCGACAGCCTTGGAAAATGGGGAGGCGTGCTTGAGGCCATGTGGCATCTAGTTCAGATATTGTTTATAGAGTGTGTTGAGTCAAGAAATTAAAAAGTGGTATCATAGGTTAATTTCCTTTTTCTTACTATTTTGGGATGGTATAAAGGAGACTAGGAATGTTTCGGAACATAGAATATAGCATGTGACTGGGAGTGATCAACCCATCCACGAGGGAAAGACTAGGTTTCCAATGATGGGATTGTTGTTTGTGTTGTTCATTATTATAGTTTGTTATTATTTCACCTTGGTTGATTGATGTACTTTCTACTATGTATGGATTTATGTTATTTACAGTATTTTACCCTTATCTCTATATAGAAAGGAATTATTATTACATGCATCATTATAGGCACATAGAGATCCACATGCCATGCATATGACATTCCATGTAGATTGTATTGGTTGATTGTCTTATAGATGTTGGATGTGGCTTATTTGATTCTCCATCATGCTTATCTATATACCATGTTTAGGTGGTTATTTTTTGGATTACCTATACAACATGTTGTGTGATACATTTACTTGTTTGCCTATATTTTATATTGTGTGATAGCATGCCTTATTATATCTATGGTATATGGTCAGTTAAATAAATTTCCTACATCAACCTAATTTTTTCCTACATAGCTTGATAGTGGCATTTTATTTGACTAACTTATTGTGACATGTTTGAGTCGTGGACCATTGGTAGCATGGGACGAAACATTGGTGGTTGCGATTAAATGGGTGCTAATTTTCAATATATAAAGTGTATATGCCTTTATAAATTGAGGAATGGTGTCCCACATTATTGAACCATTATATATGTACTTGTTATATTCTAAGACCGAAAGTAAAAATTATGGTTTTAGTTACATGAATTTCAATTGTAACTTATAAAGGATAGTAACTTTATAACTTTGGAATGGTAATGCATCTAACTGAGACATGGTATATATATATATAAAGGCTTGTGCCTCTATAACTTGGGTATAAAGACCCCTATGAATGGATCTTTATAAGCTTGGTTCGGCCCTTATAGGTGAGTTTTATCATTGTATGATTATGCAACAAACCCATTATGAGTGTTTCAAATATTATCGTTAAAAATGTTATTAGGTTTTATTTAGATGAGGCCAAATTGGAATAGAGGAACCCTCAAAGGTTGCCTTTATTTTGATATTCCTTAGTACTTAACCCCAAGGAGGTATACTCATGATACATAAGGATGGTTATTTAATGTGTCAGCAGCCACTTATATGGTGATATGTGTAAATGTATGGTGGCATCTTACTGAATCAATGCCCTTAAAATGATATAAAACTTGTGGTCTTCTTTTTTCCCTTGTTTTTCATGAAATTATTTAGTTAATTGAAATTCCAATTATAAACTAAAGGTATTTTACCTCTATATCTTGGAATTGACATTTTCTTTAACAAAGGAAATTATGAGAACTTAATGGATGAATAAATGGTTAAGATAAAACTGTGAGATAATTTTCCTATCATGTTGCATTGCATCAGCTAAATAAAGTGACAAGTACAGTTACCTTTATAAATGGTATGTGAGTTTATTATGTATGATCCTCTTTAATATTTAAAATAAATTTTAATCAATGAAAATGGATAAAATAAAACCTTTCTGTGGTGTCGATAGTCAGGCCCCTCATGTAAGGGTAGTCTAAATATTGCCTTGGGAGGATATTTGAATGGGAACATGGACATTACCAGTGGATCTCCTTTAATATTCATATCATCTTGATATAAAGGTTAGGTGGTAGAGACTAGTGACACTTTTGGATTGACCTAGTTTTAGATTCAATGTCTCATGGAGAGGGATAGCCTATTTTGGTAATGCCTCATGAATAAAAAGCATCATTGGATGATTTCTTGAGTTATGAACATGGAAGTTTCATTCTTATGCCATTATATTGGTAAATAATTTTAGTCTGTGGAATGACATCTGAGTTGGGTAGTTGGTTATGTGATGAATTAATCCTTGTTAGAGAAGTGAGCATCGTGTAATTCATGAGTTCGACATGTTAGAAATTCCTAAGGCATGGTTGGCTATTTAGTTGCTTATGTGACCCTTATTTTTCAATGATGGATGACTCGATAATCTCTCATCTAGGTTAAAAATCATATGGGGTAATATGACTCTAGGTTTAAATCTTTCATGTGTGTCATCACAAAATGGGATGCATAGGGTCAGTGGCCTATGGATGATATTATTGGGTGTATCACTACATTGGTGAAATATCAAAGAAGTACATGTTTATATACGTGGTACCTATTGAGTCATAAGGTGGTTCAGCGAACCATATGAGTTTGGTAGAAATCTTTAATCTATGATCTATTACGCTGAATTCATGGGTCATTTCCAGAGTAGAATGTCCTAGATGTATATAAGAGTTTGAGTTATCCTGGTGTTGAGGGATAACTTTGTAATAGGATTGGGTGTTGTAATACTACCGATCGGTTTAGTTTTGGATTATATACCTAATACTAATGAAATTCGTGAGCATGGATCAGAAGAGCATCATGCATAGGTCTAGAGTAAATATAATCTAGCATGATTTTAAGTGGTTGGTTTTCCTCTCTATTCTAATTATGTCTTGGTAAAGGATATTTTCCACATATGTAACCCATGTTCGGTGGTGGATGGAGCATGCATCATGGGACGAGTTCTCATTCTCAATAAATGATGACTAGGAAACTCCTAAGGTGGGGCGCATCGCATAAAATGTGTTTTATTGTGTATTTCCAAGTAGAGGGAGTGTAATCGAAAAAGTCTATTTGGACATGGTCGGAATGGATTTTGGAATCCCATGAGGCTGGTAAGTTTGAGTTTCTAGTCCTTGAAAAGATACTCGAGATAAAACCTGGTTATGGGTTGGGATAGAGTATGGATTCTAGATTCAGACTCAAGGTGTGCAAGAGACCTAGGAAGTAATGTTTCTGATGAAATTTTGTGCTTTCATGACAACATGATGATAAAATAGTTGGTAGTGTATAAAACCTTTAGGGACACCATGAGTTGTGGTTGAAATACTATGGCGATTTTTGAAATAATCACAAAATTTCTCAATAGTGAGGGAATCGTCATTGGTTAATGATGGCACAATGGTAGGTGTAGCCAAGCACTTAAAATGAAGTCATCCAAAGGTGGTTCGACTGTTATTTCCTATGTGTAGTTGGATATGGTTGGTTGGAAACCATGTCGGGCACTTTGTATTTGATATGATGGGGGTGTCTTGAGTATTATTGGTAATATTTTATATACACTTAGTGTAATCTTATATTAGTGATGATCATGCCCCTTATCTTGACATCATCCAGGTTACACTAAGAGAGCATCAGTTATATGTTGAGCTAAAGAAATAAATTAAATGCCTTGTTGGATCGATAAATAAATCATTTTGGAGTTATGATATGGGGTCATGGACAATCATAGAGGCATGGATTTTTCTATGTGATACTAGGATTACCATATAGGAAGGCCTTGGATAGATTCATGGACACCGGTCAATTCATTGACTCGGTCGCCATGCGAGATACCACTATTGGTCTCATCTAGGGTTCTTAATACATGGATGTATCATCTATGTATCGAATTCACACTTGTAAATTCTTGAGAATGGACTACCTTATATGATCTCCTTGGATTCCAATAGTTAAATAGAAGGTTACCCCATAACTATGGTCAAGATCAGTTGATATGGTTAGTGTGTGATGATTCAAGGGTACTAGATCGGGTATACACCTGTGTTCGTGTTGTGGCATGATAAACTAAACAAACATTTTGGTTGGTGACATCACCAAAAGATGGTTATAGGCTTCAGTGAGCATACTCGAAGAAATATCATGGTGTTCCTTGGATTAAAGGTGTTAGGATCAGGTTTCATATGCATCAACTATAAAATTTGATAATTTTGGGAGATAGTTGGTCGGTAGTGTCTCAACTTTCTTTTCTATTATTTGGTTGAATACAGTCAGTGTGGAACTTCTTTTAAAACATCATCAAGATGAGGAAAGTGTAATGAAAAGTTTAGTCAAGGTTGTTTATGGCTCAACCAAGATCAATAAGGTCGATTGGGAATTGAGCATTTGATCAAGTTCAGAAACATACCAAAGTGCATCATTATAATTACAAGGGCAAGATTAAGTAGGAAATTTTAATGGTGGGAGCACCATGACTCAAAAGTGGTCATTTAAGCTAGAACCTATGTAGGGGAGTGTTGTAACGTCTTAGAATTTCCATTTAATTTTTTTTATTTATATGGAATTATTTTGAGACTGTGAAATCTAATGGCATGCGATTCCGATGCCCGGAGTGCCTGGAATGATCCATTGAAAAAATGTTAAGCATTAAATAGTGTGCATGAGCAGTTTTTCCAAAAAAGTGGAATAACTCTTAAATGGGTGGTTGAATCAGAAATACGATAGTACCATTGTGTTTAGGATGGTGGTTTTACCCTAAGCGTGACTTAAATTTAATCGGGGCATGCCCCCAGTGAGAAAACCCAAAAATGGCATAACTATAAATAAAATAATTAAATAAAATTATTTTATTTTTCAAATTCTTATAACTCCAAAACGGTGACTCGGATTAAAAATATGACACCACCGCTAAACTCGTGAGTGTATTCTTTCCTTAGGTAGATACTAACATTGGCCGATGCAGACCTCCTATGGAAGTTAGTTTTTGGCAGTAAATAAAATAATTAAGTAACAATTATTTTATAGTAAAATCCTTAACATCAAAATGGAAACTCAGATTGAAAATATGAGAGCACCGGTGAGCTCGTGAGGTCATGTTCCCATTAGGAGGAGATTAAACTTGACCGGCGCGGGTCGAAGGTGACTGTTAATAATTTTTTAAAATTTTTTAAGGTACATTCAATAAACATACAGGCGGTGAATTCTATCTTTTGAATCGGTGCTTGGATTAAAAATCCAAGGGCACTGTTGAATCCAAAGTGTCGGGATTCACTTAAGGGAAGTTTAACTTCGACCATCGATGTTCAGAAGAAAATGTTAATTTTTGGACTTTAAAAAAATAACAAAATAACTTTTGGTTATTTTATTTTTTTTCTTTGTGAAACTGTTGGACAAACGGTGTGGGCACCGTAGTGAAACGTCATAACCATTTAATGGATTGACTCATAAAATCTATAACCACACCGTTGGGAGATTTAAATGAACATGTAACCATACCATTGAGATAATTAAAGAGGTTCATTAATTATACTCATTAATGAACCTCATTAATTTTGAAGTGTATTGATCCTCTCCTCTGCTCTTTTTAAACGAATCTCAGGAATGGGTTTTTGGTGCACAAGAGGGGAACCTCTGATGAAGTGCAGTGATGACTTCCACTAACCTAGAATGAAGCTTCAAGCGACAGATTTTGGAGTAATTGATGAGTAACGACAAGCGCCGACAAACACCTTCGAATGTGGACACTTCTTCCTCATTCGCAGCGGCTTCCAACGAACTCGAGGTAAATAGTTATATGTTTGATTACTCCCCTTTTTACCCCATTCTTGAATTTTATGAAGAACATGGGTCAACCGTCCAATGTTTTGACCCATGTTTTTCTCTTTAATGTAGGAGGATAATGCAGAGTTTCATTATGGGAGTTTTTTATAATCTAATAGTCCTTCCCATGTTATAATGCTAACGCGGAGGGTGCGGGCCAAACAAACAAGGCCCGGACCCTCCGTCGAACCTGTTATAGTTTCATTATATGTGGGCGACTGGAAGAAGCAGCGGCATGATGGCAACACGTGTTGGGACCGGTAACCGAGGGAGGCGGAGACCAGCACCTGTCGGCCGCAAAGGAACGGTGGCGCCCGAAGGTGCCGTGGTGGAAAAGGGGTGTCTAGCCAATGTCGGTCGCATTGAATCAGGGCAGCGTAATTTGACGGCACACCGTGGTAGAAGGTCATGGTATCGAGTTGCAGTGGAGGGCAGACATGCGCCTGCGGGTCTATAGCGGGTTGGTCCGTGCAGACCGTCCAGGAGGTGCCGTGACATCCGACATCGCTGTTGAGCTGGGTGGCATGTTGCGGCGGTGTGCCAGAGAGGTAGGCCAGGACATCGAGCCGCGGTAGAGAGAAAACCCACGCCTGTGGGTCCCTAGTGGGTTAGTCCACGCAGACCATCCGATAGATGTGGCGCCACCTGGCGTCACGGCATTGAAGACTCGAATGGCTTCGGCCATTCGGGAGGGGAACGGTCCCCCACTCTCAGCCAGCAGGTCGAGCGATTTCGCAGCCCGGCGGGCCATGCCAAACCGAGTAGGCCGTGCTAGACTAGGCCCATCCAAACGGAGCCCAAATCAGCCCCTTTCAGGCTGGGCCCAGTGGGTCAATCTGACCGTGTTGGACCGGACTCAGACCCACTTACGTCCCAGTTCTCTTAAACGAGCATATCTCCTAAACTAGACGTCTATTTGATGAACCATCTACAATGTCGGAACCCTTAGGATGAGGCGGTCCTTTAGAGATAATCCATGTGACTTTTGGAGAAATTTGAAGTTTGGATGGGTTGGATTGTACCCGAATCCAACTGGGCCCTCGGTACTAAACTTCCTATAACTTTCAGACTGGGTGTCCAGTTTATGTGTCGTCTATTGCATTGGAACCCTTAGGACATGATGGATCATCAAGTTACTTTCTTGTGGAACTTCTTGGAGGTTGAGGTATAATTGATAACCTGAGGAGCAGAACCAGGGTGTTTTTATACTAAGAGTTAGGATGGTTACTCCCTTGATGACTCAAGTCGCAGGTATTCCTTACTCCTCTCCTCCGGTAGAGATGGGACTCTCCACATCATGAGTGCGGGTATGTTTTCCTTTGAGATGGTTTTCCTGTATTTTGAGTCAGTACTCCCCTATTGGACTAGGGAGCAGGTCCTCCATACTTAAGTCACATAGAGTTAGGTACTCCCATACCAGGTAGGGTGTGGGTCCTCTATGTTAGGAGTAGGTACTCCCCTGTCAACCTAGGGTGCGGGTCCTCCTTATGTAGTGTTACAGCAGAGTCGGTACTCCCCTGTCATACTAGGGAGCGGTTTCTTTATCCTGGGGTTGGTAATCCCTTGATGTACTAGGGCGCGGGCCCCCCACAGTGAACAAACTACCAGAGTTGTACTCCCCTATCGGGTATGGTGCAGGTCCCCCATATGGAGTAGTACTCCCCTGTCTCCAAGTAGTGACAGGGAGCGGTTACTTCAAGGGATTTGGAGCTCTCTTGAGTGCAGGACATAGTTACGAGGAGTGGGCCCCTCTATTTTATGTAATCAATACCCAGGGTAGAAGTTAGTACTCCCTCGAGGGACTGAGGTGTGGGCCACTTCTTACTGAGGTGACAGAGATATCATGGGTTAGACTGGAGCAATGCTCCCCCAACTGAACTTAGTCTCGAGGAGTGGTCCTCTTCACTTTTTTTCCCTTGGTTTGTGACTGTGAGACCTTTAGTGTTGGGCACTAGAGGCAGTTCTAGAAGAAAGTTCCCAATTTAGCATGTCCTTTCAGATGTTCCATTGGGAATGGTTGAGTTGTACCTGATGGAGTACATCTCTTAGACAGGCACCATCAGGTATGGCCAGTTCAATGAGCATGTACTCCCTATCCTTGAGTTACTCTTTTATCCTAATTTGCAAATCCTTGAAATGGCTTGATGTCGGGGCCTTATGTTTATTTGTGGCTGAGATGAGTATATCTGGATAACCTAGATATATGCAATGGTATGTACCTGAGTAGAGCTCACTATGCATAATCTTTGTGGTTTACTTCATAGTTGTTTTTTGGTATTTTTTTGGGATTTTTGAGAGACCATTGAGGGTCTCGGGGTCCCCTACTGAGTACTGAGTTACTCACCCCTTCATGGGCTTCACCTTCACGTGTTGTGTCTAGTGAAAAAATTCAACATTTTGATAGGGGCGCTCAGGAAGACAGGACCAATGGGCGTTACAATGGTGGAATTGGTGGCCTAGGACCAAGAGGGGTCTAGTAGGACCATACAGATATGACGTACTAATTTGGCTTCTAGTAGCTTCACTACTCCAGCAATTAGGTGGGATCTTCTGTAGACGGTCTTCGGTGCTCCATCTGTACCTTGTTGTTTTCAGTTCTTTTGTTGGGCTTGTATATTGTCCTGGTCACACCACTCAGTGCTTTATTTTCTGTTGTACTCTGGTTTCTAATTACTTAGTGTTTTCCTGTTAGCTTTGTGGCTTTTGTTCATGAGTGCATGTGTGTACAGGTATCCAGGAAAATGCCTCCCACTTACTGGTTGATGCCTTCAGTGCTAGTCATCACCCCTAGCCTTCGGGGGCGGGCTTGGGGTATGTCACGACATGGGCCCCAGGGTACGGGTCGTGATAAAGAGGTATAAAAGGTGGTCGGTTATACCTCAATTACCAAGGGTTTTTTGTTTTTGTTGTGAGAAACAGTGTTAAGTGTTTCGAGTTTGGCTTTTAGGCTAGGGACTCCAGTGTTGGTGTGGCAGTCGATGTATCTGTACACCAGGACTCTAGACACCTGTTACCCAACTCGGTACAAGGAAACACTGGTTGTAGGGAAAATAATGGAATATGCATCTTTTAATGATGGTTTTGATTTCCATATTCCTTCTCAAGTCATCTCTCCAGATATAACCTTCTAATTGTGGTACATCTTGATTTATCTTAGGATGCTTCCATGTGGATGACTATCCTGGATCTTGATACAAGGTCATGAGGATAGTCCGCCTAGTGACGAGGCATCCGTTTAGGGACCAGTGATTGAGATGGCCCCACTGAGTGGTGCACTAATGCTGCCACCACCCGATGGTCAGTATCTATTGTCGGTGGTTCCGACAGGGGAAGTTTGTAGGCTCAGTTCCTTACATGAGTTCTAGAGGTAGAGACCTCCCAGGTTCCATGGCGAGATAGATCCCCAGGTAGTTGAGGATTGTCTTGAGGTTGTTACGTGTGTTTTCTGCCTATTGAGGACACCACCCGGCCATATGGCAGTCCTGGCTGCATGCCTTCTTCAGGGCTTAGTAGAAAGATGGTGGAGTCTGACGATTCAGAATCATGATGAGGACACCCTCACTTGGACAGACTTTGAGTACCTCTTCAGAGAGGAGTTCTTTCTGGTGACTTTGTGCTCTGTATGCATAAAAGAGTTGTTGCACCTATGGAAAGTCGACATGAAAGTAGTAGAGTACTCAGCGAAATTCACAAATCTTTCTCGCTACTCAGTAGATATGGTGTGGGACCATTACTTCAGGGCCTGGACCTTTGACCAGGGACTACACTGGGAAATCAGGGTATCAATGATACCTATCAGCATTCCGACACATGCTGGGGTACTAGAATGAGCCCTGGTGGTTGAAAGCTTCCTGGTGGAGGAGCAGGTGGATGTGACATATGGCAGAGGTCACAAAGTAGAAGTGTCTAATGGAGCCAGTAGACGAATTGTGATGGGATCGCGGCATAGGAAGCATACCCATTCCTGAACACAGACACGTGGTTCTATGGCACAATAGCAATGCCAAGGAGTAGATCAGTTGTAGGAGAGGCAATTTTATGCTTGTAATGGTTGGGGGCATCTCGCTAGAGATTGCCCAACCTGTCGTACTGCTGAGAGGGAGCTAACAGAAGAACCTCCTTGGCAGAGACATCACTTGGAACATGGAGTTCTGCAAGTTGGTAGGCGAGGTAGAGGGGATGGATTGGCAGTAGGGGTGGTCCCTTTCTGGCTCAGGGAGCTAGAGGATGTGGGCAAGGACAGCTGCACGCAGTCATGGATCATGACCAAGAAACTCCAGGAGAAGTTCGAGGTACGACCTGTGACTTTTCTTTTGCTACCTTCCTAAATAGACACAGGTACTAGACGTTCTTTTTCCACAAGTATTGTTCAAGACTTTGAGGTTCTGATTAGACCATGGACTTGACCCTCACACTTAGAGACTCCTAATGGAGGAGACCCACTGATAGTGTAACCTAGATCTTGGAGGTGAGAGCTGCGGTTAGGATCTCTTAGTCGTGGCGTTGAGACCTTAAAATGTCAATCTGGGTATGGACGACTACCGTTCATGCCTAGAAAGATGATATTAGGGCAGCAATGCGGTATATCCACATGGTGGATAAAGTCTTTCCTTTGCAAAAAAACGGGGGGGGAGCCCAGGTGGCACGGTCTGGACTCCCGTAAAGAGTCTCGCTTGAGTCGTTCTGTGGTGGCAGAGTTAGACCACAAGATGTTTTTGCAGTGCTGAGTGGTTCCTATCCATCCATACTCAGTAGATATTCCACAAGTGGAAGTTTCTATGTCCTATTTTGGCTTTTGGTGAGGCCACTAGAGGTTCTAGGCAGTGGGCCGCTAGACCCCACGATTGCAGTTGTATTGTGATGCTTAGTGTTTTTCCCACTTGTCGCAACTAAAGAAACATTTTCCTATTGCATCATGATGTTTATCTAGAAAGATATGGACATAAGAGTGGTTGATCTTGGTATTTCCTTGTGGCGCGTGCTTAGATGCAGTGCAGGAACCTTTGTTGGACCCAGTTTCTTTCTGAGAGTTTGGACCTTGGATTTTTGGGGACAAAAAGTCTAATGGTGGGGAGAATGTAACGTCTCAGAATTTCTATATAATTTTTTTTATTTATATGGAATTATTTTGAGATCGTGAAATCTAACGGCATGTGATTCCGATGCCTGGAGTGCCCGGAATGATCCGTCAAAAAATGTTAAGTTTTAAATAACACGCATGAGTAGTTTTCCTCAAAAATTAAAATAACTATTAAATAGGTGCCCATATCAGAAATTTGAGGGAACCATTGCGTTCAAGATGGCGGGTTAACCCTAGGCACAACTTAAATTTAGTCGGCGTATACCCCCAGTGAGAAAACCCAAAAATGGAATAACTGTAAATAAAATTATTAAATAAAATTATTTTTTTTTCAAATGCTTATAACTCACAAACGGTGACTTGGATTAAAAATCTAAGACCACCACTGAACTCATGAGTGTATAATTTCTTTAGGCAGATACTAACATTGGTCGGTGCGAGCTGCTAGTGGAAGTTAATTTTGGACCGTAAATAAAATAATTAAGTAACAATTATTTTATAGTAAAATCCTTAACTTTTAAACGGAAACTCGGATTGAAAATTTGAGAGTGCCGTTGAGCTTGTGAGGCTGCGTTCCCCTTAGGAAGATTATAACCTCGACCGGCACGGGTCGAGGGTGACAATTAATAATTTTTGAGCTTTTTTTATGGTACCTTCAGTAAACGTGCGGGCGGAGAATTCTATCTTTTGAACCGGTGCTCGGATTAAAAATATGTGGGTGCCATTGAATCTGCAATGTTGGGATTCACTTAAGTAAATCATAACTTCGAATGGAAAGAGTCAGACAAAAAAGTTAATTTTTGGACGTTAAAAAATAATAATAAAATAACTTTTGATTATTTTATTTTTTTCTTTATGCAACTGTTGGACAAACAGTGTTGGAACTGTAGTGCAACGTCAAAACCATTTAATGGATTGAGTCATAATTTTTGTAACCACACCATTGGGAGATTTAAATGAACATGTAACCCTACCGTTGAGATAATTAAAGAGGTTCATTAATTATACTCATTAATGAACCTCATTAATTATGTCATGCATTGATCCTCTCCTCCGCTCTTTTCAAACAAAGCTTGGGAATGGGTTTTCAGCACACAAGAGGAGAACCTCTAAGGAAGTGCACTGACAAATTCCACCAACCTAGAATGAATCTTCGAGTGAGGGATGTTGGAGGAATTAATGGGTGATGATAAGCGCCAACAAACACCTTCGGACATGGACACTTCTTCCTCATCCGCAGCGACTTCCAATGAACTCGAGGTAGGGGTTATATGTTTGATTCCTCCCCTTTTTACCCCGTTTTTGAATATTATGAAGAACACATGTCAATCGTCCAATGGGTTGACCCGCGTTTTGCTATTTAATGTGGGAGGATAATGTAGGGTTTCATTATGGGAGATTTTTTATAATCTAATAATCCTTCCCATGTTATAATGCTAACGCGGAGGGCGCGAGCCAAACGAACAAGGCTTGGACCCTCTGTCGAACCTGTTATGGTTGCATTCTACATGGGTGACCGGGAGAAGTGGCAGTGTGATGGTGGAACGCAGTGGGACTGGCGACTGAGGGAGGCAGTGATTGGAACTCGTCGGCCATAAAGGAATAGCGGCACTCGAAGGCGTCGCGACAGATAAGGGAAGGTCGGCTAATGCTGACCGTGTTGAACTGGGGCGGCACGCCGCGGTGGAAGGCTATGGCATTGAGCCACGGGCGGAGGGAGGACCTATGCCCATGGGTCCATAGTGGTCCAGTCCATGTGGACTAGCCAGGAGGTGTGGCGCAATCCTCACTACTGATCTAGGCGGTGTGCTACGACGACATGCTATGAAGGAAGGCCATGACATCGAGCCGCGGTGGAGAGCAGACCCGCACCCGTGGGTCCGTAGCAGGCCAGTCTACGCGGACCAGCCAAGAGATGTAGCACTACCTGGCATTGTGGCATTGAAGACCCCAACATCTTTGGTTGTTTGGGAGGGGAGCGGTCCCCTGTGCTTGGCCAACGGGTCGAGCGATTCCGCAACCCGGTGGGCAACGCCCAGTCGGGTGGGTCGGGCCGAACCCGCGGCCCAGTGTGTCGAACTAGGCCCAGCCAAACCGGGCCAAGCCCATCCCCTTCGGGCCAGGCCCAACAGGCTAGGTCAGGTCGGTTTGACCGTGTTGGATCGGACCCGGACCCACTTACGGCCCAGTTGGCTTAAACAAGCGTATCTCTTAAACCAGGCATCCATTTGACGAACCGTCTATAGATCCGAAACCCTTAGGATGAGGAGGTCCTTTTTAGATACTCCACATGAATTTGGGAGAAATTTGGAGTTTTTCCGAGTTGGATCGTACCCAAATCCTATCGGGCCCTCGGTACTAAAATGCCTATAACCTTCAAACAGGGTGTCTGGTTAACGCGTCGTCTGTTGCATTGGAAACCTTAGGACATGACAGATCATCAGGTTACTTCCTTGTGGAACTTTTTTGTGGTTGAGGTATAACTGATAACCTGAGGAGAAAAACTAGAGTGTTCTTGTAGTGATAGTTAGGATGGGTACTCCCTTGATGACTCAAGGCGCAGGTATTCCTTACTCCTCTGCTCTGGTAGAGACGGGACTCCCCACGTCATGAGTGCGGGTTCATTTTCCTCTCAGATTATTTTCCTATCTTTGTAGTTGGAACTCCCCTATTGGAATAGGGTACAGTTCCTCCATACTTAACTCGCATAGATTTAGGTACTCCCCTACTAGGTAGGGTGCGGGTACTCTATGTTAGGAGTAGGTGCTCCCTTGTCAACCCAGGGTTAGGGTCCTCCTTATGCAGTGTTACAGAAGATTCATTACTCCCATGTCATGCCAGGGTGCGGCTCCTCTAGCCTGGGGTTGGTACTCCCCTAACATACTTGGGTGCGGGTCCCCACAGTGAACAAACTATAGGAGTTGTACTCCCCTGCCGGGTAGGGTGCAGGTTCTCACATATGGAGTAGTACTCCCCTGTCTTCAAGTAGCGATGGGGAGAGGGTCCTTCAGGGTAGTTGGATCTCCCTCGACTATAGGACACAGTTATGAGGAGTGGTCCCCTCCACTTGATGTAATCAATACCCAGGGTAGAAGTTAGTACTCCCTCAATAGACTGAGGTGTGGGCCACTTCTTACTGGGGCGACTGAGATATCATGGGTTAGACTGGAGTAGTGCTCCCCCAACTGAACGCAGTGTCGAGGAGTGTTCCTCTTCACTTGGTTTCCCTTGTTCTTGCCTTAGGCGTAAGACTATGACTGTGAGACCTCTACTGTCGGGTACTAGAGGCAGTTCTAGAAGAAATTTCCTGATGGAGCACGTCCTTTCAGGTGTTCCATTAGGTTTGGTTGAGTTGTGCCTAATGGAGTACATCTCTTAGATGGGTTCCATCAGGGATAGCCAGTTCAAGGAGCGTATATTCCTGATCCTTGAGTTACGCTTTGAGCCTTCTTTGGAAATCCAATAAATGGCTTGAGGTTAGGGTCTTATGTTTCTTTTTGGCTGAGACGAGTATATCTGGATGACCTAGGTATATGCAATGGCATTTACCTAAGTAGATCTGACTACACATAATCTTTGTGGTTTACTTCATGGTTGTTTTTTGGTATTTTTCCATTGTGGATTTCTGAGAGACCATTGAGGGTCTCAGGGTCCCCTATTGAGTACTGATTTACTCACCCCTGCACGGGCTTTGCCTACATGTGTTGTGTTTCGTGCAGACGTTCGACGTTTCGATAGGGGTTATCAGGAGGACAAGACTGATGGATGTTATGAAGGTGGACTTGGTGTCCTAGAACCAGGAGGGGTCCAGTAGGACCAGACAGACATGACATACTACTTCGGATTCCATTAGCTTCACTACTCTAGAGATCAGGTGGGATCTTCCACAGACGGTCGTTAGTGCTCCCTTTGTACCTTGTTATTTTCAGTTCTTTTGTTGGGCTTGTATACTGGACCAGTTATACCACTTAGTGCTTTACTTTCTATTTTACTCTAGTTTCTGATTACTTAGTGTTCACCTTTCAGATTTGTTGATTTTTTGTGAGTGAATGTGTGTACAGGTATCCAAGAAAATGCCTCCCATTTGCAGGTTGACCCCTTCGGCGATAGTCGCCAACCCCTGGCCTTCGGGGGGCGGGCTTGGGGTATGTCACGACACAGGACCCAGGGGACTGGTTGTGACAAATGCCATGGTTTAGTTGGTTAATAATACAATGAAATGATCATGTATCAGGTTAGATAGGCTTGGGTAAGCACCATCTCGATGTTTTAGTTTTGAATTCAAGGATTGTCTTGTGTTTCAACAGCTTAAGTATTGTGTAGTAATGATTACAGGCATGTTTGACATTTAAAATGCAATGTGGCTACTTCAGTAGAAATTTCATGGCCCAAGTAGGTCATATGATTTTTCTTTGTTCCCCAAGGATTCTTAGGGATGAGAAGTTATAAGGTGGTGAGATTGTAAGATCCTGTGTTTGAACCGAATGGAATTTTACAATAAAGTTTAAAATTTCCAATTTGTGGAAAGTTTGAATCATATTTTGATCTTTTGAATTCAATTATGAGTGTTATAACACTTAAAAGTATTTTTTAGATGGGTTTTAAGGTTTGATAGGTTACTCGTTGTTCGGTGGAATTTCCAGAGCACTAGGATTCGAAAACCCATTTTTTTGGAAATGGTAAAGGGGGACATAGTTTTCACATGATTAGTAAAAATTGTGAACCCAAACTATGCATCCTTATATGAGTGTCACACAATTTTTTAAACTGTGCACCTAAGGTTGAACAGTCATGGAAAATGGTACGGGCCATTTCAGAGCCAAACTGCATAGGCTATACACAGTTTGACAAACTGTGAACCTAGTCGTGCAAGCGGGTGCCACCTTAGGTAGAGATATTTCACAGTTTGGATAACCATGTGTCCAAACTATACACCTCATTCAAAATGGTGAAATTATCATTTTAACCCTATTTTCTTTTAACATTAAAACCTCCTTTCTCCTCCCCATTCGTAGAGTAGCTCCCTCCCTCGTATGGGAATCTTCCTAACCTTCTAGGATTTAGTGGTTCTTTCTCATCTAGACTCAGAAATGAGCACTATTAGTCACCTGTTATCAACCTCAATTTGTTTATTATTCCTCCTTCCCCCTTTCTCAGTTTATCTTTCTATATTGAATTTCATTTCAATGTGAACTAACACGCCCTATTTTTAGGGAATTTGTCTATTCTTCTATTTTTTATCGATCTATCTCAAATCAAAGCCTGATAATGAACATGTGAAGTGTCCTAAGAACAAGGTAGATTGTTTATGTATTTTCCCTTAAGGTTTCATCAATTTATAAATTCATCCATTGTGTCGAATGCTGGATTATCTATGTAATGCCCTTTAAATTTGAAATTAATTATGTGGAACCTAATTCCATAAATTAATTAGTCCTTGTGTATTTAATTACACTATTGTAGGTTCTTATCCATAACTCAAACCACCCCTTTGGGTGTGTTTCTTATACTCTGTGAACTTTATGCCTTGCCTAGGCAACCAAACCACCCTTTTTTGTGTGTTGTTGTAAATGATTTGCTTACAATGCTCTATTAATTCCTTAATCATCTTTGAGTTGTGTTGGATTATATCTCATGTAAAAGATGATTAAATTGAGTTGAATGAAATGGAATAACAACCATGCCCCTATTTTATAATAAAAACACATATGAGGTTTGTTGTCTAACTTAATAAAAATGGGAAATCAAATGGAGTTATTTGGAATGATAAATGGAATGGAACTTTCCATGGAATTCTTAATTACTTATAAATGGAAATGCCCAAATTGTATACTTTAATTTTGATATGGCATGATTATGGACATGGACTCTTTATTATTCATTCTTGAACTATAACATGATATGCTTACTAACATGGCCTTCTTTATTACTTATATTTAAATATACCAATGGAATGGATAACCTCATGGACAATGTTTACATATTAAATGAAATGTGAATATTCCCTTATATTATACCTTGAGAGAACCTTGATTTCCCAAGTAGGAATTCCTTAGATGGTCTCATTTTTTAGATGAATTATTACGGCTTGAGCGTTACTTGGGTTCCTTATATGCAATGCTTTGGAAGAGCTCAGAGGTCGGGTGAATAGTATTATGCCTTGTGAAACACTTGGGTTCCTTATATGGAATGCCTTGGATGAGCTTAAAGGTTAAATAAAATTATCATATGCCTTGAGCGACAATCAGGTTCCTTCTACGGGACTCCTTGAAAAGGCTCGTAGGTTAAATGGAATTATTCTATTCCTTGGGAGATACCTGGGTTCCTTATACAGAATGACTTGGATGGGCTCATAGGTTGATTGGAATATCTTATGTCTTGGGAAACACTTGGGTTTTGATGGGGAATTCCTCTGACGAGCTCATAGGACATAATGAAATTTATTATATGCTTGACCATTATGACACATGGATGTAATGGCTCGGACCTCTCCGGCCCATTCCTTTGTCAAAAAGAAGGTCAAGAAGTGTTCTGGAGGGTAAAATCGACTTTTCCCACACTTTACAGAATTTTGAAACTACACGCCGTGTAGTTTGAGTACATGCCATATACCCCCTTTCCGGGTATACCCCGTGTTGGAGCCGTGTCCTTGCCGTGTGCAATAAATGACTACACGCCGTGTGACGATTTCTACACACCGTGTAGTCCTTCCCTGCGTACGCGTTACCAGTCAACGGTCGTGTACCGTGTTGGAGTCGTGTCCTTGCCGTGTGCAATAAATGAGTACACACCATGTGTCTAAACTACAGGCCGTGTAGTCCCTCCCCGCGTATGTGTTACCCTCAAATCGTGTGTTGACCATTCAACGGCCGTGGAGCCGTGTTGGAAGCCGCGTGGAGACCGTGTGGAAGAACTGAGTACATGCCGTGTACCATAAAGTACACACCGTGTACTTTTGCTTTTCATGCCTATAAAAGTAGGGGTTCCCTCCTCCTTTCAACTCACTCCTCTCCTCTCCTCTCCTCCCCTTTCCTTTGAGCAGAGCTCTCCCAAGAGACTCAAAGGCTCTTTCTTCCATAACTTCTTCGTCCGAGCTCTGATTTACGATCCGTCAGCGACCACGGGATCGTAACGACGAGTCGGAGCTTCCGAGCTTGGATCTTTTGTCTTTCCTTCGGCCTTTCCTTTCCAACTTCCACCCGAGGAGGTTTTGCTGGGACCCGACAGAGGTGACGGACACCAACGGACGTCTTCTAAGGTTGATACGGGGAAGTGTTGTGATCAAGAACCTGTTGAGGTAGGGATTTTACCTTCTTCTCTCTAATTTGTGCATCATACGGGGTGGGTTTCTTCTTGTTTAAGTGAAACACTTTTGAATCTGTTTTAATAAATATAATAACTGGCTTATTTAACGGGGATGGGAAGTTGTGATTGTTGTTACTTTATATCCTGTGATATTATGTTGTGAATTGAATGAGCCCCTACCTACTAAAAATCATGGTCGTTGGGGGCCTTTGCTTACGCAATTAAATGTTTCCCTCTCCTTCTGGATTTTCTTATGGGCGGAAACCTTGTGGAATGTGGAAATTGGTTAATCACGTAAAGTTGGCTGTTTAAAATCTGGAACCCTTGTGTGATCACCCCGGTTAAACAAAATGGAATAATGAACATGTGGGTGTTGGCTTGGATACGTGGCATGTGTTGGGGATGTTTTTGTGGGTTTTTGTAGATCAGGTGAGCAGCGGGGCTGTGGTTGGCTTGGTTGTGGGTTGGTGTGAATGTTGTGTTGGTAACGGGCAGCGGGGCTATAAATGGTATTAAAGGGATAATGATATACGGTGTGGTTGTGGTTATGGTGGTTGGCACCGGGGCTGCAGGGATGGGCTTGTTTGTGAATGAATAGTGGGTTGTGAATAATAAATTAAAGTGGAATAATTAATAAATGGTGGGGCGTGGTAATGAAATGGAAATAATAATCAATGGGGTTGGTTGGTTGATAAGAAGGGCTTTGTTGTGTTGCTCGTGTTTTTCCTAACATGATTTGTGGATGGCAGGGATATGTTTTATGAACATTTGATGTGGTTGGTTGTGGATAATTGCCCAGTAGTTAAGGAACTAAATAAACTAATTTTTTTGAAACGTGAAAACTTGAATGGGGTTGGGGTTGTTTTTTGTATGCATACTTCGTGATAGAAGTGCCAAGACACGTGCTTAGTTTCTCTGTTTAGAAGCAATAGGTTGGGCTATGTGTTTTTATACATATATATATATATATATATATATCTTTTATGTTTTATCGCACCCCACCCATGTTGATCACTTAGTGCCGAACACTCCCATTTCATGGGATAGGGTGTTTTTTCCTTAGTTACAAGCTCCTCCCTGCTCCTTCTCCCCTAGGTTGTGATGGCTTGAGGTGACCTTACACCTAAGACTCTTCGGGTAGGTCTCGATTGGGGTGGTTTAGCCCAAGACTCTTCAGGAAGGCTTATAGGCTATGATGGCTTGAGGCGACCTTACACCCAAGACTTCTTGGGTAGGTTTCGATTGAGACCCAGGTGTGTGCGGGCGGGATACGTGGTTGTGAGGCCCAGGTGTGTGCGGGCGGGATACGTGGTTGTGAGGCCCAGGTGTGTGGGGGTGGGATACGTGGTTGTGAGGCCCAGGTGTGTGCGGGTGGGATACGTGGTTGTGAGGCCCAGGTGTGTGCGGGCGGGATACGTGGTTGTGAGGCCCAGGTGTGTGTGGGCAGGATACATGGTTTTGAGGCCCAGGTGTGTGCGGGCAGGGAGAGTGGCAGTGTCAGGACGTCCGCCGTTAAGAAGAGCAGTTATCTAAAGGGAAATGGTGCGGGGTACCCAATACACTTGTTTCTTATATACTACTACCTGTTGTGCTATTGTTTTGGTGAGTGTGGTTGGTGAGGTTGGGTGGATAGAATTCCTTGCTAGGTTTCTTCTGTTGTTCTCACGGGACATTAGGATGTCTCCCCACTTGTGCACGAGAGCTTTTGGTTTCCCTACTGAGTATACTTGTATGCTCACCCTACGTTTACTTTCAGGTTTCCAGGAGGACTACCAGGGCCGTGCGGGACCCTACTAGTTAGACAGTTGGAGTTGTTGTTGTTTTTGTACCTTTGCTTTCTTTTGGTATTGTACTTTGAGCTTTCTTGTACTTGTGCCTTGTTATAAAATTTTTTAAACATGCATGTGGGAATGGGTTGGGTTTATTTCTATACACTTGCTCTTTTATTTTTTTTTTGGTGGTTGAATTGTACTATTTCCCAATCTTTAAAATAAAAAGGGTAATGCCTCCCATATTTGTGAAAAACTCATACCCTTGGTGCTAGTCGCCACCCCGGGGCCTACTGGAGGCGGGACTCGGGGGTCATTATCTCCCTTTCGCCATTTCCATCTCAGGAGGGGCATCTTTGGTGGGAGGGGGTCGTGACAGAATGGTATCAGAGCCAGGTTGAGAGAAAGGATGGAGTCTGGAGTTAGGAATAGTGAGGATTTCATGGGATAGTAGGGCAACAATGTTAGTTAATCTTGGTGCGTGACATAGGCCAGGGAAGACCGGCTAGGACACGGGATTTTAGGCCCCCCCGTGATCTGATGCAAGGACTCTGAGCCTACCGAACAACCAAGTGAGACTACATTGATTGCAGGGTAGAGACCCTAGGGAAGGTACATGCATCATCATGATTGTGTTTTGCTTGATTTGGGTGTTCTGGGAAAGAAATTGAAATAAAATGATAAAATAAAACCTTGAGTTTTCCTTACTACTTGGGCTTAGGCGATCCTTGTTTACCATACAGCTATGGCACCTGGCCGTCATCCCCGGGTGGCTCAGACGGCTGAGGCCCAGCAGATTCAGGCGGCCGATCAGCTGAGGATTGACCGAGTGGAGGAAGATAGCCAGTGGCAGAAGACTCTCCGTTCTTTCCAGCGGCAGAACCTCATGAAGTACGAGGGTAGTACTTCGGATACGGAGATGGAGGGGTGGCTTGAGGAGCTAGGGATCGCTTTTACCTTGATCTGTGCTCTGAGGGAGTACTGGGTTCCCCTAGCAGTCAGTCAGCTGAGAGGTGCGGCGCGACAGTGGTGGACGCTCTACCTCGGAGAGAGGATAGAGGCAGGGGTTCCATGGGATGACTTTGAGAAGGAATTCTGAGAGGAATTCCTTTCTTCCACGATCAAGGCAGAGAAGCGGCAGGAGTTTCTCTCCCTTCATTAGGGGAGTATGATGGTACGAGAGCTGGGGATCAAGTTCAAAGATCTCCTGTGCTTTGCACTGGATCTCTTTCTAGATGAGGAGTCTCGGGTGAGATGTTTAGAGGAGGCGCTTCGTCCTTCGCTCTAGTATGTTGTCACCCCCTTCACCCTTCCGACGTACTTGGCGGTACAGAAGAAGGCAGAGGTTGTAGTGAGGATGCACTCGCCGGGAGGTGCACCCCGAGAGGGGATCCAGCCAGGTTCGTCAAAGGGGAAGGCGGTCAGCAGCAGGTCTCCTGCGACGGGACCTTCCAGGTTCAGGCCAGTGGGGAGCAGGCCCCAGCAGTTCCAGTTCAGATCTTCGGGTCCTCATCCCTTTTTCACGAGACCAGGACCGAGGTGTTTTTCTTTTGGAGGTTTCGGGCACGTTCAGAGTTAGTGTCCGACCCGAGCTCAGTACGGTGGTGGTGGTAAGGTTCAGTGCCCACCTCAGCAGCACCAGTTTTCGGTAAGGCCCTTCCAGCAGCAGCAGGACCATGCCCCTCCAAGGGAAGACCTTGAAAAAGGAGGCCAACCTCAGGGTGCTCCTCAGGGACCTCAACTAGGGTGTGGTCGGGGAAGTGGTTGACATTAGAGAGGCAGAGGAGCTGGGCGTGGACAGTTGCACGCAGTAGAGTTGGCGGCTCCAGCAGGACCAGAGGTGGTACAAGGTACGATTTGTTTTTTCAGCACTCTTGTTTCTGCTTTATTCGATTCGGGATCCTCGCACTCCTTTGTTGCACCTAGTCTAGCCCATGCTTTGGGACTAGATGTAGAGAGACTTTCCATGACACTGGTACTGAGTACACCAGTTGGGGGCCAGACCAGCGTATCTTGTGTTTGCTGGGGATGTGGGCTGACGTTGGGACCACATCGATCTAGTGGAGACCTTCTTCTATTACAGATGCAGCCATACGATGCCATCCTAGGCATCGACTGGTTGTTTTCTGTTAGTCTCGTTATCGACTGCTTCCGGAGAAGAGTCGTGTTCTCCGACGTAGATGGGAAGCGTGTATCTTTTGTTGGTGAGAGGAGATATCAGGTGGGAAGTCGGCGTGTGGAGCCTCTCCTTTCCTTGTTAGGCGGGTTATCAGTGGTTCCAGCTGATACAAAGAGGATGGATGTCGCAGTGGTTTTTGGGGAGTTCCTCGACGTTTTTCCTGAGGAGGTTGTGACTCTACCCCCCCCCCCCCCCAACGTGACATTGAGTTCGAAATAGACTTACAGCCTGGTGCCCGTCTGATTTCGATAACCCCTTATCAGATGGCACCTTCGGAGTTGTGGGAGTTGCGGATTCAGATTGCCGATCTGATGGAGAAAGGTTTTGTTCGACCCAGCGTGTCGCCATGGGGTTCTCTAGTTTTGTTCGTGAAGAAGGCAGATGGTGGTCTCAGGCTATGCATAGACTACCGAAGGTTGAACCAGGTAACGGTCAAGAACCGTTACCCCCTTCCAAGGATAGATGATCTCTTCGACCAACTGAGGGGAGCAGGTTGGTTTTCCAAGATTGATCTATGATCTGGACATCATCAGCTGAGGGTATAGGACAGTGACATCTCGAAGATGTCTTTCAGGTGCAGGTATGGGCACTTCGAGTTTGTAGTGATGTCGTTTGGAGTTACGAATGCACCAGCTATGTTCATGGGAGTTATGAACTTTGTCTTCTGAGAGTTTCTGGACCGGTTCGTCGTTGTGTTTATCGACGACATCCTGGTCTACTCAAGATCAGAGGAGGAGCACGTTGAGCATCTCAGGGGCAGTCTTGGAAGTCCTTCGACACCACCAGCTTTATGGGAAATTGTCGAAGTGTAAGTTATTGAAACAAGAAGTACACTTCCTTGGGCACGTGGTGTCTCAGCATGGAGTGTCGGTGGACCCATCGAAGGTGGAAGCAGTTGTTTCTTGGGAAGCACCCAAGAGCGTGGCGGAAGTTCGTAGTTTCCTGGGGTTAGCAGGTTACTATCGGAGGTTCGTTCCAGACTTCTCTCGATTTGCTGCTCCTTTGACAGCTTTGACTAGGAAGAACCAGGTCTTCCTATGGAGCGAGCAGTGCCAGAGGGCTTTCGACTACCTGAAGGAGAAGTTGGCCAGTGCTCCCGTACTCAGGTTTCCAGAGGAAGGGTTGTTGTATGAGGTGTTTTGTGATGCTTCTGGCCTTGGACTGGGGTGCGTGCTGATGCAGAAGAAGGGTGTGATCTGTTATGGGTCTAGGCAGTTACGCCCTCACGAGCATAACTATGCCACCCATAACCTAGAGCATGCAGCAGTAGTGTTCGTACTGAAGTTGTGGCGACATTACCTCTTTGGGGAGCGCTTTGTGGTCTTCTCAGATCACAAGAGCATGCGTTATATCTTCTCCCAGCGTGACCTGAACTTACGACAGTGGAGATGGGTCAAGTTTCTCCAAGACTATGACTTTGAGATATCTTACACTGAAGGTAATGGCAATGTTGTGGCTGATTCCCTGAGCAGGAAGTCGCATCAGGAAGTGGTTCGGGAATCTACTGATGCTTGGAAAGTGATGGGAGAGTTGGCTGCCTTGCACTTGGATGCAAGGGAAGAAGGTGTTAGAGGCTGTTTGTTTCAGATGATGATGCAGTCCTCCTCGTTGCAGCAGGTGGAAGAGTCTCAGTGGGGGGACTCCGAGGCGGAAGTGATGCGGGATCATGTCGATCAGGGGAATGCCCCAGAAGGATGGTCAGAGGACAGCCGACATCGGATGCTTTTCCATGGAAGGTTGTTTGTTCCAGAGGCGATGTGTGAGGGAGTTCTCCGTGAGTTCCATAGCTCGACCTTAGCGTTACATCCAGGAGTTTCAAAAATGTACCAAGGCCTGAGGGAACAGTTTTTGTGGCCCGGGGTGAAACAGGAAGTGGCGGAGTTTGTGGCTAAATGCCTAGTGTGCCAGCAAGTGAAGGTTGAACACCATGTTCCCGGTGGTTTGTTGCATCCTTTATATGTCCCCAAGTGGAAGTGGAATGACATCTCGATGGACTTCGTCACAGGACTACCCAGAGCTCAAGGAGGTTATGATGCTATCTGGGTGGTGGTGGATCGTCTGACGAAATCAGCTCACTTCTTAGCGATCAAGGAGTTGGGCCCGGTGAGTACCTTAGCACAGAGGTACGTAGACGAAGTGGTGCGTTTGCATGGGGTCCCGAAGACTATCGTCTCAGATCGGGATACTCGGTTTATTTCACGAGTCTGGAGGGGGTTACAACATGCTTTTGGCACCCAGCTACGCCTTAGCACTGCCTTCCACCCCCAGACCGATGGGCAGACGGAGCGGACTATCTAGACGTTGGAGGACATGCTGCGAGCATGCGTTCTGGATTTCGGAGGATCATGGGTACGACAATTTCTTTTAGAAGAGTTTTCCTACAACAACAGCTTCCACTCTACTATTGTCATGGCACCGTATGAAGCTTTGTATGGAAGGCCATGTCGTTCACCCATTTGCTGGCCAGAGGTTGGCGAGACAGGTGCTCTTGGGCCAGAGGTAGTGCAGAGCACCATAGAGAAAGTCCAGCTTGTACGTGAGAGGATGAAAGCATCTCAGGACCGACAGAAGTCTTATGTTAATCGTCGGAGGAGGCCCTTGGAGTTCGAGGTGGGGGATCATGTGTCCTTGAAGGTTTCCCCTCAACAGGGGCAGCGGAGGTTTGGGAAAGGGAGCAAGCTGTCACCTAGGTTCATCAGACCTTTTGAGGTGTTGAGGCGAGTTGGCGAGGTGGCATATCAGCTAGCCCTACCACCTCAGTTGGAGAAAGTTCATGATGCCTTCCACGTCTCCCAGCTTCGTCGGTACTTACACGACGACTCCCACGTTATCAACTAGGGAGAGTTAGATATGGGAGACGACGTGACCTTCGAGGAACGACCAGTTAGAATCGAAGATCGTAAAGAGAAGGTTCTCCGTGGATGAACCATTCCCTTGGTTCGTGTGTTGTGGAGGCATGGCGGCCTCAAGGAGAGCACTTGGGAGCGGGAGAACCAGATGCACGCTCAGTACCCGGAGTTGTTTTGACTTGTGTTTTCCTTTGTTTTCTGAGCTTTGTGTTGATGTTATACTCTATACCTTTGATATATGGAATGCTTGGCTTGTCAATTGTGAGACCTTTTGTTTCTTTGTTCCCTGGTAATGTGTAACATGTCCGGATGTGTGGGAAAGGGAAAAACATGACCCTTAATCGAGACGCATTAATACGGATGCGATTGAACCCGTGCGGGCGAGTCAGTGCCGCCTAAAGTGGATAATATCTCGACATAGGTGAAGGAATTTCCCAAACCCACATGTTCGGGCAGTGTGTTGGTTGTGTGGTGTTGGGGTTAGTGCGAGTTGAAAATCCTAATGTATAAAAGTGGGAAGACCCAATTCTTAATCTAGACGCATTAATGAGGATGAGATTAAACCCGTGCAGGCGAGTCAGTGCCGCCTAAAGTGGATAATATCTCGACATAGGAGAAGGAATTCCTAACACATATGATTAGAGTTGTTGGTTGGGTTCCTGTTATAACGAGAACCCTAAGAGGTATCTTGTTGGGTTTCTGCTAGGTTGGTTTTGAATTCTCGGGGACGAGAATGTTTTAAGAGGTATCTAATGTAATGGCCCGGACCTCTCCGACTCATTCCTTTGTCAAAAAGAAGGTCAAGAAGTGTTCTGTAGGGTAAAATGGACTTTTCCCACATTTTCAAAAATTTTGAAACTACACTCCGTGTAGTTTGAGTACACGCCATGTACCCCCTTTCCGGGTATACCCCGTGTTGGAGCCGTGTCCTTGCCGTGTGCAATAAATGACTACATGTCGTGTGATGAGTTTTACACACCGTGTAGTCCTTCCCCACGTACGTGTTACCAGTCAAAGGTCGTGTACCGTGTTGGAGTCGTGTCCTTGTCGTGTGCAATAAATGAGTACACGCCGTGTGTCTAAACTACACGCCGTGTAGTCCCTCCCCGCGTATGCGTTACCCTCAAACCGTGTGTTGACCAGTCAACGGCCGCGGAGCCGTGTTGGAAGCCGCGTGGAGACTGTGTGGAAGAACCGAGTACACGCCGTGTACCATAAAGTACACGACATGTACTTTTTCTTTTCACACCTATAAAAGGAGGGGTCCCCTCCTCCTTTCAACTCACTCCTCTCCTCTCCTCTCCTCCCATATCCTCTGAGCAGAGCTCTCCCAAGAGACTCAAAGGCTCTTTCTTCCATAACTTCTTCGTCTGAGCTCCGATTTACGATCTGTCAGCGGCCACGGGATCGTAACGACGAGGCGGAGCTTCCGAGCTTGGATTTGTTGTCTTTCCTTTGGCCTTTCCTTTCCGACTTCCACCCGAGGAGGTTTTTCCGAGACCCGACATAGGTGAGGGACGCCGACGGACGTCTTCTAAGGTTGATCCGGGGAAGCGCTGTGATCAAGAACCTATTGAGGTAGGGATTTTACCTCCTTCTATCTAATTTGTGCATCATGCGGGGTGGGTGTCTTCTTGTTTAAGTGAAAAACTTTTGAATCTGTTTTAATAAAGATAATAACTGGCTTATATAATGGGGATGGGAAGTTGTGATTGTTGTTACTTTATATCCTGTGATATTATGTTGTGAATTGAATGAGCCTCTACCTACTGAAAATCACGGTCGTTGGGGGACTTTTCTTACGCAATTAAATGTTTCCCTCTCCTTCTGGATTTTCTTATGGGTGGAAACCTTGTGGAATGTGTAAATTGGTTAATCATGTAAAGTTGGCTGTTTAAAATCTGGAACCCTTGTGTGATCACCCCGGTTAAAAAAAATGGAATAATGAACATGTGGGTGTTGGCTTGGATACGTGGCATGTGATGGGGATGTTGTTTTGGGTTATTGTGGATCGGGTGAGCAGCGGGGTTGCGGTTGGCTTGGTTGTGGGTTGGTGTGAATGTTGTGTTGGTAACGGGCAACGGGGCTATAAATGGTATTAAAGGGATAATGATGTATGGTGTGGTTGTGGTTATGGTGGTTGGCAGCGGGGCTGCAGGGATGGGCTTGTTTGTGAATGAATAGTGGGTTGTGAATTATAAATTAAAGTGGAAGAGTTAATAAATGGTGGGGCGTGGTAATGAAACAGAAATAATAATCAATGGGGTTGGTTTGTTGATAAGAAGGTCTTTATTGTGTTGCTCGTGTTTTTCCTAACATGATTTCTGGATGGCAGTGATATGTTTTACGAACGTTTGATGTGGTTGGTTGTGGATAATTTCCCAGTAGTTAAGGAACTAAATAAACTAATTCTACTGAAACGTGAAAACCTAAATGGGGTTGGGGTTGTTTGTTGTATGCATACTTCGTGATAGCAGTGCCGAGACACGTGCTCAGTTTCTCTGTTTAGAAGCCATAGGTTGGGATGTGTGTTTGTATACATATATATATCTGTATCTTTTGTGTTTTATCACACCCCACCCATGTTGAGCACTTAGTGCCGAACACTCCCATTTCATGGGAGAGGGTGTTTTTCCTTAGTTACTAGCTCCTCCCTGCTTCTTCTCCCCTAGGTTGTGATGGCTTGAGGCGACGTTACACCTAAGACACTTCGGGTAGGTTTTGATTGGGGTGGTTTAGCCCAAGACTCTTCGGGCAGGCTTATAGGCTGTGATGGCTTGAGGCGACCTTACACCCAGGACTTCTCGGGTAGGTTTCAATTGAGGCCCAGGTGTGTGCGGGCGGGATACGTGGTTGTGAGGCCCAGGTGTGTGCGGGCGGGATACGTGGTTGTGTGGCCCAGGTGTGTGCGGGCGGGATACGTGGTTGTGAGGCCCAGGTGTGTCCGGGCGGGATACGTGGTTGTGAGGCGCAGGTGTGTGCGGGCGGGATACGTGGTTGTGAGGCCCAGGTGTGTGTGGGCGGGGAGAGTGGCAGTGTCAGGACGCCCGCCGTTAGGAAGAGCAGCTATCTAAAGGGAAATGGTGCGGGGTACCCAATACTCTTGTTTCTTATATACTACTACCTGTTGTGCTTGTGTTTTGGTGAGTGTGGCTGGTGAGGTTGGGTGGATATAATTCCTTGCTAGGTTTCTTCTGTTGTTCTTAAGGGACATTAGGATGTCTCCCCACTTGTGCACGAGAGATTTAGGTTTCCCTACTGAGTATACTTGTATGCTCACCCTACATTTACTTTCAGGTTTCCAGGAGGACTACCAGGGCCGTGCGGGACCCTACTAGTCGGACAGTTGGAGTTGTTGTTGTTGTTGTACCTTTGCTTTCTTTTGGTATTATACTTTGAGCTTTCTTGTACTTATACCTTGTTATAAAATTGTTTAAACATGCATGTGGGAATGGGTTGGGTTTATTTCTATACACTTGCTCTTTTTTTTTGGTGGTTGACTTGTCCTATTTCCCGATTTTTAAAATAAAAAGGGTAATGCCTCCCATATTTGTGAAAAACCCATACCCTTGGTGCTAGTCGCCACCCCGGGGCCTACTAGAGGCGGGACTCGGGGGTCATTATCTCCCTTTCGCCATTGCCAGCTCAGGAGGGGCATCTTTGGTGGGAGGGGGTCGTGACAATGGATGCCATGATTCACCTTTGGTCATATATGACTTTTACTATTACTTGGACCTTGTTAGGTTCTATTAGGCCTAAACCAAATAATGGCAACATTCTCAGATGCATGAGATGACCTTGACTCATTCCATGGTTTCATCTATACTTACTCCTAGACGTCTGGGCTTATAACCAAGGGTCCTAGTATCACTTTATTACCATCACCTTTATTAATATGTAGATTCCTTGGTTTTACGCCTTGGGTCCTCATCGGTGCATGTATATCTATGCATATATTACTACTACTACTATATATATATATATATGATGGAATATTCAGAGACATTCTGGCTTAGGCCGAAGTAAGTATTATCGGTCAAGTTTCCTTTGAGGAACCCGAGCCCAACTTGACAATATTTATTTATTTTTTACCTTATTTATTATACATGCATACTATTGTATTTTATATTCATGGTCTGGATTGCATTAGACATCTTTGGTGGTGGCCTGCTGATTTTATCACACACCCTGTTCGGGCCACCGTTTGGTACCCGGGCAGACATCATGGTTGTAGGATCAGGATTCTAGATTGGGATATGTGTTGTACAATTGGATATGGGATATTAGGAGCAAAGGACTAAGCCAATGCTCAGGATGCTCATAGAGATTTCCTTTGGGATTTAGTTCTTTTCATTATGCATGTATTGTATGCCTACTTCCATGTATGCATGTTTTCCTTTTGGTATTGACATGACATCATTTCTGTATATGATACTGTTTATCGCTTTGGCCATTTGTTATTACTGGGATGATTTATTTCTGCTTCCTTTCATTTATACTACTTTCACCATTGATTTATTTATTATTTACTATTAGGCTACTGTGGTCATTAGGGTATAGTCTACTCATCATACCATCATTGGATAGTCACTGCTAGTTGTCAGCTTCTGGCATACAGGGAGGCACGTTTGAGGCCATGTGGCAACTGATCCGGCTACTGATTAGTGAGTGAGCCAGATCGGGATGTTACAATCAACCACACATAAATATGATACTCAAATTGATCGGCATGATTGAATGTGTCATTTCACCTTCGCATTGTCATTAAAATAACAAGTCACCTAAATGGATTAAAACCGATCAAATGAGTTCTTATTTTCATGGAAACTTAGGAGAATGATCCTTGGAACATTTTTTTGTAAAAATCGACCACGACAATCTAGTGCTTGGATTACTCTATATGATCCAAAGTACCATTTTCCCTTTGTATTTATATTGAAATAACATATCACCCATCAAGGGATCAAAATCGACCAAACAACCTCAAATTGACATGAAAACATAGGGAAATGATCCTCACGTCATTTGTGATCTATAAGAGTCAGACAACTATCAAATCGATGATTGGATTGCTCGGTATGATCCTAAGTACCATTTCACCTTTTTATTTTTATTAATACGGAAAATCACCCGTCACAGGGTCAAAATCAAGCAAACGACCTCAAGTTGACATGAAAACTTAGGACAATGATCTTTAGGTCATTACTGATCTATATGAATCCATTTAGTGCCTAGATTTCTCAATATGATCTAAAGTGCAATTTCACCTTTATATTTTTATTAAAATAACATATCACCCATTAAGAGGTCAAAACCAAATAGATGGGTTTGGATTGACTTTGAAACTAAGGACAATTATCCTCAAATCATTTGTGATCAGTAGGAATTAATCATGCATCAGTCTAATGCCCTAATTGCTCAGCATGATGGAAAATATGATTTCAATTTGTTAACACTTATTAATAAATGACAAATCACTGGTGCAAGGGTTAAAATTGAGAAAAAGGTTCAAATTAGTGCAAAAAAAAAGGAAAACTGTCTTAAATTTATTTCGGATTTGTATGAATCAAATTCACGTCAATCCAATACATGAATTGATCGATATGATCGAAAGTGCCGTTTGACCTTTATATTGTTATTGAAGTGTCTGATCACCTAAAAGGGGCCAAAATCGAGCAAACGAGTTCGAATTACCATGAAAACAAAGCAGGACGATCCTCAAATCATTTGTGATTAGTAAGAATTAACTGCGTGTCAGTCCAATTCTTGTATTGCTCGATATGATCCAAAGAACCATTTCACTTTTCAATTTTTCTTGAAATGACATATCATCCATCAAGGGGACAAAACCAAGAAGATGTGCTCAGATTGATGTGAAAGTTTAGAACAACGATCCTCGAGTCATTTATGATTCGCAGGAATCAATCACGCATCAATCCGATCGTCGGATTGCCCTATATGATGGAAAGTATGATTTCATATTGTTAACATTTATTAATAAATGACAGATCACCTGTGCATGGGTCATAATCGAGCAAACAAGCTTGATTTGGTGTGAAAACTTAAGGCAATGATATTCGAGTCATTTTTGATATGTAGCAATCAACTGCACCTCAATCTGATGCCTAAATTGCTTGATATGATCGAAAGTTTTCTTTGATCAAAAGTGTCGTTTGAAATTTATCATGGATTATAAAACATTATGATTCAATTTTTTATTTTATTTTTTTATGTAATGTGACTAAAAAACATTATTTTTATTGTAGGCACACGCTTTTGTATGAGATTTGAATTGAAATTATGGTACAATGTAAAATTAATGATGGTGCAATGTAATCGTTTTTTTATGTTTTGTTTTTTAATGTTTAATATGATGCAATGTAATATGCAGTGCATTAATTGTGTTTGTAATATTTGAATTGTGTGTTTTTAAGATGTAATATCGGTTTATTGTAATATTTGTACTGCAATTCTTTTTTATAATTTTTATTCTTTAAATTGTTTTTAAGTTATAGGGTGCTACAAAATCGTTATAGACTTGTATGTAGCAGCTTTGTAGCAGGTACTAGTTTGAACGTTGATAATGTTACCTTTTATTAGTACTGAAAAAACGATGATAAAATATTCATTTATCAACGCTAAAAATGTATTAATAAAACTCATCATTTATTAGTGTATTTGTGGCATTGATAAAAGATGACCGCTTCGTAATCGCTTAGCATGTCGCGGCTATTTTAGTGCTGTCAATGATTGTTTTTAACGCTGACTATGCCGGTTTCTATAGTAGTGAGTGTTGGCATATTAAAATTTTTAGTGACGGTTATTTTATTAGTGGTTAAAACCCCCTCTAAAAATATATAATATATTAATAATATTTGATAAAAATGATGAGTATTTTATAAAAAAGAAACCGCCACTCCATTTAAAACAAAATATAAGAAGGAAAAGAAGAAGAATTCGATCACGCCAATATGCACTGATTACTGAACGCCCCATCCGCATCGCGTTTGTCACGGGGATACACGCACGCATGAGCCCGACCCCACCCCAAGCGTAGCATTTATCACGGGGCCCGCGTGCACACGACTCCATCGTGCTCACTCACGTCCCGCCATCCAATATTTTGTGCCTACCCGCGATTTAAACAAGCGACCCATAGGAAGCCGTCCAGCAGCCGAAGCCAACCATCCTGAGCTTATCTTCTAATATGTATATAATTATCTATGTATTTTTATGCCTTCAGGACCTGGCTTAGATCTGTAGGGTGTTGGGGAGGTCTCGAGTTCAAGTTTTTTTTTTTGTTTTTGTATGTTGCATGTTTTATTTGTTGTAATTTTCTCACACCAACTGTTTGTAATTTATGTATTTTTATATATATCATTATTTATTATTGCATTTATATATTTAAATATTTAATTATCTATACATGTATATTTAAAGTAATGTCTTTTTATACCAAAATGTAAACTTTAATATAAAACCTATATATATATATATATATATATATATATATATATATATATATATATATATATTGTAAAACCCAGCCCCCGCACTCGGCTGAGTTGGGGTTTGAGATGTGGTCGTAGGGTTAAGTCCCCAGACCAGTGGATTTACTTGCACTTTTTTGTAGCGTGCGTGAGGTGTCGTTGACACCTTTGACATTTAATTAAATTTGTGTTTCACTTCTTCACTCCCTTGTTTTGTGGTTTGATCCATGTTGGGTAAAGGCCACAGGGCTTTGAAAAACATGGGGAAGCTTTAGTTCTTTTTTTTAGGCAGCTTTCTAGCCAAATCAGGGGGAGCATGCTATGGGAGTGATGCTTGCACTTTAACCCTACTAGGGATCTGAGGCCACGCTGCAGAGGAAAGGGTTGCACCGCGGTGATGACGACTAAAGGAGGTTGCGCCATAGCCTTCCTCGTGAAGGGCTGATCATGGAGGTTACACCATGGTGACTTGAACATGCCGCAAAGACCTTTCCTGTATCAGTTTGAGACAGCTGGTCCAACCTTCAGTCTTTGGGAGTTGAGCCTTTTATTAGGGGGTTTTCATTTTAAATGGGTTTTTAATTTTTTTTTTTACAAAATGGACAGAGTTTTCAATATTTTTAAAAAGGGGTCTAAGATGCGTGAACCCCGTTCACGCATCCCCGATCCTAGGAATATGTGTGAACGGGGTTCATGCATCTTCAATCCAAGCAAGATGCGTGAACCCCGTTCACGCATCCTTTGCGAATCGGGTGAAGGATGCGTGAACAGGGTTCACAGATCATGCATAATGTTTTTTAATAGTTTTAAAATTTTTTATTTTTATTTTGTTTTGTTTTGTTTATATATATATATATAACAAAAAAATTTAGCAAAATTTATCCGCTATTTAAAATCCAGCAACACTGCCATTACAATGTCTGGAATTTGACAGAAACTCTCACCCATGACTTCCTTTTATAAGAGAGCTTGTCCTGAAAATTATTTTGCATTTTCGATGTGGGATACAGATTCTTCCTAACCTGCACAGTACATTCTGCATTTCCCATATGAGATTCTGTTTCAAGTACGTGACTTTGAAAGATTATAAAATATAGACTATAAGACTAATATAAAAGAGATTTTAAACACTGATTAAACATATAAGAAATAGTTGAAAAAAAAGAATTTCATAAAAAATGTTGATAAAAAATAAAATATAACCATTTAAAACCATCAAATTGAAACTTCAAAAATGTTTCATGTATTTCAAGTACGGGACTTTGAAAGACTATAAAATATAAACTATAAGACTAATATAAATGAAATTTTAAACACTGATTAAACATATAAGAAATAGTTGAAAACAAAAATAATTTCATAAAAAATGTTGATAAAAAATAATTTATAACCATTCAAAACCATCAAATTGAAACTTAAAAATGTTTCATGTATTTCAAGTACGTGACTTTGAAAGACTGTAAAATATAAATTATAAGACTAATATAAATGAAATTTTAAACATTGATTAAAAATATAATAAACAGTTGAAAATAAAAATAATTTCATAAAAAATGTTGATCAAAAATAATTTATAAGCATTGAAAACCATAAAATTGAGACTTAAAAATGTTTCATTTATTTCAAGTACGTGACTTTGAAAGACTATAAAATATAAACTATAAGACTAATATAAATGAAATTTTAAACACTGATTAAACATATAAGAAATAGTTGAAAACAAAAATAATTTTATAAAAAATGTTGATAAAAAATAATTTATAACCATTCAAAACCATCAAATTGAAACTTAAAAATGTTTTATGTATTTCAAGTACGTGACTTTGAAAGACTATAAAATATAAACTATAAGACTAATATAAATGAGATTTTAAACATTGATTAACCATATAAGAAATAGTTGACAACAAAAATAATTTCAATTTTTTTTTCCATCAATAATAATTTGTAAGCATTCAAAACCATCAAATTGAGACTTAAAAATGTTTCATGTATGTGACTTTGAAAGCCTATAAAATATAAAGTATAAGACCAATATAAATGCAAATTAAAACATGAATTTAAAAAATAAGAAATAGTTGAAAATAAAAAGATTTTACTAAAAAGTGTTGATGAAAAATAATTTATAAGATTTCAAACACACATACGTGAAACATAAAAATGTTTTAAATATGTGGTTTTGAAAGACTAAAATATAAATTACAAGAAGAATATAAATGAAACTTAAAACATGGATTAAACATATAAGAAATAATTAACAATTAATTAGTTAATTAGTAGTACAATTATTAATTATATAATTATTAATTACTTATTAATCAATATAATTATAAATTAGTTAATTATTAATATAAATATTAGTTATTAATTACTAATATACAAAAATTAATTAGTTAATTACTAATATAATTATATAATAATTAATTAGTTAATTAGTAACACAATTATTTATTATATAATAATTAATTAGTTAATTAGTAATATAATTATTTGTTAATTAGTAATACCATTATTAATTATATAATAATCAAGTAGTAATATAATTATTAATTATATAATAATTAATTAGTTATATAATTATTAATTATATAATAATTAATTAGTTAATTCATAATATAATTATTAAATATATAAAAATTAATTAGTTAATTAGTAATATAATTATTAGTAATATAATAATTAATTATTTAATTATTAAAATAATTATAATTATATAATAATTCATTATTCAACTAGTAAATTAACAAGATAATTAATAATTATAATTATTCATTATAAATATTAATTATAAATTATTAATAATTAATTATATAATAATTTAATAAATAATTAGTAATATAATTATTAATTATATAATAATTAAATAGTTAATTAGTAATATAATTATTAATTATACAATAATTAATTGACTAATAATTAATAATTATACTGCTAATTAACTAATTAATTATTATATAATTAATAATTACAACTTATAATTAATAATGATATTACAAATTATATTTCATAATTATATTACTAATTAAATAATTAATTATTATATAATTAATAATTATAATACTAATAAATAATTAGTTATTATATATATAATTAATAATTAATAATGAATAATTATAATTAATAATTATATTACTAATTAAGTAACTAATTACTATATAAATAAGAAATAAGAAATAATAATTATATTAAATAATTATAATTAATAATTATATTAATAATTAATTAATTAATTAATTATTGTATAATTAATAATTATACGACTAATTTCTATTAGTAGTTAATAATTAATATTTATATTAATAATTAACTAATTTATAATTATATTGATTAATAAGTAATTAATAATTAAATAATTAATAATTATATTACTAATTAACTAATTAATTATTAATTATTTCATATATGTTTAATTCATGTTTTAAGTTTCATTTATATTCGTCCTGTAATTTATATTTTATAGTCTTTCAAAGCCACATATTTGAAACATTTTTATGTTTAAAGTATGTGTGTTTGAAATCTTATAAATTATTTTTCATCCACATTTTTTAATAAAATCTTTTTATTTTCAACTATTTCTTATATTTTAAATTCATGTTTTAATTTTCATTTATACTAGTCTTACACTTTATATTTTATAGGTTTTCAAAGTCACATACATGAAACAATTTTAAGTTTCAATTTGATGGTTTTGAATGGTTATAAATTATTTTTTATCAACATTTTTTATGAAATTATTTTTGTTTTCAACTATTTATTATATGTTTAATCGGTGTTTAAAATTTCATTTATATTAGTGTTATAGTTTATATTTTATAGTCTTTCAAAGTCACACACTTGAAATACGTGAAACATTTTTAAGTTTCAATTTGATGGTTTTGAATGGTTATAATTTATTTTTGATCAACATTTTTTAGAAAATTATTTTTGTTTTCAACTATTTCTTATATGTTTAATCAATGTTTAAAATTTCATTTATATTAGACTTATAGTCTATAGTTTATAATCTTTCAAAGTCACGTACTTGAAACAGAATCTCACATCGAAAATGAAGAATATACTGTGCAGGTTAGGAAGAACCTGTATCCCACGTCGAAAATGCATAATAATTTTCCGGGAAAGACCTCTTATAAAAGGGAGTCCTGGGTGAGAGTTTCTGTCAGAATCCAGATTGGTGTAATGGTAGTGCTGTTGGATTTTAAATAGTGGATAAATTCTGCTAATTTTTTTGTTATATATATATATATATATATAAACAAAACAAAAAAATAAAAATAAAAATAAAAATAAAAATTTTAAAACTATTAAAAAACATTCTGCATGATGCGTGAACCCCGTTCACACATACTTCATCTGATTCGGGAAGGATGCGTGAACGGGGTTCACGCATCTTGCTTGGATACCCCGTTCACACATCTTCCCGGGATTGGGGATGCGTGAACGGGGTTCATGCATCTCAGAACTGTTTTTTAAAATATTGAAAACCCTATCCCTTTTGTAAAAAAAAATTTAAAAACCCATTTATAAAAAAAACTCTTTATTAGGATGTTGTGTTTTTTATTTGAGGAATCCGTTTTGGATATGAAGAGGGGCCGTCATTTTAGAATTCAAGAGGCATTAACGAGTGTTTTTTCACACAGATTGAACCCTGAAAATATCTGAATCTCCCTCTTTAGTTGGATTGTTTCAGAGCCCTGAATGGTTGTAGAGACAACTTCACATCGTAGTCCTTGCAAAAAAAACTCCACATCGTAGTCCTGGCCCTACACCACAATAGTTCATTTTTTCAGAGTGGTTTTTCACCGTAATGGTATGTGCCCACGCCGTAGCCATTTATCATACACCATGGTGGAAAACTCTACATCATGGTGGTCCGACCTATGTCGTGGTGATTGTTTGAGTACTCCTCCATGCCGTAATGTCTTACTTGCACTGCGGAGCCTTCCAGACCACCAAGAAACTTTCCAACCCGACTTGAAGACTCTCATTAGCGGCAGTCGATCTCATGTTAGAAATGGTTCTACCCTTTTGACTTGTTTCTCCCTGTCTTACTCTAAAACCCAGGTCAAGTCGGATTGGAACCGATTCTAGGAGTCTTTGTCATGCAATCATGTTCTGGTTGGTGAGTGAACGTGGTTCGGGTAATGACACCTTCGACGAACCTTGACGTTGACGTTGACAATCATATGGTAGGAAGTTCCTTACTTTCTTGGGAACATATTTACACATGTTATCATGTTTTAACTTATGTGGTGGCATAACTGATGACAGTGCTTGATTTTCATCACATGTGAGTTTTTGTAGCCCATGAGACCTGTTGTGATATTTGATTCCATGAAAAATATTAGTGTAGTTTGTTACCATGTTTAATTATGACCATATGTTGCTACGTGTTACTACCTATTTCTCATGTTGATATGTCAAGACCTGCCCCCCAGGACCCGTGCTGTGATTACCTCAAGCCCGCCTTCCATAGGTCAGAGGTTGACGACTAGCACCGGAAAGTCGTATCCCTAAAACGGGAAGACATTGCCTTTAAACCTATACAAACACACAGACTAGAATGCAAAAAGATGCAACCGCGAAGTAAAACTACTGTAGTAAAAGTCTGTACTGAAAGTAAGGGGCCAGAATACAAGCCCAATTGAAAAGATACAACTAAAATTGAAAACAGGAAACAACTCATGAGGTCATCCACCGGGGATCCTACTCGAAAGGTAGGTATAACTCGTCTCCACATCTCTCCACGTCAACCGTCACCACCGTCCACTGTCAGGTCCTAGCTCCCCAAGTCCCAGTCAAGACTGCTCGGCGTCTGCACAAGACACAACAAGGTGAAAATGAAGCCCATGTTGGGGTGAGTATAACAATACTCAGTAGGGACCCCGATACCCCTAAAGGTCTCTCCAAATTCAACAAAGGAAAACTACAAGCATGATCTCAATCACAAAGCACAAAACAAAAGACACAGCTCATACCAGGTATAACTGAGTACAACAATACAAATGATTAGCTGTAAGGCAAGATCATCTTACTCTATCAAGAGGCACTGCTGCTAACCCACATATGATCGATAGGTACTAACCTCTGCAAGACCCACATAGGATCGATAAGTGATGATTCACACATAATCATTGTGTGTTGATTCACACAGAATCGATGGGTGCTAATTCACACGGAATCACTCTTCATTATTCACATCTCAGCCAGTCAAAGGATTCTCGCTCATAGTACGCTTGTCTCTAGGAGAACCGCTACTCAATCCATCAATAATATTTCAAAGCAGAATAGAGTTCCATGAAAAAGTAACCCAATGAAAAACCACATTATAAGGGTTTCAACGCCACAGACAGCGTGTCAACCGAACGCCAGCTCTGTAAGTTATTGACATTTTAGTGGCGCGGACCTGGTTGGATTCAGGGTCGATCCAACCCAGACTTACTCAAAATTTCTCTAAATCTTTTTTGGATTATCTCAAAAGGTCTATCTCACTCCAAGGATCCCAGCACCGCAGACGGTTCATCAAACGGACGTCCGGTTCGCAAGATATGACCTTCTAAGCGTTTCTGGGCCCGAGAGGGGTCCGGGTCCGACCTGGTCCGGCCCAAATTAGCTTGGGCCAGTCCGGTTGGGTTGGCCTATGGCAGGCTCATCCTGCTGCTCCATAGACCGGCCCAGCCTGTTGATTGGGTGTGGCCCATCGGGCGGTCCGGCCCGCTGGCTGGCGTGACCCGTGCGGGGGTCGCACGGTCCGCCTCTCGAACGACACAAAGAGTTTTTCGGTTTATTAAAGGGCGGCACCAGGTGGGGCCACCTTTCCACCTACGGGACCCACAGGTAGCAGGTCTTGACCTTTGCTACTTCTTTGTAGCCGCCGCCCGTTCACCGCGGCGCGCGACGACGCGCCGCCTCCCGCCCCCGCGGTCGACCGTTGTTGGCCGCCTATCCGACCATCACTGCGCCACCCTCCTCCGCGGCAGGCAAGTGCCAGCCGCTGCCTTCACCTGCAAGTGCCAATTTTCGGTGGCGCCGTGCCGGTGCCGTGCCGACAAATCTTCCGCGGGCCACCGGGGTGATCTCTGGTGGTCCGTTTTCCTTTCCCCTCACGCCTTTGAGCCTCCTGGGATGCCGTCGTCATTGTGCACCTCCTGGTTTCAAGGTTCCATCAAGTTGGAAAAACCCACATTCGAAGAATGTAAAGAAGATCAAGAGGAGGAGGGTCCGAGACTTGTTTGTTTGTCCCTCTCCCTCTGTGTTAGCATTATAACAAGTGGGAGTAATTTATACATCACATTTAAATAATGATAAACCCCGTTCAAATCCCCCACAATGACCACCTAAAAATTAAAGAACGAGAAGAAGAATTGTGGAAATTTCTTGAATTAATTGACAACCCATACCTCAAGATTCTTTGGAGATGTCGTGGTGGAGGAAGAAGATTCTGCGTTTGATGAAGCCGTCGACGCTTGTCGATCCCAGTTCGTTTCCGCGTGAGATTCCATCTCTATCGGTGGAAGGTATCGCATCACTTTGCTAGAGGTTCCTCACTTGATGAAGTCGTGCCAAAAAACATTACCCCGAGCCCCATTTAAATATAGGGGGAAAGGTTGAGTTACGCATCACGAAATTAACAAGGTTCATTAATTGCTGTAATTAATGTGCCACATTAATTGACATAATTAATGTGCTACATTTATTACACGAGGGGTGGTTACCCAACCAAAGTGTAACTGAGAATTTAATATCCCATATTAAATGTTTGACTACCTCTATGGTCCCCTCCACCACCACTCAATATGTGGTAGAAAAAAAAGAAATAAAATAACAATCTCTATGTTATTTTATTATTTCTTTAAAAGTCGCAAAAACTAACCTTTTCACCCGACCTACTACGGTTGAAGTGAAGCTTCCCTTGAGCGAATCCCAGCGCTGTGGATTCAATGGTGTCCTCATATTTCAATTTCGATCACCGACTTAAAAGTTAGAAAATGACGCTTGCACCTTTACTGAACGTACCTTAAAAACAGTTCAAGAAATAATTCCGGGCACACCGAGCCTTGGAATCACGCGCTGTAAATTTTTACAGACTTGTAATAATCTCAAATAATTTTAAAAAAAATTATATGTAATTTCTAGGTCTTTACATTCTCCCCACCTTAGGGCTTTTCCTCCCCGAAATCTACAACAAAACTAGGGAAACAAATGGGGGTACTGAGCACGTATCTGAGCCTCCTGCTCCCATGTGCTCTCCTGAATATTCCCATGCTGCCAACGAACTCGCACCAGAGGAATCGACCACCCATGAAGGACCAGCTCCTGTCGATCCTCTATCTCCACCAGGAACTCCACAAAAGTCACCCCATCGTCGATGCCCATCTTGCCCCAGTCGATAACGTGCGATGAATATTGCATGTATCTCCTTAGCTATGACACGTGGAATACTTTATAAACCCGGTGCATCTATGGGAGAAGAGCTAGATGGTACGCCACCTCGCCTACTCTACTGAGGATCTGAACGGGTCCGATGAACCTTGGAGATAGCTTGCTGCCCCGATCAAACCTCCGTAATCTTGTCAGGGTGAGACCCATAGGAAGACATGGTCTCCCTCCTCAAACTCCAAGGGGTCTCCGTCTCCAGTCAGTATAAAACTTCTACCAGCTCTGTGCATTCTTCATCCACTCCTGGATGATCTGAATCTTTTCTGTGGCATCCTGTACCGACTATGTTCCCATAAGTGCTGACTCCCCTAGGTCTATCCAGCAAAGAGGTGATCTTCATGGTCATCTGTACAAGGCCTCAAAAAGAGCCATGAAAATAGTGGAGTGATAATTGTTGTTGTAATAGAACTCCACCAAGGGTAGGTGGTCCTCCCAAATACGGCCAAAATCACAGACACAAGCACGAAGCATGTCCTCAAGTGTTTGTATTGTCCACTCAGTCTGACCATCTTTCTAAGGATGGAAGGCAGTGCTCAAGCATAGTTGAGTCCTGAACACCTCCTGTAATCCCTTCCACAAGCGAGATGTAAAAAGATAATCGCGATCTAAGACGATCGTCGATGACACCTCATGAAGCCGTACAATCTCCTGTATGTAGAGACGTCCCAAGATTTCTACTGATCCCTACTCTCAGATGGGTATGTAGTGGGCTGACTTGGTGAGTCGGTCAATGATCACCTAGACAGAATCATGGCCCTTGGATGTATGTGTTAGCCCCATCACAAAGTCCATGGATATACCATCCCACTTCCACTCTGGTACCTCAAGTGGCTGAGCTATTCCTGCTGGTACCTGATGCTCAGCCTTCACTTGCTGACAAGTGAGGTATCAGGATACAAACTATGCCTCTGCTTTCTTCATCCCTGACCAACAATACTGACGCCATAGGTCCTGGTACATCTTTGACCCACCAGGATGTACTGCTAAATAGGATGTATGGAACTCCCTCAACACCTCCTCTCATAGCGTCACTGGTACCATGGTATGCCCTCTGAAGAGGATGACGTGCTCCCCACCTTCAGAAAATCCTTCAAGAGCCTGTCCTGAGGATATCTGAATACATCGGGCCTCACAGTCTACGTCCCTAAACTGAGCCTCCTGAACTCGCTGATGAAGTGGGGGATTGACAGTCATAGACAAAAGGTAAACTGCCCCATCTCTATCCACGAATGATATCTGCAATGTGGCTAGCTACTCTGACACCTCACTCAGCAACTGTATACTAGACCTCCTGCTGAGTGCATCTGCTACTATGTTCCCCCTCCTAGGAGTGTATACTATCTTAAAGTCGTAGTCCTGGAGGAACTCTAGCCATCGTCACTGTATCAGGTTCAGGTCATTCTGAGAGAAGATATATCTAAGACTCTTATGATCAGAGTGGACTATAAATCATTCACCCATCAAGTAGTGACACCACATATTCAGCGCAAATACCACTTCTACTAACTCTAGGTCATGGGTAGCGTAGTTCTACTCATGTTGTCTCAACTTCTGTGAGCCTTAGGAAATCACCACTCGCTCCTGCATCATGACACAACCTAGTTCGGTCCCTGATGCGTCACAGTATACTACATACCCAACACCCTCTTCTGGTAGCCTCAAGATGGGGGCACTCATCAGTCTCTGCCTCAGCTCCTAGAAACTCTGCTGACACTTCTTCATCCATAAGAAAGGCTACCCCTTCTTCGTTAAAGCTGACAAGGGTGCCACTAACCTGGAGAAGTCAGGTACAAATCTCCGGCTTTACCCAGCCAATCCCAGGAAAATCCGCAGCTCATTCACACTCCTGGGTGACTCCCAAGAAAGCACTGCCTTTATCTTATCCAGATCCACTGCAACTATGGCCTCCGAGATAACGTGCCCCAGGAAGTGGACATCTTGTATCTAGAACAGGAACTTTGAGAGCTTACCATAAAGCTGATGCTCTCTAAGTGTATCCAGAACTATTTACAGGTGCGTGGCATGCTCCTCCTCCAACGCCGAGTATATCAAGATGTCGTTAAGGAAGACCACTACGAAGAGATCAAGGTATAGCTGGAAGATCCTTTTCATGAGCCCCATGAACACTACTAGAGCATTGGTCACTCCAAAAGGCATCACTAAGAATTCGTAATGGCCATACTGACATTTGAAGGCTGTATTTGGTACATCCTTGTCCTGTACCCTGAGCTGGTGATATCCAGATCTGAGGTCTATCTTAAAAAACCAACGAGCTCCCTTCAGATGGTCGAAGAGATCATTGATTCTTGGAAGAGGATACATGTTCTTCACGATCACCTAGTTCAGGTGTCGATAGTCCACACAAAGCCTCAAGCTCCCATCTGCCTTCTTGACGAACAAGATCAGAGATGCCCATGGAGAAACACTGGGCCTTATGAACCCCTTTCTCTGTAAGTCCTCAAACTGTACCCTCAGCTCACAAAGCTCCACGGGAGCCATCCAATATGCTGGTCTAGATATCGGTACTATCCTGGGGTACATGTCGATGTGAAAGTCTACGTCTATTGAAATAGGTAGTCCCAAAACATCATCAGAGAAGACATTAACATACTGGTCCACCACTATAGGATATCTCAGACTCCTCACATCAACTACTCTGAGGGTGAGGCTAGCCAACAGATGAGTAATCGGCTGCACCCTCCTCCAAGATAGTCCATCCTCTACTGAAAAAGTTTACTCCTCACTGGTGAAGGTAAACTTGATCCCATCATCACAGACACACTACACTTTTCACCTAAAATAGTCGATTTGAGCATGGACTATGGATAACCAATCCGTACCCAAGATGACGTCGTAAGGCCTCGACGTTGCTACTAAGAGATCTCATCTAAAGCTCTCACCTCCTAGAGTGATCTCACACTATCTTCACCAGTGTGTAATTGTCAAATCCTCTCCTGTAGGAGTCTCTAATCGCAAGGATTGAGCCAACGACTCCATCAGAATCTTCGAGCTCTGAAAGAGTTACGTGGTAATGAAATAGTGACTGGAACTTGTTTCTATAAGTACCACAACTAGGGTTGAATAGACACAGATCGTACCTCTAATCATCTCTGAAGCACTGTGGTCCTAGGCCTCTACTTCCTGTAGTTGTGCCCACCCCTATCCACCTAATCCCTATGGTTGGGGTGGACCACCTGGTGGTGGTGGTGGTATAACCTCAAATCACCCCCACTGCCTGTTGCACGACCTGCTCCCCTTCCACGTCCACCGTCCTACAGACCTCCTCGCTTGAACCTCGGCCGCTACCTCAGTGGTTCTTCGACTGTCTACTGATCGTCAGTACAACGGGTCGGGCATTCGCGAGCCATGTGGCCCTTCCCACCGCACATGAATCATAGTTTTCTTACCCTGATGAAATCATATACCTTGCGAGCTCTGCACCTCTGACCCTACATCCCAGGGTCGCCTTCTGGAAGGTTTGGTCCGCTTGGACCTCTACATCATCTGCCTACTGCTTGCTACAAATGAATCAGCTACCTGTCATCCGGTGGTGGATCTCACTGTTGGTGCCTAATCAACTAAGAAGCTCTCCACCAATAATGCTCGCTCGAGCACTCCATCATGCGTCGGGATATTCAGGGATATCATCGATGCTCTGATCTCTCACCGGAGACCCTACTCAAAGGTCCATACCCTAAAGAATGAGTCTTGTACCATGTCAGTGGAGTAGCATGAGATGTCAGTGAATCTCGCCGAGTACTGGGCCACTAATAAGTTTACCTACTATAAGTGCACCAACTCCTAGATACGTATAGAGCATAATGTCACTGGGAAGAACTCTGCCCTAAAGAGGCTCTCAAATTCCATCCAGGTGAGGGTCACCTCATAATGTAACTAGAGCATCAGGCTCCACCATATTCTCTTCGTGCATAGGAAAAGACTAGTAGCTAGGATCACCATATTCTCTTCTGGTGTCCCAACTAGGCATAAAACTCATGCCACAACCTCCATCCAATCCTCAGCTACCTAAGGATCTGTCTCACCTCGGACCTCGGAGGTCTCTATCGCTGGAACTCATGTAACGCGCTCAGTCGGTGTGCACCGTCCGCTAGTGGGGCTAGTGGCAACTGCTGCCCAACAGGTGGTGGTGCTGTCGGTGAACCACTCAAAGGTGCTAACATAGTAAGAGGGCCCTGCACCAAAGCCTTGTCGCTCGGTGATCCGTCATTGTGTAATCTCTCGGGAATCCTGGATGGCTATCTACGCGGCGACATCCTAAAAAGAAACAGGTGTGCCACTATTATTAAGTTATACCTAGTGAGTTGACTCAAAATAAATCAAAAGTAAAACATTTACAAAACACATGCAATCAGTGTTTTCGTGCACCGAGTCAGAAATCAGAATTCAGGGTCCTGGTGTATGGATACGTCGGCCACCATACCAACACTGAACTCCCCGAACTAAAAAACACACTCAAAATACTTAACATTATTGCTAAATTGGAAAGATCAGAGTCCTAGTTCTTCAGTAGAAAGGACTCATATAATACCACTTTGTCATGACCCGTCCCCAGGGGCCCGTTCCGTGACTACCCCAAGCCCGCCTTCCATAGGCCAGGGGTTGGTGACTAGCACCGGAAAGTCATATCCCTAAAATAGGAAGGCATTGGATTTAAACCTGTAAAAACACATAGACTAGAATGCAACAAGATTAAACCATGAAGTAAAAATGCTGTATTAAAAGTGTGTACTAAAAGTAAGGGGCCAGAATACAAGCCCAAATGAAAAGATACAACTATAACTGAAAATTGGAAACAACTCCTGAGGTCATCCACTGGGGATCCTACTTGAAGGGTAGGTACATCTCATCTCCACAACTCTCCACATCAACCTCCACCACCATCCACCATCAGGTCCTAGCTCCCTGAGTCTCAGTCAAGCCTGCCCGTCATCTGCACAAGACACAACATGGTGCGGACGAAACCCATGTAGGGGTGAATATAAAAATACCCAAAAGGGACCCTGAGACTCCTGAAGGTCTCTAAGAATTACACAAAGGAAAACTACAAGAATGATCTCAATCACAAATCACAAAACAAAAGACACAACTCAAACCAGGTATAACAGAGTACAATAGTACAAATGATTAGCTGTAAGGCTAGATCATCTTACCCTGTCAAGAGGCATTGCTAATGACCCAATCATGATCGATAGGTACTAAACCCCACAAGACCCACATATGATCGATAGGTGCTGATTCACATAGAATCGTTGGGTGCTGATTCACATAGAATCACTGGGTGTTGATTCATACAGAATCACTGGGTGCTGATTCACACAGAATTGCTCTTCATTCTTCACGTCTCATCCAGTCACATGATTACTGCTCATAGTACACTTGTATTTAGGAGAAACCGCTCCTAAATCCATCAGTCGTATTTCCAACTAGAATGAAGTCCCACGAAGAAGTAACCTGAAGAACCGCTATGTCATAAGGGTTGCAACGCCACATATGGCGTGTCAATCGGACGCTTAGTCTATAAGTTATTGGCATTTTAGTGCCGAGGGCCTGGTTGGGTTAAAGGTAGATCCAACCTAGCCTTACTCTAACTTTCTCTAAATCTGTCATGGAGTATCTCAAAAGGTCCATCTCACTCCAAGGATCCCAGCACAACAGACAGTTCATCAAATAGAAGTCCGGTTTGCAAGATACGACCTTCTAAGCGTTTTTGGGTCCAAGAGGGGTTCGGGTCCGGTCCGACCCGGCCCAAACCGAACCGGCCTAGGCCAGCCTGGTTGGGCTGGGCCACGATGAGCTTGGACCAAACCGCTAGCTGGTGTGACCTGTGTGGGGGTCACACATTCTGCTTCCCAAACGGCTCAAAGAGCCGTTCGATTTATTAAATGGCAGCGCTAGGTGGCACTGCCTCGCCACCCATGGGACCCACAGGGAATGGGTCCCAGCCTTCACTGCGACTTTGTAGCCACATCCCATTCACCACGGCGTGCGACGATGCGCTGCCTCTTGCCTCCATGACCGGACATTGCCAGTCGCCTGTCCGACCGCCGTGTCGCCACCCTCCTCCGCGGCCGGCGAGCAACGGCCGCAGCCTTCGCCTATCGAGATGAAGAATCTTCCGCGGGCCATCAAGTGAGCTCCAGTGGTTCGTTTTCCTTTTCAATTACACCTTCGGGCCTCCTAGGATGCCTCCGTCATTGCGCACCTCCCGGTTTCAAGGTTCTGTCAAGTTAGAAAAACCCGCCTTCAAAGAACGTAAAGAAAATCAAGCAGCGGAGGATCCTGGTCTTATGCGTTTGGCCCGCACCCTTCGCGTTAGAATTATAACAAGTGGGAGTAATTTATAAATCACATTTAAATAATGATAAACCCCATTCAAATTACCCGCAATGACCACCCAAAAATTAAAGAACGTGGAGAAGAATTGTGGGAATTTCTTGAATTAATTGACAACCCCTACCTCGATATTCTTTGGAGACGTCGTGGTGGTGGAAGAAGATTCCACATTCGATGAAGCTGTCGGTGCTTGTCGATCTCGGTTCGTTATGCCTGAGCTTCCATCTTCATCGGTGGAAGGTGTTGCGTCACTTTGTGAGAGGTTCCTCGCTTGATGAAGCTATGCCAAAAACTCTACCCTAAACCCCATTTAAATAGAGGGGGGAAAGGATGAGTAACACACTGAGGAATTAATGAGGTTCATTAATTGACGTAATTAATGTGCCATATTAATTAATGTAATTAATGCGCCACATTAATTACACGAGGGGTGGCTACGCAAACAAAGTGTAACTGGGAATTTAATATCCCATATTAAATATCTGACTACCTTGGTGGTTCCCACCACCGCCGCTCAACAGGTGGTAGAAAAAAAGAAATAAAATAATAATCTCTATGTTATTTTATTATTTATTTAAAATCTGCAGAAACTAAATTTTTTCACCTGACCTACTATGGTCGAAGTGAAGCTTACCTTAAGCGAATCCCGACATTTTGGATTCAATGGTGTCCTCAAATTTCAATTCCTAGAACCGGATTAAAAGTTACAAAACACCACCTGCACGTTTACTAAACGTACCTTAAAAAAAGTTTAAAAAATAATTCCGGGCACACCGGGCCTCAGAATCATGCACTGTAAATTTTCAAAGACTCGTAATAATCCCAAATAATTTAAAAAGAAATTACCTGGAATTTCCAGGTCTTTACATGACGTGCTTGATATGTATGATCTACCTTGTATATATGTTACATGACATTGATGGTATCGTTCTTGGTGCTCGAAATAGGTGGATCATCATGACATGCTTTTCCCTTAGAGGGGAAGTGTTCTTGACTTGTGATGTTGGAAACGTGGGGCCTGAGCACAAAAAAGAGATAGAAGGAAGCCATGAAGACCATTTTGAGGATGAACTCAAGGATACCTAGTAAATATCAAGTACCATATGCTTGAGGATGCCTTGTGAATGAGGAGTAACACAGTTACTCAAGACTAGAGGATGCCGGGTAACATGAAATGCTTGATGACTAGAGGATGTCAGGTAACATGTACGCACGATTCCCTGAGGATGTCAAGCTACTGGTTTACTTGCCTCATGGCTAGTTTGGTTACTTATCGCATCCCTCATTATCTTTTTGGCATGGATATGAAGCAGGTACAAGTGAGGATTTGTGGCAGCTTGGTTAGCGCACGACTGCTCAACTTTGTATTGTATGTTTTATGCTCATTACAATTTTATTATTATCATTGCATACAATTTTTATACTTGATCACACTTGGTTAATGACATGTTGATGGTGTCATGTTGAGTCTTGTACTTACACCATCCTCAGACATTTTGGTGCACTTGTAGATTTCATGACTAGAGATCCAGTGGAGGGAAATGGTCTTGTAGTGGATAGTTGATCAAAGGAGAATAGAGATGGTAACGGGATGGGATGGACTTTGATGGAACCATAGTTAATTTTATGTATTTATCTTCTTTTATTTACTCTAGTTAGCTTTCCACTTTGGGAGCCTTTTTTAGTACTTGTGTGACATGTATGCCATCTTTTCAGTTTTCCACATGTACTTTGATTATTTATTATATTGTTTATTATTATTATTATTATTATTATTATTATTATTATTCATCCTATGACATGATATTGAAGGTATAGTCTCCCCACTGATGGACTTAGACCCTCTCTGTTATTCAATAGCTTCTTGCGTACAAAGAGGTGCACATTAGGTAATGTGACCCTCCAAATCAGACATGATGGTTCAAGCTGGGGTGTTACAAAATGGTATTAGAGGATTAGGATTCACTAACTTGTTCTTGTTTTTCCTTGACTTGGGACATGATAGACATGAGATAAGAAAATTGAGGCTCAGGCAGGAGAACTATGATAGTGGCTGACTTGCATTGTACAGTGGACCTTCAAGTTTCCATGAACTAGGAGAAGTTATGATTTTGTTGTTACTGTTGATTAAATTCACCTTGAGTGATGCACATGACATTGATAAGTAATTTATGATATTTTGAGTTTGTTCATGAATAATGACTAGACACGTAGTTCCACATGCCATATACCTTTTATTGTGCTGAATAATAGTTCTTTAATTAAATGTTTTGATTTGTGCTATCTGTTCGGGATAATTTCTCCATTGTGTGATATATTAATTTTCCATGATATTATGATATATATTTATTGGAATTAATTATTTGAATTGATCATGATATTGTGTAAATATATATATGATGATTGTGACTAATATTCATGGACAGAGACCTGAGTTAGTGTTCGGAGGGGTATACCTTGGGTTATGGGTAGATTCCTCAGAGAACTTTGTACGATCCCATAGACTGATTAAGATATATGCATGTACCTAATGTTTCTACTAATATAGATATGATGCCTATTAGAGGTTTTGTGGGGCCACCACCCGAGCAGGAGGGTGCTCTAGAGAACATCCCCACACCTTCCCCAGTGGTGCAGGCAGTAGTCCCATTCGAGCAACCACTGAGATCCATGGTTGACTATGCCTTGGATTTATAGCTCCAACATCCTCCAGAATTTTAGGGGACTGGTGGACCACAAGATGTCGAGGAATAGAAGGACACCATCAAGGGAATATTCAACCTTGTTGGGACATCAACATACATGAATATGAATATGACAACCCATATCTTTCAAACACATTATTCCATGATTTATTTCATAAAAATACACTTAATATAGACCTAGTAGATCATGAGGCCTAGTATATTTGGATAATTACGCACATAACATAACAACTTGAAACACAAATACAAAGACACACCATTATAAAACTAGGTTTTATTAGTGCTTATAAAGCTTTTTCTACACAAGCGATGTTAAAGGGCAGACTTTAACAACACTCACAAAAACACTGTTAAAGGGGGTAAAATTATATTTTTTCAGACCTCTATGAGCTCGACCCCTTTATCAGCACTTCCATGACCCCTTTAACTGTGGTCCACCCCCTTTTATCAGTTCCTTTCACCCAACCACCCCTTTAATAATACTTTTCAAATTTACATCCTCTTGCGCACGTCTGGATTTGAACCGTGCACCTCTTATTTGAAGATGGAACATCTTTACCACTACACCATGTTGTGTTGTTTTTTATTTAATGATATTTCTGTTTATATATATATATATATTTTACTCATATATTTATATAATTATTTTTAAATAAATTTATAAAATATATGTGTGTGTGTGTGACATATATATACACTTATATTTATTTAAATATATTATATATTATATTAATTTACATATACTAGAATATAATATAAATATATATCTGTTTATTAATACACACACATATGTATATATAAACATTATATATATATTTTTATAATGTAAAAAATTGTTAGATATTGTTTTAAATGCATTTATAGAATATGTATTTATTTACATATATTAGAATGTACATATACATATATATTTGTTAATTATTGACACACACATGTTTATATATAAACATTAACTTTATTGGTATATATATACATATTAATGCATTTTTATAAGGTAAATAAAATGGAAAATGTTAATTTAAATAAGATTAATAATAAATATTAATTTTATATATTTAAAAATTCATTTTTATGTAAATATGTTTAAATATGTATTCATAGAAGTGATTTATTATAAGTAAATATAATAAAATATGTATATATTTAATTATAAAAAAACTACATTATGAAAAATGATAAAACTTCAAAACTATAATATCAATATGAATGTAATACCTAGGAATAAATTCAGTCCTCACTGAAAATGAGCAAAATGACCCCCTTAAACATGACTTAAATTCCATCAAATGTTAAAAGAATGGGGTACCCTGACAAAAAAATCCGTTTTGGAGGCCTTTTGGGCCTTGAAAAAAGTGACCAAGGGTTCCCCTTGGTCACTAGTGTGTATATCTCATCGCATTCTTCGATTTGATATATGATAGATTCCAAACGGACATCCAAATCAAAAGTTAAGACCATTGGAAATTCAAGTCTTATTTTCAACTTATACTAGACCGTTCATTAATTCATTTAATTTTTATGTCATCCAACTATTATTAAATGGATATTACCAAATAATAATTAGAAAATTATTAATTAACAATATTTTTTAAATTATTTTATAATCAATTTTCATTAAATATCTTATATATTAAGTGTAAATTCCTATTTAGCCTAAACTAAAGCATATTTAAAAAATACATATTATATTTATATCAATATAAATATATTTATGTATTAATATATTTTTTTAATGAAATATATATGTTTTATGAAATATACCATTTATTAGTGCTAGAAAAAAACACTAATAAAGGGTGTTCCTTATTATCGATTTTTTTCAAGCACTGATAAAATCCCCCCATTTATGAGTGGTTTTTTAAAAGTGATAATAAAGGCCCACCCTTTATCATTGCTTTTCCTCTAGTGCTAATAAAGGGGGTGGGGGCTTGATCATCTTTTTTTACAAGTGATGGAAAAGGGCTCCCTTTATTGGCATTTTTTAGCAATGTTAAAAACCCTATTTAAAAGAACTTTTTCTAGATCCGTCAAAGAGGGTCTTTAAAAATGCTTTCAGATAAAACTGTTAAATCCCTAACACTGTATAAACTCAGTTTTGTAGTAGTGACATAAAAAAACTCCATAACATTCTGTTAAAATTCCTTGATCTTCAAAAGCTGCACATTATAACCTGAGGACATACATAAGAAGGGGGTGAGCTATAAAGACCATTAAGGGAATAATCAAATCATAACATGATGAAAGTAATACATATGAATCAATTAGAAAATCAAGGTACCATAAGAAGTGTTATAATCATTAACTGGAATATCGAAGCATTGTAAAAGATGATAACATAAAGGCACTATGAGAATGAAACAACAACATAAAACATGACCTCATAAACATAAGTAAAGGCTAACCATAAAGAAATCATAACATAGTGTGCTTATGATAAATTCTAGTTCATCATAAATGGAATATCATGTGATAAAAACATTACTCAATGCATTGAAGGGCTATATAATTCCAGAACCACCTGTCACATTCATATCATGTACATGCATAAGTGTTCCATAAGAGTGTATTTCATCACTTTAAATCCCACAATAAAGGAGTTTGGGTTACATACATAGAATTACTCAATGAATGGAATATTGATACATCTATGTGAATACCATTGAGTGGAAATGGGGATGGGTATTCACAAAGAAAATGTTTAGCATGGAAAATCATAGGATAATTTTAGCAACATAACAGATGTATATAAAGGTTTATGGAAGAGGTAAATGAGAGTGAAATGAGGTCTCTAATTACATGGAAATCATAAGGACAATAAAGTTTTGTGTAAAAAAAATTACAATACAGACAAGTTCTTAGTAAAAATAAAGTACTCGAAATAAAAAAAAGAGTAGAGAGTCCCTTACTTTGAGAGGGATTTTCTAAAATCTTGGAAAGGGTTTATTAAGATCTTGGGAACAAATTGGAAGGTAACTAGAGAAAAAATGTTTTAGTAAATTCATGCTCCAACTATTTTTAGTGAATAGGAAGGGAGGTTTTGTGATTTTTTATAGAAAAAGAGAGGATAATTATTTTTTAATTTCTAAACTATTGTTTTGGACTCTATATGATAAATTAATCTAAACCATAAACCATCACATGTTTTTTTCCAATGGTTTATTCCAAAAGGATTATATTTAATTATTTTATAAGTCTAATAATCTAAATCTATAGAATAATACCCTTGGTGAAGTGGAAGTGAGGCATGTTTATAAATAATTGATTTTAAAACCTTAAAATATAATATAGGTTTTCGAGGTTTTATTAAGGGTTTATAAAATTAAATAAATAACTTAAAAAACACATTATTTTAAAGGGGAAACATGATTTGGGTCGTGTATACTCTTTATATTAATTATTACATCACTTTTAGTCTTTTTTTATGTCATAATACTTACGACATAATTATACCGTATTTAATTTTTACCAAAAAATTTGACTGTCTAAAAAAATTATAAAAAATTAACCATTAGATAATTTTGATGTTATGATTTAAAAAATAATATTTATTTTATCAAAAAAAATTCTCTAAATATGATAATTTATAGTTTTTAATAAAAAATGTATATTTATCAAAAAATTCTAGTTTTCCTTGACAATAACATTTTTCTGACCCTTATTAAAATTACAATAAACTTCACAAAAATTATATTATCATTTATATTTTGTAAATATTATTTAATAATAAAATTTTATTAAAATAAAATTTTTCTATAAATTCTTTAATTCATTAAAAATAGTGTCTTTATTGAAACTACATATTTCCTAAAAATAAAATTTATGTTTCATCATTTCAAAACCTAATTTTTATCAAAATAATTATTTAATTATTATCAAGTAATAAAATATAAATACAATCATCATTTTTTTTAAAATAAAAATATAAAAATTCATACTGTTAAGGTCTTGATACATATCCCTTTATCACACCATTGAATTCCCTAAGGGTAAAATGTGTGATGGTGAGATTTTCTTAGGATTGTTCGGCAAACATAGTTTGGGCTATGATCTCAATGAGTTTGAAATTATTCTATAAATGGTCTCACTCATGATTTTGTTGTTGAATCATAGATTGGTCTGGGTGAAGGTAAAGTCCCAACTATTATATATCCATTAGAATCTTTGATAAATGAGATTTATAGGGTACAATCCTACTAATCAAAGTCTTCACTTCCTTTGTCCATGTCAAATGGATTTATCATAACCCTATATATATATATACTAATTATATTACCACCATATAACGACTATACTACCAATAATTATGATGCATAACAATCTTTTAAATTTGACGTGATATAACTTATAATGGTCACAAATAACCATTGCAGTTCATGTGTTTTCTATAATTTCATTTCATAATATGGAATTTACTATTTTAAAAAGGGAATTTCATTTATAAGTATTTAGGTAATTATATTATTCTTCCTTCATAAATTTATCCTTTGAAATTGGATTCATACACTAAAAAAGATGAGGGTACTTCTATTTCATCACCTCTTTGAGTTCTTAAGCCACTTCCTCAAACTTTTAGTTATTCCAAAACACTTTGAATATGTGATTTTTCTAGTTTCATAGAACCTTGTATCTATAATCTAAGATCTTCAATGGCCTCTCCACATATAAAAGGTTATTCTCTAATGGTACCACCTCTAGATTCAGTAAATGTGAGAGGTTTATTATTTACTTACTTAATAGGGTTATATGGAATGTATCCTGTACTTGATATGGGTTTGGTGGGAGTGTTAGTAGATAGTTCACTGATCTGATGAGACAAAAAATCTCAAAGGGGATGACGTATCTTGTACTAAGATTTCCATTCTTCTCAAACCTCATGACCTTCTTCTATGGTGATATATAAAGGAACACATTATCTCTGATCTCAAACTCCAAGTATCATTGATAATTGTATCCATAACTTTTCCATCAACTTTGTGAAGATTTCATGTGATGATGAATGCTTTAAAACTTCTATCTCATATCTTGGATAAGTTCAAGTACCATCAGATTTTGTTCTCCAACTTCATCCCAGTATGTTGGATTCTAACACCTATTCCCATAAAAAGCCTCATAAGGTGCTATTTGAATGCTCAAATAGAAACTATTGTTAAATGAGAACTACACTAGGGTAAGACGTTGATCCCAAAATCCTTGGAAATCCATTGAAAAGGATCTTATAATATCATTTATAATTTCAATGGTTATTTAAAAATAACCATCTATATGAAGGTGATAAGTAGTGATAAATATCAATTCTGTATCAAATGATTACTGAAGTCTTCTCCAAAACCTCAAGCTAAACCTTGGATCCTGATAATATACAATAGAGAGTGGATCTCCGTGAAATATTACAACTTCCTTTATGTATATCTTTGTGAGTTTTCCATGAGAGAAATATTCATTCATATCAATTAAATAAAATGATTTGTTAAAGCTATTTACTACCACCCAGATAGTTTTACTACCTTTAGGGGTCCTAGGGAGTCCTATGACATAATCCATGGTTATGTTTTCCCATTTCCATACTGGTATGGGAAATAGTTTTATAATAGACTTAGACTTCTATTGTCCAAAATTAAATTATTGTCGTACTAAGAATTTATATATAAATTCTTAAATATCACTCTCCATGTTATCCCACTATATGTTTTCTCTAGACCTATATACATATTAGTTATTCCTAGACAAATAGATAATGAAGAGATATGCGCATTATCCAAAAGTTTCATTTTCATATCTAGTTTTTATGGGAAACATATCCGAGTTCCAAACCTTAAAAATATATCTTTATAAAATTTAAACTTCATAATATTTTCTACCTTTTTCTATAGTACATCATCAAATTTATGGACCTCTTTGATCCTATAAAGAATATATAGTTGAGAAATAATTTATGTAAGGAAGGATGAATGTCCTTTTATTATTCCCATTTACATTCTCTATATGTCCAAAAATATTGGATCCCCTAAAATTCTTATCATGGATAGTGTTGTAGGATCCTTTATTATCAGATCATATACTACTTTGTTTGCCTTACCAGGATGGTAATGGATCGGACAATCATAATCCTTGATCAAGTCTAACCAACTTTGTTGGAATATATTGAGATCCTTTTCTGTGAATATATACTTGAGGATTTTATGATCTGTATATATGTCACACTTATCCTCATAAAGACGATGACTCCAAATCTTCAATACAAAGATCACTATAATCAATTATAAATCATGTGTTGGGTAGTTCTTCTCACTGATATTTAATTGGTAAAAAGAATAACCTATCACTTTTCATATTTCATGAGTAGACAGTCTAAACATTTTTTAGACGCATCACTGTAGATCAAAATTCCTTCCCTACTAGTGGGTAATGTGAGAATATGTGCAGTGATTAGCTAATTCTTCATCTCTTTAAATATTTATTTTTATTCATAATTCCAAACAAACTTCGCCCCCTTATGAGTTTTCTTGGTTAGTGGGCTTGAAAATCGGGATAATTTTCTCACAAATAAATGATAGTACCCAGTTAATCCAAGGAAACTATGAATTTATAACATATAGTTTGATATAAGTCATCCTTAAATTATCTTATTTTTTCAAGGATCTACAAATATACCTATGTTGGTGATAACATGCCCTATGAATGTTACTTGATCCATCCAAAACTTGTAGTTATTGTACTTTGCATACATCTTTTATTTTTATAAGGTCTTACATACAACATAAAAATGATCCTCATGATCCTCCTTGATTTTTGAGTAGATAAGAATATATTCTATAAAAACTACCACAAATTTGTCAACTTATTCCCTAAATACTCTATTAATTAATTCCCTGAAATTTTTAGAGAATTAGCGTGTTTAAATTGAATTACTATGAACTCATAGTGACCATACCTTTTATGAAAATTAGTCTTGGGGATATCCCCCTCCTTCACCTTCATTTGATAATATCCTGACTAGAAATCCACCTTAGAGAAGTACTACGCTCCACATAGTTTATCAAAAATGTCATTAATCCATGGAAGAGGATACTTGTTCTTTATTATGATTTATTTGAGTTAAAAATAATCAATAAAGTGTCCCATTAACCCATACTTCTTATTTATGAAGAGGACTGGTGCACTTCATAGTGAAGCACTTGGGAATATAAACCCTTTATCCAGATTCTCCTACAGTTGCTTCTTTTGCTTCTCAAGTTCAAAAACGGGTATTCTATATGGAGTATTGGATATTGGAAAAGATATGAGTATAAGTCTAATTGATAACTCAACCTCTTGATTATAAGTAAGACCAAGTAATTATTTGGGAAACACATTAGTGAATTCCTTTATAATGGACATGTTATCAAGGATTATCTTTTTTTTATTCTCAATCACTTAAGTTAGATACACTTGGTCACAAGGAAATAATATCAACTCCTAAGATGATGACGAAAAATGAGATCCATATTCCTCCTTATAGTTGTATAAAATTGGAGGGATATTTGTGATATATAGGTTTATTTCCTTCTCATGGAAATTTATATTGTATATATACAAGTAAATACAATCCATGGCCAATATAAAATAAAATTTCACCGAAGGAGTATCATAGGGTTTGTTGAGAAATTCAACACAATTTTTTTTAAAGGGGATCAGTTATATACTTGGGATGAAATAATTTCCCTATTTTACATTTTCATTAATATCTATACTTCCATTTTTAGTGGTTTTTGAATAGTTATAATAAACCTGTGTGATATTAAGGAATTTGAAGCACCAAAATCAAATAGTTCATTCAATATCCATGAATGAATAACTAGATCACCTATCACCACTTCTTTTTTGGGATCCACCTTATCAATTATGATAGAATAAGACCACCCTTTATCTCTTAGTCTTGGAGGTTGTTTTCATAAACAACCCTAAGCTTATTGTATTAATTCACATAGTTTCATACTTCCTTGTAGTTGAAACATTGGAAAATAGGCTAAGGTTTTATTGGAGAATTCCTTTATTCCATCACATTGGTGGGTTTATCCTATCAACAATCAATATCTAGGTTCCATTACTTTATAAAACTAAAACATATATTTATCCCCTTCATTAATTTTCTAGGATTCTTCTTCCCACACTTTTGACAAGTGGGATGTTGGAATTTCTTTCCCCAATGAGACTTTTCCGTTGCACTACCATAATTAAAATCCATTCTCCACTTCTTATCACCAAGCTCATGTGACCCTTGAGACTCACTAATATCCATCTTAAATTTGAAGGCACATCAAAAAATTTCATCATAGCTATCAAATCCCTAAATCAAAAACTATTTTCATAGGCTCCTCTTTAGTATACTAAAGAAGTGATCAAATTTACTTTTAGGATAAATGAAAAATATAGAGGAGTATTGTGCAATTCTTGTGAAGTTTTACTCATATGACTTGATGGGATAATCATACTTTTTCTTGAGGGAAAAGAAATAACACTCTATTTTATATTAGAGAGTGCAAAAAAATATTTATCAAAATACAATTTATGTACTTATTTTCACTCCATTTCATTGATCTCTTCCTCATGATTCATATTTTTTATCAGTATCCACCATTGACCGACTTATTCATCTATACAATAAACAACTGGCATGACCTTCTCTTTATTAGAGCATTGAAGGATAGAGAAGTTAATTTTAATGGAGTTGATCCATTGTTATTTAATTAAAGGATCAAACAATCTATTTAAAGTTGGAGGCCTTTTTCACATAACAACCTCAATTGAAACTTTCTATTTATTAGGGGGATTTGGGATTTCCCCCTGATTCAAGTTTCTATTAAATACTTTAGTTAATGGATAAAGTATTTCCATGAAGTTCATAACTCCTACTCCCACCATGTTGGGTATCTCATTTTGGAACTCAACATATTTCTCATCACACTGGTCATTGACTCTATTCCTTGAATTTTTAATCATTGAATAAAAATAAATGGAAAAAATTATGGATAGAAAATTTTAAAATATTAAAAACCTAAATCAAAAACCATGAGAATTAAGAATATAACTCATAAATGACATATATTACTTAACCTATAAATTTCTATGTTTGAATCTAAGTTATCCATAATCCATTACCTAACTTAAAGTGTTATGGGCATTTTTCCCTTAATAATGGTTCATAACGAGCTTGAAAAATTATCAAAGCATATCCCTTGAGAGTTTCAAACTAGACATGCAATAATTCCTCTTTTTCATGCACTAGATGATGATCAAGTCCAAATAAATTAACCCTTTTTAGGGTTATTATCCCTAGGTACATGTGACACTACAAGATTTCATAGTACGTTATCTCATTAAAATAATTCAATAGCTTGTGCTACAAGCAACACCGAGTTCGAGCACACCAAAACTTACCAAAATAGACGTTAAAAAAGAAGCTATGAATAGTATTAACTGCATTTTAAATCTTATATACTCTATATAATTTTAACATCAATATTATTTTTTCTTAGACATAATATAAAAACAAATTCTTTTTTCAGATAAAAGAAGTATTTTTAAAAAAAATGTAATTTTACCACCTTTTAATGGGAAACCCTTTTTAAAACCAATATTTGACACTTTTATATATTAAATTTAATGAAATTAAATTATTCTTTAGAATAAGGACATAAAAATTAGTTTGGATAAATTTTTGGTACTTTTCTGATAACTTTCATATTTTGACGAATAGTGAAAAATACTATGTTTTAATTGAAAACAACCTTTTTAATCAAAATTATTTATAGTGTTTAATTATGAATTTGAAAGGTTTTGAAGTATAATTATATTATATTTTTATCATTTAATACAATTTAGGTCATTATAAGTAATTTCACATTTAAATTTGACTTAAACACATGTCAATCTTTTGATAATTATTACTTTTTAAAAACTGACTTTTTGGTTTTGACAACGAGAATTAATTTTAAATTAATAAATCCAACTCATATGTTTTGAATTTGGTAAAATAGACTTAATTTTTGAATTAGGAATATCAAAATTATATTAGTTTGAATTTTTTGTATTTTTCTAAAAACTTTCAATTTTTAATGAATAGTGAAAAACACTGCGTTATTATTTAAAATCGACTTTTTATTTAAATAATTATTTATTTTATTTAAATTTATTTTAAGTAAAAATAGATATATAATACCTATATAAGTTTAATTTAATTCATTGGAGTCATTTTATAATAAAATTAGATGTATAAAATTTTATTGAACTTTTTAACCTCTTTTACCCACCTTCAAGGCATGTTAGCAGATTTGCATAAAAATTAATTTTACCACTTCTTTGAGTTGAATTTAAAAAATCCAAGAGAAAAATTTGAAATTATTAAGTAAAATGTGATTCAATAAGATGAAAATAAGTTTTGGTAAATAGTAACTTTTGACATTTATTTACCACGATTAAAAGTAAATAGGGAAATTAAAGGTAAAAATGATATTATATTTACCCTAACACATGTCCTAGTTCAATTTCATAAGTGTAATTCAACCAAAAAAAAACCTTAGGAATAAAATATGACCATTTAGGTCCACTTTGATTAGATTAGTACATTTATTATTATTTTATTTAAAGAAGAGTTAAAAGTGTTAAATTCAAAGTTTATTAACTAAACCGTTTTTAATATATGGTTATACATAAGATAAATTCAACTATAAATATTAATTATAAAGATAAAATTATTTCATACATAATGTTATTTTATTTATAATTTTTATAGATTAAATAATTAAATTTATTTATGACACAATGATGATGCAGTAATTACCTTCTTAATGAAATATTAAAATAGTTTATATTATAAATATTAAAATAAATATAATTTAAAAGTTTTGATTCCATAAAATAATTTTATAGGTTAATATAAAATATTAGGATTTATTAGATAATTTTTTTTTCGAAGTGATAAGGTTTTTATGACTTTCACAAAAACAAAATACCAAATAGTGTCAAAATTGACATAAATTATTATTTTTTAAAATAATATATTATTGGTTGATATAATATTTACAAAAATATAAGGTTCTGAAAAAGGGATTAAATAATATTATATATATCATTAATGAACAACTTGAGGTTCTCTTTTAAGTTTATAGTAAATTTATTAACCATATAGTGTAAGAATACAAGAAGACACAATAAAAGTTAAACTATTTAACTAAGAGTTAAATCTAAAAGATAAGGTTAAAATGATAATATAAACTTGTCTAAAACCTATTGGTTGAGAGGATTTATAACCATAATCACCTAATTCTGGAAATAAATTCATTTGGAGCCATTATAAACCAAATATGATTGTATAATAAATTAATATTTTAATCTTTTCCTAAAGTGACCCTCACCCCTTTTATAAAAGGGAACTTCCCCTTCTCTCAAAATCACACCTCCAAAGCCATTTTTCTTAGCCAACACCTGCCCAAATATCCTCCAAACTTCCCTCACATAAACCTAGAGTCCTTACTTTTATCATAAATCTAACCTAAGTAGCCCTTTTGATCAACTCAAAAGGAAACACCCGAAGAAGAGGTAATAATTTCACCACCCCTTTCAAGTTCTTTTCATCTTCCACTTGCTCTTTATTTGTTGTTTCCATACCAAAACAATAAATCCAGTACCTACAAAATACTGTGATGTTATTATAAATATGTTACAACCATATTCATTATTATATCCATCCTCTAAATGACAAAGTCACCATACGTGCGTACGTACGACTTGCCATCTCCATATCGTGGTGTAGTTTGTTATTCAAACACTTAATTATTTGGATGAGTATAATAATGAGTATAAATTATGTAAATAATAAATATAAAATGTTAATAATTCTGTATATATTATATACCATCCAATTACATATGATTTCACCATCAATATAATGATATTGTTGCTCGTGCGTACATACGGATTACCCTCTCCACAACGCAATGAGATTCATTCCCACATTCACCATTCAACAATGATTATAAAAATATATATTATTAATAAGTATGTAATATATGACATAATAATTCTATTGTGTGTATATATATATATATGTACTTACATATATCTTATTCACTTACTTTTGGTCAATATGATATGAAAATGGAAACAACGTTTATGCCTACGTACGGTCTACCGTCTCCATAAACAGTGCCTTCCATTTCATATATCTATCTATTATAAATATTTATATTCTAAATATATATGATATATAAATCAAGTTTTATATTCTGGAAGTATTTAAATCATGATCTAAATGATACGATCAAGAATAACAAGTTAAAACACGTATGATAAAGAAAGAGATTATTACCCAAAATGTTAATTTAACCTGAAAATCATTATTAAATGGGTAGTATAAAGTAATAAATGAATCATGTATAATATAATAAATATTAATATAGTTCTGTTATAATTTAATAACATACTATGGTCAATATATAGGAGGTTAAACATTCCCTCGACCAAAGGAAAGTGCAAGGTAAAGGTTAATTTCACAATCTCTTTATTATCCGAGGTTGTTTTTATGTATCTACTGGGAAATATTTATTATCCATGTCCATGTTTTATAAAAATGTTTTAAAAGGGATTATTTTTAAAGTAATTTTTACTAAAAAATCATTTTAAATGTTTTAAAGATTTATTCTTCTAAACCTTTCTCATTAATGCCCATGTTTTCAAAATGGTTTTAAGGATTTATTTATATGGACATGAATGTTTTAAAATGTTAATTCCTTTAAAAAGTTTCAAAGTTGAATGAGACACTTTGATTCAAAAATATCTTTTAAATAACTTCTTTTATATTATTTTTAAATTATTCCATGAAAAAGGGACATTTCTCTCATAGATTTTTACTGATCATTTTGAACTATGTTAATATCCTTTACGAGATATTATTCTTGATTGAGGTTGATTTATTATGATAAAAATATTCCATATTATATTGAAGGTTTTGTGATATATTTGACTGTGGATGTGTTATTTTTATACCATTCATGGTTTATGGATAAAGTATTGACATTTCATATGCTAGTTTTAATACAATATTTATGTTATATTTAAACCTTTTCATATGAGGAATGCATTGGACTTAGTAAGTAACGGGTGGAGCCCTCTATAGCTCCTCAATGCATCGGTAGGTCTCATGAGACAAAATATTGTCTTGGAACAAGGTCTTTAAAAAATCTTATTTGTAATATTGGAACAAGTCCTTGACTATGTGGTTATGAAGTCTGGCATTATGCATTCCATCATTATGAAATTACCTATTAACATTACATGTGATTATTCGACTAGTAGAATATCCAAGTGAATAAGTAAATGGTATTATTTAATTTATCTTTGAAATATTATTCTGAAGTTTAAGTTTAAAATGCCTTTGTTTTAGTTTTATACATTTCCTTAAATATTTATGCTTATTTATGAAAGTTTTCGCTATATTGTTATCCTTACTGAGCATATGAGCTCACCCCTTTCTATGTTTTATTTTTCCCAGGATGCGAAGAAGTATATTATGACTAACCTACAGGGATAGTCTAAGGGATATTAATGTGGTCAATGGAGACAATGTTTTTGTTGTTTTTCATTTTATAATGTAATGTAATGTTCATGTATGTAATCTATTTTCCAAGACTACTAAACTGATTGGTCCTTTAGGACTTGATTTCTTATAATCATGCCAATGTATTAAAATAATGGACCGACTCTGGGTAACTAGGGTCGGGACATTATAGTACAATTGTTCTAAAGTAACATACCCTTATAATATCCCGACATGGATGTATTTTCCTGTAAACCACTTACTATATACTTTACCAAAATTTAGGTATATTTTACTATGTTTATTATTATCTCCATATCTTTCACTAGAGTTTTTCTAATTCTAATCCCTAAAAATAACTAGACTTTTCTCTGATGCCAACTATGACAAACCATATCATTAAAACACATCATTTCATGATTAATTTCACAAAGATACAATTAATACAATCCCAAAAGTCCATGATTCCTATTGTATTTGGGTAATTAGGTACATAGCATAAAAAATATAAATAAAAATACAAAGACATAAGAAAACTCTATAACATTCCCTTTAATTTCCTTGATCTTCTAAAACCGCATAGGACAACTTAGGGACATACATAAGAAAGGGGTGGGATATAGATCCCAAAAAGGGATTAATCAAATCATAACATGATGAAAGTAATAAATGTGAGTTAATAGAAATATCAAGGTAACCTAATAGGGGAAATAATCATAAACTTGAATATCAAAGCATGATAAAATATGATAACATAAAGGAAACAAGGGAATGTGACAACAATATAAAACATGACATCATAAACATAATTCAAGGATATTCTCCAATATATCATAACATAGTGTGATTATGATAACCTATAATGAACTATACATGGAATATCACAAGATAGAAAAATTAACCAATACATTGGAGGGCTATATAATTATAGTCTCACCCATCATATTCATATCATTTACATGCATAAGTGTGTCACATAAATCATACAACCTAAGGATGTCTTTAATCAATTTAATAACATTATTAAGGAGTGTGGTTTAAATAAATGGAAGTCCCCAATCAATAGAATATATTCACATTTAAGTGAATACCATTATGTTAAATGGGTATGGGTATTCACAAAAAAATGTTTAGCATGGAAAATCACATAATTTTGGAAACATAACAAATGCATATAAAGGTTTATGGAAGAGATACATGATATTTAAATGAGTTATATAATTACATGGACATAATAATTATTGTAAAGGTATGTGTAAAAATACATTAAAACATGGAAAATTGGAATTAATAGGGTCTTAGTACAAAAAAATTACTTAAAATAAAAAGAAGAGGACAAAGTCCCTTAACTTGAGAGGGAACTTATAAAATCTCAGGAAGGTTTTATTAATAGATAAGAAACACCTTGGTAGATATATAGAGAGTGAATGGTATAATAAATTCATGATCCATGTGTTTTTTATTGAAGAGTAATGGGAGGTTGGGTTAGTTTTTATAGAAAAAGTGAGGATAATTCATTATTAATTTCTAAACTTTGGTTTTGGACTCTATGATAAATTAATCAAAATCACAAACCATCACAAAGTTATTTCTCATGTTTTATAAAAAATAGAAGTGTATTTAATTATTTTATAATTCTAAGGATCTAAATCCTTAAAATAATACCCCTGGTTATGTGGATTTGAGTCTTGTTTATAAATAATTAATTTTAAAACCTTAAAATATAATATAGGTTTTTAGGATTCATTATAGGTTTATAAAATTAATAAAATAACTTAAAAAAATTATTTTATTGTTTAATTATTATTTGGGTCATGGATACTCTTTATAGTTTCTATTACATTACTTTTGGGCTTTTAAGATGTCATAATACATACTGTATAATTATACCATATTTAATTTTAACCCAAAAATTATAACATATTAGAAAATTATGAAAAATTCACCATTGTATAATTCTTATTTGATGATTTCAAAAATAATTTTTATTTTATCAAAATAATTATATAAATATGAGAATTTACACTTAAAATAAAAAATCCATACTTTTCAAAAAATACTATTTTTTACAGTAACAATTTTCTGATCCTTATGAAAATTACATTTGAATTCTTAAAATTACATTATCACATATATTTAATAAATATTATTTAATAATAATATTTTATTAAAATATCATTAATTTCCAAAAATTCTTAAATTCATCAAAAAGAGTGTCTTAATTGAAACTATATATTTCTCAAAAATACAATTTATGTTTCATCATATCAAAATATAGTTTTTTATCATACTTATAATTTAATAATTATAAAGTTATAAAAGATAAATATAATCATTATTTTATAAAAAATAAAAATACACAAATTCATATTGTTAGGGTCTAGATAAATATCCCTTTATTAGACCAGCAAATTCCTTAAGGGTTAGGTGAGCGATGATGATATTTTCTTGGGGTGGTTTGATGAATATAGTTCGGTCTCTGATCTCAATGAGTTTTAACTTCTCTTATAAATAGTTTCTATTATGCTTTATTTCTTAAATATTATCTTGGTATTGGTCTAGGGAAAACCCCAGTGATGTTATCTCCCTCAAAAATTCGGATAAATGGGATTCATAGGGTATAATCTTATTGGTTGAGACAATTATTTACTTTTTTCTATGTAAAATGGATTTTTCATAACCTTATATATATTACAATCATACGATCACTGTATAACGACTATACTATCAATGTTTTTGATGCTTAATGTTCTTTTAAGTTTGACATGATATAACTTATAATGATCCAAAATAACCAAAGTTGTACTTGTGTTTTCTATAATTTCATTTATTAATAAGGAATTTAATCATTTAAAAATGTAATTTAATTTATAAATGTTCAGGTTATAGTGAATCTGGAAGCATCTATGCTGTAGGGACTCACCATACATTGGTGGGAAGTTATAAGTGAGGCTAGAAGATATGAGGGACTCTCATGGTAGGACTGTAAGTACTTTTTTTCTAGAGAGTTTTTCCTTAAAACACTGGATCTTGACTGAGCATAGGAGTTTAAGGAGATTCATGAGAGCTCCATGACAGTATCAACCTACTCTACTTATTTTACCGAACTTCTCCACTTTTATCTGATTTTGGATAATAATGAGGCTTAGAAGGCTAGGAAGTTGAAGATTGGACTTCTACATGACATTAGAAAGTAGGTTTGAAGATTCAACCAGGATTCATATCCAAATGTATTGTAGAATGAATTTAACATCGAGAATATCATAGAGGAGGGTCAAGTAGTTGGTCTTCACCCACCCTACAGTGCTCATTTGGGTGGACCTCCCTCTTCTACGATGAGTACCTATTTTGATGGAAGGAAGATGAAGACTATGGACATAAAATTGAGTATAAGTATGCATGTGGACTAGAGTACGGTTTCTTCATCCCCTTTTTTAGGTGTTCCACAATGCTTCAACTATGGAATATTTAGATACTACAGTAGGGCATACATAGGACCCGGGAGAAAGTGCTGAAAATGCAAAAAGATAATAAATATCTAGTATTTTAGTGACATATATTTGGGTCTAAGGTTGACGAATACATGGATTGGGATCCAGATATCTGACTGGGATTCTCATCAAGGGACTCAGATAGGTTATGAACCTTAGTGACATGGATACAAAGTTGTGACAAGCAATGTGTACATTGTGGATCAGATTCTAGAATATGGTTTAGAGGGGACCTCAAATTTTCTAGGTACGGTATTGATTACATCCACCTTATCTATTAACTTTTTTAATATTGTCACTTCATATTCCTTTATATTGGCTCAATTAGTTACTAAAATTGACTTACCAATCAATTTATCCTCTAATTTAGCCTCTCTTGATACACCATTGAGCATGAGAGTGGACTATCTCTAGCGATTCCTAGTGTGTACTATAGTAATCACTAGCTATAAACACCTATGGGAATTCATGATTATTAAAATGAATACCTTTGATGTGATTCTCGTTCTGGATTGGTTGACTAGATTCCAAGTTCACATTGATTTCTATCATAGATGGGTGTCATTTACTTCATAGAATGGAGAGAATGTTTTGATGATCAGAGAGTGGGAATAGGGAGCAGGAATATTTGGACATGACTTGAGTCATCTCAGGATGATCACAAAAAAAATTAAAGGCATGAATATTTTGGAAGGATTAGTAATATCCCCCTTGAGCCTTCCTCCAATCATAGATCTCTATCAGGACATCTTTACTGATGAATTTATAGGACTACCTTCTGATAGAGGAGTTAACTTTTAATTGAGACTATTCCAAGTGCATGTCCCATTTTGATATCCCCTTATTGTATGTCTCTATATGTTCTAAATAAAATCAAGGTATAACTTGATTACATAGAGTTAAAGGGCCTTTTAACAGTGATTACTTCACAATGGGGTGAACCTATATTGTTCTCCATAAAGACAGATGTTAGTCTTTGACTCTAGATCAACTACCGAAATATAAACCAGGCGACGTTGAAGAATAGATATCCCTTAACCAGGATCAATGAAATTTTTGGTAAGTTATGGGGAACCTAGGGGTTCTCTAAGATTGATCTTCAATCAAGATATCACCAATTGTGAGTTAGAGAGGAGTACATTCCAAAGATGATATTTCAGATTAGGTATGGAATGTTTGAGTACTTAAGGATGTTGTTCAGAACAATGAACATGATGATAGTGTTCATGGATCACATAAACATGATATTCCACCCATACCAGGACTCTTTCATCATGGTGTTCATCATTGAAATTCACATATACTCACTAACATTAGAGTAACATGCTAGGAACCTCAAGATAGTGCTGACCACACTCTGAGCACATTGTCTTATATGAAAAACTATCAAAGTGTGATTTATGGATTCAAGAGTTGAATTTACAAGGACATGTGGTCTCTGATATGGGTATATCTATTGACCCATATAAAGTGGATAAATCCATGTCCTATACATTTATCTAGAACATGTTCAATATTAGGATATTTCTGGGATTAGTGGGATATTATTAATGGTTTATCCATGATTAATCCTAACTATCAGCACCCATGAAAATGCTAATGATTTTGGGAGTGAAATCACAGTGGTAAAACCTATGTGAAGAGGTATTCGTTGATATAAATATAAGTTTGAAGATAACTTCAATACTAACACTCCATAATCCTAGAATTGGTTATGTTCTATACTATGATGCATCAGGCTTTAATCTAGTAGTGGTACTAATGTTGAGAGAGTAGGCAATAGACTATCGGTCTCATCAGCTATGGCCCCATGAGGGGAAATACCCTACTCCTGATATGGATTTTGAATCCATGGTGTATGATTTTAAGTGTTAGTGAAGCTATCTATTTGGTGTGAGTTTTTCTATTTATATAGACCAAAGGATCCTTTGCTATATCTTCACACAACAGGAACTGAACCCAAGGAATAGGTGTTGTGTGGAGTATCTGTAGACATTTGATTTTGATATTTCATATATACTAGGTAAAGGTAATGTCATTGTGTATTCTCTTAGATATAATACACAAGTTAAACATGAGTTTGGAGAGTAGCCTTTAGAGGAGGAGTGATGCCTGATAAGCTTATTGGTAGATTGGAGGATGGATGATTCTAAGGATTAGGGGTTGATGATGTGTTCCCATTTAGTGATCACATACTCACTTTTAGAATGGGTAAAGGATGGAAAAGAGTTAGATCCGTAGTGTATTGTGATTTGGGAACAACTAGATGGAAGTAATCCAATACTAGGGTGGACTTTGGGTGATGATGATATAATCATAGTACATGAGAGAGTGGTAGTACTTTCTTCCATCAGAGAGGAGATGATGAGATATTTCCATACCTCTATATTGGTGGTATATCCTAGAGAAAAAAATATGTACCAAGAATTAAAGTGATGGTTCTGGTGGCTAGGGATGAAGAGGGACATCGCTAGGTTTGTGTCTCAATTCCTTACTTACCAGAGTGTAATGGTTGAAAACCAGTATCATGGTGGGTTACTCTAATCACTTCTAGTGCCCATATGAAAGTGGGAGGATGTCACAGTGGAATTTTTGATGTGGTTTCCTAAGAACATGAAGATTAATGATGTTGTTCAGGTGATTTTCAATTAGTTAACAAAGGTGTATCACTTCAAACTAATCAGAGAGACTCACTTAGTAGATTATTTAGGAAAGTTATACATCTATGAGATCGTATTATTACCTGGATTTCCCTTGGGAATTGTATCAAAAAAAGACACACGTTTTCCATCATTATTTTGTATGGTCTTGTAGAAATACCTAGGGACTCAACTGAGATTGATCATAATGTACCATCCTTATATATATGAAAAATTTGATTATAAGATACACATACTATAGAATATGTTAGGATCTTGCATCCTGGACTTCATTGGACCTTGGGATAATCACCTATCATTGGTTGAGTTCATATAAAGTAACAGTTACCAAGCTTCTATTCAGATGGAACCTTATAAGGATCTTTATAGGAGGCCTTCTCATTTACAACTTTATTGTCATGATGAAATTGAGGTATTAGTTGTGGGACCTAGTGTGGTTTAGGATACTTCCAAGAGAGTGTAGCTTATTTTGAATAGGTTGATCACCACTTAGAGAAGATAGAGATCATATGATGACCATATGAGGAGACATTTGGAGTTCACTGTAGGTGATCGGGTTTTCTTGTGAGAGACTCCTTAGTTATGTCACTATTTTATGAGTAAGAATGGTAATCTAGCTCTACATTTTGTTGGACCCTTTGAGATCACTGAGTGAGTATGGGCCATGGTATACCATCTAGATCTTCATTCTCTCTACCGAGGTATGCACAACATGTTTCATGTTTCAAAACTCTGAAGATAAATAGATGAACCTACACATGTCATCGACATTGAGGACATTGATTTGGAGTATGAAGAATATTATGAGAAGTTTATAGTTAATATTATAGACTAGTGTGATAAAGTACTTTAAGGGAAGAAAATACTTGTTTTATGGATTTAGTGGAAGCATGGGAATTTCTAAGACTAGACTTGGGAGAAAGAAGTGGACATTCAATAATTGTGGCCTGGGTTATTTGAGAAGGATCTCTAGAGATGCTTCGTAATGATGTGAATTATTTATAGGGAAAGAATTATAAAACCCTAAAATCATTGTTATTTATTGGAAGTATTGTTTCCCTTCTACACTACTTTGTTTTGAAGTTGATAAATATTGGGTTAAGGCTTGAGTGCTTTAAAAAATTATGAGAAGCTTTAGTTCCACTTTTAGAAACTTTCTAGCCAAACAAGGGGCACCACACAATGGGAGTGATGGCTACACTATAGAAATACTACCGATCTAAGGTCATGAAATAGAGTAAATTACAATACCATGGTGTTGGTGACTGATGGATGTTTCATCATAGCCTTCTCCATAGAGGGATGATCATTGAGGTTGTTTCATGGTGGCTTAAACCTTTCTATAGTGACCATTTCCACACCAGTTTAATACAATTGGTATAGACACCAATCTTCAAGAGTTAATCCTTTTAATAGAGTAATAAATTCTTAATTTAGGGAATCTATTTTTGAATTTAATTGGGACCTTCATTTCATAACTCAAGAGGCATTCATGAGGGTTTTTACACATATATTAAACCATATAAATATCATGATTTTCCACTTTGGTTGGATCATTCTATATCTCTGAAGAGATATAAAGACAACTCTATTCTATAGTCCTCACCCTACACTATAATGGTTAGTTTTTATAGTGGTTCTACACCATGGTGGTTCATGCCCACACTTTACTGATTCTTCGTACACCATGGTGGAAGACTATATTCCATTTTGTTAAACCCTATGTCATGGTGATTTTTTGAGTATACCTCTATTTCATAGTTCCCTTCATGTGTCATGGATCCTTCAAACCACCAATAAAATTTATAAATAGACTTAAAAACTCCTATTCATAGTGGTAGATCTTGGGTAATAATTGGTTCTACCCTTTGACTTGTTTCTCATTGTCTTACTCTAGAACCCAAGTCATGTTAGATTGGAACCAGTTCTAGGAGTCCTTGGAATGCGATCATGTTATGGTTGGTGTGCGAACATGGTTTGGGTTATGATGCCTTCAACAAACCTTGACATTAGAATTGAAAATTGTGAGGTAGGAAATTCCTTACCTTAATGGGATATCATCTACACATGTTTTCATATTTTAATTTTTTTTTGGAATAAATGATGACCATGCTTGATTATGATCACATGTGGGTGTGTGTGTAACATCTTAGTCTCGTTGTGATATTTGATTCCATGAGATATACTAGAGTTTAATGTTTCTATGTTTGATTATGATCACATGTTTTTATGTGTTACTGATTATTTCTCATGTTTATATTCTTCCCAGGTCTTCTATAACTTGTATATATGTTACCTAACTTTGGAGGTATCATTATTGGTTCTCAGAATAGGTGTACCATCATGAAATGTTTATCCCTTAAAGGGGAAGTGTGGTTAACTTGCGATGATGGTGATGTGGGACCTGAACACAATGTGAAGATATGAGGATGCGATAAATACCATGTTGAGGATTCCATCAAGGAAAAAAATGTAAATATCAATTAATATGTGATCAAGGATTCTTAGTGAATATCGAGTGACATGGTTACTCAAGACTAGAGGATGCAAGGTAACATGACACACTTGATAACTAGAGGAAACTGGGTATCATGTACACACAATGCCATGAGGATGATAAGATACTATTTTACTTTCCTTGTGGATAGTTTGGTTACTTCTTACATCCCTTCTCATCTTTCTAGAATGCATCTGAGGGTAATATAATTGAGGATTTGTGGTGAATTAGTTAATGCATGACTGAACAATTTTTGATTGCATGTTTTATCATCATTAAACATTTATTTTTATTATGGAATATACATGTTATACTTGAGCGCACTTTGTTAAGAATGAATTGGTGGTTTCATACCAAATCTCATACTCACACACTACTTGGGTATTTTAGTACACTTTTAGATTTCATGGCCCGAGATCCGGTGAAGGAAAATGGCCCTGTGGTGGATGGTTGATAAAAGGATAATGAAGCTACTAAAGTCATGAAGGACCGATTAGTTTATCAGTCTTAGAAAATATATTACATACATGAAGTTTTCATTACAATTAAAAACATAAAATAAAACATGTTCGAAAAGGGCACCCCTAGGAAATTCCCTTTTAAAAAAGAATAAAATATAACATAGATAGTTTTTTGAGAATTCCATTATCCTCCTAGATTAACCTTGTATATCAATCATAATTTATATCTGGGAATCAGAGAAAATAAAACATAATGAAATGGTGAGCTTAGATTCTCAGTGAGGTTAAACAATACAACATAAAATTTTATAAATAACCATAAACTTTAAGGTAAGTATAAAACTAAAACACAAGCCTTTTAAACATTAACTTGAACATAATATGGAATGAATAAATCAAATAATTCCATTTATACATTCACATGGATATTATAATAATTGAATAATCATATGTAATATCAATAACTAATCTCATAATGAGGTAATGCATAATTTCGGACATCATAACCACTATGTCAAGGCCTCATACCAAGACTATCCACAAATATTCCATCAAGGCCTTATTCCGAGATAATAGTTTTTCTCATAAGACCTATCGATGCATCAAGGGTCTATAGCGGGTTCTGACCATCACTTTTGCATTCCTCTTATTAAAAGGGTGAAACATAACATCAACATTCGTATTAAAACTAGAATATGAAATGTTAATACTTTAACCATAAACCATGAATGGTATAAACATAGAACATATACAGTCAAATATATCATAAAACCTTTAATAAAATATGGAATATTGTTTCAAAAAAATTCAACCTCAAATAAGCATAAAATCCAACAAAAGATGTTGACATATATGAAAATAATTTAATAAATTCATTAACATTCTTTGAGACAAATACCCCTTTTTACTTTGAAATAATTTATTCAAAAGACACAAACTTATAAAATAAGATATTTAAAAAGTTATTTTTTAATCAAAGTTTCTCATACCACTTTTATTCTTTTTAAATGATTAAATATTTTAAAACATTTATGTCTATATAAATAAATCATTAAAACCATTTTGAAAATATGGACATTAATGAGGAGGATTTTAAAATAATAAATATTTAAAACATTTAAAATGATGTTTTTGTTAAAGATTACTTTAAATAAAACCTTAAAAATATTCCTTTTGAAAATATTTGAATGAAATTCAAAATAGATATAAAATTTTCTTTATAATCAATAATATTGAAATGGAGAAAGGATTAATTCTTTAAACATTCAATGCGTCCCATACCACTTTGAACATTTAAATCATAAGTTTGATATCATAAAATGAATATTTAAATACTATGAAGATAAATTTATTAACGATATGAAAGATAATAGGGTACATACACTACAGACAAGAAATATGTGGTGAACATTTCTTATATCTCATGAAAATTAAAAGTGAGACAAAATTCCCTTACCTTTGGTCCGATACTCTCCGTACGTGTCCAAAACTACTGTATAATATTTTTAAACATATTATTAACTTATTTTAGAATCATAATAATATTTATGATATCATATATTATTCTTTTATGACTTTATATTACCCATTTATTAACAATTCCAAGTTAATGCAATATTTCGGGTAATAGTCGTTTTTTTTATCGTACACATTTTGAGTTGTTATTCTGGATCATATTACTTATATCATGATTTACTTACTTCAAGAATGTATAATATGATTTATATATTATATATATTCATAATATAAATATATATAATAGATAGATATATGAAACAGAATACGCCGTTCATGGAGACGGTAGGACGTACGTACGCATGCATGTTGTTTCCATTTTCTTATCATATTGAATAGAAGTGAATGAAATATATGTACATACATACATACATACATACATACATACATACATACATAAATACATACATATATATATATATATTTATAATCATTCTTGGATGGTGAATGTGGAAGATGAGTCTCATCGCGTTGTGGAGACGGTAAGCCGTACATATTCACTCATGACGATATCATTTCCTTAATGGTTAAATGGTATGGAAATGGATGATATATAAATTATAAATAATCATTATAATATTGTAATCATTATTTATATCCATTAAACATATCATTATACCCATCCAAATAAACTAGAGTGGAATAACCAATTACACCACGATGTGAAGACGGTAAGCCGTACGCACGCACGCATGACGATATTCTTTTTCGTAGGACAGGTAAAATAAGAAATATGGTTGTATCAAAATTATAATAAAATATTACAATGTATAAGGTACTTAAATTATTATTTTAGTATGGAAATAACATATAAATATTAAGTAGAAGAAGAAAAGAAATTGAATCGAATTGGTAAAACAATTTCCTCTTCTTCGAGTGTCTCCTTTTTATGTGCACAAAATTACTCCTTAGGTTGGATCTATGAACAAAGTGTGGAATCTAGGATGAATTGAGGAAATTTGGGAGATTATTTTATCAGATTTTGGTCAAGTAAATGGGCTTGAGAGGTGTGAGGAAGTGGGTAGAGGTGGTGGCATTTTATAAGAGGGAGGAGGGGAACTTTAGGAAAGTCTTGAAATATCATTTTATTATAAATTGATTTTCGAATTATAATAGCTAAAAAGTGATATTTTATAAGATAATAAGAGGATTGGTATAAATCCTATCAACCAATAGGTTTTATACAATTTTAGGTCAGAAATGTAACCTTGTCTTTTGGCTTTAACCCTTAGTTAAATAAATTAACCCTTACTATGTCTTCTTGTATTTTTACACTATATGTTCAATATAGTAACTATAAAATGACAAGAGAACATAAAGTATATAATTAATAATTTTTTTAATATTATCTTAGTCAGTTTACCGAATATTATATTTTTATGACTATTATATCATTTAATAAAATAGTATTTAAAAAAAACTCATTTATGTCAATTTTGATACTATTTAGTAATTGATTTTTGTTAAATCTATTACAACTTGATTGATTCTAAAAAACTAAAATAACTCAAAGATAACATGTCATAATAATACAAAAAATTTGTGTATGGAATAAAAATTTAAAAATTACATTTATTTTAATGTTTTTAATATTATTTATTTGAATCTTTTATTAATAAGGTAATCACCACATCATCATTGTCTTATAAATAAACTTATTTATTTAATGTCTAAAAATTATAAATAAAATACCACGATTTAGGAAATATTTTTATCTTTCTAATTAATATTTATATTCAAAGAGATCAATTATATAACCCCACGTTAAAATTATTTTAATAAAAAGATACATGTTTATGTTATATTTCCCTTTACTTTAAATTAATTATTATAACATGTCATTTTCACACCCTAGTGGCTCCCAAATGCCAAAAGTTTGGAATAAGGATTATTTTGGTTAATGATGAATCATCCAATATTATTAGGATACATGTTAGGGTAGTTTTATATTATTATAATATTTTTTAGCTTTATTCACCTAATTTACACTTTAACCGTGGTAAATAAAAGATAATTACTAAAGTTACTATTCATAATGTCCAAAAATAAAAGGTACCAATTTAAATAATTTTTACCTTTTGATTCCAAATATTGAATCCATTTTTATAAATTCAAAACATAAAAGTTTCATTAGTTAATTTAAAATTAATTCTCATTGTCAAAACCAAAAAACGAGTTTTTTAAAATTAAAAACCATCAAAAGATTGACACATGTTTATATCAAAATTCAATGTGAAATTAATTTTAATGAATTAAATCATATTAAATGATAAAAACTTAATATAATTATACTTTGAAACTAATTAAAAGAATAATCTAATAATATAAATAAATTATATAAAAATGCATCTTTGAATTAAAATGTTGTATTTTTCACAATTCATTAAAATATGAAATTTATCAAAAAAACACCAAATATTTATCCAAACTAAATTTTTTCTGTCCCAATTTTAAATAATAAGTTTATTTTTTCAAATTTAATATATAAAATTGTCAAATATTGGATTTAAAAAGGGTTTTCTATTAAAAGACAATAAAACTGCATATTTTTTGAAAAATACTTCTTTTATCTAAAAAATTGAATTTGTACTTATATTATGTATATGAAACAAATAAGATAAATTTTAAAATTATATGGAATATATAAAATTTAAAATATGGTTAATAATATTCATAACCTCTTTTTAAATGACTAGTTTTATAGGTCATGGTGTGCTCAAACTCGATGTTTTGTGTAGCACAAGTAATTGAATTATTTAAAAAGAAGCGTACCGTGGAAGTTTGGGGTGTCAAATATTATATTTATGTATTTACATAAACTATTATTTAAAATGAACATATATAATTTATTTATATATTTACATATATATATATATATTTATATATTGTATTAATATATTTATGGAAATTTATTTCCATATACTCTGTTTATATAGTATATTTAAATATATTTACATAATATGTTTATAGTAATTATTAAAATAATTTTTTATAATTAATGTATTTATATAATATATTTAGGTACATTTTTAGTGTATATTTTTATTCATTAATATAACATATTATATTTATTCAGTATTTCAAAATCTGAGATGTCTTTTAGTAAAGGGTTGAAGGGGGAGAGACTAGGGAAATAACATCGTCTTTGTGGAGTTAAGTTTGTTGAGAAAAACTGTAAATACCTGATTCCTCCTACTATCTTTTCCAAATCAAAAAGGAAGTTTTTTTAGAGTCTTTTAGGATAGTATTGACAAAATTATTCAGGGTTAGTTGGGGAAGAAAGTTTCCAAATAATGAAAAGAGACACTTCTCAAATTAGTAGATCAGGAAATTCCAACTTACATTATGTACCGCTTTAAGCTTATTAACTCTAAAATTAAACATTTTCATTCATCTTTCAAAAAATTATGATGGGTATGAAATAATGGGAAGGATATGAATCATTTGATGGAATCAAATGACTTGTGTTTCCCTAAGGATTTTTAGGGTATGATAATCAGGAACCAGAAGGTGTTTAATGAGTCTCTCTTAGATAAGAAAGGGTTGATAATCTTGAAAGACCCTAAGTCCCTATATAAAGTAGTTCTGAAAGAAAAACATTCTCCCCACTCTCTATTCATGGGCTCGTATTTGGCCCTGATACCTAGTTTTCTTTGGAGATATTTATGGAGTTCAAAACCCATTATTAACTTTGTATTATATTGGTGTATTTATTATGGAGATCAAGTGAATATATGTTTTGACTTGTGGATAACCAAGGGCCATAATCTCAGACCCACTTCACCCCCTTTTCTTGGCTCAGATTAGTCTACTATTCAAAACCTTATCAAATATGATCTTGATGATTGGGACCACGTGAAAATCATTTCTTGGTTTGATTTTTGTGATCATATGGCCATCCAAGCTATCTTGATTATCCCATAGGATGATGATGATAAGATATGTTAGAGTAAATAGGTGTCTAGGTGCTACTCAGTGTGATCAGGGTACCTCTATGCTTCTAGTTTTCTTGGTTCTCCATCAAAATTTATATGGAGTAATCTTTGGAATCTGGATGACCCACCAAAAGTGAATGTTTTTTGTTGGTAAGTGTGAAAGGTTATTCTTACTTAATGGGACCTATTTCTTTCTCATTATATCATAGAGGCCATAACCTACCATTTTTGTGAGATGGAGGATGAGACGAATTTCCAAATCCTTTTTGGGTTTCCTTTTATGAGTAGGATCTATAAACCAAACTAGGAGCTTTATGGTGGTGAGTATGGTCATTTTCAGGATGCCATGTAGATTTTCTGAGTCTGATTGATGGATCTTCCTTATGATGTTTCTTTACTATTATATATTTGTGCATATATTTGAAGGTTCCAATAAATCTTTGTAAAATAAATCAAACAAATATAAAATCACATTATTTTAATGGTAAAATATATATTGGCTGAACATAATGTTTATATTATTTTATTACAGCACTATTGGGTCATTATGATGTCATAAAACACATTATATATTTAAATAGTATTTAATTTTTACCCAAAAAATGTGACTGTCTCAGAAAATTATGAAAAATTCACCATTGGATAATTTCAACATCCTGATTCCAAAAATAATATTCATTTTATCTAAATAATTTTCTAAATATGTGAATTTTTACTTTTAAAATAAAAACCGACATTTATTGAAAATTAACGGGTTTTGACAAAAATAACATTCAAACATTAATAAAAATTACAATCGTATTCATAAAATTATACGATAATTTATATTTAATAAAAAGTAATTAAATAATAATAATATTTTATTAAAATAATATTTAATTAAAAAATCCATTAATTCATCAAAATATATTTTTTAGTTGAATATTAACTATAAATACTATTCGTGTTTTAAAAAGTAATAATAATAAAATGAATTCACATTCTTTATACAAAAATAAAGTACATAGTCATAGTGCTAGGGTATTTTTACATAACCCCTTATAAAACCCACATATGATTGAAGAAAAAGGTGTGCGATGGTGACAGGGTGGCTTAGATAACATTGCTCAGGTGGTAATCTCTATTAACTTCCACTTCTCCTGTAGTCAGTTCTGGTCAAGATTAACATGTTCATGCTCATCTTGGGCTTGGTCAAGAGTGAATCCCAATGACACCACCTCCTTTCTGAGCTCTAAAAAATGGGATTCATATGGGGAAAGTCTATTGGATGAGGCCATCACTTCCTTTTTTTGAGTAAATTGGATTTGTTAAAGACCTATATTCATAATAATCATGTGATCACTGTTCAACGAATATTTTAGAAATGGTCACAATTCATAATGGTATTTTAAAATCCAGAAACATAAAACCATTGAAGTTCAAATTTTATATAACCATAATAAGACATTTAATTAGATTAATAGGAATTTCCATTAATGAAATTTTGGGTCGTTACAATCTTCCCCCCTTAAGAAATTTAGCCCTTGAAATTTCCTTTTCTCACTCTAAAACAAATGTGGGAAACTTTTCTTCCTCACTTCCTCTGATTCCCACATCACTTCTTCAAACTTGTGGTTTTACAAAACACCTTGACAAGTGGCATTTTCTTATTTCATAAAACTTTTTCTCTATGATCAAAGATCTTCACTGGTTTCTCCTCGTAGTAAAGATCATCCTCTAGCTGTACTACCTCTAAAGAGAGTACATATGAAAGTTCTAGTATGTACTTCCTTAAGAGGGATACGTGAAAGACATCATGTACTTTTTCCATGGTTGGTGTAAGTGCTAGTCGATAGGCCACATCACCAACACAATCAATAATATCAAAGGGGCCGATGTACCTAGGACTTAACTTCCATTTCTTTCCAAACCTCATGACCTTATTCCATGGAGATATGCATAGAAATAACATGTCTCTGACTTTAAACTCAAGGTCTCGTTGACGGTTATCTGCATAACTCTTCTGCCGACTCCGGGCTTCCTTGATATGTTGCTGAATGATTTTCACCTTCTCCACCATTTCTTCAACCATTTAAGGTCCTAGCAGCTTATTCCCAATAACTTCATCCCAACATGCCGGTGTTCTGCACCTCTTCCCATACAGGGCTTCATAAGGTGCCATTCGGATGCTCGAGTGGAAACTATTATTGTAGGAGAATTCAACCAGAGGAAGATGTTGATCCCAACCCCTTTTAAATTCCATTGAACATGATCTTAACATATCCTTCAGTGTCTAAATAGTTCACTTAGATTGGCCATCATTTTGAGGATGATAGGCTGTACTGAAGTTCAGTTCAGTATCTAGAGCATGTTAAAGACTATTCCAAAACTTAGAGGTGAATCTTGGATCTTGACCAGATACAATAGATAGTGGTACTCCATGCAGCCTTACCACTTCCCTAATATATATCCATGCCAGCTAATCCAATGAGAAATCCTCCCAAATTTAAATGAAGTGTGCAAACTTTGTAATATGATCCAAAACAACCAGGATGCATTGTTTCCTTTGGATGTCTTCAGAAGTCCGGTGACAAAGTCCATGTTGATGTTATCCCATTTCGATGTTGGTATGGGAAACAGTTGCATCATCCCCATAGACTTCTGCCTCTCTGCCTTCACTTACTGACACACTAGACACTTTGATGTATACTCAGCGATATCCTTCTTTATATTATCTCACCAATAATTCTCTCTGAGATATCGATAAATCTTTGTGTTTCCTAGGTGAATAGAGAAATTTGAACTATACACATCATCCAAAAGTTCCTTCTTCAACTCCGAACTTGATGGAACACATAGTCTTTTGCCAAATCTCAAAATTCCTTCTTCATTAACATTGAACTCTGAGGATTTCCCTTTTCTAATAGCTTCCACTTTATTTTGAATTCCCACATCATCCTTTTGAGAATCCTTTGACCTTTCCAAAAGAGACGGTTGAGCAATCATTTATGAAAGGATTGATGATGTTCCCTTATTTATGATTACCATGTCCATCTTCATCAAATATAAGAAGATTGGATCCTTCTAAATTATCATCAATGATAGAATCACTGGGTCATTTATACTTAGAGCATCATCCACCTTGTTCGCTTTCCCAGGGTGGTAATGGATTGAGCAGTCATAGTCTTTGATCAGCTCTAACCATCTTCATTGGCACATGTTCAACACTTTATGTGTGAATATATACTCGAGGCTTTTGTGGTTCGTATATATTTTACACTTCTCCCCAAAGAGATAATGCCACCAAAATTTTAAGGCGAAGATCACCCCAACCAACTCCCGATCATGTGTTGGATAATTCTGCTCATGAAATTTAAATTTCCTTGAAGCATAGGCAATGAATTTGTCATTTTACAACAGCACACATCCTATACCCTTCTTCGAAGCATCACTGAATACCACAAAAAGTTCTCCACTTGTGGGTAAAGTGAGCACGAGCACAATGATAAGCCTCCTTTTTTAACACCTTTAATCTTTCTTCGCATTCATCACTCCAAGAAAACTTTACTCCCTTACGAGTTAGCTTGGTAAGAGGGCTGGACAATCATGAGAAATTTCTCACAAATCATTGATAATATCCAGATAACCCCAAGAATATATGGATATCTGTTACCGATGTTGACCTCATCCATCCCTCAATTGCATCTGTTTTGGAGGGATCCGCAGATATCTTATAGCTTGTGATGATATGGCCCAAGAATGATACCTACTTCGACTATAACTCACACTTTCTAGGTTTTTCATAGATATTCTTCTTCCACAAGGTCTCTAGTATAGTTCTTAGATGCTGCTCATGATTCTACATGGTTTTGGAGTATATCAGAATATCATCTATAAAGACTACTATAAATTTGTCAAGGTAATCCCTAAAGACTCTATTTATCAAGTCCATGAAGATTTCTGGAGTATTAGTGAGTCCAAAAGGCATTACTATGAATTCATTGTGACCATATCTTGTACGAAAAGTAGTCTTGGGGATATATTCCTTCTTCACCCTTACTTGATAATATCCCGACCGAAAATACACCTTGGAGAAGTATAGTGCTCCACGTAGCTGATCAAACAAGTCATCGATTCATGGGAGAGGATAATTGTTCTTTATCATGATTTTTTTAATCTCACAATAATCAATGCAAAGGCGTATTGACCCATCTTTCTTCTTGATGAAGAGGACTGATGCTCCCCAAAGTGAAGCACTTGGGTGTATAAACCCTTTATCCAGATTATCCTGTAGTTGTTTCTTCAGCACCTCAAGCTCCACAACAACCATTCTATATAGAGTCTTGGATATTGGCAATGCCCCAGGTATAAGATCAATTGAGAATTCAACATCTCTTCTAGGAGGAAGGCCAAGAAATTCCTCAAGAAACACTTCAGTGAATTCCCCCACAATAGGCATGTCTTCAAGGATGGTTGCCTCCTTAGACTCAATCATCTGAGCTAAATACGTGTGCTCATAGGGTAGTAATATCTATACTTGAGATGATGGAGCTAAAGAAGATTCATCTTCCTCCTTGCACTTGTATAGAATCAGGGGTTGATTCTCCACATGGAGAGTGATTTCCCTCTCAAGACAATTTACGTTGGCTATATATAAGGAAATCCAATCCATACCAAGAATTGCATAAAATTATACCAGAGGGAGTATGAAGAGGTTCGTCGGGAAATTGAATCCACATATTATGACATGGGAGGAGTTATATTCATGGGATTCAATGATTTCCCCATCTTCCATACTCACCGACATCTTTACTTCAATGATTTTTGGTGGTGTTGAAATTTTTCTACTAAAATTTTGGGATATAAAAGAATGCGTAGAACCTAAATTAAAAAGTACGTTTGCTATTATTGAATGAATAAGTAGCGTACCTTTAACCAATTTGTTGTTGGGGTTCACTTCAACATTAGTGATGGAAAAATCTCTCTCTTGCTGCCTTGGAGGTTGTTGGTTGCCTCTGAAAACCCTTGGCTTAGGAAACTGATTTGCAGGATGCCCTGGTTCTTTGTATTTGTAGCAATGATCAATGAATTGAGGTTCAAATAGAGAGTTACTTTCCTCTGTTGTAGCCGTGAGTTTTTCTTGTTGGTAGTTAATATCTAGGTTCCCTTCTCTTACACACCTAAAGCATTTCCTCATCCCCTTTAGGCAATTTCTAGGGAGATTCTTTCTGCACCTTTGGAAAGTGGGGTGCTGGATCTTTTTAGCATCGTTGGATTTATCCATCGAACCGCCATCATTGAATTCCAACTAAATCTTCTTATCCCCATGATACCCCTGAGATTCTTCAATCTCCATTTTGGCCTTAATGGCACATCGGACAATTTTCTCATAACTGTCGAAGTCACAGATCGCCATCACTTTCCATAGGCTAGGTTTTAACTCACTAAAGAAGCAGTCAACCTTGCATTTAGGGGTAATGACAAAGACAAAGGTGTATCGTGCAATCCTTGTGAAGTTTTCCTCATACTCTCTGACATATTTTCCATCTTTTTTCTTGAGGTAAAGGTTTTCACTTTCCATCTTAAGTCGGAGGGTGCGCAAAAAATATTTATCAAAAAACATCTTCTCGAAACCCTTCCATTCCAATTCCTCAATCTCTTCCTCAGGCTTAATATTTTTGATCAATTTTCACCATTGATCAGCTTCACCCTCCATATGATAAGAAGCCAATATAACCTTCTCTTGTTTGGAACATTGAAGGATGGAGAATATCTTTTCAACGGAGTTGATCCATTGTTTCATGATTAAGGGATTATATGATCCATTAAAAGTAGGAGGCCTTTGTCTTATGAAGCACTCGATAGTGACTTGTTATTTCTTGGGGGGGGGGGTTGAACGTTCATCTTGACCCATGTTTCTATTCAAAGCTTGAGTTAACTGAGAGAGAAGCATGAAAATTTTTGTGATTCTCACTCCCATCGGATTGGGCATCTCATTAGCACAGTCCTCACATTAATCTTCACATCGATTGCTGCCTGAGTCCTCCTATTACCAGCCATTAGATAGAATAAAAGGAAAGTTAGGGGTAACAAAAAAAGGGTAATCCAAGGAAAAAACTGATAAATTATAAATAAATTTTATTTACTTTACTTATGAATCCATAGGTTTCAATATATGCTATTCATGATCTACTTTTTAACATATATTCCTAGGGGAATTTTTTTAATTCGCTTAATAAGGATTCATAATAAGCTTGTAAATTTACCGAAGAATATCCCCAAGAAGTGTTGTAACCAAGAGCATAACAAGGCCCATTTTCATGCACCAGTTCTCATTCGAGTCTAGCTCAAAGTGGTGTTTTCAGGTTTTACCCTTAGGATACATCTGTGCCAAAGCCGCCTCTACCTGTTCGTATCCAGACAGGGATGTATTTTCTTGATAAACCATTTACTCAATACTCACCAATACTTAAGTATGTTTTTATCATAATTATTCTTGTCTCTAAGTCTTCACTAGGGTTTTATAATCCTAATCCCAAAAATAACTAAACCTATCCTCTAATACCAACTATAACAACCCTGATCTTTTATTACAAACTTAAACATGATTTATTACATAAAATTTACTTGATACAACATAGAAGATTGCGATTTATAGTGTCTTTTGGGATTAGTATCATTACATAACAACTTAAAACATGAAATAAAACATCTTTATTGAAAAATTACTTTACATGACCACTACATTCACTCATACTTAGCATTGCATGAGATAACCTGAGGACATGTATAAGAAAAGGGTGAGAAATAAAGCCCAATAAGGGAATAAACATGAAATAATATGAGGAATAAAATACATATTAGAAAATAGACATATCAATGGAGCACAAAAAGTCTTGATAAAGCATGATAATCACAACATGGAAATGTGGCAACAACACTTAACATGGAATTAGCATGAGCCAAGGATCATTGCACATGGAGCATGATTAAACCCTCATTGCACATAAAGAACGAGTAAACCCTAATTTCACTTGAATTATAATGAGTCAAAACTCATTGAATATTATGTATCATGATACTATACTTTACCCAATGCATTAGAGTGCTATCAGGGTGCACCCTTCTTAAACATTTCATTTCATGCCTAAGTGTGCCACATGGATCATATAAAATGGAATCAATCAACATCATAAGTTATTAAATTATTAAGTAATGTGGAATAAATACATGGAATTACCATTAAATATGTATATGTGAATAAAGGTGAATACCTTTGATAGAGACATGGGTATGGTATTCACTACACAATGATCTTGGCTTAGAAAAATGTAGTGTAATTTCGGCAGCATAACGACGTGACATAAGGATTCATGAAAATGGTTTATGAGAGATAAAGGGTGTCTCATCATATTTAAACTAAATGGACAGTATTTGGGTCCTATATATACATGTACCAACAAAATTAATGGAATTTAGATGCATAATACAAAATAATTTCTTGGATGTAAAAGAGGAGAGAGAAATCCCTCATGGAATTTCGGCATGGTAACAGGTGTACATTAGAGGAATTAATGAGAGATAAAGGGGTATACCATCATAAAAAAATAAATAGGGAAGTATGGGGAAGGTGAGAAATCATACCCCAATATTTTTAATTGAAAATAAAAGGACATAACAGTATTAAGAAACTTGGATAAAAAGAGAAAGGTAGGAATCCCTTACGAAAATTCGGTCTAGTAACGACTTAGGTAAGGGTCAAAATGAGGAAGGAAAAATAATTCCTCATTAAAATAACATCATATGGAAAGTAATAGAATGATTATAAAATAATTAAATTATAACCATTCTAAATTAAAATAACTACTTTCAAATAAGATGCTTGAATTTGAAAGGAGAGGAAAGTGAGGATCCATTACTTGGAAGTGAGCTTCCAAAGGCTTGGGAGAGGCTTGAGAGAGGCTTCTTGGGAGCTTGGGCCACCTTGGGAGGATTATAGAGAGAGTAGGGAAAGGTTTGGACGAACTACAAAGGATTTTAGTGAAGAGGAAGTGGGATATTGGGTGGGTTTATATAGGAAAGGAGAGAGAATTCTTTATTATTTAGGTTTGGGACACCACACATTAAACTAATAAAAACCACAAACCAGCCCCTGGTTTTTTCCCATGGTTTTTTCAAAAGGGGATTGGAAAGAAATATTTTATGAGTAAAATTCATAAATTCTTAAAATAATAGGGTTGCTTATGTGGAGGTGAGTCATACTCTCAAGGAAAAAAAATTAAAAAGACAAATTGTTTTATAAACCTTGAAGTGTCCACTAAAGATTTGTAAAATAAATCAAACAAATCTATAATCACATTATTTTAATGGTAAAAAATATATTGTCCAAAAAAAATGTTTATAGTATTTTATTAAATCACTATTGGGTCATTATGATGTCATAAAACACATTATTTATTTAAATGATATTTAATTTTTACCCAAAAATTTGACTGTCTCAGAAAATTAAGAAAAATTCACCATTGGATAATTTCAATGTCATGATTACAAAAATAATTTTAATTTTAACTAAATAATTTTATAAATATGTAAATTTTTACTTTTAAAATAAAAACTGACATTTATTGAAAATTCATGGGTTTTGACAAAAACAACTTTCAAACCTTAATAAAAATTACAATTTTATTCATAAAATTATATGATAATTTATATTTAATAAAAATTAATATAATAATAATAATATTATTTTATTAAAATATTATTTAATTTAAAAATCCATTAATCAATCAAAATATATTTCTTAGTTGAATATTAACTAAAAATACTATTTGTGTTTTAAAAAGTAACAAAAATGAATGCACATTATTTATACAAAAATAAGGTACATAGTCATAGTGATAGGGTCTTGTTACATAACCCCTTATAACACCCTCATAAGACCTAAGAGTAAGGTGTTCTATGGTGAAAGACTCTTGGAGTGGCTTGGATAAAATTGCTCGGGTGGTAATCTCTATTAACTTCCACTTCTCCCGTAGTCGGTTTCACTCAAACTTAACATGTTCAAGATTAACTTGGGCTTGGTCAAGAGCGAAGCCCAATGATGCCACCTCCTTTCTGAGATCTGAAAAATGGGCTTCGTACAGGGAAATTATACTGGATGAGGCTATCACTTCCTTTGTCTAAGTAAATTAGATTTTTTAAAGACCTATATTTATAGTAATCATGTGATCACTGTTCAACGACTATATTAGCAACAGTCACTATTCATAACGGTATTTTAAAATATAGAAACATAATACCATTGAAGTTCATATTTTATATAACCATAAAAGACATTTAATTAGATCAAAATGAATTTCCATTAATGAAAATTTGGTTCGTTACAATATCTCTCTATCTGGTGTTCAGAACAGTCCACTAGACCATTTCTAATCTCTAAGAATATGATTTTTTTTTCACCTTTGATAAGGGTGGTTAAAATCAATACATACACAATGGTCCAAGGTGATATTAAGATCATTTTGGTCATGGTATGTTAGGAAAACAATGATGGTATTTTATTATCATGCCACAAATCAATTATTTCAAACTGGGAATGTAAGGTAAACAAATCTATAACATTGTTTGGTGTAGAAATGGTTGTGTATCAGGGTTGGATTAATGTTGTTCACATATCTAATTTACAAATATTTTTTATTTTGCTTCAGGTGATAAAGGAGAACCAAAAGGTTTTTAGACCCATTCTTCAAAGGATTTGGGATCTTATGGATGGTTTTTCATCTTATTGCTTTTATTTTATTAGAATAGAGGGTAAATATTTCACCCATTTATTATATGAATTGAGGGGTTTTGAGGGTACCTCCATTTATTACTTTTACCTTCTCAATGATCTTTGTAATATTTTTAAGGCTAATTTATAATATTATCAATTTCAGATTTATGTATGTGTAGCGGTTATTATAATATGTAATCTATTTATGAATATAATTATGTAATATATTTATATAATTTGGTAGATATATATATATATAATTTATATATACATATTTATATAACCTATTTATTATAAATAAAAATGAAAAATTAATTTTCATAATATATTTATATAATTTATATATATAATGCATTTAAATATATATGTGTGAGAATTAGTTATTATACTATTTTTTTTGATATCAAACCCAATATATTAAAATTTAATATACTTCAATATATAATAAAATAATTTAGGAGACACATATCCAAACTAGACCCAAAATCAGGGTGCTCCTCTAAACTTCAAAATCTTATAGGAAACCATATTACCACTCCTCATCAAAAATTGAGAACTCGACCAGAGGAAGATATTTGTAACGAACCAACCAGATATTCTATCTAAACTCCCACCTGACTTAGCCCACCACTGGAAAAAAGGTGTTCTCAATCCCAAAAAGTTTTAAACTAGTTCTTGGGAATCATAGAAGAATATTTGAGAATGACATATCCCCCATTCAATAATATAAATAATTAGAAGAAAAAAATGAGATAACCGAACAAGATGAAATAATAAATGAACATCCAAATTTCTTTTACAAATTTAAATATATAGAGTGCACAAAATCAAAAGATACAAAGTCTAAAAAAAAGTATGAGATTCCAAAGTGGCTGATAAAAAATCTCCATAGGAAACTAAAAGTAAGAGTGAACCCATGGAAATAACTCTATATGTCTTATAGCCACTCACCATCTCCCGATACCCCCTCCCATTGAACAATTGGCCAAAAATCACAAGGGATAAGATCCTAATAAATATAATACATGGAACCTAAAAAATATTATCATGATCTATATATCCCAGTAGGTACCTACTGAATCTATTAAATGACTTTCATATCAAAATCGATAAATTATAGTTTAAATAGAAATAATGAAGTCAGTTTTCACAAAAAATACCCATGAGGAAAAAATAACATTGGGTACCAAATTTGTTTGAAAAACAAGGGAAAACTCTTTTTAGGAAAACTAGGCCCATTATTCACAAATCTATACATTAAAAACCCACACAATGGATTGAAGATTTTCTTTTGAATACTATTAAAATAAAATAAAGAATCTAATGTTACAAAAAAAATCCACCACTCCTTATCATAAAAAAATCCTAATAAACTATTTAGAAAACACCCTTTCACATTTAAATAACACACCTTTAAAACCCATGATAAAATAGTTCGAAATAAAACTAAAACTACACTTAATTTTTCATTATTTCAAAAACTTTCCAAAAAATACCTTTTAAGAAAATTTTATATGTAATCCTATTAGTATCAATCAAGGGAATTTTCTAGATATGGGGGATGTGGGTGAATCAGTGTAACATATATTTTAACCCTTGAATCCCTAAATCATAATATTTTTTTCCCGATGTGAGAAACACTCCATTTATCTATATTTATTTCTCTATAAAAGTGATGAAAGAAACAAATGAAATGAAAATAATTTCGCTTAGTTCACCCTAACCATGATAGTACATTAATTATGTAATTAACAATGTGTTGATTCACCATAAAATAGAGCACACCACTTCATATGGTTTTCACAAGGGAGATGTATTATTGAACCTCCAAACTCATTATTCTAACAAGATGAGAAAGATTTCAACCTCTTGAAAAAATGATTAATGAATTCTTAACTTTTCTAACTTTTTGATATTATTAAAAATATTAGATATGGATAATACACATAACATAGTTTTTCTCATCAAAACCTTCAATAAAATGTTCCAGTGAGATGATTCTCCTAGAAATTTCTCATTCTTAATTTCTGTGTTTCTTCCAGTAAAAAAATTTCTTTAGTGTAAAAACATTATCAAACCATGTGAAACCACATTATAAAAACTACTTCACCCCTCACATGGTTTCCACATGGTTTGAAAAAAGTTTTTACTAACAATTCACTCAAGTATGTCTCCCCAAAACTCATGGTTTAGACCCTCAACACCCAGTAACTCCAAGAACAAACTCAAGGATAAATAAAACACAAAATTAGATGTACTTTTAACTTAGAGGGTGTCAAAACCCCCACCATTACACTTTATTCCCTAGAAATTACTCAAGATTCATAGTAATAAAATAGGTGAGTCCATTGCTCCCTCACCCAACCTTCATGCTCCCATGTCTCATGGATATCACCATTATTCTACTAGAGTACATGGAAAAATAGGATAAAATTTACATGTATCACCTTGTTTAGAACCACCATGATATGAATAGGCTACTCCACAAAGATGTGATCAAGATATAACACCAAATCTTCCCACTCTAGCATGTGATATGGGTATAGATGGTATAATTACTAAGATTTTTCTTACATTACTATTACATCATTTTAAAGATAAAAAACATAAAAACCATTAAAAAAAGAGTATACAAAGGTTTAGTGTATTAGGAAAACTAGGACCATACATAACATTTACAAAATAAATATAAAAATTTATTTAATTCCTTTTTCTCTAGCTTCTTAATAGCCCTTTAATTCTCCCTAGTATAAGTAGTCACCCGCAGATATACATCAAAAAGGGGTGAGCGAAAAGCCCAGTAAGAGGATAGTTAAGAATATGAAAAAATATAACATACGGTTCTCATAATAATTATCATTATGACATATTCATAGGATTATAATCATGAGAGGAATCATTAAGAAAATACTTTGAATGTGGAAATGGATAAAAATTAACCATCATGTCTTAGTGGTCAATTACCACACATAGTTGTGAACAAAGATAACATCATGTTAACACATATTTCACTTTAATCACAAGGTTATTAACATTAACCAATGAATTTTAGTGATATGTAATTTCAGGATCACCCATCACATCATAACATTTATATTGAGCTATATAATTTTGGGATCACCCGTCACAACACAACATTTACATTATCATGTATGCCAAATAGAACATATATCAATATTGAACATATAATAACCCATGTAAAGGAGTGAGTTTTATTTCATAATCATAAATTCATAAAATTTGGGTTCCCAAATGAAATATGGAAAAACATTCTTTATATAAGAATCATTAACCTTGAGTGAAGGAAATAATCTTGAGAAGTAAAAGGTGTTTTTTTGAAAGAAGAGTTCTTTTGGATAACAATGTGTTTGTCATAAACTCAAGTAAAAAAAAATTTATATAAAAAAAGGTAATATAATGATAAATAAATTATTTTTAAGGACTAAACATACTGAAAATTGAGTGAAAGAGGGAAAAGCTAAATAAAGAGAGTTGGGTTCAATAATTCTCCTTACCTTTTGTCCGAAATCTTCCTTCACATTAATATACTGTATAATAAAATTAGATTAATTAATTAAAAATTAAATAACCTTTTATACATGAATATTATTCATTATTGTGTTATTATGTTCTTTTATAGTCCTTTGGATGAGTTATAGAGTTTAATTCCTTCGTTTGGGAGTATTCATTTTCATGGTTTCCATGAACAGTTCACTTTGTATTCATGAATGAAAATTTGTTTATAATGAGGATGAAAATAAAAAATTGTTATTATATGTTATTAATGATATTAAAAAATTTTAAATTATCTTAAAAAGTATTTTTTTATATACCTTGAAGATGATTCATTAGATAAAAGTTAATGATGTCGTTTTACGTTAATTTTGGCGGTTTTTCGAACGCTACAAACTTGTTTTGTTTCATCATTTAGTATTATGAATATAAGTTATTTACAGAAAAAGGGTATAAAATAAAATTTAAAATATTTTTTTAACCATTTAATGGTATTATTGACATCCTTTAAGATGTTTAAGGAAAATGAAAGTGCATTTCCCAAGATGTCAATAAATTAACACATCATGGGCAATGGTTTCATTTTTAAGATAAAAGAGAGAGAGGGAGGAGAATAATTTTAGATATTCCATTAACAAGATATAATTATAGTATATGTAAGGTAATGGAGTTATCATTACATTTTGATTAAGTGAGGTGAGTAAATAATAAAAAAATAAATTGAAATTTAAAGGAAATTAAAAGAAAAGAGAGAGGATTTACCTCTTGAATTATCCTCTTGAGATCCTCCTCAAGGCACCTAGGATTAGTCTTTTTATGATACCAAGAGCTTCTGGATGTGGGGGAGGAACTAGGGAATATTATTGGGTAGAATATAGGCAAGTATCAAAGGTTGAGAGGTGTGATGAGAAGAGGGTGTGAGGGGTGGTATTTGTAGTGGAGGAGAGGGCTGATTTCTTATTATTTTAATCATTAGTTTATTATTTTTCTTAAGAAAAGAAATATTGAGGATTATTATGATTAAATATAGTAATTAGTGAATTTTATTTTGAACCAATGGCTATTTAAATAATACATGACTCAAGAATGATGCAAATATTCATTTATTTCGCATATTTCATATTTTATCAAATTTCACTATTCACCAAAAATTAAAGTACTTTAGAAAAATACAAAAAATTCACCCTAAACATTCTTCTATGTGTAGAATTCAAAAATGGAATCCATTTTATAAAAATAATTTTTTAAATATGTGAAATTTATTTTTTAAATAAAATCATTATTTACTTGAATAATATAGATTTTAAATTTAAAAATAATTTTATAATACTTTCAAAAATTAATTGCGGTTAAATAAAATTATACTAAAATCATGGAACAAAAAAATATTTATTTTAGAATAAATTTCATAAAAAATAATTCTATTTTAAATAAATAAATTAATTTAAAATTATAGTTAAATATTTATTAGTCACAAAAATACGAACACTTAATTATTAATTTTTAAAACATTCCCTCTCATTTATATGGTGCCTAAATTTTATTTGTACTTTCATGGGTTATGTTACTATTTATTTGGATGGTTTAATATTCATAAGGGTTATATTACTATTTAAAATGACAACATAACTATTCATAAGGGTAAGTTACTATTCACAAAAAATTAAATTGTCATATCAACCTCTAAACATCTTACTGATCAAAACCATGTATATAGGATTTTCGAAATTCAAATCACATAAGTGGAAAAATTATGTTTAAAAAATAGGATATAAAGGTCACATAGTATTTAGTTGTTCATTTAAGCATGATGTGGCATTTTTTTCCTAATGTGATTTTATGTGACATAATAATAAGAATATAATTTTCATTAAAAAAACATTGGGTCGTTACATTATTCTACCCTTATGAAATTTTACCCTCAAAATTTTGTTTTACATTCTAGGACGAAAATAGGTGAGGTTACTTATCCTTCATCACTTATTCCAATTCCCATGCTTCCTCTTCATACATATGGTTCCTCCATAGTAATTTGACCAGGTGAGTAGTCTTGTTGCATAGAACTTTATCTCTATGATCCAAGATTTTCACTGGGTCATCCTTGTAATAAAGATCATTATCAAACTGTACCACCTCTAAAGATAGTACATGTGAAGGATATGGTATATACTTCCTTAAGAGGGATATGTGGAATACATTATGTACTTTAGACATGGTAGGTGGAAGTGCTAGTTGATAGGCAATAGCTTTGACACAATCAAGAATCTCGAAGGGGCCGATGTACCTAGGACTTAGCTTTCCCTTCTTCCCAAATCTCACGACCTTATTCCATAGAGATATTCAAAGAAATATCATGTCTCCAACTTTAAACTCAAGGTCCTATCGACGATTGTCTGCATAACTATTTTTTCAACTTTGGACTACCTTAACATGATGCTGAATGGTTTTCACATTTTCCACCATTTCTTCAACCATTTTAAGTCACAATATCTTATGTTCACTGACTTCATCGTAGTATGCTGGTGTTCTGCACCTTTTCCAATAAAGGGATTCATATGGAGCCATTTGGATGTTGGAGTGAAAACTATTTTTGTAAGAGAACTCAACTGGAGGTAGATGTTGGTCCCATCCTCCTTTGAAGTCCATAGAACATTCTCACAACATATCTTCCAGTGTTTAAATAGTTTTATCAGATTAGCCATCCGTTTGAGGATGATAAGCCATACTGAAGTTCAAATCAATGCTTAGAGCATGTTGGAGACTTTTCCATAACTTTCAAGTGAATCTTGGATCTTGATCGAATATAATCAATAGTGGTACTCTATGTATCCTTACCACCTCTTTGATATATATCTGTTCAAGTTGATCCAATTAGAATTCCTCTTGAATTGTGATAAAGTGAGCTGTCTTTGTAATATGATCGACAATGACCCATATAGAATTTTTTTTCTATATTCCCTTAGAAGTGCAATAAAAAATTACATGGTAACATTATCCCATTTCTATGTTGGTATGGTTAGTGGTTTCATCATCCCCTTAGACTTTTGTTCTTTCATCCTTCACTTGTTGAAATATCGAGCACTTTGATGTATATTCATTAATCTCCTTCTTCATATTTTCCCACCAATAATTCTATCGAATATTTTGATACATCTTTGTACTCCCTAGGTGAATATAGAAGGTTGTGATATGTGCATCATTGAGAATCTCCTTCTTTACCTATGGATCATATGGTACACAAAGCCTCATTCCATACTAAATTACACCATCATCATCGATATAGAACTCTTGTAGATTCCCTTACTTTACTATATTTACCTTCTTTTGTAACTCCAGATCATCCCTTTGGGCCTCCTTAATTTTCTCTTGGATATATGGTTAGGAAATCATTTTGTCAAGGTTTGATTTATTCCCTACCATTATTATTTCCAAATAAATTCTTTTTATATCCATGAAGATATGGTCTTTCTCAATAGATAACTTGGATAGAGTAGTATGATATTTTCTACTTAGAGCACCAACTACCTTGTTTTCCTTACTAGGATAATAGTGAATAGAGTAATAATAGTCTTTTATTATCTATAACCATCTCCTTTGACACATGTTGATATTATTTTGTGTAAATATATACTTTAGGCTCTTATGATCAGTATATATATCACACTTCTCACCATAATGGTAGTACCTCCAGATTTTTGAGGAAAAAATCACAGCTTCTAGCTCCAGATCATGTGTTTGGTAGTTCTTCTCATGGATCTTCAACTTTTGTGAGGCGTAGGCTATCACATTATCATTTTTCATGAGTACACAAACCAATCCTTTCTTAGAAGCATCACTGTATCTCACAAAACTTTCTCCACTTTTTGGTAATGTGAGTACATGTGTATTGATAAGAATTATCTTTAGATCATTGAAGATTTCATCAAATTCTTCCATCCAGACATACTTTACCCCTTTCCTTGTTAACTTTGTTAGTGGTCTTGACAATCGTGAGAAATTTCTCACAAAATGTCGATAGTACCCTGCTAAGCTAAGAAAACTACAAATTTTTACGACACTAGAGGGTTTGGGCCATTCCTCAATTGCCTTGGTTTTTGAAGGGTCTATATAAATTCCCTCACTCATGATCACATGTCTCAAAAACGTGACTTACTGCATCCAAAAGTCACACTTTATAAACTTGGTGTACAACATCTCCTTCATCAATGTCACCAACACAAATCTTAGATGTTTTTCACATTCCTCCTTGCTCTTGGTGTAGATGATAATATCATCGATAAAATGCACCAAAAAATTATTGAGGTAATGTCTAAATACTCTATTCATCAAATCCATTATGATTGTAGTGGAATCATTAATTCTGAAGGGAATTACCAAAAACTCATAGTTCCCATACCTTGTATGGAAGATAGTCTTCTAAATATATTCCTTCTTCACCTTTAGCTGATTATATCTTGAACAAAGATCCACTTTTAAGAAGTACCTAGATCATCTCAACTAATCAAACTAATCTTTAATACTCAGAATAGGACACTTTTTCTTTATAGTGATCTTGTTGAGTTCCTGATAATCAATACATAGCCTCATTGATCCATCCTTCTTATTAACAAGGAGAACTAGAACACCCCAAGTTGATGCACTAGGTAGTATTAATTTTTTTTCCAAATGCTCTTGTATCTTCTTCTTTAACTCCATTAGTTTGATAAGGTCTGTCATATAGGGACACTTTGAGATAGGAGTAAATCTAGGTATGAGTTCTATTGAGAACTCTACCTCATGATTCAAGGGTAGTCTGAGTAACTTTTCAGGAAATACATCACTATATTCCCAAATGATGGGAATTTCCCCTAGGTGGATAACTTACTTTAACTAAAACATTTAATTGAGGTATGAATCTTCATAGGGAATCAACACCCACACTGTGGAATGATTGTTCAATGAATATTCATGATCTTCCTTGCATTTTTAGGGGATCATGGGATAGTTCAGAATATGAAAAGATATTTAATTTTCCCAGAAATTTATATGTTATCTATATAAAGACATCCAATCAATCCCAAGGATAGAACCACATTCCACCAAGGTAAGTATCATGATAATTTCTAGAATAATATTCAACAGGAGAATATTCCAACACTTGTATTGCAATGATTTAACCACTTGTGGTTTTTATAGATATCTCCACTTCAAGGTTTCAAGGATTCAATTCAATAGTTCTAGAAAACTTTCATGATATAAAGGAATGCGTAGAACTAGAATCAAATAAGATGTTTTACATTATTTAGTGAATAGTAAATATACCTTGTATGACTAAATTCTCTTTCTCCACTTCTGCAGTAGTGATGGAATAAGCCTTCCCTTGATCCTTTGGTTTTGGTAGCTGGTGGCGTTGATTACCCTTGAGGAATCTAGGTTTAATGCATTGGCTTGCATAGTTCCCTTGCTCCCTAAAGTTGTAGAATTGGACCATGGGTGGTGCTTTCCTTTCCTCCACAAAAGTTTCCTACATTTTCATGTATTTTAGACATTAATGAGATTGGTGGCCTTCTCTCCCACATTTGAAGAATTTCTCTATCCCTTTGTGGTAGTTCCCATGACGATTCTTCCCACATTTTGACATGTGGGTGGTTGATTTTCCTTTAAACATTTCTCAATAGATCCCATAGCTTGAGACTCCATATTTCATTTCTTATCACCATATCCATGGGACCATTGTCCAAACTCCATATCCACTTTGAGAGCACATCAAACAACTTCTTCATAAATCCAAAAGTGTCGAATTACAAGAGACTTTAAAATGTGTGGTTTTAAAACACTAAAGAATCTATCATTTTTTCAATCATCATTGATAACAAAACCCGAAGTGTACCTTGAAATCCTTGTGAAATTTGCTTCATAGGTTGTGAAAGATTATCCTTCCTTTTTCTATAGCTCTATGAATTTCTCTCCATATTTTTATGAATAATTATAGAGAAATACTTATTAAGAAACATTATCTTAAAGTCTTCCCACTCCATTTCTTCAATTTCATCCCTCGACTTGGTGTTCTTAATCAACTCCCACCATTGTTAGGTCTATCAATCTAGATGATAAATGGACAGAGTCACCTTATCCATCTTAGAAAATTGAATCACAAAATGATATTCTCTATTGAGTTGACCCACTGTTTTGCAACTAGTGGATGGGAAGATCCACTAAATGTCGGTGGTCTTTGCCGTATAAAACACTCGATATCCAGTTCTCCATCTTATGTGAAGGAGTATGTTATAAATTATTAATATTATGTTCATAAACTGAGATAGTTGGGTAATCATAGCCATGAAATTTTGAACTCAACCTCCCAAATAATTGGGGATGTCGTTCGGGAAATCACTGCATTGCCCCTCATATGGGTTGTTGGTCTGATTTCTCATGGTTCCCACCATTTTCTAAAATATAAAAGGTTATAAAAAAACATAATTAAAAAATTCATGAATAAATAATTTATTCCTTTATGAATTTAAGTCTAATGGAATATATTGTGGGATCCTTATGTTTATCAATTCATCTTGGGTGCTTACATATACTTAGTCTCATACAAAAGGTTTTCACCAAGGTTCTCTAATCCTAATTCCCAAATTAACGAAACCTTCCTATAATAGCAACAATAACGACCCAACATTTTATTACATTAATATTACATAATTTTAATGATAAATAACATACAAAATTTACAAAAATAGGATCCAAAGGTTTATTTTCTTGGTAAAACTAGGAACATACATAAATTTTATAATATAAACATAAAAAGTTATCTAATTCCTTCTTCTCTTGCTTCTTAATGCACCTTGACATCTCCTAAGTACAAATAGTCACCTAAGGATATACATAAAAAAGGGGTGAGATAAAAGACTAGCAAGAGGATTGATAATAACATGAAACAATATAACATAGGGTGAGAATAACAATTATCATCATAACATATGAATATGATCATAATCACTAGAGGAATCATTAAAAAAATACTTGGAATGTGGAAATGCATAAAAATGAAAAATAATGTATTAGTGGTCAACTAACACACATAGTTTTGAACAAATATAGTATCATGTACATGAATATTTCACTTTACTCTAAGGTTATTCACATCAACCAATTAATTGGAGCACTATATAATTCTGGGTGCACCCATCACATCATAACATTTATATTGTACTATATAATTCTGGGCGCACCCGTCCCATCAAAAAATTTACATTATCATTCATGAAACATAGAACATATATCAATATTGAACATATAATAACCCATGTAAGGGAATGGGTTTCATTTAATAAGAATAAATTCATACAATTTGGGTTCCCAAATAAAATAGGGAATAACATTCTTGATCTAAGAATTATTAATCATAAGGAAAAAATCTTGAGAAGTAAAAGGTGTGTTTTTTTGAAAGAAGAGTTATTTTAGAGGTTTAAAACATTTATATCCAAAAAAAGGCAAGATAATGATTAATAAATTATTTTTAATGAATAATTATAATGAAATTGGAGTTAAAGAGGTAAAACCCAAAGAAAGAGAGTTAGGTTCAAAATTCCCCTTACCTTTTGCCAGAAAGCTTCCTTCATGTTAATATCCTATATAATCACATTATATTAATTAATTAAAAATTAAATAAACTTTTATAAATGAATATGATTAATTATGGTGTCATTATGTTATTTTATGGGCCTTTTTATGAATTATATAGTTTAATTCCATAGTTCGGAAACATTCATTTTCATGGTTTCCATGATTGGTTCACTTTTTATTCATGAATGGAAGTTAGTTTATAATGAGTATGAACATAAATAGTTGTTATTATATGTTATTAATAATATTTTATAAGTTTAAATTATATTTCAAAGTATTTGGTTATATAACTTGAGGATTATTCATTAGATTAAATTTAATGATGATAGTTTTTGGTTAATTTTGGCGGTTTTTTAAATGCTTTGAACTCGTTTTATTTTATCATTCAGTATTATGAGTATAAGTTATTTACAGAACATAAAAATGGTTATAAAATAAAATTTACAATATGTTTTGAACCATTTAATTTTATTATTAACATCCTTGAATATGTTTAAGTAAAATGAATGTGTATCGCCCACGATATCAGTAAATTGACACATCATGGGTGATGATTTCAGTTTTAAGATGAAAGAGAGAGAGGGTGGAGTTTAATGTTGGATATTACATTAAAATGATATAATTAAAGTATATTTAAGTTACTATAGTTATCATTCCATTTTTATTAATATATGGGAGAAATAATAAGAAAAGTAATTTAAATTGAAAGGAAATTAAAAGAAAAGAGAGAGGATTTTCTTCTTGAATTCTCCTCTTGAGATCTCACTCAAGGAAAATAGGATTGGTATTTTGATGATACCAAGAGATCCTAGACATGGGTCAGGGACTAAGGAATAGTATTGGTTAGATTATAGGTAAGCCTCAAATCTTGAGAGGTGTGGGGAGAAGAGGGTGTGAGGGGTGGTATTTATAGTGGAGGAGAGGGGTGTTTTCTTATTATTTTAACCTTTAGTTTATTATTTTTCTCAATACACACAATAATGAGGATTATTATGACTAAATATAGTAATTAGTGCATGTGATTTCAAACCAATGGCCATTTACATAATCCATGACTCAAGCATGATGCATAAATTCATTTATTTATCATATTTCATAAATTATCAAATTTTACTGTTCACCAAAAATTAAAGTATTTTAGAAAAATCCTAAAAATTCACCCTAACCATTTTTTGATGTGTATAATTAAAAAATGGAATATATTTTATCAAAAAAATTCTAAATATATGAAATTTATTTTTTAAATAAAATCATTATTTACTTGAAAAATACATATTTTAAATTTAAAACTAATTTTATAATACTTCCAAAAATTAATTGAGGTTTCATAAAATTATCCTAAAATAATGGGACAAAAAAATATATATTTATGAATAAATTTTATGAAAATTAATTTTATTTTAAATAAATTCATCTATTTAAAATTGTAATTAAATATTTATTACTGACAAAAATACCAACACTTAATTATTAATTTTTAAAACATTCCCTCTCATTTATAAAGTGCCTAAAATTTATTTATACTTTCATGGGTGAGGTTAATATTCATTTTTCTGGTTTACTATTTAGAAGTGTCATATTACTATTTATAAGGGTAAAATTACTCTTCATAAGGGTAAGTTACTATTCACTAAAAAAATAAGTTTTTCCTATCAAACTCCAAATATCTTACTGATCGAAACCACATATATCATATTTTAAAAATTCAAATCACAACAGTGTAAAAATTATGTTTAATGTCTAGGATATAAAGGTCACATAGTATTTAGTAGTTAGTTTAAGCATGATGTGGCATTTTGTTTCCTAATGTGATTTTCTATGATATAACTATAATAAAGGAATTTCTATTCATAAAACATTAGGTCATTACAGATGGTATCTCTTCAGCTAGGAGAAATAGAAGATGACATGAATTGATTTCATCCATGGTGGCTGATCCAAATGGTAGTCTAACTTCCCAAGACACTCCACAATACAAAATAGCCCGACCTAACACATCGCCAACTTCCCCTACTTTACGAAGCGACAATGTCCCAAATGAACTGATACCCAGGGAAACACCTGATCACTAACTTGAAACTCTAATGGATGATGACGATGGTCATAATATGACTTTTGGTAGCTATGAGTTGTAACAATCCATTTCTAAATCAGAAAAACTATCTCAATCATCTCTTGTATTACACTTTTCCATGCCATCACCCAATATAACAGGGATTGCCATGGATAACCATAAAATTCCACAAATAGGGATATCTTGATTGAGGCCTGATATCTATTCTTGTATGAGAATTCATACGATGGTAGGTGACTTTCTCACAAACCAGTAAAATTAGGAAAAACCACATTCAAATTATCCTTGAGATTCTAGATGGTTTGCTCAGACTGGACATCCGTTCGCAGGTGATATGTGGTGCTCAACCTCAACTAGGTTCCCAAATCCCACTTAAGTCCCTTCCAAATGTGAAATGTAAAATGAGAATACCATTCTAACAGTGTCATCGAGGGAACTGCATGAAGTTGAACAACCTCTCAAACATATAGGAATCTAAGGTCCTCTACTATATCAGGTTCCTGATGGGTTGAAAATGGGATTATTTTTTTAGATGATTAACCGTCACCCATATAAAATCTTCCCCACTCAGAGTACAAGGCAGTCTGATAATGAAATCTATATATATCTCATCCCACTTCCATGATATCATGGGAAGTGGATACAACAACCTATTCAGTATCTGATTTAAGATTTGATCCTCTACAAAGTCAATAATATGGAAATAAAGTCCCCCATGAAACATCTCATCTTAGACCACCAATACTGGCCTCTTAAGGTGAAAAAAATCTTGTTTTCACCTGCATGAACAAAATAAATAGAATGATGTGCCTCATGAATCACCTACTACCTTAGAATCAATGAAACAACCAACCAATTATATAAATGAGGAGAGCCATTAGGAGATCGAGACTAATCATCTGAGGCCTCCCCATTATTTTAATCACTACCAATATGATGGGACACGGGGTAAAAAACTATCTCAGTCATAAAATTACCCATGAGAGAGTGTGTAACGTTAAAAGTTTCTAAGAATTCCTTACCTAAATCATCATACACATTTATCCTATAATTAGAAAACAAGCTGCTCATACCCCACTCGTCCACTAATTCCCAAACTTCCTACATTGGAAGCTTCCGGCTCAATGCATCGATGACCACATTCCCCTTCCCGGATGTATATGAAATATCAAAATAAAAAGTATGAAGGTAATATACCCAACAAATCTTTTTAATATTTACATATATCTAATTGAAAATATACTTTAGGATCGTATTATTCGAATACACTGTGAAATTATTTCTGAAGAGGTAATGTCACCATGTCTTTAGTGCATGTATAACAGTTACCAACTCTATATTAGGTATGGGATAATTCCAATAATGTGGTGATAGTTTACTTAATCCATAATCCACCAAATGGTCATAATTCATCATCACACACCCCAAACCCACACCAGAAGCATCACAGTACACTAAATATTCTATCCTAATGTAAAGACCCGCAAATTTCAAGGGAATTTTTTTTCTTAATTTTATTTGGAATTTTACAAGAGCGCAGCTTCAGACGGCACCTGATTCCGAGGCCCGGTGTGCCCGGAATCAATTTCCGAAGTTTGGCTCGGGTACGTTCAGTGAACGGACGAGTGGGTTTTTCTATCTTTTGAACCGGTGCCCGGAATTGAATTCTGAGGGCACCGATGAAATCACAGCGCCGGTATTTGCTTAGAAGCGCCTCTTCCGGAGTTGTGTTTGCTCAGACGTGGTTTTTAAATTTTGGGGCTTAAAGACAGAAATAAAATAAAATTTGTGCGACAACTTTATTTTATTTCACTTAAGCTGCTTGGAAGTCACTTGGAAGCCACTTGAACTGAGTTAAAGTGGATAGGGTGCTATCCGGAAATATCCTACCCTCTTGGTAGGATATTTGTGAGGCAGGGCCCGCACGAGCCCCGCCGTTTCTTTCGCTAAGTAACGCACCCGCGAAAACCCGTCAAAGTAACTGAAAAGTCAACCGACGCGTTTTCTTTATTTCTTAACAGACCATTTAATTGGGCGGTTTATTTCGTAAATTAAATGGGCTGTTTCATTCGTTGAATTAATTCAACGAATTTAATGGGTCGTTACTTACGCGTTTTGCGTTTGTGGGAAAAATAATAAAATAGACAAACTTCTCTATTTTGGAGGATCCTCCTGTTGTGCGAGATCCTCTAAACCTCCACCCTCCCCGCGAAGAACGCGAAGAACGCGAAGAACGCGAAGAACGCCGGAACCGGAATTCGACGACGCACGATCCGCGACGTCAACAAAATTTTCCGCGACCTTCTCCTTCTTCTTCTACGGCGCCTCTTCTTCCGCGGCGGACCTACGATCAGCGGTTAAAGGTGAGAATCGAATCTTCTAATTCTCCCCTTTTTATAATTCGATATCAACGGATTTAAATTAATTAAATCCGTTTGATCTTGATCCAGAGATCGTCGGTGCGACATTTTTCCCACGGTGCGAAGAACGTCTCCTCCGCAACGACGCGACGATCCCCTCCTTCCGCGACGAGCGATTCCGCGACGACCTCACGTCCGACGGTGACTTCGAGGTAAGGGTTGTTGGAGTATTTTTATTTCCCGTGTTTATTCTTTTAAAATAAAGAACCTGATCTCCGAACAATTTTAATTTAATTAAAAATGTTGTTGATTTTTTTTTCTTTTCCTCCCGTTGAGTTTATGACTAACGCGGAGGGTGCGGGTCTAACGAACAAGACCCGGCAACCCTCCGCCAATCTTTTGTTGTGCGGATTTGGCGGACGACGACGAACCGTGCGGCAAGGGCGATCCGTTGATCCCGCAGTGAAGATCGGCCCCCGGGAGGAGCAACGACGCAGACGGGAGGCAAAACGGGCCACCGGAGTAACTCCGGCGGCCCGCGGAAGGCGGCGGCGGCGCCCGGCGCGCCGCCGTGGAGGAGATCCGCCGCGGCTGAAGCCGCGGCGGCGGCTGAAGCCGCGGCGGCGGCGGCCGGTTCCGCGGCCGCGCGGAACCGGGGAGGGATGCGGTGGCCCGGCCGCGTCCGCGTGACAGGCGGCCCCCCGCGGGGCCGCGTTCCACCTAAGCCGCGGGTCAAACCCGCGGCGCCCCTTCGGCCGCTCGGCCGGTCCGGTCGGCCGGGCCGCGCCCAGGCCGGACCGGACCCGGCCTAGCCGGGTCGGGCCGGGTCGGGCCGACCCGGGCGGCCGACCCAGGGGTGGTTCGGGCCGGGTCGCCCCGGGCCCAGAACCCCCGTTTTCGGGCCCTCTTCGGTCTTTTGCCCATATCTTGGGCCTGGGACCTCCGATTGACGAACCGTTAGCGGCTACGCGATCCTTGGATCGACACGGTCGTTTTGGTATATTACACTCAAGGTTTCGGAAGACTTTGGGTTCGGCCGGGTTGGTTCGTACACGAAACCAACCGGGCCCTCGGAGCGGAAACACTCATAACTTGAGCCACGGACGTCCGATCGACGTACCGTCAGCTGTGGTAGTTTCCTCTAAGTGAGACGGAACTTTTGGCATACTCCGCCCGAGGATCGGACACAGACGGAGTACGGTCGGGTCGGTTTTGCCCTAAAAACCAACCGGGCCCCTCGGACGAAAATGCCAATAACTCTCAGACCGGGCGTCCGATTGACGCGCCGTCTGTTGCGTTGAGATCCTGTTGTCGATACGGAACTTTTGGATACATCAACTTCGGACTACGTGTCAGTTGATGTATCAGCCTCTCGGCTCGTGGAGCGGACCCTCCTAAACGAGCTCGCTGTGTGCGGGAACCCTAGCGCTGGCTGTGACTTCGACGACAGAGCAGAGATCCTCCGTGGACTGCGACGACGGTAGAGCAGAGATCCTCAGTGGACTGCGACGACGGCAGAGCAGAGATCCTTCGTGGACTGCGGCGACGACTGTGCAGAGATCCTCAGTGGACTGCGTCGACTACTGCACTCAGCGATCCTACGTGGATCAGTGCTACAGGTTCTGTGTGAGCCCGATCCTATGTGGGTCCTTACTACCGGTTCTGTGTGAGCCACTGCCTACAGGTTCTATGTGAGCCCGATCCTGTGTGGGTCTTTTGCGGGGGTTAGTACCTATCGATCCTTCGTGGGTCCGACGACTTAGATGGATCAGTGATCATCTTTGACGTCATCTGAAAAAGTATACCTGGTTGAGCTGAATCTTATGTTACTCTCCTTTGTGGTTTGTGTTGAACTATCCTTTGTGGATTTACTGTTTACTCTCCCTTGTGGATTTGAGTCTTGCTTTCCTATGTGGATTGGGTTGTTCTTGAGCTCGCGAGCAGAGCTAGAATTGGGGACTTAGTTATATGTATGGGCATATACCTAAGTCGAATCAGATGTTATTTCGTGATTGCACCTTTCTTTTGTGCTATATCCTTTGTGGATTTCGGGAGACCTTCGGGGGTCTCGGGGTCCTTACTGAGTAGCTTATACTCACCCCTGCACGGGCTATGCCCGCACCTTGTTGTGTTGGATGCAGACGACGGACAGCGCTGATCTCGGTTGGGGCGTGGAGCAGGACGGTACCTGGAGGTGGACCACTGGGCGGGACGTGCTCGGAGCGGACGTGGGACCCGAGGAGCCTGGAGGCTATCTGTACCCACCCTTCAGGTGGGATTGCCAGTGGACGACACGAGGCCGCCGTCTTTTCTTCAGTTGCTGTTCTTTACTTTTTCAGTTGTACTTTCAGTTGGACTTGTATTCCGGCCCCCTTTACTTTTCTGCACTTGTAGTTACTTTCCGCTTGCTGACTCTGTGGTGGTTGTTACTTATAAAGGCAATGCCTTCCCTGTTTACCGGGATTTTACGCCTTGGTGCTAGTCACCATCCCCTGGCCTATGGAAGGCGGGCTTGGGGTAGTCACGGCACGGGCCCCGAGGTCGGGTCGTGACAAATTGGTATCAGAGGTGGTCGGTTCTACCGCAGACTCTGATCGTCCTTTCTTTCTATATGAAGCAATAGTGTTTAGTGTATTGAGTGTGGTTATCAGTTCAGGGAGCCCAGTGTTGGTGCGGCGGCCGACGTATCCGTACACCAGGACCCTGACTCCTGATTTCCGACTTAATGTATGAAAACATTGATTGCATGTGTGTTTCAAGTTTTCTTTGTGATTACTTGTGTCAGCTCACCGGGTATACTGATCTGCTTTATGAAAGTCTCAAGTTTTCCTTGTGATTACTTGTGCCAGCTCACCAGGTATACTGTTCTGACTGTGGTGCTGTTGTTCTCCTTTTCAGGATGGCCCCGCGACGACATCCAGCTAGGGTTCCGAGTGTAGGGCGCGACGGCAGCCCACCGAGCGACGAGGCCTCGGTGCAGGGCCCTTTGCCAGCAGTGGCACCGGCGGTAGCTTTACCCGCCGAGCCACCGATGCTACCAGTACCAGACGCTGACGATGCACGTCGCCTCAGGGCACTGCATGAGTTCCAGAGCCAGCGACCGCCCAGGTTTCGCGGTGAGGCGGACCCCCAGGCCGCCGAGGACTGGCTAGAGGCGGTGGTATGGATCTTTAGGCTAGTGAGGACACCAGTGGATCTCATGGTGATTCTCGCGGCGAGCCTCCTGCAGGCGGCGTCAGGACGATGGTGGAGCTTGATGCTCCAGGTTCACGATGAGGCATCCTTGCTCTGGACGGACTTCGAGAGCCTCTTCCACTCTGAGTTCGTCCCGGCCACCCTCCGAGCGGTGCGCATCCAGGAGCTTCTCCAGCTGCGCCAGGGCAGCATGACGGTCGCTCAGTACGCGGCGAGGTTCACTGACCTATCTCGCTACTCGACCGACATGGTACGGGACCCCTTCTTCCGGGCCCGGACCTTCGAGCAGGGCTTGCGACAGGAGATTCGGGCGTCGCTGATCTCCCTCATTATTCCGACCCAGGCGGGAGTGCTGGAGCGAGCCCTCCTGATCGAGAGCTTCCTGGTAGAGCCTTCTTCAGCGGCGAGGCCTAGCGCAGGGCGGCAGGTAGCTGAGTCTTCGGCAGCAGGTAGCCGACGGATGACTCTCGGGTCCAGGCAGACCAGACCCCCACACAGACGACCTCAGGACACCGGCTCAGCAGTGCGGGGTGCACAGCGGAGTGCCATCCTTCCGAGAGGCAGGCTGTGCTACTCCTGCGGCGGGCAGGGTCACATGGCTCGTGACTGCCCGACTCGCCGATCAGAGGAGCAGCAGACGGTGGAGGGGCCACCCAGGTAGAGGCAGAGGGTCGACCGTGGCGGTCCGCAGGGAGGAGGCGGACGAGGCAGAGGAGCTAGCCGAGCAGCGGGTGGTGGGCGACGCTTCTAGGCTCTACCCCCACCACCACCAGGAGGGCCACCTCGACCACAGGGAGCTGGCGGGCAGGGACAGGCCCAGCTCCAGGCAGTGGAGGCCTACGACCCCGACATGCCAGAGATGATTCGAGGTACGATCTGTGTCTATTCCACCCTTGCTGCAGTACTTATAGACACAGGAGTGAGTCACTCTTTCATAGCCTCTGCCCTTGTTCAGAGCTCGGAGATTCCGACTGAGCCGTTGGCTCGATCCTTACGGCTAGAGACTCCTACGGGAGCAGACTCGACGATTACGCACTGGTGCCAGCAGTGTGAGCTTACTCTAGGAGGCGAGAGCTTCGGCTGGGATCTCCTTGTAGCGGCGTCGAGGCCTTACAACGTCATCTTGGGCATGGATTGGCTATCCACGGTTCATGCCCAGATCGATTGTTTTAGGCGCAAGGTGCGATGTGTTCGCACCGACGGGAGCAGGTTTACCTTCACCGATGAGAAGGGAACCTTTGCAGCACAGGATGGACTTCCGCGGAGGAGAGTGCAGCCCATCTCTCATCAGTTGGCTAGCCTCATCCTAGGAGCAGTGGACGTGCGGAGTCCAGCTTTTCCTGTAGTGGTGGACCAGTACGTGGATGTCTTTCCCGACGACGTTCCAGGGCTACCTCCTCGTAGAGAGGTAGACTTTTACATCGACTTGTACCCCGGGACAGCCCCGATATCTACTCCAGCATATCGGATGGCCCCCGCCGAGCTTCGGGAGCTGCGGGTACAGTTGGAGGACTTGCAGAGCAAGGGGTTTATCCGACCCAGTGTTTCACCCTGGGCTTCCCCGATTTTGTTCGCCAAGAAGGCGGACGGGAGCTTGCGACTGTGTGTCGACTATCGTCGCCTGAACCAGGTGACAGTAAGGAACAAGTATCCGCTGCCACGGATTGATGACCTCTTTGATCAGATCAAGGGAGCACGGTGGTTCTCGAATATAGACCTCCGGTCAGGCTATCATCAGCTCAGAGTTCGAGACGAGGACGTGCAGAAGACGGCCTTCAGGTGTCGGTATGGCCATTATGAGTTCTTGGTTATGCCGTTCGGTGTAACCAATGCTCCAGCAGTGTTCATGAGCCTCATGAACAGGATCTTCCAGCCATACCTCGACCAATTTGTCGTGGTCTTCATTGACGACATTTTGGTATACTCGACGACTGAGGAGGAGCATGCCTACCACCTGCGAGTTGTGCTAGACACGCTCCGAGAGCACCAGCTTTATGGCAAGCTCTCAAAGTGCCAGTTCTGGTTACGTGAGGTCCATTTCTTGGGGCACGTCATTTCTGAGGCGGGAGTTGCAGTGGACCCCACGAAGATCGAGGCAGTGCTAGCTTGGGAGCCACCCAAGAGCGTGACAGAGGTGCGGAGCTTCTTGGGCCTAGCCGGATACTATCGGAGATTTGTGCCGGACTTCTCCAGAGTTGCGGCACAACTCTCAGATTTGACGAAGAAGGGGAAACCCTTCGTGTGGTCAGACAGATGTCAGCAGAGCTTCCAGGAGCTGAGGCAGAGGTTGACCAGCGCACCTATCTTGAGGTTGCCTGAGGAGGGAGTTGGATACGTAGTTTACTGCGATGCATCAGGGACTGGACTCGGGTGCGTCCTGATGCAGGAGCGGGCCGTGATCGCCTACGGATCACGTCAGTTGAGGCCGCATGAGCAGAACTACGCCACTCATGACCTGGAGTTAGCAGTAGTGGTCTTCGCTCTGAAGACTTGGCGGCACTATCTGATGGGCGAGCGCTTCACAGTCTTTTCTGACCACCAGAGTCTCAGGTATATCTTCTCTCAGAAGGACCTGAACCTGAGACAGCAGAGATGGCTTGAGTTCCTCCAGGACTATGACTTTGAGATAGTCTATACACCTGGGAAGGGGAACGTGGTAGCCGATGCCCTCAGCAGGAGGACGGGCATTCAGCTACTTGAGGAGGCGACGGAGCAGCTAGCCTCCATACAGATATCCTTCGTGGATAGAGACGGAGCAGCCTTTCTTCAGTCTCTCACAGTCTCTCCTCCACTTCTACAGCGGGTCAGAGAGGCTCAGCGTGGGGACGCTGACTGTGAGACCCGGCGTGCACTGATATCCTCAGGTCAGGCGCCTGATGGTTTCTCCCTTGGAGCAGAGCACGACATCCTTTTCAGGGGACGTACCTTCGTACCAGTCGCTTTACGAGAGGAGGTGCTGAGAGAGTTTCACACTTCTCCCTTGGCGGTGCATCCCGGAGTGGCGAAGATGTACCAGGATCTCAGACGACAGCACTGGTGGCCGGGCATGAAGAAAGCTGTGGCAGAGTTCGTTTCACGATGCCTCACCTACCAGCAGGTGAAGGCAGAGCATCAGGTACCAGCAGGCTTGGTACAGCCCTTGGAGGTCCCGGAGTGGAAGTGGGACGGCATATCTATGGACTTCGTGACTGTACTTCCACGCACTTCCAGTGGTCACGACTCCATTTGGGTGATTGTCGACCGACTCACCAAGTCGGTACACTTCTTACCCATCAGAGAGCAGGGCTTAGTGGAGAGCTTGGGACGTCTTTACGTCCAGGAGATCGTACGGCTTCACGGTGTGCCATCGTCTATCGTCTCCGATCGAGATGCTCGTTTCACTTCCCGACTTTGGAAGGGGTTGCAGGAGGCGTTCGGGACGCGGCTCCATCTGAGCACAGCCTTCCACCCTCAGACGGATGGTCAGACAGAGAGGACCATACAGACACTCGAGGACATGCTCCGTGCATGTGTTCTCGACTTTGGTCGCAGCTGGGAGGACCACCTACCCTTGGTGGAGTTCGCGTACAACAACAGCTACCACTCCACCATCGGGATGGCACCATACGAGGCGTTGTACGGCAGACCCTGCAGATCACCGTTGTGCTGGACAGACCCTGGGGAGTCAGCACTCGTGGGACCAGAGATGGTCCGAGCCACGACAGAGAAGGTTCAGATCATCCAGGAGAGGATGAGGACAGCTCAGAGCCGGCAGAAGTCATATGCTGACAGGAGGCGGAGGCCACTAGAGTTCGAGGATGGCGACCACGTCTTTTTGCGTGTCTCACCTCGACGTGGTTTACGGAGATTTGGCCGAGGCGGAAAGTTGTCTCCACACTTCATCGGGCCTTTACAGGTCCTCAGCAGGATAGGAGAGGTGGCTTATCGCCTGGCTCTACCACCTCAGTTGCACCGGGTGCACGACGTCTTTCACGTGTCTCAGCTGAGGAGATACGTGCACGACCCGACGCACATCATCGACTTTGGGGAGCTGGACGTGGACGATGGGGCGACTTTTGCGGAGGTCCCAGTGGAGATCGAGGATCGACAGGAGCGAGTCCTACGTGGGCGGTCGATTCCTCTTGTGCGCGTCAGATGGCAGCACGGGAACCTCCAGGAGAGCACTTGGGAGCGAGAGGCTCAGATGCGTGCTCAGTACCCCCATTTGTTCCCCTAGTTTTTGATGTATCTTTACGGGGACGTAAAGCCCTGAGGTGGGAGTAATGTAAAGACCCGCAAATTTCAAGGAATTTTTTTTTCTTAATTTGCTTTGGAATTTTACAAGAGCGCAGCTTCAGACGGCACCTGATTCTGAGGCCCGGTGTGCCCGGAATCAATTTCCGAAGTTTGGCTCGGGTACGTTCAGTGAACGGACGAGTGGGTTTTTCTATCTTTTGAACCGGTGCCCGGAATCGAATTCTGAGGGCACCGATGAAATCGCAGCGCCGGTATTTGCTTAGAAACGCCTCTTCCGGAGTTGCGTTTTCTCAGACGTGGTTTTTAAATTTTGGGGCTTAAAGACAGAAATAAAATAAAATTTGTGCGACAACTTTATTTTATTTCACTTAAGCTGCTTGGAAGTCACATGGAAGCCACTTGAACTCAGTTAAAGCGGATAGGGTGCTATCCGGAAATATCCTACCCTCTTGGTAGGATATTTGTGAGGCAGGGCCCGCACGAGCCCCGCCGTTTCTTTCGCTAAGTAACGCACCCGCGAAAACCCGTCAAAGTAACTGAAAAGTCAACCGACGCGTTTTCTTTATTTCTTAACAGACCATTTAATTGGGCGGTTTATTTCGTAAATTAAATGGGCTGTTTCATTCGTTGAATTAATTCAACGAATTTAATGGGTCGTTACTTACGCGTTTTGCGTTTGTGGGCAAAATAATAAAATAGACAAACTTCTCTATTTTGGAGGATCCTCCTGTTGTGCGAGATCCTCTAAACCTCCACCCTCCCCGCGAAGAACGTGAAGAACGCGAAGAACGCGAAGAACGCCGGAACCGGAATTCGACGACGCACGATCCGCGACGTCAACAAACTTTTCCGCGACCTTCTCCTTCTTCTTCTACGGCGCCTCTTCTTCCGCGGCGGACCTACGATCAACGGTTAAAGGTGAGAATCGAATATTCTAATTCTCCCCTTTTTATAATTCAATATCAACGGATTTAAATTAATTAATTCCGTTTGATCTTGATCCAGAGATCGTCGGCGCGACATTTTTCCCGCGGTGCGACGAACGTCTCCTCCGCAACGACGCGACGATCCCCTCCTTCCGCGACGAGCGATTCCGCGACGACCTCACGTCCGACAGCGACTTCGAGGTGAGGTTTGTTGGAGTATTTTTATTTCCCGTGTTTATTCTTTTAAAATAAAGAACCTGATCTCCGAACAATTTTAATTTAATTAAAATTGTTGTTGATTTTTTTTTTCTTTTCCTCCCGTTGAGTTTATGACTAACGCGGAGGGTGCGGGTCTAACGAACAAGACCCGACAACCCTCCGCCAATCTTTTGTTGTGCGGATTTGGCGGACGACGACGAACCGTGCGGCAAAGGCGATCCGTTGATCCCGCAGTGAAGATTGGCCCCCGGGAGGAGCAACGGCGCAGACGAGAGGCAAAACGGGCCACCGGAGTAACTCCGGCGGCCGGAGGCGGCGGCGCCCGGCGCGCCGCCGTGGAGGAGATCCGCCGCGGCGGCGGCGGCCGGTTCCGCGGCCGCGCGGAACCGGGGAGGGACGCGGCGGCCCGGCCGCGTCCGTGTGACAGGCGGCCCCCCGCGGGGCCGCGTTCCACCTAAGCCGCGGGTCAAACCCGCGGCTCCCCTTCGGCCGCTCGGTCCGGTCGGCTGGGCCGCGCCCAGGCCGGACCGGACCCGGCCTAGCCGGGTCAGGCCGGGTCGGGCCGACCCGGTTCGGGTCGACCCGGTTTGGCCGACCCAGGGGTGGTTCGGGCCGGGTCGCCCCGGGCCCAGAACCCCCGTTTTCGGGCCCTCTTCGGTCTTTTGCTCATATCTTGGGCCTGGGACCTCCGATTGACGAACCGTCAGCGGCTACGCGATCCTTGGATCGACACGGTCGTTTCAGTATATTACACTCAAGGTTTCGGAAGACTTTGGGTTCGGCCGGGTTGGTTCGTACACGAAACCAACCGGGCCCTCGGAGCGGAAACACTCATAACTTGAGCCACGGACGTCCGATCGACGTACCGTCAGCTGTGGTAGTTTCCTTTAAGTGAGACGGAACTTTTGGCATACTCCGCCCGAGGATCGGACACAGACGGAGTACGGTCGGGTTGGTTTTGCCCTAAAAACCAACCGGGCCCCTGGGACGAAAATGCCAATAACTCTCAGACTGGGCGTCCGATTGACACGCCGTCTGTTGCGTTGAGATCCTGTTGTCGATACGGAACTTTTGGATACATCAACTTTGGACTACGTGTCAGTTGATGTATCAGCCTCTCGGCTCGTGGAGCGGACCCTCCTAAACGAGCTCGCTGTGTGCGGGAACCCTAGCGCTGGCTGTGACTTCGACGACAGAGCAGAGATCCTCCGTGGACTGCGACGACGGCAGAGCAGAGATCCTCAGTGGACTACGAAGACGGCAGAGCAGAGATCCTTCGTGGACTGCGGCGACGACTGTGCAGAGATCCTCAGTGGACTGCGTCGACTACTGCACTCAGCGATCCTACGTGGATCAGTGCTACAGGTTCTGTGTGAGCCCGATCCTATGTGGGTCCTTACTACCGGTTCTGTGTGAGCCACTGCCTACAGGTTCTGTGTGAGCCCGATCCTATGTGGGTCTTTTGCGGGGGTTAGTACCTATCGATCCTTCATGGGTCCGACGACTTAGATGGATCAGTGATCATCTTTGAAGTCATCTGAAAAAGTATACCTGGTTGAGCTGAATCTTATGTTACTCTCCTTTGTGGTTTGTGTTGAACTATCCTTTGTGGATTTACTGTTTACTCTCCCTAGTGGATTTGAGTCTTGCTTTCCTATGTGGATTGGGTTGTTCTTGAGCTCGCGAGCAGAGCTAGAATTGGGGACTTAAGTATATGTATGGGCATATATCTAAGTCGAATCAGATGTTATTTCGTGATTGCACCTTTCTTTTGTGCTATATCCTTTGTGGATTTCGGGAGACCTTCGGGGGTCTCGGGGTCCTTACTGAGTAGCTTATACTCACCCCTACACGGGCTATGCCCGCACCTTGTTGTGTTGGATGCAGACGACGGACAGCGCTGATCTCGGTTGGGGCGTGGAGCAGGACGATACCTGGAGGTGGACCACTGGGCGGGACGTGCTCGGAGCGGACGTGGGACCCGAGGAGCCTGGAGGCTATCTGTACCCACCCTTCAGGTGGGATTGCCAGTGGACGACACGAGGCCGCCGTCTTTTCTTCAGTTGCTGTTCTTTACTTTTTCAGTTGTACTTTCAGTTGGGCTTGTATTCCGGCCCCCTTTACTTTTCTGCACTTGTAGTTACTTTCCGCTTGCTGACTCTCTGGTGGTTGTTACTTTTAAAGGCAATGCCTTCCCTGTTTACCGGGATTTTACGCCTTGGTGCTAGTCGCCAGCCCCTGGCCTATGGAAGGCGGGCTTGGGGTAGTCACGGCACGGGCCCCGAGGTCGGGTCGTGACACCTAAGCTCATATAGAATCAAAATAAGAGCGTATATCAAACTGTTATACAACTGCTCAAAATAACTCTAGTATTTATAATCTCACTAAAACTTCACCCCTTTCCAATTAATATCCCTAAAGGTATAATATATCCTAGATAATTCCCAAATAAAATTCCCATAATACTCAGAAAAGACCATAAATCTAAGGTTCTTGAACAAATTCTTTGTATTCTCTCAATACATTACTACTTAAACCTTCTCTAGATCCACTGAAACTCCTACGTCAGAAATAACATGACCCAAAAACTTCACTTTCTGAATCCAAAACTAAAACTTGGGTAAATCTTCCATATATATGTTAATCTCTCAAAAAACCCAAAGAAACATCTAAATGGACCACATGATCCTCCTCCATCTTTGAATACATCAATATGTTTTCTACAAACATGACTTTGAAGTATTCAAAAAATAAATGAAATATTCAGTTCATTAGCACCATGAAAATAGTCAGAGAATTTATAAGACCAAATAGAATAAACAAATACTTGAAATTTCTATACCAAATTCAAAATTTGGTATTTGAAACATCCTTTTCTTGGAACCTCAACTAGTGTTACCTCAATTTTAGGTTGATTTTCAAAAACCTATGGGCCCCTATGAGCTGGTCAAACAGGTCATTAATTCTGGGAAATAGGTATTTATTATTTATTGTACCCTAGTTAAGCTTATAATAGTATATAAAAATTAAAAGGACAACATATTCCTTCTTTTCAAATATCACTGGTGATTTTCACACCTTGGTTTTTAATGTTTGTCTTTATTCTAGTTCAGGTCAGGTCCTCAACCAATTTTCTCGAGAAAAGGGTGTGAAAAATTTGAGTTTCTAGAGTATTATTTACTCTTATCCTTGGTTAATATTTCCCATTTGGGTTTCTTTTGATTTTTTGGAGAAAATTGTATGTTTTTGGGTTTTCCAGACTGAGCACATAGTTTGCGCACGATTAGTAGTAACCGAGCGCCAGCCTAGAAAATCGTATGGTAGGAGATAATAGCTTCTACACGGCCTCTGCACGGTTGTGCGATTCAGACAAAATAACTATACAATACTCTCTTCTTAGATAGAATTTCTCCCACATTTATTACACGGTTTCCAAAATCGTGCAGACTAACCATGCGCGACGTCCAGGTCATTAAAAATTAGAGGTGTATTTATCTCTCCTCTCATTTTTAACCCCAAAATCCCCTTATTTTCTTCCCTACTCAACCTTCTACACCCTATGATATCCCTTACTCTTCCATGTATCCTCTGGATCTTCCATTCTATGGTGAATTTGGCCTGAATTCTTCAAGACACCTTAAGGTAAACCCTCTTCCTTTTGCTTTCCTCTCTTAGTCTTGGGGGTTCTTCACTTTTTTGGGGGTTTCTCTTCTTCAGTGGGTTAGGTATCTCCTTTAGGGTTTTAAACTTTTGTTTTTGGGTTCTATATCATTGGACATGTCTTCTTCTTTCTTCTTCGTGGTGCGAATGAGGTGCGTATGTGATTTCAAATATTTTTCTAGAATGTTCTTCATGTGAGGTAGGTGGTTCTGTGCTATAACATCTTGAGATGAATTTAATGTGTTTGTTTGAGTTTATTAATGTGTTATTTGGTTTGATTATGTGGCGATAATATTGTTTTTGAGGTGTTTGGTGTACTTATAACCCAAATATAAAATTTTAATTAAAAAAATGTCCATGTTTTTGTGTGTGCTTTGATGTAATGTTTCGAAAAATGGTTTTATGGGTTGTTTGGATGGGCGAGAAATGTATTTACAAGATAACTTGAGGTGTGTGTATGTTTAAATTGTATTTTTAAATGGAAAATGGATCATTTTTATAATGTTATCTTTTTTATTCATTTTGGATATAAATTACAGAATGTTTAAAGGTGAAAATATTGTTTTAAAAATAGTCTTAAAGTATAAGTGATTTATGAAGGGGTTTGGACCATTGTATTGGTTGGTCTTTAATGGATGTTTTCTTATATTATAAAGAGGTAATTTGGGTATTTTTTAAATGTTGTAAAAGGTATTTGGAAGGGTATTTTTCTTGGAATGCGTAAAATGGAAAATGAGTTTTTTTATGATGAAGAGTTACTTCCTTGAAACATTTAGATTTTATTTTGAAAGTGGTTGTAAGTGTGACATGTGAAAATTAACCAGATCATAAGGGAATCCCATGTATCTAGGTGGTATGACTGGAACTAGTTCACTTGAGATTCATAAGTGGCCTGTCTTAGTTTCACTTAGCAAGACTGACACTTACAACACTAACTAAACTACTGTGATGAATGATCACTACTAGAACATTAAATGATTCTCCTCTATAGTGGCTCATGCACGAGGATAATGATGGTTGTGGTTGATATACCACCTCTCACCGAGGTATGAGGTTTTAGGGTCCCACTTGAGCTATATTAACCCTATAAGATTTACCCATGGTTATCTATTATATATGATGTGGTGCCATCATTCGACATAGAGAGGATAACTTAAGTGTGTGTGCTATTTATAAATAAAATCCATTTTTCATTGAAGTTAGTGTTTGTGATATGGTTTTACTTCAAAATGTTACTTTTTAAATATTTACCTAATAAATGTGTTTTTTAAAAGTGTTCTAAAATCAAGGGATTAAATGAACATGTTAGATTATCCTTTGATGTTGTGGAATGTAATATTTTAATCTAGGTGACATTCTACTGGGCTTTGGCTCACATCCTACATACACCCTTGGGTGTATGTAGATATTGTTGTTTGTTTATTCTAGGTAAAGCATAGCTGTTCGGTGACCATGGTGCGGGTTTTTAGTGGTCTTCTCTTGTGGGTTTAATGGTGGCAGCTTAAGGAGGTGGCTCCTATGGTTTCATGAAGGTTTGGGTTGGAGTTCTTAGTTTTCCTTTTTTGTTTCTCCATTGGTATTTTCGGTTCAATTATTAAACTCTAAGTTTGGTTATGTTTTAAATGCATGTTTGGTTATCTATTTTCTATTTTAGAATATTAAAAGTTGTCTGTTGTTTATATGTATGAAATTGGGTGAAACTATTCCCAAAGTAGGTTGTTAATACCTAAGAACTATTTTCTAGCCCGTGGGGATTGGTAATGCCCCTAGGTCATGCCACATACCTGGTTGGACGTCGGGTCAGATGAAAACCTGGATTGGTTCATGAAAAATGGTATTAGTGCAGGTCAGCTCTTGGTATAATCCAAAATCTATGAAGATCATGAAAATCACTTGCGCACTATTCTAAAGACTATTAGAAGAAATAAATTATATTGGAAATTTAGAAAGTGTGAATTATGGCTTCAAGAGATTTATTTTCTTGTCTATATAGTCTCTAAGGATGGAATCTCTGTTGATCCTTCTAAGACAAGAGAAATCCATGAATGGCCAACACTGAATAGTATAACTGAGGTACAAAATTTTATTGGTTTAGCAGGTTATTATCAATGCTTCATCCAGAATTTTTCCAGATTAGAAAACCCATTAACCAAGATCACATATAAAGGGGTTAAATTTGTTTAGAGAAAAGAGTGTTAAGAATGTTTTGAATAATTGAAGAAAATATTAGTCAATGCTCATATATTGACTCTACCATTGTGGAATGATGAGTTTTTTATTTATAGTGATGTTTCAAAGAAAGGACTGAGTTGCGTCCTTATGGAGAATAATAGGTTTACTTCCTATGCATAATGATAACTAAATATTCATGAACAAAACTATCCCACTCATGATCTTGAGTTAGTAGCTATAATAGTTGCTCTAAAGATATAGAGACTCTATATATATGGTGAAAAATTTAAGATTTATACTGATCACAAGAGTTTGAAGTATATTTTCTGACACAAATAACTCAACATGAGGAAAAAGAGATGGCTCAAACTACTCAAGGATTATGATTTCACTATTCACTACCACACTGGTAAGGAAAATAAGGTGGAAGATGCTTTGAGTATAAAGGATCATGGAGTTATGAAAAATATGAGAGTTGAAAAGGATCTAATATACATGGATCTATTAAATATGGATATGGGAATAACCATGAAAGGTGAAACATCAATACTTTTTCAAATAGTTTCCAAACAATATTTACTAGAAAGGTTAAAAAGTTCTCAGACTAATGATGAGGATTTTCAAAAGAAAATTAAAATTTTGAATGATGGGAGATTGATTGACTTCATATATGAAGATGAGATTTTGAAATTTGGTAAGAAACTTTGTGTTCCTGATACACCTAATCTAAAAAGGGAATTTTTGGATGATTCTCATGGCTCCAATTTATCTATACACTCTGGTAGCACTAAGATGTATAGAGATTTGAAGGAACATTTTTTGTAGGACAACATGGCAAGGTAGATTGCTGATTATGTGTCAATATGTATGGTTTTTCAACAGGTGAAGGTTGGTAGACAACATCTTGGAGGAGTTATGCAACCTCTTCATATACTTGAGTGGAAATTGGATGAAATTATGATGGAATTTTTCATGGGGCTACCGAAGACTCCTAAAAGGAATGATGCAATATGGGTCATTATTAACTGTCTTACCAAGTCAACACATTTTCTTACTATAAGATAAGATTTACCAATTGAACGATTAATAATACTATATATTAATGAAGTTGTTTGACTTCATGGTGTACCCCTATCAATTTTTTCTAATAGTGATCCCCATTTTACATCAAGATTCTGGAAAAGTCTTCAGAAACCCATGGATACTGAACTTTGTTTGAGCACTGCCTACCACCCTTAAACTGATGGAAAATCAGAACAGACTATGCAAAACTAAGAAGAAATGTTGAGATCTTTCTCACTAGATTTTCAAGGAATGTGGGATCATTAATTACCTATGGTAGAATTTTCTTATAACAATAGTTTCCATTCAAGTATTTAGATGGCTCCATATGAAGCATTTTATGGAAAGAGATGTCACACACCAACTTATTGGGATGATGTTGGTGAAATAAAACATGTAGGCCCAAATCTTGTTGAGGAAATAATGGAAAATTTGAATATTATCCAAACCCACATCAAATCATCTCAAAGTAGGCAAAAGAGATATACCGATAATATAAGGAAGGATTTGGAATTTCAAGTAGGTGATCATGTTTTCTTAAAGGTATCTCTATGGAAGGGTGTTATACGTTTTGGTAAGAAGGGTAAATTAAGTCCCAGGTACATTGGGCCTTTCAAAATTCTAAAATGAAATGGAGTTATAGCTTACTGTTTAGAAATTCCGCCAAGTCTTTCCAAAGTTCACAATGTGTTCCACGTATCACTGTTGAGAAAATACAAGCCTGACCCAATGCATGTACTCACCTATGAAGAAATAGGACTGAAACCCAATATATCTTATTATGAAGAGCCTATTAATATTCTTGTTACCAGATAACAAATGTTGAGAAACCGGACGACTCGTTTGGAAAAACTTCTTTGGAGAAACCATAAAATGGAAGAGGCAACGTGGGAACCTGAGGAACTTTTGATGAAGAACCACCCAAATATTTTTATACAATAATATTATAGAAAATTTGAGGAAAAAATAATTTTAAGGAGGGGAGAATGTAACACCCCAAGCTTCTACAATACGATTCTATTTGAATAATACAATAGATTTCATTATATGCCACTTCAAGTTCTAGCACACTATGACCAATCTAACCAGCCATTTAAAAAGAAGTTATGAATAATAATACCCACTTTTTTAAATTTTATAAATTTTATTTTAAAAAATGGACTTAATTTTTGGATTCGAAATATCAAAATTAGATTAAGGTGAATTTTTTGTATTTTTCTGAAAACCTTCAATTTTTGATGAATAGTGAAAAACACTACATTATTGTTTAAAACCAAATAATAATTATTTTTTATTTAAATTTATTTTGAAGTAAAAATAGTTACATAATACCTATATTAGTTCAATGTAATTCATTGGGGTTATTTTATAATAATATTAGATATATAAAATTTTGTTAAACTATTTAACACCTTTTACCCACCTTCTAGGCACATTTACAAATTTGCATAAAACACAATTTTACCACTTCTATGAATTGAATTTCAAAAATCCAAGAGAAACAGTTCACATAAGTAAGTAAAATGTGGTTCAACATGATGAAAATATTTTTTTTGTGAATAGTAGCTTTTGAATTTTATTTACCATAGTTAAAAATAAAAATGGAAATTAAAGGTAAAAATGATATTATAATTATCCTAACACATTTACTAATTCTATTGGATAAGTGTTTTTCAACAAAACTGAACTTAGGAATAAAATATGATCCTCTTAGATCCACTTGGATTAGATTAGGATATTTATTATTATTTTATTTAAAGAAGAGTTAAAAGTGTTAAATTCAAATTTTAATAACTTAACCATTTTTAATATAGGGTTATACATAAGATAAATTTGACTATAAATATTCATTATAAATATAAAAATATTTACTACATCCTAGAAATTTATTTATAATTTTTAGATATTAAATAATTAAATTTATTTATGACACAATGATGATGTAGTAATTACCTTATTAATGAAATATTAAAATAATTGATATTATAAATATCCAAATAAATATAAATTGAGATTTTTGATGAATTACACTAATTTTATAGATTAATATGACATGTTAGGATTTATTTAATATATTTTTTCGAAGTAATCATGTTTTTTTGACTTTCAAAAAAATCAAATACTAAATAGTTTCAAAATTGACAAAAATGAGTTTTTAAAACAAATACTATATTATTAAATGATATAATATTCCTAAAAATCTAAGGTTCAGAAAATAATATTTATATAATTATATATATGTTATTAATGAACAACTTTGGGTTCTCTTGTAATTTTATAGTATGTTTATTAACCATGTAATATAAAAATACAAGAAGACATTGTAAAAGTTAAACTATTTAACTAAGAGTTAAATCTAAAAATAAGGTTAATGTGGTGACCTAAACATGTCTAAAACCTATTGGTTGAGAGTATTTCAACATATACCCACATTATATCCGAAATAAACCCTTTTTTCACCATTATAAACTGAAAATGATTTTATAATAATATAATATTTCATGATTTTCCTAAAGTGACCCTCACCTCTCTTATAAAAGGGTACTTCCCCTTCTCTCAAATCACACCTACATATCCATTTGAATCATCAAAAACCTGATCAAATATCTTCCAAAATACCTTCAATTAAAACTATAGGCCTTACTTTGATCATAAATCCAACCTAAGGAGCCCTTTGGATCAAATAAAAAAGAAGCACCCGTAGAAGAGGTAATAATTTCATCACATCTTTCAAAGTTATTTTCTTCTTCCAGTTATTGTTTATTTGTTTTTTCCATAACAAAATAATAAATCTAGTACCTTATACATACTTTGATGTTATTATAAATATGATACAACCATATTCATTATTCTATCCATCCAATGAATGAAAAAGGAACCATACGTGCATACGTACGACTTACTGTCTCCACGTTGTGGTGTAGTTTTTTATTCAACACTTCATTATTTGGATGAATATAATAATGAGTATAATTGATATAAATAATAAATATAACATTTAATAATTCTTTATATGTAATATAACATCCGATTACATATGATTTCACCATCAATATAATTATATTGTCACTCGTGCATACGTACGAATTACCGTCTCCACAAACACGATGAGATTCCTTCACCATCGTTACCATTCAAGAATAATTTTCATTTTATTATTTAAAATAATGTTTAAGAACTTAATATAATTATATATATGAATCAAATACATCCTATCTATAAACAACATGACTTATGTAACAAAACATATAAAGGAAAACAGATCAGTTAACACTCGAAACAATGATACGACTGCAATATTATTAAGAAATCAATATTAAAATATTATATATGATATCATATTTATATATGTGGTTCTTGTATAATTTAATAAAAATTATTTAACTATTATACAGGAGGTTAACATAACCTCGACTAAAGAAAAGTACATGGTAAGTGTTAATTTTACAATCTCTTTATTATCTGAGGTTGTTTTTACGAAAGTATCTACTAGGACTTATTTATCATCCACATTTGTGTTTCTTAAAAATGTATTTCAAAATTTTTTAAATATTTCTTGGAACAATGGTTAAAGTCATTTACACCATTTTTTTACTTTTTTAAATTTTTTTTAAAGTAATCTTTCTGAAGTTTTCCAAACAAGGTACTTTATGACCTTTTCAAAAAATTAAGGTAAGAATATTTGTGTAACTTATACGGAGGGAGAGACTATTTTATACTGTTATAACACCATAGAATCTTACCTTACAAGATTATAAGGATATTTTCAAAATAAATGTTTTATTTTATAATTATTTTACTTTTAAATGATTCCAAAATAGAAAGATATATTTCTCTCAAATAGTTTTGATTTCATTTATGTTAACATACTTTGATGGATTTTACACTTATTTTAAGTTGATTTATTATGATAAAATCTTCCATATTTTAATGAAGGTTTTGTGATATGTTTGACTGTGGATGTGTTATTTTTATACCATTCATGGTTTATGGTTAAAGTATTAACATTATTTATGCCAGTTTTAATATGAATGTTTATGCTATGTTTTAACCTTTTAATGTGAGGAATGCATTGGACTTAGTTAGTGATGGGTGGAGCCTGCTATTGATCCTCGATGAATCAGTATGTATCATGAGACAAAATAGTTTTTTTTCACAATTCCTTGACAAAATCTTATTTATAGTCTTGTAATGAGGCCTTGACTACGTGGTTATGATGTCTGATTTTATGCATTCCATCATTATGAAATTTACTATTGATATTACATGTGATTATTCGACTAGTAGAATATCCATGTGAATAAGTAAATGAAATTATTTGATTTATATTTTCCATATTATGCTGATGTTTATGTTTAAAAGGCTTGTGTTTTAGTCTTATACATTGCCTTAAATGTTTATGTTTTATTATGATAGTTTCCACTATATATTTATTCTTACTGAGCATATGAGCTCACCCATTTATTATGTTTTATTTTTCCCATGATGTGAAGAATTATATTATGATTAACCTATAGGAATAGGCTAAAGGATATGAGTGTGTTCAAAGGGGACACACTTTTTTTGTTTTTCTACTTCATATTGTAATGTAAAACTTATGTATGTATCTAGTAATTCCAAGGATACTAAACTAATCAGTCATTTGAGACTTGATCTCTTGTGATTATGCCAATGTTATGTAATAATGCACCGAATCTGGGTAACTAGGGTTGGGGCATTACATTTGGTATTAGAGAAAGCTTAGTACAAACCTTGGAAACTGGATTTAGAAAAACTCTAATTAGAGAACATTACCCTAAGATAGACTTTGAGGATTAATATAAAATAAATTCCTAGAAATTTGGTAATATAGATATTTTGTGAATTTTACAAGAAATACATCCCTGTTTGGATACGAGCAGGTAGAGTCAGCTCTAGCACAGATGTATCTAGGGGTAAAACCCAAAACCACCTCTTTGAGCTAGACTCGAACAGGAACTGGTGCACGAAAATGGGCCTTGCAACACTCTCAGTTACAAAACTCACAGGGGATATGCTTAGGATAATTCACATTTTTTATAAGACATTATAAAGTATTTATGAATAAATACTTTCTCAAAGAAAACATTTTTTTATGATTATGAATTATATGCATAAATTGTTCAATCTATGTTAGGTATTTTACTAGTGTGAAATTATGTATTGCGATTTATAAACTAATCTAGTGTATGAAATTTTTTAGAAATGGAACCTAGTGGAAGTAATGGAAAATATATAAATGCACATAATCTATATAGGGATTTCCATCCTACTCAAGATAATTATAGTGGAGTTGGTGATGAAACTGGTGATGAACATAATATAACCATACTGGGACAACTCACTAAGGTTATGAATAATAAACTTACTCGTATGGAGCACCCTGATCCATAATGTGGAGGATTAATGTTTAAACACTTCATGAGGAAACAACCACCAACATTCCATGGGACTACAAATCCATTTGTAGATGATAAATGGATAAGTTTTTTGGAGAAAATATTTCATTATTTGAGGCATAGCGAAAGGGAAAAAATTTTCATTCAAGTTTATCACCTTACAGGAGATGCAGATCAATGGTGGTCATTAATTCAAAACACAAAGGAGGATGAAGAAGCATAAAATATGGAATACAGTGAGTTTAATGATCTTTTATTAGAAAAATAATTTCCTTGAGAACATTGAGTGGATATGGAAAGTCAATTTCTGAGTTGAAGGCAAAAAGAGGATGAGAATGTCACAAAGAACGAGGAAAACATTACAAGGTAAGCAAGGCATGTTGCAGATTATATACGTAACCCAAGGAGTAAGATTGATCAATTATTTGATGGGTTAAAACCATTTCTCCATCGAGAATTAGTCTCACAATACTTCTTGCCGTATGAAGATATTTTCTCTTGTGCTATCAAGACAGAAAAAGAATTCTCCAAGTCTTACGACTTTAAATCAAAGAAAGAGAAAAAGAGATCTACTAAACATTCTAGAAATGGGAATATGGTGAAGAAGGGAAAAAATTAATTTCCATTATATAGTGAATTTGGGAAGTAACAACCTAGTACTTTTCTAAAGGGAATGAGAGTTTATTACAAGTGTGGTGAAAAATTACACCAAGCACGTGATTTCAAGGGAAAGAAAGTGGATGTCAAATTTGAATGCTAAAATTGTAATGAAATGGGGAATTTTTAAAATGAATGTCATAAGAGTCAAGGAAAACTACCTCAAAAAAGGACAAGGGAGAAAGGCCAAGCTTATGAGATCACTACTACTGAGGTTGAAGCCAAGAATGATATAGTGGTAGGTACTTTAATCATTTCCTAAAAATTAATTAATGCTTTATTTGATTATGAATCATTGCATTCTTTAATATCTTCCCAGTTTTCCAAGAAAATTATATATTTCCAATTTTATTTAACAAGGGAGTTGTCAGTCAAAACTCCTAAGGGAAGTATCATTGCAACAAAGTTTTGTTAATCAGTTACCATTATGGCATATAAACATTCTTTATCTACTGATATTATTGTCATAACCATGTTTGAATTTGATATAATCCTTAGTATTAATTGGATTTATAACCATGATGTGAAAATTTATTGTAATAATATGGAGGTTACAAATTCTGACGATGATAAGGAATCCCTTATATTTAGAGTAGAAAAATCACCATCTTCTTCTCATATAGATACAACACTAGTATCTCTACTAAATTCAATTATTGGGGAGGAATATAATGAAATAAATATGGGTGAGGTAAGAAATGTTCAAATAGAGGATGTACCTATTGTGGAAGAATATGTTGATGTGTTTCCATAGGATTTACCTGGACGTCCTCTAGAAAGATAAGTTGAATTTTCCATTGAATTAATTCATGGTTAAAAGCCCATATGGAAGACCACTTATAGAATGGACAGATGGAATTAATAGAACTAATGAAAAAACTATAATAATTGAGTAATAAAGATTTATTCACCATAATTTTCTCCCTGGGGTGCCCCTGTTTTTTTTGTTAAGAATAAATATGGATCTATGAGGTTGTGTATTGATTATAGGGAGATCAATATTATAACAATAATGAAAAAGTATACCCCACCTCGTATTTATGATTTATTTGATAAACTTCATAGAGATAAATATTTTTCAAACATTGAACTTAGATCTATATATCATCATTTGTGAATGAAGAAGGAAGACATTCCAAAGACAGTAATTCGTACCAGTTATGGGCATTACGATTTTACAGTAATGATTTTTGGACTGACTAATTCACCCTTTGTTTTCATGGATCTAATGAGTAGAGTTTTCAAGGAATATCTTAAAGAATTTTTAGTGGTATTTATTGATTATATCTTGGTATAATCCAAAATCTATGAAGATCATGAAAATCACTTGCGCACTATTCTAAAGACTCTTAGAAGAAATGAATTATATTTGAAGTTTAGCAAGTGTGAGTTCTGGATTCAGGAGATTTCTTTTCTTGGACACATTATATCTATGGATGGAATCTCTGTTGATCCTTCTGAGATAAGAGAAATCCAATAATTTCCAACACTGACAATTATAATTGAGGTACGCAATTTTATTGGTTTAGCAGGTTATTATCGGTGCTTAGTCCAAAATTTTACCCGATTGGCTAACCCATTAACTAAGATCACATGTGAAGGGGTTAAATTTGTTTGGACAAAAGAGTGTGAAGAATTTTTTTAAGAATTGAAGAAAATATTATTCAATGCTTCTATATTGACTCTACCATCAAGGAATGATGTGTTTGTTATTTATAGTGATGCTTCAAAGAAAGGAATAGGTTGTGTCCTTATGAAGAATGATAGGTTTATTTCCTATGTGTCAAGAAAACTAAAAATTAATGAACAAAACTATTCCACTCATGATCTTGAGTTAGCAAATGTAATCTTTTCTATGAAGATATTGAGACACTATCTCTATGGTGAAAAATGTGAAATTTATAATAATCACAAGAGTTTGAATTATATTTTCTGAATAAAAGAACTCAAAATGAGGCAAATGATATGGATCGAACTACTCAAGGATTGTGATTGCACTATACACTACCACCCGTGGAAGGAAAATAAGGTGGACATTTCTTTGAGTAGAAAGGATCATGGATTTCTAAACAAGATGAGAGTTGAAAAGGATCCTATATAGTAGATCTAGTAAAGATGGATATGATAATAACCATGAAAGGTGAAGCATTAAAACTTTTTCAAATGGTTTCCAAACCATCTTTACTAGAAATGATAAAAAGTTCTCAGACTGATGATGAGGAGTTTCAAAAGAATATTAAAGCTGCGAACGTTGGGAGATTGATCTACATCGAATATGAAGAGGAATTTTTGAAATTTGGGAAGAGACTTTGTGTTCTCGATATACCTGATCTAAAAAGTGAATTTTTGGATGATTCTCATAGCTCCAATTTCTCTATACACCCTGGTAGCAATAAGATGTATAGAGATTTGAAGGAACATTTTTTGTTGGAAAACTTAAAGAGGGATATTTCTGATTATGTGTCAATATGTATGGTTTGTCAAAAAGTGAAGGTTGGAAGACAACATCTTTGAGAATTAATGAAAACTATTCCCATACCTAAGTGGAAATGGGATGATATTACTATGGAATTTGTCAAGGGGATACTAAAGAATCCTAGAAGGAATGATGCAATATGGGTCATTGTTGATCATATTACCAAGTCAACACATTTTCTTTCTATGAGAGAATATTTTTTACTTGAACAATTAGAAATACTATATATTAATGAAGTTATAAGACTTCATAGTGTACCCATATCGATTGTTTCTGATTATGATCCCCATTTTACATCAAGATTATGGAAAAGTCTTCAGAAATCTTGAGATACTTAACATTGTTTGAGCACTGACTATCACCCTCAAACTGATGGACAATCAGAATGGACTATTAAAACCTGAGAAGACATGTTGGGATCTTGTTCACTTTACTTTCAAGGCATATGTGATCATTATTTACCTCTGGTTACATTTTCCAATAACAATATATTCCATTCAAGTATTTAGATGACACCATATGAAGAATTATATGGAAAGGATGTCACACACCAACTTGTTGGGATGATGTTGGTGAAAGAAAACTCATCGGCCAAGAACTTGTTGAGGATATAATGGAAATGATGAATATTATCCAAACCCACATCAAAGCAACTCAAAGTAAGAAAAAGAGCTATACTGATAATCGAAGGAAGGTTTGGAATTTCAAGTAGGTGATCATGTTTTCTTGAAGGTATATCCATGGAAGGGTGTTATACGTTTCGGTAAGAAGGGTAAATTAAGTCCTAGGTACATCCGACCTTTTGAAATTCTAGAACGAATTGGAGTTGTAGCTTATTGTTTGGTAGTGCCGCCAAGTCTCTCCAAAGTTCATGATGTGTTCTATGTATCACTGTTTAGAAAATACATGACTGACCCAATGCATGTACTCACCTATGAATAAATAGAAATGGAACCTGATATGTCTTATTGTGAAGAACCTATCAAGATTCTTTATACTAGAGAACAAGTGTTGAGAAACTAGATGACTCGTTTGGTAAGATTTATTAGGAGAAACCATAAAATGGAAGAGGCAATGTGGGAACTTAAGGAACTTATGATGAAGAACTACCTGAATATTTTTATGAAGTAATATTCTAGAAATTTCAGGGACAAAATTATTTTAAATAGGGGAGAATGTAACTCCCCAATATTTCACGATACATTTTTATTTGAATAATACAATAGCTTGCACTATACGTAACTTCGAGTTCTAGCACACCACGACCAATCACACTAGCCGTTTAAAAAGTACTTATGAATAGTAATACACATTTTTTGAAATTTTATAAATTTTATTTTTTAAAATGGACTTCATTTTTGGATTTGGAATATCAAAATTATCTTTGGGTGAAATTTTGGTATTTTTCTGAAAACTTTCAATTTTTGATGAATAGAAAAACACTACGTTATTGTTTAAAACTGACTTATTATTTAAATAATTTTTTTATTTAAATTTATTTTAATGTCAAAATATATACATAATACCTATATTAGTTTAATTTAATTCATTGGAGCCATTTTATAATAATATTAGATATATAAATTTTTATTGAACTATTTAACGCCTTTTACCAATCTTCTAGGCACATTTTCAAATTTAAATAAAACATAATTTCACCACTTCTATGATTTTAATTTAAATAATAAAAGTGACACAGTTGACATCAATAAGTAAAATTTTGTTCAATAAGATGAAAATATTTTTTTATGAATAGTAACTTTTGAATTTTATTTACTACTGTTAAATGTAAATATGGTAATTAAAGGTAAATATTATATTATAATTACTATAACACATGTTATAATTATATTGGATAAGGTTTTTGGACCAAAATAAACCTTAGTAATAAAATATGATCCTCTTTGATCCACTTGGATTAGATTAGGACATTTATTATTATTTTATTTAAAGAAGAGTTAAAAGTGTTAAATCCAAATTTTAATAATTAAACCATTTTTAATATTGGGTTACAAATAAGATAAATTAGACTATAAATATTAATTAGAAATATAATAATATATACTACATCATCGTATTTTATTTATAATTTTGAGACATTAAATAATAAAATTTATTTATGACACAATGATGATGTAATAATTACCTTATTAATGAAAGATTAAAATAATTGATATTATAAATATCCAAATAAATGTAAATTGGAACTTTTAATGAATTAAACTAATATTATAGGTTAATATTACATTTTAGTATTGTTTTAATGTATTTTATTCTAATTAATCATGTTTTTTTGACTTTGAAAAAAACATAATACTAAATAGTGTTAAAATTGACATAAATGAGTTTTTAAGAAAACACTATATTATTAAATGATATAATATTACTAAAAATATAAGGGTTATCAAAAAGACTTATATAATGATAGATATGTCATTAATTAACTAATTTTGGTTTTCTTGTAATTTTATAGCAAGTTTATTAACCACTTAATATAAAAATACAAGAAGACATTGTAAAAGTTAAACTATTTAACCAAGGGTTAAATCTAGAGGATAAGTTTAATATGGTGACCTAAACTTTTATTAAACCTATTGGTTGAGGGTATTTATACCTATTCCTACCTTATACTCTAAATAAATTATTTTTTTAGCCATTATAAACCGAAAATGATTGTATAATAAAATAATATTTGAAGCTTTTCCTAAAGTGACCCTCACCTCTCTTATAAAAGGTCCCTTCCCATTCTCTCAAATAACACCTCCAAATCCATTTTTCTCAGTCAAGACCTGATAAAATATATTCCCAAATACTATTAATTCAAACTAGAGGCCTTAATTTGATCAGAAATCCAACCTAATTATCCCTTTTGATCAAATCAAAAGGAAGAACCCGAAGAAGAGGTAATAATTTCATCACCTCTTTAAAAGCTTTTCTTATTCCATTTCCTATTTATTTGTTTTTTCCATAACAAAATAACAAATATAGTAACTTATACATAATATGATGTTATTATAAATATGGTATAACCATATTCATTATTCTATCCATCTTATGAATGACAGAGTCACCATACGTGCGTATGTACGACTTACCTTCTCCACGTCGTGGTGTAGTTTGTTATTCCACACTTCATTATTTGGATGGGTATAATAATGAGTATAATTGAATAAAGTAATAAATATAACTTGTTAATGATTATTTATATGTAATATACCGTCCAATTATATATTATTTCACCATTAATAGACTGATATTGTCGCTCTTGCGTACGTATGGATTACCGTCTCCACGAACGCGATGAGATTCATTCCCCATCGTAACCATTCAAGAATAATTTTCATTTTATGATTTAAAATAATGTTTAAGAACTTAATATCATTTTGGATATGAATCAAATACATCTTACCCCCAAAAAATATGACTTACGTAACAAAACATATAAAGGAAAACGAATCAGTTAACACCCAAAACAATGATACTACTCCAATATTATTAACAAGGAAATATTAAAAGATAATATATGATATCATATTTATGTATGTGGTTCTTGTATAATTTAATAAAAATGATTTAAATATTACATATGAGGTTAAAATACCCTCTAATAAGGAAAATTACAAGGTAAGTGTTACTTTTACAATCTCTTTATTATCTGAGGTTATTTTTACGAAAGAATATACTGAGACTTCTTTATCATCCACATCTGTGTTTCTTAAAAATGTATTTCAAAACATTTTTAGTATTTCCTATAATATGGTTTAAAGTAATTTATATGATTTTTTGAATTCTTATAATTTTTTTAAAGGAATCTTTCCATAATTTTCCAAACAAGGTACTTTTTGACCTTTTTGACAAATTAAGGTAAGAATGTTTTTTAATTATACGGCAGGAACATCTATTTTATTCCATTATAACAACTTCAAAGTTTCCATTACAAGCTTATAATAATATCTTCAAAATAATTTTTTTCTTTTATAATTATGTTACTTTTAAATGATTTCAAAATAGAAAGATATATTTATCTCAAATAGTTTTGATTTCATCTATGTCAACATCTTTTAATGGATTTTACACTTGTTTGAAGTTGATTTATTATGATACAATCTTCTATATGGTATTGAAGGTTTTGTGATATGTTTGACTGTGGATGTGTTATTTTTATACCATTCATGGTTTATGGTTATAGTATTAACATTTCATATGATATTTTTAATACAAATATTTATGTTATGTTTCAACCTTTTTATATTAGGAATCCATTGGACTTTGTAATTGACGAGTGGTGCCTGCTATAGCTCCTCGATGCATTGGTAGGTCTCATTAGATAATCTAGTGTCTTCGAACAAGGTCTTGACAAAATTTTATTTGTAGACTTGGCACGAGGCCTTGACTATGTGGTTATGATGTCTGAAATTATGCATTCCAATATTATGAAGTCAGCTATTGATATTACATGTGATTATTTGACTAGTAGAATATCCATGTAAATAAGTAAATGGAATTATTTGATTTATATTTTCCATATTATGCTGAAGTTTAAGTTTAAAAGTCTTGTGTTTTTGTTTTATACATTTCCTTAAATGTTTATGTTTTCTTATGATATTTTCCACTATATTGTTATCCTTTCTGAGCATTTGAGCTCACCCCTTTCTTATGTTTTATTTTTCCTAGGATGTGAATAAGTATATTATGATTAACCTGCATGAATAGGATAAGGGATATGAGTGTGTACAAAGGTGACACAATTTTTTTGTTTTTTAGTTTCATAATGTAATGTAAAACTTATATATGTATTTAGTACTTCTAAGGATAATAAACTAATTGGTATTTTGAGACTTGATCTCTTGTGATTTTGCTAATATTATTTAATAATACACCGACTCTGGGTATCTAGGGTTAGGGCATTACACTATATACCCCCAAAAAGTCTCACGTCATGTAGTGGATGATGAGAAATTAATTCTAAGAATGGATAGAATGAATTATGAAGGGTGGTTCCAAATAATTAAGGACCAATAAACCAAAAAAAAACCTGGAGCTAAATGAAATTCCTAAAAAAATAGTATAAATCCTTAAATAATAGGATTAATCCTGAAACAACATCTTGAAACTTCAAGGAGGATCCAATAAATAATGAATAAAAATGATTTATATGTAAATAAGGACTAAAAATAAGTCTCCCCACTATTTATAATTGGTCAAGAATTTTGGAACAATAATAAAGTATTTTCTATAAAAAAGTAACATCACCAAGAAAAAAAAGCTAACTACTAAAATAGGCTCTAAATCTATAAGGGGGGAACTAAACCAGGAAACTTCTTGATGGAATAATAAACTTAATCACCAAATCCATGGAATCCCTAAAACCATGGAGAAAAATAAACAGAAGAATTCATCATCAAGAAACAATAGAGTTCCATTACCAGGGGCATGAAATTCATATAAGGAAAACTTATGTCTAAGATCAAAAAAATTATACCATGGTGATTTTAAATGTAAAACCAAACCCAAAGTCTCCCAATGTCAAACTGAAAACAAACCACATACCCACCCACCCATGAAAATACCCTAGGTTTACCCACATCCCAACTGACTAACCAAACCCAAAGCGATGGCCAATATCATAAATAAGAAACAATGATTACCATTGAGAAATGAGGCATGGCATTCCATAATCAAACACTAATCATCATAGTTCCAACAAGGGCAGTCAAGAAAATTATTGATTAAGAATTTATTTACATCAAAACTGATCAAAACCAACTATTCATAAATTCCATAATAGATCATCATATAATTAAAAACTACTATCAATAGAGAAAATAATAAACCATCTAAAGGATATAAAAAATTATGATCACTTCATCAATCTCAGGCATCTCTAATTTTTTTTGAGAAAGCATGCAAAATAAACAATCATCTAGAACTAGATCCCACACCGGAGTCTCTAAGAAAACAAACCCCACCAGTCTAACTATGAATCGAAGGTTCACAAACTAAATCAATTAACATATAAGGTCCCCAAAGAGAGCCACTATAAAAATCCTCCTTGGAAAATTTTATGACACACCACTAAGAGGAAAAAAAACTTGCTACTTCATTCAGAGTCTAGAAAGTGTTAAGATAATATGGAGGTAAAAACCATAAATATAAGAACTTAAACTTTAAAGTGTTCATTTCCGTGACTCTTACTCTAAACAAAGAGAGACATAAAATTAACCCAGTTATGTATCTTAAATTAAATCATTTACAAAAGAAATAAAAACGATTCCAAGAATTCTCTTTTAAAACCACATACCCCCTCTACAAAGATTCCCACAATAATGAAAAGGACCAATCATATAAAAACAAAAAAAGAACAATTTTTAAAACTGATTCACAAAACAAATTAATTAATTTTAAAAAATTATTATTTTTAAATGATTCCAAATCACACACCTTTAAAATAATCACCAATGGTCAAAACCCAAAAAACCCTAAAAATATATCTTTAGAAATCACAAAATTATTTTAAAAGATAATGAAAATTTTTAGGAACCCTTTTCATTTTCAGAAAACACCACACCCACATAAATATCTTAAAAAATTAAGATATCTTGATTATGAAATAAGTTACCCTTAAAATGTTTCTTATAAAATATATATCCATTTAAAAAAATATTCAACTAGTTTAAAACAAAAATACAGTCTAAATTTTACACTTCAAAACCAACCACTCTTAAGATACACCCTAATAAAGATTAAATTTATTCATAAAAAAAGCCCACTAAATTTTAGAACCAAGATTAATTCTATATTTTATGATAAAAAAATGATTTTAAAATTTCAAAATGAAGTAAACCACTTCAAAAAAATTTCATAAAAACAAATCTCATTTTACAAAAAATTCCTAAAGCTACTTTTTAGACTGAAATAATTTTTGTTTCATTAAATTCACTTTTCATACACACAAATTCAATTATTTACAATAATTAAATAAATCAAACATTATATAAATACTAAGTGAAATCCATTATCCTTGCTTCAACACATCATAATACCCACCTTGACCCATTTCCCATTTCCCTAAACAACTCTATAAAATATAAGCTTTATGGGGTATAAAAAAACAAATGGGATATGAAACCATGTTAATATTATCCACATTATTAATGTTAAATTTCTAATCATGCAATAGTCCCTTAAACTTTTTTAGAATTAATTTCTTAGTAACCATAAGGTTTTTCAGGATGTCTAAGCCAACCTCACACCTAGATTCCTACTTTTGTTCCCAAAACACCAGATATAACCCTAAGGAAGCTCAATCCAATCCAATGAGTTTCAAATTTCTTCCCATATAAGCATCAAATAATAATTCCACAAATACCTGATTTCACAATGAAGATGCTGGGGAGGAGTAGTTCCAAGTAGTTAGTCTGGGTTGTATGTAATGTTTGAAGCCTACGGGCAATGAATTCCTCTAAGGCCTACGAGCCATGTAATACTTATGCCTACGGGCCTTGTAAGGGTTCCACCTCACCCCTTGAAAGGTGGATTTTCAAAAATCAATAAAAAATGAAGGCCTTCGGGCCATTAGAGGATAAATACCTGATATGCTATAATCTAAACTGAAATTTTTACTACCAATGGAAAATAACAGATATATATGGAAAAAAGATCATGCCACTCTTCCCACACAAACCTCTCAAGTATCAACATTCTTACCTCCAAACTACCAACTGAAAAAATAAAAAAATATCATTATATAACCAAGTTCCCACCAAAAACCTAGGCTTTGATTCCGCATATAGTGAACCGACCTAAGTTTCTATCTGGACAGTCACCCGAAACGACTCACCACTGGCCTAAAGTGTGTTCACAATCCATACAAGATGGAAACTAGGGCCCATGAATCAGGGAACACACTTAGGGAATGATTTATACCACATACAAAAATACAATTAATAAGTGAAAAAATAGATAATAAAAAAAGAATGATACAATAAATAAACATATAAAATCTCTTTTACAAATTTAAATATAGATATTGGATAAAAGAAACAGATACAGATACTACAAAAAAATACCATAGGAAAAAGTGGCTAGTATAAAAAATATCTAAACTAAAATCAAAATAAGACTAGACACATAGAACCTACACCTTGTGGCTCATGGCCACTCAAAATATCTTGATATCCCCACCTACTAAATAATTTTCCAGAAAGAACAAGGGGCAAGTGCCCAATCTTTCTAAAAATAAAGAATATATAAAATATAGTCATGCTCTTTAAAAATAATAGGTCACCACCTACCAAATAAATGAAATAACTTTCCTATCAATTTATATAATTTCTAGTTTGAAAAAAATAAATTGTGTTTTTACATGAACTACCTTGATGAAAAAATAAAACTGGGTACCCCTTTTTCTCCAAAAACCAAAGAAAAAATATTTTCAATGAAAATGGTCCCATTTATCCTAAAACCAATCTTTAAAAAACCATACACTGGTTTAAATTCTTTCCTTTGAATTATTTTTAAATAAAAAATAATCCAAATATTCAAAAAAACTTATCTTCTCTTTCTCATCAAAACATTCCAAAAACTCATTGAGAAACACCTTTTGGCATTTATAGAACAAACCTTTCAAACGCATGATAAAATTGGTTGAAAGAATTCCAAACCCACAATATTTATTATCATTATTTTAAAACATTTCAAAAGATTCCCTTTTCAAAACATTTAGAAAGCATGATATAACACAAAGGAGAAGAAATGGAAAAAATAGGCACCATGATATCAATGTCAAATGATAATGAGAAACGAACAACCAATACATAAGTGCTAAGAAATAATAAAATAAGCAGGGGATATAAATAGGAGAAATAATGGAATAACCTTAGTGATCCTAAATAATATCCTAGAGTCATGGGAAACTTCTTTGGAATCCAATAATAATGACCTAACTTATTGATGAGAACTTAGGATAACATAAATGAACCTATCATGTCTTTGTAGTACCACTAAACTAACTAGGATCCATCACAATTAAGAAGCTCAAAAGTAATGTGTAGTCCATTTCTATATTTTCTAGGTCCATAAAATCATCCTGTTAGCTTAGTTTATGTAATTCTATTCTTACACCAGGTAGTAAAACCTACACTAGGGATTTCACTCATATAGGTAAATTACAGTCTTCTTAGGATTTTCATGTCATCAATAAAAGGAGGCGAGAAAGAAATAAACAACATAATCAAAACATGTATTAATTCAAAGAATTAAAAAAATATCACCTCAACTCTAACACTCTCACATGAAATATCCTCTTAGATCTATCACATTATCTCACTATACATTAAGAAACACACATTAAAAGAAACAATTACAATGGGAACAAAGATGGGTCTAACCAATTTCATAAAAAATACCTTTTTCATTAGGTGATAAATGGGACCTTTAAAACACAATTTGGTTGCTAAGATAACTCACACCCTTTTGAAAACCTGTTTTAATCAAATCTTGAAACTAAATTCAAAAATAAATTCTTAGAAACTCATCTAGAAGTAAAAAATACCTTTAAAAACACAATTTAATTAACCCAAAACCATCATCTTATTTTTAAATCTTTAAATATGAAAAATGAGACAACATAACCCTTTTAAATATAAAAACCTAATTTGAAACACATTAAAAACTTTTTTTAGAAACTATTTTGTCTGAAACACTAATAAGAAACCTCAAATCGTTTCCAAATACCCCTTTAAAAAAATTAAATACCTTTAAAGATCCACTTGGGAGTTTTCACTAATAATTTTCATGGAATGGGTTCCATGCCAAGAGTTAAATCCATTTAGAAATCATCATTGGGTCCTCATTGGACACATTCATAAGAATAATTTTTTTAAAGAAAAGTATTATAAAACACTCAAGAACCCAAGGTATATAATAAAAATTTAAAAAAAATAAACAACAACCTCAACCCAATAGAGAATAGTATATATGAGTTAGAGGTTTTCACCTTCATTGTCAATCACCCAAACAAGCCCCAAGAGGTCCATATCAGGCCCTAATAAGATTTTCCCCTAAGATTAAAATCACCCTAATCCTAATTTTAAGCACCATGGATTCTATTATTAATGGGATAATGTAAAACAAGGTAGAAATACATAAAGGATAATAGAAGGAGATTAAATGAGGGAGAATACCATAAAACCCACTTGAATCAAAGGAAAACGAACATAAAAATGGAAGAGATTAGGGGAGGAATATCATGTGGTGTGTGTCCCATACTTAATCTAACGAGGGGGAGAAAATGAGAGGCATAAAATTAGAAGGAGTATATATTAATATAGGGTAAATAAAAAAAATGGAAACTCCCACTTATAATGAATCTAGGTAGGTTTCACAATTTGACCACATGGTTTTCCAAAACATACACCAATCATGAAAGGTCTAATGCTTAGAATAAAACACCTTGCATAGTTTTGGCTACATGGTTTCTCTAAACCATGCACCAACATTCAATTCAAACCATACACTAACCTACCTACACATTTTTCCTAGGTACCCCACATAATTTGATTAACCATTCCAAATGTCACTCTAAAAATTGTAATAATGTTTCATAGGATCTTTACGGTTTCCACAAATAGTGTGGGACAACCATGAACCCCTATAAAAACATAAAAAATTTTAATTTCAAAGATAAAACATCCCTAAAATTAAAATTTCCATCAATAACCCCACAATTATATGTTGGGCATCACAATGATGACCCTAGACACCTTTGAAGTCTATAAATTAGGCTCTCAACATATCTTCCAAAGTTTGAATAGTCATTTTAGATTGGTCATCTATTTAAGGAAAATATTTCATACAAATGTTCATCTTGATGTTTATGTTACATTTAATAAACCTCTATAACTTAGAGGGGAACCTCGTATCTTGATCAAATATAATTAATAGTGGTGTTCCATAGATCCGAACCACTTTTATGTTATATATCATTGAAATTTGATCAAGTAAAAATTCCTCTATAATGGTGATTAAGTGATTAGTCTTTATAATGAAATCCAATATAACCCATCTGATATTATTTCATTTGGATGTCTTTAGAAGACCCATGAAAAAATATGTAGTGATGTTCACCTATTTCCAGGTAGGTATGGGTAATGGTTGAATCATCCATAGGGAATTTTTGTTTTCTATATTCACTTATTATCATACCAAGCACATTGATGTTTATTCATAAATATAATTCTTTATACCATCTAACCAATAGTGCTTCAAAAGAGATATATGAATATTTGTGATCCTTGTGTGGATAGGAAATTTTGATATATGAGAAACATCTAACAGATCCTTTATTTTTTATGGATCTAATGGTATGAATAATAATGTCCCAAATCTCATAATAATTTTTTATAAATTTTAAATTATAATGATATTACATTCCTTACATCATACACCTTCTTTCATATCTTCATATCCTCGCTTAGAACTTCCTTAATCTTCTGTAAAATAGATATTTGATAAATCATTTATGCAAGGTTGAGTGTTGTTCCTTCCTTTATTATTCCCATGGTTAAATTTTTCATTTCTATAATTATTGGATAATTTTCAATCCTCAGATTGGAAAAGGTTTCTCAAAGTTTGAGGCATATAAGAAGTAGTGGGTCCTAGGTACAATAAAATTTTTTTTCATTTTCATGGGATAATATCCTTAAAACTAGATGAATCAACCCCAAATTATTAATAGAGAGAAAACTTTGTCATACTACTTATAACTAATTTATAAATAATAATTTACTTAAATTTATAATTTTTTATTCAATATTTATCAATCTAATTTTCACTCTCATAGCCTCATTAAAACTATGAATAATACAAAGTATAATTTCTCCAATGGTTTCAATACGTGCTCTATAAATCTTAAAACATCATTTTCGTTATCCTAGGTTATAGAAACGAGGTAAAAAATGCCTTAAATCATTTATCATTGATCATAATAGTTATTATCTCATTCTTGAAGAATATTTATATTCTCTTTCCATTCTTGAGAGGGAGGATTATGATGATTCTATCTTTATAAGGACTTAACCTTAAACATTACATAATCTATCTATTTCAACTAGATTTCAGTTATTTACATTACCAAATAGATTTTTTGTTTAGTGTTTTATAAATTTAGGAAATAGATCAAACATGTCAACCCACAAGAATATAAAGTGAGTACCAATAAAATAATATCCATTTCTTCCAAAAAATAATTTGTTAAACATAAAACAACATCACAATTTCTTTGAAAAGTCTTCATAACATTTAAATTGACTTTATTATTACTATTAAACATCCTTATAACATATGAAAAAAATTTAAAACATGATATGAGCATAAAAATATCAGTAAAGGATATAAAAATAATGAAATAAACCATTAGTCCATGAATACTTATAATCATATGAAATCATTTTCACAAAGAAGTACTTCTCACCCATATATACATATTTTGTGAAACATGAGATTTCAATAAAACAATAGAGAACATAAATAAAACCATAAAGGTATCTTGGGGAATCACTTAATTATATTTTAATCCTTGTGTCTACCTTATGATTTGTAACCCTCATGAATACCTTATAATATAACCCTCATGACTACCTTATGGTGTAACCATCGTAGTTACACTTCGAGTAACTATACATCCGACCTCCGACATACACATACCCAATGCATTAGAGGGAGATATAGGTACCATACTTAATCATAAAAAATACTCAATAACCATAAAATAATCATAAAACATGAATAATTTCATAAAGACATTGCTTTTGAATTTCATAGATTAGAATTTTAAAAGAGGATTTTTAAAGGAAAGTCCCTTAAGAATATCATATAATTGATTTTAGAAATTAATATAATCAAAGGAATATGTGTATAAAATATAAATAAAAATAATAAAACATAATATAAACCAAAATTCATCAGAAAAATAACCTGAATACCACAATATCAATGAAATAGAAGGTTAACCCAAAGAACTAAAATTGGGTTAAGAATTCCCTTACCTTAGGTTCATCTTACTTAAAACATGTTTAAACCTCATGTATAATGGTTAAAATGGTGTTATTAATAATTTAAAGAAGAAAAATAAAGTTTATAACATCTTATATGATCATTTTAGGACACCATCTGACCCATTTATTAATAATATTTTGTTATTTCCATCATTTTGGGTGCATACTTTACAAGATTTCCATGGTCGGTTTGAAAGTGATTTTCTTGTCGAATGGAAGAGAAAAAAAAAGTGGAATAAAATAGTGTTAATATGTTTCAAGAATATTAAATTATTCCATATATCATTTTTGTTTTATTGTACGAGGATGAATCATTAGATAAATAATTACTGATATTCGTTTAGATCATTTTTGCGGTTCTTCGATAATCACAAACTTGTTCCATCATATAAATTTAATATCATGCATATAAGTTAATTAAAGAACATAACATAGGTCATATAATACAATTTAAAATATTTTTCAACCATTAAAATGGTTTTACAACCATCCTTTAAGGATGTAAAGGAAATTTAAAACACATCGTCCACGATGTCGGTAAATCGACACATCACAGATGGTGTTTTTATTTTTAGAATAAGAGGAAAAGGAGAGGAATAATGATTAATAATTTTTCCTTAAACATGATAAAAATACATAATATATATAATACTGAATATTTAATTCCTCTTGGATAAGGGGTGGTGAGTAGATTATAATAAAAGAAAATAATTGAAAAGAAAACAAAAGAAATGAAAGAGGATTTTTACCTCTTGATCTATTCTCCTTGATATCCTCCTTGAAGCCTTTGGTTTTGGACTTTTGGTGAGACCAGTAGGTCTTGGACATGGGGAAGATCCTTGGGAATGGAATTAGGCATAATTTATGTAGTTCTCAAATCTTGATAGGTGTGAGAGGAATAGGGGGGTGAGGGTAGTATTTATAGTGGAGGAGAGAAGGGGTTTTACATTATTTTAATCATCAGTTTAATATTTTTGCTCAAGAATATAAATAATATTGATTCATGTGACCCAAAATAGTAAATAGAGCATGTGATTTCTAACCAAGGGTTATTAAATCATTTATGATGCTATGAATAGTTCATTTAACATATAATGTATATATATGGTAAATTACCGTATTTCACTATTCATAAAAAATTCGAGTAGTTTAGAAAAATCCAAAAAATCACCTCAAATTTTTTTCGACATGTAGAATTAAAAAATGAACTCCATTTTATGAAAATAATTATATATATATATATATATATTATAAAATTTATTTTTAAATAAAATCTTAATTTATTCTAGAAATAAATATTTTAAAACTATAACTTATTTTATATCACCTTGAAAAATTAATCAAGATCTCATTATCTTATAACCAAAAGAAAATAAAATAATTATAATATTTACTATTATTAAGGGTCATATTACTATTCATATTACTATTCTTAATGGTATGTTACTATTCACCAAAAAAGTTGGTTCTATCAGACTCCAAATAACTTACTGATTGAAAATACAGATGTCCGTTTTTTGAAATTAAAAACATAGAAGCAAAAAATTATGTTTAATAGATAGTTTATAACTATCTCCTTAAATAAATTTCATTATGTAGATACTTAGTGTTTCTTTAATTTTAATTTATTTTTAAAACCCTAGGGTGTTATATTCTCCCCAAATTCTAGAAATTACTTTTTCACAATTTTATTTACTTATTAAATAAGTGAGTGTATCTTTCCCTCATAGAATTTTTAGATTCCCCTATTGCTTCCTAAACAAAGTGGTTTCTCTTCAAAACCTTTACTTGGAAGATTTCCTTATTCCGCAATACTTATTCTCTTCGATCAAGAATCTGAATAGGTTTCTCTTCATAGGAAAGGTTCTCTTCCATCTAAAATACTTCTGGGATCAATACATTAGATGAATCTGTCACATACTTTATCAACATAAAAACATAAAAAAAATTGTGTACATGAGATAAAATAAGAGGAAAGGATACTTAGTTGGCAACCGGTGCAGCTTTCTCCTGAATTTCATAAGGTCCAATTAACCATGGACTCAACTTTCCATTTTTACCAAAATGTATAACACTTTTCCATGGTGTCATTCTAAAAAAAACATGATCACTTACCTCAAAAGAAAAGTCTCTCCTCATGTTATATGCATAAATTTTCTACCTGCTCTGAGCTGTACTCATGTGTTGTTGGATCATCTTCACTTTCTCAACCACTTCCTCTACTAATTATGGACCCACCAACTTTCTTTCCCCAAATTCATCTCAAAAAAACTAGAGTTCAACACTGCTTCCCATATAATGCATCAAAAGGAGCCATCTGTATATTAGAATGAAAACTTTTATTATATAAAAATTCAACTAAAGAAATATGTTGATCCCAAATTCCCTAGTAATCCATTAAACAAGCTCAAATAATATCCTCCAAAGTTTTAATCTTCCGTTATGACTGCCCATATGATTGAGGATAAAATGTTGTACTGAAATTTAATTCTATTTCATACAACTTCTGAAGGCCTTTACAAAAGTTATAAATGCACTTGGGATCATGGTCAAATACAATGTAAATAGGAACTCTATGTAACCTGATAATCTCTTTAAGGTACAGTTGAGAAAGTTGATCCAAATACATAGTATCTCGAATAGGCAGGAAATGTGTAGATTTATTCAGTTGATCAATAATAACCCAAATCACATTGTTAACTTGAGAAGCCTTTGGTAGTACCATCATGAAGTCCATGGATATATTTTCCCATTTCCACTATGGAACTGGAAATGTTGAAGCATCACCTTTGGTATTTTTCTCTATACTTTAAACTATTGACATCTCTAATAATTCACTATAAAATTTTCAATATATCTTTTCATTACATCCCACTAGTAATATTCTTAAAGGTCTATGTACATCTTAGTACTTCCATTATGACTTGAAAATGGAGAACTATGAGATTCTCACAAAAATTCTTTCTTCATTTAAGAATCACATAACACACATAATATCTTTCCAAGTCTTAGAACACAATCTTTATCAATATTAACTTCTGGAAAATTACCCATTTTAACTAATTCTAACTTTTTTTGTAACTCCTTTTCTCTATTATGTGTTTTCTTAATTTTGTATGACAATGATGACTACATTGAAACCTAAAACAAAATAGAGGAGTTTCCTAAACCAACAACTCTCAAGAAAAAATTCATTAAATAATTAATCAAAGGGTCTTTTTCCAGTTGTAACATAGTTAATGATGCATGATGTTTCCAACTCAAGCCATATAACACTTGGTTTTATTTTCCAAGATGGTAATTGATTATGCAATCATAATCTTTTATCAATTAAAGAAATATTCTCTACCTTATGTTTAATTCCTTTTTATGGAATATATACTTTAAACTTTTTTGGTTAGTATATATTTTACATTTGGACCTGTATAAATGATGCCTCCAAAATTCTAAAGAAAAAACCATAGCTTCTAATTCTAAATCATGCATGGAATAATTTATCTCATGTGGTTTTAGTTATCTTCAAGTATAAGAAATTACATAATCATTCTACATCAGAACCCAACCAATGCTCTTTAATGAAGCATCACTATAGATTAAAAACTCACTATATATGGAAGGTAGGGTCAGAAATGGAGCATTCACCAATATTATTTTCAATTCCTAAAAAAAATCATTGAATTATTTTGTCTAGATTAATTTAACTCCATTTCTAGTTAAATTCGTCAGTAGAATAGATAAGTGTGCAATTTTTTCAAAAAACCTTCAGTAATAGATTGCCAAACCAAGAAAACTAAAAATCTCAATTATATTTTTAGGTCTTGGATATTCTTCAAAAATTTTCATTTTATCAAGATCAATAATTATTCAATCTTTAGAAATAATGTTAATAAGGAAAGAATTTTTTTGAAACCAAAATTCACAATTTCTAAATTTCCCATAAAGTGTTTTTTATTTTAAGGTTTGAAAAACAACCCTTATATGTTTTTCATACTTCTATTTACTTATAGAATATTGAAGAATTTCATAAATAAAAACAACCAAAAAATTATGTAAGAACTCATGACATATTCTATTCATAAGATCCACAAATACAACAAGTGAATTATTTAACCCAAGCAGCATAAAAATAATAATAATAAACATATATATTTTAAATTTCTATTTTTGGAATATCAACCTCCTTCACCTTCAGCTGATGGTACTTGAATATCAATCCAATATTGGAAAAATACTGAGATCCTTGGAGCTAATAAAACAAGTCATAAATATGAGGAAAATGATAATTATTCTTAAAAGTAATGTTATTCAAAGATCTATAATCAATAAAAAGTCTCATAGAACCATATTTCTTTTTAACAAACAAAATTAGAGCTCCATCTAGTTAAGTTTTAGGATGAATGAATCCCTTATCAAGAAACTCCTGAAATTAATTTTTCAATTAAATAATTTCCATTTTATCCATTAGATAAAGGGGTTTTGAAATTAGATTAGCCTCAGGAAATAAGTCTATTGTAAATTCCAATTCTAAATCTAGTATAACACTTGGTAACTCATCTGGAAAAACATCAAGGTATTCATTTACCACTAACACATCATTAATATGAATAGTTCCTTTATTTACAACAATATGAGAAAGATAAATTTAATTTCTATATTTAAATAGTTCTCATCTTCTTAATATTTTATCAATTTTATAGGTTTGTTATTGTATACAAACTAAAACTCTTTCTAAAAAAAAACTTCTTTAGCTCTAAAATCAATCTTAGTAAGATAAATAGAAATCCAATCCATACCGAGAATTACATCAAACTCTATTAATGAAAAAAAACAAGGGTTTTAGGAATTTTTTTACAAAAATAACAATAGGAAGATTCTTAAAATTCCTTTTTACTGTAACATTTCCCACTTTCATTTTAACAATATGTTCCAGTATAATTTATTTTTGTGAAATTTCCAATTTACTATAAAATTTATTTGAAACAAAGAATTGTGTAGACCTCGTATCAAACAAGACATTAGAAAAATATGAGTAAATAAACAAAGTACATAATACCACTACATTGGATGGACTGACATCTACTGACATAGTTGCAAAGGATCTCACTACACCTTTGTGATTATAGTCTATCTCCTTTCCATCACTCAAATCTTACTTTGGGAAGGAATTTTCATAATGACCCATCTGACCACATTTGAAACAAATTAGATTTTTCTTATCAGAATTGATCTTAATATCATTTTCATTACAATATACTGACATATGTCCAAACTTACCACATAAAAAATACTTCTTTGTTTTGGTAAGACATTCCCCAGGGTGCTTTTTACCACACTTTTCACTAACTAGAAACTGGAATTTCTTACCCTTAGATTTATTTGATTGATTTTTACCCATAGATTTCCATCTAGACCTATTATTCTCTTTATTCTAGAAGTATACATGATTATCAGCGAACTCCATTTCAACCCTCATATCACATCAGACAAGTTTCTCATAACTTTTTAATTATTGGGAGGCTAATTCCCTTTGGTATCTTGGCTTAAATACTGATTAAAAGTGATTGATTTTTCTATCAAGATCTCGAATACTATTTGGAGCATACCTTTCCGGTTGGGTGAAGTTTTCTCCATACATGACCACTGAATCTTCATCCTTTTGCCTCAATTTAAGGAATTGATTCTCTATCATTTGTAAAACCACCTTAGGAAAATATTTTTCAAGGAAAATACTTTTAAATTCATCCCACTCTAAATATTAAATTTCATCTATATTCTTGAGATTCTTGACCATTGACCACTGCTGATCAGCTTCACCTTCAAAATGAAAAATTTCAAGAATAAAATATTGATTATATGAACATCACATAACATCAAATATCTTTTCAAGGGATTTAATCCATCTTTCAATTGCTACTGGGTCAAAATATCCACTGAAATTAGGAGGGTGTTTCCTTATTAAATGTTCCATTATCATCAAGTTCCTTTGTGGTAGCTCTGGTTGTTCTCTTTCATAGATGACACAACCATTTATTTCTTGTGTCATATGATCCATTACTATAAAAAATTTCTAAGTTCTAATTCCCACCATTCTCAATTGCAGATTTAGAAAGATATCATTCTCTTAGTTCCTTACAACTTCAGTTACCCTGTTTCTTCTATGGAAAACCATTTTGAATAGAAATATCTTAAATAAAACAACATGTTAATCTTTAAAATCATCAAATTTCAATATAAATATAATGTAAAAATCATTTATGGTATTCTATTAACATAATAATAACCCCAAAAGTCATATAAACCGTGCTCTAATACAGATTATAAGGACCCATACATAGAAATTACATAATCTAGCTATTTCAACTAGATTTCACATCTTTACATTCCCAAGGATCTTTTATGTTTTGAGTTTTATAAATTTAGTACATAAATCATACATATCAAACCACCAGAATATAAAGTGGGTACCACTAAAAAAATATCCATTTCTTCCAAAACATAAAATTTTCAACACAAAACAACAACATGATTTCTTTGACAAATGTTTATAACATTTAGCTTGACTTCCTTATTTCTCTTACACGTATTTATAACTAATGAAAAACATTTAAAACATGGGATGAGCATAAAAATATCAATAAGGGATATAAAAATAAGGAAAGGAACCATTAGTCCATGAATACTTATAATCATTTGAAATCATTTTCACAAAGACATACTTCTCACCCATATATACTTACTTAATGAAACATGAGATTTAAATAAAACATTAAAGAAAATATATAAAACTATAAAGGTATATGGGGCATTAATTACTTATTTTTTAACCCTCATAGCTACCTTATGATTTGTAACCCTCACGACTACCTTATAATGTAACCCTTCATGGCTACCTTATGGTCTAACCATCACAATTACACTTGGAGTAACCATACAGCCGAAATCTAACTTATACATAGAAATGCATTATAAGGATATATAGGTCCAAAAATTCATCATAAAAAATTCCCAAGAACCAGAAAAAAATCATAAAACATGACTAATTATATAAAAACATTGTTTTTGAATTTCATAAAATAAAATTTTAAAATAGAATTTTTAAAGGAAATTCCCTGACAAATATCATATAATTGATATAAGAAATCAATATAAAGAAAAGAATATGTGTATACACTATAAATACATAAAATAAAACATGTTATAAAAAAAATTCATCATAAAAATAATCTTAATACCACATAATCAATGAAATATAAGGTTAACCCTAAGAATGAAAATTGGGTTAAGAATTCCCTTAACTCAGGTTCTCCTTACTTAAAAATTGTTTAAACCACATATATAATGGTTAACATGGTGTAATTAATTTTTTAAAAGAGCATAATCATGTTTATAACACCTTTTATGATTATTTTATTACATCATTTGACCCATTTATTAATAATATTTTGTTATTTCCATTGTTTAGAGTGTGTGCTTTATATCATTTCTATGGTCGGTTCGTAAAGGATTTTCTTGTTGAATGGAAGAAAAACTCCAAAAGTGGAATGAAATAGTGTTAATATTTTAATGGAATATTAAATGATTCCGTAAATCTTTTTGGTTATATGGTATGAGGATGTATCATTAGATAAATAATTAGTGATATCTGTTTAGATCATTTTGGTTGTTCTTTGATAATCGCGAACTTATTTCATCATATACCTTTAATATTAAGAATATAAATTAATTCAAGAACATAAGAGAGGTTATATAATAAAATTTAAAATATGTTTTAACCATTAAAATGGTTTTAAAACTAGCTTTGAAGGTAGTAAAGGAAAGTGAAGACACATCATCCATGAAGTCAGTAAATCAACACACTACAGACAATGTTTTTATTTTTAGAATTAGAGGAAGAGGAGAGGAAGAATGATGATGAATTTTTCCATAAAAATTATAACAATCGATAATATATATAATAATGGATATTTCATGACTCTTGGATAGGGGGAGGTGAAGAGAGTTTAAGAAAAGGAAATAATTGAAAAGAAAACATAAGAAAATGAAAGAGGGTTTTTACCTCTTGATCTCTTCTCCTTGAGATCCTCCTTAAGGCCTTTGGTTTTGGCATTTTGGTGAGACCAGTAGGTCTTGGATGTGGGAAAGAGCCTTGGGAAGGGAATTGAGAATAACTTAGACAATGATCATGTAATGACCCATTATTTTTCAATTTACTTCTTATAATTATGTCATATAATCACATGAAATCACAACATAATGAACTACTAAGTTCTATGTGACCTTTAAGCATAATTTTCTCACTTTTGTGATTTGAATTTCTAAAATCTAACATACACAGTTGCGATCAGTAAGTTATTTGGAGTTTAATATGGCCAATATATTTTTTTGGTGAATAGTAACGTACCCTTATGAATAGTAATGTTACCCTTATGAATAGTGACATGACCTAATGAATTGTAACATTACCTATGATAGTATATAAATAAGATTTAAGTGGGAGTACGATATACCTATATCTTGGAATAAGAAAATAAATGTTTTAAAATTGTTATTTTTTCAAGTAAATTGTGATTTTAATTAAAAATTAAATTAATCATATTTAGATTTTTTTTGAAAAATGGATTTCATTTTTTTATTTTAAACATAAAAAAATGGTTAGGGTGAATTTTTTGGATTTTTCTAAAATACTTTAATTTTTTATGAATAGTAAAATACGATAATTTACGATAAATGTTAAATAATGGATTTATTGAGTCATTGATGATGATATGCTGATGTAAGCCCAACTAGTTCAAAATCACATGCACTTATTACTATTTTTGGTTATGAAATCATCACTATTTCTAGTATTTAAGGAAAATAATAAACTAAGGGATTAAATATTATGAAAACCCTATTGTCCTCCACTATAAATACCAGCCCTCCTTACCTATTCTATTAAATCCTCTCAAGCCTTGTGCCTTACCAAAGTTCTGCCCAAAATCACTCCCCAAGCTCCTCCCCTACGTCTAACATCCCCTAGTCTCTTCAAAATTCTAAATCCTCTCTCCTTAAGAAGGCTCTCATGGAAGATTGATTCAAGAGGTAAATTCCTCTTTTATTTTCTTTCTTTTTCTTTTCAAGTTCATTTGTTTTCTTTTCTATACTTACCTCTACTCATCCAAATGTTATTAAAACTCAAGTACCTTACATGTACTATAATTTTATTATTATGAAGTAATAATTTATTATCATCTCTCCTTTACTCTTCTTTTTTATTTTAATAGTAAAGACACCATCTGAGATGTGTTAATTTACCACATTCAAGGATGATGGGTCTTTAATTTCCAATATCATCTTTAATTCTGGCCACAAAACAAATTTTCACGGTTAAACCAGACCATAATATATGTATTATTCCTTATCTTTGGTTCTATAATCCTTTGTTACACATGATTTTGTTTTATAAAATAAAACATGTTCATTGTGGCCAAAAACCACCAATTAACTCAAAAGGTTTTCACTAAAGTTTTACATAATGATTCAACTTTACTCTAAGTAACCAAATTAAATTTTCAACCATATAAACTTCTTTATGTTAAATAATAAAATATAACTTCAATTCTGGACAACCAACTTCATCATACATGGTTATCTGAACATGAACCAATCATTAAAACCAAGGAAGAAAACAAACCCAAACAACGAAATTGAACCTTATGACCAATAAAAAAGGTCTTGAATGAAATTAAAAATGTTATAATAAATCAATTACATATATAAGTGGTTTTTTAATTATTAATCAATAAACTTAATTTCTTTATTTAGGTCATTAATAAGAAGTGGCGAACACCATCGAATTTAAGGTAACGATTCCTCTCAATTTCACTTTTATTCAATAATGTCCTATATGATATGCCATTTTATGTGAAAGTACTAATTATGGGGTATAATTTATCACATCCACCATAATTCCCTCATGATTTATAAGTGAAGAGAAACCCATTTATCTCTCATCAATCCCTCTTAAGCACACCCAATACCATGGTAATAATCTGTAAGGAATTCTACCCGAACTGCCTTTATTCCTTCAGGTTGCTCTGTCTTTATTTTTACCCAAATTAAGTTGTCATTTCTTTTTTATTTAAAAATTCTACATGATGTTTATATGCTCCAAAATAGTTTTTCAAGATTCATCCCTCATTCTCTTTCGGGGATATACATTCTTTTAAGTGAATCACTCCTCGATACTTCCCAATAAGAAAACTCATTTCAAGGGAACTTCCCAAATTTTTACCCAATTTCAAGTGTACTATATCCTTTATTTTAAGCCAAAATTTTATTTATAAAATCAGTATTTTTATTATTAAAACCTTATTTGTTCACTTTTGGTTTTATATAAAATAATGTTTCCTTTTCTATTTTAAAAGCACTATAGTATTTTCCTTAAAACCGCACAAAAATGTTTTAATGCTAAAATTTCACAAATACATGTCTTACATGTCTTAACTTCTATTTGAAATCAATTACCATGATATATGACTATTTTAACTTATAAATTTCCATGTATGTTCTAATTCCTGTCATTCATGGACACTTTCATGATACGCCTATTGGTTATGATTTATGTCATGATTGAGTTACCCAATTATTTCTATGGGTAACCCTTATGTTTATGTAAGATTTATAACGTATGATTATTTATGTGGAAAAAATATTTATGAAATTTAAGATGGGTTCATCTATATAGTGCTCCAATGCATTGGATAAAGTTGAGCCTCATGAGACATTATGTGTGACGGTCTTGGCGGATAGCCTTGGCTTGTGCAACTATGTACAACAGTTGTAGAGATTAGTATTAGATTGTACTACTATGGGAAACAGTCTTAAATATTAGAATTGACTCTTATGAAATTCATGTTTTATGTTTATTACACATTTCTATGATTAAATTTATAAATTATCCCATGTTTATATGTTATTATTCAATATGTTACATGTTTTTTATATCATCATGTCATTCCTTATATCCCATGTGCTAATTCTTTGTTCTTATAGTTATTCTCTTACTGGGATTTCAGCTCATTCCTTTGTTCATGTTATCCCCAAGTTATCCTATGAATATTTATGAGTATAATGTAATATAGGAGCTCATTATGGAGTTTAAATAAAAAATTTGTTTTTATAAATTTTTATTATTTACCTAGTATTTCAAGACACTAAACTTTATGATCCTTGACTTATACTCTGATGTATAATTATGCTTAAAATCATGTAATGTTATATGTAAAAGTCTAGGGTCACTATATTTGGTATTAGAGGATGGTCTAGTTATTATTGGATATTATGAATTTTGTACTTTATTAAGAACCTTAAGGATGATATGAATTATAAGAAAAAATCCCTAAATTTTGGTAAGTATAGAGTAAGTGGTTTATCAAGAATATATGTCCCTGTATGGATACAAACAGGTAGAGGCAGCTCTGGCACAAATGTATCTAGGAGTGAAAACTCCGACAAGGAGTTTTGGGTTTAACCCGGGGTATCCTGGTACATGACAATGATCCTTACTTCACTCTTGGTTTTACACTCCCAGGGGACATTCTTTATTAAATTCACGAGCTTAGTACAAAAAATTATTAAGGGAATAAAAAAATCTCATAAGAATATAAGTTAAGAAATTGATCCAGGATAACCTAGATTTAAACATGAGGAATCAAAAGTTAGGATATAATTCTCCTTTACAACTTTATCATTTTATGTTCAAAAGTTTCCTTTTATGTTCAATAACTTAGTATTCAATCCCTCTAATTGTACATTATTTTTCTTAATTAATGGTAGGAAATAGAAGAACACGTTCCAATAACCAATGTTATAGGATATGTAAAGATTTCCCTAATGACATGCTTGATATGATAGGAACAGGTTCTCAAAACTTCATGAAAGTACTTGCTCAGCCGGATCAAGTTATAAATAAAAACTTGAATCATGCGTAATGCCCTAATACTCCATGGAAAGATCAAGTTTCTATAAAATCCTTCATGTGGAAAAGGCCTCCCATGTTTGGTGGATCTTCTGATCTCATCCTCATGGAACAGTGGATTAACTCCATTGAAAATATATTCTCCATACTCTAATTCTTAGAAGAAGAGAAATTTGTACTGGAGGTCTATCATTTTGATGGGGAAGCTGATCAGTGGTGGACACTAATCAAGAATAAAAAGTACCATGAAAAAATTGATTCCATGGATTGGGAGGAATTCAAGAGGATGTTTTTTAGAAAATATTTTCCTCAAACCCTCTATCTCAAGATAAAAAGATAGTTACTCGTTCTCAATTAGATGGAATATGAGTCCATTAGGGCATATAAAAAAAATTTACAAGGCTTTCATGGTAAATCTATGGATTTTTCATGAATATTGAAATCAAGGTGGACCACTTATTTATCGGGATAAATCTGAGTATATGGAAGGTGTTGGAAATTAGAGACTTTGATAGTTATGAGGAGATTTTTTGTTGTGGCCTAAAGGTTTAAATAGAGATTGGAAACTCTCAATGGTCTCATGGGACTAGTGAAAAAAATAAAAGAATAGATAACAACATGGGTACTTCAAAAAACAAATCTCAAGATGGAAAGAATCTAGAGTATCCTGCTTGTAAAAGTTTTGGGAAGAAGTATCCTGGGAACTGTCTAAAGGGAACCAGAAATTGCTTCAAATGTGGAAAGATGAGACATCTGGCCTAGAAATACCAAAGGTATATAAAAAATACTACTAATGTGGAAGAATAAAGGAAGATTCATATCAACGCTCAGCCAGTGGTGCAGTGTTACAACTACATGGAGCTTGGGCATTATGAAAACAATTGCCCTAAGATGAGGGTTATCAAAGGCAATCAACAAAAACCTCTAAAGAAACAAGGAAGGTCATATGATATCACTACTGCTAAGGTGGAGCCGAAAAATGATGTGGTGATAGGTAAGCTAGTTATTCATTTAAGAATAATGAACATACTATTTGTTTTCAGTTCTATACATTATTTCATATCTTTCAAGTTTAGTAGAACTATTCAAACACCACCTCAAAATTTGAGGGACAAGTTATCCGTGAGAACAGAGAATGAGTCAATTATTGATTATATGGTTTATAACTCCTCTATAGTTAATGTTTGTGGATAGAAACTCATTGAAAATATCGTCATACTTCTTTTAGTGGAGTTCAATTATATCTTAGGCTTGGATTGGACATCTTTATTCAAAGCTAACATCAACTATCAAAAAAGAGAGATCACACTTCACATCCCGAAACATCCTACAATTATTTACAAGTGTAAGGAGGAAGATGAATCTCCTTTAGAATCATTACCTCAAGCTTGGATATTAATTCCTTATGAGAAAGCATGTCTAGATCAAATGATTGGGACAAAAGAGAGAACCATGCTTGATGACATGCCCATCATGAGGGATTATATTGATGTGTTCCCTAAAGAGTTGCCTGGTATTAATCCTGACTGAGAGGCTGAGTTCTCAATTGAATTTATTCTTGGATATCTTCCTATATAAAAGAAACCTTATATAATGTCCACCGTAGATCTAGATGAGCTAAAGAAGTAGTTACAGGAGAATTTGGACAAGGGTTTTATACATCAGAGTGCTTCACCATGGGGTGTGCTCTTCCTCTTCATCTGAAAAAGTATGGATCAATGTGCATTTAAATTTATTCACATGATCTCCATAAAGTCCTGTTAATAAAAAAGTATCCCTTTCCTTGGATAGATGACTTGTTCGATCAGCTTTGTGGGGCCTGTTATTTCTCTAAGGTTGACCTTCAGTTAGGATATCACCAATTAAAGGCGAGGAAGGAAGATATTACCAAGACTGACTTTCAAATGAGGTATGGACACTATGAGTTCATAGTTATTACCTTTAGACTCACTAATTATACAACAATTTTTTGAGATTTAATTAATAAAGTCTTTAGATATTACCTCAACAAATTGGTGTTAGTATTTATTAATGATATTTTGATATACTCTAAGAGTAAGGAGGAACATGAGGATCATTTGAATACTATGTTAAAGACATCGTGAAGGGAGAAACTGTATGTAAAGTATAGTAAATGTGAGTTCTAGAAGGAGGAAGTATCATTATTAGGGCATGTTATCACCAGTAAAGGGATATATGTAGAACCTTCCAAGAAAAAGGGGATTGAAGAGTGGCCCAGGCCAACATCTATAATGGAGATATGCAGATTTTTAGGTCTAGCTAGGTATTATCTAATATTTTTGAATAACTTTTCATGATTATAAAACCCAATGACCAAGCTGACATGGAAGCGAGTAAAGTTTTTCTGGACTCAGGAATGTGAAGACTGTTTCAAGGATTTGAAAGAGAGGCTTATCTTTTTCCCAATACTCACTATCTCAACAAGAGTATAACTATTTTTTGTGTATATTGATGCTTCAAAGAATGTATTAGGATGTGTGATGATGAAAAATGATAAATTGATAGCCTACACCTCAAGGAAGCGGAAAATACATGATAAAAACTATCCCATTCATAATCTAAAGTTGGTGGCTGTGATCTTTGCATTGAAAATCTGGAGGCATTTTCTCTATGGAGAGAAGTGTGAGATATATAATGATCACAAGAGTCTCAAATATATATTCACATAGAAAGATATTAATATGAACCAATGAAGATAGATAGTGATCATCATGGATTATGACTGCTCAATATACTACCATCCAGGTAAGGAAAATAAAGTGGCAGATGCTCTAAGTAGAAATGATCCTACATATTTATCAATGATGAGAATTGAAAAGGATCCAATATTCTTAGATTTTCAGAGGATGGACATGGGAATCATTAATCGAGGAACAACATCAATAATTTCTCAAATAATTTCTCAAATATCCCTCATGGAGATAATAAAGGATGATCAAATAAAATTGTAGAAATTATGAAAAGGATGGAAGCTATCAGAAATGGTAAATCTCATAGTTCATGATTGATGAGGAAGGATTTTTAAGATTTGGGTCATGATTATGTGTACCATCTGATCCAGAGATATAGAAGGAGATTTTGAATGATGCATATAGATAGACATTCTATATTCACCCAAAGATCACAAAGATGTATCGAGATCTCTAAGAAAAATTTTGGTGGGACAATACGAAAAGGAAGATCGTTGAATATACATTAAAGTTCCTAGTATGTCCATAAGTGAAAGCTAAGAGGGAAAAATTCTAAGGGGATGATGCAACCACTACCCATATCAACATGGAAGTGGGAAAACATCACCGTGGAATTTTTCACTAGACTTCGATGGAAATATAGAGGTAACAATGTTATATGGGTCATTTTGGATTGTCTTATAAAGAAAACTCACTTTATTGAAATTCGAGAGGAATTATCATTGGATAACCTTAAACGGATTTACATAAAAGAAGTGGTAAGGCTTAATTGAGTACCACTATCTATTGTATCCAATCATGATCCTAGATTCACCTCGAAGTTCTGGAAAAGTATCCAACATGCTCTAAGCACTGAACTGAACATCAATATGACCTATCCTCAAACTAATATCCAATCTTAGTGAACTATTCAAATACTAAAAGATATGTTGAGAGCATGTTCTATGGACTTCAAAGGAGGATGGGACCAACATCTTCCCCTGGTTTAACTCTCCCAAAACAAAAATTTTCACTCAAGAATCCAATTGATACCATATTAATCCCTTTGTGGGAAAAGGTACAGAACACCAAGGTGTTGGGATTTAGTTAGTGAGCATAAGATTTTAGGACCTGAAATGGTTAAAGAAATGGTGGATAAGGTGAAAACCATTAAGTAGCATATCAAAGATTCCCAAAGTCGAGAGAAGAGTTATGAAAAAAATATTTGATGAGACATTGAGTTAAAATTTTGAGACATGTTATTTCTACACATATCTACATGGAAGAAGGTCATGAGGTTGGGAATGAAGTGGAAGTTAAGTCCCAGGTACATCGGCTCCTTCAAAATTCTTGATCATGTTGGGGATGTGGCCTATCGAATAACACTTCCACCTACCATGGACAAAGTACATGATGTCTTCCATGTATCCATCTTAAGTAAGTACATACTAAACCCTTCATATAGACTCTCTTCAAAGGTGATACATTTAGAGGATGATATTTCTTATGAGGAGCAGCCAATGAAGATCTTGGATCATAGAGATAAAGTTTTACATAACAAGACTACTCACTTAGTCAAAGTAATATGGAAGAACCCTAAGTAAGAAGAGGCAACAAGGGAACTAGAGGACGAAATGAAGGAAAAGTACCCACACCTATTTATGGCCTATAATGTAAAACAAAATTTCGAGGGTGAAATTTCTTAAGAGGGGAAGAATGTAATGACCCGATATTTTTCAATGTCCTTCTTATGATTATGTCATATAATCACATGAAATCATAAAATAATGAACTAATAAGTTCTATATGACCTTTAAACATAATTTTGTCACTTTTTTGATTTGAATTTCGAAAATCTGACATACACATTTGCGATCAGTAAGTTATTTGGAGTCTAATATGACCAGCTTACTTTTTGATGAATACTAAGATACCCTTATGAACAGTTATATTACCCATATGAATAGTGACTTACCCTAATGAATATTATCCTTACCTATGATTTTATATAAATAATATTCTAGTGGGAGTATGATATACCTATAACTTGGAATGAGAAAATAAATGTTTTAAAATTGTTATTTTTTCGAGTAAATCATGATTTTAATTAAAAATTAAATTATTAATATTTATATTTTTTTTGAAAAATTGATTTCATTTTTGGATTCTATACATTAGAAAATGGTTAGGGTGAATTTTTGATATTTTTCTGAAATACTTGAATTTTTGATGAATAGTAAAATATGATAATTTACGATAAATGCTAAATAATGGATTTATTGAGTCATTGATGATGATATGCTAATGTAATCCCAATTGGTTCAAACTCACATGCACTTATTACTATTTTTGGTCATGTAATCATCACTATTTTTGGTCTTGAAGTAAAATAATAAACTAAAGAATTAAATATTATGAAAACCCTCCTCTCCTACACTATAAATACCACCCCTACTTACCTCTTATCTTTACTATGATCAAGCCTTGATCCTTACCTAAGTTTGGACAAAATAACTCTCCAATATCCTCCCCCACATATAAAATCCCTTAGTATCTTAAAAATACCAAATCCTCGCCCCTTAATAATGCTCTCAAGGAAGATTGATTTAAGAGGTAAATTCCTCTTTTCTTCTATTTATTTTTCTTTTCAATTTCATTTGTTTTCTTTTCTATCCTTAACTATCCTCATCCAAATCTTATGAAAAATCTAATAACAAAAATTTACTATAATTTTTTTTATGATAATAGAATAATTTATTATCATCTCTCCTTTACACTTCTTTTTTTAATACTAAAGACATCATCAGAGATGTGTAATTTACCACATATAAGAATGATGGGTCTTCAATTTCTATTACTGTCTTCAATTATTGTCATAAAACCATTTTCATGGTTTAACCAGACTATAATATATGTATTATTTCTCATATTTTTTTATGTAATCCTTTGTTAAACATGGTTTTTTTTACAAAATAAAACATGTTCATTGGGGAAAAAAAACCACCAATTAACCAAAAAGGTTGTCACTAAAGTTTTGCATAATGATTCAACTTCAATCCAATTAACCAAATTAAATTTTCAAACATGTAACATTATATATTTTCAATAATAAAAAATTACTTCAATTATGGACAACCACCTTCATCATACATGTTTATCTAATCATGAACCAATTATTAAAACCAAGGAAGCAAACAGACCCGAACCATGAAATTGAACTTTATAACTAATAAAAAAGGTCTTGAATGAACTTAAAAAGGTTATAATAAATAAATTAAATATTTAATAGGTTCTGAAATCATTAATTAACAAACCTAATTTATTTATTCATGTCATTAATAACAAGTGGAGAACACCATCAAATTTAAGGTAAGAGATCCTATCCATTTCACTTTTTTTTCAAGAATGTCCTCTTTGATATGAAATTTGATGCGTAATACCTAATTATGGGGTATGATTTAACACCTCCCTCATACCGACCTCATGGTTAATAAGTTACGAGAAACCCAACTCTCTCTCATTAATCCCTCTTAAGTACACCCAATACCATGTATATAATCCGTAAGGAATTCTACCCGAACTGCCTTTATTCATTCAGATTACTCTATCTTTATTTTTAACCAAATGAACCAATATTTTCTTTTTATGTAAAAATTGTAAATGCTACTTATATGATTTAAACTCATGTTTAAATATCCATACATCATTATTTTTTTGGATACACATTCTTTTAAGTGAATCCTTCCTCGATACTCCCCAATAAGCAAACTCATTTTAAAGGAATTTCCCAAATTTTTACCCAATTTCTAGTGTACTATATCCTCTGTTTTAAGCCACAATTGTATTTATAAAATCAGAATTTTTATTATGAAAACCTTCTTGATTGACTTCTGGTTTTATATAAAATATTGTTCCCTTTTCTATTTTAAAACCTCTTTAGTATTTTCCTTAAAAACACACAAAAATGTTTTAACGATAAAATTTATCACATACATTTCTTACATGTTTTCACTTATGTTTGACATAACTTACCATGATATATGCCTATTTTAGCTTATGAAAATCCATGTAATTATAATTCATTTCTCTCTTGGACACTTTTATGATACGCCTATTGGTTATGCATTATGTCGTGATTGTGGTACCCAATTCTTTCAATAGGTAACCCTTATGTTTATGTAAGATTGATTATGTATGATTATTTTTGTGGAAAACATATTCATGAATTGTAATATTGGTACACCTAGATAGCGCTCCAATGCATTGGGTAAAGCTGTGTCTCAGGAGATGTTATGTCTGACGGTCTTGGCGGTTAGCGTTAGCTTGTGCTACTATGGGAAACAATCTTGGAGGTTAGCCCTGAATCCTACTAAATTAAAGTTTTATATTTATGCCATATTTCTATGATTCTACTTATAAATGATCCCATGTTTATATGTTATGATTCCATATGTTACATGGTTTTTATATCATCTTTTCATGCCTTCTATCTCATGTGGTAATGCTTTGTTCTTATGGTTATTCCCTTATTGGGATTTTAGCTCATATCTTTGTTCAAGTTATCCCCAGGTTATCCTATGTAGACGTATGAGCACGATGGAAGATAGGATCTCATTATGAAGTTTAAATAAAAATTTGTTTTTTAATGTTTGATTATGTACCTAGTCTTTCAAGACACTAGACGTTATGATCCTTGGCTTGTACTCTAATGTATAATTATGCTTAAAATCATGTAATGTTATATGTAAAATTATAGGGTCACTATAGATCAAATCTTTAGAGGTGTTAGAGGAAGAGGGGGATGAGGGTGGTATTTATAGTGGATGAGTGGATGGGTTCTCCATTATTTTAATAATCAGTTTAATATTTTTTCTCCTGAATATGAATAGTCTTGATTAATGTGAATAAAAATAGTAAAGAGAGCATGTGAGTTTGAACCAAGGGTGGTTACATCATCCATGATTCTAGAAATTTTGTATTTAACATATAATGTATATATACAGTAAATTACCGCATTTCAGTATAAATAAAAAAATTGATTATTTCATAAAAAAAGAAAAAAACAACCCTAACTATTTTTCAACATGAAGAATTCAAAAACAAACTCAATTTTATCAAAATAATTTTCTATATATGAGTAAATTAATTTTTAAATAAATCATAATTTATTCTAAAAACAAGAGTTTTAAAACTATAACTCATTTTATATCACCATGAAAAATTAATCAAAATCTCATTATCTTATAACCTTAAAAAAATAAAATAATAATAAGTTTTTCTATTCATAAGGGTCAGATTACTGTTCATATTACTATTCATAAGGGTATGATACTATTCACTAAAAAAAAGTTGGTTCTATCAGATTCTAAATACCTTACTGATCACAACTGTAGATGTCTGTTTTTCAAAATGAAAAATATAGAAGCATAATTTTTTTGATTAATGGCTAGTTTATAATTTTCTCCTTAAAAAAGTTTCGTTATGTAGAGACTCAGTGTTTCATGCATTTCAATTTACTTTTAAAACCTTAGGGTGTTATAATATTCATTCTTGAGAGATTTATTGAGAAGCTTTGTATAGGGATTTGAGAGAATTATCTAGAGAGAAATCATTATGTGCATAATTCTCTATGTCCTTTGAAATTATATAGTTTGGGTTATATACTTAGGGTTAACAATTTAGTAATTACATACAATCCCTTAATATATTTACCATCCCAAATATACTTCATATCAAATAACAGTAAAAGTAATAATATTATAATTATATTCCATGATATAATCTGACTCAAAAATATATAAATATCATTTATCAAATAAATAAATCAATATTTATTTAATTGATATTAAATAAAATATATAATTTTAGTCATACCTTTTGATTCATCAAATCAATCCTCCTTAGTATTTATCAAATCATGAATAATAAAATTTTATTTAAATAAATAAATAAATATATTTATATCATTTTTCAACAAATAAATAAATACCATATTCATTAACCAGAGAATAAATATTTATTTTATTTTTGTGTCATTATACAATTATTTATCTTAATCTATCCACTAACTCGTGAATATATAATATTTATTTTTGACCTTGAATATAAAAAATAATAGATAAATAAATATCATGTTCACTACCTCACAAATAATATATATTTAATATTCAACACACATATATTATAAAGTAAAAAATTGGTAATTAAATTTATTTGATCTACATAATGAGAAAAATTATTCAAACAGAAGTTAGAAATAATATTTATTACAGCTATTAAATTGGAATAAAATTTAACTAAGATTATAGATACACTTAAGGTGTGATCCTCCATTCCTCTTTTATCAATGACATTAAGCAAACCAGTATGACTTCTATGATTAACATCAAACAACACATCAAGGAAACTATAGTGAAATAAGTTAATTTAACAATAAAACCACCTCATAAACATGCATACTATGAAATATAATACCTTTTTCTTCAATATATCATAAATATAGATGTATACTTGTGTCATCAACCTTTATTCTTCATTTATCTTTCTTTGACTACAAAAAATGAACTCATAAATAAATTACAATAGCCTGAGATTTAATTATATATTTCCATTTTAATTAAAGGGCCATATATACTATCTTCTATAATTAGGAAGGGATAAATCCTTTATTGAATTATTCAATTAATATAATATCACTTATGAAACATCCTACCTCGTTGTGAGCATATATTATCATGGTTTTCATCAATACATCAAAGTAAACTGTTCATGATATACATTAATAATAATCTAAATCCTAATGACTAATACATATATCCATAGATAAAAATATCCAATGAAACATATAACATGTCTAATCCATATTGGTGGGATTTTACTCATTACCTCCTCTCTTGGATATCACTAAGTGAAAAAATTCATGGGCAATGTCCATATCTGCTTATTAGAATCCAACATCTAATAGTCAAAACATCATCGACATTCTCTTATATAGATGTTATCTAAACCATAATAAGTATGTTTTATAATATTTTCATAGAACTTATATGTTCTCATTATAGTGATTAAATCCTAAAACCTTTTGATATAGGGGATACTCTTAGGAAATTATCACTGTAATGTAATAAATTAAAAAATCATCACGTAATAAGATATTAATATTTATCTATTTGAATATTCTGGTAATTTAATTTACAAATTTAATTATTCCTTAATCACCAAATCCAACAGACCCCCACTTTCTATAGATCCAACAACTAATAGTCTTATTAGGTTCACATGGTAAACATGATTATATTTGGGTATGGCTATAGTCATTAGGCCTACCCATTCTACAATGGTTATTATTCTTACTATGACATAACCCATCTTAAAAAATCCATCAAGAAGTGATGTTACTTAGAATTAACTATTTTTACTCTATAATTATTTACATCCTATCTAATACCATATCTTGGAACAAATCATTACTAAAATGTTTTTTAAGCTACATCATAAGATGAAACATACTCAGTTTATATAGATATAGAAACCATTGGTTGTAATAATGTTATCTTTCTTATTACCTTATCTATATAGTGATATTATTTTAAACTAATATAAAGGAAAACTAGTTCTATATCCCCTCACCAACAAGTATTCCAACTTATCCAAATACCAGGTACTCATCCATTGAAAATTCTCAAGTACTCTTGGACAATTTTGAATGAAATTATGAATAAACAATATAAAACCACAATACATATCATAATATATGATATATCCAAAAAATACTCTTATGCATGTGGAATTATATTCATTGTAGAATCTCCTCCCGTGCTTTCACACATCATCATATAGAGTTTACATGCCATGGAATATAAGTAACAATTCAGTCTTTGATTATTACATACTTTATTTTTTTTCAATACCTTGTCAACATATGTACTAAAAATTGATATAATAAACCCCGTAGGTCTATGTTTTTCGATCCTGTTCCCCAAAACCTGGGTTTCTACTCTAATTCATCTTGGATAAATTCTGTTTTCTTAATAAACTATAAGTCTAATCATTTTTTATATATTATATAAATATATATAACATAGAAAAATAAAACCCTCTTACTAACCTCTTATATACACTTGGATAACTTTCAATATAAATTAAACAAAACTCTCTAGTGGATTCACTAACTGAATATTTTATAATCAACATGTTTTCATTAAACCAAAAATAGATCTCTAAAACATGTATAACTTATTATTGTTTTTTTCTATCTTCAAAACTTAGGAATTTATCATATAGACATCTTATATAGGTTTTCCTATAAGGAAGGTAATATTGACATCCAATCACATAATTTAATAATCATAAAAGGGTTTTGTGACAAGAAGAAATTATAATGGATTTGGAATAACTACTATTATGTGGTCTTACTATAGACTATGTATAAATATCATTTTAAACCTTTAATAACATTTTGAGACTTATTGGCACCGAATTGTACCATCCATTTCTAGTTTCTTTTAAATAACCACTAATGGATTAACATAAATATTGAAACTAAAAAAATGAATAAATGGATTTTGGTATAGTTAATCCATCACTGAATTCATATGAAATTTCAAATCTTAGCTTCTTTTCATTTTCTACATAAAGGATTTCTTATTTTTATTTAATAATAAACATCAAGTCTTGGTGAATAAAAATAATCTTATTTGGTTTTAAAATTTCCACACAATATTTGTCTCTAAATAAAACCCTCCCACTAACGCTTATAGAGTATAGTGTTTCCATGAGAACTTATGTCCATATAGATCCTTAACCTCACTAACGTCAATAACTCTACCACTATCTTAAAAGATATGTGATTCCTTATTATTGAAATATAGTCAGTCTATGATAAAAACTTTCAATATTATCATTGTTATTATCCTAAATAACTATAAGATAATTAACTAAGATTCACATAGTGTTTTCAATGTTTTAATTTTATATCTAAATCAAGATTTAAAAAATAGCTCTCATTAAACTCATAAAATTGTGACGTAATGTATTCTCATTATATTTAATCTTATATGATATCCGTTAGTCAACATATTTTGAATACAGTAATTTGTTACACTAATATTTGGATAACTTGTATTGAAAGGTATTATAGAATACATGCAATACAAATAAGATGCATCATAAATCATCTTTGTACTTATATCATGTATTTGATGTGTATAAGTCAATGTTAGTTCAGGAGTATCCCACTTTATATTTAAATGATTTATTAATACTTCTTTAAAACTTTCTTTAATAAGACTACCAGGAGGATCGTAAGTCTTTTACCAAGTTATTTCATTACTTACACATTAGATTCTTAAAATCTTTTAAAGGAATATCATGGAATATAAGAATTTACCTCTATCTTCTCTATAGAATAGTTCACATAGTCTTACTAAAACAAAATCTATAATATTTTTGTGTTACTTTTATTTATAATGTTTTTTTTCTTAAAATTAATAAGTACACATATTAAATATTAAAGAGTTCTAGATCAAAAGTGTCTAAACAAACATCGGGGTATATCCTTGAAAACTATTTTTTGTTTTACTTTGACAATGAATTACCCTGTCACAAAAACATATGAGTCTTATATATTATATTCATCATTAATTTTCCATATTTGATATCAATGATTAAAGTATTTATAAACTATTAATAATGAAGTTTCATAGCAATATACATTTAAAAAATGAAATAATTCCCTATTATGTCCCGGAGTGGACACCAAGATAAATGTTCTAGTAACAATCAATAAAAAATAATAGTTTTAAGATAATTAATCCACCTATAAATATTAAATTATGCTATTATCCATGACCTCTTAAGAATCACCCTTTTTTATATACTTAGAGAATTTATTTCACTTCGTGTATTTTTTTTGAACTTCCTTGGTTCTTATATTTTAATAAAAATATGTGACCTTCATATCACATTTAATACCCATTAAGTAGAATATAAATATTACATGAAATGTTGAATATACATGATATAGAAGCTACTACTTTCATTTTTATTGAATTATTTTTACATCCACTTCCGATGACCTTTCTTTCTACACGTGGAGTAGATAACCACCTTTTCATCTCCCTTCCTATAAATATTTTATCTCTTTAAAGGTTGTTATTGATGATCCATTTATTTTGAACTAGTTATGGGATTTACAACTTGGTATTTCCCTTCAATCATGATAATGATTGAGTAAAAATGGTCTTACAAATCTATATATACCTTGTGAATCATAGTTAAAAGATTCTTAAGTGGATTCTCAATACTATTCTTCTTATATTTCTTGATGAATATGGAGAATCTGGGTGGTAAGGATGAACATATAACATCAATTAATAATTTATTCTCCAAATTGAATCGAAAATTTACTAAATACTCAATATAATTTAATATTTTTATGGAAATATCACTTTTTAGGTACCCATATTTTAGTGTACATTTTTATTTTTTAGTTTTAATATCATTTAAATTAAGCCTCCCTTTCTCCTTCTCATGATATAAGAGATGAGATATGATGATGTATGCATCCATTTCATTATATTAAATCTTAAGATCTTTATAAATATATGATAACATGATGCAATGGATATATGAAACATATTATATGTATCTCTTTTAACAATCCTTCCCCACCTTCTCTCACTCTATGAGGTGGAAGATTAGGAATATGGGACTCTAACACATAATACAATTTCTCTAGTAGTAGTGTTGTGTATAAAATACTATACCACTTTTGGAAATTTATGCTACTGAGGACATTCTATTTTTTCATAAATGAACACTATTTTTTCATGTTTTTTATTTCCATTTTCTATGAAGTATAAAAAATAAATTTGGGTTCATTATATTGTGTGAAGTAATAAATTGTATCTTATTTGACTGTAAATATTCTATCAAATCCTAATATACCTCACCATTAGATTCAAAATATCACATTGAATAAATATTCTAGTGGTAAGGATCCATACTCCCCTTATCATAACCCAAACTATAGACATGAAAAATTTTCCAAGGTATTTAGGTAGGTGTTCTTTCCAACTTTATTAACACGTAATTCTTTGATCAATTGAGTGTACTACCCAATATTTAAATGCTAAATACAAAATTCCTAAATACTTGCCTCAAAATTTTTTTAAGTAGACTTTTGTCATTACCCTTAATAATTTTTTTTAAATCAACCCATTATCTTAATCCAGACTCCCTGATAATAAAAAAATCACCCTTGACTTTTGTCAAGTTAACACTGGTTAGATAGTGACATACCATGAAGTGTTTGGATCAATATACTTATAAAGAACCATACTTTACATACATTTATATTACGTAAAAGTCATAGAATATTAATTAAAAAATATAAAAAATACTCAATAAGACTATATAGGCATAGTTTATTTAGAAACTAGGAAATATAAACAACTGGTTTATAAGACATCTTCATTATCTCCCACTTATTTCGTGACAACTAGACCCAGTTTTGACATATCTTACTTAATAAACTTATTAATAACTTGGGGAAGGAAAACATATGAAATTGTGATATCAAATTCTCAGTAAGGGTAAATAAAGGAGATATCAATCATATCGTAATCATTAGAGATAAGAACATAACATTTGAAAATCTAATCCTGCATAAGAAAGATCATGATATCATGACATGGGATAAATCATGAACGTTCATAAGAATAAATGAACATAATACCAAAAGCCATATCATAAGACATAAAGTTTTTTGGAATAAAAATAAGCATAGAAAATCATTTCATATTAGTCATGGCTTATTTCCCAGACCATCATAGCAGACAAAGTCCATTACTGAACCGATTTAACTCCTCGTTCCAACCCTATATTACTAAATCGAGATCATTTCCCATTCTAGAAATGTCTATCTCATGTGATATAAATATTTACCGAATAATTGGAGGGAGATATATGTCCCACCCATCTCATAATGAAATCAGTCTTACATGTGCCACAATAACATAAATCATTCATCATAACCCAAGGAATAAAATGAGTTTCTCTAAACATCATTACACCATATCATAATCCATAAAAAACAAATGGATTTCATATATATAATTCCATAATAAACACAATAAAATCATAGTAACAATAAGGATATTATACTTATAACATAATACTATAAAATAATTCCACCTTATATGGAAAATAAATTTGAAATAACACTTGAAATTAATTCTTAAGTAAATTATATTTTCTTCCTCAAAAATGTTTTATTTTCTCAAAATGCCACACAATTTTAAAAGAAAAGAATTTATTTTTAAAATAATATTTAAATCATGTAGAGTAACATTCATAGAAATAAGGAGTTATGAAGACGTAAAAATACATTCATAATTTATACGTTAAAAAAACATTCTCATCATACTTTTGCTGAAAAATTCAAAAATGACCTCATATTGAATAACGAAAAAAAATTCCATTCATACCATTTAATAAAAATTAACAAATAGGTAAAGTTTATTTTAAAAAATTGTATGAGAATACAAATAATATTAAAAATTTAGGAAATATGGCCATGGATGACAAATATACCCCAGTAAATACTTACGTATAAATAATATTGGAAAATAATGAGATTGTGAAATTATCCCTTACCAATTTATAATCAGATGAATCGTATGACTCATAAAAATAAAAAATTATATGCATATGTAAATATCATTAACTTAATAATAATAATCATAAAAACATTCATGGGTAGTGTAAAGACCTAGATTTTCCATGATTTTCTTTAATTATATGGAATTATTACAAGTCTGTGAAAATTGACGGCACGTGATTCTGAGTCCCGGTGTGCCTGGAATAGATTTCTGAACTTTTTTTTATGGTACATTTAGTAAATGCATGGGAAATGTTTTTTATCTTTTGAACCGGTGCTCGGATTAAAAATCTGAGGGCACCATTGAATCTGCAGCATCCAGATTCGCTTAAGGGAGGCTTCACTTCGACTATAGTAGGTCTGGTGAAAATTTTAATTCTGTGGACTTTTGAAAAAAATTAATAAAATAATTTGTTATGTTAGGTTATTTTTATTTTTATTTTTTTCTCTAATGGAAAAGCATTGTGGCAGGACCAATGACATGTCAAGACATTAATTTGCTTGACTCCTCAATATGTGTAACTGTACCCTTGGAATTAGGAAGGTTCATTATTAAATGAACCTCATAAATTCCCAACGACGTTACCACCCTCTTCCCCCTTCTATTTATATGGATCTTTGGGAGGGGTATTGGTACGAATTCATCAAGTGACAAAGTTTTGGTAAAGTACCACAACACCAACCACTTGGAGGATTGTACCGGTTCCAGCAAGTGATTAAGAGCACCACCAAATCACGAACTGATGAATAGCGACTCTTCTTCAAAATTAGAGGTTCTACAATAATCTTGAGGTAGGTTTTATTTCTTGTCTAAATTCAAGAGTTTTTGAATCATTATACTAGATTATTGATATCAATCTAACGCATATGGTGTAGTCCAAACAAACAAGTCCCGAACCCTCCACTACTTGTTTCACCAACAAGTTCTTCGCAAAAATTATTTATATTGGATTGATTTCAGAACAGAGAGACATGTGGTGAAGAGGGTGTTTCGAGAGGTCTTTTGGTACCTACAGATAGAAATAAGGGCAACCAGAGCTCACCCAGTGACTTGAAGAAGACCGCTAACAATCGGTGTCGGTAGGGGAGGTGATGGCGATGGTCGACACCAGCTAACAGTGGAAGAGGTGATGTGTTGTCGTGCGCCACAGGAGGAGGAGACCGCGATGGTTGAGTAGGGAGGCCAGCACCAGTCAACCATGGAGGTGGTACGGCATGTCGTCGCACGCTACTGGAGGTGGCCGCAGATCAAAGCCATGGTGGTAGAGGGACCTGCCTCCTGTGGGTCTTGAGGAAACTGAGCGACGCCATGTGGCGCCACCGCTTCAAAAACTGAACGACTATGGCCATTCGAAAAAACCAAGGGGAGACGCTCCCCCTAGCGCCCACTAGGGTGGACCCCAGCTAGCAGGACACAAACCCCATAGGCTAGTCCACGAGAGCCTAGTGGACTATGCTCCACTGCGGGCCCGTCTACGTGAGCCCAGCAAACCGTTCCCCACCACGGGCTGTGCTGCGCAGGCCCAGTGTGTTGCACCCTCTGCAGGCTGAGCCGTGCCCCCCATGAGGGCCGTACTGTGCCCCCTACAGGTTGGGCCAGAACGTGGCCCAGTAGGCTAATCCCACCACAACTCAGCCCAGCCGGGCCAGACCTAGACTGGGTTAGTCCGACTAGGTCAGACCGGACCCAGACCCTTCCAGGCCTAGTTTCACTAAAAGAGCTATAACTAGTGAACCAACCATCCATTGGAAGAACCCCCTGTAGTGCTAGGATCATTGTATCAAGATGATCCTTTTGGTATACTCCAATTGAGTTTTGGATAAAGTTGCAGTATGAAAGGGCTGGATCGAACCTAAATCCAACCGGGCCCTCGGTACTAAAACACTTATAAGTCACAGACCGGGAGTCTTATTGACGCACTATCTATCACATTGGAACCCTTACAACATGGAAGTACTTTGGGATAATTATTAATAGATCTTTATATCATTTGAGTTACGACTAATGGATTGAGGATTGGATCCTCCTGGAATCAAGCGTTCTTAGTCCGAGAATCTCGTGGCTGGTTATAACATGAAGTAAGAACATTGATCCTATGTGGGTCAGCATACATCAATCTTGTGTGGGTCAGCATATTTGGATCATGTGTGGGTCAGTGTGTAGTGATTCTGTGTGGGTTAGTATTTATCGATTCTGTATGGGTGAGTGGCTAGTGATCCTATGTGGGTTAGCATCTATCGATCCTGTGTGGGTCAGCAGCAGAGCCTCTCAACAGAATAAGATGATCTATATTTATGACTAATCATCTGTACTTATGTACTTGAGTGATATACCTGGTGTGAGCTGAGTCTTTTACATTCATGGCATTACCTTAGTGGTGTTAAATTTGTGGTACTTTTACCTTCATGGTGTTACCTTTGTGGTACTTTTACCTTCGCGATGTTACCTTGATGGTGTTACCTTTGTGGTACTTATACCTTTGTGGTGTTACCTTCATGGTGTTACCTTTGTGGTACTGTACCTACACGGTGTTACCTTCATGGTGATACCTTTGTGGTACTTTCACCTTTATGGTGTTACATTCATGGTGTTACCTTTATGGTATTCTTCCTTTGTGGATCAGTTGTGAAAATGTATTAAAATTTAGAGCCTTATGTTTCCTCTTATATGAGACAAGTATATTTTGATAACTTAGGTATATGTATGGGAAAATACATAAGTAGAGTTGATGAATACTGCTTCATGCTTTATGATTGAGGTATTGGTTTGTGGTTTTTTATTTCTGGAACTCTAGGAGACCTTTAGGGTACTCGAGGTCCCTGCTGATTATTGTTATACTTACCCCTGCACGGGCTACTCCTGCACATTGCAGTGTCTTGTGGAGATGATGAAAATCATTGATCGAGGTTGAGGGAGCCAAAACTAGACAGTTCTCAGAGGTGGTCCATTTGACGTGACTTGACATAGTGGATGATGATCATGAGTTGTACCTACCCATCAGGTTGGATCCTTAGTGGACGTTCCAGGAGATTTTGTCTCTTTTAAGTTATATTTGTACTTTCTAGTTGGGCATGTATTTCATCCCCTTTACTTTCAGTACACTTTTTACTATAGTAGTTTACTTTGTGGTTTCTTCCTGTTGTGTTCTCGGTTTGTATGCTTGTACAAGTTTTAAGGAAATGCCTTCCCATTATAGGGATATTCCTTTCCGGTGCTAGTTTCCAGCCCCTGGCCTATGGAAGGCGGGCTTGGGGTAGTCACGACATGAGCCCCAGTTAACAGGTCATGACAAAGTGGTATCACAGGAGTCTGTTCTACCGAAGAACTAGGACTCTGATCTTTTTTATGTGGAAATAGTGTTATGTTTTATGAGTGTGGTTTTCAGTTTAGGGAATCTAGTGTTGGTGTGGAAACTGATATATCCATACACCAAGACCCTGAATTCTGATTTCTGACTTAGTGCATGAAAAAACTGATTGTTTGTTTTTTGAAATGTTTTTCTTATGATTTCTTTGAGTCAGCGCACCAGGTATAACTAATTGACTGTAGAACACTTGTTTTCTCTCAGGTTTCCTCCATGTAGATATCCTGCTAGGATTCCTGAGAGAGTAAACGATGATGTCCCACTGAGCGATGAGGCCTTGGTGTGTGTCCCTCTTACGGTGTTAGCACCTTCGAGTGGTGTACCAGCAGCACCACTACCCATTGGACAACCATTGCTACCAGCCCCACCAAAAGAGGGTGCATGCCAACTGAGTGTATTTCATGAGTTTCAGCAGCAGAGGCCTCCTAGGTTTCAAGGTGAGATGGATCCTCATGCGACTGAGGACTGGCTGGAGACTATGGTCGGAGTTTTTCACTTAGTTGGGACACCAAATGTTCTAATAGAGATCCTAGATGCTAGAATTTTCCTAGGAGCAGCTAGGAGATTGTGGAGTCTAACACGTCAGTTACACAATGAAGCGATCCTCAACTGGGTGAACATCAAGGGCCTTTTCAGGGCATATTTCATCCCAGGGACTCTACTTCACTTAAAACTTGGTAGCATGACCGTGGACCAATACTTGATGAGGTTCACTAATCTCTCCCATTACTCCACTAACATGTTACAAAAACCTTTATTTAGGGCCCGAAACTTTGACCAGGGTCTCTGACGGGATATCAGAGCAACGATGACATCTCTCAGCATTCTAACGTAGGATGGGGTGATAGAGCGGTCGATTTTGGTGGAGAGATTCCTAGCTGTGCAGGAACCAACAGTGAGAGCCACCAAGGAATGTCAGGTAGCAGAGTCTTCTACAACAGGCAGGAGACAGATGACGCAGGGGCCCAAGTAGACCAGACCTATTGGTGGGAGACCTCAGGATAAGAGGTTAGTGGTGTAGGGATCTTGGGACAGAGGAGGACGGACGAGGAGAAGTTTGTGCTACTCATGCGGCAGGTAGGGTCACATGGCTTAGGATTGACTGACCCGCCATACAGACGACTAGCAGATGATCAAGAGACCACTGAGGAAGAGGAAGAGGTTTGATCAAGGAGGTCCATAGGGAAATAGATGTGGAAGAGGAGTTGGGCGTGCAGTAGGCAGTGGGTGGCGATTCGAGGTTCTACCTCCCCCACCTCTAGGTGGTTCACCCCGACCACTAGGAGTAGGAGGATAGGGATGAGCTCAGCTCCATGAAGCTGAGGCCTACGACCACAACACTCTGAAGATTATTATAGGTATGATCTATATCTACTCCACCCTAGATGCAGTACTTATAGACACATGTTCCTGTCACTATTTTATTTCCATAGCCTCTGTTCGGAGCTCAGAGGTTCTGATAGATTCATTGGCTCGATCATTAGAGTTATAGATTCCTATGGGAGGGAATTCAGTGATTACACACTGGTAGTGACAGTGTGATCTTACTCTAGGAGGTGGGATCTTCGACTGGGATCTTTTAGTAGCATCATTGAGGCCTTATAATGTTATCTTGGGTATGAACTAGCTATCCACAATCCATGCTCATATTGACTGTATTAGTTGTAAAGTGCGGTGTGTCTGTGAGGATGGGACTAGGTTTTACTTCATCGGTGAGAAGGGAAACTTTACAGCATAGGATGGAATTTCCCAGAGGAGGGTGCAGTTGATCACACATCAGTTGGCTAGCCTTACCCTTAGAGAAGTTGATGTTGAGAGTCCAAGCTATCCTGTAGTGGTGGACCAGTATGCCGATGTCTTTCCTGATGATATTCTGGGACTACCTTCTCATAGAGAGGTAGAATTATACATCGACCTGTACCCCGAGACAGAACTGATATCTACACCAGCATATCAGATGGATCCCACAGAGCTTTGTGAGTTACGGGTATAACTGGAGGACTTGAAGAGGAAGGGGTTTATAAGGCCTAGTGTTTCTCCATGGGAATCCCTGATTTTGTTTGCCAAGAAGGAAGATAAGAGTTTGAAACTCTATGTAGACTATTGGCGCCTGAACCAGGTGACCATGAAGAACAAGTATTCACTTCCAAGGATTTATGATCTTTTTGACCAGTTGAAGGGAGATTGATGGTTTTCAAAGATAGACCTTAGATCAAGCTATCATTAGCTCAGGGTATGGGATGAAAATGTGAAAAAGATGGACTTCATATGTTGGTATGGCCACTATGAGATATTGGCTATTCCATTTAGTGTGACCAACACCCCTACAGTGTTCTTGGGACTCATGAACATGATCTTCCATCCATACCTAGATTGCTTTGTGGTGGTCTTCATCGACGACATCTTGGTGTAATCAATGATGGAGGAGGAGCATTCCTATCATCTGCAGATAGTTCTAGATACACTCTGAGAGCACTAACTTTATGGTAAGCTCTTGAAGTACTAGTTCTGGATATGAGAGGTACACTTTCTAGGACACGTTATCTCGGAGGCTAGAGTTGTAGTGGATCTAGTGAAGATAAAGGTTGTGCTTTCTTGGGATCCACCCATGAGTGTGACTGAGGTGTAGAGTTTCCTAGGTTTGGCTGGGTATTACCAAAGATTATTGCTTGAGTTTTACATATTTACCAAACCCTTATCATCATTGAAAAAGAAGGGAAAATCCTTCATGTGGTTGAGGAGATACCATCAATGTTTTTAGGAGCTGAGGCAGGGACTGAAGAGTACCCCCCCATCTTGAGGATATAAGAAGAGGGCATTGGGTAGGTAGTCTAGTATGACGCATCAGGGAATAGACTTGGATGTGTCCTGATCTAGATGTGAGAAATGATCATGTATGGTTCTTGATAGCTGAGATAGCATGAGCATAACTATGCTACCCATGACCTGGAGTTAGTAGCAGCGGTCTTCTCCTTGAAGATGTGGCGACATTACTTGAAGGGAGAACGTTTTACAGTTTACTGTTATCACAAGAGTCTCAAGTATATCTCCTCATAGAAAGACCTGAACATGAGACAATGACATTGGATAGATTTCCTCCAGGACTATGACTTTGAGATAGTCTACACTCCTGGGAAGGGGAATATAGTGGCATATTCACTCAGCAGGTGGTCTGGTCTACAGTTGCTGAGTGAGGAGTCATAACAGCTATCCGCACTGCAGATTTCCTTTGTAGATAGAGATAGAGCAGCTTACCTCCAGACTATGACTGTCACTCCCCCACTTCTTCAAAAGTTTTGGGAGGCACAACTTGGGGACATTGAATACGTGGCTCAATATGCTCAGATATCCTCAAGACAGGTACCTGATGTATTTTCTAAAGGTGGGGATCATATCATCCTCTTTAGAGGATGCACCATGGTCCCAGTGATGCTACGAGAGGAGGTGTTGAGGGAGTTCCATACATTCCCTCTAAAAATAAATCATGGTGTGGTGAATATGTATAAGAAACATCGGCGTCATCACTGGTGGACAGGGATGAATAAAATAGTGGAAGATTTTTTTTCACGATGCCTCACTTGTGAGCAAGTGAAAGGTCGCACATCAGGTTCTAATAGGTTTAGTGCAACCGCTAGAGTTACCAGAGTGGAAGTGGGATGGTATCTCTATAGAATTTGTGATAGGGTTACCATAGACGTCTAGGGGACATGATTCCTTCTGGGTGATAATTGACCGACTCACCAAGTCGGCTCACTTCCTAACCATCTGAGAGCAGGGATCAGTAGAGGGATTGGGACACCTCTATGTATAGGATATTGTACGACTTCATGAGATTCCATCGACAATAGTATCTAACCGTGACACACATTTTACATCCCGGTTTTGGAAGGTATTATAGGAGGCATTCGGGAATCAGCTATGTTTGAGCACCGCCTTTCATCCACAGATAGATGGTAAGATGGAGAAGACTATTTAGACACTAGAGGACATTTTTTGTGCTTGCGTCCTCGTTTTTTGCCGTAGTTGGGATGATCACTTTCCCTTGGTGGAGTTCTCGTACAAAAATAGCTATCACTACACTATCAGTACGGCACCATTTGAGGCCTTGTACAGTAGACCATGGAGCCCACCTCTATGCTAGATAGACCCAGGGGAGTCAACACTTATGGGTCCAAAGTTGGTACGAGCTACCACTGAGAAGGTGCAGATCATCCAGGAGTGGATGAAGGCTGCACTGAGTAGACATAAATATTTTGCTAACAGGTGTCTGAGACCTTCAGAGTTCGAGGAGGGAGACTTTGTCTTCCTATGGGTCTCACCTCAACAAGGTTTACGAAGATTTGGAAGGGGTGATAAGTTATCTCCAAGGTTCATCAGACCATTTCTGGTTCTCATCAGAGTTGGTGAGGGGGCGTATCGCCTGGATCTTCCCTCACAGATGTACTGGGTGCATGATGTTTTCCATGAGTCGCAGTTGAGGAGATATGTGCATGATTTATCACATGTCATCGACTAGAGCGATCTGGACATCGATGATGGGATGACATTTATGAAGGTTCTAGTAGAGATTGAGGATTGATAGGAGTGGGTCCTTCATGGATAAATGTTCCCTATGGTGCACATTCGTTGGTAGCACGATAACCTCTAGGAGATAACATGGGATCGGGAGGCTCAGATTCATGCTCAGTGCCCCCTTTTGTTTACTTAGTCTATGTTGTGGATTTCAGGGAAGAAAATCCCTAAGGTGAGTAGAATGTAAAGACCCAAATTTTCCATGAATTTTTTTAATTATATGGAATTATTATGAGTCTGTGAAAATTGACGACACATGATTCTAAGGCCCGATGTGCCAAGAATAAATTTTTGAAAATTTTAAGGTAAATTCAATAAACGCGCAGGCATCATTTTCTATCTTTTGAACTGGTGCTCGGATTAAAAATCCAAGGGCACCGATGAATCCACAGTGTCAAGATTATTTTAAGAGAGGATTAACTTCGACCACAATACGTCTGGTGAAAATCTTAATTATGTATACTTTTGAAGAAATTAATAAAATAACATGTTATGTTATTTTATTTTTATTTTTCTTTTTTCCTCCAATGGACAAGCAATGTGGTGGGACCAACAACATGTCAATCCATTAATTAGCTTGAATCCTTAATATTTGTAACTGTACCATTGGAATTAGGAAGGTTCATTATTAAATGAACCTCATAAATTCCCAATGGTGTTACCCACCTCTTCCTTCTCCTATTTATATGGAGCTTGGGGAGGGGTATTAGTGTGACTTCACCAAGAGACGAAGTTCTGGTAACATAATGTGATGCCAACCACTTAGAGGACAAAACTGGTTCCAGAAAGCGGTGAAGAGTGCCACCAAATCACAAAACGATGAAAATCGGCTCTTCCTCAAATGTGGAGGTTCTCCAACAATCTTGTGGTAGGGTTTATTTATTGTCTAAATTCAAGAGTTGTTGAATTATTATAATAACCTCTTGATATCAAGCTAATGCAGAGGGACAAGCCAAAAAAACAAGGCCTGAACCCTCCACTATTTGTTTTACCAATGTGTTCTTTGTGGGTTTTTTTTCACATTGAAATAATTTTAGAACGGAGAGAAAAACGGTTAAGAGGGTGTTCTGAGAGGTCTATTGTCACCTTTGGATAGAAAGAAGGGCCACCAAAACTCACCCGGTGACTTGTAGAAGACCGCCGACAACTAGTGTCAGTAGAAGAGGTGATAGCGGCGGCCGGAACCGGTCGAACATGGAGGTGGAGGAATTTCATTGCATACTATAGGAGGAGGAGGCTGCAACTTTTCAGCCATGGCAGTTGAGCAGGGTGGCTGACACTGGCTTGTAGCGGAGGTGGTGCTGCACCCCGTCACGCACCGCTGGAGGTGGTCGTGGCACGAAGCCGCGACTGTGGAGAGACCCACCTTCTATGGGTCCCATGGTGACCAGGAAGTGCCACGTGGTGCTGCCACTTCACAAACTGAAATATTATGACTGTTCAATAAAACAAGGGGGGGTTTCTCCCCCCTGTGCCAGCTAGGGAAGACCCCAGCCAGTGGGTCATTCGCTCTATGGGCTGGGCCGTGCGAGCCCAGCGGACCGCACCCCACTGTAGTCCAGGACGCGCGAGCCCAACGGGTCGCCCCCCTATGGGTCGGGGCAGAACATATCCCAGTAGCCCAAACCCGTAGTGGCCCATCCCCAGATCGGGTCGGTCTGACCGGGTTGGACCGAACCCAGACATTTCCAGGCCCAGTTTTGCTAAAAGAGCCATAACTTGTGAACTAGGTGTCCATTTGAAGAAATCTCTACGACACTGTGATCCTTGGAGTGAGACAGTCCTTTTGGTATGCTCCACTTGAGTTTTGGAGAAAGTTAGAGTACGACCAAGTTAGATCGAACCCAAATCCAACTGGGCCCTCAGTACTAAAATGCTTATAAGTCACAAAACGGGCGTCCTATTGACTCGCAATCGGTCATGTTAGAAACCTTATGACATGGTGGTCCTTTGGGATACTTCTTCATGGAACTTCATGGTGGTTGAGGTATGACTGATGTTTTAAGGAGTGGATCCTCTCAAAATCAATCTTTATTAGTGCAGTAATCTTGTGGCAGCCTGTAACGTGAAGAAAGAACATTGATCCTATGTGGGTCAACATCCATAGATCTTGTGAGGGTTGGAATCTATAAATCCTTTGGGGGTAAATTCATAGTGATCCTATGTGGGTCAGTATCTATTGATCCTATGTGGGTCAGCGCCTAGTGATACTGTGTGAGTCATCATCTATCAATCCTGTATGGGTCAGTAGTAGAGCTTATCAAAAAAATAAAACGATCTAGATTTATAACTAATCATTTTTTACTTCTGTACTTAAGTTATATACTCAGTGTGAGTTGAGTCTTTTACCTTTGTGGTTTTACCTTTGTGGTGTTACCTTTGTGGTACTTTTACCTTTTTGGTGTTACATTTTTGGTAATTTTACATTCGTGATGTTACCTTTGTGGTGTTACCTTTGTGGTACTTTTAACTTCATGGTGTAACCTTTGTGGTACTTTACCTTCATGGTGCTACCTTCTTGGCGTTACCTTTGTGGTACTTTTACCTTTGTGGTGTTACCTTCATGGTGTTACCTTTGTGGTATTTTTCTCTCATGGATCAGTTATGAAAATAGCTTAAAAGTTGGAGCCTTATGTTTCCTCATATATGAGATGAGTATATTTTGATAACTTAGGTATATGTATGTGCCTATAACTAATTAGAGTTTATGACATCTACTTCGTGGTTTGTGATTGAGGTCTTTCTTTGTGGAACTATGGGAGACCTTAAGGGATCTCGGGGTCCCTACTGAGTATTATTATACTCACCCCTATGCGGGCTATGCCCGGACCTTGCTATGTCTTGTGCAGATGACAGATAGTGTAGATCAAGGCGGATGGATCCAGGACTGGATGGTTCTCATAGGTGGACCATTTGACATGACGTGATGCAGTGACAACTCATCATGACTTGTACCTACCCTTCAGGTAGGATCCTCGGTGGACGTTTCAGGAGTTGTTTTATCTTTTAATTTTTACTTTTACTTTCTAGTTGGTCTTGTATTTTGTCCCTTTTACTTTTAGTACACTTTTTAATATAGAAGTTTACTTCATTGTTGCTTCCTGTTGAGTTCTCAGTTTGTGTGTTTGTACAGGTTTAAAGGCAATACTTCCTATTTTAGAGATACATTTTTCTGGTGCTAGTCGCCATCCCCTAGACTATAGAAGGTAGGCTTGGGGTAGTCAAAACATGTACCCCGAGGAACGGGTCATGATAGGTAGCATAAACACCACACAAAGGAAATTGGTGGTGCATAAGGCATATGACCCACATAAATAAAAGTGTGATAAAATAATCCATTACCTTAGGTCTGATTTCATTTGTATGTATCCAAACCAACTATATAAAAATTTAAATAATTTCATTATCTTATTTAAGAATCATAGTAATTTTTAGGATATCATATATGATCATATTATCATTCGTTTATTAATAACATTTCATTATTACTTGTTATTCGAATATTAACTGCTTCATTTTCTTATGCATGTTTTTTCTAATACATTCCGATTCTCCCACACATGTCATAGTTATATCATTAAAAAATGATATTAACATTATCTATATCATATTTATTCATTCTATACATTTATATAATCATTATTTAATGAATATCATGTATAATGAATCACATCACATTGTGGAGATGGTAGGTCATACATACGCACGTGCGACGATATCATTCCCATAATTGTTGAATGGTATTAAATTGAATGGTGTATAATATTTCAGAATGAATATTATGTTATAATAATATTATATAGTTATTTTTTTCATCATTATACTCATCCAATAATGGTGGTAGTGAAAAATAGATTACACCATGACCTGGAGATGGTAAGCCGTACGTACACATGCGTGGTGATTTAGTTTTTCATTGGATGGATATAAAGTGGAATATTGTGGTTCCATAACCATAATAACATATCAGTATATAATTGATATTAGATTTATTAATTTATAATAAAATAATTTTTGAATATTAAGTAGATGAAGAAATAATTTTGAAATAATTGGTAGAGGAGATTACCTCTTCTTCGACATGCTTCCTCTAAATCTCCTCTTAGAGCACTGGAGTTGGTCTTTGAAGACGACCAGGACCGCCAAAATGTAAGAATGGAATTTGAGAATATAAAGGGTAAGGGGATAGTAGATATTTAAGGCTCAAATTTAATTTAATTGGTTAGGGAGTAGGTTCCCTTTTATAATTGAGGTGAGGGTCATTTTTTAGAACTCAAAAAATATTAATTTATAATAAAATGAAACCTCATCCAAAAATTTAAAAAATGTTCCAATCTCTAAGATGGGATGAGACAGGGTTTTGATATCATCATATAAAAGATCTTATAAAAGTTTTTATATTAATTTAAACCTTATCATTCTAATTAACACTTAGTTATTCTATTTAATTTTTAACTAGGGTAAACAATATTTTAATATTAATGAGTGCAATATTTATTTATTTGATTCCAATTATTCCATAATTAAATAAATTAAAACATCTTAGATTATAAAATAACTATTTTATATTTTTAAAAAATGATTTATGATTTTTTAAATAATTTAATAATACATTATTTTGATAAACATTCAGTGGTGTCAGTTTTGACACTATTTAATTCATTGATATTTAAAAATATTAATATAACAAGTTCAGTGAGAACCAACTATTTTATTAAATTTCTAAGAGGTAAAGGTAATCCATAAAATTCATTATACATATTAATTAACCGAAATTATATCTATTTTAATATTTTTAATATCATTTATTTTTTATCTTTATTAATAAAATAATTACTACATAAATTTTGTGTAATTATTTAATATATTTATTTGTTAAATAAAAATTAAAAATTAAGATATTATGATGAATATAAATATACCATATTTTTGAATAATATTTTTATTTAAATTTATCATCTAGAAAATTCAAAACTCAAAATGTTATACTTATTAAATTATGAATATGACAACATTAACATCACTTTAAATAAAATAATATATGTGTCACAATCTCTTCTATAAGGCTCCAAATGGTCACTAACTAGACACTTGGATGTTTATAGTTGAGATATAATTTAAAAATAATATTTTTCAACTGTTTAGGTATTTTTATGGTTATTATCATTTTCATAAAATTGTTCTATTGATTTCTCAACAATTAATTAATTTCCACATCATCAAATTATAATTATTTAAGGTAATTATTTATTTACTAAAAATTAAAAATAAATTACCATGATAAAGAAAAAAATTATTTTCAAATGAGTATTTATAATTAAATTTATATTATGTATAACTTTATATAAAAAATGATTTAGTTATTAAAATTTTAGTGAAACATAATTAAGTTTTCTTTAAATGAAAATAAATTAAATTTTCCAATCTCATAAAAGTGGCTTTCAATGAGAACGATTTCTACCCAATGATGATTTAGGTAAAAAACACACATCGAATGATATCAATACAAGTGTTAGGATAATTTTATAATAGTATTCCTACCCTTAATTACCTGATTTACACTTTTATCGTATTAATAAAAAATACCGAAGTTACTTTCATAATGAAAAAAATAAGATAAAAATATATTTACATAATTTGGACCTATTGATTCCAAATATGGAATCCATTTTTAAAAATTTGAAACATAGAAGTTGCAGTAATTAATTCATAATTAATCCCATTGTTGGAAATAGAGAACATGTTTTAAAAGTTAGATCATTACAAAAGATTGTAATGTTTTTAAATCTAAATTCAATGTAAAATTAATGAAAATGTCATAAATTATATTGAATGATAAAAATAGGTTATATTTATACCTTAAAACCCTAAAATATTATAATTTAACCATATAAATTATTTTAATGAAAATGTTTTTTTTCAATTAAAATTTAGTGTATTGTTATTATTCATCAAAATTTGGATGTTATCAGAAAAATATTAAAAATTCATTCAAAGTAAAATTTTATATCCATATTCCAAATAACATGTTTATTTTTTTATATAAAAATTATTAAGGTTTCAAAATCTTAATTTAAAATGGGTTCTCCATTAAATGGTGGAAAATTTCCCTTTAAATATTGGTTTTTATACATCAAATAGGGTTTATTCATCCCCTATGAAAAAAATATCTATTGTATGAATATACAAAATATTTTATTAAGTATATAAAATATATATTTCATTAATTTAATTTACTAATAGTAATTAACTCAATTTTTTAATATAATAATAAGAATATATAATTGATTTTGAGTTTTCATAAAAAATTTGTAACGAACGACTTCACCATACATTTTCATTAGTTAGTTATATTCATTCCTGCTATCCTAATGGATAGGTTAAAATAGTAATTTTATACTATTGGAGTCTCTTGTTTCACTTAAAATCACAGTTGCGTGTAATACAAGCTATTGAATAATTAAAATTATTTATTGAAAATATTTCATAAAAACATCCCGGTGTTATATTCTACGCCCCTTAAACTGAATTTCTCCATTCAAATTCATCACTTGGATACAAAAATATGAGGATATATCTCCATAAAAATATCCTCAAGTTCCCACGTAGCTTCTTTAAATTGGTGGTTTCGCTACAAAATGTTAACCAAGTGAGTGGTCTTGTTTCGTAGAACTTTTTTGCTACGATTCAAAATCTTTATCGGTTGTTATTCATAAGAAATATCTTGCTCTAGTGGTACAATTATTAGTTTAGTACAGGTGAAGGATTGAGTATGTACTTTCTAAAGAGAGATACATGGAACACATAATGAAAATGAGAGAGATTCAGTGGAAGTCTCAATCAGTAAGATACCTTCCCAATAGGATCCAAAATTTCAAAAGGACTAATATACCTAGGGTTTAGCTTTCCATTCCTTCCAAATCTCATTACTCTCTTCCATGGAGATATTTATAGGAACACCTTTTCAACCTCTTCAAACTATAGGTCTTTTCTTCGGTTGTCAGTGTCACTTTTTTGTCGACTTTGTGCTTCTTTTATGTCTTGTTTAATAGATCCGACATTTTCTTCCATTTCATCAACAAGATCTGGTCTTAATAGCTTTCTTTCTCCAACTTCATCCCATCAAGTTGGAGTTCTGCACTTATTTCCATAGAGGGCTTCATAAGGATCCATCTTAATACTAGAGTCAAAGCTATTGTTGTAAGAAAATTCCATCACGGTTAGGTGTTGATCCCAAAAACCATTTAAATACATAGAGAATGATCTCAATATGTCTTTGAGAGTTTTAATTATCCTCTCATACTGATCTTCTATTTGAGGATGATAAGTAGTGACAAAACTTAACTCTGTATCTAGACCCTACTTAATAATTATACAGAAATTCATAGTAAACCTCAGTTCTCGATCAGATATAATGTAAAGTGGTACTCCATGAAATATTACCAATTCCTTTACATATATATTGGAAATATGACCAAGGGAGAAATCCTATATAATAGAAATGATGTGTGCTGACTTCATAAGGTGATCAACAATAACCCATATAGTATTATGACCTTTAGATGTTTTGGGAAGTCTGATGAAAGAGTCTACAGTATTGTTCTTCCATTTCTATTCTAGTATAGGTAATGTTTGTAACATACCATTAGACTTCTATCTCTTAGACTTAACTTGCTGAAAAGCTAAGCACTGAGAGGTATATTATACGACATCTATTTTACTAACATTCCACCAAAAATACTCTTTCAGTTCCCTGTATATATTTGTGCTTCTAGGATGAATAGAGAATAAAGAAATACTAGGCTCATCAAAATATCTCCTTCTTTAATTCTTATATGAGAGGAATACAAAACCAGATCCTAAACCTTATTATTCCATCAAAATCAAGGTTGAATTCAGGAACATTTTTCACCTTCTTTTGTAGCTCTACATCTTCTTTCTATACCTCCTTAATATTCATTTGTATAGATGGATGAAAATTCAATTGAGAAAGATAATATTTCTCTCCTTCCTTTAAAATTTCAATATCCACCCTTTGTAAATCCATAAATATTGGATCTTTTGTGATCCTCATCTTGGATAGGCTAGCATGGTCCTTTCAACTCAAAGGATCTTCCACCTTGTTTTCTTTCCTTGGGTCATAATATATTGAGTATTAAGAATATTTAATCAACTCTATCAATTTTCTTTGATTCATTTTCAACTCATTTTTGTGTGAAAATATATTTTAAACTTTTATGATCAGTATAAATATCACAACTTTCACCATAATGATAATTCCTCCATATCTTCAGTGAAAATATTATGACAACTAATTCTAAATCTTGAGTTGGGTAAATTTTCTCATGCATTTTCAATTTTCACGAGGCATAAGCTACCACTAGATCATTTCTCATGAGAACACAACCCAAACCCTTATTGTATGAATCGCTATAGATCACAATATTTTCACCACTACAAGGTAGTGTGAGTATAGGTGCACTAGATAAACTTGTTTTTAGATCTTCTAAACTCTCTTCAAATTCTTCTATCCACATGAGATTAACTCCTTTATGAGTCAATATGGTGATTGGATTAGATAATCATGAAAAATATTTCAAAATATTTCAATAATATCTAGCCAAACTTATAAAAATTCAAAACTCATTTACCATTGTTGATCTCCACCAACTTTCAATAACTTATTTTTTTTATTTAATGTACAAATATCCCCTCTCTTCAGATTATGTGACCCAAAAATGTAACTTTATGAAGCTAAAATTAACACTTGGTAAATTTTTCATAAATCTTATCCTTTCTTAGGGTCTTCAGTACAATTCTCAAGTGATCTTCATATTCTTCCTTTTTTTAAATAGAAAATAATTTCATCTATAAATAATATCAAAAACTAATCAAGGTAGTCTATTAAGATTCTATTCATTAGATCTATAAAGATAGAGGGGGGAATTAGTAATACCAAAAGCTTCAATATAAATTCATAGTGTCTATACCTTGTACAGAATGCAATATTTGTTATAACATCATTATTGACCCTTAACAGATGATATCCTGAATGAATATAAATCTTGGAAAAGTATTAAGCTCCATGTAGTTGGTCAAATAATTCATCAATAAGGGTAAAATGATATTTTTTCCGGATAGTGATCTTGTTAAGTTCTCAATAATCAATGCAGAGTCTCATTGATCCATCTTTCTTATTAATAAACAGAATAGGTGCACCCTAAGGTGAAGCACTAGGGAATATGAATCCCTTGTAAATATTCTCTTGGAGTTTATTCTTCAATTCTTGTAACTCAATTGGTTCCATTCTATAAGGTGTCTTTTAAATATTTATATCAAATTGTATGAGTTCTATTGAAAACTATTCCTCATGATTCGGTGTAAAACCTAAAAATCCTTCCATAGAAAAATCATCAAACTCCCATACAATGGGTGTATTCTTAATTGTGAGTTTCTCCCAAGCCATTTGAGATAGATAAACTTAATTTATATGAATTAATACCCATAATATGGAAGAAAATTATACTAGAATTTTATATTCATCCTTGCAATGATAGATGATCATATATTTATCTAGAATATAAAATTTGACTTCCCTTAGAAATTAATATGAGCACCATATAGAGAAACAAAATCCATGCTAATAATCACATGAAATTTCTTGTTGGAAAGATCACAAGAATTTTAGGAAGCAAATTCCCACAAACCTCTACTGGAAAAGAATTATAAAATTTTGATGTGGCTGTTGTGGCATTAGGAGTTGTCCCAACTAACTCAACATCTAATTTTTGAAGCCATATAATGATTCCCTTAGAAAATTCTTCTAAAATAAAATAGTGGGTGGATATAGAATCAATTATTTTTTTACTTTAAAATGGATGGTAAGAGTACCTTTCAAAACTTCATTATCATACTACCCATTGCTGATAGTGATCACATGTGACTTGTATTTTTATTTATCCTTAAGAGTTTTCTAATGTAGATCATTATAAAAAACCCTTGGATTTGGGCATTGATTGGAATAATGAAAAATTTTCTTACACTTGTAACATTGACATGTATGAGGTGTATTATGTGTATCCTTTTCTCATCACTTCAGCATTCAACTGCCTGATAACCTTATTTTACACACTTAAAACATTTACTAGTCCCTTTAATATAATTTACTCCTTGTTTATTTCCTGACTTTGAGTATATGGGAAAACTAATCTTCTTTTCAGTGTGGTCTTTATATTTTCCCTTGAATTCCATTTTTATATTCTTATCAAACGCATAGGATTGATGGGTTACTACAATATCCATATCAACCTTGATATCACATCAAAAAATTTCTTTGTAGCTATGGATATCCCTTATGTATAATTACATTCAAAGACATGGTTTTAAGACACTAAAGAATTGATAAATTTTACTCTCAGGTTGGATAATAATTCTAGAAATGTACCTTGAAAGTCTTGTAAAATTTGATTCATAGGTACCAATAGATTCATCATCATTTTTATTAAGTTCAAGGAACTCTTTATCCATATTTGTTCAAAGAATATGATAAAGTAATTATTGAAACATAATTTCTTGAACTCGCCAAATCCCATAGATTCAATTTCATACCTTTTCCTCGTATTCTTGATAAGGTTCCACCTTTCATCAGCTTCATCTTCCAAACTATAGACCACTATAATGTCTTTATAATGTTTTGAATATCACATAATTGAAAATATCTTTCAATGGTACCAATCCATTTTTCATCCATTAATGGATCAAAAGACCCACTGAAAGAAGGTGGAAACTGCCTCATGAATAACTAAACAATATTCTTGTTCCCTCCTTTTCTCATTTGGAAGTCCTGTGTGACTCATAGCCTAATAAAGTTGAGTGATCATAGCTAAAAGATTTTTTATTCCAACTCCCATAACATTTGGTTTCTTAGGAGGAAAATTATTACATATTCCTTCACATTCCGCATTAACATAGTTCCATCAGGTTCCAACCATTGATGAAAACCAAAAAGCATAGTGTGTGAAACTCTAATCATAATAGGAAAACCACATAATAAAGAATAAAATTTCAATTTAGGACACTTTAGGTTTTTATCCTAGGTTATTCATGACCATTTCTAAAACTATATGATTTTATCCTACACTTTGACTTATCCTTTGAGTTCTTACTAAGTTTTTCTCATCCTAGTTTCCAAAAGGTTAACTATAACCTCTCTCTGATACAAAATAAAGTGACCCATAATTTACATACAATGATATTACTTCAATGTCAAATAATATTAATTAAAAAATAGAACAAATCCATGATGGTACCATATAGGAATGTATTTAGAAACTAGAAAACATAAACAACTAGTTCATAAGACATATTCATTATCTCCAACTTATTTCATCATAAATAGACCCATTTTTGACATATCTTACTTAATACCCTTCTTCAAGACATGGGGAAAATACACATATAAAATGGTGATATTATATTCTTAGTAAGGGTAAAAAAGGGATATATCAATCATATCATAATCATGAGTCATAAGAACATAACATTTGAAAATATTCTCCCGTATATGAAAGATCATGATATCATGCCATGAAAGTTCATAAGAATCAATGAACATAGTCCCAAAATTCATAACATAATACATGAAGTTCTATGGAATACATATAAGCATAAAAAATCAGTTCATATTAGTTAAGGCTTATTACCAAGACTATCATAGCAAACAATGTGCATTACTGAACTGAGTTCACTCCTTGTTCCATCCCTGTATTATTGAACAAAGATCATTTCCTATTCTAGCCATGCCTATCTCATGAGATATAAATATTTACCCAATTCATTGGAGGGAGATACTGGTCTCACCCATCTCATGATTAAATCTGTCTTATGTGTGCCATAATAACATAAACTATTCATCATAACCTATATAATAAAATGGGTTTCTTTAAACATCATTCCACTATAACATAATCTATATAAAACAAATGGATTTCATATATAGAATTCCATCATAAAAATAATAAAATAATAGAAAAAATAAGTATATTATACTTGAAACATAACCCTATTAAATAATTCCATTTTAGATAGAAAATAATTTTGATATAACACTTGAAATTAATTTTGAGGAAAATATCCTTTATTTTTCAATAAAGTTTTATTTTCTCAAAATGCCACACAATTTTAAAAGAAAAAAAAATTATTTGTAAATAAAATTGAAATCGTATAATGGATGATTCATGTAAATAAAAAATTATGAAGACATAAAAATCGATTCATTCCATATAATTTAAAAAAACATTATCCTCCTACTTTTACCAAAAAAGTAAAAAAGTACCTTGTATCAAATAACAACAAAATATTCCTTTCGAAAAATTTAATAAAAATTAACAAATGGGTAAAATTGACTTTAAAAAATTGTATAAGAAAATAAATAATAGTATATATTTAGGAAACATGGTTGTGGATGATAAATATACCCCAGTAAATACTTATGTATAAACAATCTCGGATAATAATGAGATTATGAAATTATCCTTTACCAATTTATAATCAGTAAAATCGCATGCCTCATAAAAATAAAAAATAATATGTATATTTAAATATAATAACCTTCATAATAATAATCATGAAAACATTTATGGTCAGCATAAACACCCCACAAAAGAAAGAGGTGGTGTATTAGGCATATGTCCCACAATAATGAAAGTGATAAAAAATAATCCATTACTTTATGTATGATTTCCTTTGTAAATATATGAACCTCATATATAATGATTTAAGTAATTTCATAGACCTTTTTTAGAATCATATTCATTTTTATGATATCATATATGATCATATTATCATCCATTTTTAATAACATTTCATTATTACTTGTTATTCAGGTTTTAACTGCTTTATTTTCTTATGCATTTTTTTGTTAAATAAGATCTGATTCTCCATCAAAGGTCATATTTATATCATTAGAAAATGAAATAAACATTATATATATCATATTTATTCATTATATACATCTATATAATCATGATTTAATGAATATCATGTATAATGAATCACATTGCATCGCATCGCATTGTGGAGACGGTAGGCCATACATACGCACGAGCGACGATATCATTCCCATAATTACTGAATTGTAGTAAAGTGAATGGTCTATAATATTTTATAATTAATATTATGTTATAATAATCATATATAGTTATTATTTCCATTATTATACTCATCCAATCAAGGTGGTGTTGAAAAACAGATTACACCACAGTGTGGAGATGGTAAGTCGTACGTACGCACACGTTGTGATTTAATTTTTTATTGGATGGATAGAGAGTGTAATATTGTTATTAAATAATAATAATAACATATAAGTATATAATTTATACTTTATTTATTATTTTATAATGAAAAAACTCATGAAGAGTAAATAGAAGAAGAAATAAGTTTGAAAGAATCGGTAGATGAGATTACCTCTTCTTTGACGTACTTCCTTTAAATATCCTCTTAGAGCTCTAGAGTTGGTATTTTAAGAATAAAATAACCTATATAATATAAATATGTAATCTTATAAGGTAAATGGTCATGAGATTAATGATATTGAAGGCTCAAATTTTAGTGAAGAGGTGAGGGAGGAGGTTCCCTTTTATAATTAAGGTGAGGTGCATTTTTGGGATCTCCAAAAATATTAATTTCTAATAAAATAAAACCTCATAAAAAAACTAAAAAATATAACCATTTAGAATATGAGATTATATGGGGTTTTAATATCATTAACCAATAGATTTTATACAAGTTTTTATATCAATTTAAACCTTATCATTTTAATTAACACTTAGTTATTCTATTTAATTTTTAACTAGGTTAACAAATATTTCAATATTAAAATGGAAAAATATTTATTTAATTGATGTCAATTAGACCATAAATAAATAATTTATAATATTTTAGAAAATATAATAATAATTTTAAAATTTTAATACTTCTTAGGATTTTTATATAATTTAATAATATAATATTTTTATAAACAATCAATGGTATCAATTTTGAGATTATTCAATTCATTGATTTTTAAAAATATTAATATAACAAGTTAACTTCGAAAAAAATATTTTATTATATTTATAAGAGGTCAAGGTCTTATAGAAAATTTATTATACATATTAATTATCCAAAATTATATTTATTTTAATATATTTAATAACATTTATTTGTTTTATCTTTTAATAAAATAACTACTACATAAATTTTGTGTAATTATTTAATTTATTAATTTTGGAATAAAAATTAAAAATAAAATACTATAATGAATATAAATCTTCTAGATTTTAGAATAATATTTTTAGTCTAATTAATGTTCTAGAAAATCCAATATTTAAAATATTATACTTATTAAATTATGAATGTGATGACTCTCACATAACTTTAAAGAAAATAATATAAGCGTCAAAATCTCTTTTATAAAGAACCAAATGATCAATTACTAGAACCCTAAATGGTTATGGTCTATATATACTCGACCAATAATATTTGGTAAATTTTTTGGGTATTTTTATGGTTATTATAATTTTAATAAAAATTGTTTTTATTGATTTATCATCGATAAATTAATTTCTTCATCATCAAATTATAAGTCTTTAGGGTAATTATTTATTTCTTAAAATTAAAAAATAAATTAAAATGATAAAGAAAAACATTTTATCTTTAAAATGAGTATTTATAGTCAAATTTATATTCTATATAACCATATATAAAAAATAATGTAGTTATTTTTAAGTGAGACATATTTATCTTTTCTTTAAATGAAAATAAATTAAATACCCCAATCTTATCCAAGTGGCTTCTAATAGAAACTATTTTGAACCAAGGATAATTTAGGTCGAGATAAAATTATAAAATGATATAAATAAAAGTGTTATGGTAATTTTATAATATTATTCTTACCCTTAATTACCCCATTTACCCTTTTACTGTATTAATAACAATCACCAAAGTGACTATTCATAATGGTCAAAAATAAAATAAATATATTCACATAATTTAAACCTACTAATTCAAAATATAGAATGCATTTTTAAAAATTAAAAATAAAATAGTTTTAGTAATTAATTTAAAATTAATATCATTTTCAGAAAGAGAGAATGAGTTTTAAAAGTTAAAACATTGCAAAAGATTGAAATGTTTTAACATCTGAATTCAATGTAAAATTAATGCTAGTGACATAAATTATATTAACTGATAAAATATATTATACTTATACTTTAAAACCATTCAATATTATAATTTAACCATATCAATTATTTCTATGAAAAAGGTTGTTTTCAATTAAAATTTAATGTATTTTTACTATTCATAAAAATTTGAAAGTTATCAGAAAAATATTAAAAATTCATCCAAAGTAAATATTTATATCCCAATTCCAAAGAATATGTTTATTTTGTCATAAAAAATTATTAATGTGTAAAAATATTATTTCAAAAGGGGTTCTCCATTTAAAGGTGGAAAATTACCCTTTTAGAAAATATATGTTTTATACATCAAATAGGGTTTATTCGTCCCCTATGACAAACAAAATCAAATAGATGAATAAAAAAAATATTTTATTAAGTCTATAATGTATAAATTTCATTAATTTTTTACTAAATGTAATTCACTAAATTTATTAATACAAAAATATAAATATATAATTGATTTATATTTTTCATAAATAATTGGAAGTGAATGAATTCACCATGCATTTTCAAAAGTTTGTTAAATTTATTACCTTTAACAAAACAACTAGGTTAAAATAGTGATTTTATACTAAGGGCATATCGTGATTTTCTTAAACAAATGATAACATGCAATGAAAGATATTGAATAATTAAAATTATTTAAAGAAAATATTTTATAAAAACTTCTGGGTGTTACAATACTTCCACCATCTAGTAGATTCTCCTCTACCGTCTATTTGGTGGAATCCTGAATATTAATGGAGATACTATCCATACCACCAGTTGGATGGTGGAACTACACCCTTTAGTTGACGTTTTCTGCTAATTCCTTCTTCATATAGTGGCCCAAAAAGATCCTTCAAAAGACTTTAATTTATTTGCAATCTTCCTTACATGAATTTGAGAAATATATTAATACATCATTGATATATTCAAGATGTCTTTGAATTCCATCACTTTTTCTATTTATAAATTTATTTTGCTCTAAAAATCCATTATTTGAAAACAATGAATTAAATTATTAGAACTATATATGATTATTTTTTATCTTGAAATCACCATGAGAGTGGTACAATAATATTCCCCTTTTTTATGATCACAAAATCTTGACATAAAATGATATACCTAGAGTAACTCAAGAGAGAAAAATGTATTCAAAGTAATTCAATATATTACAGATAAAGATGTTAAAAATTCTGAATATATTAAGTAAAATATATCCAAAATTATCCAAATATTAACATAACATGACATCACCCCTTTTAAAATAAAAAATTTCTCCCAAATAACCAAAACTTTTCCACCTATAACCCAAAAGCTGCCTACCTTTGATTATAGAACTTTTTTTCATAAATTAAATCACAAAAAATTATCCACATTTGTGATTATCAAAATTAAAATAAACAAGGGACATAAGAATATATTTAAATTAAGAATATAGTTTTTACATAATGTAAATAAATAGTGACATGAAATATTTTATCCCCCTTAAAGATTACCATAAGCATAAAAATACAACATAGAAAATATAAAATGTAAGGTATATAAATGAATAAGGTTAAAATAATTGAAGCATGAGTTGTATTAAATATAAAACATACATTATCTCAAATTATAAGGATATTAAAAGAAATATTCAGAAGATAATTTATAAAATTATAAATAAATAGATAAATTTTATTCCCAAGATTTCAAAAATATTGAAGATATTTATAAAAATAAATTGGAAAGAGATAAGAAAAATAAATTTAAAAAATAGATAATATTGATTTGAAAAAAAATGGTAAAATAAATAAAGAAATAAAAAATGAAAGGATTTTTAAAAAAATACACTATCATATTTTTTAAAAAATAAATCATAAATGAGAGGGAGAGATAATATATTTTGAAATGAAGTCTACAAGGGAAAAATTAATTATATTTAGAAACCTATCCCCACGTAGATAATCCCATAACTTTATCAGATAAGGCTCTCCCATAATTGGATAATTTAATAATGATATCAAGAGATCAATAATTTCAAGAGATTACACGAATGGGCCATAGGCCTTCATTTTTATTGATTTTTTAATAACCCCCTTTCAAAAGATGAGTCAGAACCCTTACAAGGCCCACATGATTAGTGATTACATGACCTATAGGCTTAAGATACATTACATGACCCAAAGGTCTTAGGGAATTCAACTAGACTATAACTATAAATAATTTCCCCTCCCTAGCATCTTCATCATGATGGTAACTCTCCACCTTCGCATGGATGTCTGGAAAATCTTCTTATGCAAGCACAAGTTGGTCCTGATGGCATAGACATACCCTATCATTATTCCAAATCCATTGGTTCTCCTCTGGTGAGTGCGCCTACTCTGAATCCTCCTCTAGGTCTGATCCTTTTTTTAGACTCTGTTTAGGGAAACTGTATGTGGTCTAAAGGCCTTGAGGTGGCCCTAAGGCCTTAAAGGTGTATCGAAAGCCCTACTGACCCGAAGGCCTGGTTGGCCCGAAGGCATGGGTGGCCTGAAGTCCTTAAGGAATCCATGACCAAACCGACAGCCCAAGGTGAATAGTTCTAGATACTACTGTACTAAATAATACCTTCTATAGTACCTACTAAAATACCCGCATAGTTCCTGCTATAGTACTTCTATAGGGCCTGCTTCAGTACTGCTATAGTGATGCTACAGTACCCAAAAAATATGCCTCTCCTTGGTTTTGAACCTAGGTCCCGTGGACGTACTTAAGAATATCCCACCAAATAGACTTAGGATCATGTTCATTTCAAGAGATTAATAGTCCATTTTTAATGATAATCCACCATATTATATGATAATGAAGCTTGATGGTGTATCCCTAAAAATTTATAAATAAAGTTCCTTTTGGTACCCATGTTAATTTTGTTATGGTAATGTTAGATAATAAACATTTTTAATTGGAAATAATTTTGGGTCTACATAAATTGGATAATAAATATTTATTAACCCAATATTTTTAGTAAGATATTTTATAAGAGTTATATAAAATTAAAGATAAATATATTTATGTCTCGTATATCTATATTATTTTTCAATCACACCCATAAATTAGATTCTCAATTTTTTGAAATTAATTACAAAACTTATCTTAAGAGAATCCATTTACAAAAGTAGTTTTTTTGAAGAAGTAATATTATTTTAATTCCCAAAACCATAATGATTTTTAATAGAATATCAAAAATCTAAAAATCATATAAATATATTGATCACCATGGGTGAATTTAGTGAGAATATTTTTAAGCTCTTTGGTTTGGGATTATAAATTCTCTACATTTCGTTTCTTTATAATTTCAAAACCAAATCATTATTTTATTTAGTAATAAGATCCTTTTTATTTATAAAATTTAGTTTTCTTATTAATAAATTATTAATATTTATTTGTAAGATATTTTTATTTTGAAAGTAGTTCATCAAATAAATTCAAAAGTTCAGTTTGATTATTGGAAGAGAATGAATCAAAAAGTGAATGAGAAGAAGAGAAGGAATGAGAGGTAGAGTGAGAAATAGGATAATTAACCACATAACCTACCTTGAGATATGTCATTATGCATTTAGTATGTGAATCAATTAAGGAGGTTGAGTCAGAATTGAGACTTCAACAGCTTTCTTACCTTTTTTTCATATAAAATATTGTTATATATGGGGAATTCCATTCTAATATATCCCTTATCATTTCATTCATAGCATGTAACTTATGGAGCTTCAATTTGATCTTTATTTTTAGTATAAGAAAATTTTATACTTTTTTTTCAAATTAATCAATATCTTTGTAAATCATTGAATTTCAACATCAATATCAGATTAATCTTCATCATCAACAGCATTGAAATAAATTCTAATTTTGGATTATTTTTCCTCATCAAACTCTTTATCATATTTTTTGTATTGATGCTTCCAAGTAATTTATTTCATCATGAGGGAGCCAATTAGTTCCTCAAGTGACATATATTTGATATCTTTTTCTTCTTTTATAGCCATCACTTTTTGGTCCCAAATATTTCTAAGAACCAAATAATTTTCTTTTCTAATGTTTCTATAGAAAATTAATCTCCAAGAGATTTTAAAACATATAAAATATTAATAAAGTGAGTAAAAATATCAAACATATATTTATTTTCATGTATACTAAAACCTTCAAAGTATTATCCATACAAATAAATCTTGGCAGCTTAAATTTCTTCTATGCCATCATGATTACTTTCTAAAAGCTTCAAAATTCATGGATCTATTTTTCAAGTAGATATATTATTAAACAAATTTTGTTCAAGACCACAATGTATGGAATTTAAAGATTTACCATCTAATTCAAAATAAACAATATCTTTAGGAGTGTATTTTTATTCCAGTTCTTTTGTAGTGACATAAACATGAATTTTCATTTTATGAATAGGGTATCTAATACTTCTAAAAAAATTAAAATGAAAATTTTCTAAGAAGAGTAATTTGTTCCATCAAATAAAATATCACGTGTGTTAAAGAAAAATTCCATTATAAATAGATCTAACTTTGAAAACAATTAAGATATTGAAAATTAAAACTATTTTTTAAAAATAAGTATTTTTGAGAAAAATAATATATACTTTGATACATAATATTGGTAAGAGAGTAAATGGTAATAGGGACTAGGGGTGATTTAATTTTAGAAAAATGAAATAATAAATCAAAGGTAAAATTACAAATGAATGGATTTTTATATGATGAATAGATAAAGTGATAAATTTGATTCATATTGTAAATTTAATATCAAAGTAAATTAAGAGAGTAAGAAAAATGGAAATTGGAGGAATCAATTTTTTTAATTCATATATATTGAGATTGGATGATGCAATTAATAAATATAAAGTGATAAGAAACACAAATTGATAATGGAGTACGATAATAGCTCGATGTGATCGCTTACATCTCCTCACCTCATGTTGAGAGTTTTGTCTTATTAGTCCCTAGATTTTAATGGAGATTAAGAAATAGTGTCCTACCTTTATTTTTTATGTAAGTAGCAATAAAACAAGACTTTGTTACTTTTTGATGAATGTAGCAAGAAATAATTTGAGGAATGTGGGATGAGAAGAGAAATATTTTCCTGGTGTAAGCCTATTAAAAATATAATCCTTTATATCTCAAAGGATAGATACATGATAAGAGAGAGAGAGAGGGATATGGTGATATCCTTTGAGAATAGAGTTATGAAATTTGATATACAGAGGATATTTAGAAAGGAGATAAATTTTTAGAGATCTGTCATTTATATGTCACATGATTTGATAATTCTATCCACTATCATTGTGAGATGAGATCTAAGCCACAAAATGTCTTAATTTATAGGCTTGATATGAGATGTAGGGATTTTGGAGTGATTTGTGGATTTAATATCCCCATTCAAGTCTTTTAAACCACTATTAAATTCTCCTCTGAAGGATTTGGAATGAATCCATAAATTATCTTCTTGGTACCATTATCTATATGATGACACACATAGAGGTTTCTAGATCTTTGTACTTCTACTAGATAGCTAGTGGAATCTAGTAGTTTGAGGGAGCTACTATTTATATCAATAGCTGGCTAGTGGAACTACAATAGTTAACCAATGATTCCTTCTAATTCCTTATTTAAATAGTGTCACATTAAGATTATTCTTAATCCTTTAATTTATTTGAGGTCTTCCTTCCATAACTTCAATAATTTCATTAATACTTAATCATGATTTTTAAGATGTCATTGAATTCCATCACTTGGTCCATTGAGAACATGATTTGGTATTCAAAATTCATAACTGAGAAACACTCAATGAAATTGTCATAAATATAAATGAGTGTTTGTGATTATGAAAAACCCATGAGAGAGAGATAGATTTACAATACTTTGTCCCTAATGCTTCCATGATATATGTTTCCACATATCGTGTAGGGTTATATGAAATTTACCCCAACTCTAATCTATATAACCATTTCTAGATATGTATTGGATGGTGATCAATATACAACATTTAATTTAACATGCCATGTAATGACACCCACATGGAATGTCATGATTATCATGACCTGACCTTGTGTGGTAAACCATGGGCACATGGCATGTACTTTTTAGTAACATTCCCTGAAAGTGTGTACTATAGAGAGAATCCTAAAAACACCATATGGGATATTTAAAGTGTTATTCCTCTATTATTGGCATTTTATTGGTCAAATGAAATTGAACGATCATGGTATCTCATGTTTTGGGTTAATAAAGAAAATAGGAAATAAAAAACTAAAAAAATAAATGAAAAACATGATAAAAAAATAATAAGTAATTATAAATTTATATGTGACCAGTATGATACCATATTAAGGTTTCATGGAATAGTGGATGTTGTTTGGCCCATGCCAAATAATGTTTTTTATTTTGTTCTGGTTGAATCCCCATAACTAGATAAAGAAACATCATATTATTCATCAATAAGATTCTTTCACATATAATTTATAATTAATTTATAAAAAATAATTACCTCAACTTGATAATACTTTTCTTCAATGTTTAATTTTTTACTGAATCTCCAAAAATATCATTATTGTAGTGAATAATCCGAAGAAGGATTCCTCTTGTGGTATCCACCCATGATCCATGAATCTTGGAACACCACTATTGGTATCTCGAGTGCTTGATAGGGGTTCCAAATTACTCTCTTAATTGAATATTTATTGCAATAAGAATTCCACTACTCTTCAATAATTCAAATTTTATTATCTTGATTGTTAGAGGTAGTAGGATAATTATTCTCCCTTAATTTTTAAGAGAGTTCTTGTGAAGTTATCTTATCAGATTTAATAAAATTATTTAGAGAGAAATTATTGTGTAAAAAATTTATTTTATTATCTGAAATGATATAATTGGTGTTATACACTTAGGGTTTACAATTTAGTAATTATTAAGAGGCCCTAAAATAATTTCTTATCCAAAATAAACCTCATGTGTAATAATAATAATAATATCATTATTATTAAATTCCTTAACATGCACTAACTCATTAATATTTAAACATAGTTTATTAGATTAATAAATCAATATTTATTTATATGATGTTAATAAAATTTATCATTTCCATCAATCCCTTTAACTTGGTCTATTAGTCCTCATCAATAATTATCAAAACTTGAATAATAAATATTTATTTAAATAGATAAATATATTTATATCATTCATTCAAAAAATAAATAAATATCATATTCACTAAATGGAAAATAAATAAATATTTATTTATTATATTGAAAATAACAAAAAATAGAAAAATATTATATTTACATACTTATAAATAATATTTCTTTAATAGTTAACAAAAATATATTCTGAACTTGAACAACTAGTTATTAATTTTTTGTGGTCGGCATAACTTGAGTAATTATTAAACCAATAGATAGGAATAATATTTATTCTAACTATTAAATTCAAATAGAATATGACTAAGATTCTTGATATACTTAGTGTGTGACCCTCTAGGCCAATTTCTAAGTGAAATTAGGCAAACTAGACTAAATTCTAATATTAGAATCTCAAAACACATCAAATCACTCATGGAGTAAGAAGTAAACGTTGCAATGAAATAAACCTCATACAAACACATATTGTGTAATAAAATATCTTTGTCTCAATATCTTATCAAGTAGGATACATACATGTTTCATCAACTAATATGATTGATTTATCATTCTTTGAATCCCTGAATTGAATTCATTGATAAACTAAAATGAACATGGATTTAGTCAAATAGTTTCATTTCATTCAAAGATTAAGATATATCATATTTTATAATTGTTAAGGTATAAATCCTTTCTTGATTTATTCAATTAATATAATATCACTTATGACACACTCAATATATCCAAACTCATCACGAGCATATTTCATCGTACTTTTTTTCAACACATCAATGAACAAGATTCATGATACACATTAATAATAATCTCAAGTCCACATACCAGTACACACACATATTTAAATAGGAATATCCAAGGACATATATAACATGTGGAAATACTATCGGTGGGTCTACCATCATAACCTCATCTCTTAGAGATTACCATGTGTTAAAATTCATGGGATGAATCCTCATCAACTTAGGATCATCCAATAACTAATAATAAAAAAACAATCAACGTCCCCTATGACATATCTCATATAGACCACATGTTATATGTTTCATAATATTTTCATAGATTTTACAAGTTCTCATTATTTTAGGGAACTAATATAACCCTTTGATGTGATAGATATTTTAATGGTATTATCACAATAATTTTATATAGAATAACTATCACCATGTGATATGATATTATTATTTAGGCCTTTTAATATTATGGTAATATAAATTACAAATTCAGTAAGTTTTAGGGAACTAACTCCAATAGTTTCTAGATATTTTTTACTTAGATCACCCCCACCTTATTCTATGTTCTAGGATGGTAATGGATTAAGTAGTCATTGTACTTGGTCATCTCTAACAATCACTATTGGCACATGTTCAGCTCCATCTATATGAAAATATAATATACGATCTTATGATCTATATTATTTTCATACTTCTCTCTATAGAGATAATGTCTCTAAATGTTTAAAGTAAAAATTACTGATTCCAACTCTAGATAATGTGTTGGATAAATTTAATCCTGAAAAATAAACTATATTGAGGTATAAGATATAAATTTATCCTTTTTCATGAGTAATCAACCCAATTGTTTCTTTAATGCATCAATGTGTATAAAAAATCCATCAATACTTGAAGGTAGTGTGAGTACATGTTTAGTAATTATCCCGATTAGTGGGTTTTACAATCATAATAAGTTTTAAAAAACCATCAATAACACCCATATAATAATAGGAATCTAAATATCTCTTTTACATATGTGGGTCTAGGTCATTCATCAATTACATTTTTCTTTGACGGATCCACACCCATTTATTATGATAACATGACCTAAGAATGTTACGTTTCTTATCTAGAACTCATATTTACTATAATTTATATATATATCATTATTTATCAAGGTTTTTAACATAATAATAAATGATTTTTATGTTCCTACTTTCTTTTAGAGTATATGATATTATCATCTATTAATAACACTGTATGTTTGTTGATGTTATCTCTAAAGACAATATTCATAAATTTCATGAATATTATTAGACAATCTGTGAGTCTTAATTACATCACTATTAAATCATAGAGTACATATTTTTTATAAAATTCATAATTGATAATATCCTGCATATTCAAATTTAATTAATGATTTCCAGATCAAATATTCACTTATTAGAAGTACTAACACCCTTGTCATTTATTAGAAAAGTCATTAATTCATAGAAGGGAATACTTGTTCTTTTATGAAATCTTCTTGAGTTTACAAAAATCAATATAGATATACATTGAATAATCCATATTATTTGAATATAGAATAGGTAAAACTCATAATAAAACACTTGGATGTGTTGAACCCTTATCCAGATTATCTTATAAATTGTTCTTTTTTTCTTCTAGTTCAATAAGGGCCTTCCTGTATTAACTCTTTAACAAGGTTATAGATCTAGGTATGATTTCAATTGAAAAATCAACAACTAAATTATAAGGAAGACCAAAAAACTCTTCATGAAATACCTCAGTACATTCCCTCACATTGGGGATGTATTTAGGGATGATCCTCTACTTTTTCATAATCATTTTAGTTAGATATTATTTCTCCTAGAGAAACAATAACCATTATTGAGAAGGATTTTCCAAAGGAGATTCATTATTCTCTTTGACCATGTATAGAATAAGAGTAAGATTTGAGATATAGAAATTGATTTTCCTCTCTTGATAGTTGATATTGGATATATAGAAAAATAATAATTTCATGCCTAGTATAATATTAAATTCTTCCAAAGGGAGAATATTTTTTTTGTGATACTATTCCCACAAATTTTAATTGGCAAAGAGTTATATAATTAAGATAAAATTATTTCACCACTTATTTTTTTAATTGAGAACTAAAACTCCATGTATTGAGGCATTATTTTAATATTTATACTAAACTTACATGCTGTAAATGAATAAATGATACTGTAATCAATAAGTCATTTAAAGTTCATGAATAGATAATAAGAATTTTTTTCTACAAGTGATTATTATTCTAATATATTAGAAAACCCATTATAACATTTGGTATGATAATTCTCAAATTAATAACAATATAAATGGAAAACTATGATTGTAGAAAAAATAGCTCATAAATGGATTATATATCCTAGAAGATATATTTCTAAGTTATTGTCTAAGTTATTCATGGTATATTTTCAATTATGTTTTCTAACATAATATTCAAAAATAACTATAAATTTCTCTGATATCAACTATAACAACACACTTCTCAGATACAAAATAATACATCTATTTTAATAAGATTAAATCATGATAATGAAGTAATAAATACAAGTCAAGAGGCACTTCATGGTATCGAAAACAGGGAGGATCATAAGAATGAAATCATAGAGTAATGAAAATAATATTTTAAAATAATTTAATAATAAATATTTAGAAACAATATAAAACATGACATCATTAACATTTGTCAAGACTTACTGCCAATACAACATAACATAGTATTCAAGGATTATTTCCTATACACCATATATAAAATATAATGAGATGAAAATATTATCCAATTCATTTGGAGGATATATAATTTCAGGACCACCATTCACATCATAATATACACATGCACATGTGTTCTAAAAAATTAAAACAAAAATAATGAATAAGAATAAGAAAAACATATGTTTAGGATACTAGTTACATAATGCCTTAAAGAATAATAAAATGATATATCATAATGTTTAGATATAAAAAAGGGGTTAAAGATTTTTATATTTTTATAATTTAATGAATAAGTATGTTTTATGAATATATATCACATGGGAAAGAAAAATCATGATAAAGGGTCGAATAAGTAAGTGTGGCAATGAACACTTTTTACTATGTTTTAATAAATGAACATAAAACCTTCAAATGAGATGAATGAATAGGGTTTTACTTAAAAAAATTAGGATACAATGTTTTTTTTTTCAAAATAATTTTTAATTTAATAAATCATATAATATTAAAAAATTTATAGGAGTGGGACATGAAAGTAATCAAGAAATAAAAAATTCTCTTTAATTATGTTCTCTTAAAAGAAGACACTGAAAAGGGAACATGAAAAACATGAATATCCTAAAAAAATAAAGGGATAATAAGAAATTTATATATTTGAGGAAAATATATATAATATAAAATAATTACATGTGAATAGGAAAGAGATAATGAGAGGTAAAGGGAGAGAAAGAATATCCTAAAAGAAAAAGAGGGTGGTTTGGGAGTTCCATTACCTGAGGCCCAAAATCTCTTGGATGCTCCTTTAACATACTAAATATATAATTTAAGTAGGTTATTTTAATGATTCAAAAAGTTATTGATATTATTTAATATATTAATCTCCATTTATTATTATATGTCATCATTTATTATATTTTTGTTCCTCATGTCATCCACTTTGGGTTATTCAGTTAATTGCATCAAAAATACTTTGGTATATGGATATTGGTTGAAAATGTTTTTGAATAGTTACTGGATATATTTAAGTGTATATATTTATATTATTCCACATTATAATAGTAAAATATCAATGCAATTAAATAGATGTCTAGTATTGTTTCAAGTTTTGATAAGTTACTCAATACATTTGTTTTGGGAAGATAAAATGGTTATGAACATTTATCATTAGTATAACGGATATAATGAAAAATATATCTTTATAAAATCTAAATAATTTCATAAATATAGTATTTAATATTTATATCCACGTGTAAGGCAGAATTTTTTGTTTTTTTACATCATCTATATAGGTGGTTAAAACTGACCAAGATGGGATTAATGTTACAAGAAACTATTAAAATTGATTTTGATGAGTTATATGATGATATAAATTACATTAAATTAGTATTATATTCTTAAATATATGTTAATTTTATTTTTTAAGAAATTAGAAAGAGTAGGTAGAAGGAATAAGGAAAAGAAATTGAAATGTGTTAGAAATGGTAGGCATATCTTCTCTTTTTTGCATGGATCCTTTAGAATTCAACTTAATCCATCATAGATTGTTTTTTGGTTAAAAATAGGGATTAAAAAATTTGTATATTATATTTTTGGATTTATTTTTTAGATATTAGTTAGGGTAATTTCTTTTGAGTGTGAAGATAAATGTGTGGATGTGGGAGGTATTTATAATAGGAGGAGAGATGTATTTTTGAATAAAATATTCATTAGTTTATTATTTTTTCAAAATATTCAATAGTGATGATTTATGTGAATATATACAATAAATTATATATATTAGGCTAATATAATGGTCTCTTATATCATATAGTATGAAATCAATCATGTATTTAATATATAATTCACAATATTGTATTTTATTAAATATCACTATTAAAAAATAATTTTTTTATAAAAATACAAAATATTAATCCTATGATAATTTACATGTAATTATTTTAAAAATGAAATCCATTTTTAAAAAATTAATCTTTTAAATAGTGAATTTTAATATTTAACTATTGTATAAAAATCAGGGATGGTAATGAGCACGTAATTAGTTGGCACCTAATCTAATCTAACTCGGTTAAATAGGGCATGGGAACCTTTTAATATAGTTTGGGTAGGTTTTGAGTTTATATGTTGTTTTTACCAGTTTCTAATGGTATTTTATTCTTTAAAATGAATACACCCAATGACTCCCACATCCGTGATATGAAATGTTACTATGGACCTTCTTTTTAAAGGTAAGAATCCATTGGGGTTTTAATTAGTGACACTTTTGAATATGTATTGGTCAAGAGGATGGGAGACACAGATCATTATAAAATATCTGGAGGAATTATTACCTACTCTAGGACTCTCTTATAAATTTACATTATGTTCATGAATCCTACCAAAACTCCCTATTGGAATATGTTACATCTGTGTTAATGATGGATCAAGATCATGATTCAATGACAAAATGTGTATGTATTAGAGGTTATCTATCTTTATTATTTACTAAGTGATGTTAATTTTTAATGTGTTATGGTTTAAATATATATAACTAGGAACTCTTGAGTTTATTACCACTCGAGAAGGAATACGATATTATAGAGCTGGGAATAAACCTCAAAGATGTGTCCTACATATACTATGAGAAAAGGAATAAAAACTCATGTCGTTTGAGTTGTGTAGATTAAATTAATCTAGAAAGTATTGATCCATGTAGGATAAAATCATATACTGATGATGATTAAGCTAAAGGTTTCTAGAAATAGTTGTTATGATACTTATGCATAAGTGGCCCTTCACGTTGTTCACATCTGGAATGTAGCCCAATGAGAATGGGTTGGGCTGGATACCAAGTATTATAGTCTACACAGTGGATCATAGGGAATATAGATCACATGAGAGAAGGGTGATAACTACCTGTAGCTAATATATATCCCTTGGTGGGGTGATTATTTCATTGGGAATATGACCCAATTGGAAGAGTTCCATGGGAATGTGATCCTAAAGAGGGATGTTTGGCCTCATGGGAATATAGCTAGGTGAGGGAAGGATGTATATAATCTCATGATAAATATGGATCCATGAGGATGGAAAAGGAGTATTGATGATTTTGGGATTGAACCACAGAGAGGCATCTTATATATCCCCTTAAAATAGGAATCAAATCTCACATAGTTCGATTGATGTAGTTTAAGGTCATATGACATGACTATACTATATAATTTAATATAATGTTCTAAGGAAGTTCATATCATAAAAGGTACAACAATAAAATATTGACTGAGGATTAACTATATAAGGGATTCCATAATTGAATATGGTTGAAGATTACACCTAAGTAGGAGTCCTAATGAGACATTATGTTAATGGCTTGATCAAGCCATCTCTTTAAGCCCATGTGAGTCATGATCAATATGATAAATAAGAGATAATAGGGGATCATGTACACTGTATGAGTGGAAACTTTTATTATAATTAATTAAATTCAAAGAGGATTTTCATTATAAGTATCCCTTGATAGTTATTAACCCCACCAATAGGAACTATCTTGGGTCTTATGCCTAAAGTGGAATCCCATCCTCTCATATTCTGACCCATTAGTAAGTGAGGGTTGTACACAGAGTAAGGTGTATGTAACCTTGGAAGAAAGACTAAGGGATCACTCTAGGATGGATTACCTACCTGACCTGAATCCTAGAATGGAGAACTAACCCATCATTGAGTTGGGAGATACTAATCCAATGTTTTCCCAATATAGACCCCCCATTATGAAGCGAAGCAATGATTTTAATACCCCTTGAGGGTTATAACTATCTAGGGATATGTCTTGAATCCTTCTTTTATCAAGTAAATCCATGATAAAATGGTTTCATGCTAATGTGCATTCCCAAATCATATGTATCAGGTGGACTTGTAGATGTATGTTGTCATTCTTTTGGTTTTGACCACGATGAAATGAAACCCTGATGGTGCTTTGAATTGGATCACCATGATAAGAAGATTTTGAGGGAGTCCAATTTCTTGAATAGGAGGAACCCTTTTCAAAAGGAGTGCTTTCGGAGTGGGTCTCATGTGATGGACCAAGTATACTTAATTTCATATAGTTTCTTGGCCGCTATGAGTTTTTCTTATGCTTACGTGAGGTTGACTGGGCCTTACACGATCACCCTAGGGGGTTGGCTTTATAGGCTGGATCCAGTATGGCTGACATCCACATAGAAGCTTCCATGTGCATGGCTATAGCATTGTCGACCACCGATTAGTCTCATCCTTTGTAGGCTTGTCCTAACACAGTCATCTTACATGTTCTAGACCTCAAATGGTTAACCTTTGTGGGATTGGCCTTGTATGGTCAACCTCCATGGGCTTGGCCTTACATAGACAACCACAGCGAGCTTGGCCTCATGGGATAAGAATTGTGAGCTAGGACACATAGTCTATTTATAATTATTTTGATAGTTTCCCTTTTATTATGAAAAAATTACATGAGAGGAATTTATAGAAGTTAAAAGGTATTTCTCTTACTTTCATATCCCTATACACTCAGTATCTATCCCTATTATCTGTTCTGATGAGAAAATTGGGTGATTAGAGACATCCCCAAGTTAGTGATTTCTTGAAATAGGTGGATGCCTGAGAAATTAAATGTTCTCATATATATTCAATGGTTGAATAAAATATGTGTAAGGAATTTTAGAAACATCATAGGAAGACATCCCATATCCACAAAGTCAGACCACACAACAGGATGAGAAACCACACAGAGAATTTGAAGAAGACACTTTGTTACTATATGGTCAAACCATGTGGTAGGGATAGTATAAATTCTAGATAATTATATAAATATTCTACATCAACATAGGTTTAGACTATATAGTGGGGTTTTCCTCCCATGTAATGGCTCTAGGGGCCTTATCTCACCGGCTTAAAAACCTCACAATGATATAAAATTCCACAGTACCTCTTCCAAAATATTGAAATAATATTGGAAATATTTCTTAATAATGTTCTGATTTTGTTTTTGTTTTTGAAGAAATATTTAAGCATCAACAAAATCCACCCTTATAATTGAGTCCATTTGGGATGATAATAGGTCAATTCCAAGGCATCATGAAAGAACACTTAATTTATATGTGGTCCACTACATAGTGGGTCCTTATAAATATTTTTATAGATTCCATTCCATTTTTACCTTTATTTATAAATCTAAGATCATTATCTCCTTTATGTAATTTGGTGAACTCATCTCATTTTCAACTCAAGACCATCTCAGCATCCCCGATGAGTCCTATATGAAGTCTCATCCATGTATTTAACCTCACAACCCATCTAGAGACCTTTCAATCTAAGTATTTAACAAAACGAATCACATGATTCGATTTATCTAGTGTGATTAATCTTGATTTCCATGAGTTCAACCTCATGGTGTCATTGGTCAAAAACTCAACAGTTGTTCTTTTTAAATTTTTAGTACCTTTCCAAAATTTTACTTATTTTGAACCCTTCCTTCACTCTCTTATAGAAAAAATGACTCTAGAAAAAGATTCTAAATCTTCTAATTTGAGGATAAACTAAATGGTTATCAGAATTGATTCTTCTTGGTGTTATATTATTATCACACTTCACATCATACTATTATATTTGATGGGGATTCCCCTATGAGCTTATCTAATTATTGATATCCATGTATGGGTTTAGGCTACTCAATGATGTACTCACTTCAACATCACAATATAAGAGTCTAACAAATATCTAGACCATCCACCATATGGAAAATATTTGGGAAAACATATTAGAAAAAGGATATTTCATTTAGGATCTGAATTTCTCTAATATGTATACTGAGAGATATTACCCCATGGATTGATAAGGAGAGATTCATACACTATATGAGGATATAAATAACTATGCATCAATTATGAAGATTTTTTTTGTGAATCATAAGATGGATTGGGTAACCAATTGGGAAATCTAATTTTTAATTTCATTTAGTATAGATTGGGGATAGCCTTCTGGGTGTGATGATGTTGTGATAAATTTGGGAATGGACTTAGAGTTTTCAAATTGTCTGATTCATTTGGATCTTAGAGTCCTATTGTCCTCGCAACCAATACATTGCGATATAATTGTGTATCCATTAGAGTTTGGATAGAAATACCTTCCACATGGTACATGGAGAGGTTGAGATTATCTTTTAGGGAATGAAAATGGTAATTGGATCTCCAATTTTAGAATAAAATTATGGTGAGTTCTTCCCTCCTACTTCATTATGGGATAATGAAAAATTAACTTATCTATTGGAAAAAATATTTTTTCAAGATGGTGGAGAATATTTTTTTAAAAGATCCTTTCTTGAATATTGAATTATCATTCCATGATTAGGTGGGAAGTTTTATAAAATATTCTATCCAAGAGCCTGAGGAAAATAGAATAATGAATTGTCCATCCTATAACTCTCGTGATGCTCTGATTTCATTTTAACTAATGTTTTTAGAGGTAAATTAAACCAATTTAGATTGGGATGTTTTCTTAGAGGTCGATCAACTTATCCACTAGGTAGCATTAATTTTCTTGGTCATTAGAATACATCTCCTTCAAGTGAAGGATCCAAAGGTTAGAATAAAGATCAGAATGTTTATGAATGAAGCATAGCTGGCCAAAAGAAAAATTTTAAACATGTTTGCATCGATATTATCCATGTTATATCACCTTATCATACATGTTCATAGGGGGAAGGACTCTTTTAACATTTTATCCCCTTTACATGTCCTTTGGGGTAAGATCATGGTGTACATAAGAGGCTATCAATTTCTCATCAACCTAGAGATCTCGTGTATGTGATTATATCACTATCTTTACTACTTGGGTGTGTTCAAGACTTCTTAGTTGAATGATTTAGATATCTAGGTCATGATGAATAAACATAACAAGTTTTTTCTTCATGCCATTTCTTACTCCTATCAGGACTATCACAAATTATGAAACCAATTCCCATGAATAAATGGAATACTTAATATCTTTGTGTAATAGTGTGCTAGTGGTAAGGATTGATGGGTAGTTGATCGATGAAGGTTAAAATACTTAAATATGTGGTTGGTAATTCCAATATGTCTATAATATATGTATTAATCCACCTTATAGTGTGTGATCAGAGATGCATCTCATGGTTTCTCACCAATTATGGTTGATGCTCATACTAGAGGATATTGGTTTAAATTTCATTATTCTTCATAATTATGCCAACATTGAAATTGTTAATAATTCTTAATGGAATTATATATTATCCTACCCTAATGAGAAACTATAAAACCACATTCCACAACTAATGGGATCGTCAGTACCTAAGAATAAGGACATATAAGGATAACTTGTAGCACTGGAGAGTCCAGAATGAGAAGATAGGTCTGGATGGATATATAAACCTATAGAGGTGGAAAGGAATATAGTGATGGATAGTCCTATGATAGTGGAAAGTCCTATAGAAATAGAGAGGCATAGAGTGGTGAAGATACATAAATTAGGAATTGATCCAAGAAATCCTATTTCCATTTTTGGAACTAAGAATCAGGTCAAGAATATATAGAGGAAGCATATAATACATATGGACACTATTCCTTAAACAAGTTGGGAGATCCCTAAAACAATTGTGAATCAATAAAATTTAATTACTTCTAATTCCTAATATCATATATCTTGTTGGGATTATGATACCCAAAGGTGATATATGTACACTAAGGAGTTCATAGCCTCTGTTTATAAATGAGAGAGGAACCCAAAAGGGATTGAGTTCATATTTTTTTGAAGAACATCTTCTGGGTAGGTCATTCTAAGTAAGTGAACCATTATATTTAGGAATTAGAGGTAATCATATACTCTATTAAAGGAATTATTTTCTATTTATCATGGATGTTAGTGATTCTAAGTACCCAAGTGGGTTTGAGTAAGGAAGAGGACACTATAAAAATAACCCTAGAATAAGTAAGGAAAATCTTGGCCTTTATTTACTATAAAAGTTGTCACCTTATTTATTGAAAAGATTTATGAATTTTTTCAGGATACTAAAGAAGAAAAATTATCTATTACTTCTTCATATTACTTGGTTGGGGCATAATAATATGTGCTGGGGCTTAACTAGATGCCATAGTTAGGGAAGATGGTTATCTCAACATATTAGACAAGATTAAGGCATTATCCTCCAATGATTCCAAATATTTGGTTCCATTATAAATGATCCATCCCACTAAGATATCCCAATAGGGTATCAAAAAATTGGATCAGACATATGAACTAGAAATTTATATTTTTACAGGGTGGAAAAGTGAGTACAACTATACAACCATCACTTAAATTGGTTTTTGTAGTTCAAAAAAATATTATCTATTTGTACATATATTGTACGAGGTCACATAAGAAAAAAAATGAAATATTATTAGAAGTTTTATGACTCTAGACCATCAGGAAGAATTTCCAAGGGAATTATGATTGTCAAGACCCATAGGAAATCAATTCCAACCTCCCATATGGGTGAATATACAGCTTTCCCTATAAACATTTGGACACCAGGTGATCTTGAAAAACCCTATATAATTATTCCTACAGATACAAGTCTAACTGAGGATATATTTGGGGGCTCAGTACTTGGGAAAAACATTAGTCCAAAATGTGTTTGTTTCATTTTTTTAATATGTCAAAATGTGTTTATATAAGAATTTACATGGTTAATTTTGTTAGAATTGGTGTTACATAGTGTATAATAACATTTCTAAGTTAGATTATTCTTTATTGATCTTAAATGTACCAAGAATCATTAATAAATTCATGATTCATGATGAGAATTTTCAAAGGGTAAAGTTTTAAAATCATGATTTTTATGGATTGATGTTATCTGATGAAGTTTTAACTATAAAAATTTCATGTTATGAAAAATGTATAGATTTAGAGTAAAAATTTAATGGAGTTGTGTCTATATGATGTATGATAACTTAAGGATATTTTTTCAATACATTAGATAAAGATTACTAAGGCATTTATAAAACTATGTTTAATAAATCAAGATGGTCAATTAAATATGATGATATAGAGGAAAGTTTGTGACTGAACCAAATAAAAAAAATTCACTTCCATAGGATGAACCTGTGTGAACCTCACTGGCCAAAGTTATACTAGAAAAAATAATTCTTATGAAGATTTCCAAATGGAGAAATCCAAATACGATCAGAAGGAGAAGGATATTGATTCCATAAAATTGAGTTTACTTGACTAAGATGATTGGTCAAATAAGGACAGAAAGATAATTTTTGTGGAAGTTATAGAAAAATAAAGGGTGTAAAAAGTTTGGTATGGATTGGATTTGTACTAGAAAAATATAAATTTGAAGACTACCTGAAAAAGACTACTAATGATCACCAAAAAATGTTCCATCAGACAGACTCTTGAAGTATCATCATACAAATAAGATCAGACATACTCTCTAAAGATATATCAGATAGATAAAAGGATGTAAATATCATTTAATAGAGAAATGTGGGTTCATCAAAATGATGGGATCAGAAAGATATGTTTATAAAACATAATAAGGATTTAAGGGAATTTTAAAAAACTATGTAATATCAATAATTATGATGATTCTAAGTTGTACCTTTAATTTTCATTAATATAGAAAATATTTAAGGAAGATTTAAAGTGTTCATTATTATGTAAATTGGAGGAAAATTTGACAAAAAATGTCGACACAAGTTTCTTTATAGTATTTGGAGGAGGTCAAATGAAATTTGAGTTAATTTAGAAATTCAAAATTAGAGCCTACATTTCTTACATGATTTATAGAGAAAGTATTTCTATAAAAGGTGGAGAGATCATTCTGATATTTGGATTGCTGATTGATATTTATAGGAAGCATTATAAGCCCATTGTGAGTTTCCAACCAAGAATCCACTTGATTAATGGAGATGGGTATCGAAAAAATGTACCAAACATAGGTTCATCAGATGAAGGTTCATTAAATATGGGTTTATTGGATAGAGGTAAATTAAAAAGAGGTGCATCAAATGGAGGTGAATTAGATAGAGGTGAATTAGATAGAGTTTCATCATATAGAGGCATCAGATATTGGCACATTAGATAGAGGTTTATTAAAAAAAGGTACAATAGACTAATGGGTAGTAGAAAAATAAAACAATACAAAGTACTACCAGAATGAATTTTTATAAGGAAGATATCAAGAAAAAGTTTTGGAATGTTGAGATTTGAGTAGATTTAGGTATTTAATGATCTGAAGGAAGTTTCAAGACCAATAAAGTTTTTATAAATCTATCAAATATCTTAAATATTTTTTACATATGAAAAGGTGATCTAACATTATTATGGAGGAAAACCATATAGAGAAGGAGGAATTTCTACACTAGATCAAAAAATGAAAAAGGAAGAGCTTGTAGCTCGGGGGTATAACCAGTTGGTGAAGTGGCTCATGGCTATGGGTATAAATTGTCAATAATGAAGATAAAAAAAGAAGAAACATTGGAGGGGATAACCAACTATGTAAGAATATTTGGTTGTTGGGGGTTAAAACTAGGGTCAATAGGAGGAATGATTAATAGGGGGTATAACAAGTTTCCACATGTTCCTTTGTAATCATGTAAAATTTAGTAGATAATACATGTGGGGGGAGGGAGGGGTATAAACCCAATGGAAAAGAATATGTTTTCACATTAATGATGAACCTTGCAAATATCATTTGATGATATATATCTTTATATTTATTTCATATGAGGTGATGTTGAGAGATATATTTGAGTGGATAGATAAATCTAACAAGTTCTAGAGGTTGATTTTTGAGAATAGTTCATAAAACAAGTGATCACTAATTCAACCTATCCCTCTCTAATTGGTTTTACATTAATATGGTGACTTTAATTGGTATCATAAATATGTTTTCCTATGAAAGATCTAACTATTTACTAAGGATGGAGAATATAAATTTAATAAAAAACAAGGGTGTCCTATATTTAATGGAAATAATTGTCATAGGTTTAGTAGTATAATGTTATCCTATATTATATCCCTTATCCTAGAAGTTAAAGATACTAATACTATGGGGTTTCCACCCATTAATGATGTTTATATGAAAACTGCTGATAATATAAATTTGGATGTTGAGAAAAATATCAAACTTCATTTTGATGGATCTCTATATAAAGACCTAATATTTTATGAAATATTTTATTTTTTAAATAAATTTAATTTCTTATATATATATCATTACATGAAACACTGAGTTTATATTTCATTACATGAAATATTGATTTTTAAATAAAACACAACATACTATTAAAATATTATTATTTAAAATGATAGTTATCACCTAGCCATTGGAATGGTGGGCTTGGATAGTATAATATAAATTATAAAAATATATGGTAAAATCTATATATAAAATTAATTCATAGGTTTCTAATTAATTATAAATTAAAATAAAAACTATTCTAAAAAAAATAACATCATTTCTAAAAACTATTTTTATACACAAAAACATATTTTTCCTCAATAATTTTTAAAAATTACTTTTCCTGAATGATTTTAGTGAAATTTATAAATTATATATACAATTTAATATTAAATATTCATCTTATGTGTTTTCTAAGAATGAGATAAATTAAATCCAATTTAATGCTTAAAAATCGTATTTATCTAAAAAATATTTTTGTCGTATTCTGCATACTTTCTATAAAATAATATTTGATAATTTAGAAAATTTATTTTTAAAAATTAAATTTATTTTTGAAATCATCATGCCAAAATTATCTTAGGGTAAATATTTGAAAATTTTCTGAGTAGGTAATGTTTTTGAAGAATAGTTAAAAATACTGGTTTTTATTAGAAATTATAATTTTTCTAATGATTTTTAAAACATTAAAATTTTTAAATATGGTTTTAAAAGTAAAATTATTAAAATTATATATATATATATTAATTAAATTTATTTCTTTTTAGTCAATTTAATTATTAATTTTTACATAATTGTTTTTAAACTTTTGAAGATTTCTCTTTTGAAAATCGCTTTTTTGTCATGTCTTTGGGTTCAAATTTAAATTAAAATATTCAACTATTGTGAGTTGAATTTGGAAAAATGGATTCCACATTTAAAATAATAATAATTATATTATATAGTATGTGCAACTAAATTTTTACCATAATTAATAGTAAATATTGTAAAAATTATTTACTGCGGTTAAGGTAAAAATGTTTTTACTGGGGGTTAAACTAAAAAGATAAGTGTTAAAAATGACCCAAAACTCTTCCAAAACCTTTTTATGGACATATTTATACATAATAACCTATAAGGTTCTATAATGACCCATTCTGGATCCTTTTTTCAGATGGAAAACAAGGGAACACCTTTTTCTTTACAAAAAGCACAAGTGTGCCACTCACCTCACTTATAAAAGGACACCCCATATCATCTCATATTCACAACTAAAAACAAATTGGTTTGGAAAATTGATCCCAAAATAACTTCCTTACTTCTCTCATCACATAGTTGGAGCCTTATTTTCTTCTTCATAAATCCAACTTAAGAATCCTTTTGGTGCAAATTGAAAGAAGTTTTCTGAAGAAGAGGTAACATCCCTAACCGAATGTTTTTATTTTATTTCTTCATCAACCACCTTAAATTTTTATTATGAAATTATTAAATAATAAACTCAGTATCTAACATATAATTAAATTTTATACTGTTAATTTTATAAGAAAAACCCAACTCCTCTTCCATAAAATGAGATACAGAATTATCATTCATGTGTGTGATGGACTACAGTCTCGCAAACCATTGTTATTCATTTTCCATAACCACATATAAAGAATAGATATAACTATGTATTCAATGTTTATATATGATATTTATGATTATATTACAACTTTTGAATTATAATAACACATCTACCATCTTAGGTCCAATCCCATTGGAAAAAAATAACATCGCTCGTGTGTACGGAGGACTATCACCTCATGAAACGATATGATATGTTTTTCATATTTTTGTTAATTGGATAGTAATAAGGATAAATTAAATGAAAATATATTATATTGGTAATATATTTATGCTTATAGAATTATGATATAACATATACCTCCTTACTTTCAATTCCATGGGAATACTATAATGTCGCTCATGTGTACGACGGACTTCCGCCTAATGAAGCGATGTGATTCATTATTTACATATTCCTCAAATTGAAGGTAATAAAGATATATTAAAAAATAAATATGTGAAATATATATATATATTAAATAATAAATAATATATAAATTTAGTATAATATTTTTATTTGTTTATTTCAATCAATTGATAAAATGGAAACAACATTCATGCGTAAATAAACCCTTCTGTCTCCATGAATGGTTTATTTTATTTTCAATATCTAACTTTTATAGATTACTATAAATACATATATAGAGAATATATATAATATTTATATAGTGTTTAAATTCTGGATATGATGGAATCATGATCAAATTAAGAGGAACAATAATAGTAAATCAAAACATACACAAAAAACAAAGCAGTTATTACCCAAAACAAGATTTTAACAAAGAATTGTTGATAAATGGGCGATAAAAGGTCATAATTAAATACCATATGGTATGATAAAAATTAATATTTTTATTTAAAATATTTATAATAAACTTATATTTATTATAAAAGAGGTTCTAACGTGTACGAAGGAAGTTGAGACTTAAGGTAAGGGATTTCCATCTCACTTTTTACTTATGTGAGACACATGCCATATTCAGCACCGATTTATTTTATGTCATGTATATAATTCCAATGAATTTATATTATTATTATTCTACTAAAAATTATTTGTATTTTAATATACTTCTGAGGATCTCTCTTTCATGGGGTTCTTAATTCAAAAGTTCCCAAAGCAGTACAAGATTTTTGTCTCAATTTTTCTTCTTTGAGACATATGTAATGTTATGCACCTATATTATTTCATACGGTGTATATATAGACATTTTGGCATGTAATATCAGGAATATATTTATTCACATGATATTATAATTTTAATTTAATACAATTCTTTAATGGGTCTTAAGATTTAATGCTACCAAAGTGGTAATGGTTTCAGGTTATAATCTCATTGTTTATTAGGATTGATCATGATTATGATTCCAATGGTGAAATATTATAATCTATCTCCCAAGAAAATCATTTATTTTCTTATCATTTATTTATTTATATATTAATTTTTTCCAAATTCATTTTCCTCTCTTTATGTACTCAATATTTCAAAATGATTTTTTTATGAAAAATTATATTTTTTTAGTAAAAAATAATTTTTCTTAAAAATTAATGTTTAATGAAAATATTTTTAATTTTTTTAAGATTATATAAATTATTTTTATGTATTTTTACCTATGTTGGAATGTTTAATTTTTTTTGAAATCAATATTCATGTCAATTTCCAAACAATTTCCATTTTGAATTTACTAAAAATGTGAAATGAATATTTTTTTGAACATGTATAGTAGGAACATAATTTACTACCTTCGTGACCATTATTTTCATTTAATGTGATGTTATATGTTTTAAAGTTTATTTCCAATGAAAAGTATTTTGAATTTTTTTTATGTTTTAAAAGTGTTTTTGAAATGGAAAATTATATTTTCCAAAAGAAAATTTTAAATGTTTTTTAAGCATCCTTAATAAGTTTTCAAGGTTATTTTCAAAGAAAATGATTTCCCAAATATTTTATGATTTTTTTTTTCAAAAAGAAATTCACATAACAAATTTATTTTCCTAAATAATTCTTCAAAGCAATCTTTCAAAATAATTTTCCATATAAGATGAAATACTTTAATGTTACATATGCCTTAATAGGGATATGATCCAAGGATAGTAATATTATTCTTTTTCTAAATGATTTATGTTTATGATAAAAAGATGTTTAGGACACCCATTTCTCTTCTATGTGTTATACCTTTATAAAATGATTATGAAACATGTTTCTTTTTCCATAGGTTATCGTTTGATGAAATAATGAAATGTTTTTAAAAAATACTTCTTTTTCATAGGTTATGTTATGATTAAATGTTTATGAAACCAATTTTATATCACAGGTTATAATATGAATAATTTTTTATGATCCTATAGAAAATATACATATGATTTTTATGATGTGATTTTTGGGACCTATATATCCATCCATTCATTGGGTAAATATTAATATATCATGAGATAAAAAAGATTGGAATGGGGAGTGAACCTATTTGAGTAAGGGACTATACCCACTATGATATTATTTGGAGTGAACCTTGACTATTATGATGGTTTGTGGAGTAAAACAATCCACTATGTCAGTCTTGGGAGTAAACCTTGTCTACTACGATGGTTTGGGGAGTAAACATAGTCCTCTTTGATAGTTTTGGAAATGATTCTTGATTTTCAAAGGCAATGATTTTCTATGCTTATGTGTATGCCAAAAATCAATGTCTTATGCTAATGATATGTTCTCACGGTTTATATTATTTAATCCCATTATGATTCATGTCTTATAAACTACCAATATTTATTCCTTGACTCATGTATATGATTTATGATATACAAGGTATGGTTTTCAAATGTTATTTTCACATTCTTATACCCACATAATCATGTTATATTGATATCTCTCTTGTTTACCCCTACTGAGAATATTATCTCACCATTTCTCGTGGTTACTTTCCTTAGTTTAGGGATAAAGTTTTTAAGTAGTATATGTCTATGAATATTACTAAATGGGAAGATATTTGTGGAGAATATTAATGACATTTTTAAATAAGAATATTATATGCCTAGTCTCCAGAGTCACTAACCCATTATGATCCTCAAGTGTGTATGTATATAATGTAATGAATATTCATATCATACAATATAATATCTATGTATTAGAATTCTGGGTTTATACACTCTCTAATAATTTTTATACAAAAATTATAAGGTTTCCAACTGCTAAACAGATGCGAGATAAGTTGAGAAATAGTTATAAAAGAAATGAGAAAGTCAAGGTGCCTAAGTTATAAATATAGAGGAGAATATTGGAAGATATAAATATTAATAATAATAAAAAAATTGATAAATAATTTAAAATGGTCAATGCGATCATTATAAATATTATAGGTTTTGGTGGGAAGGTATAAGAATCTACCATTTTAATAAAATTAATGATAAATTTTACATATAAGTTTCATCCTAATGTTTTATCTCTATAAGGTCAAGATGATATATCTCTAGATGAACTTTTTAATCTTCTCATATTATATGAAATGATAAAAACATCTTTAAGATTAATGATAAGGAAGAAATATAATTTGAATAAATGTTAAAATTTTTGTTTATAGATAAATGAAAAGAAAAATAATCAAGTGATTAATATGGGGAGAATGATGAAGATGATTTTAGTAAATTGTTTTCTCTTATTTATAAGAGATACAAAAAATTAAAATTATAATAGAAAAGGTAAACAATATATTATGTTATATAATTGTAAAAATAGTTTCCATTTTTTAGTTAACTATCCCAAGAAGAAGAATTTTGATTTTGAGTCAAAAAATGATGATAAATGTATTAAAAATAGAATATTAAGAAACATAATAAGATATTTTCCACTAACAAAGTAAATGTTTGAGCTAAAATTATCATGATGATTCATCATGTAGCACTAAATCCGATGGTGAATTCAATTTATTATATCATGTTAAAAGGTAAATCGATTTATCAGAAAGTGATAATAATTAAAAAATAGAACAAAACTATAATAGGTTATGAAATAAGATTTTGAAGTATCTCTTGATAAAATTACACAACTGAATATGGAGAAGAATAAGTTAAAAAAGAAAATATGTATATAACTATTTGTAATGATGATAACATCAAAAAGTAAATAACAAACATTATTGATATTGGAGTATATAATGTTAGATTATCTAAGATTGAAAAGAATCTAAAAGATCATGATGAAACACTAGCTAGACAGAAGGAATTTAATAATGAATAAATTACACTTTTTGGGGAGGAGAAAAAGAACATATTGAAGATGGTTGAATTTGAGAAGATGGTAAAAAATATTGAGGAAATGTTTTCAGATAAAGAAGAATGGTTTTTAGAGACACTATCAATCTATCTTATAGCAAAAATTTAGTTAAATAATATTAGATTAGACTTCAATAAACTGATTAAGGTTAAAGGTGAATCTTCTTAAGCTGGTTAAAAGATGAATCCAAAGTGGAAGGTTGATTATTTCCCCAAAAAATATTAATATACATCTAACTTTACTAAAAATGAATGTTCAAAAGATAATATTTAGTCAACCGAGACCTAGAATATTAGTGAGAAATTATCTTCTAAAAATAAAGAGTGGGGTAATACAAGAATATTTCCCCCTGAAAAAAGATACCCATAATTTATAAAGAGAAAAAAACATCAAATAATAACTTCTATTACTCTAAAATATCAAGGTTTAGTGGTCACTACCAATGTTATAGAGTAATTTAATACAAATACTACTCATGTTGGTACAATATGTCTCTTCCAAAAAAGATATTAATCAAGTGAGTGCTATGATAAATAGATAAGAACAAAATTTTCAAGAATGCATGATGTGGAAGAAATGAAATTTTATATGGTAAATAATGCTAAACTTTCAAGTGAGGCATGTAAGGTACTCAATAATGTTTATAAAGGAAAGAAAGAGTTCTTGGATTTTTGTCCATATCATATATCCAAGGGTATAAATATAGAGGAAGAAAAAAATAATACTGAATAAAAAGGGAAGTGACAAGATTCTAAATAAGAGAACAAAGTAAATGATAATTTTTTTATAGATGATGGTTTAAAGATTTATAAGAAATGTTATTGGGTTCAAAAATGGGAATAATATTAAATATTGTATCACCAACCTACCAAACCAAGTGGAAATAATGAAAAGGTTGTTGCAAACTCAAGGGAATGAAGATATTTAATAGCTTGAAGATAAGATAATAGTTTTATATGAGGACTCAACATATTAGGATAAAACCATTATAAAATATATGAAGGATTATTTCAAGGAATAAATAACATCCCATACTAAGACTAAGAAGAATAATAATAATTCTACTATGAGAGAAGACTCTCAGTCTGAATGTTACATCTAATGAACATTGAGGAAATTCCTTATTACCATTATTCTTACTTATTTTAAATATCTTATAGGGAATTTAAGGATAATAAGTATATAATATAACTAATTTCTATAGTGGTTTTAAAGAAATAATAGATAAACATAATGGGAAATTATTATCACAATGATGAATGATGTTGTGATACCTTTCAAGGGGAGAAATTGAAGATGAGGTAGGACTATCACACTTTCCTTAGATGTAGCAAACTGATCTTCAAAGAAGAGTGATGATTGATGAGAAATATGAGATGAAAGAAAAGTTTTATTTATATACATAAATTATTTTGATAATATTTATAGGATGGGTGCTGGATTTATCTTAACAAACTTACTTAGATAAACCCAGATATAAGTAGTACAGAATAAACTTTAGTAAACTATTTCATAAAATAATTGTTATAGACAACACTGATCACCTTGATTATAAAATATTATTTTATACATTAGGTTCAACTATATAGACTTATATTCATCTAATCAGTGTCTCTATATTTAGATATTCATGTGATAATATTCATCTCTTGAGGAAAGTTTTTACCATCATGAGATGAATGAAGATGAATTTAGATGAAGCATACCTTTCCCTTTTCATTTTTTTTCAATAATGGGGAGAAAGAAAATTCACTTATATATAGGGTATAATGAATTTATAACACATATTGACTTCAAAGATACATGTATATATTGAAAATAATCATAAGGGGGGATTTCTATCCAAATGTGTGCTGGCTGCATTTGCTGTAAATATATCAATATGTGTTTATAGAAGAAGTTGTTGGAGTTAGTGACCTAGAAACAACTTCCGCATACTTTATTATATCTGATATTCATATTTTCAAATATTAATGAAGTACTTATCACATCATGATTGTTATTCTGCGTAACATAGTATGTGATAATGTCCCAAGAGTAGCTACCACACTAAAAGTTTATAGTAGTTTCCCGCTATGATAAGAAACTAGAAGTTCTAAAAAAATATTCTTAAATATATGTTCTATAGTTGGATGATATCATTTGAGGGACACCAATGATATATGATATTAGGTGTGGAGACTCATTGTACTTTGAGGCAACTTATCATGGTGTACTCCCTTTGTAATATCTAGTAGGATATTATGAGAACAAGACCCACTAGTAGGAAATACACATTTATATGTGTCATTAGATATTTCAATATATAGATATGTGTACTGGTCATTATACTTTAATATTATTATTAATGTGTATTATGAGTCATTTACTTCAATGTTTTGATGAAAATCATGATGACATATATTCATGGTGAGGCAGGATACATTGGGTGTGTCACAAGTAATATTACATTAATGAATAATGTGAGAAAGGATTTATCCCTTCCATTCATTAAATAAAGTTAATATCTCAAGACCTTTTATGGAAATGATATAGACTAAATAAATCCATGGCCATGAAATTCTATAAGAATGTTCTATTTCCAGAAAGTCAAAGAAAGAGACATTGAGAACATAAGTTGATGGAACTAGCATTCGACCTACTTGATTTGAGATATTATGATAAAGAGATTATATTACATAGTAATAATCCATACAAGGTATTATATCATTTTATAATTAACTACTTTCTCTATGGGTGCCTAGACATGTTGCTAGACGCTAACCTTGGACTTTAGGCTACTTTGCCTAATGCCTCTGACTAAGAGGCCTAGAGGGTCACACACTAAGTGTATATAGAATCTCAGTTAAATAATACATTATTATTTATTATTTAAAAAGTTGTATAAATATTATTCCAGCATATGGTTCAATAATTATTACTGTTTTATTTATCTCATTTATTCTATCACCAGTTATTCAAGATAGTGTAATGTGAACATAATATTTAATAACTATTTATTTTCTATTTATTGAATATAATATATATTTATTTTTTGGAGAATAATATAGTGATATTTATTTAATAAATAAGTAAACATTATTCAATTTCTAATAAATACCATGGGGGTATGAAAGTGATAGATTTTGGGTTTGGTGAGAAAATAATAAAAATTGAATATTATTTGATGAAATAATATTTAATTTTTATTCAATATTTAAGGGCTTGTCGAGAAGTAATAATAATAATAATAATATTTGACATGGGGTTTTCTCTAGGATTAAATAAATAATAAATGACATTTGTGAAGTTATTTTATTTTGACCCTAGTGATATATAAACCTAGTTACATTATTTTATCAAGAGAAAAATTTATTTGTTTGGGATGTGCATAATGGGATTGGAGAATTTTCTCAAGACCTTGAGATATATCTTCTCCAAGATCACTCCCAAGAAGGGAGAGAAATTTTCCTCCAATATATAAAGGAGAATTCTTTGGAATCAATTCTTGTAGTGATCAAAAGAGATGATGAAAGCACAAGGATCTTCCATAATAACACCTAGAGATTTATTCAGAGAGGTCTGGAGATTCATGGAACTTGTGTGGATCAAAGCTAGATGGAATCTAAACTTGATTAATAAAATGCAATGACAATGCATCACATATCTATTTCCAGATCTATAAATGAAGAAATAATTCCTTCCAAAAAATTATTATTTAATTAAATTATTTATACATAATATGTGATTATCCTATCTCTATGGTTACGGTATAATTCATGTTGTATTTTTTATTTGATTAAATTATGTTTATCATGACATTTATCATCATGTAGATCTTATATTGATAATTGAACAAGGAAAATAGAAAATTTTGGCACTACTCATCACACACTTCTGCTACACCTGGAACCTATAAGTGGTATCAGATCAGTCACATAAGTATTTATAAATATTTAAATATCATTGGTTATTTATAGATTTTAATTTAGTTTTTCCATTAAATTTTAATCATTATTTTAATACAAATCATGATATTTTATTATTCCTCCTCTGTTTCTTGTATATCTAATCAATGTGAAAAAAATTATGAAGAAAATAACATCAAAGAACTCATATGGAGGTTCCATGTAACGACATAAACTTTCATTAATGGAAATCCCTCTTGATCTAATTAAATGTATCTTTATATAAAATTTTTATATAAAATGTCAAATTATTTTGTTTTATTTTAATAATTGTGACTGTTGATAATATAGCCATTGAATAGTGATCACATGATTAGTATAAATATAGGGATTTAACAATCTAATTTACTCAGAGAAAGGAAGAGATGACCTCATCCAGTAGAATTGATCCATACGAAGCCCATTTGTCAGAGCTAGGAAAAGAGGTGGAATCATTGGGCTTCAGTCTTGACCAAGCCCAAGTCAAGATTTATTATGTCCAGCTTGAATGGAACCGTCTATAGGAGAAGTGGAAGTTGATAGAGATCACTACACATGCAATGTTATCCGAGCCACCCCAAGAGACTGTCACCCTCACACACTTTAACCTTAGGTATTACGTGGATGTTTTATGGGGTTATGTAAAAAATCCCTAGTAATATGGTTATGTAAATTATTTTTGTATATAATAATGAATATACTATCATTTTATTATTTTTACCTTATAAATACTTTTTAAAAAACAAATAATATTTTTAGTTAATGTTCAACTAAGAAATCTAATTTGATGAATTAATGGACTTTTGAATTAAATAATATTTTAATAAAACATTATTATTATTATTAAATTAATTATTATTAAATATAAATTATCGTATAATTTTATGAATGCAATTGTAATTTTTATCAAGGTTTGAAATCCATTTTTGTCAAAACCCATGAATTTTCGATAAATGATGGTTTTTATATTAAAAGTGAAAATTAACATATTTAGAGAATTATTTAGATAAAATGAATATTATTTCAGGAATCAGTATGTCGAAATTATCCAATAGTGAATTTTTCATAATTTTCCGAGACAATCAACTTTTTGGGTAAACATTAAATACCATTTAAATATATAATGTGTTTTATGACATCATAATGACTCAATAGTGATTTAATAAAATAATATAAACCTTATGTTCTGCCAATATATGTTTTAAAATTAAAATAATGTGATTTTGGGTTTGTTTTATTTATTTTAGAAAGTTTTAGTGGACCCTTCAAGACTTATTAAATATTTTGTCTTTTTAAATTGTTTTCCTTATGAGTGTGACTCACCTCTGCATAAGAAACCCCATTATTTTAAGAATATAGGAATTTTTAATTATAAAATATTGTTTTACACTTCCATTTTCCAAAAACCATGGGCAAAAATCATGGTCTGGTTTGTGTTTTGGATTAGTTTAATGTGAGGGTCCCAAAAATAAATAATAAAGAATTCTCTCACCTTTCCTATATAAACCCAGCCAAGATCCCACTTCCTCCTCACTCAAAGACTTTGGAGTTCGTCCAACCTATGAAATACCCTCTCTAGAATCCTCCCAAGGTTCCCCAAGCTCCCAAGAATCCTCTCTCAAGCCTTTGGAAGCATACACCCAAGTAATGGTTTTTCTTCCTTTCTCATTTTTGTCCAATTTTCTTAATGTTGTTATGCCTTTTTAATTTCGATTATAAATGTTGGGGTATGGTTTCTAACCTCCTCCATACTTCCCTATTTATGTCTGAATGATGGGATACCCCTTTATCTCTCATTAAATGCCTCCCATATACACCCATAACTATGCCGAAATTCCGAAAGTAATCTCTCTCTCTCTCTCCTCATTTACATTAAAGCAATTTTTTGTATCATGAATCTAATTTCCATTAAATTTGTTGGGACATGTATCTATATGAAACCCTTACTGTCCATGTCATTTAAATAATATGAGACACCTCTTTCTCTCTCATCAACCATTTTTATGAATTCTTACGTCACGCCGTTACGCTGACAAAATTGCACCGATTTTCCAAGACAATGCCATTGTGTAGTGAATACCATGCCCATTTCTCTATCAAGGGTATTCACCTTTATGTATATTTACTTACTTATTATAAAGTTTCATGTATGAATTCCACATTCCTTTATCATGGAATAAATGATGATGTTTTATGAATCCATGTTATATGATCCATGTGGCATACTTATGCATGAAATGAAAGGTTTAAGAAAGGTGCGCCCTTATAGTGCTCAAATGAATTGGGTAAAGTATAGTATCATGATACATCATTTGAAATGGGTGTTGAATATTGATAATTCAAGTGCAATGAGGTTTTACTCATGCTTCATGTGAAATGAGGATTTACTCATGCTTCATGTGCAATGAGCCTTGGCTTATGCTAATTCCATGTTAAGGGTTGTTGCCACATTTCCATGTTATGATTATCATGATTTATCATGATTTATCATGACTTTATGTTTGTTATTCTCCTATTCTCTATTGATATTCCTATTTTATAACATGTATTGTATTCCTCATGTTATTCCATGATTATTACCTTACTGGTCTTTATAGCTCACCCTTTTCTTATGCATGTCCTCAGGTTATCCCATGCAATGCTAAGTATGAGGGAATGCAGTGATCATGTAAAGGAAGTTTTCAATAGAGATGTTTTATTTCATGTTTTAAGTTGTTATGTAGTGATCCTAACCCCCAAAGAAACTAGACCTCTCGATCTTCTATGTTTTATCAAGTGAAGTTTATGTATAATAAAAAGAAGGGTTGTTATAGTCAGTATCCTATGATAGGTTTAGTTATTTTTGGGATTATGATTAGAAAAACCTAGTAAATCCTTAGAGAAAAGACTAAGTATAATAAAAACATCCCTAAGTTTTGGTGAGTATTGAGTAAGTGTTTTATTAATAAAATATATCCCTATCTAGATATGAGAAGGTAGAGGCGGCTCTGTCATAGATGTATCCTAGGGGTAAAACCCAAAAACACCTCTTTGAGCTAGACTCAAATTGGAACTGATGCACAACAATGGACCTTGCTGTACTCTTGGTTCTGACACTCCTTGGGGACATGCTTTGGTAAATTTACAAGCTTAGTACGAACCATTATTAAGGGACAAAAGAAATTCCCTAAGAATATTTGTTAGAAAGTAGATCGTGGATAACATAGATTAAAGCCAATAAATTCACATGTTAAGAAAATAAATGTTATTTATATGTCATTAGTTTTTTCCTTAGATTACCCTTTATGTGTTACCCCTAACATTCCTTTTATTTCAGCCAATGGCCGGTAATAGGAGGACTCGAGATAACAAGTGATGTGAAGATCAATGCGATGACTATACTAATGAGATGCCCAATCCAATGGGAGAGGGAATTGTGAACTTTTTCATGCTTCTCTCTCAGCTAACGCAAGATTTGAATAGAAACTTGGGTCAATAGGAACGTTTAATCCCCCTAAGAAAGAACAAGTCACTATTGAGAGCTTCATGAGACAGAGGACTCCTAATTTTAATGGATCATCTGATACATCAATCACTGAACAATGGATCAACTCCATTGAAAAGATCTTCTCCATCCTTCAATGTTCTAAACAAGGGAATTTTCTCCTAGGTATTTATCTTATGGAGGGTGAAGTTGATCAAGGGTGTACGCTGATAAAAAATACGAAGCCTGAGGAGGAGATCAAGGCATTGGAATGTAATGATTTCCAGAATATATTTTTTGATAAATATTTTCCATGCACCCTCCGGCTTAAGATGGAAAGGGTATTCCTTTCGCTCAACCAAAAAGATGATGAATCTGTTGGAGCGTATGAGGAAAACTTCACAAGGATTACACGATACACTTACGGATTTTTCATTATCCCTAAATGCAAGGTTGACCACTTCTTTGGTGGCAAGAAACCTAGACTTCAGAAAGCGCTGGAAATCCGTGACTTCGACAGTTATGAGGAAATTATCCGATGTGCCCTCAATGTCGAAATGGAGATCGGAGAATCTCATGGGTATCATGGGGATAAGAAGTGTAAGGTGGAATTCAATGCTCGTGGTCCAATGGATAAATCCAACGGTTATAAAAAGATCCAGCACCCCACTTGCCTAGGGTGTGGAAAGAATCACCCTAGAAATTTCCTGAAGGGTACGAGGAAATGATTTAGGTGTAGAAGAGAAGGGCACATAGCTGTTAACTATCGACAAGAAAGACCCGCAGCTGAAACAGAGGAGAGTAACGCTCCGTTTGAATCTCAACGCATGGTTAATTACTATAACTACAAAGAATCAATGCATATTTCAAATCAGTTCCCTATGCCAAGGGTCTTCGGAGGCAACCAACAACCTCTAGGGTAGCAGGGGAAAGATTTTTCCATCACTACTGCCGAATTGAACCCCGAAAATGAAGTGGTGATAGGTACCCAAGTTATTAATTCAAGAATATATAACATACATTTTGATTCTAGTTCTTCACATTATTTAATATCTCAAAATTTTAGTAAAACAATCCCAGTACCACCAAAAATCATGTAAGTGAAGATGTTGGTGAGTATGAAAAATGGGTAAATAGTTTCATACCATGAATATAATTCCTCCCCTGTCATATATATAGATAGAAATTTCCAGAAAAACTCATCATACTCCCTCTGGTGGAATTTTATACAATCCTTGGCATGTATTGGCTTTCCTTATATAGAGCCAACATAAATTTCCATGAGACAGAAATCACTCTCCATGTGGAGAATCAAACCTCGATTATTTACAAGTTAAAGGAGGAATATGATCCTTCTTTAGATCCATCTTCTCAAGCGTGGATATTATTTCCCTATGAGAATGTGTATCTTGATCAGATGATTAAGTCTAAGGAGGAAACTATCCAAGAAGACATTCCTATAGTGAGGGAATTCACTGAAGTGTTTCCTGAGGAATTTCCTGGTCTTTCTCCTAGACGAAATGTTGAATTCTCAATTTATCTTATACTTGGGGCATTGAAAATATCCAAGAATCTTTATAGAATGGATGTTCTGGAGCTTGATGAGCTGAAGAAACAACTACAGAAGAATCTGGTTAAAGGGTTTATATTCCCAAATGCTTTACCATGGGGTGCACCAGTACTCTTCGTCAAGAAGAAGGATGGGTCAATGCGCCTTTTCATATATTATTTTGATCTTAACAAAATCATGATAAAGAACAAGTATCCTCTCCAATAAATTTATGACTTGTTTGATCAGCTGTGTGGAGCATAATACTTCTCCAAGGTAGATTTGCTGTTGGGATATTATCAAGTAAGGGTGAAGAAGGAAGATATCCCCAAGACTATTTTTTGTACATGATATGGGCACTATAAAATTCATAATAATGTCTTTTGGACTCACTAATGCTCCAGAAATCTTCATGGTCTTGATTAATTGAGTCTTTAGATATTACCTCGATAAATTTGTGGTAGTCTTTATAGAAGATATTCTGATATACTACAAAACCAAGGAGAATCATGAGGAGCATCTAAGAACTTTACTAGAGACCTTGCGGAAGGAGAAGCTCTATGAAAAGTACAACAATTGTGAGTTCTGGTTGAAGGATGTCTCATTCTTGGGCCTTATCATAACAATCAATAAGTTATCTTTGGATCCCTCAAAAAAATATGCAACTGAGGGATGACTGAGGCCAACATCAGTAACAGATAGCTGTAGATTTTTTGGATTAACTAGAAATTATCGACAATTTGTGAGAAATTTCTCACGATTTTCCAAACCTATTACCAAGCTAACTCAAAATGGAGTACAATTTTCTTGGAGTAATTAGTGTAAATAAAAATTCAAGGAGTTGAAAAGGAGGCTTATCACTATGCCCGTGCTCACTTTACCCACAAGTGGAGAACTTTTTGTGGTATTTAGTTATGCTTAGAAGAAGGTACTGGGATGTGTATTGATGAAAAATGAAAAAGTCATTGCCTATGCTTCAAGGAAATTAAATGTTCATGAACAAAACTATCCAACACATGACCTCGAGTTGGCTGTAGTGATCTTCGCTTTGAAAATTTGGCGGCATTATCTCCTTGGGGAGAAGTGTGAAATATAGACGGGCCAAAAAAGCCACATGTATATATTCACACAGAAAGAGTTGAACATGCACCAACAAAGATGGTTATATCTGATCAAATATTATGACTTATCAATCCATTACCACCCTGGGATAGTGAACACGGTGGTGGATTCCCTACGTAGAAAGGACCTTGTGATTAAATCATTGATGAGAATTGAAAAGGATCCAGTCTTCTTAGATTTGATGAAGATGGACATGGGAATCATAAATAAGGGAACATTATCAATCCTTTCACAAATGATTGCACAACCATCACTTTTGTAAAGGTTAAAGGATGCTCAAAAGGATGATGTGGGAATTCAAGAAAAAGTGGAAGCTTTCAGAAAAGGGAAATCCTTAGATTTTAATGTTAATGAAGAAGGAATTACGATATTTGGGAAAAGACTATGTGTTCCATCAGGTTTAGAGATGAAGAAGAAACTTTTGGATGATGCACATAGTTCAAATTTCTATATTCACCCAGGAAACACAAAGATGTATTGAGATATACGAGAGCATTATTGGTAGGATAATAATAAGAAGGAGGTCACCGAATGTACATCAAAGTGCCTGGTGTGTTATCAAGTGAAGACAGAGAGACAGAAGTCTAAGGGGATGATGCAACCATTGCCCATACTAGAATGGAAATGGGAGAACATCACCATTGAATTTGTCACTGGACTTCCGAAGACATCTAAAGGAAACAATGAAATCTGGGTTATTGTGGATCTTCTTACAAAGGCTGCACACTTCATTTCTATTTATGATGATTTATCATTGGGTCAAAAGGCACAAATATATATCAGAGAAGTGGTAAGGATGCATGGAGTACCACTATCTATTATGTCTAATCGAGATCCAAGATTCACCTCCAAGTTTTGGAAGAGTCTTCAACATGCTCTGAATAATGAACTAAACTTCAGTACGACCTATCATCCTCAAACTGATGGCCAATCCGATCGGACTATCCAAACACTTGAGGACATGTTGAGAGCATTCTCAATGGACTTTAAAGGAGGATGGGATCAATATATTCCTCTGGTTGAGTTCTCTTATAATAATATTTTCCACTCAAGCATCAAAATGGCACCATATGAAGCCCTTTATAGGAAAAGGTGCATAACACTAGCGTGTTGGGATGAGGTTGGTGAGCGTAAGCTTCTTGGACCAGAAATGGTTGAAGAAATGGTGGAGAAGGTGAAAAACATTCAACAGCATATCAAGGTAGCCTAGAGTCAACAGAAGAGTTATTAAGATAGCCATAGATGATACCTTGAGTTTAAAGTTGGAGATAGGGTATTTCTCTACATATCTCCATGGAAGAAGGTCATGAGGTTTGGAAATGAAGGGAAGTTAAGTCTAAGGTATATCAGCCCCTTCGAGATTCTTGAGCATGTCAGGGTTGTGGCCTATCGACTAGCACTTCCACCTACTATGGCCAAAGTACATGATGTCTTTCATGTATCCCTCTTAAGGAAATAAATACCAGACCCTTCACATGTACTCTATTTAGAGGTGGTACAATTAGAGTATGATATTTCTTATAAGGAACAACTAGTGAAGATCTTAGATCATAGAGAAAAAGTTCTATGAAATAAGACAATTCCCCTCATCAAGGTGTTGTGAAAAAACCACAAGTTTGAAGAAATGATGTGGGAATAAGAGGAAATGATGAAGCAGAGTTACCCAAATCTGTTTTAGTGTGGGAAAAGGAAATTTCGAGGGCACAATTTGTTAAGGGGAGAAGATTGTAACGAACCAAAATTTCATTAATAGAAATCCCTCTTGATCTAATTAAATTTCTCTTTATGTAAATTTTTTATATAAAATGTCAACTTCTTTAGTTTTATTTTATGAATTGTGACCATTGCTAATATAGCTGTTGAAAAGTGATCGTATGATTAGTATAAATATAGGGCTTTAACGATCTAATTTACTCAGACACATTAAGCGATTGCATCATCCAGTAAAATTGATCTCTATGAAGACCATTTGATGGAGCTCGGAAAAGAGGTGGCGTCATTAGGCTCCAATATTGACCAAGCCCAAGCCGATCTTCATCATGTCAAGCTCTAATAGAACCGTCTATGGGAGAAGTGGTAGTTGATAGAGACCACCACGCGTGCAATGTTATCCAAGCCACCCCAAGAGTCAGTCAACATCACACATCTTACCCCTAGGTCTTATGTGGTTTTTTAAGGGGTTATGTAAAAAATCCATAGTACGATGGTTATGTACATTATTTTTGTATATAATAATGAATATACTTTAATTTTATTATTGTTACCTTGTAAATATTTTTTAAAGCACAAATAGTATTTTTAGTTAATGTTCAACTAAGAAATCTATTTTGATGAATTAATGGATTTTTGAATTAAATAATATTTTAATAAAATATTATTATTATTATTATTAAAATAATTTTTATTAAATATAAATGATCGTATAATTTTATGAACACAATTGTAATTTGTATTAAGGTTTGAAAGTCATTTTTGTCAAAACCCATGCATTTTCTATAAATGTCAGTTTTTATTTTAAAAGTGAAAATTAACATATTTAGAAAATTATTTAGATAAAATGTATATTATTTCTAGAATCAAGATGTCGAAATTATTCAATGGTGATTTTTTCATAATTTTTTGAGACAGTCAAAATGTTGGGTAAAAATTAAATACCGTTTAAATAAATAATTTGTTTTATGAGTTCATAATGAAGAAATAGTGATGTAATAAAATACTATAAACCTCATGTTCAGAAAATATAATTTTTAACATTAAAATAATGTGATTTTGGTTTTGTTTGATTTATTTTTCAAAGCTTTAGCAGACCCTTCAAGACTTATTAAATATTTTGTCTTTTTAAATTGTTTTCCTTGGGAGTGTGACTCACCTCCACATAAGCAACCCCATTATTTTAAGAATTTCGGAAATTGGATATATAAAATATTGTTTTTCACTTCCATTTCCCCAAAACCATGGGAAAAAACATGTTCTGGTTTGTGGTTTGGATTAGTTTAATGTGAGGGTCCCTAAAAATAATAATAAAGAATTCCCTCACCTTTCTTATATAAACCCACCCAAGCTCCCACTTCCTCCTCACTCAAATCCTTTTGAGTTCATCCAAACTCTGAACTACTCTCTCTATAATCCTCCCAAGGTTCCCCAAGCTCCCAAGAAGCCTCTCTCAAGTCTCTCTCAAGCCTTTGGAAGCATACTTCCATGTAAGGGTTTTTCTTCCTTTATCATTTTTGTCCAATTTTCTTAATGTTGTTATGCCATTTTAATTTTGATTATAAATGTTGGGGTATGGTTTAGCACCTCCCCCATTCTTCCCTATTTATGTTTAAATTATGGGATACCCCTTTCTCTCTCATTAAATGCCTCCCATGTACACCCATTACTATGCTGAAATTCATAAAGAAATTTCTCTCTCCTCATTTACATTCAACCAATTGTTCTGTATCATGAATCTAATTTCCATTACATTTTTTGGTACATGTATCTATATGACCACCTTAATGTCCATTTCATGTAAATATTATGTGACACCCCTTTCTCTCTCATCAACCATTTTTATGAATTCTTACGTTACACCGTTATGTTGCCGAAATTGCACCAATTTTCCAAGCCAATGCCATTGTGTAGTGAATAACATGCCTATTTCTCTATCAAGGGGATTCAAATTTATGCACATTTACTTATTGATTATAAATATTCATGTATGAATTTCACATTCCTTTATCATTGTAACACCCCATGCTTTCACGGTACGCTTCTATTTGAATAATACAATAGCATGTGTTATACGCAGCTTCGAGTTCTAAAACACCACAACCAATCATACTAGCCATTAAGAATAGTAATAACCAATTTTTGAAATTTTATTTATTTTATCTTTCAAAATGAACTTCATTTTTGGATTCAGAATATCGAAATTATCTTAGGGTGAAATTTTGGTACTTTTCAGATAACTTTCATATTTTGATGAATAATGAAAATTACTAAATTTTAATTAAAAACAAAATTTTTAATCGAAATAATTAATTGTGATAAATTATGAATTTGAGCGGTTTTAAAGTATATTTAGAATATATTTTTTCCATTTAATACAATGTTGGTCATTGGACATAATTTCACATTTAAACTGGACATAAGTAAGTACCAATCTTTTGATAGTTATTATTTCTTAAAAACACGCTATTTGTTTTGACAACGGGAATTAATTTAAATTACTTAATGAAACTTATAAGTTTTGAATTTGGTAAATAGACATCATTTTTGAATTCATTATATCAAATATAGATTAGGCCGAATTTTTGGTATTTTTCTGAGAAACATCAATTTTTGATGAATAATGAAAAATACTGAGATATTGGTTAAAACCGATTTTTTTATTTAAATAATTATTTATTTTATTTAAATTAATTTATTTAAAAATAGATAAATAATACTTATATATGTTCATTTTAATTCATTGGAGTCAGTTTATTATAATTTTAGATATATAAAAATTTTATTGAACTTTTCACTGTCTTTTACCCACCTCCTAGAAGAATTTGAAAATTCCCATAAAACTTAATTTTACTACTTCTGTGAGTTTAATTTTGAAAATCCGAGAGACACGGTTAATATTAAGGAGTAAAATGTGGTTCAATAAGACAAAAATAATTTTTGGTGAATAGTAAATTTTTACTTTTATTTACCACGGTTAAAGGTAAATAGGGTATTTAATGGTAAAAAAAATATTGTAATAATTCAAAATTACCTTAACACATTTCCTAACCCTATTGGATGAGTAATGGCCGACCATGGGCATCTTTGGGTCAATTTTGGGACCCCATGGAGCCACTTATGAATGATAATGACATTTTAGATTAATTAATTTAATGTAAAGGAAAAATTGACATACAAAAAAGATTTTAGTAATTAATTTTTATATAAGTAATATTTTTTACTATAAATATTCATAAGAAAGATAAAAATATTTCCTACATAATTTTATTTTATTTATAATTTTTAGACATTAAATAATTTAATTTATTTATGACACAATGATGATGCTGTAATTACAGTATTAATGAAAGATTAAGATAATTGATATTATAAATACCCAAATAAATGTAATTTGAGTCTTTTTTTGAATTAAAATAATTTTATAGGTTAATATGACATATTATTATTGGTTATATGAATTTTTTTCGAAGTAATAATACTGTTATGAATTTATCAAAAACAAAATACCCAATAGTTCCAAAATTGACATAAAATATTTTTTTTAAAATATTATATTATTAATTGATATTCTATTCCAAAAAATATAAGGTTTGGCCAAAGGACTTATATAATGATAGGGGTATCATTAATGGACCAATTTGGGGTCTATTGGAAGTTTATAGTAATTTTATTAACCATATAATATAAATATACAAAGAGACATGGTAAATGTCAAACAAATTAACTAAGAGTTAAATCTAAAATATAAGGGTAAAAGAGTGACCCAAACTTGTCTAAAACCTATTGGTTGAGTGGTTTTCAACCATTTCCCACATTAGAATTTAAATAATCCAGTTTGGAGCCATTATAAACAGAATATGAATTTATTATAAAATAATACTTTAAGTTTTTTCTAAAGAGCCCCTCCCCCCCCTTATATAAAGACACCACTTATAACCAATTCCTCACACCTCTAAAGCCTTTTTACTCTTCCAAAATCTGCACCATTAAGCTCCCTACATACTTATCCTACTCCTAGAAGCCTTACCTTAGGCAGAGGGAACTTCAAGAGTCCTTTTTTGGTTCAAACCAAAGGGAGTTACCCAAATTAAAGGTAACAACTTATCTTAGATTATTTTCTTTTATTTTACTTCTCCAACCCCTAAACTCTTCTTATTAATTTCTTTTGTAACAAAAAATGTATCCAAAATATACTAGGATACTTTTATGAGAAGTTTTCTAACTACACTTACACACACCTCCATCTAATGGGTGAAGAACATAATGTTTCTATGGATGGAAACCAAATGCCTCACGAAATGATGATTGTTCAATTATATCCTACCACCTCTCATGGTGGCCATTATGATGGAACTATAATTAAATATGATATTAATGATATTTATTTTATATATAATCTCATGTAATTCCATTTTATAGCATACCATTATTTGTTTCATGTTTTATATATATACGATAATTTCATTTGAGGAAGTGCAGACTACCGCCCCCTCAAAGTGATATGACTCGTTCATACCATACATGGAATGTATAAATTATGGTGTTAATGAAATTAAATAAAATATATAAGATAATATATTATAATTTAATAATAATATAACTTTGTATCATTTGGTTTTGATTCCTTTTAAAATGAAAAATAAAATGGAAGTAGCATTCGTGCGTACGTACGGATTACGGTCTCCATGAACGCGATGGGATTCATTTCCCCATCATATCCATTCAAGACTAATTCTAATTTGATGATTAAATGTAATGTTTAAGGACTTGATATCATTATGGATATGAATAAGATACAACCTATCCGTAACAAATAGGGCTTATGTAACAAAGCATATAAAGTAAAACGAATCAGTTAACACCTGAAATGATGATAATACTAAAATATTATTAACAAAACAATATTAAAAGATAATATATGATATCATATTTATATATATGATTGATTTATAATTTAAGAAAAATTATTTAACTATTATACATAAGGTTAACCTACCATCAACCAAGGAAAAGTACATGGTAAGGGTTTTTCATCTCACTCCTTATTCCCGTGACATTCATTCCATATTGCCGCTATTACCATTTGTGTGGTTTATGTACTGACCACAATTATATTCTTTGTGTAATACACTTTAATTTATGTGTATTTACATATTCATTGTATGATACCTCTTTCATGGGGTGTATGTTTCATAACTTACCAAATTGGTAATGGTTAATTTCACGATCTCTTTATTATCTGAGGTTGTTTTTACGTAAGTATCTACTGGGACATATTTATTATACATGTCCATGTTTTATGAAAGTGTTTTAAAAGGGATTATTTTAAGGGACTTTTTACTAAAACATCATTTCAAATGTTTTAAATATTTATTCTTCTAAATATTTCTCATTAATGTCCATGTCTTCAAAATAGTTTTTAAGGATTTATTTATATGGACATGAATGTTTTTAAAATGTTGATTCCTTTCAAAAGTTTCAAAGTGGTATGGGACAATTTGATTCAAAAATGCGTTTAAATGACTTATTTTACAAATTGTGTGACTTTTAAATGTTTTCATGAAAAATAGTTATTTCTCTCAAAGAGTTTTACAAATCATTTTCATCAACTTCAAAATCCTTTAATGGATTTTAAACTTGTTTTGATATTGGTTTATCATGATACAAATCTTCCATATTATGTTGAAGGTTTTGTGATATTTTTGACTGTGGATGTGTTATTTTTATACCATTCATGGTTTATGGGTAAATTATTGACATTTCATATGCTAGTTTTAATAAGAATGTTTATGTTATGTTTTGACGTTTTCATATGAGGAATTCATTGGACTTAGTAAGTGACGGGTAGAGCCCGCTATATCTCCTCGATGCATCGGTAGGTCTCATGAGACAAACTAGTGTCTTGACACGAGGCCTTGAAAAAATCTTATTTTTAGTCTTGGCACGAGGTCTTGGCTACATGGTTATGATAGTCTGGAATTATGCATTCCATCATTATGAAAGTGGTTAGTGATATTGCATGTGATTATTCGACTAGTAGAATATCCATGTGAATACGTAAATGGAATTACTTAATATTATTTTTTCCATATTATGCTAAATTTCAAGTTTAAAAGTCTTTTTAGTTATACATTGCCTTAAATTTTTATGATTATTTATGAAAGTTTCCGCTGTATTGTTATCCTTATTGAGCATCTGAGCTCACCCCTTTCTATGTTTTATTTTTCCCAGGATTCAAAGAAGTGTATTGTGATTGATATGCAGGGTTAATACAAGGGAATAATGGAATTCGTGAAGGATTATTTATGTTGTTTTGTATGTTATGAAGTGTAATGTAACATTCATGTATGTAATCTATTTTCAAAGACTGCTAAACCGATCGGTCCTTTGGGACTTGATTCCTTGTAATCATGCTAATGTATTAAAATAATGCACTGACTCTGGATAACTGAGGTTGGGGCATTACAATCATGTAATAAATGGTGATGTTTTTTGAATCCATGTTATATGATCCATGTGGCACACTTATGCCTGAAATGAAAGCTTTAAGAAGGGTGCACCCTTATAGTGCTCCAATTCATTGGGTAAAGTATAGTATCATGATACGTCATGTTCAAGGAGTGTTGAATCATGCTAATTCAAGTGCAACTAGGTTTTACTCATGCTTCATGTGCAATGAGGATTTACTCATGCTCCAAGTGCAATGATCCTTGACTCATGCTAATTCTATGTTAAGTGTTGTTTCCACATTTCCATGTTATAATTATCATACTTTATCATGAATTTATGTTTATGATTATCTTATTATCTATTGATATGCATATTGTCTAAAATGTATTGTATTCCTCATGTTATTCCATGATTATTCCCTTACTGTGCTTTATAGCTCACCCTTTTCTTATGTATGTCCTCAGGTTATCTCATGCAATTCTAAGTACGAGGGAATGTAGTGGTTATGTAAAGGAAGTTTTCAATAAAGATGTTGTATTTCATGTTTTAAGTTGTTATTTAATAATCCTAAGACCCAAATATGCTATACCTCTCAATCTTCTATGTTGTATCAAGTTACATTTATATATAATACAAATCATGGTTGTTATATTCCACAGATTCTAGGTGAATAAAATTGTGTTAAATGTTGTGTAATATTAATTACATGATGTGTACTTGTGGGAAATGAATGGGGACATAATTAAACAATTAATTCAATACATGTTTATTGATTACACGTAGTGAATTAAATACCTTACACCATGTGTTGACCCTACCAGGGTGGTTCATAGTCAACTGGAGTACATGATGTCTAGCCCATGTACACGGTGCATAGTACCTTTGAGTCATAGATGGGATTTGAATTTCCATACACAACCTACTTGACTGGTGACCATGTAATTTGGATACCACACAATGTGTAGCCTATTAGGAATGCCATGTACTCCCTTTTTTCAATGTACTATTTACTTACCAAGTCCCTAAGCATGTACCTCAGATAGATGGTGAGAGATGTACGTGCCATGTAGCTCGATTGTACATGCCATGTACTTATACCAAATTAAATAGATTAAAAATTTATTTATTATATCATGTAAAACTTGAAACATGTTCTTACATGTGGTCATTAAGTTGATAGGACATTCCATGTGATGGGTTTTAATATTTTTATATATAAATGATAATTAATGTCTATGTAATTTTCAGATATTCATATCACGTATGAGTTATAATATAGTTGTTACTTTACATGCATTAAAGAATGACATGTTACAAAAAAATCATATAATCTATGTAATTATTAAGTTTATACTACACATCATGAAAGTACATGACAAGTCATGTATTATATATGTCCAAAATAATAAACAAGTATATGGGTATAATACATTTCAGGTAGATTCAGATAGGTATTAACCTTATTGCCTCCAGGTAACATTTATATAAATAGTTAATTTTAAATATTTTTTTAATTATAATGGATGAGAATATCAAGGAAATTTGGATGAGAATTATGATAAAAAAATTGATTAAATAAATATGACAATCAACTGATTAGAGCACGATTTATCTAAAATAATAATGATTAAGAATTTAATTCTAGTTTAATTAAATTTGTAATTCATTTCATGCATGGGGATGAACATGAGAAAAGACCATAACTTTTCATGATATTAGTTACCTTTTAATTTATTATTAAATTAAATTGTTTGTGTACGTACATTCTCTCCTCTTAATATATAGATCTTATGTGCCCATGGATTCTTTTTCACAAACCCTTTCCCCATCACTTGCATGTGAGTATAAGAATATGTAATGGATGGAGATTCCAAGCTATTGGAGGCGGTTCAAGTTAGGATACGGGTTATAACCAATCCAATAGAGATAAATTTATGGATAAGTGGAAAGCTATAACACAAACCTTAAATGGTTCAAGGTGTTTTTCCCCTTGGTTAATGGTTATTTTATAAACCGCTAGATAAACTAAACACTAGTAAAATCTCATGATCGTACTGAATTATTATTTTATTTCTATTATTTGAATGGTTATTTCATTATGGATGTTTCGTCATGATCACATAAATCAATTAAATTAATGCGAAAGTAAGATAGAACTAAAATAAACAGGCTCATGCATAAATAATATCAAAGACATGGTTAATCACTTAAGAGAATCTAATTAATATTAACAAGCACATAATAAAGATAATAATTGAAAATTTACAGATAAAGTATAAAACACCTTAGTTATATATATTATGTCGGTATAGCCTTTCACTACTTCATTTAAAATCAAACCATAGTTTAAAGTTCTTGAATAACCAAATTTGGGGAACTTTCAATTATCGAGGAATTATAATGTGAAGTTTTGGATTTACTTAACTTAGTTCACATTAAGGGTTGACTGCCAAAGTAGGACTTGGTTTAACTGAGAGGAAAAAGTAGAAAATTCTAATTGAATGATTTTAGGATTGGGGAGTCCACTCAACAAATCAACGAAATATGAGTTAATGAAGGTTTCATATGGAATTCCTACCTAAAACCATTCTAGTGACTTGGCCAACCGAACATGGGGTAATGAGATGGGGAATATTGATCTTTTCCAGTTGAATGTCAAAGAAACATGATATTCCAAATCCAATGGTGAGGGATATTAGAATTTGATAAAATAGTGGGAGACTAATAAATTTAATATTTATTTATTTTTATAATTTTTATATGATAAAGTAATAAAATTATTATCATCTTATTTTGTAGAAACAAAATTAAAATGAATTTAAAAATATCCTTGCGATCTATACTTGAGAAGTATAAAATTATCATTTGAACAAATTTCCAAGATCAGAAATGGCTCTTACAAGCTATACGTCACCATGAAATAAAATTGTATATAATGGATGAACCTTTTCTAGTTGTTCCTGGAAATGAGGCAAGTAATGAAAAGCTATCTCTCTATGTGAAAAATCTGAATGAATCAATATATGTTCTGTATTTTGTGCTTTTATACATGTCCAATGAGTTTTTAAAGCCGCATGAGTACATAGATGCATATAACATGACGTCTCACCTTCATGATCTCTATCAATATAGGGAAAGGCAAGAGAGGTATGAGATTTCCAATTATTTATTTACAACCAATATTAGATATTCTGTGCCAGCTAGGACTTATGTAGTCAAGATTATTGGCTACATTGAATTCTTATAAATATTAAGAATTAAATTCCTGGATGAGTTGCATACATATATTAAACTTTTATCACTATATGAGACCTTATCTGGTTTTATTATAAATTAAAATATGATTAACAATGAGAAGAGTTTTCAAGAACTTATTACATTTATTCTCCAAGTGGATAAGGACATGGGGAATGATAAACACACAATCAATATGTTGAAAAAAGAAAATAAATAATAATAAAAAGGGGCCCAAGACCTATAAACATTCTAAATATCCTGAGCACCATCCTTCCTAAAAGAAGAAGATATAGAAATAGGGAAAAGAAAAGGAGGAAGTATGTTTTGGATGTGGCAAGTCAGGCCACTGGAAGAGGAATTTCACCTAGAAGTAAGGGGATGCTAAACTATGGAATACACATTAAACTAAGTACCAATTAAAGTAGAAAAATGAAACTCCCTTCTAGTTATAGGTTGAAAAGAAACCTATTTTGTCGCATAAAAGTGTATGGGGATGTGAGGCATTTATTAATACCATCTCAAGAAACAAAATAGCACCTCGAGGTAGAATATATATCTTTATAGGGTATCAAAAGGGAACACAAGGATACTATCTATAAAACCCATTAGACAAGAAATTCACTTTCTTCAGACAATCCATCTTTCTTGAGAGGGAAAACATCCTCAAAAGGATAGTGGGATGAAGATTGAATTCAATAAAGTTGATGTTGAAGATACAAAAGAGTTTGTAAATGAATAAATTCAATAGTTCCCCATGGAATAAGTAGTTTCTGAAATACAAGTACTGAATATGAGAGTAAGAGAGGTAAGATATTTAGATAGATACTGTTTTATTATCATTGAAGATAATGACTCATTATTGGTTGAAAATGATTAAACTCTCTCCCACAAAGAGGTAGTAGAGAGTTCAGAAATAGTAACATGGAAAAAATCCCTGAATTTTGAAGTGGATTCCATGTATTAGAACCAAGTTTAGGTTTTGGTCAATGCACCGGTTGATGTAACGATCATTGTATGCAAATAAGTATTCAAGAGGAAACTATATATGGATGGTAATGTAAATAACTATAAAGCATGACTAGGGAATAATGGTTTTAAAAAAAGTAAAGTAATTTAATATTATAAAACCTTTTAACCTGTTTCCATGTTTAAATCCATCATAACTATACTTTCTTTAACAACTTACCATGACTATGAGATTTGGAAGGTGAATATCAAAACTACATTCCTTAATGGGAACCTTCAAGAAGATTTGTATATGACACAAACAAAAGGGTTTGTAACTCCAAGTGATTCCAAAAGAATTTTTAAGTTGAATATATAAATTTATTTATTGATGCAAGAATATAGGTCATGGAATATTCAATTCGATGAATCCATAAAAGAATTTTGATTCATTAATAATGAGTGTGATCCATGTGTTTAAAATAGGTTTTGTGGGAATGCAGTCGTTATCCTAGTAGTGTATGTGGATGACATATTACTTATTGTAAATAAAATACCAGTCTTATAGTCTGTTAAGGACTAGTTAAACAAGTGTTTCTCTATAAATAACTTAGACGAAGTAGCCTGTGTTCTTGGGATAAATTTCATTCAGGATAGATCCAAGAGGATTCTTGGACTAAGTAAAAGTACACATGTTGACCATATAATAAAGATATATAGTACGGAAAAATCAAAGAGGGTATTGGTTCTAGTGTCACATGGTTTACATCTATCTAAGAATTGTTTTCCTCTTACACAATATGAGAAAGAGATAATGAGTACGATACCATACTTTTCAGTGATATGATCAATCATATCTGGTATGTTATGTACTAGAATTAATGTTGCCTATGCACTGATCATGGTAGGCAGATATCATGAATATCTAGGAGAACATCATTGGTCTACTGTTAATTCAATCATTAAGTATCTAAGAAGAAATAAGGATATGTTCCTAGTGTATAGAGGAGGTTTGGAACTGGTCATCATGGGTTATACTGATGCTAGTTTTTAGACAAATCATAACGATTTGAAGTTGCATTCAGAATATGTTTTCTATCCCAATGGAAGAGTTCTGAGCTGTAAGAGTTCAAAGTAGCTAGTTTTCACTGATTCTATGATGGATTCTAAATATATAGCGGATTATGATACATTAAAGTAAGATATTTTAATTTTGAACTTTTTCTAGAAGCTTGATGTGGTACCTAGTAATAAATAACCTTTCACAATATATTGTGATAATACTACAATGAGGGATCTTGAAAAAGTGCCAAGGTCTGAGTAATAGAAAAACCACATACTCTTTAAGTATCACCTGTTGAGGGTTTTTTTATAAAAGGGGTGAATTTGCAGTGATAAGATTAACTAAAGAAGAGAATGTTGTAGACCCATTGACTAAAGGCCTATCTCAAAAGAAGCAAGAGTATCATGTGCGAGCTAGAAAACTAATGGTTGTTAGCAGTCAACTCTAGTGAAAGTGGGAGTCTGTTGGAGTTGGTTACCTAGAACCAACTTCTGTGTACTTTATGATAACTTGTATTTATATTTTTGAATGTTAATAAACTAATTATCACATAATGATTATTATTCTATGTAACAAATTTTGTGATAATGTCTTAAGAGTAACTGTCTCCCTAAAATGACATAGTAGTTCCCCACTATGATGAAATCCCAGAAGTTCTACTACACTATTCTTAAATATATATTCTATAGCTGGATGATATCATTTGAGGGAAAAAATGATACAAGCTATCAGGGGTGGAGACTCATTGTACTTTGAGGAACCTTCCTAAGGTGTAAGCCCTTTGTAATATCTAGTAGGATATTATGAGAACGAGACCTTCCATCATGAAATCCATATTTATATGTGTCATTGGATGTTCCTATCAATAGATGCGTGTTTTGATTCTTAGACTTTAATATTATTATTAATGAGTATTATGAGTTTTGTACTTTGACTTATTTATTTAAAACCATGAAGACAAATGTTCGTATCGAGGTAAGATACATTGGGTACATCATAAGTAATATTTAATTAATTAATAATCTGAGAAAGGATTTATCCATTATGTTCTTTAATGAATTTTAATATATTATGACCTTTGATGTAAATGATATAGACTAAATAAATCCATGTCTATGGTCTTCTATAAGTATGTTCTATTTTGGAAAAGTTAAATTAAGAGACATCAGAAACATAGGTTGATGGCACCGGCATGAAACCTTCTTGATTTGAGAGATTGTGATAAAGGAATTATATTACAAATTAAGCATCCGTATGAGGTATTATGTCCTTGAGACATTAACTTATTTATCTTTGGGTTTCCTAGTGTGTTTCTGGATGCTAACTTTGGACTTTTGGCTGCTTCACCTAATGCCACTAAGAAAAAATCCGGGAGGGGAACACACATAGTGTATCCAGAATTACAGTTAAATAATATATTATTATTTATTATTTAACAAGTTGATTAAATATTGTTACTTCTTGTGGTTTAATAATTATTTATGTTTTATTGATCACATTGATTTCATCACTAGTAATTCTATAGAATATAATGTGATCAAAATATTTAATAAATATTTATTTACTATTCAGTGAATAAAATATTTATTTATTTTTTGGATAATAATGAAGTGATATTTATTTAAAAAATAAATATAATTTCTTCAAGATCTAATAAATATTATGGGGGAATGATGGACTGGGATTTTTTGTCCGATGATAAAATAATAAATATTGAATATTATTTGATTAAATAATATTTAATTTTAATTCTCAAGTTAAGAACTTGTCAAGAAATAATAATAATAATAATATTATTATTTGAAATCGGGTTTCACTAGGATTTAATTAATAATTTAAGGAACTTGTGCAATTATTTTACTTTAACCCAATAAATATATAAACCTAGTTATGTTATTTTTTTGAAGAGAATAAATCATTTTTTTAGGTTTTTCGAAAAGGAATCAGATAATTCTATCAAGCCCTAAAGATATCTATTGTACAAGATTGATCCCAAGAACATAGATCAATATTCCTCCACCAGATCAAGGAGAATTCTTTGGAAGAAATTATCATAGTGATCAAAGGCAGACAATGAAACCACAAGGATATCTCATGCTAGAACCTATAGATTACTTCACTGATGTCTGGAGATTTGTGGAACATGTGTGGATCACCACTAGATGGAATATGCAATTGATTTCTATAATTCAATGACAATGCATTATAGATCTATTTACAAATCCATCCACAAAGAAATAATTCCATCAAGGTAATTATTATTTAATTAAATTAATTATTAATAGTATGTGATGATCCTATCTCTCTGGTTCTAGAATGATTAATTTTGTATACATTATTTTATTTAATTCCATTGAACATGGAATTTATCATCATCTAGATATCAGATTGATCATTGAACATGAAAAAAAGAAAATTTTGGCACCACACAACACATGATTTCACTATTCCTGAAACCTATAGAAGTTACTAGATATGTTTGATAAAGGAGTTTTTTTCTAAGTTTAGAGATACATTTTAAATATAGATGATGCTTTTAGGATCTTAAACGTTCCAAACACCATAAATATATTCATGATTTCGGATGAGTTTGTTCAAAGGTTGAAGTTGTACAAACATGGGTTTTCAAGACTGATGTTCTCAAACAGAGTTGTAGGTGTAAAACATTTATGTTATAAAGACTGTAAAAAGTTTTATTTATAATGTAATAGAGTTGATACTGTATTATGTTTGACATCAAAGGGAGATTCTATTAATTCATTGGATAGAGAAGCCTGATAAAGTCACCAAACTATCTTTAAAAAATCAAGCCGATCAAAGAAAGATGACCAAAAAGAGAAAATAATGTTATTATACTAGATAGAGAAAATCATTTATATTGGATAAAATTTTATGAATCTCAAAAACAAATGCTATAAAATATAGAAGAACTATTACAAATATTACCATATGAAGAAAGTGGAATATGATCAGATAGAGAAGGATAGTGAATTCACTGAACTGAGTCAACTAGACTGAGAGTATTTGAAAAATAAGATCATATAGAAAAGTTGTGTGGAAGTTAAATACAAATAAATGGTTTATAAAGTTGTATATGAAGTTTAATTGCATCAAATGAAGGTAAATATGAAGTTATACCAAATAAAGTGATGTATAAAGCCATACCAGATAGAGAGAATTATAAAGTCTATCTGTTGGAGAGTATCTATGATCACCAAATTATGTTCCATCAGAAAAAATCATGGATGATAATTATATATATAAGATCAAATATACTCTGTAAAGATCCATCAGATAGATAAAACCATGGGAAGATCACCATATAGAGAAATGACAGTTCATCAGATAGATGGGTTTTGATATAGAAGTTTGTAAATATAACATATAATTGAGGAGATTTAAATAAAACTATATAAAGTCATTAATTATGAAAATCATGAGTTAAAATTTATATATTCTTAAATCTATTTTATATTTTAGGAATATTTTAAGAGTATTTTGATGTTAAAATTTTAGTAAACATTGATGAAGGATGTTGACCAGATTTTCTTCAGAGGCATTGAAGGTGGTAAAAAATTTTGAGTTATGTGGGAAATTAAAAATTGGAGCCATCACTTATTACTTTATTTTTAGAGTAAGTATTCCTATAAAAGGATGATAGATCATTCAAACCATTAGCTTGATGATTAATCTTAAGAAGAATTATTATATACTAGGGGTGAGTTGTTGACCAAGACTCCACTTTCTTAAAATAAATGAGTACTAGATACAGTGTACCAGATAGAGGTTCATTTGATAGAGGTACATCATATAGAGGTTCATCATAAGAAGTAAAATCTAATATATATGCATAAAATAGAGGTACATTAGATAGATTATATTATATATATGATAGATAGACTAAGGGGTACCCAACAAATAATACCAGATAAAGTACTACCAGATGGACTTTTGATGAGGAATATTTCTAGGAAAATATTTCTAAATATGGGATTTAAGTTGATGTATTTCAATCAATATATATAGGATTATTTGAGAGTATAATAATTTTCATAAATATGTTAATTTTATTGAAGAATTTGTACCGAGGAAAATGTAATCCATCTTTCTTGTGGATGAAGACCATCTAAATAAAGAGGAATTTATACATTGGATCAAAACGTAAGAAGGAAGAGATTATAGCTAGGGGGTATAAATAGTTTTTAAAGAGTAATTTGGTTTAGGTTTATAACTATTTTTGAAGGGATTAGAGAAAACAAGGACAATTAGGGGCGGATAACCAACAATAATAGAAGAGTTGGGAACTGGGGATATTTCAAACTAGGGTCAATTAGAGAATGATTTCATAGATTTTAACTAGTTACATATATTAAATTTGTAATACTATTGACGTTATTTGAGAATCCATGATGGGGGTTGTAAAAAACCTAAAAATGTGTAGTTTCTCAAAAGTTATGACAAACATAATAAATATTATGTGATGATATATCTATTAATATTTATTATATATCTGGTGAGGCTGAGATATATATTTAAGTGGATAGAAAACTATTAAAAGATACAAAGTTTGAGTTTGGAGAAGAATCTTAAAAACAAAGTGATCACAGATTCACCCTCCCCCACTCAGTGATCCTACATTGATCTGGGAACTTCAACACCCACTATTCAAGATAATTCAATCCCTAGTCCTATAGTAGGGGATGATGTAAAAGTGGAACCTATAGGGGTAGTAATAATTGAGACTTATGAGGCCCTAGAACAAGTTTATAACCTAAACTCGTTTGTTATTATCCCTGTGCTTTTAAGGATACTCGATAACTGAATGAAGATTGAAATTATATTATCCATTCTCCAACAAAACTTATCAACCCAAGCATGTTATTGTTAGAGGGTATGCTGACCTAAAATTAAAAACTTTCCTTTGAATCATGAAAAATTATATTTTTTAGATATACATGCTTGGCGACATTTATCATGATCAATTTCAAAGAATATAATTGGGATTAGTGAATCTACTAGAGGATGTTCTTCTGTTGAAAGACACTACTACTACCACCCTTGGTAAAAAATGGTGATAGATAACACCAATATCCATTTATAAAATATTGATAATTCACATCCTTCAACCATGATGTAATTCATCTTAATTTTCTAATGTTTTTTATGATTTATTCGGTTAGTTTCATTTTTATTCAAAGAGATCCAAGAAACCATTATACCAATATTTCAAAAAATGATGGTGGTTTTAATCCCACTTTTTGTGAGTTGTATTGTTTTATCAATGGTTGCTAATGAATAAAGATTTAATTGATTTAAATATGTTGTATATTCAGTTTCTAGGAAGTTTATTGGAATCCTAATTAATTAATCCATTTTTATTGATGAAGAAGAAGTAACTTGGATATTGAATGGAGATGATAATGAAGTACCAACCATGAATGGTGAAGTATCCAGACTTGTTGAAGAAGATAATAAGTTCCTAATAAAATTTATTCTTATGTTTATGTGTTTTAGTATTGGATGAAATATTATGGATGATTGGAATTTGGTTAAAAATATTTCCTTATAAGTACATGATATACTGATGGTTAAAGTGAATTAAAGAAAGTTCACTCATGAGAGTTGGATGATGTTTTAAAGGCGATCCGTGAGTAATTCAGATGATGATTAATTTGGTTAAAAGTGTTTATATATCATGAATGGATTTTATGATGTATAATTTTGTATAATGGAGTATCATGGTGAAAAACATGAAATTTGGTTTAAGAAGATGTTTTGTATTTTGGAGTAGAGACCACACTACAATAGTGTAGATAAAGGTACTGTTTCCATCACAGAAGAGGTTACCATGCTGCAAGGCACTATATCCTGAGGTTTAGAGTGCTTATAGAGTCCAAGATCTTCATGCTATATGTCGATTTAATTTTTGGTGGATCTATAAATTTAAGGAACTCAACATCATAGTAATGGACTACACCATATCCAGTTGATAGGAAGTTTAGATTTTTCTATAGGCAATATTTCCACTTTAAAGTTTTCAGTTACAAAATTTTGGTATTTATAGAAATTTGGAGACCGCCATCTTGTAATAAGATGCTATGCCACAAAGGTGGATGGATTTTTTTATGGATTAGGATATTTTTATACCTCTACACAATAATAACATGATTCATTTCATCAGATGATGGATCCATTTTTTGATTCCCTAAGATCAATTTTATAGTGGAATCATTTGTTTTGAGGAGGCTAGATTGGTTTTTAGTGGTTTTGGAAGTTTTGATACCTCCACACCAAAATGTGATAGCTATGTTTTAAGATTTAAAGCCTATTTTATATATTTATAATTTTTATGACCTCCATGATGAAAATAAGATACCACACTATAATATATTCAAGCAGTTATAAAGAAACTTGTTCAAACCCCTATACAACACTACAATTGAGGTCCCTACACAATGATTTATTAATTCTATAAATATTTGAAGAAGTTTGATGACTTGGTTCCATCTTATTAGTTTAGTGGTTATTTTAAATCTAAATAAAAACAAATTAAAATTATTTGATCAAGATCTAATAGAATAAATATCCAAATTCTATGTTTTAAAATAAAGTTGTATGAAGTTGATGATTTGAATTTGAATTTGAAATTTAAATTCAAACAAGAAGTTTTTCAATGTTAAAATTTCTAAATATATAACAACATATATAAGAATAAATGTACAAAAGTGTATGAGTGATAATAATTGTTCAACACTATTTTCATTGGGAGAAATTATATGATTCAAAAGAAGATTAAGAAGAAACATTTTATCCTTATTTTAATAATGAAGAATAATATTGAAGATAAAGAATATGTGAAATATTAATATTCACTAATGTTAAAAGAGTAATGAAGTGGAAATAAGAAGAATAAATTTCATAAAATCTATGAAATAAAGACAACCATCATTATATTCTACAAAGAAATAAAATTAGAGGAATTGAAAATAAGTGGTTTCATATTTGATACTTTTATATACCTAAAACGAGATAGTGTGTATTACTAATTTTCATACAAGAAGATGAATTCCATGCCTTCTATTTTTCAAGTGAAATAAGAAGAATAATAAGGAAGAAAATATATAACAAGAAAAAATTCTACACCAGTATCAGAATCTATTGTTGATTTCCATAGTTTTATCATTATAAGTTATAGGATTTAACTGTGTACATGATTTATAGAAGAATAATTGATAGATGTGAAGAAATGAGTAACAAAGTTATAAACTGGTAATTTTGACATACATGAGGAATCCAATTGTTCGTATGATAATGAAGAAATATAGTTCTGTAATATCCCAGAATTCCATTTTTTTAATTAAATTGGTTTATTTTGAGACTAGGATCTGAGACGACATATAATTCTGAGGTCCGGAGTGGGTGGAATGAATTTTAGAAATATTTTTATGGTTCATTAAATAAACATGTGAGTAGTTTTTTCTAACTTTTAAACTGGTGTCTGGATATAAAATAAGAGAGCACCATTGAACTCAGAACATTGGGATTCACTTAGAAACAGACTAATATTGGCAGGCATGGGCCAACAGTGAAAAGTAGTTTTTGGTTGTAAATGAAATATTTATGTAACAATTATTTTATTTTCAAATCCTTATTACTCCTAAATAGTAACTCAGATTGGAAATCCAAGAGTACCGTTAAACTCATGAGGGCTTGTTTCCCTTTGGTAGAGCTTAACCTCGACCGATGCGGGTCAATGGGGAAGGTTAATTTTTATACATTTTGGATGAAAAATAAAATAACTTAAAAAGTTATTTCAATTGTTTTATTCATCATTGAGAAGTGTAACGTCAGTGCTGCGGTGCAGTGATGTGGAAATGATGAATGTCATTAATTAAACTCATTAAACAGTTAACGTAATGATGCTACAATGTAGTTCAAAAGAAATGCTTATTCACATTTCGTCAATTAGTATCCAAACAAGCAATGCAGGATTTTCTGGTCAATCCTAGAATTTCTTTGAGGCTTTGGTGGGTGGTGACGATGAACAAAGAAGGAAAACCTCTAAAATGATGAACCCTGATGAATTGTACGATGGTGATGAAACCCTTAGAGAGTGTATTTGGGATCAGATATCAACAGATAATGATGAACGATCATCCTCTATTAGTATCCTTTCCCAGGTAGGGGTTTGAATCAGTGTGATTGTTTTTCCCTCATTCTCCCCTATAAATGAAGAACACAAATCAAATCTCTAACAAGCTTACCCATAGATAGATTTTCCTTGTGGGATTGAGAAAACATTGTTGCATGTAGAAAATGGGATTAAAATCTTAGTGATTTATTTATATATTTAGTGTTTCTACTAACGAGAACAAATCTGAGCCGACATTAACGAAGGACGATTTGTTCTATTTGGGAGTTTATATTTTCTTCATGATCGAACACTCGAATCAATGGAAAGGATACCTCAAGGCCGTGGTAAGGGTGGCGGTGACCTGATAAGTTCTAGGGAATGAACGGTTCAAGAATTAGACCACCGAAGCAGACCAGGTGTCCTGCAAAAGAAACCTTTGGCATGACGGTAGACATGGGAAGGAGGCGGCATGCCCTGACAATGCGTCGGGTCAGTGGAGGCTGCGAACAACTGGGGATGCAGTGGTGTGGTAGGGTGGTGCCACTTGGGTGCCACATTGAGGAGCGTCCTGTGTCAGTAGGCATCGGTGAACAGGTGGCATGTTGTCCCAGCTGGACCGCGTGCAGGCAGGAGGCGACTGACCACAACCAGCCGCATGAAGGTGCACCCCAGAAAACTCGGGCATTCGGGCTGGAATAATGTTGGCCCACCCTTATAGGCCGAGTTGACGGGGTGGATTGGTATGCTGGTCAGCCCGATCTATGGAAAGAACAGGCCCACCTCTACAGGTTGGGATGGATGAAGCTGGGTCACCGGTGACCCAACAGGCTGGACCCATAACCTAATCGGGCCATCCCATACACAATTGGGTCGAGTCGGGTTAGCCCAAAAGGGTTGGGTAATGTAGGAACCCCCAGGATAGGTTGGCTGGGTTGGTCCGATCAAGTTGGACTGGGTCGAGATGCAATCGGTCCCTGTTTACTAAAATTCCAATATATTTAAGACTGGGCATCTGATTGATGCACTGTCTATAGCGTTGGGACCCTTGCAAAGAGACGATGATTAGGGAATAATATAAGTGAGATTATGTGATGGTTGAGTTATGAATGATGGATTGAGAGTTAGATTCTCCTAGAATCAAGCACACTAGAGAGTAGGAATCCTATGGCTGACTGTGACATGAAAGATATGACAAGCGTACCTTAGTGGTTCAACATACGAGCATAAATTAGTGGTTCAGAATATGAGTGTACCTCAATGGTTAAACATATGATCATACCTTAGTGTTTCAGTAGTCTAGCATACCTGAGTGGTTCAACATATGAGCATACCTCAATGGTTCAACATATGAGCGTATGTCAGTGGTTCAACATACGAGCATGCATTAGTGGTTCAACATAAGAGCGTACCTTAGTGGTTTAACATACAAGCATACCTCAGTAGTTTAACATATGAGCATACCTCAGTGATTCAACAGATGAGCATACCTCAGTGGTTCAGTAGACGAACGTACCTCAATGGTCTTTTAGAGGAACATACCTAAGTGGTCCAACAGACAAGAATACCTCATTGGCTCATTAGGGATGAGTCTCTTAGCATTACAAGATGATTCAACTCTATGAATGATAATCTTACTTTCTATACATCAAGTTATACCTCATGCAAGCAGTCTTTACTATGTGATTTTGCTATGTGATCTCACTATGTGGTCCTAATTTTTGGCATTTCCTTTATGTTTTGGATTCTCTACTGAGTATTGTGTTACTCATCCCTAAATGGGCCTTGATCGCACGTGTCATGTCTCGTTCAGGTGATTGAAACTTCGACAAAGACCTTGGTGATCCATGACCAAGTGGCGCCCAGTGAGACGGGACATATGAGACATACTTCTACATCTACCGACAACTATCCTCTACCTACCCTTCAGGTAGGGATTGAGTAGATAGACCTTGGCACCTATAATTTTCATTGTGGTCCTGGGCTTGTATTTTGGCCCCTTGTACTTTTGAGTTTTACTGTACTTTCAGTAGTTGTCTCAGTGATAGTTGTGGTTTACTTAGTGTTTACCTTTTCACTGTTTGATATTTTTTGCATGTGTATAGGCTTAAAGGAAAATTCATTCCCTTTTTGGGATATTCCTCTTCGATTCTATTCACCAGCCCTTGGCCTATAGAAAGTGGGATTGGGGTAGTCATGACACGATCCCTGGGGGATATCTTGTGAAAATTGGTATCAAAAGAGGTTAGTTATACCAAAAGATATAAGAGTCTATAAATGTTGATAGGGTAATAATGTTAAGTGTTTCGAGCATTTCTTTCAGGATAGAGACTCCAGTGTTGGTGCGGAAACTGACGTATCCATACACCAGGTCCCTAAATTCTAGTTTTTGACTCGGTTCATGAAAACAATGGTTTCATGTGTCTTTGAGTGTTGTCTCATGACCTTTTTGAATCAAATTTATCTCACCAGGTACAATCTATTGACCTTCGTTCATCTTGATCTCTTTCAAGACACCCCCATGTAGACATCGAACCCGGATTCTAGTGCTTGGCCACAAGGATGGTCCATAGAGAGATGAGGATTTGGTACAAGGATTGTTTCCCCAGATGGAACCTTTGGATAGTGTCCTAGTGATACCACTTCCCATTGGTAAGAAGTTACTACTGACACTACCAGTAGAGGATGCACATAGGCTCATTTCCTTACATGAGTTCCAATGATAGTACCCACCCAGGTTCAGGGGAGAGACAGATCCTCATGTCGCTGAGGATTGGCTAGAGGTGGTGATGGGAGTCTTCTTCTCATTGGGGATGACACTTAACCATATAGAGGTTCTAGTAGTGATCCTTCTAAAGGTCTTAGCAGGGATATGGGGGATTTTGACCATCCAGAATCACGAGGAGGAAACCCTCACCTGGGTTGACTTTGAGCATCTTTTCAGGGAGGAGTTCTTCCCCATGAATTTTCACTCTATACACACACTAGAGCTGATTCACTTATAACAGGGAAGCCTGATAGTGGATGAGTACTTTGTGAGGTTTATAGACCAATCCTGTTACTCTACGGATATAGTGAAGGACCATCTATTCAGGGCCCAAACCTTTGAGCAGGGACTCCAATGGGAGATCAAGGAATTTATGATTTCCCTCAGCATCCCTATGTAGGTTGGAGTGATGGAGTGAGATTTATCAGTAGAGATATTCCTCACTGAGAAATCACTGATGGTGGGAGATATCTCTAGGTAACGGGTGGCTGAGTCATCCATGGCGGGTAGTCGATAGATGATAGAGAGGACCAAATGGGCCAGACCACTTAGAGGATGACCCCAAGACTCAAGGTTGGAGGTGCATGGATCTTGGGGAAGAGGGAGTCATCAGGGGATCAAATTATTCTATGAATGTTGTGGGTAGGGGAACATGTCTCTTGATTGCCTGAATCATTGTATAGAGGACCAACAGATGGTCGAGGGACCACCGAGGCAGCAACAGAGACAAGGACAGGGTGGTCCACCAAGCAGCGAACATGACAGAGGAGAGGGACAAGCAGTAGGAGGTGGGAGTAGGTTTGAGGTAATATCACCACCACCCCCAGGTGGTCTATCACGGTCTCTAAGAGTAGGTGGATATGGATGGGATCATATCCAGGTAGTCGAGGCCTACAATCCTGAATTCCAAGAGATGATACGTGGTACGATATGTATCTTCTCAAATTTAGCTGCTCTTCATATAGACATAAGTGATAGTAACTCATTACTTTCTATAGACATTGTTTGGAGATCATAGACTTCGATCGAGCCATTGGATCAATCCTTATGACTAGAGACTTCTACGGGAGGGGATTCGATGATCACACACATGTGTCAGAAGTTTGAGCTTACTCTTGGAGAAAAGATAGTTGGATGGGATCTCTACGTAGCAGTGTTGAGGCCTTATGAATTCATCCTAGGTATGGAAGGACTATCCTTAGTTCATGCCCAGATCTACTATTTAAAGAACATAGTGAGGTGTGTCTGCAGAGATAGGACAAGGTTTTCTTTATCGGTGAAACAGAAACTAGAGCAGCACAGGATGTAATCACATGTAGCAGGGTGCGAACGATCACTCATAAATTGTCTATAATGAACTCTTGTGAAATGGATGAGATGAGTCCAAAGCTTCCTACAATGTTGGACTAGTACAAGGATGTCTCTATAAAGGATGTTCTTGAAATACATCCTCACAGAGAGGTAGAATTCTGTGTTGATTTTTACCCTAGGATGACACTGATATATACTCCTGCATATGGAATGGCTCCCACAGAGCTCTTGGAGATGAATGTATAGTTGGATTACTTGCAAAGGAAGGGGTTTGTAAGGCACAATGTTTCACTATGGGAATCCCCAGTTTTGTATTCCAAGAAGGCAGACAGAAGATTGAGGTTATGCGTAGACTTCCGATTCCTGAACCAGGTGACTGTGAAGAACAAGTATCCTCTATTGAGGATTGATGAACTCTTCAATCAAACGAAGGGAGTGATATGGTTCTCGAAGATAGACCTCATATCTGGCTATCACCAGCTTCGATTACAAGATGAGGACATCTTGAAGATGAGTTTCAGATGTTTTCATGACAACTATGAGTACTTAGTGATGTCGTTTGGCATGACAAACACCCCAACAGTATTCATGTGGCTCATGAACTGGATCTTCCAGCTATACTTAGACCAGTTTTTAGTGGTCTTCATTGATGAAATCTTGGTGTATTCAGCGCCCAAGGGGGAGAACATGATACACTTGAGGATGGTTCTAGACACACTCCGAGAGAACCAACTTTATGTAAATCTCTTGAAGTGTGAGTTCTCGATACAAAAGGTCCACTTTATTGGACATATCATCTCAGAGGTTAGAGTTTTGGTGTATCCAGTGAAGATTGAGGCAGTGCTTACTTGGGAGCCACCCAAGAGCATTACCGGGGTGTGGAGTTTCCTTGGTTTGGTTGGGTATTATCAGAGGTTTGTACCTAAATTCTCCAGAGTGTAAGAACCTATAATGGCATTGAGAAATAAGGTAAAACCATTCGTATGCACAGAAAATTCAGTAGAGCTTTCAAAATTTGAGGTAGAGGTTGACAAGTGCTTATATCATGAGGCTGCTAAAGGAGGGAACCAACTACGTGGTGTACTATGACACATCAAGGACATGGATTAGTTGTGTCCTAATGTAAGGTAAAGTAGTAATTTATTATGGATCATGAAAATTGAGATAGAATTAATTGAACTATGCGACTCTTGACATTGAGTTGGCAGCGGTAGTCTTTACACTGAAGACGTGGTGACACTACCTTATGGGTGAACGATTTATCATCTACTCTGACCAAAATCATGTATATCCTTTCTTTGAAGGATCTGATCCTAATTCAATGGATTTGTATAGAATTATTCTAGGAATATATATTTCATATGGTCTATACTCTTGGGATGGGGAATGCAGTGGTAGATGCTCTCAGTAAAAGATCGAGTTCACAACTATTTAATGAGGCCTCAGAGTTGTTAGCCTTGCTTCAGATATCCTTTGTGGATAGAGCTGAGGAAACTTATCTTCAATTAATGGTAGTTTCGCCTCCAATATTACAATGATTCATGGAGGCACAACTCATAGATTCCACCAGCAAGACAACAAATGCCTAGATGTTTACAGGGCATGCCCCTAATGAATATTTGAAAGGTGGGGATCACGTCATATTTTTCAAAGGATTCACTGATGCATCAATCAAATTATAAGAGGAAGTGTTATGGGAGTTATATAAACCTTATTTGGTGGTACATCTAGGTGTGGAAAAGATGTACTGGGACCTCTGATGTTAATATTTGTGGTCGAGGATGAAAATGGCAGTGTCAGTGTTAGTATCAAGATACCTCATTTGTCAGTAAGTGAAGACTGTGCACCAAGTTCCAGCATGTTTGAAACAACCCCTCGAGGTATTGGAGTGGATGTGGGATGAGATATTTATTTATTTCATGATGGGATTTCCATGTACTTATAAGGGGCATGATACCATCTGGGTGATCATAGAATGACTCACAATGTCAGCCCACTTCCTACCCATTTGAGAATGATGTTCAGTAGAGAGCTTGGGACACCTTAACATGAAAGAGATAATTTGAATCCATGGAGTACCATCAATGATAGTCTCAGATAATGATGTATTCTTTATATCCCAGTTGTGGAAGGGATTACATATGGCATTTGGGAATCAGCTGCACTTGAGCACAACCTTTCACCCACATAAAAATGGTCAGATAAAGTAGACTATATAGACCTTGGAGGACATGATTCCTGCTTACGTTCTTGATTTTGGCCATAGTTTGGAGGACCACCTACCACTGGTGAGGTTTTTGTATAATAATAGCTACCACTCAACCATTGGTATGGCACTGTTCGAGGCATAGTACAAATAACTATTCAGGTCACTGTTATGCTAGACAGACCTAGGGGAGTCAACACTCATAGGTCCAGAGATGGTACATGCTACCACTGAGAATGTGTAGGTTGTCCCAGAGTGTATGAAGACTGCATAGAGCCAAAAAAGGTTCAATGATAATAGGATATAAAGACCCTTGGATTTCAATGATGGGGAACACATATTTCTATGGGTCTCTCCTCAATGAAGGATACTGAGATTTGGAAGGGATTATTAGTTATCTCTGAGGTTCATCAGAAGTTTCCTAATACTGCGTACAGTGAGTGAGGTGGCGTACCACTTGGGTTTACTACTGCAGTTATGGATGGTGCAAAATAGCTTCCATGTATCCCAGCTGAGGATATATGTTCACAACCCTTATCAAATCATCGACTATGACGAGCTAGAGATTGAAGATGAGGTGACATTCATAGAGTACCTGGTGGAGATAGAGGATCAGTAGGATAAGATCCTTCTTGGATGGTCAATTCCTATGGTTCTTGTTCATTGGGAGCATGAGAATATCTAGGAGGGCATATGGGAGCAGGAGGCTCAGATTTTTGATCAGTACCCCCATTTGTTTTATTATCCCTTGTTTTGGATTACGAGAATGTAAATACCTAACATGGGGTAACGTAATACCTCGAAGTTCCAATTTGTTTTTCCGAAAATTAAATGGGATTATTTTGAGACCAAGATCTGAGACAACATGTAATTCTGAGGCCTAGAGTGGCTAGAACATATTTTTGAACCATTTTTAAGGATCATTAAATAAACATGCAAGTGGGTTTTTATAACTTTTAAATCAATTCCCAGATCAAAAATCTAAGAGAACCATTGAACTGAGAGCATCGGGATTCACCTAGAAAAATCATAACATTGGCCGAAATGGGATAATAGTGGAAAATAGATTTTGAATATAAATAAAATAATTAATTAACAATTATTTTATTTTAAAATACTTATAAATCCTAAGAGATAACTTAGATTGGAAATACAAGAGTACCATTGAGGTCGTGAGGGAGTTTTTCCCTTAGGTAGTGCATAACCTCAACTGGCATGGGTCGAGGGTGAAAGTTAATTTTTAGACTTTTCGGAAGAAAAATAAAATACCATAAAATATTATTTTAACTGTTTTCTTCATTTTTGAGCAATGGCACGTTAGTGCTACAGTGAACTGACAATGTGGCGATGAATCTCATTAATGAATCTCATTAATGAGTCAGTGTAATGACACTGAAACACAACATAACAGAAACCCTGATTCGTGTTTCATCAGTTAATATCCTAACAAGCCATGCAAGATTGCAGCACAATCCTAGAATTTCTCTGAGGCTTTGGTGGGTGGCGACGATGAATGAAGAAGGAAAACCTCTCCAATGATGAACACCAAAAAATTGGATAATGATGATGACACACTTGGAGAGAAGATTTAGGATCAAAGATCGATGGATGATGATGAACAATCATCCTCAAGAATTATCTTTTCCCAGGTAGGGGTTTGAATCTATGTGATTGTTTTTTCCACAGTTCTCCCCTATAAATGAAGAATATGGATCAAATATATAACAAGTTGATCAACAAGTATATTTTCCTTGCAGGTTTGGGAAACCATTGTTGAGTTTTGATAATGGTATTAATATATTAGTGATTTATTTACTTACTTTTTTTATTTCTGCTAATGGGAACAAATCTGAGCCGACACGAACAAAGGCTAGTTTGTTCCATTTGGGTGTTCATTTTTTCTTCAAGACTGATCCACCAAATTGATTTCAAGGTGACCTCAAGGCCATATAAAGGGTGATGATGACCCGAGAATTTTGAGGGTGTGGATGGTTCGAGAATCGGACCGCCGGAGCGGACTTAGTGGCTTGCGGAAGAAACCACTAATTCGGCGGTGCTGATGACAATGTTCCGTTTCAAAATTTCGGGTGAGAGGTAGTTTTCCCCAACAGTGCACCAGGTCAGTGGATGTTGCGACTATCTAGGGCCATGATGGTGCGATAAGACAACTCCTCGTTGGAGGAGCATCTCACATCGGTGGACTACGACGAGTAAGTGGCACGTGGTCCCTGTTGGATAACATGCGGGTAGAAGGCGCCCAACCTTAGTTGTCCATGTGGTGGAGCACTCCAGACACCTTAGGTGTCTGAGATAGAAGAAATATTTCCCACCCTTGTAGGATGAGCTAATGGGGTCGATTGGGCCACTAGGTGGGCTGGGCTGTAGACAGAACCAACCTGCCCGTGCGGAATGGGTCAGATAAAACAGGGCCTCTGAGTGACCCGATGAGCTGGAACAATGACCGAACTAGGCTGGGTCCAAGAAGGCTCAATGGGACTAGCCTCTAGGTTAGGTTGGACCGGGCCAGCCCAGACCCAACCCGGTCGGGTTGGGTTAGGCGAAATAGGTTGGGTCATGTGGGACCCCCAGGTCGAGTCAGTCCGATAAAGTCAGACCAAGTCTGAATAAAACTGACCCGTGTTTACTAAAACACTAATATCTTTCATAAATGCATCTAATTGATTCACCTTCTACGGCATTGAGACCCTTGTGATAGGAAAATACTTTGGGAATGCTCTAAGTGAGTTTCTGTGATGGCCGAGTTATGACCGATGGCTTGAGGAGTAGATTCTCCTAGAATCAAGCACAATAGAGAGCAGGAATCCTACTAATGATTGTGAAATGAAGGATATGATTAGCGTACCTTAGTGGTTCAACATATGAGAGTGCCTTAGCGGTTCAACATATAAGCATACCTCTATGGTTCAGCATACGAGCATACCTTATTGGTTCAACATATGAGCATACCTCACTGGTTAACCAAACGATCATTCCTTAGTGGTTCATCATACGAGCGTACCTCATTGGTTCAACCTATGAGCATACCTTATTGGTTCAACATAAAAGAGTTCCTCTATGTTTTAACATATTTTTGTACCTCAGTGGTTCATCATACAAGTGTACCTCAGTTGTTCAGCATACACGCATACCTCAATGGTTCAACAAACGAGTGTACCTCAGCGGTTCAATAAATGGGCATACCTCAGTGGTCCAACAGAGGATTAGACCTCAGTGGATCATTAGGGATGAGTACCTCAACAGTACAAGATGATTTATCTCTACGAATGATAATCTTACTTTCTATATTTTGATTTATACCTGGTGTGAGCTGTCTTTTCTATGTGATTTTTCTTTTTGGTCTTGATTTGTGATATTTCCATTATGGTTTGGGGTCCCTATTGAGTATTTTGTTACTCACCTCTACACATGCCTCACCCACACGTGTTGTATCTTGTGCAGGTGATCGATGATTTGATGAAGTCATTAGTAGTCCAGGAGCAGATGGTTCCAAGTGAGATGAGATAGACGATATGTCATTCTACGGCTAATGACAACTATCCTCCACCTATCCTTTAGGTAGGGCTTGAACAAACATACCTTCACAACTGTACTTTTATTTGTGGTTTTTGTCTTGCATTCTGGCCCCTTGTACTTTTCAGATGTATTGCACTTTCAGTAATTATCTCAGTGACAGTTTAGTTTACTTAGTATTTACCTTTTCATAGTTTGAGCTTTCTGTGTGTGTATAAGTTTAAAGAAAAATTCCTTCCCTTTTTGGGATATTACTATTCATTTATAGTCACCACTCCCTGGCCTATGGAAGGTGGGCTTTGGGTACTCATGGCACGGGCCCTGGGGGATAGGTCGTGACAAGTTCACACCATGGACTAGCTATCTCACATTGAGTGGTGAACCATGTAAATTTTTATGATCCTTGTATGCATGTATTTTGTTGTCCAAGGTGAAATAAAGTTGGAGTGAGAGAAAAAAAGTGGTCTCTTAACCTTAACAAGTGATAGTGGTAAATTTAAAAGGGAAAAAAGTTAAATATCTAATTGGATCAAGACTTAACAATACCGATTCACCCCCACTCTCAGTATGGTTTATATCCCAATAGTTCCCCTCAATTGGTATCAAAGGTCGTTCACCTCTATAAAATTCTTAATCTAAAATTATTCTATTTGAAGATTTAAAATTTCTTTCTTGAAATTATAATAATGTAGAGTTTTGGAGAAATTATTTATATATTAGATCAAAACTCTCTTTATTTCAAGAAATTTATGAATATGAATAAGAAAGAGAAAAAGATGATGAGGATTATGTCATTATTAAAAGTAGGATAATTTTCAGTCCCTACAAAAAACGATGAAGCTAGAAATGACATTATTGGAACTAAAAAATTGGTTCTTTTAATAACCAAGTATATGGACAACATTACTACCATAAGGGGATCAATGGATACAAGTGATCCTAAGGTATGCAAATATTCATGGTTAAACTTTCCCAAAGAAGATGGTTCAAGTGGGTGTGATCATATGTTAATATATTTATCTATAGAAATTTTAATGGATGTGATTCATGGATTAGCAAATGAATTTTTGTTTATAATATGTGGAATTTTTGAAAGTAATTAGGAAGAATTCATATAGTGTTAAGGTGATACAAATAACATTGAGAAATATTTGAGAGAATGGGATCTCATTTGCAAAAATATATCTAAAAAATTCACCATAAAAGAAGATATGAATGATAATATTAAAGAGATATTATACAAATTTAAACAAGAGTGGATCAAAAAAATCTTAGATAAGAACAATTCAATGAAATAATTTGAGAACATTTTTCTTGTATTGGAAGAAATTATGGAAAACATATTGATATCAAGAATACACAATTGGATATTAAATCCACAAGAATCGAGGATATTGACTCTCAGTTACAATAGAAGGTTATAATGCATGAATATGATGTTCAGAAGACAATGATGTATTGTGAAGAGAATATTATATGCATTAAACATTGGAATAATTCACTTAGTATAAATTTTCATGAATTGAAGATTAAACTTGATAATCCCAAAATAACACATATTGAGACATCAAAATTAAAAGAATTAGGAGATACTACTACACAATTTCCTGTAGAGAATTATGATACAAAATTCCGATATTTAGTATAAAAATGTTATGTACATCAATAAGTTCTATTAAAAAGTAATACCTATAAGTAAGGTACCATTAAAATCTCAATATAATGATTATTCCAAATCTATTTCTCTATAAAGTGCAGGTTTAAATACAAATCCTATACTAGTAGGGATGAGGAGAAATGAATAGGAATCTACCAAAATGCCTATAGTGGATAAAATAATAAGAATGATTGAAATTTACCCAAGTAAAGATAAACTAATGATAAAGAAGTCCTTAAAATAGAATGCTACTTGATTTTAAAAATCTAGATAATAAATACTAAATAAGAGAAGAACAAGTTTGGTTGGGAAATGATGGCGCTACAATAGGTTTGGTCATTTTACATAGGATTTTTCATATAATACATTTATTTTAGTAGTATATAAGATGGAAATGTTCAAGGGGAGTAAGGAATAGATGAAGAATAAACTCCCATAATTGATGGAGAATTTGTTCTACTCAAACAAACTCAAATCACTTAAAAATATCTGTGATGTTTTTCTTTCATTGGTAGTTACAAAGGGGGTGCTTACTCATCTTAGAAAATATCAAACGTTAGTATGTAGAATATTCCATTTGAGAAGAGTGACAAAGCTACCTTGGTAATAAATTAGAAGAATAAGTATGAAAATTAGAATTATCCTTAGAAGATATCAAATAATACTGGTAACTCAACCTTGTAAAACAAATATAAAGATGACCAGATACAAATAAACTCTAATAAGTGATAGTGGTTTGCTATGTGAAAAGGAATAATCACTCTCCATATTCTATATGGAGACTCCAATATAGATTCTAAGTTTTAAAAATAATGTATGGTGATTTAGACAATTGATTTAGATAAAAAAAGAAGTAAGAATAAACACAACAAAAAATATGTGTCATAATAAAAGAGAAGGATCAACATAATGATTCCTAATTTCATTGTGGTTGTCCAAAAATAACAAATATTATGTTAGAAAAGTTGTTTATGAGAGATTCAAGAAAACTAGACATGATTCCAAAGGTTGTTTGACCATATTTCTTGAACAAGAAGAATCCTCAAAATGAATTCATTATAAAATGAGAATGAAGGATAAAATATCACACAATGAATAATAGTATATGTAGATATCCATTCCACTAAATATAACACCTCTACCCATAACCCATATGATTTAGGGGTCCACATGTATTTAGGCATAAATATTTATATTCTAGAGTCTTCTGAATATAAGTGAGGGACTAATCCGTACAATTGAGAGATTATTTCCCTGAATCAGAGTCATACAAAAATATCAAAATATCTAAAAAATACACATCACATAAAAAAATCATGGAATGATAAATAAACAAAACGTTATATAAAATAAAATAATATAATTCAAGTAAACGTAACTGAAATTCATCTGTGGGTAGTCCTAAGTATAAATAAACCAAAATAAAATATACACACGACCTGGACTTACTTTTATTATTGATCCCACACAACCTATCTCTAACCCATTGAGATGCAGGAGGCTGAACCACTATAAATCATGTGTTACACCTAAAAGCTTTAATAAGGTATAAACATGCATCAAGTACCCTATGAAGGGTGTGAGAAATATTTCTATGTAAGGTCACACAAAGTTCCTCTAGTATACACCATCATATACATGTATACATGATGTATAGAATAATTATGTCACACAAGCACCTTTGAAATCATGTGCTAACTAGGCCACTAACAATCCTTGCATATTAGGTCACCTAGTGCTAACTAGTAAACCACATCACTTAATCAAAACTACTTGGGGATTATACCATAATCCACCCATAATGTCATATCATGGCATAATATTGATGCCCAACCCATACTTAAACACCTAGGGTAGGGGGAATCCAATAACACAACCCACTACCCACAAACACTAGGAAAAATTATACATTAAAAAGCCATGACCCATCCCTTCTCACTCATGGGAGGTCCATTGGTCTCATATCTCATTAGCACACGACTTATCACCTAGGGAAATTCTTGAAACTTGATGTTCTTATAATATCCTAAAATGTACACATAATCCTAAGACATGTCTATCAAGGTCCTCGACCTGAATCCCAAGAATCTAGGAATGATCATCTGTGGAACCATCCCTATAGAAACTATGAAGGTCCATCACACCGACCCATCCCTATAGACTCTAGGAAGGATATTACACTAAATGAATCCATGTATGAATTTTTCATTGACTCAATACTTTAAATAATAGGAAAACATAATCACACTGACCCATCCCCATAGAATTTAGGGAAGTTAACTCAAGAATGACAACCCAAACCTCCTTAAGGAATGTTCCATTAGTTATCTCGGCCCAAGACTTTAAGGAAAGGTCCAACAACATATTAAGTATCACTTAGGACAAAAAACTATCACTAAATATAATCACCTAATACCAAGGTTATATTCACTCAAGAACAAATCCCTCACCTATATAAATCTCGCCTCACCCCTCAGGGCACCCACTAAGTCCCCTAGACCCATCCAGATCTCACCTCACTAGTACCGTCTCATGCACTCCACCCAATTATGATGCTACAGCTCATAGGATCCTCCAAAATAGACCCCATTTCCAGTCCATCCTAATGAGAACCCTTATAACCATTGATCCCACTATATAAGAACCATCCCAAGATAACCCCATCTGATTCCACTTTAAATGCAAGTTCCAAGGCCCAAAGTAAACCCATAAACCACTACTAGGTCCTGAATCACATATCCTAATGGATTTTACTAGATAAAATATAGTGACTATATCCTTTTACATAAAAAATTATATTATTTTAAGCAAAATTATACATCATATTACAAGAAAAGGATCGTAAATTCTAGTGTATTGGAAGACTTGGTACATAAAACTGAAAACATGGAACTAAAAAAACACTTCTTTATTTAATCTTCATAAAGATATCATAAATTTATTTGAGCACTTACATCCACATAGGGTACCCTGGGGATCACATTAACAATGGGATGATCAAAAATCCTAGTAAGGGAATAAACATAAGAATAATTCTTTAACACATGGGTTATAGATCATGACATAATGATATAAAATGAAATATAGAATCATAACATATACACATGGGATAATATAAACATTGAGTCATATAAATGTAGAAGAAACATAAAACATTACTTTAGCATGATTCAAGTCTAACCTCCAAGACATTTTCACATATTAACACAAGATAAGGCTAACCACCAAGATTGTCACACATGGTAGCACAAGCCAAGGCTGACCACCAAGACCATCACACATAGCGTCTCATGAGACTCAACTTTACCCAATGCATTGGAGTGCTATCTGAGTGCAACCATATTAACTTTTCATGAATATTTTTTCCACATAATGAATCATAAATAATCAATCTTATATAAACATAAGGGTTACCCATGGAAAGAATTGGATACCACAATCATGTAATAAAGCATAACAAATGAGTATCAAAAAAGTGTTCATGAAATAAAAGAATTATAAAATACATGAAAATTAATAAGTTAATATAGGAATATATCATTGTAAGTTATTTGAAACATAATTGATAACATGTGAAAATATTATCTATGAATTTTTATCATTAAATCAATTTTGTGCGGTTTTAAGGAAAATACTATAGGTCCTTTAAATAGAATTGGGAACAATACTTTATATAAAACCATAAGTTAACCATGAAGGTTTTAATAATTAAAAAGGCCAATTTTTTATAGAAAATGGTGGCTTAAAACATAATATGGAGTGTACTTGAAATTAGGTAATAATTTGGGAAGTTCCCTCAAAACTTGTTTTCATATCGTGAAGTATTGGGGAGGTAGTCACTTAAAAACACGTATGTACACAAAATATAATGATGAAATGGTATTGATAAATGAATTTGGTAAATGTACAGAAAATTTATAAAATTCACATAAAAATATAACATAGCTTCATTTTGGTAAAAGGATGACAAAGTAACCCGAAATAATAATGGAGGCTTGAGTAGAATCTCTTACGGATTATCGGCATTGTATTAGGTGTACTTAAGAGGCATTAAAGAGAGAGAAATGGATTTTTATCAACTTATAAATAATGAGGGAATTATGGTGGAGGTAGAAAATTATACCCCATCATTAGGTATTACACATAAAAGGGCATAACATTGAGGATATTCTTCAATAAAAGTGAAATAGAGAGGATCCCTTACCTTAAGTCCAATGGTGTTCTCCACTTTATATTAATGACCAGAATAATAAAATTAGGTTCATTGATTAATAATTAAAAAACCACTTTTACATGTGAAATATTTATTATAACCTTTTTTAGTTCATTTATAACCATTATTATGGGTTATGAGGTTCAATTTTATTGTTCTGGTCCATTTGCTTCCTTGGTTTTAATGATCAGTTCACTTCTATTCATATTCAGATACACATGTATGATGAGAGTGGTTGTCAAGAATTGAAGTTATATTTTATTATTGAACATCTAGAAGTTTACATGGTTGTAAATTTGATTTGGTTAATTATATTGAAGTTAAGTCATTATATAAAACTCTAGTGACAACCTTTTGGGTTAATTGAGAGTTTTTTACCATAATAAACATGTTTTGTTTTATCAATCAAAAACCATGTGTAAAAAAGATTATAGAACCATATATGAGACATAATACTTTTGTTATGGTTTTTTAGACCATGAGAATAGTTTCATGACCAGAATTGAAGATATTAATGGAAATTTAAAACCTATCGTCCTTGAATGTGGTATATTAACACATCTCAGATGGTGTCTTTACTACTAGAATAAAATAAGGGTAAAGGAGAGATGATAATAACAGAATAAGTTATCATAAAAAAATTATAGTAAATGTAAGGTAATATAGTTTTCATAACATTTGGATTAGTATGGGTAAGGATAGAAAAGAAAACAAATAAACTTGAAAAGAAAATGAAAGAAAATAAAAGAGGAATTTACCTCTTGATTCAATCCTCCTGGAGAGCATCTTAAGGGGAGATGATTTGGTATTTTGAGGAGAAAAAGGGATGAAGGACATGGGGGAGGATATTTGGGAGATATTTTTATAGAATTGAGGGAAGGAACAAGGGTTTAGAGGAGTTAAGAGAAGAGGTAAGGATGGGTGGTATTTATAGTGGAGGAGAGGAGGGTTTTCATAATATTTAAATCATTAGTTTATTAATTTCCCTCAAAACAAGAAATAGTGATGATTACATGACAAAAAATAGTAATAAGTGCGAGTGAGTTCTAAAAAATTGGGATTACATCAGCAATAAACCACCCATTACTCTATAAATCATGTTTTTAGCTTAATTTACAAATTTTTGTATTTTACTATTAATAAAAAATTCGATTATTTTTTAAAAATCCCAAAAAATCACCCTCACTATTTTTCAACATGTAGAATCCAAAAATGAACTCCATTTTTCAAGAAAATAAATTCATAAATATGATTAATTTAATTTTTAATTAAAATTATAATTTACTTGAAAAATACTATTTTTAAAACTATAAATTATTTTATAATTCTTTCAAAAATTGCATAAGGTCTTATAAATTTATATTAAAACTAGAATAAATAAATTTTTTAATCTATGAACACCTTTTAGGAAAATATTTTTTTAAATTAATCAATTAATTGTAATTAATTATTTATGAATTACATAAATTCTAATACCTTTACTATGCTCATATTATCACTTATAAGATACCTAAATTTTGTTTATATATTCATGGGTGAGGTTACTATTCTTTTGGATGATTTATTTATTTATAAAGGTCATACTACTATTCATAAGGGTAGGTTACTATTCATGAAAAATTATTTCTGGACTCTAAATATCTTACTGATCACAACCGAGTATATCATATTTTCGAAATTCAAAACATAGAAATGTCAAAATTATGTTTAAAGGTCACATAGTACTTAATAGTTCATTGTATTTTGATTTCATGTGGTTATATGAAATATTTATAATAAAGGAATTTCCATTGATAAAACATTGGGTCGTTATATTATTCCCCCCTTATGAAATTTTTCTCTTGAAATTTTATTTTACATTCTGAGCCATAAATAGGTGTGGGTACATTTCCTTCATTGCCTCCCCTAGTTCCCATGTGGCCTCTTCATACTTATGGTTCCACCATAGTGCTTTGACCAGGTGAGTAGTCTTATTACCTATAAATTTATCTCTACATTCCAATATCTTCACTAGCTGATCCTAGTAATAAAGATCATTCTCCAACAGTACCACCAATGAAAAGAGTACATGTGAAGGTTTTGATATGTACTTACTTAAGAGGGATACAAGAAATACATCGTGTAATTTGGACATAGTAGGTGGAAGTTCCAGTCGATAGGCCACAACACCGACTCGCTCATGGATCTCAAAGGGGACTATGTACCTAGTAATTAAATTTCCTTTCTTCCCAAATCTCATGACCTTCTTTCATGGAGATATGTGGAGAAATACAATGTCTCCAACTTTGAACTCAAGGTCACATCAACAATTGTCTGCATAACTCTTCTATCAACTTTGGGCTGCCTTGGTGTGCTACTGAATGGTTTTAACCTTCTCCACCATTTCTTTAACCATTTCTGGTCAAAGAATCTTACGCTCACCAATTTTATCCCAACACACTAGTGTTTTTCACCTTTTCCCATAAAGGAATTAGTATGGTGCCATTCAGATTCTTGAGTGGAAAATATTGTTGTAGGAGAATTAAAATAGTAGAAGATTTTGGTCCCATACCACTTTAAAGTCCATGGAACATTATCTCAACATATCTTCTAGTGTATGAATAGTTTTCTCAGATTGGCCATCATTTTGAGGATGATAGGCCGTACTGATGTTCAGTTTAGTGCTTAAATCATGTTGGAGACTTTTCCAGAACATCAAGCTGAATATCAGATCTCAATCGGATATAGTAGATAGTTATACCCCATGAATCCTAACCACCTCTTTGATATATATACGTGAAAGTTTATCCAATGAAAAGTACTCTCGAATTTCAATAAAGTATTCTGTCTTTGTAAGATGATCCACAATGACCCATATAGAATTGTTTCCTTTGGATTTCCTTGTAATTCTAGTGACAAAGTCCATGGTGATGTTCTCCCACATCCACGTTGGTATGGGTAGTAGTCACATCATCCCATTAGAATTATTTCTTTCAACTTTCACTTGTTGACATACCAGACACTTTTATGTATACTCAGCAATCTATTTCTTCATATTATCCCACCAAAAGTTCTCTCAAGGATCTCAATAAATCTTTGTTCTCCCTTAGTGGATAGAGAAGGTTGAGCTATGTGAATCATTTAGAAGATTTTTATTTATCCCTATATTGGATGGTACACAAAATCATGACCCAAATCTTGTAAATCCTTCCTCATCAATCAAGAACTCAGAGGATTTCCCATTATTAATGTCTTCCACCCTTTTCTGAATTTCCACATATTTTCTTTGAGCATCCTCTATTTTCTCCATGAGGGATGGTTGAGTGATAATTTGAGAAAGGATTTATTATGTTACTATATTAATGATCCCCATGTCCATTATCTAAAAATCTAAGAATATAAGATCCTTTTCAATTCTCCTCATTGATAAAGATGCACGATCCTCTCTAATTAGAGCATCCTTCACCTTGTTTGCCTTACCAGGATGGTATAGAATTGAGTAGTCATAATCTTTGATGAGATCTATCCATCTTCACTAGCACATATTAAACTCTTTTTGTGTGAATATAAATTTGAGACTCTTATGATTAATATATATCTCACACTTCTCCCCATAGAGATAACGTCACTAGATTTTTAATGCAAAGATCACAGCCCCCAAATCTCGATCAGGCATAGGATAGTTTTCCTCATGTATTTTCATCTTCCTTAAGGTGTAGGATACCAATTAATCATTTTTCATCAGCACACATCCTAATCACTTATTTTAATTATCAATTTATACCACGAAGAGTTATAATATTTTTGGGAGTGTGAGTACCGACACATTGATTATCCTCTTTTTCAACTCCTTAATGAAGTATTCACAATCTTCAGTCCAGAAAAACTTCACTCCCTTCCTTGTCATCTTGGTCAATGGGTTTGAAATTCATGAAAATTTCTTCATAAATCATCTATAATACCCATATAGACCCATAAATCTATGGATCTCTATTATAGATGTTATCTTGGGCCACTCTTTAATTGCCTTTATCTTGGAAGGGTCCACAAATATCCCTTTACTGGTGATAACATGCCCCAAGAATGATACTTCCCCCATCCAAACCTCACATTTACTATAATTTTCATAAAACTTATCCCTTCACAAAGTCATTAACTCACTATTTAAATTCATCTCATATTCCTCCTTGATCTTAGAGTATATCTGAATATCATCAATAAAGACTACTACAATTTTTTTGAGGCAATCTCTAAAGACTATATTCATTAAATCCATGAAAATTGTTGGAGAATTAGTGTGTTCGAATGGAATCACTATGAACTCAAAGTTTCTATACCTCATTCAAAATGTAGTCTTGGTAATATCTTCGTTTCACACAATTAATTAGTGATATCCCGACTTGAGGTTCACCTTAGAGAAATAACTAGCCCCAAGAATCGATCAAACAAGTCATCTATCCATGGAAGGGGATAATTTTTCATTATCGTGATTTTTATTGAGCTCATGATAATCAATACATAGGCTCCTTAATCCATCCTTCTTCTTGACGAAGAGGAATGGCACACCCCATGGTGAAGCATTCTGGCATATAAAATCCTTCTCCATATTCTCTTGTAACTGCTTCTTCGGTTTCTCTAGTTCTAAGATGTGCATTATATAAGTTGTCATTGATATAGTCAGTGATACAAAAATAATTTCAATTGAGAACTCAACCTCTCAATTTGGAGGAAGACCAGGAAACTCTTCGGGAAATACATTAGTGTAATACCTCACAACATGTATGTCTTCAAGGATGATTCTATCCTTTGTCTCAATAATTTGAGTTAGATATTATTTCTCATAAGGAATTAATATCCACACTTGAGATAATGATTCTAAAAGAGATTCATCTTCCTCCTTACTCTTGTAAAGAATTTTAGGATGCTTTGGGAGTTGAAGAGTGATCAACAATTCCCAATAGTTGATGTTGGATTTTTATAAAGATAGCCAATCCCTACCAAAGATATCGTTGAAATCCACTAAAGAAAGTATGACGATATTTTCTGAAAGGTTTAGTCCACAAACATATTTTTTGGAGGATTTATAAACCTTGTATGCAATAATTTTCCCATTCTCTATTCTCACAAAAAACATGTCCTCCAAATTTTGAGGTGGTTCTTGAATAGTTCTACTAAACCTACAAGTTTCAAAAGAATGTGTAGAACCAGAATCAAATAGTAAATTAACTATTATTGAATGAATAACTAGCATACCTGTCACCACATCCTTGTTTAGCTCCAAATTAGAAATATTGATAGAATAACCCCTTCCTTGTTTCCTTGGAGGTTGTCATTGATTGCCTCCGAAAACCCGTAGTTTATGGACATTGTTCGCACAATTCCCATGCTCCTTGAAATTATAACACTAAACTATAGGATGAGTGTTGATCTAAACCTTCCTTTATTCCTCCAAATTAGTGTGATTTTTTATATCCCATTAGCAGTTTTTAGCTAGATGTCCCAAATTTCCACATTTGAGGAAATTCCTAGTTTTCTTTAGACAGTTCCCAGGATGATTCTTCCCAAAATTTCTACACGTGGGATGATCAAGCTTCTTCAAATCATGGAATTTATTTGAGAGACCCCCCACATGAGATTGAATTTTCTTCTTCTTATCGCTAGGTCCACAATACCAATGTGAGTCTCTGATATCTATTTTAAGCGTGAGGGAAAAAAGAAGATATCCTCATTGATTTTGAAGTCTAAAATCACTAGAACTTTTCATAGACTCTACTTTAGTCTTCTAAATAAGTGATCCACCTTGAATTTGGTGTTCATGAAAAAGATAGAGGTATAACTTGAAATTCCTTAATGTTTTCTTCATTTGCCTCGATTGACTCATCTTCCTTCTTCTTGAGTATAAGAAACTCTATTTCCATCTTGAGACAACGGGTTCCGGGAAAATATTTAGTGAAAAACATTTTCTTAAATTATTCCCAATACATGGAATCAATTTCTTCTCTGGACTTCATATTCTTGATCAGTGACCACTAGTGATTAGTTTTCCCATCAAAACGATAGACCTACAGTAAAACTTTCTCTTCTTCTAAGCACTGGAGGACATAGAATATATTTTCAATGGAGTTAATCCAATTTTCTATGATGCAGGTATCAGAAGATCCACTAAACAATGGAGGCCTTTTCCAGATAAAGGATTAAAAAAAAACTTTCTCTTTCATTGGAGGAGGAGGGTGTTACACATGATTTAAGTTATTATTCATAATATGAGACAACTGAGCAAGCACTATCATGAACTTTTGAGAACTATTTCCCATCATATCAGGCATATCATTAAGGAAATATTCACATTCCCTATCACATTTATTATTGGAAATTGTTCTTCTATTTTCCACCATCAACTAAGAAAAAGAGCATAGAATTAGGGGTCTTGAATACTTAGATATTGAGCATATAATGGAAACTTTTAACATCATAGGATAAACTTTTAAAGGATAATTATATCATAAATTATGATTCCCTAGGTTTCAATATAGGTTATTCTTGATCTATTTATTATCATACAATCTTATGGGATTTTTTGATTCACTTAATAATGGCTTGTACTAAGCTTTTTAATTTACCAAAGAATATCCCCTAGGAGTGCCAAAAAAAGAGTGCAACATGTACCATTATCATTCAACAGTTCCCATTTGAGTCTTGTTCAATGTAGCATTTTTGGGTTTTACCCTTAGATATATCTTTTCCAGAGCCACCTCTACCTATTTGTATCCAGATAGGGATTTATTTTTTTGATAAACCACTAAATCTATAATTACCAAAATATAGGGATGTTTTCTTATACTTAGTCTCATCATTATGGTTCTTACTAAAGTGCTCTATTAATAATATCCAAAAATAACTAGACCATCATATAATACTAAGGATTTTTACCGTGTTGTTTTACATATAACAATTCCTGATTTTAAGCATAATTATACATTAGAGTAAAATCCAAGTATCATAAATTCTAGTGTCTTTGAAGACAAGGTAAAGAAAACTGAAATCATGGAACTAAAAAAAACACTTCTTTATTTAATCTTCATAAAGAGATCCTAACTTACTTTGATCCCTTACATATGCATAGGGTAATCTAGGGATCACATGAATAAAGGTATGAGATAAAATACTATTAAAAGACTAAACATAAGAATAAGTCTTTAGCACATGGGTTAGTGATCATGACATAATGATATAAAATGTCATATAGAATCAAAATATATAAACATGGGATTATATAAACATTGAATCATAGAAATATGGAAGAAACATAAAACATAACTTTAGCATGAGTCAAGGCTAAACTTCAATACCATTTCACATGGTAGAACAAGTTAAGGCTAACCGCCAAGACCGTTGCAGATGGTAGCATAAGCCAAGGCTAACCGCCAAGACTGTCACACATAACATCTCATGGAACTCAAATTTACCCAATGTATTAGAGTGCTATATGAGCTCACCCATCTCATTTTTTCAAGAATATTTTTTTATAAATAAATAATCATACATAATAAATCCTACATAAATATAAGGGTTACTCACGGAAAGAATTGGATACTACAATCATGTCATAAAGCATAAAAAATGGGAATATCATAAATGTGTCCGTGAAAGAAATAAAGTAGAACATACATGGAAATTAATATGGTAAAATATGAATATATCATGGTAAGTAATGTCAAACATAATTTAAAACATGTGAAAAGAGTATTTAGTCATTTTTAGCATTAAAACATTTTTGTACGGTTTTAAGGAAAATACTATAGAGCCATTAAAATAGAAAAAAAAAATTATTTATATAAAACTAGAAGTGAAACAAGAAGGTTTTCATAATTAAAAACACTGATTTTATAAATACAATTATGGATTAAAATAGAATATGGTTTGAACTTGAAATTGGGTAAGAATTTGAGCGGTTCCCTCAAAACGGGTTTTCTTATCGGGAAGTATTGAGGATAAAATCACTTAAAAACAAGTATGTACCTGAAAGAGAATGATAAAAGGGCCATGAAAAATTAATTTAGTACATTTACAAATCATTTATAATATTCAAATAAATATATATGATAAATTCATTTTGTTAATAGGATGAAAAGGAAACCCAAATGAACAATGGAGGTTTGGGAAGAATCCCTTACGAATTACCAGCATGGTATCAGGTGTACTTAAGAGGAATTAATGAGAGAGAAAGTGGGTTATAATCACTTATAAATAATGAGGGAAGTATGGGGGAGGTGTGAAATCATACCCCATCATTAGGGGTTAAACATAAAAGGGAATAACATAGAGAAAATTGTTGAATAAAAGTAAAATAGAGAGGATCCCTTACCTTAAGTTAGATGGAGTTCTCCACTTGATATTAATGACCTGAATAATCTAATTAGGTTAATTAATTAATAACTATAGAGTCTATTTTATATTTAAAAGATTTTTTATAACTTTTTATCTTCATTTTTAACTATTTTTATTGGTTATGAGGTTCAATTTTATTGTTCTGGTCTGTTTACTTCCTTGGTTTTAATGATCAATTCACTTATATTCATGTTTCAGATACACATGTATGATGAGAGTGGTTATCAAGAATTGACGTTATATTTTATTATTCATAATATGGAAATTTACATGGTTTCAAATTTAAATAGTTTACTTAGAGTGAAGTTGAGTCATTATATACAACTTTAGTGACAACCTTTTGGGTTAATTGCTGGGTTTTAACCATAATGAACACGTTTTGTTTTATAAATAAAAAACCATGTCTACAAAAAGATTCAAGAACCATAGATGATAGAAAATACATATTTTATGGTTTGAGTCAACCATTAAATATGTTTCATGAATATAATTGAAGACAATAATGGAAATTGAGAACCCATCGTCCTTGAATGTGGTAAATTAACACATCTCGGATGGTGTATTTACTACTAAAATAAATGAAGGGTAAAGGAGAAACCATAATAACTTATTCCATTATCATAAAAACATTATAGTGTATTTAAGGTGCTATAGTTTTCATAACATTCAGATGGGGAGAGGTAAAGATAAAAAAGAAAATAAATGAACTTGAAACAAAAATGAAAGAAAAGAAAAGATGAATTTACCTATTGATTTAATCTTCCTTGAGATCCTCTTAAGGGGAGATGATTTGGTCTTTTTAGGATCCCAATGGTTGGTGGACATGGGGGAGTATGTTGGGGAGATATTTGGGTAGAATTTAGTTAAGGCACAAGGCTTGAGAGGAGTGAAGTGAAGAGGTAAGGAGGGGTGGTATTTGTAGTTGAGGAGAGGAGGGTTTTCATAATATTTAATTCCTTATTTTATTATTTCACTCAAGACCAGAAATAGTGATTATTCCAGGACAAAAAATAGTAATAAGTGAATTTGAGTCTGAACCAATTGGTCTTACATCAGAAAATCATCATCCATGACTCTATAAATCATGTATTTATCTTAATTTTCAAATTTTTGTATTTTACTATTCATAAAAATTCATGTATTTTAGAAAAATCCCAAAAATACACCCTAACCATTTTTCAATAGGTAGAATAAAAAAATAAACTCCATTTCAAAAATAATTATCTAAATACTATTAATTTAATTTTTAATTAAAATCAAAATTTACTTGAAAAAGAAAGATTTTATAACTATAACTGATTTTATAATGCTTTAAAAAATTACATAAGTTCTTATAAAATTATCTTAAAACTAGAATAAATAAAAATTTTAATTTATGAAAAACTTTTAGGAAAATTATTTTTCTTTTAAATTAATTAATTAACTGTAATTAATTATTTATGACTTACAAAAAATACCATTACATTTACTACGATCATATTATGACTTATAAGATACCAAAATTTTATTTATACATTCATGGGTGAGGTTAAAATTATTTTGGATGATTTAATTATTCATAAGTGTTATATTACTATTCATAAGGGTATGTTACTATTAAATAAAAATTAAGTTTTTCATTACGGACTCCAAACATCTTACTAATCATAACCGTGTTTGTTAGACTTATGAAATTCAAAATATAGAAGTGTCAAAATTGTGTTTAAAGGTCACATAGTACTTATTAGTTCATTGTGTTGTGATTTAATGTGGTTATATGACATATTTATAAGAATGTAATTTCCATTGATAAAACATTGGGTTGTTACATAACACATGGAGGAAAATATCCCACCTAAACATATCCAGTACCTGAGAACTTATCCCACTTATATTGAATTCCAAGAGCCCATTCCACCCTCAAGGGGTGATTCCCATCTCACAGGATGTGTTTCATGATATCATTCATTAACACAAGGCCCAAGCCCTTTCATCCTAGAAAATATACCTAGAAAATAACTCATAGGATACTCGCATCACATCAATAATCTTGAGACCTTAAAAGTCCTCATTCCATATCAACATCTCTCTCTCCTACTTGGTGTCATTGTTTTTGGGTGATGCCAGACATCTGAAGATCTAAAGATCAATCCTCTCAAGTATAAGAGGTCGAATTCCACCAAATATCCTTTTCATGGGGATCCCCAACCCCTATCAATCAATCTGAACCCATGAAACATGTATGAAATAGTAAATTCATACATAACATGAATATGAGCATATATTTAGAGTGCCCACCTACCTCCAAAATATATTTACCACCCTTGTAGATCTACATTGATCCTTGACCTAGACTATACATTCCTCCATTATGTCTATCCATTATCATCTAAGGAACACCTAAAAGTATTTCTAATAAGCATCCCTATGTTACTATAACCTTGAATAACTAAACTCTAAGGGTTTGTGGAACAACCATGGAACCATCCTGCATGAAATACCTATTGTTCGACACCCTAGAAATCATAAATTTCATCCAATTTCATGAAAAAACCCTAAATAAAATTACGTAAATGTATTAACTCCACCTAAACAAAAATTAATGATCAACATATAGTTTCATGGGATGTACTCTATTGAAACAATATAAGATACACTTTAATCCATGATTATTTTTCCTCGTTTTGATGAAATCATTAAAACAAACTAGCCCAATTTGAACTAAGAATAATGGTAGGGATGGAGGAATCCAAAAATGGTGATTCAATGGAGAAACTTACCCTAAATCATTGAGAAAATTCATCACGATCCATCCCACCAACATGGGGGATAAGGATAGTAGGGGAGGGGGAGGAGTGGTAAAACATTTCCTTCCCTATCACCTAAACTATCTAAAATCCATGACACCATAATAGGGAAAATCTAGGATTGTAACCATTAAAGACCCCCTCTAGTAGCCCCACCAGCTAGCTGGTGGGTACTTTATATTTTCAGCACCCCATCTAGCCACCTTTTTACCTCCTCTATAACTCACCCGAACATCTTTAATGGCTAACCAAGCCTCAAACTCATCCAAAAATATTATTTAAGGGTTTGAAAACTCTTATAACTCCATTCCAAATCCCAGACATCAAAACAACCCATCAACTAAGTGTAAAATTCAATTTCCATATCAAACATAATGTCCCAAAATCTAAATTTTGTTAGAAACTCACCACCATAACACTAATCATCCATAAGAAGATGTGGTAATCCTAAAACCACGTATACTGACCTTTCAGTATCACTATTACCCTGATAAATATTCACATTACATTCTCAAAAGACAAATTTTCCTTTATGTAATGACTCAAATATCAAACCTAGACACATTAGATTCCATCCAAAAGCTTTGATCTGCTTCCTGAATCATTCCTATCATACGTGATATAAAATTCCTAACATGGTTCTATGATCATCACATCTAATTTACACAAATTACTTCGCTAGACCTCCTTCCAACACTTTTCAAGAATCTCATATTCCCCTGTCTATGTATCACTAAACCTCAAACTTGATCATGATTCCATACTTCTAAAGGAAGGATAAAATTTCCTAGTTATTAACACCGAAGTCCAAACCTAACTCCCAATACATTTCCAAGGTTAGACCACCAACCTCTATGCTTGTACACTGAGAACTGATGTGCCTCTAATCCAAATCACACTCAGATCATGAAAAAACCACCCCAAATCTGATACTAACGCACCAACTCCAACCACCACCACACCAGAGCTCCAAAGTTGCTATTTACTTAAGAACCAGAGCTACTCAGGTTAACCCACACACCAAAATTCTAATTCCACATTTTCTATGTGAGATCAGTCTCACCTCCATGACCCTTCCAACATAAGGTACACACACTCATGGAAGATACAATACTCCCAAAAAAAGAGTATAGTTATCATCATTTCCAGATCAAACACTGCTCCTAAAGACCCATGTTATAACTATCCCAACATACCATAACTATACATGGGAAAACCACCAATTCCCAAGAACCAAATATAGATGAAAAACACTACCCACTCCTAGAATACCCAGAAAGAAATCCATGAAATATCTAAAATTCACTCCAAATGAAGGCCCCAACCACCAACCAACCAATAGAGCACTTCCCACCATATAGATTCTCTCAAACCACTCCATACTCGCCAATATCATCCAAGTCTGAAACATCACTCATTTTCCTTCTCCTGATCAATGCCCATTCTTCCAACCCTATAAAAGGTTTAAAACCCTATTTCAATCATCACACAGTACCCAAATCCTTTTTTAATTTCACCCCTCACCACCAAGTGACATCCCAAATGCACTTAACTCTAGGCCACAATGCCCAAAATTTCCACACTAAACACTATAATCAGCTCTCATTAGAAGTTACCTAAATCTGAATCCACCACTATACTACCACTGGAACATCACTCAAGTTCTTTTCTATCCGAAAAAAATGAATCATGCATACCCAATGAAGTTTCAGGGTGCAATAGAATCACTGAATGGGGTTTTCAGAACTCATTATTTTGTAGTAATCAATGATGAATCCATGATGTACATCAATTATAAACTCTGTGAAAAATAGAAATGATTAGAAGATTAATTGATTAAATCATTAGGGAACCAAATTAAATATAATCACATATAATTTATAATTAGTTTCAACAATTAAATAATTATCTTCTGATGAATTATTTCTTCATCGATGAATCGAAAAAAGGTCTCTACATAATATCACCATTTAATTATAGGAATAAAGTGTAGATTATGTCTAGTGGTGATCTAAATGTGCTTCATGAATATCCAAATATCACTGTAAGAATCTATTGGTGATAACACAATAGATCCTAATTTTTTACATCATTCACCTTTGATCTCCATGAGAAATACTTCAAGAAGAATTCTATTAGATCTCTCAAGACTCAAGAGTGGAAGCTGGAGGAGGATTAATCTCCGTTATTGAGATAATTATTGGAGAAGGGAGCTCACAATTAATTTCAAAGGATTATTGAGATGTTACTGTACATAGAAATGGTAACTCTTAAGAAAAAAATATAATTGGGTTTATATACCGTTAGAGTTAAAAAATAATAATTGCAGATGCACCTTTATTATTATTCTTTATTCATAAAGAACCACATGGCTGTAATAATAAAAATAAAAATAATATTATTTTCTTACATGAGTAAAACTCATGAATTTAATTAAATATTATTTTATTATAATAATATTTAATATATTAATTTCTTTTCAAACTATTAATTTCAATCCTCAATTCCTCCACAACATTTAACCAAACTTTAATAATGAAAATTTATTTAATAAATTGATATCATTACATTATTCACCATTAAATAATAAATATTATATTCATTAAATATAAAACAAATAATTATTTTATATTATTCCCCAAAAATATTCTCTTGAATAACTAGTGATGAAATATGTGTGATCAATAAAAAATGAATAATTATTAAACCATGTGTGGGAATAATATTTAATCATCTTATTAAATAATAAATAATATTATTATTTAACTAATGTTCTGGATTAACTTAATGTGTGACCCTCTATGACTCTTTCTTAGTGGCAATAGGTAAGGAAACTAAAAGTCAATGGTTAGTTCTAGAAACATGACAATGCATCCATAGAGAAATAATTTAATGCTAAAATGATATAAAACCCATATAGATTTTTATTGTGTAATATAATCATTTTTCATGCTATCTCTAATCAAGTGGGTTTCATGCTGGTTCCATGAACGTATGTTCTTGATGTATCTTTCTTTGAATTTGTAAAAATTGAACTTTCCTACAGAACATGATGGCCATGGATTTATTTATATGGTATCATTTCTATAAAAGGACCTAAGATATTAGCTTCCATTAAATAATATAAGTGAAAAATTATTTCCAACATTATTCATCAATGAAATATTACTTACGACACACCCGATATATCTTACTTCACTACATAAATTTTTCCTCAAAGTGTTCATCAATACATAAAATTATGAAACTCATAACATCAATAATAATAATATTAATATATATGGATTGATACACACATCCAAAAATAGGAACATCTAATGAAACATATATATGTGGATTTCCTGCTGGTAGGTCTCATTTTTATAATTTCACATAATGGGAATTAAAAAGGGTGTATACCATGAGATGGTTCCTCAAAGTCTTATCAGTCTCCAACCCTCATCTCCTATTTCATTTATGTCCCTAAAATTACTTCATCTAGATATATAATATATATTCAATAATACTATCATAGAACTTCTGGGCTTTGATCATAGCTGGGAACTTATATGAACTTTCAGTGTGAAAACTACTCTTAGGACATTATCACATAAATTTTCACATATAAGAACAATCATGATGTGATAAGAAGTTTATTAATATTAAAAAATATGATTAAATGTAATCATAAATAAATATAAGTTAGTAGTATGACACCAACTTCAATAGACTCCCACTTTAATGCGAGCCAATTGTTAACAACCTCCAGTCCCCTAGCAACAAGATACTCATTATTTTGCTGAGATAATTATTTAGTTAAGGGTTCTACCAAAATTTCTTTCATAGAAACTCTACTTACTATATCTTCAACCCTATAAGAAAAATCCCACAATAGGTGACACTTCTCGAGTGTGTTCTTTATCCATTGGAGTAAAGTTCTCTTTTATAAGATCCACCATTATAGTATTATGATAATATAATGCGATAGGGTAATTATATATAGGTACCACATCAAGACCCTATAAAAATTTTCATATATATATATATATATTCAAATTATTTGGTTACATTAGAATAGTCTATGTTCTTGAAATCCACTATAGAATTGGTGATAACATGCTACTTTGAGCTCTTCTAGTTCACAGGTCCTCTTTTGAGACTAAAAACATATCATGACTGTGACTCTAGATCATTATGAATTTTTTAAAAACCAGCATAAGTATAACCTTACCTGAATTGCTACACATATATTATATACACTAATAACATATCCTTATTTCTTATTAGATACTTAAGGATAACCTCAATGGGTCTATATTTATGGTACGATACTAAAACTAGATATATATGACATCCTATTTACCCTTGAATTTGTGTTGATTTTGATGTTTCAAGAATGAATATAGAGTGTATTTGGGTTTTGGTTGGGGAAGATTTCTACTTTAAAAACCTATTTAATTTGTGTCATGGATTGATTTCAGTTCTCCATTCAAGAAAATGGGTCACTTAAGGTAATGTGTTGGTGTGAGAGTGGGAACCACTACCAGAGGATGAATGCAAGAGGATGTCTTGGTAAGGATTTAGTGTCCTCTTATGGCGTTTGTATGAAGTAATATGTTCAAAATAATGATTGTATTGACTGAAGTAGTAATTTGGAGATAGTGCGTTCTAGAGATAATGTGGTCCAAGATTCAATTGGGATAGAACCATATACGCGTCTTGCAGCTAAACAGTTGGATCAAAATGAAAAAGAAAATGATGTTATGATTCAGAAGGGGGAACAATATCTAATTTAATATATAAAGGTAGTGGATATCATTGGTATATCAAGGCATGATTTGGAGGGGTTGGGAACAATAGGGTCTATGGAAATAAAAATAAATGTAGGTGGCCTCTAGTGAGGACATAGTGCGAATTTTCAAGGGTTCTAAACAAAAGGTGCTACATATGAAAGTCGGGGGAGGTTCAATGCCCCACAAAACCCATGGAGATAGAGTTGGTTTTGTGAATACAACAAGAAGGGTGAGGCCAAGAAAGACCATATCGGCTATTAATCTTAGCAATAGATTTGAATATTTGGAGGTTGAAGGTTTAGTTTAGGAACAAGGGGAGTAAAGACAAGCCATAAGGAGAATCCAAACCCCAATACTAGTGAAGAACATCACCAATAGACAAAAATTCTATAGGAAAGATTCACAGGATGAGATATTCAGTCATGTTTTTGTGGATAGTATTGATTGAGTGCACGGTAGGGCCCTATACAACCCATGGAGGAATAAGGGGTGCAAAGGAATAAGGTATTTAAGGATCTGCATTGTGCTAAAAGGAAATAAGTATAAAGGATGTGAGGAATAATCTTAGTTACCAAATCCAAAGGAAAAAAGGTATTCCAAACGGAATGAGGCAATGGATAGTGAACCCTTGTCTCATGACCAAGAAGACAAATAGAGTCTGAATTTTCAAAGTGAAAATTAGATGATAGAGTGTGGTATAATGGAAACTTTGATTTAGGTGTATCGAGTATCTTAATGTAAGTTCAGGGAAGTATCTATAGTGGTTTGGGAAAAAGGTGAATAATGGGAGTGTATTATTCATTCCAATGAAGAAATGATATAGGAGGCATTTGAGATCAATACTACATAAGAGGAGGTCAACAAGATGAGTGAGAGGATGATTATAGTGGACACTAATAAGGAATAGTGTTTATGGATCAATAAAAAAGATATTTTTTTTGGAATGAGGCTTCAACGATAAGAATATTAACATGAAAGAGTATCTCTAAACCTGGGACATGTTGGCCTACAACTTTGAATCCCTCATCATGGATTATCCGGGCACAAATTTCACAACTATTCAATGGACCCTATATAAGGGTAAGGTTTCTAATAGAATTAAACTATATTTCATCAATTTAGTGATTTATTATGGGGTCTTATAATTTCATATTTAGAACTTTCATGTTTTCTAACTTTTCCACAAAAGTAATTTCCTTAATAAAAAGTTAATTTTGAGGTAGTATACAACATGCAACACCGATCCTATATGAATCATCATATATTATGATTTAAATAAGACTATTATAACCTAGACATTAAATTAGTGGGTATGAATATGATTAAATAATTTATTAAATTTATATAAATTTCCCATTAAATATAAATTTATTTATAAACTCTTATTAACTAATCACCCAATTTTAAGAAGTTTCGTTTTATTCATCAAAAATAAATTTTCTTAAAAAAATGATTTTTACTGCTTTCTGTTAGAAATTAATATAATTATTTTTTTCTATACTTATAAAATTTATTTTATAAAATATAATTATTTTTGAAATCATCATATTAACATTAAATAAGGGTGGAATTTTTAAATTTTTTAGAATTTTTTTTGTGAATAGTAAAAAATACATATTTTTATAACATTATCATTTTTAATGAATTATGTAATTTAAAAGAACCATTATTATTTCAGTTTTATTTAAAATTAAAATAATAATTAGTTAATTATATTAAATCTGATTAGTTATATTTAAATAATCTTTATTCTATATTTTTTTATAAGTTTATTATTAGGCTTAAAAACCCAATTTTATGAAAACTGTTTTAAGGTTTAAAATGTTTATCCATTTTAATTAATTAAAATAAACCCTAAGGAGGAATTTTTTAAAATTAAATTTATATTATGTATAAATATAAATATTAATTAATTTAATTATTATTACATTTCATATAGTTCTTAGAATATTGTCTTATACTTGAGAAAAATGCATTTTTTGAAAAATTGTTTTTTCGGCTTGTCAATTATTATAATTTAATATTAAATTACTCCACATATGTTAGTTTAATTTTAAAAAATATATTATATATTTTTAATAAAAAAATTTATATTATATAATAAGGTTAACTTAATGTTTTATCATAACAAATAGTGAAAACAATAAAAATCAACTACCGTTGTTTTGGTAAAAATGAGTTTACTAGGGGTTAAAATAAAAAAATAAGGGTTAAAAATGATAAAAACTTGACAAATTACAAAATTTATATTCATATTGAGACATTATATATTAAATGTTTTAATATATTCTATTTTTTAGTCTTTTGGATTGTAAAATATGTGGGTGTAAATCATGCTTTTCAAAGATTCAAAATGTGTCCTCTCCTCTACTTATAATGGCCACCCAATCTTCTCTCTTTTTAACACTTAAAAAACACATTAGTTCTCAAAATAAAAACCAAAATAACTTACTAAATTAACTACCCTCATCCTATAGTCCTTGATTTTATCAAAAAGTTAACTTAATATAGATTTTGGTGGAAGGTTATAGAAGTTGTTTGAAGAAGAGGTATCATTCTTAACTGAGTGTTTAGTATTCTTTATTCTTCCACAAAAATTAAATATTATTAAACCATACAGATATAATAAATTCATTATATTACATATATTTTACTATTTTTATGTTATGTTCATGACCTACATCAATCTCTTTGTCTCTCAAATGGGAAACAAAACCGTTGATTATGTGTACGCCAGATAACCACCTCGTAAATTGATGTAATTTGTTTTCCTTTAGTGATTCTCATGACTAGATATTACAGTGTATTTAATTTTTATATAAAATATTTATGATGTAATTATACTTTTTTAACTATAATATCAGATACATATTCTTACTTTCGATTCCTTATGGAATACAATAATGTTAGTCATGTGTATGGTGAACAACCTCCTCATAAAGTGATGTGATTCATTTTTCATCAACACTTTACATGGAAGATAATAATGATTAATATTATATTTATATAAATATAATTCATGAAATATTAATAATTTTTGAAAATGTATATATCTTAGAATTTATTACTTTACCACCCTTTGAATAAATGATAATTTTTTTCGTTTGTACGAAAGACAACTGCCTCACGAAGTGATGTGATTTATTTTTATTATTGCATAAAATGGATGATCTATGTAAGTGTATTTAAATAAATAATATATTATTTATTATTTAATTATATTACTATAAATATAAAATAACATGTACCTTCTTTCAATTATTATCTTTCAAAAATGGAAATGTTACTCGTGTGTTCATATGACTTACTATCTCCATGATTGTAACATAGTTAGTTTTTCATAAACATCCTTCATGATTAGTTTTGAAAGTATTATTTATGTATAAAAGTTATTAATATATAATTATTTTTATTATTATTTAAAATATTAATTAATAATCTCTTTTACTTTAGTCAATTTATGAAATTGATTTTGGGAATATGATGAGAACATCATCAAAACATCTAACATAAACATAAATTATTAAGTAATTAAACATAAGAAGATAATAAATAAAATAAAAGGAAAAATAAACTTTAAAAATTTTATTAATAAATTAAATAATAATCATAAGTTTATTATTTATGAAATAAGGAATGTACATGATGATCCAGGCTTGAGGTAAGGGTTTTTGTCTCAAAATTTCTTTCTTTGAGACACATGTTCTTTTATACACATAATTTACTTTATATTTTCAATATACTACCCATTTAAAATTTTTATCACTATTAATTAATAATTTATGATATTTCGTTTTTTAATTCCTTTACTTCATTTATAGGAGTGATGATTCATAAGATACCAAAATATTAAGGGTTTATGTTTCAATCTCATTTTAATTGAGATTTTTTATGCTTGGATTTACATTATAGGAGATTGTTCAATATTTTATAATAAAACCCTTTACCATATTATAGTCTATTTATTCGTTAAATTTTCAATTAATGATTCCATTATTCCTCTTTTTGGTACTTACAATTATTGATAATTTTTTATGAAAATATGACTTTCTTTCTCTCTTCATCTGAAAATTATTTTTCTCCCATATCCATTTTTCTAAAAATATTTTCAAAAATATTTTTAACATTATCCAAATTATTTATTAAATAAAATTTTAACTATGATTTATTTTTTACTAAATGGTTTAAAAATAATATTCATATTATTTTTTAAATAAGGTGCTTTTAACATTTTTACAATAACGTGAAATGATTTTTTTACTTATGACATGTATTTAATTAACCACTATCATGACCACTCAAATATTTTAATATTACTTTTTATGTTTGCATGGTAATTTTTAATGAAAATTTTTTCAATAATTTTTTCTTGAATTTTTTATAAATCTATAAAATTATTTCAAACTAAAATGGGTATTTTCTCCAGAATTATTCCATGCGATACTTTAAAGACATTTTCATTAATTATGACAACCACTGATGTTATGGTTTTATTCTAAATTATGTATATATTTATCTCACATATATAAATATATTATTATCCATTATGTTGATAGGGTAATACATTACTTATATTTATCTCTCAAATATCTTCATTATGATTTTTTTTATAATATGAGGAAATTTTATAAAACCCATTTTCTTTCCATTGGTAATTCTTATATAATTATTTATTTCTTTTTGTGGAACAAATAAATAATGAACATGTTGTAATGGGTTAGACCAAATAAAATTGGTGATCCCAACATAGATTATATATTTGGAACACCCAAACATCGCTCTAATGAATTGGGTGATGTTTTAGTCTCATGAGACATCATGAATGGGATTAGGGGTAAACCTAGTAAATTATGAGACCTTTTCCACAGTTTAAAATTATCTAAAATGTTATTCTTGACTCATTTTATGTCATTTTTTATGTTTATGAAACATTTCCTATGTTACCATGATCTTATGATATCATGTTATTCATGTTATGATTCCATGTGATTAGTTATGTTCCTTCACTTTTATGATATCATGTTATATGTTTGACACACATGTTATGTTTTTTTATCATGTTTATTCCCATGATTGTATTTTTAGATCACCCCTTCCATCTATGTATTCCCTAATTCAGGCAATTTAGTTTTATGATCTCAAATGGATTTAGGTTCTTACTAAAGAAAATAAAAAAAATAAGGAAGACATATTTTTGTTTTCTATGATGTATTATGATCCTATTCTTCTAAATACATTAGGACATATGATATTTTTGTTTTAAGTAATGGATGTTTTTTTTAAAATAATGTAATAATATTTTAAAAGGTATGGGTCACTATAGTTGGCATCTGAGAAAAGGTTCACTTAAACACTGTAAACCAGTATTTGAAAACATTAGTGAAAATCATAGGGATAAGTATAAGGATAAAAATAATTAGAAAAAAATATCCCAAAATATTTTTTTAAGAATAGTTTGAGTGGTTTCCAATAAATTAAATCCTTGTACGGATACTATAAGTGGACATAGTTAAAAAAAAGATGCATATAGGGGTAATAACTATGTAAACAAACCACCAGTTATAAGGCCCCAGCCTTAAACATTACATAATCTTGAGTTATCACAAGATTACACGTTGAGGATCTTTTCAGGTTTAGAGTTTTAGAGAATTAGATCATGAAACTTGCATTACATTCCACATTTAAACAAAGTGGTTACATAAAAGATAGTATTCATTCTTCCCATCAACGGAAACATATTTAAAATAAAACATGGATTATTTCTTGACACATCCTTGACACTGTCATCACATCATGTACCCTTCCCTTGACCTGTGAAAAACATTTTAAAAACTTGGGATGAGCATAAAAAGCTCAGTAAGGGTTATAAAAAAATATGGAAAGGAAACATGAGTTCATATATACATAAGAATGAAATCATACTTTACCCATAAAACAAAGGCACTTTAACTTACCTCATCAAACCATGAATAAATCATAGAAATCATAAGACATAAAGGTAACTTGAGGCATTCATAACATTCTTACGTAGGGAGTAACGCTCTTGGTTACGTTTGGAATACCCATCACAATATATTCCCTAAATCTCTTCGGAGAAACCTTAACGTTTCACTCCTTCGCGTTACCTAATGCATTGGAGAGCTATATCGGGCTCACCCACCCTTAGTTTATCACGGAACCACCCGTTCTTCATAACAATTCCCAAGAACCATAACATAATCGTATCACATAAAACATGAATAAAGGAAACATAACATTTCCACATTTCAATCACAATATAACATTTTAGGATATTGAAATAATGAATCCATTAAAAACCATTTTCAAAACCATTTAAAACATTTAATAAAGAGATTTTTGAATCAAAGTGTCCCATACCACCTTGAAGCATAAAATTTTAAACCATTAATATCCATATAAATAAATCCTTAATACCATTTTGAAAACATGGATATTAATAAGAACAAATAATTAAAACATTTAAAACGATATTTGGGTTAAAGGGGTTTTACCAAAATTAGAGACACTTGAATACAATAATTGAGGAATAACATTTAGTCAGAACTTTATAATATCATGAGAATAAATGGATTCATGATATAATACTCCAAAGGATAGTATATACACCATATAAGAGTGAATTGGTGCATAACAACAATGAACCCTCAATAGAAATCTCAAATGTGATGAAATCCCTTATAAAGAAGGTATCCTTAAATTAAGGACAAATCAAACTCAAAAATATGTGTGACAAATATAAATACACCCAATATAAGTGGATATTAAGTGTAAAACAATAAAAGGTCATTCACACATATTCAATGGATGACATATTCAATGACTACATGTTGAACCCAAAGAAATCGAAATTGGGTTAAAAAGTTCCCTTGACAGCCTAATGGCATCACATCAAAATGAGTTGATGAGAGATAAAAAGTGTATCTCATCACTTGGACATAAAATTTACATCAATAAGGATATATGAGAAAATATCCCAACATAACAATATGCAAATTAAAAGACCCAACAAAAGAAGTCTTTTAAAAAAGAGGAGGGTGAAAGGTTCCCTTACCGACTTGGGTATCTTTCAAAACATACACCCCATGAAAGAAGGACAATAGATCATTGATGTAAATACTCATAAACGAAATTATATTACACAAAGAGTATAATAATGGGCATTACATACACCACTCAATGGAATTTGTGGCAAATGTAGCATAATTCTCACGGGAATAAAAGTGAGATGAAAAATCCCTTACGAAAACTCGGCAGCCTAACAGCGCCACATAAAACTTCCGAATATGGATTGATGAGATCAAATAGGGTATCTCATCACATTAAAATAAAATGTAAAGAAAGAGGAATATAAAAGAACATCCCCCAACATTACAAAGAGGAGCTTAAAATAAGTGACATAAAGGAGAGTACTTAAAAAGAAAGAGAGAGGTTAGATCTCTTACAAAAGTTCGGCAGCCTAACGACGCCACTCAAAACTTCCAAAATGGTTTGATGAGAGCGAATAGGGTCTCTCATAACATGAAAATAAAAATTATAGTATGTTTAATATAAAATATCATCCCAATAACAAGAAATATGAGCTTTAAAAGGAATGATATAAAAGTGTGTACTTAAAAAGAAAGAGAGGAGTAGGATCCCTTACCTCGGGTCCGACTTGACTCGATCGTTCTTTAATCTCCTGAATAATAAACTTGAGTTAATTTATACTTCATTAAGAACCTTTTTCAAGTTCATTATTCCTTTTATATCACTTATTACCATGTCATAAACATTATGTAATCATTTAAGTTAATAATATTTGTTTTGCCGATATTTGGTTCTTAAGTCGAAAGTGAACTTCTTACAATTACATGTTGTTAGTGTGGCCAAATGTATATTATATCCAGAATTGTATTCATGATGTAGATATAATATATTTCATATATATCCAGTACATGCATGCATTTGTAAAATTACATAATCATTTAGATGTAAGAAATGAAATGCACCGTTCATGGAGACGGTAAGCCGTACGTACGCATGAACGCTACTTTCATTTCTATTTCATATTTTATAGAATGGAATAAAAATGATATAAAGGTATATTATAATTCCAGTATAATATCATATATAATATCATAGTTCCATCCTTTATACGTCCCAAATATGGTATTTAACGAATCAAATCACTTTGAGGGGGCGGTAGTCCGCACTTCCTTAAATGAAGATATCACGTTTACCCATAATGGAAACCATAAAGGTATGCCCAAAATGAAAAAAAACAGAAGCTTAAGGAAACAATAAACATATTATATATCATATATAAAAATAGTGACATCATAATGGCCACCTTTGAAGGTGTTAAATGAGTATTGAACAATCATCGTTTCGGGAGGTAGAATTTCGCCATCCACGGAAACCGTATGTTCTTTAACCATTTGATGTAGTTGTGTGAGAGTGTAGCTCTAATAAATATTATAACAACATCCTAGTATATTGAAGATACTGGTTTTGTTACAAAATAAGTAAATAAAAAGATTTTAGGGGGTTGGAGAAGCAAAATAAAACAAATGAACATGAGAGAATGAATTACCTTTAAAAGTGTAACTCCTTTTGATTTGAGCCTAAAGGATTCCTTTGAAAGGATTCTGCCCAAAGGGAATCCTCTAGGATGAGGAGAGGGATGTGGAGAGAGTAAATGGTCCGGGGTTGTCCGAGCCAAAGGCTTGAGGAGTGTGTGAAAAGAGGTAGAGGTGGGGGCCTTTTATAAGAGGAGAGGAGGGGTACTTTTGGAAAGTAAGAAATATTACTTTATTTGAAAATGTTTTTCGGTTTTAAAAGGTCCCACATTGATATAGTTCGTGGATAAGGTGATTAGGGTTCTAAATCCACCCATCCAATAAGTTTTGGACATGTTTAGTTCATAGATTTTACATTATCCTTCCATTTTATTTAAATCGTCAAATAATGATGTCATCGCTGCATCATTATTATGTCATAAATAATTTAATTTATTTAATGTCTAAGAATTATAAAAAAAATACTATGATATACTAAATCTTTTTATATTTCCAATTACTATTTATAATCAAATATCTGACTTGTATATCCCCATTTAAAAATTGTTTTAGTAAAACATATCATGTTTGTGCCATTTTTTTACATTAACATTAAATAAAAGTTATTTATGTCATTTTCCAACCAAAGTGGCTCCATGGGGTCCCCAAGTTGACCCATGGCTTGTCTTGGTCGGCCATGACACAACCAATTAGGGTAGTACATGTGTCAAGCTCATCTCATTTTATTAAAGCATTATTTTTACCTTAAACTACACTAATTACCACTAATCGCGATTAAAAACTTAATAAGTTACTATTCACCAAAAAATTATTTTTATCCCATTGAACCACATTTTACTTCTTAATGACAACCATGTATGTCGGATTTTTGAAATTCAAAACACAAATATGGAAAAATTTCATTTAAATGAAAAAATCAGTTTTTATAAGTACCACTTAGTGGTTTCACTATTCATCAAAAATTGAAGTTTTTCAGAAAAATCCCAAAAATTCACCATAAGATATATTTGATATTCTGAATTAAAAAATGAAGTCTAATTTAAAAAATTCAAAACATATAAGTCACATTAATTAATTTAATAATTAATTCCCGCTGTCAGAGCAAATAGCGTGTTTTTATGAAACAATAAGTATCAAAAGATTGACAGTAGTTTAAGTCCGATTTCAAAGTGAAATTAATTCCAATGACCACTATTGGATTTAATGGTAAAAATATATTCTAATTTTACTTTAAAACCAATTAAAAAGATAATCTTATCATATAAATAAATTAGATTAAAAAGAGGTTTTGAATTAAAATACCACATTTTACACTATTCATAAAAAAATGAACTTTATCGGAAAGATACCAAAAATTTACACAAAGTAAATTTTGATGTCCCGATTCTAAAGAAGAGTTTTATTTGGTCCAAAATAATGTTTAAGAGTGAACAAAACTATATTTAATGATGGTTAAACATCAAAAGGTGATAAGTGAACCTTTAGTGAAAACTAGGGCATATACGTCTAAAATTGAATTCTTTCCGTATTTTAAGCCTCTATCCTTTATTGGAAAAATGTAAAAACATTTAAAACCATATATAATCATATTTTAGTTATTTCTATCCATTCCTGTCAATACAACGGCTACATGTTAACTACCATTTAAAATAATATTATTTTATTATTAGAGTGCACTGTAAGATTCCCAAGAAACTCGTTGTTGCGTGTTGGGTACGCCATCGAGCATAACATCCCCTTTAAAGTCATATTAATATTTTATTCACAAATATGGATAAATATGAAAACATCATATTCTTTATTTACCTGGGGTGTTACATCCTTCCCCCCTTTTGGGAATTGCATCCTCGCAATTTTAAAATTGGGCTTGGAAACATCCTTGAAAGTCCCACATCGGAACTAGAGTCGGTAAAACAATCACTTTAAAATAAAGAAAGATAAGTACAAAGGTCACCCGAGTTAACCCATACTAGGATTCCATGTAGGAAAACATGGACATGGAGGAGAAAACATAGGGTCATGTTCTGATGGAGAGTGATAGAAAACATGTTTAGGAGAAAGTTAACAATGAGAAAATCACAAACTTGTGATGGGTTAAACGGTATTCGATTCCCCAGTAGGAAAAGTTAATCGACAGAATTTTTGTTTTAAGTTACTTTTTGTTGAGGAATTTATTCATAAGGAAACATAATCACTTATCATGTTGACTTTAAACTTTTACTAGATTCCTTAGTCAAACTCATATTTTTTTCCAAAAGGTGAGTATTTAGGGAGACTTGTTCGCATTAAGAGTACTATAATCAACTTCTAGAGAATCACCTAATCCACAAAAGAGAACTATATACTTCCTATATCTTTAGACCTTAACCATAACCAAAACCAAAAAGGTTAGTACAAGGTCAGATAATCCAGAAAAGGATAACCCTTTATAAAAATAAAATCTATTCTTAATCTCAAAAATTTGTCCAATAAAACCCAAAGTTCAACGAGGACCATCTGATAAACAATTTGTCCATAAAATTCTTCAAAGTAAACCAATCTAAGATTGAAACCCAAATATTTGAAGGATGTAGTCACATAGTCTTTCAATTTAAATCGTAACATTTATCTCCAAACAACATCAGTCGCTCCTAAAGTCTCGCATTGAAACGTAATTAACCTAATCACATATCTTCCATGATAGGTTAATCATTTTCATAAATAACCCAAAATAAACTTACTCTTAATTGATAAAATCATATAACTAGAAAGAATCAGTCAAACTAACCGGGGACTTCACGTAGTCTAGTGGTAGGCGATAAATACCAGTCACACTTTGGTTGTGGGTTCGATTCCCGAAGCTTTGTCCGACGCGACGGGTAGTCACACGGTCTGCGTGTTGTCCTTTTTCCAAAACTATATAATTCTTAAAACATTCCCCAAAATGAGATAAAATCCTCAAAGATGATCATAACATATTTTAACCTCAAGTTTATCTCATTCCTTTCATTTTCCATCATATCATAGAGTAACCCATAATTACCTAAAAATTAAGGATCATATAAACCCTAATGGTTACCTTAATAATTATTACCTGAATTTCCACATTGAGTTGGCCATCTCGTACATGATGCATTAGAGAACTCACCAAGGTTGAAGTGGTTGATCATGACTCCTTGATAGTTGGTTTAGAACAACCATGAGATTCCTCATTGAATCCCCCATCTCATCCAGTCTCTTAATCAGAGAACCACCAGAGTTTCCTTCAAACCCATTGTCACTTTGGTGCCTGCTAGATCCAGCTATTTACTAAAACCAAAAAGGTCAGTGTGAGTATATCAACATAACCATCATGTACTAATGAGGAAGATAAACACTAAGATATACTTACTCATTCACTTTATCTAAAACTAGGACTCTTTCTGAAATCCTAACCATTATGGTAATGTCACTTGTGATTAGAGAATACCATAACCTCTAAAGTTATCTAAACCAACCTTTGACACCAACTATAAGGCCCCAGCCTTAAACCTTACATAATCTTGAGTTATCACAAGATTACACGTTGAGGATATTTTCAGGTTTAGAGTTTTAGAGAATTAGATAATGAAACTTGCATTACATTCCACATTTAAACAAAGTGGTTACATAAAAGACAGTATTCATTCTTCCCATCAACGGAAACATATTTAAAATAAAACATGGATTCTTTCTTGACACATCCTTGACACTGTCATCACATCATGTACCCTTCCCTTGACCAGTGAAAAACATTTCAAAAACTTGGGATGAGCATAAAAAGCTCAGTAAGGGTTATAAAAAAATATGGAAAGGAAACATGAGTTCATATATACATAAGAATGAAATCATACTTTACCCATAAAACAAAGGCACTTTAACTTACCTCATCAAACCATGAATAAATCATAGAAATCATAATACATAAAGGTAACTTGAGGCATTCATAACATTCTTACGTAGGGAGTAACCCTCTTGGTTACATTTGGAATACCCATCACAGTATATTCCCTAAATCTCTTCGGAGAAACCTTAACGTTTCACTCCTTCGCGTTACCCAATGCATTGGAGAGCTATATCGGGCTCACCCACCCTTAGTTTATCAAGGAACCACCCGTTCTTCATAAAAATTCCCAAGAACCATAACATAATCGTATCACATAAACCATGAATAAAGGAAACATAACATTTCCACATTTCAATCACAATATAACATTTTAGGACATTGAAATAATGAATCCATTAAAAACCATTTTCAAAACCATTTAAAACATTTAATAAAGATATTTTTGAATCAAAGTGTCCCATACCACCTTGATGCTTAAAATTTTAAACCATTAATATCCATATAAATAAATCCTTAATACCATTTTGAAAACATGGATATTAATAAGAACAAATAATTAAAACATTTAAAACGATATTTTGGTTAAAGGGGTTTTACCAAAATTAGAGACACTTGAATACAATAATTGAGGAATAACATTTAGTCAGAACTTTATAATATCATGAGAATAAATGGATTCATGATATAATACTCCAAAGGACAGTATATACACCATATAAGAGTGAATTGGTGCATAACAACAATAAACCCTCAATAGAAATGTCAAATGTGATGAAATCCCTTATAAAGAAGGTATCCTTAAATTAAGGACAAATCAATTTCAAAAATATGTGTGACAAATATAAATACACCCAATATAAGTAGATATTAAGTGTAAAACAATAAAAGGTCATTCACACATATTCAATGAATGACATATTCAATGACTACATGTTGAACCCAAAGAAATCGAAATTGGGTTAAAAAGTTCCCTTGACAGCCTAACGACATCACATCAAAATGAGTTGATGAGAGATAAAAAGTGTATCTCATCACTTGGACATAAAATTTACATCAATAAGGATATATGAGAACATATCCCAATATAACAATATGTAAATTAAAAGACCCAACAAAAGAAGTCTTTTAAAAAAGAGGAGGGCGAAAGGTTCCCTTACCGACTTGGGTATCTTTCAAAACTTACACCCCATGAAATAAGGACAATAGATCATTGATGTAAATACTCATAAACGAAAGTATATTACACAAAGAGTAGAATAATGGGCAGTACATACACCACTAAATGGAATTTGTGGCAAATGTAGCATAAATCTCACGGGAATAAAAGTGAGATGAAAAATCCCTTACGAAAACTCGGCAGCCTAACAGCGCCACATAAAACTTCTGAATATGGATTGATGAGATAAAATAGGGTATCTCATCACATTACAATAAAATTTACAGGAAGAGGAATATAAATGAACATCCCCCAACATTACAAAGATGAGCTTAAAAGAAGTGACATAAAGGAGAGTACTTAAAAAGAAAGAGAGAGGTTAGATCTCTTACGAAAGTTCAGCAGCCTAACGACGCCACTCAAAACTTAAAAAATGGTTTGATGATAGAGAATAGGGTCTATTATCACATGAACATAAAAATTACAGTATGTTTAATATAAAATATCATCCCAATAACAATAAAGATGAGCTTTAAAAGGAATGACATAAATGTGTGTACTTAAAAAGAAAGAGAGGAGCAGGATCCCTTACCTCGGGTCTGACTTGACTCGATCGTTATTTAATCTCCTGAATAATAAACTTGAGTTAATTTCTACTTCCTTAAGAACCTTTTTCAAGTTCATTATTCCTTTTATATCACTTATTACCATGTCATAAACATTATGTAATCATTTAAGTTAATAATATTTGTTTTGCCGATATTTGGTTCTTAAGTCGAAAGTGGACTTCTTACAATTACATGTTGTTCGTGTGGCCAAATGTTTATTATATACAGAATTTTATTCATGATGTAGATATCATATATTTCATATATATCCAGTACATGCATGAATTTATAACATTACATAATCATTTAGAGGTAAGAAATGAAATGCACCGTTCATGGAGACGGTAAGCCGTACGTACGCATGAACGCTACTTTCATTTCTATTTCGTATTTTGTAAAATGGAATAACAATTATATAAAGGTATATTATAATTCCAGTATAATATCATATATAATATCATATTTCCGTCTTTTATACACCCCACATATGGTATTTAACGAATCAAATCACTTTGAGGGGGTGGTAGTCCGCACTTCCTTAAATGAAGATATCGCGTTTACCCATAATGGAAACCATAAAGGTATGCCCAAAATGAAAAAAAGAAGCTTAAGGAAAACATAAACATATTATATATCATATATAAAAATATTGACATCATAATGGCCACCTTTGAAGGTGTTAAATGAGTATTGAACAATCATCGTTTCAGGAGACAAAATTTCACCATCCACGGAAACTGTATGTTCTTTAACCATTTGATGTAGTTGTGTGAGAGTGTTGCTCTAATAAATCTTATAACAACATCCTAGTATATTGAAGATACTGTTTTTGTTACAGAAGAAGTAAATAATGAGATTTTAGGGGGTTGGAGAAGCAAAATAAAACAAATGAACATGAGAGAATGAATTACCATTAAAAGTGTAACTCCTTTTGATTTGAGCCTAAAGGCTTCCTTTGAAAGGATTATTCCCAAAAGGAATCCTCTAGGATTAGGAGAGGGATGTGGAGAGACTAAATGGGCAGGGGTTGGCCGAGCCAAAGGCTTGAGGAGTGTGTGAAAAGAGGTAGAGGTGGGGGCCTTTTATAAGAGGAGAGGAGGGTCACTTTTGGAAAGTAAGAAATATTACTTTATTTGAAAATGTGTTTCGGTTTTAAAAGGTCCCACATTGATATAGTTCATGGATAAGGTGATAAGGGTTTGAAATCCACCCATCTAATAAGTTTTGGACATGTGTAGTTCATAGATTTTACATTATCTTTCCATTTTATTTAAATCGTCAAATAATGATGTCATCGCTGCATCATTATTATGTCATAAATAATTTAATTTATCTAATGTCTAAAAATTATAAAAAAACTACTATGATGTAGGAAATAATTTTATCTTTCCAATTACTATTTATAATCAAATATCTGACTTGTATAACCCCATTTAAAAATTGTTTTAGTAAAACATATTATGTTTGTGCCATTTTTTTACATTAACATTAAATAAAAGGTATTTATGTCATTTTCCAACCAAAGTGGCTCCATGGGGTCCCCAAGTTGACCCATGGCTTGTATTGGTCGGCCATGACACAACCAATGAGGGTAGGACATGTGTCAATCTCATCTCATTTTATTAAAGCATTATTTTTACCTTAAACTACACTAATTACCACTAATCGCGATTAAAAACATAATAAGTTACTATTCACCAAAAAATTATTTTTATCCCATTGAACCACATTTTACTTCTTAATTACAACCATGTATATTGGATTTTTGTAATTAAAAACACAAAGATGGCAAAATTTCATTTAAACGGAAAAATCAGTTTTTATAAGTACCACTTAGTGGTTTCACTATTCATCAAAAATTGAAGTTTTTCAGAAAAATCCCAAAAATTCACCATAAGATATATTTGATATTCCGAATTCAAAAATGAAGTCTAATTTAAAAAATTCAAAACATATAAGTCACATTAATTAATTTAATAATTAAGTCCCGCTGTCAGAGCAAATAACATGTTTTTATGAAACAATAAGTATCAAAAGATTGACACTAGTTTAAGTCCGATTTCAAAGTGAAATTAATTCCAACGACCACTATTGGATTTAATGGTAAAAATATATTCTAATTTTACTTTAAAACCAATTAAAAAGATAATCTAATCATATAAATAAATTAGATTAAAAAGAGGTTTTGAATTAAAATACCACATTTTACACTATTCATAAAAAAATAAACTTTATCGGAAAGATACCAAAAATTTACACAAAGTAAATTTTGATGTCCCGATTCTAAAGAAGAGTTTTATTTGGTCCAAAAGAATGTTTAAGAGTGAACAAAACTATATTTAATGATGGTTCAACATCAAAAGGTGATAAGTGAACCTTTAGTGAAAACTAGGGCATATACGCCTAAAATTGAATTCTTTTCGTATTTTAAGCCTCTATCCTTTATTGGATAAATGTAAAAACATTTAAAAACATATATAATCATATTTTAGTTATTTCTATCCATTCCTGTCAATACAATGGCTACATGTTAACTACCATTTAAAATAATATTATTTTATTATTAGAGTGCAACGTAAGATTCCCAAGAAACTCGTTGTTGCGTGTTGGGTATGCCATCGAGCATAGCGTCCCCTTTAAAGTAATATTAATATTTTATTCGCAAATATGGATAAATATGAAAATGTCATATTCTTTATTTACCTGGGGTGTTACATCCTTCCCCTCTTTTGGGAATTGCGTCCTCACAATTTTAAAATTGGGCTTGGAAACATCCTTGAAAGTCCCACATCGGAACAAGAGTCGGTAAAACAATCACCTTAAAATAAAGAACGATAAGTACATAGGTCACCCGAGTTAACCCATACTAGGATTACATGTAGGAAAACATGGACATGGAGGAGAAAACATAGGGTCATATTCTGATGGAGAGTGATAGAAAACATGTTTAGGAGAAAGTTAACAATAAGAAAATCACAAACTTGTGATGGGTTAAACGGTATTCGATTCCCCAGTAGGAAAAGTTAATAGACAAATTTTTTGTTTTAAGTTAATTTTTGTTGAGGAATTTATTCATAAGGAAACATAATCACTTATCATGTTGACTTTCAACTTTTACTAGATTCCTTAGTCAAACTCATATTTTTTTCCGAAAGGCGAGTATTTAGGGAGACTTGTTCACATTAAGAGTACTATAATCAACTTCTAGAGAATCACCTAATCCACAAAAGAGAACTATATACTTCCCATATCTTTAGACCTTAACCATAACCAAAACCAAAAAGGTTAGTACAAGGTCAGATAATCCAGAAAAGGATAACCCTTTATAAAAAGAAAATCTATTCTTAATCTCAAAAATTTGTCTAACAAAACCCAAAGTTCAACGAGGACCATCTGATAAACAATTTGTCCATAAAATTCTTCAAAGTAAACCAATCTAAGATTGAAACCCAAATATTTGAAGGATTTAGTCACATAGTCTTCCAATTTAAATCGTAACATTTATCTCCAAACAACATCAGTCGCTCCTAAAGTCTCGCATTGAAACGTAATTAACCTAATCACATATCCTCCATGATAGGTTAATCATTTTCATAAATAACCCAAAATCAACTTACTCTTAATTTATACAATCATATAACTAGAAAGAATCAGTCAAACTAACCAGGGACTTCACATATTCCAGTGGTAGGCGATAAATACCAGTCGCACTTTGGTTGTGGGTTCGATTCCCGCAGCTTTGTCTGACGCGACGGGTAGTCACACGGTCTGCGTGTTGTACTTTTTCCAAAACTATATAATTCTTAAAACATTCCCCAAAATGAGATAAAATCCTCAAAGATGATCATAACATATTTTAACCTCAAGTTTATCTCATTCCTTTCATTTTCCATCATATCACAGAGTAACCCATAATTACCTAAAAAGTAAGGATCATATAAACCCTAATGGTTACCTTAATAATTATTACCTGAATTTCCACATCAAGTTGGCTATCTCGAACATGATGAATTAGAGAACTCACCAAGGTTGAAGTGGTTGATCATGAATCCTTGATAGTTGGTTTAGAACAACCATGAGATTCCTCATTGAATCCCCCATCTCATCCAGTCTCTTAATCAGAGAACCACCACAGTTTCCTTCAAACCCATTGTCACTTTGGTGCCTGCTAGATCCAGCCATTTACTAAAACCAAAAAGGTCAGTGTGAGTATATCAACATAACCATCATGTACTAATGAGGAAGATAAACACTAAGATATACTTACTCATTCACTTTATCTAAAACTAGGACTCTTTCTGAAATCCTAACCATTATGGTAAAGTCACTTGTGCTTAGAGAATACCATAACCTCTAAAGTTATCTAAACTGACCTTTGATACCAACTATAAGGCCCCAGCCTTAAACCTTACATAATCTTGAGTTATCACAAGATTACACGTTGAGGATCTTTTCAGGTTTAGAGTTTTAGAGAATTAGATCATGAAACTTGCATTACATTCCACATTTAAACAAAGTGGTTACATAAAAGACAATATTCATTCTTCCCATCAATGGAAACATATTTAAAATAAAACATGGATTCTTTCTTGACACATCCTTGACACTGTCATCACATCATGTACCCTTCCCTTGACCTGTGAAAAACATTTCAAAAACTTGGGATGAGAATAAAAAGCTCAGTAAGGGTTATAAAAAAATATGGAAAGGAAACATGAGTTCATATATACATAAGAATTAAATCATACTTTACCCATAAAACAAAGGCACTTTAACTTACCTCATCAAACCATGAATAAATCATAGAAATCATAAGACATAAAGGTAACTTGAGGCATTCATAAAATTCTTACGTAGGGAGTAACCCTCTTGGTTATGTTTGGAATACCCATCACAGTATATTCCCTAAATCTCTTCCGAGAAACCTTAACGTTTCACTCCTTCGCGTTACCCAATGCATTGGAGAGCTATATCGGGATCACCCACCCTTAGTTTATCACAAAACCACCCGTTCTTCATAACAATGCCCAATAACCATAACATAATCGTATCACATAAAACATGAATAAAGGAAACATAACATTTCCACATTTCAATCACAATATAACATTTTAGGATATTGAAATAATGAATCCATTAAAAACCATTTTCAAAACCATTTAAAACATTTAATAATGAGATTTTTGAATCAAAGTGTCCCATACCACCTTGAAGCTTAAAATTTTAAACCATTAATATCCATATAAATAAATCCTTAATACCATTTTGAAAACATGGATATTAATAAGAACAAATAATTAAAACATTTAAAACAATATTTTGGTTAAAGGGGTTTTACCAAAATTAGAGACACTTGAATACAATAATTGAGGAATAACATTTAGTCAGAACTTTGTAATATCATGAGAATAAATGGATTAATGATATTATACTCCAAAGGACAATATATACACCATATAAGAGTGAATTGGTGCATAACAACAATGAACCCTCAATAGAAATGTCAAATGTGATGAAATCCCTTATAAAGAAGGTATCCTTAAATTAAGGACAAATCAATCTCAAAAATATGTGTGACAAATATAAATACACCCAATATAAGTGGATATTAAGTGTAAAACAATAAAAGGTCATTCACACGTATTCAATGGATGAAATATTCAATGAATACATGTTGAACCCAAAGAAATCGAAATTGGGTTAAAAAGTTCCCTTGACAGCCTAACGACATCACATCAAAATGAGTTGATGAGAGATAAAAAGTGTATCTCATCACTTGGACATAAAATTTACATCAATAAGGATATATGTGAACATATCCCAACATAACAATATGTAAATTAAAAGACCCAACAAAAGAAGTCTTTTAAAAAAGAGGAGGGTGAAAGGTTCCCTTACCGACTTGGGTATCTTTCAAAACATACACCCCATGAAATAAGGACAATAGATCATTGATGTAAATACTCATAAACGAAATTATATTACAAAAAGAGTATAATAATGTGCAGTAAATACACCACTCAATGGAATTTGTGGCAAATGTAGCATAAATCTCACGGGAATAAAAGTGAGATGAAAAATCCCTTACGAAAACTCGGCAGCCTAACGGTGCCACATAAAACTTCCGAATATGGATTGATGAGATAAAATAGGGTATCTCATCACATTACAATAAAATGTACAACAAGAGGAATATAAAAGAACATCCCCTAACATTACAAATAGGAGCTTAAAAGAAGTGACATAAAGGAGAGTACTTAAAAAGAAAGAGAGTGGTTATTTCTCTTACGAAAGTTCGGCAGCCTAACGACGCCACTCAAAACTTCCAAAATGGATTGATGAGAGAGAATAGGGTCTCTCATCACATGAACATAAAAATTACAGTAAGTGTAATATAAAATATCATCCCAATAACAAGAAATATGAGCTTTAAAAGGAATGACATAAAAGTGTGTACTTAAAAAGAAAGAGAGGAGTAGGATCCCTTACCTCGGGTCCGACTTGACTCGATCATTCTTTAATCTCCTTAATAATAAACTTGAGTTAATTTATACTTCCTTAAGAACCTTTTTCAAGTTAATTATTCCTTTTATATCACTTATTACCATGTCATAAACATTATGTAATCATTTAAGTTAATAATATTTGTTTTGCCGATATTTGGTTCTTAAGTCGAAAGTGGACTTCTTACAATTACATGTTATTCGTGTGGCCAAATGTTTATTATATCCAGAATTGTATTCATGATGTAGATATCATATATGTCATATATATACAGTACATTCATGCATTTATAACATTACATAATCATTTAGAGGTAAGAAATGAAATGCACCGTTCATGGAGACGGTAAGCCGTACGTACGCATGAACGCTACTTTCATTTCTATTTTGTATTTTATAGAATGGAATAACAATGATATAAAGGTATATTATAATTCCAGTATAATATCATATATAATATCATAGTTCCATTCTTTATACGTCCCACATATGGTATTTAACGAATCAAATCACTTTGAGGGGGCGGTAGTCCGCACTTCCTTAAATAAAGATATCGCGTTCACCCATAATGGAAACCATAAAGGTATGCCCAAAATGAAAAAAAAACAGAAGATTAAGGAAAAAATAAACATATTATATATCATATATAAAAATATTGACATCATAATGGCCACCTTTGAAGGTGTTAAATGAGTATTGAACAATCATCGTTTCGGGAGGCAGAATTTCGCCATCCACGGAAACCGTATGTTCTTTAACCATTTGATGTAGTTGTGTGAGAGTGTAGCTCTAATAAATCTTATAACAACATCCTAGTATATTGAAGATACTGGTTTTGTTACAAAAGAAGTAAATAAAAAGATTTTAGGGGGTTGGAGAAGCAAAATAAAACAAATGAACATGAGAGAATGAATTACCTTTAAAAGTGTAACTCCTTTTGATTTGAGCCTAAAGGCTTCCTTTGAAATGATTATGCCAAAAGGGAATACTCTAGGATGAGGAGAGGTATGTGGAGAGAGTAAATGGGCAGGGGTTGGCCGAGAAAAAGGCTTGAGGAGTGTGTGAAAAGAGGTAGAGGTGGGGGCCTTTTATAAGAGGAGAGGAGGGGCACTTTTGGAAAGTAAGAAATATTACTTTATTTGAAAATGTGTTTCGGTTTTAAAAGGTCCCACATTGATATAGTTCGTGGATAAGGTGATAAGGCTTCGAAATACACCCATCCAATAAGTTTTGGACATGTGTAGTTTATAGATTTTACATTATCTTTCCATTTTATTTAAATCGTCAAATAATGATGTCATCGCTGCATCATTATTATGTCATAAATAATTTAATTTATTTAATGTCTAAAAATTATAAAAAAACTACTATGATGTAGGAAATCTTTTTAGATTTCCAATGAATATTTATAATCAAATATATGACTTGTATAACCCCATTTAAAAATTGTTTTAGTAAAACATATCATGTTTGTGCCATTTTTTTACATTAACATTAAATAAAAGGTATTTATGTCATTTTCCAAACAAAGTGGATCCATGGGGTCCCCAGGTTGACCCATGGCTCTTCTTGGTCGGACATGACACAACCAATGAGGGTATGACATGTGTCAAGCTAATCTCATTTTATTAAAGCATTATTTTTACCTTAAACTACACTAATTACCACTAATCGCGATTAAAAACTTAATAAGTTACTATTCACCAAAAAATTATTTTTATCCCATTGAACCACATTTTACTTCTTAATGACAACCATGTATGTCGGATTTTTGAAATTCAAAACACAAAGATGGAAAAATTTCATTTAAATGGAAAAATCAGTTTTTATAAGTACCACTTAGTGGTTTCACTATTCATCAAAAATTGAAGTTTTTCAGAAAAATCCCAAAAATTCACCATAAGCTATATTTGATATTCCGAATTAAAAAATGAATTCTAATTTAAAAAATTCAAAACATATAAGTCACATTAATTAATTTAATAATTAATTCCCGCTGTCAGAGCAAATAGCGCGTTTTTATGAAACAATAAGTATCAAAAGATTGACACTAGTTTAAGTCCGATTTCAAAGTGAAATTAATTCCAACGACCACTATTGGATTTAATGGTAAAAATATATTCTAATTTTACTTTAAAACCAATTAAAAAGATAATCTAATCATATAAATAAATTAGATTAAAAAGAGGTTTTGAATTAAAATACCACATTTTACACTATTCATAAAAAAATGAACTTTATCGGAAAGATACCAAAAATTTACACAAAGTAAATTTTGATGTCCCGATTCTAAAGAAGAGTTTTATTTGGTCCAAAAGAATTTTTAAGAGTGAACAAAACTATATTTAATGATGGTTCAACATCAAAAGGTGATAATTGAACCTTTAGTGAAAACTAGGGCATATACGCCTAAAATTGAATTCTTTCCATATTTTAAGCCTCTATCATTTATTGGATAAATGTGAAAACATTTAAAAACAAATATAATCTTATTTTAGTTATTTATATCCATTACTGTCAATACAATGACTATATGTTAACTACCATTTAAAATAATATTTTTTTATTATTAGAGTGCAACGTAAGATTCCCAAGAAACTCGTTGTTGCGTGTTGGGTATGCCATCGAGCATAGCGTCCTCTTTAAAGTCATATTAATATTTTATTCACAAATATGGATAAATATGAAAATTTCATATTCTTTATTTACCTGGGGTGTTACATCCTTCCCCCCTTTTGGGAATTGCGTCCTCACAATTTTAAAATTGGGCTTGGAAACATCCTTGAAAGTCCCACATCAGAACAAGAGTTGGTAAAACAATCACTTTAAAATAAAGAAAGATAAGTACAGAGGTCACCCGAGTTAACCCATACTAGGATTCCATGTAGGAAAACATGGACATGGAGGAAAACATGGACATGGAGGAGAAAACATAGGGTCATGTTCTGATGGAGAGTGATAGAAAACATGTTTAGGAGAAAGTTAACAATAAGAAAATCACAAACTTGTGATGGGTTAAACGGTATTCGATTCCCCAGTAGGAAAAGTTAATAGGCAAAATTTTTGTTTTAAGTTAATTTTTGTTGAGGAATTTATTCATAAGGAAACATAATCACTTATCATGTTGACTTTCAACTTTTACTAGATTCCTTAGTCAAACTCATATTTTTTTCCAAAAGGTGAGTATTTAGGGAGACTTGTTCGCATTAAGAGTACTATAATAAACTTCTAGAGAATCAACTAATCCACAAAAGGGAACTATATACTTCCCATATCTTTAGACGTTAACCATAACCAAAACCAAAAAGGTTAGTACAAGGTCAGATAATCCAGAAAAGGATAACCCTTTATAAAAATAAAATCTATTCTTAATCTCAAAAATTTGTCCAACAAAACCCAAAGTTCAACGAGGACCATCTGATAAACAATTTGTCCATAAAATTCTTCAAAGTAAACCAATCTAAGATTGAAACCCAAATATTTTAAGGATTTAGTCACATAGTCTTCCAATTTAAATCGTAACATTTATCTCCAAACAACATCAGTCGCTCCTAAAGTCTCGCATTGAAACGTAATTAACCTAATCACATATCCTCCATGATAGGTTAATTATTTTTGTAAATAACCCAAAATCAACTTACTCTTAATTGATAAAATCATATAACTTGAAAGAATCAGTCAAACTAACCAGGGACTTCACGTAGTCCAGTGGTAGGCGATAAATACCAGTCGCACTTTGGTTGTGGGTTCGATTCCCACAGCTTTGTCTGACGCGACGGGTAGTCACACGGTCTGCGTGTTGTCCTTTTTCCAAAACTATATAATTCTTAAAACATTCCTCAAAATGAGATAAAATCCTAAAATATGATCATAACATATTTTAACCTCAAGTTTATCTCATTCCTTTCATTTTCCATCATATCATAGAGTAAACCATAATTACCTAAAAAGTAAGGATCATATAAACCCTAATGGATACCTTAATAATTATTACCTGAATTTCCACATCGAGTTGGCCATCTCGTACATGATGCATTAGAGAACTCACCAAGGTTGAAGTGGTTGATCATGACTCCTTGATAGTTGGTTTAGAACAACCATGTGATTCCTCATTGAATCCCCCATCTCATCCAGTCTCTTAATCAGAGAACCACCACAGTTTCCTTCAAACCCATTGTCACTTTGGTGCCTGCTAGATCCAGCCATTTACTAAAACCAAAAAGGTCAGTGTGAGTATATCAACATAACCATCATGTACTAATGAGGAAGATAAACACTAAGATATACTTACTCATTCACTTTATCTAAAACTAGGACTCTTTCTGAAATCATAACCATTATGGTAATGTCACTTGTGATTAGAGAATACCATAACCTCTAAAGTTATCTAAACCGAACTTTGATACCAACTATATGGCCCCAGCCTTAAACCTTACATAATATTGAGTTATCACAAGATTACACATTAAGGATATTTTCAGGTTTAGAGTTTTAGAGAATTAGATCATGAAACTTGCATTACATTCCACATTTAAACAATGTGGTTACATAAAAGACAGTATTCATTCTTCCCATCAACAGAAACATATTTAAAATAAAACATGGATTATTTCTTGACACATCATTGACACTGTAATCACATAATGTACCCTTCCCTTGAACTGTGAAAAACATTTCAAAAACATGGGATGAGCATAAAAAGCTCAGTAAGGGTTATAAAAAAATATGGAAAGGAAACGTGAGTTCATATATACATAAGAATGAAATCATACTTTACCCATAAAACAAAAGCACTTTAACTTACATCATCAAACCATGAATAAATAATAGAAATCATAATACATAAAGGTAACTTGAGGCATTCATAACATTCTTACGTAGGGAGTAACCCTCTTGGTTACGTTTGGAATACCCATCACAGTATATTCCCTAAATCTCTTCGGAGAAACCTTAACGTTTCACTCCTTCGCGTTACCCAATACATTGGAGAGCTATATCGGGCTCACCCTCCCTTAGTTTATCACGGAACCACCCGTTCTTCATAACAATTCCCAAGAACCATAACATAATCGTATCACATAAAACATGAATAAAGGAAACATAACATTTCCACATTTCAATCACAGTATAACATTTTAGGATATTGAAATAATGAATTCATTAAAAACCATTTTCAAAACCATTTAAAACATTTAATAAAGAGATTTTTGAATCAAAGTGTCCCATACCACCTTGAAGCTTAAAATTTTAAACCATTAATATCCATATAAATAAATCCTTAATACCATTTTGAAAAAATGGATATTAATAAGAACAAATAATTAAAACATTTAAAATGATATTTTGGTTAAAGGGGTTTTACCAAAATTAGAGACACTTGAATACAATAATTGAGGAATAACATTTAGTCAGATCTTTATAATATCATGAGAATAAATGGATTCATGATATAATACTCCAAAGGACACTATATACACCATATAAGAGTGAATTGATGCATAACAACAATGAACCCTCAATAGAAATGTCAAATGTGATGAAATCCCTTATAAAGAAGGTATCCTTAAATTAAGGACAAATCAATCTCAAAAATATGTGTGACAAATATAAATACACCCAATATAAGTGGATATTATGTGTAAAACAATAAAAGGTCATTCAAACATATTCAATGGATGACATATTCAATGACTACATGTTGAACCCAAAGAAATCGAAATTGGGTTAAAAAGTTCCCTTGACAGCCTAACAACATCACATCAAAATGAGTTGATGAGAGATAAAAAGTGTATCTCATCACTTGGACATAAAATTTACATCAATAATGATATATGAGAACATATCACAACATAACAATATGTAAATTAAAAGACCCAACAAAATAAGTCTTTTAAAAAAGAGGAGGGTGAAAGGTTCCCTTACCGACTTGGGTATCTTTCAAAACTTACACCCCATGAAAGGAGGAAAATAGATCATTGATGTAAATACTAATAAACGAAAGTATATTACAAAAAGAGTAGAATAATGGGCAGTACATACACCACTCAATGGAATTTGTGGCAAATGTAGCATAAATCTCACGGGAATAAAAGTGAGATGAAAAATCCCTTATGAAAACTCGGCAGCGTAACGGCGCGACATAAAACTTCCGAATATGGATTGATGAGATCAAATAGGGTATCTAATCACATTACAATAAAATTTACAGAAAGAGTAATATAAAAGAACATCCCCTAACATTACAAAGAGGAGCTTAAAAGAAGTGACATAAAGGAGAGTACTTAAAAAGAAAGAGAGAGGTTAGATCTCTTACGAAAGTTCGACTGCCTAACGACGCCACTCAAAACTTCCAAAATGGATTTATGAGAGAGAATAGGGTCTCTAATCACATGAACATAAAAATTAAAATAAGTGTAATATAAAATATCATCCCAATAACAAGAAATATGAGCTTTAAAAGGAATGACATAAAAGTGTGTACTTAAAAAGAAAGAGAGGAGTAGGATCCCTTACCTCGGGTCCGACTTGACTCGATCGTTCTTTAATCTCCTGAATAATAAACTTGAGTTAATTTATACTTCCTTAAGAACCTTTTAAAGTTCATTATTCCTTTTATATCACTTATTACCATGTCATAAACATTATGTAATCATTTAAGTTAATAATATTTGTTTTGCCGATATTTGGTTCTTAAGTCGAAAGTGGGCTTCTTACAATTACATGTTGTTCGTGTGGCCAAATGTTTATTATATCCAGAATTGTATTCATGATGTAGATATCATATATGTAATATATATACAGTACATGCATTCATTTATAACATTACATAATCATTTAGAGGTAAGAAATGAAATGCACCGTTCATGGAGACGGTAAGCCGTACGTACGCATGAACGCTACTTTCATTTCTATTTCGTATTTTATAGAATGTAATAAAAATGATATAAAGGTATATTATAATTCCAGTATAATATCATATATAATATCATATTTCTATCCTTTATATGTCCCACATATGGTATTTAATGAATCAAATCACTTTGAGGGGGCGGTAGTCCGCACTTCCTTAAATGAAGATATCGCGTTTACCCATAATGGAAACCATAAAGGTATGACCAAAATGAAAAAAAACAGAAGCTTAAAGAAAACATAAACATATTATATATCATATATAAAAATATTGATATCATAATGGCCACCTTTGAAGGTGTTAAATGAGTATTGAACAATCATCGTTTCGGGAGGCAGAATTTTTCCATCCACAGAAACCGTATGTTCTTTAACCATTTGATGTAGTTGTGTGAGAGTGTAGCTCTAATAAATCTTATAACAACATCCTTGTATATTGAAGATACTGTTTTTGTTATAAAAGAAGTAAATAAAAAGATTTTAGGGGGTTGGAGAAGCAAAATAAAACAAATGAACATGAGAGAATGAATTACCTTTAAAAGTGTAACTCCTTTTGATTTGAGCCTAAAGGCTTCCTTTGAATGGATTATGCCAAAAGGGAATCCTCTAGGATGAGGAGAGGGCTGTGGAGAGAGTAAATGGGCAGGGGTTGGCCGAGACAAAGGCTTGAGGAGTGTGTGAAAATAGGTAGAGGTGGGGGCCTTTTATAAGAGGAGAGGAGGGGCACTTTTGGAAAGTAAGAAATATTACTTTATTTGAAAATGTTTTTCGGTTTTAAAAGGTCCGACATTTATATAGTTCGTGGCTAAGGTGATAATGGTTCTAAATCCACCCATCCAATAAGTTTTGGATATGTGTAGTTCATAGATTTTTCATTACCTTTCCATTTTATTTAAATCGTCAAATAATGATGTCTTCGCTGTATCATTATTATGTCATAAATAATTTAATTTATTTAATGTCTAAAAATTATAAAAAAAATACTATGATGTATGAAATCTTTTTAGCTTTCCAATTACTATTTATAATCAAATATATGACTTGTATAACCCCATTTAAAAATTGTTTTAGTAAAAAATATCATGTTTGTGCCATTTTTTTACATTAACATTAAATAAAAGGTATTTATGTCATTTTCCAACCAAAGTGGCTCCATGGGGTCCCCAAGTTTACCCATGGATTGTCTTGGTCGGACATGACACAACCAATGAGGGTAGGACATGTGTCAAGCTCATCTCATTTTATTAAAGCATTATTTTTACCTTAAACTACACTAATTACCACTAATCGCGATTAAAAACTTAATAAGTTACTATTCACCAAAAAATTATTTTTATCCCATTGAACCACATTTTACTTCTTAATGAAAACCATGTATGTCGGATTTTTTAATTCAAAACACAAAGATGACAAAATTTCATTTAAATGGAAAAATCAATTTTTATAAGTACCACTTAGTGGTTTCACTATTCCTCAAAAATTGAAGTTTTTCAGAAAAATCCCAAAAATTCACCATAAGCTATATTTGATATTCTGAATTCAAAAATGAAGTCTAATTTACAAAATTCAAAACATATAAGTCACATTAATTAATTTAATAATTAATTCCCGCTGTCAGAGCAAATAGCGTGTTTTTATGAAACAATAAGTATCAAAAGATTGACATTAGTTTAAGTCCAATTTCAAAGTGAAATTAATTCCAACGACCACTATTGGACTTAATGGAAAAAATATATTCTAATTTTACTTTAAAACCAATTAAAAAGATAATCTAATCATATAAATAAATTGGATTAAAAAGAGGTTTTGAATTAAAATACCACATTTTACACTATTCATAAAAAATGAACTTTATCGGAAAGATACCAAAAATTTACACAAAGTAAATTTTGATGTCCCGATTCTAAAGAAGAGTTTTATTTGGTCCAAAAGAATGTTTAAGAGTGAAAAAAACTATATTTAATGATGGTTCAACATCAAAAGGTGATAAGTGAACCTTTAGTGAAAACTAGGGCATATACGCCTAAAATTGAATTCTTTCCGTATTTTAAGCCTCTATCCTATATTGGATAAATGTAAAATCATTTAAAAACATATATAATCATATTTTAGTTATTTCTATCCATTCATGCCAATACAACGGCTACATGTTAACTACCATTTAAAATAATATTATTTTATTAGTAGAGTGCAACGTAAGATTCCCAAGAAACTCGTTGTTGTGTGTTGGGTACGCCATCGAGCATAGCGTCCCCTTTAAAGTCATATTAATATTTTATTAACAAATATGGATAAATATTAAAATGTCATATTCTTTATTTACCTGGGGTGTTACACCAGTCTTGACTCAAGCATTACCTGGTACATAAAAATGGGCCTTACTATGCACATATTTTGACACTCCTGAGGGATATGTTTTGTAAATTCAGCGACTCTTTACAAACCATAATAATGTCCTTGAATGGATTGTTAGGTTAGAAAAACTAATAAGAAATGTTAACATGGATAACCTAGGTTGAAACCTAGAGAATCATAAGTAAGTATATAGTTATCATTTATAAGTTATTTTTCAAGTTTTATAAGTATCCATTATGTATGTTAATTAATTCTCCTCTTGTTTCTTTTATTTTTTATTTAGTAGAAAGAAATAAGAGAAAACACACCAATAACCAATGTGATGGGAAATATAATGATTTCACCATTAAGGTGAATAAACTAATGGGTATAATAGTTAGACATCTTGTGATAATTCTAAATAAACTATCTCAAATTATGATCAATAACTTTAATATAGTTGAATTCCCAAATACATCAAAGAAGAGATTTATGGAGCCTCAAGGAAGTTCAAGTATTAAATATGATAAAGAAAATAATATTTGACATCTAACATGTCATGAATATGGAAAAAAGAACCTAGAATCATATCTCAAATGGAGGGGAATATGTTTTATATATAGAAACAAAGGGAATATAGTAATGAATTTAAAATGAATTCGATGTATTATTTTTGGGGAACTGGGGAATTATCTTTGTCAATTCCCTAAACTAAGGGTAAGCCCCTAGACCAAGGAAGGAACTATGTTATTTGAATCATTAAGGCATAGTATTAATATATGGGGATCCTAGAATTATTATTTAGAAGTATTATTATGAATGTAAATTTGATTATAAGAATCAAGAAAAATCTATGTATTGTGATATAGTTATTTTTCTTTAAGTATTTTCAAGAATATATTGAATAATAATAATGACCTAGAAAAGCAATTAAATGGAAATGTGATATTGTGTTGAAAATAATAATCTATATAGAAAACCTTAGTAATTAAAAATTTATTCTATGATTAATTTTATTTTTAGGATGTTCATCATATTTTGAGAAATATTTCATTGGGTTGATATACATATAACTTTTAGGTTTAACGTAAAGGATTATTTAGGAATAATGATATTATATTTTTGGATAAGTAAGTTTAAGGGTATGAGATAACCTTTGAGGTCAAAAAATTATTTCATGTTGAGGTTATTGATGTTATTTGAGATACAAGGTTACCTATTTAAGGAATTATCTATGTTAAACCTTTGGTTATATTTTTTAATTTTTCAGATTAATATATTCATATTCATTTTGGTTATTATCTTACATTTTTTTAAGAATTTTTTATTAAATACATGAATATTATAAATTTACTATTTTATGGATCTTATGATTATTTAAAAATTAATGTTGGTGACTTATGGATGAAAAATTCTTATAGAATATTCATTCATTATAGTAAGAGGTGAAGTTTAATGTGATCGAAGCACAACCGAAGGATGAAACTTTGTTTATGAAGTAAAAAGATATAAATTAAGTATATTTTAAATTATTCTCTATCTTTATAGTAAAAAATACCTCAACTCTAGGGAAATTATATAAAAACAAAAATGTTATACTATTACCTACACAACCAAAGAATAAATGTTCTTTTAATTCATTAAATATTTACGGTTTTGTGGATGTTAAATTTCTCATGATCATTTACTTTATCATGATGAATGATCTCTACCACTATCCATAATTATTTATACTTTTATTACATGTAAATATATTCAATTTCCACCAATGTTCTCCTATGTGGAAACCTATTTATTTTATGACCTTCATATTTTCATATCCCTCTTTTTAAGTGGATGTTTTATTAACACTTTTTACAATGTGAGTTTTACACAATGAAATTTTAAAATGTAAAACTCTTGATTACTGAGAATAAGTTTTAATTGTATGGACACAAATAATTTGGGAGGGGGGGATTTAATTCCATGATATTTCAAAATAATTAAATTCTGTTTGATAGTGTATACGACATGCAACAATGGGCCTAAACAAACCGTGAAATATTACTATTTAAATAAGACAATTATAATCCAGCCATTAAATTGGAAGACATGAATAATATTAAATAATTCAAGAAATGTATATAAATTTCCTATTAAATATATTTTTTTGAAAAATTATTATAAACTTACCACTTAATTTTTAACAAATTAATTTTATTAATCAAAAATATATTTTCTTAAAAAAGTTATTTTCACTAATTTCTATGAGCACATAATATAAATATATATTTTTCAAATTTGAAGAAATGTAACTAATAAAGTTAAATTCATTTTTAATTTTTTTCAATATTAAAATACAGTGAATTTTTGAGATATTTTATAAAAAATCAATTTTTCAGTGAATAGTGAAAAAATATAGATTTTTATAAATTTGTCATTCATTTTTAATAAATTAAGTAATTTAAATGTCAAATTATTATTTTAATTTGATATAAAATTAAAATTAAAATTATTTAATTATATTAATTCAAATTAATTACATTTAAATTATATTTATAATATATTTTAGTTTAAGTTTATTGTTAGGTTCAAAGATACATTTTTCTGAAAATGGTTTTAATATTCATTATTTGTCACATTTTTAATTAATTAAAATAACATCTAATGAAGAATTATTTAAATTAATTGTATAGATTATATATCTACAAATAATAATTTAAATTAATTTAACCATTATTAATTATTATATAGTTATTATAAGATCATCTGTTTCCTAAGAAAAATGAATTTCTTGAAAAATTGTTTTTTCAAAATGTCAGAGGGTTTAATTTTAAATTAAATTATTATAATTTTGTGAGTTAAATTTAGAAAAATAGATTCCATATTTTTAATCTGAATTAATTATATTATCTATTAATTTCAACATAATTTTTCACCATAAATAATAGTGAAAATAATAAAAATTAATTATCGTAGTTAAAGTAAAAATGGATTTACCGACAATGTGTGTGTCTAGGGGTGGGGGGGGGGGGGGGGGGGTTAATATAAAACTATAAGGGTAAATAATGAATTTTTTTTTTATAATTCCACTTTTCTTGTCATATTTTTACTTCATATCTTCTAAGGTTCTAAAATTCGCCATTTTGGATCCTTGTGGATTTTGAAAAATGCGAGTGTAATTATTTATTTAAAAAAATAAAAAAATGTGTCTTCTACCCAACTTATAAAAGGATACCTCCTATGAATTTTTTTTGAAACATAAAAAACACATTTTTTCATACAATACCCATTTAAATAAGTTCCTTAATTTATTTCCCTCATCTTAGAGGTATTGGATTGATAAAAAATCCATCCTAGGAAGGCTTTTGGTGAAAACTGAAAGAAGTTGTCTAAAAAAGAGGTATTAATCTTAACATTGATTTTTATTTTATTAGTTATTACAACTCATTAAAATATTATTAAACTGTAATGACATAATAACCAAAGTGTATTACATATACAAATATTTTTTATGTTAAGGGAATGACCTACATCCATTTCCTCCTCCCTCAAAGGGGAAATGAAACCGTTGATCGTGTGTACGATGGACTACCATATTACTGATTGACATAATTCAGTTTCTATAATCAATTTAAATGGAAAGATATAATTATTTATTTAATGTTTATATGATATTTATTATATAATTATGAATTTTAATTTTAATATCACATATGAATTCTTACTTTTCATTCCTTAGTGAATACGATAACGTCCCTCATATCTACAACAGACTACTGCCCCACAAAGTGATGTGATTTGTTTTTCACTTACACATTAAGTGGAAGTTGATAAGGATTAATTTGATGTTAATATATGATATTAATGACTTATTAATTATTCTGTAAAATAAATATATAATATAATTTCTTAATTTACTATCCATTGAATAGACGATAACATCATTCGTGTGTATGGTGGACTACCATGTCATGGAGCGATGAGATTTATTTTTATTACTATATCAGACTGATTCTTTATATAAGTGCATTTAAAGAAATAATATTATTTTTATCATATAATTATCATACTATAAATATAAAATGACACTTATGTTTTTCCATTATGATCGTTGAAAAATGGAAACATTACTTATGCATACATTCAACTTACCATCTCTATGATTATAACATAGTTTTTTCATAAAAAACTTAATTATTAGTTTTATAATTATCATTTATGTATAAAATTATATTTATTTATTTATTATTATTCTGGAAATTATGAATTATTAATCTATTTTACTTTAATCAACTTACCAAAGTGATTTTAGATATATTAGCCAAACAGCGTCAAAACTTATGACTTGAACATAAATGGTCAAGTAATTTAATAGGGAAAGATAATATATAAAATATAATGAATAATAAAATTGAAAACATTTGTTATGAAAGTAAATAATTAAAATAATTGAATTTTTATGGTAGATAAGGAATTTATATAAAAATTCAGTCTTGAGGTAAGGGTTTCTGTCTCAAAACTTTCTTCTTTGAGACACATGTTCTTATATACAACCAATTTATTTTATGTGGTGTATATAAAAAATATTTATATATAATATCATGATTAATTCATAATTAATTATATTTTATTTTACAATTAATTTACATCATTTATGGGAGTGATGAATCAAAAGTTACCAAAGTGGAAAGGGTTTATGTTTCAATCTTATTCAATGAATGTTGTTTATGCTTTAATTTACATTATAGGAAATAATTAGACTATTTAATAATAAAACCATTTCATTTTAATATAAAATATTTATTCATTAAATTTTCAAGTAATAGTTTTATTTTATCTCTCTTTTTCACTTATAATATTTGATAAAAAGTTTTTAAGAAAAGATGACTTCATTTCCCTCTTTGTTTGAAAATTATTTTTCTCTCATATCCATATTTTCTAAAAATGTTTTCAAAAATTTTCATAACATTATCAAAATAACTGATTAAAGATAAATTTACACATTTATAAATTTTTAAAAAATGTTTTTAAATGAATCATCTTGTCATTTTCTGAATAAGTAACCTTTTACCCTTTTTACAACAATGTGAAAGTAATTTTTTTAACTTATATGGTTTTTTAAAATTACCCACCATAATGACCACTAAAATATTTGAAGATAACATTATAAATTTAATTTTTTTTAAATAAAATATTTTTAATAATATTTTGGGGTTTTTTTTATTTTTATGATGTGATTTCAAAGTAAATATGGTATTTTCTAAAGAAGAGTTACATGTAATATTTTAAATAAATTTTCATCAATGATGAAAACCTTTGATGTTATGAATTCATTATAAATTTTTTATATATGTATATGACATATATAATAATCTTATTCTCTATTAATTTTATAGTGAAATACATTCCTTTTGTTATTCTCTCAAATGAATTCATTAAAAAATTTCTTTTGATTATGATACGAGACAAGATTATGAACCCCATTTTCATTCCATGATAAATTTTTATATTATGAATGATTTCCTTTTATGGAAGAAATAAATCCTGAATATGTTATGATGGGTGTGTCCAAATAGTATCAGGTTATCCCAATATAGATTATATGATGTGTGTTCCCAGATAGTTCTCCAATGCATGGGGTAATGTTTTAGTCTCATGAGATGTAATATTTGGGATTAGAAAGTAACCCTAATCATTACAGAACTTTTTACACAATGTGATATTATTTAAGAATTTTTTATTGAATCATGTTTATGTTATGTAATATGTTTTTTCCACATTTCCTATCTCACCATGTTCTTATGATACTATGTTCTTTATGCCTTGATTCCATTTAATTACACATGTTGCTTATTTTTTATGATATAATGTTTTAAATTTGAATCACAGGTTATGTTATTATTATTATTTTCATCCCCTTACTATAAATTATTGCTCACCCCTTTCTTTTATGTATTCCCCAGGTTGTGATATGTAGTTTTAGGAGCTCAAATGGATTTTAGAGATCACTAAAAAAATGAAAAAAATAAGGATTCTATGTTTTAGTTTCCTTTGATGTATTATGATACTAGTATTCTAAAGACACTTGGACTTATGATATTTGGGTTTTAATTAATGTATTTTTATTTTAAATATCATATAATTATATGTATAAAAGGTATGGGTCACAATGCACATTTACACAAAGCTTCTTATAAAAATATGGATCACATTCATTCTTATTGAAACCAAATTATTTTATGGCTTCATGAATCTTGACCGAGATTCTTTATTCAATGCATAAATGGATCTTTGAAACATTAATATCTTTATGGAATCAACTGGAGTCACAAACCTTTCTGTTTGTTCTATATAGACATATTCTTGATGGTTCATAGTAAAGAAAGTTATTTTTGATGTCAATATACCAAATTTCAAAATCACGGTAAGATAATATAAAAATTATAATTCTTATGGATTTAAACATGGAAATTTGAGAGAAGGTTTCATTATTGTGTAAATACCCAATACCTAGTATCCTAGAGCTAGTTCCTTACTTTATTACATTATCTTATATATAATATTAAAATCACAAATGACCATATAGTTTAGTAGACTTGTTAAACAAGATAGATATTTGAATTAAAAATACATTTTGATTAAAAAAATTAAAAATTATTTTCCCTGAGAACACCATTATTCCCATTGTAATAACTCTACAAATAAATCATAATAATATTCTTGGAATATTGGGGGGAAATACAATATAAGAAATTGGCAAGATCAAATGATTAGTAATGGATAAGTACAATAAAATATATCATAAATAAATAAAGAATAGTTATCATGGAAAGGTAAATAATTGAAAAAACATTCCATTTAATTAATAAAACAATAATGAAAGTTCATCCTAATATATTTTCATAGTGAAAATATCATGGAACATAATTTTGAATGAAGTCAATGCTTAATTATTTGGACGCCATGATTTTAGGCATCATGGTATCTCTACCATCAAGTCCTTTCAAAAGATTATTTAATAACCATGAAAAAAAATTAATCTGGAAAACATTTTCATCTCATTTTATTACCAAATCATTGAAGGGATATCAATAAGTGATCCCCACCTATGTCTGCATGTCCAAATAATTCATTGTATATTGAATAATTGATTAAATCAAATTGTCCCATACCACTTTGAAAAATTTAAATCATAATCCTCATTATAGAATAACATTTAAAAAAATATTAAACAACATGTGAATAAATAAATTCATGATATGTTATGTAAAAGGGGATATATATACACTTCATAAAAGAAAGTGGGTGTATAACAACAAAATAGGACTTAATGAAAAGAGATTGAGATGAAGTCCCTTATAAAGATCATTTCATTAATAAAATAGATCAATTAGGTGTATTCACTATAAATCCACATAAAACAAGTGGAAATTAGAAATTATATAATAAAACGTAATTACCCACATAAAATTATCACAAAATAATCAATGGAATAAAAGTTTAACCTAGTTAATAAATATTAATTTAATAAATCCTTTACTACTTATAATCAGTGGAATCATTTTCCCCATAAAGTAATAATTATCAAATAAAATATTTAATACCATGAATATAATGATATTCATGATATTATAAATCAAAGGTAAGTATACCAACACCAAAAATAAGAATTATTTTTTGAATAAGGAAAATATTTGATAGAAGTTAAAGTGAGATGAGAAAACCCTTAACTCACACTTCCCTTTAGTGAAACATTATTTAATCTCTTGTATAATGATTTAAATAATTTAATTAACTCATTATATAACTATATTCATATTTATAATACCTTATGCGATGATTTTATAACATATTATATCTCATTCATTAATAATATTTCATTATTTTCAAGGTTTTAGGTGCGTTCGTTTCGTGGTTTAAGGATTGATTCATTTGTGTAGAATTATGGATGTTCTTCTAAAATGGGATTAAAACTAAAGAAATGGAATGGAATAGTTTTAATTATATTAATTACATATTTATGGTACCATATATTATTTTTATTTCTTACATGAGGATTATTCATTAGTTTAAACGCTAATGATAAATGTTTAATTTATTTTGGATGGTTTTCTGCTAATTAAAAACTAGTTTTGTCTTATTTAATATTAGTTGTGTATATTAGTTACCAAACATGAAATATGATATAATATACTTATTAAAATATTATTTAATAAAAAAAATATATTTATGACCATCCATGAAGGTAGTAATGAAAAAAAAGACATTATTTAGGGAGGTGGTTAACCAATATAATTTAGACAATAGTTTCATTTCTTTGAATAAGAGGCGATAATAAAATGGATGGATATAAGATATATTACATCAGAAACCTAAAATTTAATTATTTACATGATTATATAACTATTATTCCTTTATTTAGGATGTATATAAAGATAAAGTAGAAGAAATTAAAATAAGAGAGGTGTTTTGAGAAAATTATGGCATGAATATCACCTCCTTGGAGGACCCCTTTATGACATTGAATTTGGTATTTTGGTGATACAAGAAGCACGTGGACATATGGATAGTGATTAAGAGTGATTTTTGTATATATTTTATGATATTAAATTATTTTGGGTTGAAATGTGGTGGTGAGGGGTAGTATTTATACTTGAGGAGAGGTGGGTTTAAGTGATTAAATAATGAATATTTTTTAACTAAATCCATCCACATTGAGGTGAACTTAATTTAAATGAATTATACTATTAATTAATGTTTTTAGTATGTTTATGGTCTAGAAATACCTCAACCACCCATTAAACGTTTTATATTTTGGTAGTTTAAGTTTTACCTTTTAACTTTAACCCTTTTCATTATTTAACCTACATTACGGTAAATATTTTTTTTACCATGTTAATTTTTTATCTATATAAATTAAAATAACCCTAAAAAATAATTTTTACCAAAGGATTAAAAATATGGAATCAATTTTACCAAATTCAATTCACATAATTATAAAAATTATATTTAAAATTAATCCTATAGACATAATGAAAAAGCAGGGTTTTCAAGTGAAAAGTTCAAGAGATTGAAATGTTTTTATATAAAATTTCAATTTTAAATTAGTTCCGATGACCTAAATTGGTATTATTTATATATAATTTAACTAATTAAACTTTAAATATACTTTAAATATATAAAAAAATTATTTTAAAAAGAAGTTTTCAATTAAAAATCAATTTTTTTTTACAATTTCTAAAAAATGAATCTTTTCATAAAAATACCAAAAATTCACACTAATATAAATTTTATAACACTATTTAAAAAATGAAGTTTATTTTGTCAAATAAAATTTATAAAATTGGGAAAATTTATTTTTAAAACAAGTGCGCCATCAAAAGGTGTAAAATTGACTTGTTATAAAAATATAGCCTTTTATACTTAAAATAGGATTAATATCAAACATATTAAATGAATTTAAAACGCTTGATTAAATATATAACATTTAAATTTCATTAATATATTTTACTAATAATGTGTTATTTAATTTATTAATATATAATTTCATTGTGGGAATAAAAATATTTTCTTTATAAAAACACATCCTTTTTTTTCAATTGGTGTTCATTTTTATTTATAATTAATCGGTAATTAATGAATTAATTTTATAAACATTTATAAAATATAATTTTCTAATTTAATTAATATCATTTATTCCAAAAATTCTATAGGCTAGGTGATTATTAAATAATTAAATAATAATATTTAATCATTTTTTATGCTCTGTGTTATGTGTAATATAATGTATCAAAAAATTGAATTTATTTAAAAAGGGTAATACTGTAAAATCTTGGGGTGTTACATTATCCTATCCTTTAATAAATTTCATCCTCTCAATTTGAAATTTCATTTCAAAAATCAATGGTTGATACTTGAAAATTACTTTATGGGAAACCCACATTGTAAATAGAGTTAATTAAACATCCCCTTAATAATAGGGAAAGGGAAATGAGAAGGTCACCCCAAAATTAGGATTTTGAATAAGATAAAATTAGTGGGAAGTTAAAACCAGAACATGAAAGAGAAATAAAACTATCTAGTTATAATGGAGAGTGATAAAGAACATGGTCATTAGATAATATCCTATCACAAAATCATGAATTTGTGATGGGTTATAAAGGTAAATTATTTCCGAGTAATAAAATAAATCAAAAAATATTTTTTTTATTCCAAATTCCATTCCTAGAATTAATGGATTAATTTACTCTTCAGATAAGAACATGAGAAAAACAAACTTACTTTATTATTTTACATTTCATAATCATAATCTCATTTTTTGGTTGTTATTCAATCTACCTTTAAATTATCTCTTACACTAAGAAATAAATGTTCATGATGAATTTTTATCATGCATGGAGCACATTAATTGATAATAAGATCCACAAGTCACTTCTTCTGCCTTTACATGTTAAATAAAACCATAATTTCAAGAACATGATATCCAATATAATAAATAATAATTTAACCTCAAATAATAATATCCAATATTCAACTTATGTCATTCCATAAGTAGTTAATTTTAAAACTCATTCAAGATAAGTCTATCCAAATTCAAAGACAAAAAATTTACAAGGTCACTAATTTATTGAAATCAATAGATTTTTGACATAATGTATATCTTGTTGTCTCATACCAAATATATTAATACCTTGACTAAATTTAAAACTTAATGAAAAGAATCATGCTTCTAAAAATAATATATCATGTTATTGAATATATTCCTCAAATCCAAAAATTTAGTAAACCCATGTAAGATAACAAAAACCATAAAATCAAAAACTAATTTCATGGTCACCAATAATATGCCATAAATATATATTTTTCATTATTATATCAACATCAAAAATTTATTATGAGTATATCTTCCCTTAGTAACATGTTTTTAAAAGGACTAACTTTACTCTGAATCACTTTCCTTGTTATTATTACCATTCAACATATGCTATAAAATACTTAAGGAAGAAGTAATACTATAAAATCCTTAGATATCACATGATTTTTATAATTAGAACATCATTTATTAAATAATTATTGAATCCAAATATTCTATAACTTTAATCATTCTACTTTATTCTTAACATATTAACTATGATTCATCATATTATTCCTTAATAACTCCCTCATTTAATTTTCGATTTTTAGTATCTTTATTACCAGTAGTATAACCATTACACATGTAACCATTCTAATTATCTTCATGAGTTTTCCCCCTAATACATATGGTTTGACAATTTTTATACCTTCCACATTTTATTCTTTCAACCATCGATAAGACCTTATGGAGACAATTATAAAAAACTTTTCATTTTTTTCATTGAAATTACTTTATTTGTGTCCTTATTTTTCACACCCAAAATATCTACCAATTCTTTTAAAAAATAAACTTGGGTGTTTCTTATTACATTATCAACATATAGAAAATTGAATCGACATTCCTTTATGGAATCGACAACATAAGCTCTCAATAAACATTATACTTCCCTTTTTTGGTGAGTATGAGAATCAATTAAGGTGGATGTTGTGAATAATATATCATGATAACTAGTTAATAATAATGAGAATATTCTTCTTTTTATTCATCATCCTATTTGGTTTCTCAACCATACATTTTCAATGACATTCAATGTTAAACTAGTTCATTAGGGACCCAACACTGAATAAAAAGAAATTAATATGTGAACATAAAAATACACTAATCAGAGTGAACTAATATTATGAAAATAACTTCTAAATAATGACATGTTTTTATCAATAAAGGAGTCTTTAGGTGTAACATAGGTTATCCCCAATCATTACCAAATCTATAGAAAATTATTGGATAATAAGACTTATCCTAAAATTTAGTCATATGGTTATATTCCCTAATATATGTTTTCCTAAATGAAGTTACAAAGGCTTTCACTAAACTTTCTCTAATACCAACTATAAAGAACCCGATCCCAGTAGCTCAAATTTAGTGCATTAATTTATTACATTGGCATAAATACAAGATTCAAATCCAAAAGGACCAGATAATTTAGTAGTGTTCGTAATCTATATAAATATTTTAAATTCAAATTAAATTTATAATACAAAATTCAAAAAGTATTTTATTTTATAAAACATTTATTCTCCTTAGTATAACCCTAAAAATCAATCATAATAAACTTCTTAGAAACCTGGGGGAAAATGAAGCATAAGAAAGGGATGAGCTCAAATGCTCTTTAAGGGTTAATTACAATAAAATATATCATAAATAAATAATGGATAATCATCATGGAAGGGTAAATAATTGAAATTGGATTCCATGTAATAAAAAAACTAAGAATAAAAATGCATCCATAGATTTTTTATAGTAAAAATCTCCCAGAACTGAATGCTTAATAAAGTCAACACTTAATTATTTGGACACCATGATCTGAGGAATCAGGGTACATATATCATCAAGAAAATTCACAAGATGGTTTAATAATTATGTAGATAAATACAATTAATTTGGCCTATATTTTCATCTCATGAGACTACCGATTTATCTAGGGGATATTTATAACCAGGACCCACCCATGTTTTCATGTCCAAAGCATTCATTATATATCGAATAATCGATTAAGTCAAAGTTTCCCATACCATATTGAAAAATTTGAATAATAAGAACCATGAATGAATACCATTTAAAAAAATGTTAAATATCAAGAGAATAAATAAATTCATGATATTATATGTTAAAGGGGCTGTATATACACCTCATATAAGAAGGTGGTTGTATAACATCAAAATTTTTCTTACTGAAAGGATATTGAGATGAATTACTTTACAAAGATAATTTCATTAATCAAATGTATTGATTATGTGTATTATATATAAATCCATATAAAACAAGTGGAAATACAACATTATATAATAAAAATTCATTTCCCACAAAACCCTAGCATTACGTAATCAGTGAAATATATTTTTAACCAAATCAATGGAAATTGAGTTATGAAATCCCTTACCACTTGTAATAAATCAAATTGTATGCCCCATTAAAGTAATAATTAGCAAATAAAACATTGAGTAAAATAAATATATTTAGATTTACTGATATTATATATCAAAGTTAAGTATAAATACACCACATAAAATAAACAAGAGGCGAATAAGACTTATATCTCACAAAAGTAAAAGTGAGATGAGAAAACCCTTACCTCAAGCTTCCCTTTAGTGTAGTGTTTTTAACATAAAATATAATCTTTTAAAGAATGTTATTGAATAATTAAATACTAATAATAATATTTATAATTACTTATGTTATGATTTTATAAAATCTTATGACCCACTAATTAATAATATTTATTTATATCCATGGTTTCAGGTGCGTTCATTTCAAGGTTAAATGATCAGTTCATTTCTGTAAAATTATAGATGTTATTATAAAATGGAATTAAAATTCCATAAATGGAATTGTATAGTATTAATGAACTTAAATAAGTATTGATGTTCCCATATATCATTTTTATTTCTTATATGAGGATGATTTTTTTTGTTAAAACATTAATGATAAATGTTTAATTTATTTTCGCATTTTTTTATAAACATCACAAACTAGTGTCATCTTATTTAAAATTATGTGTGTATATTAGTTCCATGACATGAAATAGTATATAATATACTTAATAAAAGCTTTTTTAACAAGAAAAATAGTTTCATGAACATCCATAAAGGAAATAATGGAAAAAGAACAAAAATATTATTCATGGAGATGATTAACCAGCATAATTTGGATAATAATTTCGTTTCTTTAAATAACAGGTGGAAATAAAAGGAATGAATATAATATATTACATTATAAACATATCATTACAATATAAAAACTATTATTTAATTATTATTCTATAATGTATGTAGGAGATCATGATAAAGTAGAAGAAGAAATGAATATAAGAGAGGTGTTTTGAGAAAATTACCTCTTGAGTATCACATCCTTGGAGAACCCCTTGAAGACCTTGGATATTTATTTTTTATGTGACCAGAAGAAATTAGATGTGGGGAGAGTTAGTAGGATAGGTCTTGTAAGATAATTTATGATCTTAAAGGCTTGTGGGTCGAAATAGGGTGACGATGGGTGACATTTATACTTGAGGATAGGTGGAGTTAAGTGATTAAATAATGACTATTTTATAATTAAAGCCAACCGCATTGAGGTGGAATTAATTTAATTTAATTATATTATTAATTAATGTTATTGAGTGTTTTCAGGGTCTATAAATACGTGAAAAACTCATTAGAATTTTTATTTTTAGGTAGTTTAATTTTTTACCTTTTAACTTTAACCCTTTTCATAATTTTACATATACCGTGGTAAATAATATTTTACCATGATTAAAGTTTTATGTATAAAAATTAAAATTAATATATAACCTAATTATTAAATTATTATTACAAATATTTAATCTATTTAACCTATTTCAAGTCATATAATTAGAAAAATTAGATTTAAAATTAACCCTACAGACACAATGCCAACGCATTTTTTTAAAGTAAAAAGTTCAAAAGTTAGAGATGTTTTTTATATCCAATTTCGATGTGAAATTAGTCCCAATGACCTAAATTGGTTGCATTGATTTATAATTGAAATAATTATACTTTAAATATAATTTAACTATATAAACAAATAATATGAAAAAGTATATTTTAAATAAAATTCAATATTTTTTACTATTCATCAAAAAATGTAACTTATGAAAAAAATAAAAACAATTGACCCTAAGATAAATTTTATACACCTTTTGCAGAAAATAATTTTATTTTTTAAATTAAAATTCATAAAATTTCCAAAATTTACTTTTAAAAAAATTGTTCCATCAAAAGGCGACATAAGTTCCTTTTATAAAAATATAGATTTTTATGCTTAAAATAGGATAAATTCTTGTCTTAAGCCAATAAAACATATTGAATTAATTTAATTTTTTTATTAAATACATAAAATATAAATTTCATTAATATATTTCACAAATAGTGATTAATTTAATTTATTAAGATAAAATTTCATTGTTCTCATAAAATAAGTTTTTTATAAAAACACATACTTTATGTACAATTGGTTTTATTTTTTATTACTAATTAATTAGTAACAAATGAATTAATTTTATAAACTTGTAAAAAATTTATTTTCAAAATTTAATTAATATCATTCATTCCTTTCATTCCAATGTCTAGATGTTAATTATCAATATTAAATAATAATATTTAATTGTTTGGTTAATCTTAGTGTTCAGTGTAACATAAAATATAATAAAAAATAAATTTAGTTTAGAAGGGACATACCATGAAATATTAGGGTGTAAAGATAATTAATTACTTGGTATTTTTTAAACCCTTTATCCCCTATCCTTGATTTATAGGCTCTTAATTTACCCTTCATGTCTAGTTTTTTCTTGACTACCCATTTTTATCCAACATGATTTACATCAATTGGAAGATTAAAAAGAGCCCAAAATTGGTTATGATACATGAAATCCATTTTATAATTCATAGAATCTTTCCATATTGTATATTATTATCTATTTACATCCAATTTTTAGGAGTGAGGTTCATTATTGTTAACCAATAATGAGCCACAATCTTTGGTGACTAAAAAACCATATCTCTCTGGTTCTCTTTCCACTCCAGTGCTCCTATATAGTAATTCTATTTTAGTAACTAATTTTTCCATGGGTTATTGTGTAACTATTCCTTTACAAACTTCTACGTATCTTGAGTATCAAATTCATCAAATTCAATCCTTCTCCTACTACCCATCAGGAGTATGTGGTCCCTTTTAAGAAAGTTGGCTTGTATTGTGACAATTGTTTTCTTTTCTTTGAGGTTTTATATTTTGTTTCCATTTATATTTTTAGTAAAAAATATAAAGATACAATTTGTTCCCCAGGGTGATAGTTTATTTCATGAGAAGGAATTAAAAAACACATATCCATTGTATATATTTTTGTGACAAAACATGTTTCTTTCTACTCCATAACTCAAAGAGAATTATATTTTATTCTTCAGTTGGCACTCCACTTAGTGTGTATGTCACAATCAATAATTTTTGTCCCAAAAATTATAAAAGAACATCTTCATGAATCATCATAAAAATTTCCTCATCAAGAATGTTACTATTGAACCTTTCACTAATACTATTCCACTATTATGTGTATGGTTGAGTGAGTTGAGATAGAATCCAAAACTTTGGTAGAAAGTTGATAAACTCTTGGTTATGATATTCACCACATCAATTATATTAAAGATTATTTATCTTCTTTCCAAGTTTATTTTATAATTCATTCTTGAATTATTTTAATTTATCAAAATATGTCAAACTTTTATATCATCCAGAAGAAAAATCCATATCTAACCAAGTCATCAGTAAAAGTTATTTAGTAAGAATAACCAAATATATCTTATAATATAAATGGTTTGAACACATCAGTGTGTACCAATCACATAATATCTAGGACCGTATCACCATGTCCATTTAATAGTGATTTGGTTATTTTTTATTTTAAACATTAAGGACAACTTTTAAGTGGTTTTTTTATCAAGGGTCTAAATAAATATCTGGATAGACCTTTAAAAAAAATTATTTTACATTACCATGATGGTGATGCCAAAGGTTAGTGTTATTTGAGTCATGCAAACATGATTTATTTTCAATATAAAATATTTTGTTTTTCATATTTTAATATATATAGACTATTATTTAAATATACCATACTATAACATATATTGTCTTTATAAAATAAACAAATTTTATTTCCAAATTTGAAAATAAAACCATATGTTTATATGAAAGATATATAAATTATATTCTTGATAGTAGTTGGTACATAATTAAAATCTCTTAAAACCAATATCATTCCTATTGAAATTAAAGGTATTAATATAAAATGGTTATATAATTTATCCCCACACCATTGGGAAATAAAAAATCCACCTCTCCTCTTGTAATACTTTGAAATATTCTCAGTTACTACATTTAGGTATAGTTTTGAGAACCAAAATATGTATCTAACATCCAATGTATACAAATTGAAATATTACACTCAAAAATGAACACACAATTAGCTTACCACTTATTCTAGGTGCATCTCTTCTTCTAGTGGCCTTGCATTCCCCATACAAAACATACTCATTCATCTTCCTTTAATTGAATCCAGATGTTCTTATTTTTTGAAGGATAATGATTGGGAGCTTTAGACATGTTATGTGTCTTGGTACCCTTTTCATTTATCTTCCTTTGCTTATTCACCATGATGAATATGAGTTTGTCATGCCCCATGTCCTTATCCACTTAGAGAATTAGAGTAAGAAATTCTATAAGAATCTTATCAATATTTATCATTTTATAATTAACAATAAAACTAGAGAAGTACTTGGGTGGTGCGGAAATTAAAATATCTATTTATAACTCATCTTATAATTTAATCCTCATGTTGTCTAATCAATTAAAGTAGAAAATAAGTTTGATTCCATGAGTCCCTACTGGAATTGATTTCTATGTTTTCATGTAGAAAAATAATTGTAGATTTTGTATCTCTCTTTTCATTTCTTATATTTATAGAGACCTTGAAGGTGAGATATCATGATAAACACATCCATTTCCTCTTATTTATTTAGAATAACAATGTTCATGGATTATAATATGAAACATTGAAAATCTATGGCATCATTCAAATGTTTCTCATAGAGAGACAAATCTTCCTCATATGCCACTTTACTATATCTTCAAGAATAGGTTCTTCCAGTATATACATTTTCCATTCATGGAATAGGATAATGAATACACACCTTTTCCACTCTTGTAAAATAGTACACATGAGAAGGATATCCTTCCTTAGTATACACCACAGTGATATTTTTGAATTAATACTTATTATAATTTATGAAAATAAGAAGAGAAGAATTTTAGAACATTATCTGATAAAATTGGATAATAAATAAATATTATATTTATTAATATTCAACTATTTTAAAAAAACCCAATATCTCTCAACATTGTATTTTAAATATATAATTTCTTGGAAATTCTAGTTTTAAGGATCTATATTCCCATTCTCATTACCCTGATATTGGAAAGTCAAGAAATTTGATGGTTTTATGTTGGCTTTAAAATGATGACTGCATTAACTCATATTTCCTCGATCTGTTGAGTGGACTCCCTAATCCTAGAATCATTATACTATATTTACTAGAACTTTTCCTCTTAGTTACACCATGTCTTACTTTGTATTTCAACCCTTAAAGGGAACTATGTTAAGTCAACACAAAAATTGATGTTACAATTCCATTATATTTAAAATCAAACTGACTTTTCCCAATCAAGAACTTTGATATATGGTTGGATTTTAACTTAAGTAATGGAAGTCTATATTGAATATATATATATAATTCAGGAATTTTTAATCATTATTTGTAGGTTTGTCATTTTATCTTTATACCATTCTTGTTGATATTAAGTGGATTTACTTAAAATATTTTCTATGTCTTAGATAAAATTTATGTATAATCCAATTTATTTTAGTTATATCTTGAATTATTATTAATTCATTAAATCATGTAATCCCAAAAAAATACATAATTAAATAACCATGAAACTTGATAGAAATAAAATAATAAAGTGGTCTAATCATGATGTTTTACTAATGGTTAGTCTCTCTAGAAGATGATAAACAAACAATCAACCTAGGGTAAAACACCTTGAACCATTTATGGATCAGGTTATATACTTCCACCTATCCACCTTTAGATTCATATTAGTTTGGTTTAACCTTATATCTAAACTGAACTGCCCCCACTAGGTTTTCAACTCTATATATTAAGTATGATTTTACTCCCTCATAGGTAAGGGAAATTAAAGGAAAAGTTAATTGGTTTATCAAATAAAAACCATTTACTCACAGGTCCTTACATAATGAGAGGTTGTATGACACACATGCCATAAACATAATTTAATAATAAATTAAAAGGAAACCAATCAGATATAAATGTTTTGTCTATGACCAAGATCATCCATATACCTGAATTGAATTAGACATTTAATAAAAATAGCATTCAATTTTAATCATTTTTTATGATAAATATCAACCAAATAAATTAATTTTTATATTTAATTAATCAATTATTTTATCTTAATTATCCTAACATTATTAAGATTATGATACACCAAAATTTAAAAAAAATTAAATAAATTTATTGAAAATTAACTGTGTAAAATGTTGTACCTTTGAGGCAACACAATGAATACCCATACAAACTACCTAGAATATATTATATTATTATAATGTTTACTCATGAAACATGTGGAATATATTAATTATCATTAAATTTCATGGTATTTACAAATTCAAATAAATGACACATAAAACACATGGTATTTTCATTGCATGTTACGTTTCAATGTTTGTAGAGTAATGACTCTCTTACAACTTACACATGATATGAAAATATGATTATTATGAAGATATTAATTAGATAGTTAATATATATTAAACACATCACATGTAATGTACATAGTGAAATAAATGACACATGAAATAAATATTGATAAGGTTTAAGAACTATAATAAATTAATTTTAAATCTATATAATTTGGTAATATACACCATGTGTACTATCTAGCTACACGACCTGTATATTTATCACTATTTATCTATGATACACACCTAGGTACTCAGTGTGTAATCATACCATATAAAACAATGGAGTACATAACATGTACATGGGATACATGGTGTGTGGTCTCCAAGTTACATAGTCACCAGTCATGTGGGTTGTGTAAAATAATACATGACCTGTCTTTTACTAATAGAATACACGCCTTGTATAGATGTTACACATCATGTAGTCTGGATAACCGTGTGCCATCCTAACCCTATAAACATGTGGTGTATTAAATACAAGCCAAGTGTAAAAACTTTATATGAATCAAATTAGTTATGAATTAGTTCATGGTGAATTGAACATGGGAACATGATGTGTACCAATGGGATACAAAGTGTGTACTCTTTTTCTATCTATCTAGAAACCTCAACACGTTTGGATAGGTTCTTATAATGTGTTTAGTATATAAAATTATTCAATTTGATTATATTTTTGAGATTGAAGATGAAGAAGAGAGTATATAATGATTCAGATTAAGAAATTATTAAACATTAATTTGAACTTTATGATAAGTTAATAATTCAATCAATGATCTTTAAATAATAATAAATAATTATACGACTGCTTTGATACCTCTCAAAGGTTTTAGGTGTAGAGGTAGTTCCATATGGGGCTTGCCCAAATCATCATTTTTCATAATTTATGATCAATTTACGATATACAATGATAATAAATTTTATGACCAATAGAACTGAGTCAAGGAATAATTAATGATAAAATTCTAGAACCAAATGTTGGATCATCAAATATTATTTATAATTAATTTAAAAAATTAAAGAATTACCTTTTAATTTTTTGTTGATGAACTAAAAAATATCCCTACATCACATCATTATTTCATTATAGGAGTCATGTATAGATTCCCTCTAGTAGTGATCCACACATGTTCCACGAACCGCCAAATATCACTATAGGAATCTTTGGGTCCTAGCACAATTGATCATAATTCTTATATCATTAGCCTTTTATATCCATGAGAATCACTTCTTGAAGGATTATCTTTGATATCTATAGTATTGAGAGTATAAAGTGGAGGAGGGAAACTCTCTATTATTTAGATAATTATTGTATAAGGGAGTTCTCTTATGTTTTGAGTGGACTCTCTAGATGTTTTTGTGCACAATAAAACAAATGGAAGCTCTTAATAAAATAATATAACTATTTTATACATTTCTAGGTTTAGAAAATATTTTTTCACATATGCCCTTATAATTATTATTAATTTTTTCATATCATAATGTCTATCAGATTTATAATAATATTATTTATTGACATGAACAAAAATAAAGAATTAAATTAAATATTATATTATTAAAATAATATTCAATATATATTATTTGTCAACAGAACATTAAACAAAATTTTACATTCCTCTAAAATATTTATCAAACCATGAATAATGACTATTCATGTAATAAATTAATATAAATGTATTATTGGATAATAAATAAATAAATAATATATTAATTAAATAGTAAAGAAATATTTAATAAAAATTCTGATTACATAACATTCTCTCAAATAAATAGTGATGAAATGCGTGCGATTAAGAAAACATGAATATTTTTTAAACCACATGGCGAAATAATTATTATTCAACCTATTAAATAATAAATAATATTAATATCTAAATAAATTCTTGATACAAATAATGTGTGACCCACTTGGCCTCTTTCTTAATGGAAATAGTAAAAGCATCCAATAGTCCAAGGTTAGCACCTAACAACACACTAAGGAACCCATAGAGGAAGAAGTTAATGGTGCAATGACATAAAACCTCACATGAATGATTATCATGTTATATAATACCTTTATCATGATATCTATTATCATGTAGGTTTCATGTTGGTGCCTTTAACCTATCTGATCGATACTTATTTCTTCGATTTTTTGGAAATTGAACTTTCCTGCAAAACACTATGGCCATGAATTTATTTAGATGATATCGTTTCAATCAAAGGGATTTAGATATTAACTTTTCTTAAATAACATAAGGGAAAAATACTTTCTCATATTATTCATTAGTGAAATATTAATCATGATATGGCTAACGTAACCTACTTCATTGTAAATTTATGTCATCATTTTTTATTAATGTATCAAAATTTATGACTTATAATATCCATTAATAATATTATTAATTTATAGGGATTGATAAACATGTTCATAGATAGGAACATCCAATGACACATATAAATGAGAATTTTCTAATAGAATGTCTGAGAGAAATCAATTTGTGTTTTTATTAATAAGAAGAGTATGAAGCTGGGGAACATGCCCCTCAAAGGGGGATAAAATGATGAAGACCAAGAGCGTCTCCATGGATGATAGCCTTACTATCCTTAGGTAGAGAGCCCAAATTATCATAAATGACCAAATTATTCTCTGGAATTCCCCTACGTGCAAGCGAGTCATCCGTGAAGTTCGACTCTCTCGAAATATAATGGAGAGTATTCCCTCTTTTGTCCACAAAGAACATCTACGGATAATGTAGAACCACTCCCATGGTACCATATGCCATCCTTGAACTGCATTCACCAAAATTTTGGAATCAGATTCCACCTTATCCACCAAGAAGCTTCATCCCCTGGAAAGTGTGAGTCCTGTAAGTAGTGCATAATCCTTCGAACCTAGGGATATTCTTGAACCAAAGTAGGTAGTGAATCCCAACATGAACCGAGCCCAAGGAGTTTTGAAGGACCCCACCACCCCTCATCATACTGCCTGTGAATGATCCATCCACATTTACTTTGAAACCACTAATGGGTGGCTACTAACAGATCGAAAAGCCAACTCTGATGGACGAGAAAAGTATTATGAGAAGATTGAAAACCGTAATGGATCGCTGCCCCCCTTCAACAGCAAAGTGAGACCAAAGACAAGATAACGAACTCTCATTTGAAGAAAAATCATAGAACGACTAAGAATAAGACGAGTCTGGTAGCAGGCATCCCAGATAGTCCAACATATAGCAATGAGAACCACAAAATGAACCTTACTTTCCATACCCCTGTGCTCAAAACCACCGAACCATGTAGAAATGAAACCAGAAATCAAAAAATTGTGTGAATACATAAATGTGTATGGCGTGAAGGACCAGAGATAAACTACCCAGCTAAACAGGAAGAATAAGTGGAGCGTTGTCTCCGTTTGGGGAATCACACAATAATAACAATGGGTTGTGAGAGGGACACCTTCCCTTTGAATATTTTAATTAGTAGGAAGAGCCTTCTTCCATAAGTGTCACACCAGGAATCTCATTTTTGTTGGGATCTCTTTGCACCAAAACTGAGGATAAAACTCTTCCATATTAGGATTGACGTAAATTAAATATCTATAATCCCAGGATGTAAACCTTCTTGAGCTGGACCGGGTGAAGTAGCACCTGTCCGGCTCGTTAGTCATCACATTACCTTGAAAAACCTACATTTGATCAGGTGAGAGGGTCGAGTGAATAAGATCATAGATCTTAGAAGCCTCTCTAAATGAAAGGTCTGGGGAGGGGATGTCTGGGTAAGCCAGTCTTTCTCCTACCTTGTTATTTGTCCCGAAGTTGACTTCTCCAACTCCAATGATCCACTAGTTAAACTCACATAGGAACTCCAGGTTTTGAAACATGTAGCACATAAGCCCTATAGGTCTGTAGCCATGAGAAGCAGGAACCTCCCAAGGATTTATGTATCTATCCCTAAAGACCTATGACCATAGAGACTCCCCCACAAGAATTTCCCATGATAAACACCCTTTCATTCCTCATATGGCCTCATTGAGGTCCCGAAGGCCGAACCCTCCCTCAGCCACTGGTTTGGCGAGATGAGACGAGGAAGCCTAGTGAGAGTGGCCAGTATGATTGGCATCCCAAAGGAAGGCGGAGAGAAATTTTTCCTTCCTGCCCATGAAACCTTTGGGAGGGTTGATGATTGAGAAGACATGCATAGATATAGAGGATGGGACACTTTTTATTGAAGTGATACTCCCACCAATTGAAGGGAGATTATTTTTCTAGTTAATTACCCTTCTTAATAGTTTATTGATAATGTCTTCAATGTAAATCATTTCTATGCAGCCGTAGACAATCAGAACCCTGAGATAAGACACCCAAGAATGTTTTGAATATATCTTCATCTTATTACCGAACACCTATTGGATATTTAAACATGGAATTTAGTAGAAATGATTTGATGGCTGGCCAAGTCACCATAGACCTTCATAATATACATGAGTTTGGACAAGGTTCTGCGCTTCCCGTTTGTAAAAATTAAAATATAATCAGTGAACAATAAGTGAGAGATACCCATCCTACAAAATCTGAAACAATAAGGAGAAAGGATTCCCTGCTCAATACCTTTATGTTTTTTCCTGGATAAGGAATACTGTGCAAGAATAAAAAGTCTTGGGGAGAGAGGATCACCTTGGTTCACCCAAAAGACAGATTTGAAGAAACTGTAGCTTTTCTCCAGGAGGGATATAGAAAGCCAAGGAGAGGAGTATCACCTGAAGCAAAGGTCACAGAACCACTCTTGGAACCCAAACTTTCTCATCACATGAAGAATGAAGTTACATTCTATTTTATCATACGACCATATCAACGTGATATATAACGTTGGAGCTAGAGTTTTTTTGTGCAAATCATTGACCAATTCATTCTCTATTCTAACAGAACCATGTATACCCCACCCCTAGACAAACCCATGATGCTCTCTCGAAACTAGCCTTATGATTACACCATTCAAACATCGTACGAGAACAGTGGATAAGATATTTTAAGAGACATTGTATAGGAAACTGGTCCAATAGTGATTGATTGTCAACGGGTCTTTCCTCCTAGGAATGAGAACCACCCTGGAAGAGTACGTGGACAATTTCAGTGTTCCATGGTGAAATAAGTCCTGGATGGCTTCCAGAACCTGTGACCCTAACACCTCCCATGTAGCAATGTATAAAGGGGATGGGAAACCATCAAGGCTGGGCACAATATCTTGCGACATCCTCATAACCGAGTCCTTGATCTCTCTCTCACATATAGAAACATAGAATGTATCATTCTCATAATTTTATAAACTAGAAATTTCCAAGGCTTTACACCATGAGAAGGAAACTCTAAACCCTATGAGTCTCCACACCTGATATCCTATATTATTTGTGTCCCCAAATTGATTTCATCTAACTATATAACATTTATTTAAGAATACTATCATGGAACTTTTGGGTTCCCCTCATAGTGGGGAACAGTTATAACCTTTCAATGTGAAAATCAATATTAGTACATTATCACATAAAATGTATCACATAAGAACAATCACGTTCTGATAAAAAGTTTATTAATATTCAAGACTATTAATACATGTAATGACAAAGTACTAAAAATCTGGTTCAATGGTACCAATTATAAAAACCAGGGCACAACATTCTAACACCCTGAGACTTTTTCCCAAAAGTATCACCAAAACCCACTCTCTTAAAAGCATAGAGTGTTCTATTAAGAACCTGATAATTGGTCCTCTCCCAGGATCTTTCATGATCTCACTTGAAAAAATGTCTACAAACTCCCATAAAACATGATAAAACAACCTGACTCACACTCCCATGATCCACATCCATTTAACTTAGGTTCATATGTAGAACCTGCTAACCATGCTCCAAATTCATGCCAATCACAACCAACAGACCATGGTATCTCACTAATACCATGTATAACCACATGAACACCTACCAATTGGGTGGTATTATAGAACCATGTGTGTCCACCACACTTCCTCTATTCTTCCAAAAGCATAATCTAAAAACCAATAGGGCTAAACATCTACAATATCCTGCCCACTAACCTCTATTTCCAACCAGAAATACTCTAAGTGAACCACATATTGAGCCAAGGAGTATTACTAATGAATTTATCCCTAACCCCTATGAGTTTCCATATCCTCAGGACAACCTATATCTATCCTCATATCATTTACTCCAATATCATATGCCTATACCAAACCGACTAGGGTTCCACATTCAAGGAATCTGATGACTACATCAACCCTCTAAGTGTCTCCAGGTATAATTTGATAAAGGGAAAACATCAAAACCACCAGAGAACATTCTAAACCAATATCTACATGAAATTCCATTGGAGAACATTCCTAAGGTAGGATCAATTAAATTGACATTCCATGTTTATAGTAAAACAACATATAAGTTATTACTAAAACAATAATCAACCCACCCTTCAACATAAAAATATACTCACACGCATGAAAGAACAAGTCATGTGAATACTAAATGATTGTCAAGATGCATGTACATTAATTATTTCATATAGTACAAGATCCAAAACCAAAAAAAATCTCTCGTAATTCATCATATTAAATAAATATCTCAATCATAACAACACAAAGTAAGAATAACAATCTCACACCCCTAGTAATGAGGAATCCACCAAAAAAGGTATTCATTATTATATATTTTGAGTTCCATCAAAAAATTAAATACATTACTGGTCCATATGTCCACCATATTGCTAAATCATAAAACATAATAAGGATCTGATATCGTTGTATAATGACCCAACCTAAAACCTGTCCGAACCAAGGGGCCATGTATACTCAAGAATGCCTCCCCATATGCTAGAGGCTGATGACTATTGGTGAGGTAATAATACATACAATGGGGAGACTATTGCCTCAAATAAGAGTCATGAAATAGTAGATAAATAACTAAAACAACCACATCACGTAAACAAAGTAAACATAGATAAATAAAAAAGGTGATATATCAAATGAATTGATATCATACAAGTATACATGCATGACATCCCACTAGGCTAGTCCAAAGTAAAAATAAAAGAAAATAACATACACACACTGAAGATCAATTTCTATTATTGGGAATAATAACCCTATCTCTAACCTGTCAAGTTGTACTAGATTGGTCCATTCCACATCATGTACTAAACCTGAAAGAAGATATAATGTCTACACATACACTGAGGTTCCCGTATAGGGTGTGAGAAATACATATGTGGAGGGACTTATGAAGTGAAACTTATATTTGACACCATTTATATCTATGAGAGGGTTTAATTTTTTTTTCACAACCACCTTAAACATCATTTGATAAATAACTAGGCAACCCAGACTCCTTCACATCATGGAACAATCTAGGTTATGATAGAAAAATTGATCTTCATATTCATTAATATTTATGAATATGATAGTAATTTTAAATTAAAAAGGACTATTTTTTCAATAGATCATATGAAACCCAATAATGTGTTTCTTTGAAATCTTTCATTCCAACTAAGATGGATTCCTACTATAAAATAATATATTAATAATAATATTATTTAATATGAAACTTTTGCCTCCTTTTAATGGAAAAATTGATTTAAAACTAAATTTTGAAACATTTATAAATTTTATTTTAAAAAATAACCTCAATTTTTTAAATTGGGATATAAAAATTTAGTTTGGTTGAGTTTTTAGAATATTTATGAGTAGTTTCATTTTTTGATGAATAGTGTTAAACACTGAATTTTAATTGAACATTTATTTTTAGTATAATTTTTTATATAGTAAAATTATATATTAAATTGTTTTTAAAGATAAATAAGTTAAATTATACATATATAAATCGAATTTAGTTCATTAGAATCAATTTAATATTGAAATTTGATATAAAAACATTTCAAACTTTGGAACTTTTTTACATTTAAAACCCATTGTTTCATCCTGTATAAAGGTTAAATTTTAAATTAATTTCTTCCACTTCTGTGTTTTGAATTTGGAAAAAAGGATTCTATATTTTGAATAATAATAATTTATAATTTATATTGTGTTCAACTTTTTTTACAAGAAATATTAGTGAAATTAATTAAAATTAATTACAGCGATTAAGGTAAAAATGTTTTTACTTAACAGTTAAACTTCAATATTATGTGGAAAAATTACATATACAATTGTCCAAAACCCATTGTATGGGCATAATTCAAAAATATCAAATATTTTATAAATTTTATTTCATTATTGGAGGAACATTATGTAAGGGTAACCTCCCAATAGTTTTACCTTTTTCTATTTATAAGAATGCCATTCCTCCTCTACTATAAAAGGGAACCCAACCCCATCTCTTCTTCACACCTTTCAAGATGTTTGGATTTTCAAAAACCTACCAAAATATGTTCGCAAAATCCCTAACCTCTTTCAAGAAGATCATTTTGGGTATAAATTCATCTAAATAAGTCCTTTGGTGAAAATAAAAAGGAGTTACGTGAAGAAGGGGAAGATAAAGACACACATGACAAGACAGACTTAAAGTAAGGGTATTCATCTTAATCTACATTTATTGAAGCATAACTTGATGTTTTTCACCTTTATTATTATATAAGGTGTATATAAATCTCCTTTGACATGTTATATCTTTAATTTTATATATTCTCATGGTATTTAAGGTTTCGTTTAATGTTATTATTTAAAGAGTATTATGATTAAAATGTTTCAAAATGGTATGAGACAATTTGATTTAAAAATATATTTTTAAAAGATGATTTAATTTCAAAATAGTTTTATCCATGTAATGATTATTGGTATTATTTTAGGTGTAATTTATACAAAAGTATTATAAAGGATATATTATTTTTGTTTTAAAATTCATTCAATGGTTTTTGAGAATGAATCTTATTATGTTTTTTATATGGAACATTTGTAAAAATGGAAAAAAGAATGTTATATTATTAACATACACAACGAAAATTAATTTTCCACTACCATGGGAATTATTTTATTTTTAGATTCCTTTATAATATTTCAAATTTTATTAAATTAAAAATAATCTTTATTTGTTAGGTATTGGGTATTGAAAATGGTTTTTAAAAATAAAGGTGTATTCTTTGTTGAAAATGGACCTTTGAAAGATAATGGTATTATAATATTTGATAGTGTTTTGAATATGAGTTTAAAAGAGTTTTTAAAATAAGGAATTGTTTTACTCTCATTGTGAATCTTGTACATTGTAATTGATGGGTGCTCCCAAATAGAATTAAGTGATCCCATTATAGCTTAAATGATGGGTACATCTAGATATTGTTCCAACGCATTGGGTAATGATTTTATTCTCCTAATAATTTTTCTGGAAGTTGGCTATATGGAAATTCCAATCTATAAGGGGTTTTAAGGGTTCTATTTGATGATTTTCCAAGGTACCTACTTGTATTGTCTATGTTTTATAATGAGTTTTCAGAGAAATAATTTGTGTTCAAAAGGTAAAATAAATGATCTTTAAAAAAATGATATTTACATTTTTGGGTAAAATGTTATGTTTTTTAAAAGGGGGTTTTCAAAAGTTTTAATGTTTGTCAATGGAATAATAGTTTTCTTTAATATTACAGTGTTAATTTTTCAAAAATATGTTTGTTCAGAATGGTTTCCCATAGAGGAAATAGGGAAGCTATAATAGGAAGGAACCAAGAGGAATATATCCTTCCAAACCAACATCCTTCTAAAGTTGGAATAAAAACAAAAGAGTTTTAGTAATGGATCATTTGACTAAGATAACTGATGATGGTGGTATCCATGCTTGAGAGAAACCCAAAATACCCTGATTGGACATATATTTTGTGGATAATTTCATGAAGCAACATCCCCTATCATTTAATAGATCATCTAACTCAGCAGTAGCAGAAGGATGAATAAATGAATTGGAAATGATATTTGATGTAATGGGAAGGTCAGAACATTAAAAGGCCACCCTTGATATTAATTTTTTTAAAGGTGAAGCTGATAAATGATGGTACTTGGTTAAGAATAATATATTTAAAGATGATCATGATGCCATGGAATGGGAATCATTCAAGGATATTTTTCATTGAGAATATTTTCTTGTGGTTATTTAACTCTGAATGAAAAAAACTTCATAGAATTGTTTCCAAAATATGAATATTATGTAGTGTAATATAATTAATGCTTCAAAAGATTTTCCTAGTATATGACAGATAGTTTTTGAAAACATTGATATAAAAATTAATTTATTTTACTCAGGATTAAAACAAAGTCTACAAATATATTTTTCCATGCAATAATTTAAAAGGTATTAGAAAAGTATTTCATTATGGTGAAAAGGATGAGATGGAGTTTTTTGACTCTTATGTGCCTCATTATAATGAAAGTAAGAGTAATTTAGGATGGAAGGTGATGGAGAAACATAAAAAAAGAAATATTGAAGTCAAAAAATGAGGATCCAATCTTGTGGTAAGTGTGGTAAAAATCACCCTATAGAATGTCCTATAAAGATAGAAAAGTTTTATCAATGAATAAAGTTTGTCCACATGGCTTGTAAATGTAAGGAAAATAATTTTTATGAATCAAAGAATGTGGTGACTAATAACCATCCATCAGTGATATGCTTTTTTTTGTAGTGAGATGGTTCAATAGGCTGTTGTGTGTCTAAATATAGTTTCATTGGATGAAAATATTCATGATCAGAAATAGAAAGGTGTATAAAGGTCATTCTACAATACTATAGTTGATCTTGGGATGTAAAATGAAGTGGTGAAAGGTATGTTACTTGGGTATTCAAATTAGGCAAATACCTTGTTTGACTTTGGATCTTGATATTCTTTCATTTCTGATAAAGTTTCAAGTAAATTAGGAATATCACCTAATAAAAGTAAGATAGAACTTTTGGTAAAAAAATATTTATGTAAGTATTAAAGAAAAACGATTTATTGGAATATTCATATTTTCATAAGTGGGATGGTATTTCGGGGTTATCTTGTGGAACTAGATATAATAGAGTTTTACATCATTCTTGGTATGTATTGGCGTTCAATTTATCATGATAAGATAGATTGTTTTGAAAATAAAGTTGTTTTAAATAATTTCAATCCTTTGATAACTTTCCAAGAAGATGACATATTTATTAAAGATAAAAATGAAAGTTACCTATCTTATAATGCATTGAACCCAGAAGCCCTGAGCTAGTGCATTATTTCAATACTTTGGAATGATTACAAGGAATCAAGTCTCGAAGGACCAATCAATTTAGTAGTCTTGAAAAATAGATTACATACGTGAATGTTACATTACCCATTGAAAAATTAAACACAACATTATTAATCAGTTGAGAAAACCATTATTACCCTATCTTAACCCTACATATCAAACATAATACACTTCTTAGAATTTGGGGAAAAAATATAAGAAAGGGGTGGGCTCAGATGCTCTGTAAGGGTAAATAATTTAGCAGAAGCTATAAAATTTTAAGGCAAGATGTGTAATAAAAACAAAATACTTTTAAAAATAAACATGAACATTATATAGAGAAAATAACGCAAAAAATAACATATAATCCAGAATATTGATATTCTACAAGTCGAATAACATCATGTAATAATTAATTTAATAACGAGGGAATGCCTAATGCCGGACATCATTACCATATAGTCCATGCCTTGTTCCAAGGCTACAATTAAAAGTTTTGTCAAGGCCTTGTTCCAGGAGACTAGTTTGTCTCATGAGACCTACTGATGCATCGAGGAGCTATAGTGGGCTCCACCCACCACTTACTAAGTCCACTACATTCTTCATATGAAATTGTTGAAACATAACATAAACCTTCATATTAAAACTATCATACAAAATGTCAATACTTTATCCATAAACCATGAATGGTATAAAAATAACACATCCACAGTAAAACATATCATAACTCATTTAATACAATATGGAAGACTGTATTATAATTAATCAACCTCAATCAATAATAATATCCAGTAAAGGATGATGATATAGTTGAAAAGGATCAGTAAAACTCCTTGAGTGAAATATCCCTTTTTCATGAAATCATTCAAATGTTGCACAATTTATAAAGGATGAAACTTAAAATATATTTTTGAATCAAAGTGTCCCATACCACTTTGACACTTTTTAATGTAATTAACATTTTAAAACATTCATGTCCATATAAAAAAATCCTTAAAACCTTTTTGAAAACATGAACATTAATGAGAACGATTTATAAGAATAAATATTTAAAACATTTAAAATGATGTTTTAGATAAAGGGTACCATAAAAGAATAATTTAAAAAAATTATTTTATTGAACATGTTCATGGATAATCAATATTTCACAGAAAATAATTACACATAAACAATCTACGATAATAATGATATTGAGAAACTAACCCTTACCTTGCAATTTTATTTCATCGAGGGTACATTTAACGTCCTGTATAATGACCATTGTATGTCATTAAACTATACCAGAACCATATTAATATTTATTATATCATAAATTATTCATTTATGACTTTATACTACCCATTTAATAAGGATTTCCTTGTTAAATTATCATTTTGGTTAATAATCACTTTCTTTATCGCACATGTTTTAACATGTTATTCTTGATTATATTATTTATATCATGATTTAAATAAGTCCATAATATAAAGAATGATTTATATATAATATATATTTAAAATATAAATATTTATAATATATGGAAAACACCATTTATGGAGACGGGAGGCCATACGTACGCATAAAAAATGTTTCTGTTTTCATATTGTATTGAACGGATGTAAGTGAATAAGATATGTGTAAGTACATATACAGATAGATATATATATATACACACACACATATATATATATATATATATACATTAGAATTATTATGTCATATATTAATTATGTATTTATAATATATATTTTTATAATCATCATTGAATGGTGAACCTGGAAATGAATCTCCTCACGTCATGGAGACAGTAAGCCGCACGTACACACGAGCGACGATATCATTTCATTAATGATTAAAAGGTGTGGAATTGGATGGTATATAAATTATAAATAGAAGTTAGCAGGTTATTTTCATTATTTATATACATATTACTCATCATTATATCCATCCAAATAATATAGTTTTGAATGAAAAATTACACCACAACGTGTAGACGGTAAGCTGTGCGTACGCACGCATCATGACATTATCATTAATAGGATGGATTTAATAATTAGTATGGTTGAAAAATATTTATAATAACCTAAAAATATGTATAAGTTACTGGAGTTATTATTTTTTATGGAAAAAACAAAGAAATCGAAAGTGGAAGAAGAAAAGAACTTTTAAATAGGTGATAAAATAATTACTATTCTTTTGATGTTTCATTTTGATTTGAAAAAAAGGGATACTTAGGATGGATTTAATCTCAATGGATGGACACTAGGTTGAAGTGAGGTAATTTTGGTGGAGCTTTAGGTAGGTTTTGGTGAGCCAAATAGTTTTGGAGGTCTGATTTTGAGAGAAGGGAAAGTACCCTTTTATAAGAGAGGTGAGGGTCACTTTATGAAAAATTCGAAATATTATTTTATTATAAAATAATTTTCGATTTATAATGGCTTAAAATTGATTTATTTAGAATCTAAGGTAAGGAGGGGGTGAAATCCTCTCAACCAATAGGTTTTAGACAAGTTTAGGCCCCATTATTAACCCTATCTTTTAGATTTAACTCTTAGTTAAATAGTTTAACTTTTAACATGTTCTCTTGTATTATTATAATAAATAGTTAATAAAATTACTATAAAAATCCAAGATAACTGAAAGTGGTTTACTAGTGACACATTTATCATTATATAAGTCCTATGGCCAAACCTTAAACTTTTAGGAATATTTTCTCATTTAATAATATTGGGTTTGTTTTTTAAACTCATTTATGTCAATTTTGACACTATTTAGTATTTTGTTTTTGTGAAAGTCATAACAACATGATTACTTTGAAAGAAAAATAATTCAATCAACCCTAAAAAGTAATATTATTCTATAAAATTTATGGATGGTAACAAAAGCCTCAAAATACATTTATATTTATATTTATAATATCAATTACTTTAATCATTCATTGATAAAGTAATTATTGCCTCATCATTGTGGTATAAATAAATTTAATTATTTAATCTCTAAAAATAATAAATAAAATACTATTCTATTTTAAATCCTTTAATATTTATAATAAATATTTATAGTCTAATTTATCTTATGTATAACCCTATATTAAACATATTTTAGTTAATAAACTTTGAATTTAACACTTTTATCTCTTCTTTAAATTAAATAATAAAAATGTCCTAATTTAATCCAAGTAGACAAAAAGGATCATATTTTATTCTTAAGGATTGTTTTGGTAGAAATATACTTATCCAAAAGAATTAGGAAATGTTTTAGGGTAATTATACTATCATTTTTACCTTTAATTAAACTATTTAATTTTAACCATGGAAAATAAAAGTCAAAAGTTACTATTCACCAAAATTTATTTCCATATTATTTAACCACATTTTACCTACAGATTTCAATTGTGTGTCTCATATTTTTGAAATTAAATTCATATAAGTGGTAAAATTATGTTTTATGCAAATTTTCAAATGTGCCTAGAAGGTGGGTAAAAGATGTTAAAAAGATCAATAAAATTTTATATATCTAATTTTATTATTAAATGACTCCAATGAATTAAATTGAACTTATATAGGTATTATATATATATATATTGAATTAAAATAAATTTTAATAAAAAAATAATTATTTAAATAAAAAGTCAGTTTTAAACAATAACGCAGTGTTTTTCACAATTCATCAAAAATAGAAAGTTTTCAGAAAAATACCAAAAATTCACCCTAAGATAATTTTGATATTAAGAATTGAAAAATGAATTCTATTTTACCAAATTTGTAACATATAATTTATATTAACTAATTGAAAATTAATTCCCGTTATCAAAACTAAAAAGCAGGTTTTTAAAAAATTAAAAACTTTTAAAAGATTGACATGTGTTTATGTCCAATTTAAATTTAAAATTACTTATAATGAATTAAATTGTAATAAATTATTAAAATATAATCAAATTATACTTCCAAAACATACAAATTTATAATGTAACACTATAAATTATTTTGATTAAAAATTTTGTTTTAAATTAAAATTTAGTTTTTTTCACTATTCATCAAAATATGAAAGTTATCAGAAAAGTTCAAAAAAATTTATCCAAACTAAATTTTTATTTCCCGATTCTATAGAAGAATTTAATTTCATTAAATTTAATTTATAAAATTGTCAAATATTGGTTTTAAAAAGCTTTCTCCATTAAAAGGCGGTAAAATTGCATTTTTTTGGAAAATACTTCTTTTATCTGAAAACATGATTTTTTTCTTATATTATGTCTATGAAACACAAAATATAGATTATAACATTATATGAAATATATAAAATTCAAGATTCAGTTAATACTACTTATAACCGCTTTTTTGAACGACTAGTTTGGTAAGTCGTGGTGTGCTCAAACTCGGTCAAGCATGTAGCGCAAGTTGTTGAATTACTTCACATAGATAACATACTATGAAATATTAGGGTGTTACATTCTCCCATACTTATGTAAATTGTTTCCTCAAAACTTTTATGTGTTCTTTGAAAATTAAATTTTAAATAGAGAGAAATACCTTTGTGTAAAACCCACATTAGAAATTGGGTTAATAAAATTTAGTCTTAGTAAGAGGGAAAGGTAAATGAAAAAGTCACCACCAAATTATGATCTCAATTAGGAGAACATTGGTGGAAATTAGAAACACATAATTGGAGTAAAATCATAAATATTTATAGGGAGTGATTGAGATCATAAATCATAAACAAGTGTAAAATTCAGGGTATCAAAGATATCAATCTATGATGATTTAAAATATCAGCAGTTCAAAAAAAACATAATGTATTAGGATAAAATTTTTTTGGTTTTAATATCCCTTCCCTAATGTTTAAGAATTAATTTATTCATTGAATAAGATATAAAAAAATATATACTTGACAAGTAGAGTTTCACCCTTCAACTAATCCCTGCCACAAACTCATCTTTCACTCCAAAATATAATATAATTAAAAAATATTCTATTTATCCTAATCATATATGGTTCCAAAAAAGAATTTATAATTAATTTTTTATACTATTTAAAAAAAAATACATTATAAAAACTAAGACATTACGTATACCAGTGGTAGGTGAATCACCCTTGTCGCCCTTTGGTTGCGGGTTTAAGTCTCACGACCTTACAGGATGTGACTGGTTGTCACCTGACCTTCGGGTTGTCCTTTTTATAAACATCCAAAAATAATATTAATAAATTATATAACATTAACAATATTATATAATGTCAAACTTAATCCCTTCTAACCTTTAGACTTATCCAAAATACTTTTGGTCAAAATCACAGTCCAAAATTTATAAAGAAGGTAAACAAAAATAATATATTTTTTGCAATGTAATAACAAGTAAAAACCTTCATCATGTATTTTTTAAATCATGGTAACCCCCTAAATTACCATAAAACCTTATTTATTACATTCATGATCCCTTATTACTTATATTATATTTAATATACTCCTTATATCCAAAATGTAGTAAAATTCCACAATAATGTAATAAACAAACAATTAATTAGTTTAAAAGTAGTCAAGAATATTGAATATAATTTATCCAAATCAATAATATATTATTCCAAAGTAACTAACATAGTATCATAACCATATTAAGGTTTATATTTCCTTCAACCACATATTTTTCAAAAAGTTTAACTTGATATTGAGTCACTTTTCTTAGAACCGTATAATCTCAAATCCTAAAGGAAATAGTACAGTAGTACAATCCTTATTTATTTCTATAATTCATATAACCAGTACATCATTTATACAAAACTCAAAATAAAAAATTCTTTAATAACAACATAAGAACACTAGTCATTACCCTTTATCTGTGGTAGTATCATAACATGAATATTATCCAATAGTATCATTTGGGGCATGCTCTTATGATTTGAACATTGATTTTCATAGTGTCATAACTCATTACAGATGAAGCATTATAAATTTGAAACCTTTTTCTTACCCTTGTAATCACATACTTGGTGTCCTTTTTCTCCACACTTATAACAAACTCGAATTCCCTTGAAGTATTTTCCAAGGTGATTCTTTCCACAATTATCACATATTGGAAAATATTTACTTCCCCTCTTCCCATTATCTATATTTCTCTCTACCATCCTTTCCTTCTTTTTTTTCCCACTAAATTCCATAGGACTCATAGAATTAATTACTTATTTTATTAATACATGATACTATTTCTTCATATGAAGAGAATGCGTGGGAGATAATTTCCCTTATAAATGTTGGCTTCATACCATGAAAGATATGATCATTCTTACTCTTTGGATCATGCGTATTGCTGGAGTTCTCAATACTCTTACTGGGCATCATTTCTAAACAATGGCATATACTAGATTAGTTTATGAATCACAATGCATAATGCCAAATTTGTAAAATACCTAATGTAAATTGAAAAGATTATACATATAATATATAATCTTAAAAAATGTTTTATTTGAGGAAGAATTTACTCCAAAATCATTTATAATGGATTGTAATGAAAATTTGAATTATCCTAAGCATATCACACAAGTGGGTCATAACCAAGAGTGCATAAAGACCCATTGTTGTGTACCATGATACCCCAGGTCAAGTCTGAAACTCCTTGTCAGAGTTTTCACTCCTAAGTAAATTTGTCAAAGAGCCGCATCTACATGCTCGTATCCAGACATGGATGCGCTGCTTGGAAAATACACAAAATCTCTACATTACCAAAATTATTGGATGTTATTCTATACTAATACTCAATGTCTATCTTAGGGTAATGTTCTATAATTAGAGTTTTTCTAAATCTAGTTTCCATGGTTTGTACTAAACTTCCTCTAATACCAACTGTAATGAATCGACCCATGAATCCTAAAGTCGGGGCTTTATTTTAACACCTCAGCATGATTACAAGGAATCAAGTCCCAAAGGACCGATCAATTTAGTAGTCTTGGAAAATAGATTATGTCTGTGAAAGTTACATTACATATTCAAACATAAAGCAAAAAATAAATAATCCATTGAGATTGCCATTATTCCCATAGCTTAACCCTACATATCAAACATAATACACTTCTTGGAATCATAGGAAAACAAAAAATAATAAAGGGGTGAGCTCAGATGCTCAGTAAGGGTATATAATTTAGTAGAAGCTATTAAAATTTAAGGAAAGATGTGCAATAAAAAAAAGAATTTTAAATGTAAACGTGAACATAAAATAGAGAAAATAAATCAAATATTACCATATAAACATGCACATGGATATTCTACTAGTCTAATAATCACATGTAATAATTAATTTCATAATGAGGGAATGCCTAACATCGAACATCATTACCACATAGTCCAAGCCTCATTCAAAGACTACAAATAAAATTTTTGTCAAGGCCTTATGCCAAGACATTAGTTTGTTTCATGAGACCTACCGATGCATTGAGGAGCTATATAGGACTCCAACCATCACATACTAAGTCCACTACATTCCTCATATGAAATTGTTGAATCCTAACATTAACTTTCATATTAAAACTATCATACGAAATGTCAATACCTTAGCAATAAACCATAAATGGTATAAAAATATCACATCCATAGTAAAACATATCATAACTCATTCAATATAATATAGAAGATTTAATTATAATAAATAAACATCAATCAAGAATAATATTGAGTAAAGGATGATGATATAGTTGAAAATGATCAGTAAAACTCCTTGAGTGAAATACCCCTTTTCATGAAATCATTTTAAATTCACATAATTTAAAAAGGATGATATTTAAAAGATATTTTTGAATGAAAGTTTCCCACACCACTTTGACACTTTTTAATGGAATTAACATTTTAAAACATTCATGTCTATATATGTAAATCCTTAAAACCATTTTGAAAACATGAACATTAATGAGAAAGATTTAAAACAATAAATATTTAAAACAATAAATATTTAAAACATTTAAAATGTTGTTTTAGTTAAAAATTACCTTAAAATAATAATTTTGATAAAGTATTTTATGAAACATGGAAATGGATAATACATATTTCCCAGAAAGTACTTACACATAAACAATCTCCGATAATAATGAGATTGAGGAATTAACCCTTACCTTGCAGATTCCTTTGGTTGAGGGTACGTTTAACCTCTTGTATAATGACCAAAATATGTCATTAAACAATACCATAAACATATTCATATTTATTATATCATAAATTATTCATTTATGAATTTATACTACCATTTAATCATGATTTCCATGTTAAACTATCATTTCAGGTAATAATCACTTTCTTTATTGCATGTGTTTTAACTTGTTATTCTTGATCATATTATTTAGATCATGATTTAAATACTTCTAGAATATTAAACATGATTTATATATAATATATATTTATAATATAAATATGTATAAAATATGGACAACACCGTTTATGGAGATGGTAGGCTGTACATATGCATAAACACAGTTTCCGTTTTCATATCGTATTGAACAGATGTAAGTGAATAAGATATGTGTATGTACATATACACACAAAAACACATATCTCTAGTAGAGTTATCATTTCATATATTAATTAATTATTAATAATATATATTTTTATAATCATCATTAAATGGTGAATCTGGAAATGAATCTCATCGCGTCGTGGAGACGGTAAGCCGTACGTACACACAAGTGACGATATCATTTCCATAATGATTAAAAAGTGTGGAATTAAATGGTATATAAATTGTACAGAGAAATTATAATGTTATTTTAGTTATTTATATACATATTAATCATCATTATATCCATCCAAATAACATAGTGTTGAATAACAAATTACAGCACATCGTGGAGATAGTAAGCCATACGTACACACGCATGGTGACATTATCATTAATAGGATGGATATAATAATGAGTATGGTTGAAACATATTTATAATAACGTCAAAATATGTTGAAGGTCGTGGATTTATTATTTTTTTATGGAAAAAACAAATAATGATAAAGTGGAAGAAGAAAAGAACTTTGGAAGAGGTGATAAAATAATTACCCCTTCTTTGGGTGTTTCCTTTTGATTTGAACCAAAGGGATCCTTAGGTTGGCTTTATTATAAATGGAATGCCTCTAGGTTGAAGTGACGGAATTTGGGACGAGATTTTGGTAGGTGTTTTTTCGAGCCAAATCGCTTTGGAGGTGGAATTTTGAGATAAGGGTAAGTACCCTTTTATAAGAGAGGTGATGGACACTTTAGGAAAATTTTGAAATATTATTTTATTATAAAATAATTTTTTTGTTTATAATGGCTCATAATTGATTTATTTCAAATATATGGTGGGGATGGGTCTAAATAATATCAAATAATAGGTTTTATAAATGTTTATGTCCCTATATTAACCATATATTTTCGATTTAACTCTTATTTAAATAGTTTAACTTTTACCATGTCCTCTTGTATTATTATAATAAATGGTTAATAAACTTACTATAAAAAGCCAATATAACCCAAAGTGGTTTATTACTGACATATTTATCATTATATAAGTCATTTGGACAAAAATTATATTTTTATGAATATATATCATTTAATAATATAGAATTGGATTTAAAAAATCATTTATGTCAATTTAGACGCTATTTGGTATTTAGTTTTTGTAAAAGTCATAACATCATGATTACTTCGAAAAAAATTCATTTAATAAAACCTGACATGTAATATTAATATAGATAATTTTTGGATGGAATCAAAAGCCTCAATTTGAATTTATTTTTATTTTTATAATATCAATTATTTTAATCATTCGTTGATAAAGTAATTACTACATCATCATTGTGTCGTAAATAAATTTAATTTTTTAATCTCTAAAAATTATAAATAAAATACCATTATGTATTAAACCCTTTTATATTTATAATTTATAATTTTAGTTGGATTTATATTTTGTATTATCCTATATTAAAAATGGTTTAGTTTTTAAACTTTGAATTTATCACTTTCAAGTCTTATTTAAATAAAATAAAAATAAATGTTCTAATCTAATCCAAGTGGACCAAAAGGTTCATATCTTATTCCTAAGGTTGTTTTTGGTCGAAATAAACTTATAAAATAGAATTAGGAAATGTGTTAGGATAATCATAATATCATTTTTACCTTTAATTACCCAATTTACTTTTAACCGTGGTAATAAAAGTCAAAAGTTACTATTCATCCAACAGTATTTTCATCAAATTGTACCACATTTTACTTAATATTCACCAAATATTCACCCTAAGATAATTTTGATATTTATAATTCAAAAATGAATTATATTTTACCAAATTCAAAACATATAATTTGAATTAATTAATTTAAAATTAATTCCCATTGTCAAAACCAAAAAGTGAGTTTAAAAAAAAAGTAAAAACAATCAAAATATTGACATGTGTTTATGTTAAATTTAAATTTGAAATTACTTATAATGACATAAATTGTATTAAATGATAAAAATATAATCTAATTATACTTCCAAACCATTCAAATGTATAATTTATCACTTTAAATTATTTTTATTAAAAAGTTGTTTTTAATTAAAATTTAGTATTTTTTTTACTTTTCATCCTAATATGAAAGTTGTCAGAAAAGTAACAAAAATTTATCCAAAATAAATTTATATATCCCTATTCTAAATAAGAATTTAATTTCATTAAATTGAATATATAAACGTGTTAAATATTGGTTTTAAAAATGGTTCTCCATTAAAATGCTATAAAATTGCAATTTTTGGAAAATAATTTTTTATCTAAAAAAATGAATTTTTTATTATATTATGTCTAAGAAATACATAGTATGGATTTTAAAATTATATTTAGTATATAAAATTCAAATTTTATTTAATACTACTCATAACCATTTGTCTAAATGGCTAGTTTGGTAAGTCGTGGTGCGCTCGAACTCAGGGTTGCGTGTAGTGCAAGTTATTGAATTACTTCAAAGAGATAACTTAATATAAAATCCTGGGGTGTTACATATCTTATATTATTGAATATAAATAAAGTCTTCAAATCAGTGATGTTATGGTAGTAAATTAATGCATGGTTGTTTATTTAGATGATTTTCCGGGAGTTATTCATAATCGATTTATTTAGTTTACTATTGATTTTTTACATGTTGCTAAGACTATTTCTAAGATCACTTATCAAATAGAACAAGTGAATGTTTTATTATTGAAAAATATATTAAAGTAGTTGTTAGATAAAGATTTCATCAAACCCATAACATCAACATGGGGTGATCTAGTCTTGTTTGTTAAAATGAAATTTTGATCAGTGAAATTTTGCATTGATTGCAGAGCCTTGAATTACATCACTATTAAGAACCAGTATCCTTTACCTCATATTGATGAATTGTTATATCAACTCCATTGAGCACAATGTTTTTCAAAGTTTGAGTTGAAGTCGGGGTACAATCAGTTGAAAGAGAAGGTAACTGAAATTCTGAAGGCTGTGTTTCGAACTATATATGTCCATTATGAATTTTTAGTTCTGTTGGTTGGGTTATCTAATGAACCTAATATATTCATCGATGTTATTAATATATTTTTAACGAGTTACTAGACATGTTTTTGGTTGTGTTAATTGTTTTAGTTTTAGTATTTTCCAAAATTCAAGAGGTGTATAAATTATAACTAAGGTTTTTTTTGAAAACCATAAAAGAAATGAAACTGTATGGGAAATTTAGAAACTGTGAATTTTGGTTATAATAGATTTTATTCCATGATCACATTTTTCAATGATGGAATCACTATTGATACTTCTAAAATTGGAGTTGTTGAATAATGGAAAAGGAATAGAAATATCATCAATATTTGTAGTTTTCTTGGATTATTGGGTTAATACTTGAGATTTGTTGAAACATTTGTTCGGTTGTCCAACCCATTGGCGAAGTTAACTAAAAAGGAGTTATGTTCATCTGGATGAAAGTATATGATGATTATTTTCAACAATTGAGATTAATATTTGTTAATTATCTAGTTTTGGACCTACCTTCCAGAAATGATGAATTCATCATCTATAATGATACTTTATTGAATGTACTTGGTTTTTTCCTAATTCAGAATGATCAACATTTTTTTTATGATTCACATCAGGTAAAACCTCATGAGTTAAATTAAAATACATATGATTTAGAATTATCTACAATTTTTTTTCTTTAAAAATTTTGAAGAATCATTCTTTGGAGTAAATTTTAAAATATATACTAATAAAAAAAGTCTGAAATATATATTAACTCAGAAGGAACAAAATATGATACCAAGGATATGGCTAGAATAGATCAAGTATTATTATTTCATGATTCATTACCAACCAAGAAAATCAAACAAAGTGGGTGATTCTTTGAACCAAAAAAGAAATGATTAATTAACTATATTATGTTTGGAAGAGGACCCTTTGGTTATTTATTTGAGGAATTTTGTCCTAGATGTTTTTGATGTAGGGATATCCTCTATTTTCTTTAGCTTTCAATGCTGTTGAATTTGTTAGAATGAATTAAGAGTGTGTAGAAGGTAGATCAATATTTTCCAGAAAAATGTAGAATACATTAAGAAAGTTATATTTCTTGATTTTAATATTGATGAATAATATGTTTTATTATTTGGAAAAATAATTGTGAGCCTTGTGATTCGAAGTTGAAGAAATAGTTATTGAGTGAAGATCATAGGTCTCTATTTTCAATTCATTAGGGAAATATTATGATTTATAGAGACCTTCAAGACTATTAATGGTGGAATGGAATAAAAGGATACATCATTGAGTTTACTATGAAGTGTTTTAATTTTTAGTATTTTTAAGAAGAATTATAGTATCTAGAGGGGATGCTTCATACTTTTGCAGTACTAAAGTGGAAAAATGAGAATATATCAATGTATTTCATGGTTGAATTTTCAAATACTTCTCAAAGTAACAATTTGATTTGGGTTATTATTAATCATTTAACTATATCTGAACATTTCATTCCCATTCAAGATGAAATTTCTTTAGATAAGAATTATTAACTGTATCTAAAGAATATTATCAGGTCAATGGAGTCCCTTAATCCATTATATTGGAACATGATCTAGGTTCACATCCAATTTTTGGAAAATACTTCAAAATTATTTAGGTGTTGAGTTAAATTTCAGTACATCATTTCATCCCCAATACAATGGATAGTCTAAATAGAAAATTCATACCTCAGCAGATATGCTTCGCTCTTGCTCAATGGATTACCTGGGAAGTCGAGATCAACATATTTCTTTGGTTTAGATTTCTTATAATAAAACATTGCATTCTAATATAAAAATGTCACCATTTGGGGAATTATATGGAAATTAGTGTTAGATACCAGTGTTTTGGGATGATGTACGGGAAAGGAAGTTGATGAGACCAGATTTGGAAGAAGACACATTAGAGAAAGTTCAAGTGATTCACCAGCAAATGAGGACCGCTCAGAGTAGGAAGAAAAGTTATACGGATAACCAGAGGAAAGATGTTTCTCTCAAGATAGGTGATCATATCTCCCTAAAAGTTCTCCAATGGAAAAGTGTGCTATGTTTTTGTAACAATGGGAGTTTAAGACCATGGTGCATTGAACCATATGAAATACTTGAGAATGTTGGATCAAATTCCTATCAAAAGTATTTTCCTCTGAGTTTATCCTAGGTACACAACATATTTCATGCTTCAATGATATTAATGTATGTACTTGATTCATATCATGTTTTGATCCCTAAAGTAGTTCTGCTGTTAGGGAATATTTCTTATAAGGAATAGCCAGTTTATGTTCTTCACCAGCGAGAGAAAGTGTTTCTAAATAAGATTATTCTATAGGCTATGGTTTTAAGAAAAAACTATATGGTTGAAGATGAAACATGGGATTCTAAAAATCCTCAGATGAAAAAATATCCCCCCTTATTTAATAAGTGAATAAAATTTTGAGGATACAATATCAAAAAAGGGGGAGTGATGTAATAGCCCAAGTAATGATAGAATAAGATTTTTTTTCATATTTATTAATATTTATGAATTAGAGGGTAATTTTATATTAAAAGTGATTCTATGTTCAGTATCATATATGAAATGTTACTATTATACTATTCAAAATCTTGTGTTCCACCTAAGTTTGAGTCATACCAAATAATAATATACTATTAATATTATTATTAACTTTGGCACTTTTTTTGACTTTTAATGGAGGATATGTTGTAAAAATAAATATTTACTCCTTTATAAATATTATTTGAAAAACTGAAAATTATTTGTGAAATTGGAATATCAAAATTTTCTTTTGTTGGTTTTTTGGATTTTTTCTGAGAAGTTCCTTTTTTGATGAATACTATAAAACATTGAATTTTAATTGAAAATTGATATTTCATCTAATTTATTTTTTTTGTTAAATTATATTTTAAAATTTTATTAAAGTATAATTATTTAAATTCTACATCAATACATCCAATTTAGTTTACTATAATCAATTTAACAATGAAATTGGATATAAAAACATTTCAAACATTTCAACATTTTTACTTTAAAAACCCACTGTTTGGTCCTTTCTGTGGGATTAATATTAATTTAATTTCTAAAGCTTCTATCTTTTAATTTTATAAAAGTGGATACCATATTTTCAATTAGAATAATTTAAAATTTCTAGTAAGGTCAAATTAATTTTTTACCAAAAATATTAACTAAAGAAATTAAAATCAATTATAATGATTAAGGTAAAAATGTTTTGACTTAGTGGTTAAAATTTAATCTTAAGTGGAAAAAAGACCAAGAGACTTGTAAAAAACCCATTATATAGACATAATTAAACCATATCCACTCTTTTATCTAATTTTGATCATTGTGGTATGCACATGATATAATGGAGGCCTCAAAATAGTGTTTACCTTTCTATATTTACCAGAATTCCAATCATCCTTTATAAAAGGCCACTCACCCCCTAAATTCTACACACCTCTCAAGCCCTTCGGATCATAAAAACCCTTCCAAAATAAGCTCCCAAAATCGCTCCCTTAATAATAGAATACAAAATTTGGGCAAAAACCAACCAAAAAAGTTATTTGGTCTAAACCAAATGAAGTTACCCAATGAAGATGAAGATAAAGAAACTCCAAATAAGTCATAGTTAAGGTAAGGGGATTCATCTCAATATTCATTCATTGAATCATATATTGATGTTATAAAACATTATTCTTTTATAAGGTGTATATAAAACCCATTTTATATTTTATTTAATGAATTTTTTATATTCTCATGAAATTTAATGTTTTTAAAGTTATTATTTAATGTGTATTATGATTCAAATGTTTCAAAGTGGTATGAGACACTTTTATCTAAAAATATCTCTTTAAATATTTTAATAATTACATTCAAAATAATTTCCTCCACATACATATTCTTGATATTATTTTATATGTTATTTATATAATATTATTATAATGGACATATTATATCTATTTTTAATTCCATTCAAATGTTTTAAAAAATGAATCTTTTTATGTGCTTTATACAAAACGTTTTGAAAATCAAAAAAGGAGTGTTCTATTCTTAAAAAACATAGAGGAATGTAATTTTCTACCACCATGTCAATTATTTTATTTTTTTCTTCCTTTAAAATAATTCATGTTTACTTAAATGAAGAACCCACTTTATCTTTTTTTATATTTTGGTATTAAAAATGGGGTTTTCAATAGAATGGTGTATTTTGTGTTAAAAATGGGATTTTGAAAGATAATGGTATTTTAATCTCTAAAAGGGATTTGAATATGAGTTTAAAGAAGTTTTTAATTGATTAAATGTTATATTCATGTTGTGTTTGTTGGACATTATAAATAATTTGTGCACCTATATACCACTGGGTGACACCGTTATAGCTTAAACGATGGGTTCACCTAAATATCACTCCAATACATTGGGTAATGATTATATTCTTGAGATAATTATATTTGAAGTTAGTCGTGTGCTTATTCTAATATATAAGGGATTAGTAATGGTTCTATGTGATGATGTCCCAATGTACATATATAAATTTTCTCTGGTTAATTTTGTGTTTTCAAGGAAATAAAATATATTTTAAAGGTAAAATAAATGATATTTTTTAGGAATGATATTTTAATTTTTGGGTAAAATGTTATGTGTTCATGAAATGGTTTTTCATGAGTTTTAATTTTTATGAATGGAATAATAGTTTCCTTATTTGTATATCCCTTAATGATATTTTTTATGCTCATGACACATTTTTAATTGTTTTTTGCAGGATTTAAGGATTAGTATGGGATTAGAAGTGGTTAAGTTAAAATTCCCAATGATTTTTCATAAAAGATATCATGATTTATTTTAAAAGTTCTATGTTATGGAAAAAATGGATACTAATTGAAAGTTTCCAATTTCAATTTTATGGTTTTGTTATGTATGATTTACTACCTGATTATTTAAAACGTTAAAACTAGAGAGATACTCAATGTGAAATAAAGTAATATCTTGACTAAAAATCATGATTATGTAATGTTTAAGGCGGAGGACTTATACATGAGGTGACCATGTGCTTACATGGACACCACAACACTTAAACAACCTGCTTTAGTTCCATTCTTGAATCCACCCACTATTGCATCTTGTGCCATTGTACTAATACTCAAACCATACCTAAAGACTAATGGTAGGTAAAGGTCTAAAAATGTTAACCACTACCTACATACTCTAGGCACAATCATACATCCAAAATCTATGAAACATCTTTTTTCACTCAAGGGAGGTCCATCAGTCATATCTTACATCAGCCCATAACCCATACCATAGGGTGGTCATCGACCCAAGAAACTCATGGAAAGGTCCAACACATGAAAACTAATCCAAGAAAAATATAAAATGTTCCATAACCCAATACCTGAGCATCAGGGAAAATTCATCAACTGAACTATCCCCACAGTCACAAGGGAGATCCATGACACTAGCCCATCTCTATAGACATTAGGGAGGATATCATTCTGACCAAAGAAATAAATAGAAATATCTTTTAACTAATTACCAAAGGAACATGGAATGATAATGAAATCAAACCATCCTCACAATATAAGGAGGTCACATTGAGCATAACAATCAAACCCTACTCCAAGAAAGTTCCATTAGTCACTATGAACCATGCCAATAATTTAATGTCTAATATTATTCACAACATCACCTATTGTTACAACTAATCAAATGAGATCAAAAACATATACCATGATACTAATTACATGGAAAAAAGGCTCCCTGGTACCGTATCATGATTATTACCCAATGGTGACAACACAACCCACATTCTCCTCCAATAGAAACTCCTTGGTTTGGTCCATCCTCATTGAGAACCATTATCTCCTTATATCCCGCTACCAATAAACCATACCATGATTTCCCCATATGAGTCTCATTTGAAATCTAATACCATGTACACGTGAAAAATGTATCACCCGTTCCCAGGTCCTAACTCATATCTCCCAATGTAGTTTCCTATAAAACACCTAGAGGAAACCCTCTTATCATAGAGTGTATTGTCCCTAAGGAAATTTACTCATCACATCACTCTCTAAGATCCTATTCTACCCTTAAGGGATGTTTCCAATCTCCCATGAGAAGTATCACTATCCCATTCATTAGCACAAGGCCTGAGGCCACTCAACCCAGGAACGATAATCAAAAAACTTATTAGTCTAATCACATCACATCATGATAACCAATTCCATACAAATGAATTTCTCTATCTCAAAATCACTATATCTTCCTTATCCTCATAGTTTTTAGGAGATTACATACATCCCAAGAGGTAAAGAGAGATCACCCTGAATATAAAAGGCCAAACATCATCCTATATCCTTTTCACAGAGCACCCCATCCCAAGTCATATATCCAAACCCTTGTAACATATTTGAAATAGGAAACTCATACATGATAAGAAATTGATATTGTATTAAATGGGTCACCTACCTCCATAATAGAGTTACCAACCACACCAATTGTTGGTGATCCTCAGCTTACCCTACCCATTCCTCCTCAATTCCCATCCATGATAATCCAAGATCACCTATACTCCTCAGAACTGACCACCACTGGTTCACCAAAACCTTGAGAAACTAGGCTCAAAGGGTCCATGAAAAACCCATGAAATCACCCAAATGAAAACCCTATCATTCTACACCCAATTAATCATCAATATCAGTTAATTTCATAAAAAACTAAATAAAATTTGAGAAATAGTTTTCCTCCATTGAAACAATAATGGGTAGCCAAATGATAGCATCTCAAGATTTCCTCTACACAATCCACATGAAATCCCAATCAATCTCTAATTATTTCCAAATGATCCAATGAAATTATCCCCTAAACCATGACAAATTAAAACCACGAATAAATACAGGGATGGAGGAAGGCAAAAATAAAAATTTAGAGGATAAAATTACATAAAATAAGAATCCAAATACACTAGGATCCGTACCACTAGCATGGAGATCAAGAGAGTAAGGGAGGGAGAGTATATTTCCAATTTTTTTCCATCACCCACTTCTAAAATTTAGGGAACCTTGATAAGGAAAATAAGATAATTCCCCCTTTAAAAACCCCTATTGCAGCCCCACCAGTTATCTAGTGGATACCATCAGCTAGATGATACTGAACCACTAACTAGTCGATGATCCAAAGAAAAACAACTTGGTTCTTACAATACTAATGGATCATTAGTATGGGATCATTGTCTAGGTGGTGGGTGCTATAGATTTTTTTCACCCCTCCAACCACATCATGACCTCCTCTGTTTCTCACCTAGGCGTGTCCAACACCTCTCCAACCCTCATCCTCATCCAATAATATTATTTATGGACTTTAAAACACTGAAAATTGGTTCGGAATCTCAGGACTCAATTAAAACCATCAAACAGATAAAAATTAAAATTCCCTATCAATAATAATGACTCTAAATCCAATGGTCATTAAACCAAATAAAAAATCTTATCTGATAATAAAATTTCAATGCATTAAGAATTGAGAAACTTGATTAAAAAAATTATCTAGAACTTGATATTTACATTAAATAACAGAGAAGATCCAACTTATTCCATTATCTCTATGTCTTTATTGGTGATCATATTTTTGGGAATTTAAGGTGAAACATATTCTCAGGGGTATAACCTGAGATATAATGGATTCTATTAATTCTAGAAAACAAATACATAGAAGTGGCTATCATGGAATAGTTTCTCAATTGGTATGGAAAATTAAATGTGTTAGAGAATCATCTTTACTGAAGTTTAAGAAGCTTCCTTCAGCATTGGATAATAAGAAGATTAATATCCCATCTTAGTTTGATCTCAAAAGTTGGTATCCCAAATATAATGTATTAAAGTGATCATCCATGATTATTATATGAATGTATTAAAATAAATATAAGAAGTTGAAAAATTCTATTTTTGTGTATTATAATCATGGAAATCCAACTACATATCTATTGAAGATATTTATCATTTATAAGATCATAAAGGGCATCCCCAATAGTGGGAGATAAATGAAGAATTTTGAAGAAGATTGAATAATTTTTATCTTATTAAAATCCAAATATTATGAATGGTTCTTGCTAAAAATTTCATTAAAAGTTTATGTATTCTTTATCACTCTTCCTTGATAATAAAAAATTTGATTCTAACTTAAGGGGGGAGATTGATTTTTTTCAATGCATAAAATTTGATGTTTGTAGAAGTTGCAAGGATATAGTAAGCTTGCATTTGTACTTTATGTGTTTTGAAAAATGTGTTGAAGTGGATGTAGAAAAATTTAGGTTTAAATGTTTTATGACAAATTTTCATCAGAATCTATATCATTTTTCAAAAATTTATACTATTTGGTCAGCCTATGAAGACATGTTTGCGAGTTTTCAAATTTTATTTCATATAATTTTAATTTTTAGGTGGAAAATTAGTTATCTAAATTAATCGAACTTGTTTTATACACTAGGCATGGTTCAGTAGACTTAGAGTGGAATGATTAATGACAATTTTCTATGTATGATTTTATACCCTTTACCAATTACATTTTTTTCAGGTTAGAAATGGGGATATAATGTAAAATGATCTATTTTAAAGGAAAGTGGTGAGAGAAGATAATAAATTGAAAGCTAAAAATTTTGGGGGGATAGAAAGGAAATGTTGTATAATAAGTGAGTTGAATATATTGACACATCGGTTTATATGAGTATTAAGCACAAATACAAAGGGATATATTATTCAACCCAAATTGTGTGAGTTGTATTTATTGTAAATTATTTTAAATGAAGAAATATTTCATTTATTTGAATATGTTGGAGATATATTTTAGACAAAGTGTCTCGGAAGTTTAGTTGAATAATCAAACCATTTTAATAGAGAATAAGTATCTTGGATATTTATTGGATATGATAATGAAGTACGTTTCATGAATGATAAATTATTATAGATTTTTGAACAAGATAATATGTTCTAAATAAAATGTCTACTTATATTTATGTTTTTAAAGATTTTATGACATATCTTGGATGATTGGTTATGAAGATGGTTCAAGTTATTAAACTTGGAATTACTTGATATATTTATGGTAAAAGTTATTTAAATAATGTTCATCCATGATAGTTTGATGATTTTTAAGGTGTTATAAGATTAATTAAGATGATTATTAAGTTGTTTCAAAGTGTTTATATATCAATAATGGAGTTCATGATGAAAGATTTTGGATAAAGGGGTCTCATGGTGAAAATGTTGAAGTTAGTTGAAGAAGAATTTATACACCATAGAGCATAGGATACATCATACTGGTGAAGAGAAATGTGGTTATTCCACTATACAAGAGGAGAATATGCCATAAGGTATTTTAGAACAATGTTTAGAGTGCATAGAGAATTTCATACCTTTACACCATAGTGAATAACTATTCTATAATGGGTGGAATAGCTATGTGCTAATGACATAGAAGGATAACCACATCCTAGAGAAGCACGAGTCATTTTTTGGTGGAATTGTAAATTTATGGACCTCCATGTCATAGGAAGTGTGTAAAATATAATTAGCCTACAGAAATTTTGGATTACACCTCAGTAGAGGTGTCCATGTTGAAGCACATAGTTTTTATGAATTTGAATTTATAGTGATTTTGAGACCTCTATGATGTAAGATAATACTATACTATAGTGGAGGGGGAATAAGTTCTTTATGGATATAGAGATTTCAGAATATCCACACCATAAGAAGATTTTATTCCACAAAGTATGATTGATTAGTTTTTTGATTTCTTTAGATCCACACCATAGTGGTATCATATTTCAAAGATAAATATATATTGTTTTTTATGGTTCTCAAAATTTCAATACCTCCACACTATAATGGGATTGCTACGTGCAAAGGAGTTTAATACGATTTCATTTATTTTTATTTTTTCAAGACCTAAATGCTTAAAAGAAGACACCATACCACAAATATTTCAAGAAGATATAATGTAACTAGTTTGAACCATCATAAAACTCTATGATTGAAGTTACCATGCCTTAATTTTTTAATTCAAGGGGAATTAAATGATTCTTTATGAATAAGATCCATATATTTATTTGGTGGTTAATTCAATATCAAATAACCACCAATTAAAACTGGATAATTAGAATCTATTTATAAATATATCCAAATTTTTAGTTTGAAAATGAAGTTGAAGGAAACTTATAATTTGTTTTTCAATGTTAAATTAAAATTCAAATAAGTAGTAGGATTCTATTAATATTTAAAAATACACAATAGTGTAGAGAAAAATAAATATGTAAAATATATGAGTGATAAGAATATTTCAGTACTATTATCATTGATAGAAATTACGCGCACCAAGGTATCCAGAAAAAGAACTAATATATTCTTGTTTATACACTAAAGTATAATATTTTAGAAGAAGAACCAAGGAAACCTTAATGTGCACTAATGTCTGAATAATAAATAAGGGGAAGGGAGAAGAAGAAGTGTCTTTCAATATGTGAAATAAAGGTATCCATTAATTTCTTCTTTCATGAAACAAATAAAGAGGAAATCTATAGTAGTAGTTGTAAATTCAAAACTTGTACGGTCAAAGGATATATCAAGAAACCAATAAAAGGGAAGAAAAATAGAAATAGAAATATAGTTCTATTATAAGTTAAGTAAATAAGGAGGATTTTTTGTGTATTGTTACATTTCATACAAGAAGAAAAATTCATTACATGCTACTGGGGAAGTTAATGTAGAAAAATAAAGAGGAAATTTATCTATAACAATATAGAATTTTACACTTGTATCAGAATCTATTGTTGTCATCCAAATTTTTATCATTTTTAGGTGTGAGATAAAACAGTGTATGGGATGCACTAAAGAATAGATAGTAAATGTAGAGACATGAGTCACAAGGTTATGAAATTATCATTGTAACCCGCTTTAGGAATCAAGTTTAGACCATGGACTATCCATCTCACATTGGGTAGTGAACCTTGTATATTCTTGTTTTCTCATCATCTGTTCAATAGTTCTGTAAGAAATAAATAAGGAGAGATAGATAATAAGAGTGATCTATTCACTATGAAAAGTGATAATGGTGAATATAAATGGTATAAAATTTAATTATTTAATTATATGAATAATTACCAACACTGATTTAACCCCCTATAAATGTGGTTTATATCCTAATTGGTTCCCTAAATTAATATTAAATGAGGTTTAACTCTATTGTATTATCAACATGAAATTGTTATACTTTATCATTTTAAGTTTAATTATTTATGTTTTAATGATGATTAGTTTTGGATAAATTATTTCTATGTCAGATTAGAAGCCAATTTCATTAAATAATTTAATGAATAGGAAAAATATAAAGAAGAAAAAGAAGGGTTGGATGTATGTATCATAATAATTAATAGAATTTTTAGTCCTTAAGAGCAATGATGAAACTATAAATGACATTTTTGGAGATGAACAATTGTTTATTTCATAAACCAAGGTTATGTAAAATACTATTAACTCAATGGGATCAAGGGATGTGATTAATCCTAAGGTATATGAAGATTCTGGCTTAAACATACAACAAGAAGATGGCTTAAGTTGGTGTAATCATATGTTAATAGATTTATTTACTAATGATTTAATGGATATGATTCATGGATTAACCAGTGAATTTGTTTTTTTTTAATTTTTGGGATATTTGAATGTCACTAGGAATAAATAATCCATCTTGAAGGTGATATAAATTACTTATAGAAATATTTGAGTAAAATGGATCTAACTTGCATAAGGATCTATAAATAAGTTTCTATCAAAGAAGATATGAATGTCAAGAATAAAGAATGGTAATCCAAATTTTAGTAATAGTATCTCAGTATAATCCAATAGAAGGATGAGTCCATAATATAATTTGATAAGAGTATCCACACATTAGAAGAAAATATGAAAAATAAAAAGGATGCTAAGAATGAACAATTTAATATTAATTATAAAAGAGTTAATGATATTGACTCACTATTACAATATAATATTTTAATCTATGAATAGAATATTTATAATATAATGATTTATTATGAAGATAAGGTTTCATTCATTGAATATTTTAAGAATAAACTCAATATGTCATGTCTTGAATTGAATATTTGAATATAAAATCAAAAAATGAAACATATTGAGACTTCAAAATTGTAGTAATAAAGAGATGATACTAAAAAAAATTATATAGAGGATTATTATGTCAAAATAAATCTATTAAATAACAACATGATTAGTAACATCATCAACTGATCATTTGCAAGATGTCTCTGGAAGTAAAGCACCATCCATATCTCAGGGTAATGATTATTATAAATGTATTTATATAAAAATATTTATTTTAAATATAAATAAAGTATAAGTATTGATGAGGATAATTGAAGAGGATTATACCACTATTCTTAAGGTGGGTATAATAAGAAGTGTGGGTAAAATTTCCTAATGTGAAGTTAAACTAGTGATAAATAATGGCTAAATACCGTGTTTCAAAATTTAGAAATATGGATAGTATGTGTTGAATAATAAAAGTACATGGGTTTTTGGGAAATGATGGCGATTAAATAGGTTTGGACATTAAACCTAGGAATTTTTTTATTATCCATTCATTTCAGAATAAAAAAGGAAGACCATATTAATGGGTATTAATCCAAAGATAAAGAAGAAACACCTAAAGATGATAAATAATCTATTATACTCAAACAAATACAAAGAACTTGAGATATTTATGATATTTAATGTATTAATGGTCACAGACTTGGTAGATAATCATCTATATACATATCAAATTCAAGCAAGTATAAAATCCCATGTGTGAAGTGTGAATAAGTGACTTTGGGATGAAATTACAAGAATAAGGCTACATGTTAATATTATTCTAAGAAGATATCCATGAAGACTTTAATGCTACCATTGGAAAACAAATAGAAATAATATTAGATTAAAATAAATTTGAATAATTTCTAGATGATTTCTATGTTAAATGAGAAAATAACTCTCTAGAATATATGTGGAGACTTTAATAAGGATTCTAAGGTTTTAAAAGAATGGTTGGTTATTTGAATAAATGATTGGGAAAAATAAATAAATTTAGAAGATGCATAGGAAACATTTGTTTATAAAATAATATATAAGGTTGTACATAAAATTCTTGAATTTCATGATGGTTTTTCAACAAATGAAAGATCTTGTGTTAGAGAAGTTTTTTTTGCGGGAGATAAAATATTACTAGATACAATTATAAGGTTGTTTTAAAATATTTACAGCATAAGAATAATCCTTGAAAACAATTCATGCTATAGTGAAAATAAAGGATGATATATAGCAAAAATTAATAAGAGTATGTGAAGATATATATGCTCCCACTGTTTAATTAGGTTTGAGAAGAAAATTTGGAAGAATTAATAATAAATCATCTTGGTTAAGAAAATCCTATCAAACTTGTTTCTTGCATTAATAAATAGAGAATACACACCTCATTCCCTTATCTATATGTGTTATTTTGGAACATAAAATGGAGGTAGTTATAGGTGAATCATATTATTAGGGTGATAACCTAAGATAGAGTAGATACGATTAATTTTGGATAATAGAGATGTAGAAGCCTGGTATTCAAAATAAAATTTGATGGAGAATCATTGTTGATAATGTTGGGTAAGGTGTTTTTATAAATAGACAATAATAAGAATGATATCTATCCTATATTGATCTCATAAGTTGGTATTCTAAAGAGAATAAATTAATGTCATCAATATTGGTGAATATTTAGAAGGTTTCAAATCAAGACAACCACAAGAAGAATTCCATTTTGCTGTGTTCTCATTATGGAAATCCTAAAACATATCTATTGTATATATTTAACCTTATTATTATAATGAATAGTTACCCCTAGATGGGGAGATATGTAAAGATTGTTGATGAAGCTAAAAAAATCATTATCTTAAGAAAAGTTTAATATTCTAGAAGGTTATTGGTAAAAATTTCATCGAATAAATATTCATAATTTATCTATCACCCTTAATAATCAAAAGAAAATTCTAAATTAAATAGGGAGAAATTATTCTTATAAATGGAATAAAAATGTAATTTTGAAGACGTTCCCAGGAATTTTTAACCTTCCATTTGTACTCAAAATTTTTTGAACTGTGTATTGAAGTGGGTGTAGGGAAAATTCTGGTTGATATGTTTTAGGAGAAAGTTTCATCACAATTTGGTAATATTTCATATCGTGATATAGTTTGGACATCGCTTGATGAAACATCTACAAGTTATCTCATTTAATTTGGTATAATTTCAATTTTTATTTGATAAATTTTTTGTATAAATCAAAGCCTTTGGTATTTTACACTGGGTATGGATTAGTAAACATAGAGTGGAATGGATGATGAAACTTTTTTAAGTATTATTTAATACCTTTTCCCATGTACTATGAATTTATTTTCAATAAGGGGGAGATAAAGTAAAATGATCAATTTGAAAAAAAAGTGGAGAGACAAGATAATGAAATGAAAGTTGAAAATTCAAGGAGAGAGAAAGGTAATGTTATATAATAATTAAGTTTCATATATCAACACAACATTTTAAATGTGTATTTATGAAAAATACAAAGTTATATATTATTGAGTCTACTTTCTAAGAGTTATATTTATTATTAATGGATGTCAATGAGGATGGATTTAATTGATGTCAAAATATTAGTGATGAAATTTAGAAGTAGAAGTAGATTTATTATTTAATGGCGATGATAATGAAGTACTAACCATGAATGATGAAGTGTTTTAGATTTTTAAAGAAGATAATGAGTTCCTAAGAAAATGTAAACTTATATTTACATGTTTCATAATTGGATAACATATATTTGATAATTGGTTAGGAATTTGTTTGAAATTATTACCTTGGAAGTGATTGATATATTGAAGGGAAAATTGATTTAAATATGGTTCATACATAAAAGTTGGATGATGTTTTAAAAGTGCTCAAATAGTAATTCAGAAAATGATGAAGATGGTTCAATGTGTTTACATATCATTAAGGGAGTTCATGATGCATGATTTTGAAGAGATGATTCTCATGTTGTAAATATTAAAGTTGTATGAAGAATAAATTTTTCACCATGGAGCATATAATATGCCGAAATAGTGTAGAGAAAAGAGGTTCTTTCACCAAAGAAGAAGCGAATATACCACAAGGAACTATAGAATGAGGTTTGGTGTTCCCGTGAATCTGAGATCTCTACGACAGAGAGAATAACCACACCAAAATATGTGGATGATCTAAGTGCTCATTTTGTAGAATGAGGAACATGTCATAGAGGAGGCTGGGTCTGTTTATGGTGGCCCAAAATTTTATGACCTCCACGTTATAGGATGTGGATACCATATAGCTAGTTGAAAATAATTTTATATTATGCTACAGTAGAGGTGTCCACACTAATGTTCTATGTTTTCAAGAATTAGGTATTTTAAGAGATTTTGAGACCTTCACACCAAAAGAAGATTATACACCACAAATGATGGAATATTGTTTTTTTATGGATCTAGAGAATTCAATACCTCCACTTAATTAGTATATGATACACCATATAGTTTGATGGATTATTTTTGGATGGACCAAGATCCATGTGACATTGGTAACCTATGGCGAATAGGATGATAAACTAGTATTTTTGGATATGTAAATTTTTTTACCTCCACACTAAAATGGGATATAAATGCCTCAAAGAAGTTATATCCAATTATATATATATGTAATTTTTATGACCTCCATAATGTAAAGAAGAATCCTCACTACAATGTGTTCAAGCAGTTATAACATTTATGGTTTGAACCACTGTATTATGATGCATTAGATATTCCCACATCATGATTTCTGAATAATTTTTAGATTTGAAGAATGTTGATTACTAGAATCCTTCTTACTGGTTTAGTGGTTATTTCATCTCTAAATTATGACTAATTGAAATTGGTTGATCAAGATATTTTTTAAAAAATATCCAATGGCTGAGTTTGAAAATGAAGTTGAATAAATTTTTTGGTTTTTATTTGAAATTGAAATTGAAATTCAAAATAGAAGTAGGATGTTGGGGAAATTTTAATATACATATCAACATAGATAAGATGAAATGTGTAAAAGTTTAGGAGTGAAAATATTGTATCAACACTATTATATTTTAGATAAATAATGTGATCCAAGATAATATTAATAAGAAATATTGTATCCTTATTTTAACACTGATGTAGAATATTGAAGAAAATGAAACTGTGCAATCAATTTGTGCATTGATGTTTGAACAAGAACAATGTTTAATGAAAAAGAAGAATTTATTTGAATATATGTGTAAATGGTAGCCATCAATTTTTACTGTGAATAAATAAAATAAGAGGAAAGGAGAATAAGTTGTTGTACATTTCAGACTTATGAAAACACAAGAAGTATATTTGAACCAATGCAATAGAATAATAATAAGAAAACAAAAAAGAAAATTTTATTTTAGGTAAATTAAATAATAAATATATTGTGTTCCTTTATAATTTTTACCCAAGAAGTAAAAGTCCATGAATGCTACTATGAATGTGAAAGAAGAAGAAAATTGAGGCAGAACATCTATAATAGATGGAATTTTACAATGGTATCAACATCTATTGATTTTTTAAAATGATTATAATGATAAGGTGAGGGATGCACATGTGAGTGGGATATTTAGAATCCGAGTTGGAAGATATGAAAACATGAGTCTTAAGGTGATAACATGATCATTGTAACTGTTTGAAGAAATATAATGGGTTGTGTGATTAGGGAGGAATGCGTTTTACACTAAAGACTATCCATCTAACATTGAGTGGTGAACCGTGAAAATGTGTTCCTTTTTTACATGTGTTTTATTGTTCTGAAAGAAAATAAGGAGAGAATATGAATGATTTCATCACCTTAACAAGTCATGAAGGAAAATTTAAAAATAATAAAAGATAAATATTTAATTGGATCAACACTTACCAACACTGATCCATCCCATCTAAATGTATTTTATATTTTAATCGCCCCCAGGTGGTGGGAGTAACCCAATAATGGATCTATTGGGGGATGTTGAGACTATGATTTCTATGGTTGAAATTTTTAAAAGTAAATTCTACCATTATATGTACACTTCAAGTATAATTTTTTGGTTATTTATTCACATATAATCAATCATAAATATAGGTGGAAGTTACTTTGGAAGATCATTTCTTGAAATCCTCTTGATGAGATTATAGTAATACTACCAAGACATGGTGTCATGTTCACAACTCTAGTATATAATATGTTTAATTATCAATCCATATATTAAATAGTATAATACATCATTCAAACATGCAAGTGTGAATTATAAATTATTTAGATGTTTTTTCTGGTAGAGGCATAAAAAACATCCGCAAGTCTTAGGGTTATTATATTATAGGAAGTAACTCAACAAATAGAGGAGGTGGTTATGTTGAAACACTACAGTATCAAAAAATAGGCTCCAGTGGACTAGATTCTTCAAGATATAGATTCTCTACAAGTGAAACTTTTCATTATTGAAAATGAAATCGAGTAGCCCCAATAGTTGGTTTTAGAAGTGGATAAATAAATGGTACATGCATCAGTGATGAATATGATATTTCTTCATCATATAGAGGATAAAACCATTGGGATAGAGATATTTAAGAATAATCCATCCAATTCCAGTAATCAATGGTGAATATTTATGATTATGTGTAATATAGTTTATAAACATCCATTTTTATTTCTTATAATAATTAGAGAGAGGCTCTAAATTAAGTAATTTACTTCATTAATTGATTAACGAATGAAAAAATATTCCTTCCTCACACACTTATATAATTACCTTGACAGATATTGTAATTTTTTTTCTATTCCATGTTGGCTTGAGGAACATTCAATTTGAGGAGGTAAAATAACTTGAATCTACTTGAACAATGAACTGGAATGAATTATTCCAATAATAATTATTGAATGCTTAAGTTAGTGAGTTTTTCTCCTAGATATGGTTCATGGGTGAATATTGGTAGAAATACCGTCACCATACACTAGTGTTGGTTTATTCTAATGGAATAATCCTAGGTGATTATCACAAATAGACTTAGGTAGAAATAATATAACTATACACCAGGGTTAGACTCTTTGAATGAATTATTTCCTCTTAATCATGGATTACAAATTGATATCAATAGTAATACCATCACCATACACCCAAATTAATCTATTTTAAGGAATTGTTTCCTCCTAGGTATGGATCATGAATAGATACAGGTTAAAATACTATAACTATATACTATATTTCGTCTATCTAGAATATTTTTACCACTCATCATGATAAGGTTCATGATGCAGAATATTGGAATAATGATTATATTTTTGGAGAATATTTAACTATCATGAGAACACTTTATATTTTTCTGATATAAAGGATCTTAGAGAGAATATATTGAGTTCTACTAGAGGAATACTATGGTCTCCACAATCTTTGTGTCTTTTATCATATAACCTGCACTTTTCCCAATCCTTATATTGGGGAGACTTACTAATTAGAGAATTAGATTTTAATTAGGACACCCATTTGGGTTTTTTGAACTGACAAGTTTTATGAATTTTCTACTTAAAAAGATCAATCTTGTTTAAATCATTCAATATACATGTCTAGTAGGCAGTAGATCTACGTTTTTTAGGATTCCTTTTATGGATTTCCATCTTGGAAGCCATGCGATTTTTTCTTTGGGTTGTTTAAGGTAATGAAATTCTAGACACTATTACGTGATATCAAGGGTTAGATAACTTTGACAACATATTAATACAGTTTAAGGTAGTATAGAATTGACTAATGATCACTGATATTTTTAGCTGAATAACATTAAGAAAAGAAAAATTGAAATGTATTATATAGTAACATGTGTGAGATAAACCTAATATGAATTAGAAAATCCAAGAACTACTTATAAAAATACATACACATAGGGGTCATTGTGTTTACAATAATTAATACTAGACCATAATGTCCCATATTAAGGGGTCACAAGTCAAGGAAAAATAAAATGTTCAATAATGAAGTTTCACACCCATACTTTAAAAATGGGTATGATTCATAATTGTATATTACGAATGATATCAAATTCACCTGAATGATTAAATTATGAATTGGGTAAATCATTACTCAAAGATCTGGAATCAAGAATGATGATGTGGGGTGAGTTTGTTGGGGATGATCACTGATCATATTCTAAGGAAAATTTCAAATATAATACTTCAATTTCACAAGAATATTAGAGGACTATATTCTTTAGATGGATATTCCTTGAATTTTTAGAATAGATTGGGGGAACATATGTTGGATTAAAATTGGGTGATGTATGCATAGTCAATAATAAGTTTCTCTTAGAGTCGAATATGTTCATTACCGACAACCATAAGAGACTAATAAAGATTCAGATACTTAATAAATGAATTTTGTTTATGGAATATGGGAAAACAAATAAGGTTTTTAGTACCCTAAAGGTTATATATTCATGTATTTAACACATAATAATGGTGAATATTTAATGCATCATTACTCTATTTTTTCTAGAACCATGGGTTCAATGATCATGGACTGAATTTTTCTCAGTATATATAGTTCCCACTAAATATTTATATATTTTTCATTTATTATATAGTTTTTTGAAGAATTTAACGTTGAATGATTAAAAACATGAGACTTGAAATTTACTCCGACCTCCCTTTGAAGTTTTCTGGTTGGAAAAGATTTACATCTCTTTCACCTACAATTTAATATCTTGTTATTTAGACCATCCTAGAATAAATTTTAAATTAATAAATTTTTAACCTACATGGTGAGATAATCTAGAATTTTCAATCCAATAGACACCTGACATGGGTGATATACTCATTGTTGGCATGGATTTCCTTAGGGAAGGGGGAACATAGTTTACAGTCCGAATGCTTAGACCAAGAAAAGTAAAGGGTGAGGAAAATAATACAAAAAGTGTGGATAAAATATATTTTAAATGGAGAGATAAATTCAATAATAAATTATCTAATGGGTAGTGAACTTAGTCTACGGTCATTGTTCTCTAACTAAGGAAACTAGATGGGAACAACCAACTTATTATTCCAGATCCAAGAATACTCTAAAACTTTCTGAATTGAGTTTGATGATGAAATAATTCATGAATATAGGTTATCATATTAAGAGAAATGATATGTGAATATTCCCTTTCGGATAAACCCCTCTACTATAATATTTTCTTCATTAGGATTCCGCCTAAATAGTTTTTCTTCTAGAAGGTATCACTAACTACTACACTTTGAAAATGCCTTATGATGTGGGTGATTCATAGTACTTAAAATCCATCACAAAAAATCCCACATAATCAATATATTAATTAGGGTTAATATACCATATTGAAACTATCAAGACCATGTCATGGGTCTAAAAATTATTACAAAACCACACTGGCCACACCGTAAGATCCAAAAATCAAGTTGTGGGGATGTTAATGCCCTATCCCAAATCCTATAGTGTATTTGTTATATTTAATTTTGACCAAAATATAACCTCATATAAATTAATAAGGATCTAAATATGACCTGAAAAATTGATAACATTGAAGAATACCTTTAAGGAACATCCCTCCACCACATTTTTTTTCTACTGTAGGATTCTTCCTGTACCATTTCTTCAACAAGGGACACCACTCACTACACTCTGAAAAGGAATTATGATGTGGGAGGAAGATTAATAGCACTACACCATACTTTATTTTGTACTTGAGTTATAGACACCATTCTAAAAATATCAATCCCATGACATAGGACCCATCATTATGATGTAGCTTCATTGGCCATACCATGAGACCCTACAATCAAATAGTGGGGCTATTAAAACCCTATCAAAAATCCCATTGGATATATATTTATTTTATGTTGGATTAAAAATATCGTACATATAGACAATATATGTTCTCTAAACACATTTAAATAAATGGTTCCACTATGAAATTATCAGGTCATACATAGATTATAGGATTTTTTCTGAGGACAAGGATGACTATGATCAGAAGGATAGATTGGGGGTGAGTATGTAGGATCCAAATAAGTGTATGTATTAATATCTAAGTAGAATATTCCCTTAGAGAAGGATACAATGGTTTTTGATATCCCTGAAAATTTTGTGGAAATCCAATATATTTAATAAATAATGTGTAAATTATGTAGATGAATGTTCAGAAAAGGTGATGGAGGTATCCCATACCCCGGTTGACAATGGTTTTTCTATTCTGGAGATTTGGAATGGAGTGAGGATGGATGATGACGTAGTTAGTTTAATTTCATGAAACAAGGACTGACACCACACTATTTAACATCATTTGGCAGAGATGCACGTATAAAGTACCTCATGTAGACTTAATTATCATGTATGAATAAACAATACCATCTCTACATTGGGTCCACAAGGGATAAAATTTCTAAAAATGGGAGACATTTTATCCCATCATAGGTTAAAAAAACATATAATAGGAGAATTTAATTTGGATATATTGTTAAATAAGTAGAAACTTTTCTCAAATTATAAGTAGGGAATGAAATCCTCAAATCCGTTATTGAGGAGGGTTGGGGTTTTAGTAGAATTCATAGTTGGGCCTAAGATATGATACCAAGGAATCACAAAGTATCCTTAAATAATATTAATCAAGATAAATAAAGTTATTATGTGTTGAGTGAAAAATGAAGTCAGGGTGTTTTTTTATTGATAGGATTTGTGGATGCACTTAGGATAAGAGGATCCAATCATCACTAAATAACCTACAAGAATAAGAATAAATCTACACATAGCTTTGATATGATGTGTAGTTCCTAAAATGATAGGGATAAAATGAAAGGGATGGTGATTTGGTATCACCTTTGTGCAGTTCCTTCAGGAGAATGAGATACTACTTAAGAGGTACAAAGCACTATGGTGGGAATAAGGTATTTTTCTAGGAATTTTAGTTGGGAATAGGATGTGAGATATATATATCAAAACATATCACATAATGTAAGGAATTAATCCATACACAGTGCATACATTGGGGAATTTACTATGGATTCAAATAAAGGCACCATGATCTCTTATATGGATTTAGATCAAGTGTAAGTAAAAGGGGTCTTGCCGATAGACCTTTTCAAACATTCTGGGATGTTATATGCAGTGTAATTTTTTGTATAGTTTAATTTAATGCAACTATGATGTAACTCTATACCTTTTGAGAATGGTGTTCCTCAGTTATGTCAATTACAATAATTCACTAGGAACTTTTAAGCTCACATGATTAATTTTCGTTTTCATATATACTCGATAATTAGGAAGCTACCCATACTGTCCTATTGTAAATTGTAGGGGAGAAATAAAATAATGGAGTCATTTTATCTTTAAATTTGTAATAATTTATTTTTTAAATAGATAAATTTTCATTATGATGTAGACTACTGATTATTAGGAACGATAAACCAAGAATTCTAACCTGAATTTGAAGCTCATGTAGTAGATTCTATATGTGAAAAACTGGGTTTCTTTATTTAGTTGAAGGTCATGAGAGGATGACCAATCATTGAAATTTAATGTTTTGTGGATAATATTGGTGTGACACCTAATGAATTAATTGTTGTATTGGGGAAATTTTCATTGTTTGGGGTTATATTAGGTAGGTTCATCTAAACCATGTTCTAAATAGAAAGGTCTTAGTATCGGGGAAAACCCATTGATGGATCTAAGATAAGTTATCCTAGATGACACAATATATCCTGTAACAAAAGGAATTAAGAAAAATTTTGTTCTCTAAATAACCCTACATAGATCCACCACAAATAAATAATATAAGAGGTATTTTTATAGGAATACGTTCATGGATAAAGAATCTTATGTTGAAGAATCTCACATTAATCTGAATCACATGCATGATAGATTTATTTTCAAGATTTGGAAACACACACCCAAATGGATTAAGACCATAGGTAGTATCCTTGGTAATAAAATGATTTTATTATGATAAATTATATCTAGGACCAAGGCAAGGATCCTGAGTGTCACTGTGTATCCTACAAGAGCATAAATAAATCCACACAAAGTTCGTAAAGATAAATTACCTACCATGGTCAAGATAATAATTGGGGGAAAGGGAAATTTGTGTTACCTTTAATTTTTTTATTTTGATTCTTGGAATTTACTAATATAAAATATATAGGTGTCACTATGTACGCAATAAATAAAATAATCAATCCATGGGTATTTATTATCAGGTTCCACTTACATATTGATTAGGCTCAAATGTATGGGTAATAATTTGATAATGAGATCTATATCTAAGACTAACATATGAAATCCAAGCATTACGACATATCCTAAAATAAAAATAATAATGACGCACATAGTTATTGAAATGAAATTTATTTGTATTAATCCCATATATAATAAGGAAAGGATTGGTTTTGCTATAGGATGAGGAAAATAACCAACCATGAACCATGAATTCCTATTTGGATCAAGCTCTTACTTATTGGGGATTTGAAATTTTTCCACTATTGGAAGTTTATATTCATACTAAATGAAACTACGGGGGAATTTAGTATAGGTTCATAAAATTTAGACTAGTGTGTGTTTATTATTATGCCCATTTAATGAGGACCCTTATGATGCGATTTAATGTCATGTAGTAGGGATGTCATGCTATATTATTTCAGTTCATTAGATGAGGACCCATTTTATATGGTTTATGGTCATGTGACATGGGCCAAGGCTATATAATTTAATTTCATGTAGTTTGGATGTTATGGATTTATATAATATCTTGAAAATTATTTCTTGAGAAATCCTACATTGTTAGGGGAATGATGAGATCACTATATATTATTTCTAAAGAGTAAGATCCTTTGGAATAAACCTTCCGTATGAGGTAAGACCCATCCTATTCTCATTCCATATTTATTCACTTATTCCTTAATATCATTGGGGGTTATGATAACCAATACCTATTCTTAATGGATAAATAATTGAAGTAAAACTTTCCTATTGATAGATCACACAATTATATTCAAATGTACTTTTAGGCATAGTAGTGTTCATAACCTCTTCTCATTGAGATACTCTAATTCATCCATACACTTATATTAATCCTCATATTCTTAATATTCTCCATATATAAAAAGTCAAGGTGGGGGAAATTTTTCTTTGATGGGTACAACTACCTCAATCCCATAAAGATGTTAATATGCAGCCGTTTCTATGTTCATTTGGGTTATAGTGTAGTTATCACACAAGTCATACAAAATATTATCTAGATAGGATTTCTTGTCATTATATAGAATACTCTCGAGTATATTTGATATATATTATTTAAAGGCATCTATCTATTTATTTTACACTACATGATAGTGGGTTGAGAGATTGGATTCGATATTTTAATACACATAGAACTTATTTAACATTGAGAAACACAAAATTTGTGTTGTTTTTCATCAATATTTTATGAGGGACAACTAATTTGGTGATGATATTAGACTTCATGATGTGAAATATATTATTTTTCCAAAATTCCTTGATGGGTATAGCCTTAAACCTTGTGAAGAATAATTTGGTAGTAGTAATGATGTACTTAATTTTTTGGCTATAGATGGTGTATAAGATCCTATAAATCTACTCCCCATATAGTGAATTACCAAGAGTACATGGATGTATGCAACAACTCTAGAGGTTGAGGGATAAAGTTGGCATGTATATAATAATCATGGAACATCCTAATGAGTTCCACACAATTGTGTGTCATCTCTAGATAAAAATATCTATGTATATTGAATTTATCAGAGAAATTTGTGTGATGACCAAAACATTTAAAAATAATGTTCCTTAAAAAAAAGAGTACATAACTAATTAAAAAATAATGTTTTAAAAAATTCATTAATTTGGTTTTTGGAATATTATAAGTTATATATTATTATATTTAAAAGATCATTAATAATCAAATACATTGATATTATATACATTATATAGTGATTATATGATTAATATATATATATATCTGGTACTGATAAATCTTATTGATATAGACAAAGGAAGCGATATCTTCGACCAACAGTATCCCACCCTATGATACCCATTAATCAGAGCTTCTAAGGGAGATAACATCATTGGAATTTCCCCTTGACTAACCCCAAGACAAGATTTAACAACTAAATAATGAGATAAAATATTTATGGGAGAAGTTTAAGATCATTAAGATGAGGACCCAAACCATGTTTGCCGAACCACCCCATAAAATCCCACCATCAGACACCTTACCAATAGGCTATTCACTGGTGTAATAAAGGGATATGTATATAGAGACCAAAAATATGAATTTATATACGTTATTTTTAGTAAAAGAATAATTATATTTTCCCCTTTTAATAGCACTATTAATAATGTTAAATAATAATTTTGATAAGAATCATATTTTGATAGGATAAAACATAAATTATATTTTTGGGAAATATATAATTTAAATCAAGAAACTATTTTTTGAAATCAATATTTTTTGAAATAAATTATACTTCAATAAATAAAATTATTAATTTTTTTATTAAATATATATTCAAATATAATTTTATAAAGTCAAATGTAATTTTTAAAAGTGTTAGAAATTTGTTATCTTGAAAAAACAAGTATTTTTAAATAATTGGTGAATTTTGATTTAAAAGTGTAATTTATCATATTTGGAGAATTATTTTGATAAAATAAATATTATTTTAGAAATTTTCATTTGAAATTTATCCAATGGTGACTTTTTCATAATAATATGAGATATTAAATTTTTTGGGTAGAAATTAAATACAATATAATTCTACATTATGTATTATGGAATCATAAAAGACTAAAAGTGATGTAAGAAATACTATAAAGATTATAAAAAATTAAAATTATGTTTACTATTTAAAATAATTTGTTTTTATTTTATTTGATTAATTTTATAATGACCTAATGAATCCTCTAAAACATATATTATATATTACTGTTTCAAAATAATTTCATTATGAACATGATGTAAATCCACATCACAATGTATTTTATTTTATTTTTTTATTCTTAGACTTATAAAATATCTAAAACCACTCCCAATTGGTATAATAAATTGGAAAAAATATGGGAATGTTTTTAGTTTTGATTACTTTATCATATTGAGTCCAAAACCGATGTTTAAAAATTAATAAATGGTTTCCCTCTATTTTCTATATAAAACCACACAACATAAAATTAATAATCAATCAAAACTATTGTATCATGATGTTACTATAACCTTACCTCTCTAGATCACTCCCAATGTTCCCCTGATCTCTTAATAACCTCCTCTCAAGCATTGAGAAGCTCTCTCTCAAGGTAAGGGATTATCTCCTTCTCCTCTTTATTCAAAAATCCTCATTATAGAATGACATTTCTATTTCCAATTATTCAAGTTTGGATATGTTTTTACAAATAAATGTTATTATCCTTATTATTACAATGTAATAATAGATCCATTTATCTCTCATTCCCACCCTTTATAAACATTTTTATACACCCATTATGCTGCCAAAATTATCTTGCGGTTTTCTATGAGAAACATTTCTGTAGTGAATACCCATATCTATTTCAACTCAAGGATATTAAACTAATTTTACCTACCCTCTATTAATTTTTTATTTACATGTATATAAACCACACATATTAATTTTGAAGCTAAAATTAATAAAATACATTCTTATATTGTATGATCGATGTGGCACACTTTTGCTTGTACATGACATGAAATTGACAGGGGGTCCTAGAATTATATATATCCCAAATTAATTAGATAATGTTTTTATCTCATGATATTACATATATGGTTTATAGGAGGTTATCCTAAAGACATTATGATATGATATATTGGTGTTTATCTTTATTGTATGTTTACGATATCATGTTTTATGTTGTTTCCATATTAACATGTTTATTTTATGTTATTGTGTTATATCATGACTCATTACTCAATATTATGATTATGACCCCTATTATGTTACTTTTATATGACCCTTGGATCACATTTAATGATTTAACTTATGATATTATTTGTTTATAACCTTATTGGGATTTATATTTCACCCATTTTTTATGTACATCCCTAGGAAATCTAATACATTTTTAGAAGATCCAAGGAATATATGGACATGTTTTAGATAATTTAAAATATGATGTTATAAAAATGTTTCAAGTTAATTTTTTAGGGAAAAGCTATCAAATAAACAAGCCTTGAAAATCTTATAGTTTTGTATTATGTGTCATTATGTTATAAGTAATGAATTATGGTGTAAAAAAATATGGATTGTCATAGTTTGTAATAGAAAAAAGTCTAGCTATTTTTTGGGATTAGGATTATAAAACCCGATTGAAATCCTTAAGGATAAGTCTAAAAATAGGAAAAAATACCAAATTTTTTTTGTAAATTATATAGTAAGTAGTTTACTATAAAATAAATCTCTTTTTAGATACAATAAATAAATGGGACAATGGAACTGTTTTATATAAGGTTAATAACCCCCAAGAGAGTTCATTGAGATGGAATAAATAACTATATGGTGCATAAAAATATACATTTTTTCACACCTAGTTTGAAACACCAAGGTGATATGATTAGGTAAAATGAAAATAACATTACAAACCAGTAATAATTGAATAAAAATTATTATAAGATATTATGTGAGGAAATAAATAATAGATAACTCAAATTGAAACCTAAAAATTAATTTGTTAAATAATATATGCCATTGATGAGTTTTCCCTTTATTTATCAGGGTTTAAACTTTATTTTTTTAATAGTTTAAAAATAATCATCCCAAATTTTTTCCTTTCTTCTAGTCAAATGTTTGGAAATATGAGATATTGAGTCAACAACTAATGTGATGAGTAATATAATGGCTTCCCAAATGAGAACCACAAACCAATGCGATTAGGAGCCAAAATATTCATGAAAATAATATCTTAATTAAATAAATATTTGAACTAAAACATGAATCAAGAGTAACTTCAAAACCCACCAAAGAAATAACATGTTTCCTTCGAGACCTTTATACAAAAAATCCCTCTCACTTTTAGTGGATCTGCCGATCCCTTAATCATGGAACAATGGGTCAAATCTTTTGGAAAAATCTTCTCAATATTCAATGTCTTAATAAAGAGAAATTCATGAAGGATATTTACTGTAAGGAGGGGTAAATTTATCAATAGAAAATGTTAGCCAAAAAATAAATCTTGAGGAGAGCATTAATGTCATGGAGTGAAATAAATTTCAGAAAAATATTGTTCAACAAATTTTTATTCATAAACTCTAACTTAAAACAGAGAGTTATTTCCTTAAACACAAGAAAAAGGATGAAAAATCCGTTGGGGGAATATGAGGAAAACGTCAAACGACTTGAATAATATGCCCTTGGGGTTTTTATTACCACTGAAGGTAAATTTTACTGCTTCTTTGGTGAGCTAAAGCTAAATCTATGAAAAGTGATGGATATCAATAACTTTGAAAGCTATAAAGATATTTATTGATGTTACCAAGAAGTAAAAATAGAGATTGGTGAATCTAAAAAGTTTATTAAAATTAGATACAAGAATTGGACTATAGATTTTAATTTTGGTGGTGCGATTGAAAAATATGACGGTGGTAATAAATTCCATCATATCACTTTTCAATAATATGGGAGGAATCATCTATGAAATTTCATAAAGGTGAAAAGAAAATGATTTAGGTATAGCAAGGAACGAGACTTAGATAGTTATTTTTGATCAGAGAAACTCACCAATACAATAGAATAATGTAATGCTCCAGTCAACCCTCTACCTATTATATTTTGTTTTAATTACACGGAATAAAGACACTATGTGAATCAATTCCTTAACAAGACGTCTGTCGATGATAACTAATGAAAGAAAACTATATGTCCTAGTGAGAAAGGGTGAGAATATTCTATTAAATATACTTATGTGGATGCCAGTAATGAAGTTGTGACATGAATTATAGTTATTTTTTCAAAGATAGAAAACATTATATTTGATTCTGGTTCTACGTATTCTTTCACATAACACAGGTTTAGTAGATCTATTAAAACACCACCTTAAAACATGGAATTTGAGTTATCAATGAAGACAAAAAATGGGTCAACTGAAGCATACTAAGAATCTAACTCACACCATTTCCAAATTTGGGGGTTTAATTTCCTAAAAACCTTTGTGATACCCTCTTAATGAAATTCGTTGCAATTTTTTCCATGGATTTTCATTCCTTGTATATAGATAATTTAAATTTTCAAGATAAGGAAATCACCCTCTGTATCAAAAATCACCCTATGATTTTATACATGTTAATGTTGGAGTATGAATATTCTTTGGTACTTATATCTCAAGTATTTATATTATTTCCCCAATATAAAGACTATCTAGATAAAATGATTGAGACTAAATAAAAGTTCATCCATGATGATAATCCCATTGTAAGGGAATTCTATAATGTGTTTTGCTGATGATTTTACTATTAATCCTTCAACCTGTGATGTTGAATACTCAATATATCTCATAATCAGAGATTTACCAATATTCCAGACTCCATATAGAATGATTTTTTAACTTGATAATCTAAAGAAACAATTATAACAGAACATGGATAAAGGATTTATAGGCTAAAGTGCTTCCCTATAGGGTTCACTAATCCTCTTCATCAAGAAGAAGGATGAGTCAATGTGACTCTCCACATATTATTGTGAGCTAAAAAATATCACAATAAATAATTAGAATACTTTTCCACTGATTTATGACTTGTTTGATTTGCTATGGGGAGCATAATACTTCTCTATAGTGGATCATCAGTTGCGATATTTTCATGTAAGGGTAAAGAAAGAGTGTAACACCCCATAATTTTAAAAAAATGAATTGAAATGCATGAAAATTTATTTTAAGTAGATATTTATAAATATACTTTAAACAAAACTCTGTTGCTTCTATCTTCTAAAATTCAAAAAAAGGTCATCTACAATTGTGTTCAGTATGTTATTTGGAGTCTAATGGAAACAACCTATTTTTTTTGGTGAATAGTAAAATACCCTTATGAATTGTAATATGAATATTAATATGACCCTAATGAATAGTAAATTGCTTTATTATTTTATTTTATTAAGTATTTAAGATAATGACATCTTGGTTAATTTTTCAATGTGATATAAAAGTAGTTATAAAATTAAAATTGTTAATTTTTGAACAAATTATGATTGTATTTTAAAATAACATTAAAAATATTTATAAAATTATTTTCACAAAATCAAGTACATTTTTGAATTCTACATTTTGAAAAAAAATTTAGGTGAGTTTTTGGGATTTTTCTAAATTTCTTGAATTTTTGATGAATAGTGAAATACAATAAAATATTGTATATTCAAATTATCAGTTAAATACACTATTTATGAGATCATAAGTGATATAATAACTCTTGGTTCTAACTCACTTGACATTATTACTATTTTGGGTCACATGAATTAATATTCTTCATAGTATTGATCAAAAATATTATAACAATGATAAAAATAATGTAGAATACCACATCTCCTCCACTATAAATACCACCAAAATTCCCCTCTTCCACCCACACCTATCAAGCATTGATAATTACCTATGATATATCTAATACTACTCCCAAGTCACTTCCCCACATCCTAGAGATGTTGGTCTCACCAAAAGGCCAAAACCAAATGCCTTAAGAGGAATCTCAAGGAAAAGAGATAAAGATGTAAGCATCATCTTTTGTTTACTTTCATTTTTGTTAATTTTCTTTTCTATTCTTATTATTTACTCATGTCACCTTATCCAAGAGGAATTAATGATAAAATATCCAACACATTCTGGATTTTATCATTTTTTTGGAAGAATCACCATTATACTTCTTCTCCTCTCCCACTTATTCAATAAATTAAAACACAGTCCTTGATTTGTCGATTTGCTCACATCATGGATGATGTGGTTTCAATTAAATTAACTTTCTTCAAGAATAATCATAAACCACTTTAATGGTTGAACCAGATTATAATTTTTTATATTATATATTATATAAGGTTCTGGAATAATTTTTCACACATGTTATTAATTTATAAAACAAAATTAGTTCTTTACATATCATTAAGCTGATATGTGGTGGTCCATGGTCAAGAATATCAGGGATAAAGAGGATGTTTATGCGTTAGGGAGGGATAAATTTAAAATTATTTTCCTTGAAAAATATTTTCCTAGGGTTGTGTGACTTAGGATGGAGAAGCAATTCCATGAATTGAAGAGGATGAAAGAGTATTCAACGACTATATACAAAAAAACATCACTTGAATAACACGGTATGCTCTAAATCATATTATGGATCTTTATAGAAAACTCAACCACTTTTAGTTAGGATTTATTCCAAGGTATTTAAGGGAGTAGGCCTCCCATGAATTCAAGTGTTATGAGAAACATGTCCTATGTGTTGAGAGGGTAGATATGGAGTTTTCTGATGATCACATGCACTTTGACAATAAGAAGAAAAAGAGGTCCAAATGGAAAGAAATGGGTAAGATTTAGTAAAAAAACTCAAATGGTAATAAAGTAAAGTTTATTATTTTTTTAAAGTGTGTAAAAAGAACCATGGGTAATGCCTTACCAAACCGAGAAGTGTTTTTGATGTGGTGGGTTTGGATATATGGCACAATATTGGAATGAAAATGATACTAAGACTAATACTGAAAAGAAAACTGTAATGTGTTTTAAATATGGAGAGATGGGTCATTATGAAAATGAATGCCCAAAAAGAGATCCGAATGATGTAAAAAATCTAGAACACAAGTAGATAGGTGTAGTGAGATCCTTTTCAACTACTTCAACATACATTGGGCCATCCAATAATGTTGTATCAAGTATTTTTTTACTTATATTTTGGTAAAGTTTTGTTTGATATGGGGTCTACATAGTCCATTATTTCTCAGGATGTTTTTTTTAAATTAGAAATGTCACCAAAAATGAGACTAGAAGTTATTTTTAAACAACTAGTGGGAAATATTATAAGAAAGAAGAATTATAAGAATATTTATATTGTGGTATGTGGAATGAATTTACCTAAAAACCTTGTTGTTTTTCCCTTAGTAGTGTTTGATGTTATATTAGGAAGGGATCAGATTTCTATTTATCATTATAAGATTAATTATAGAGATAAATAACTTGTTTTCATTAAGATGTTTTAGTTTATATTCAACAATGAACCCATACAATTGATAATATATCAAGAAGCTGAGAAACTATTGAAATATGGAAAGTAAATTTATCATTCTCATATTATTGAAAACAAGGAAACTTTTCATATTAATGATGTACCAGTGGTAAATTAATAAATTGTTGTATTTTCTAATGAGTTACCTGATATCATTCATGATCAGGAAGTTGAATTCACAATTGAATTAGTTCCTGATTCAAATCCAATTTCAAAAAAACCATCTCAAATATATCAAATAGAACTTATTGAATTGAAAAATTAGTTTTATGAGATTATTGATAAAGGATTCATTCATACTAGAACTTCACCATGGGGTTCTTCTGTTTTGTTCATTAAAAATAAAAATGGTTCCATGAGACTTTTCATTGATTATAGTTCCTTGAATCACATCACTGTTAAAAAAAGTATCCTTTACCTCCTATCGATGAATTGTTTGATTATCTCAAGGGAGCTTCGTTTTTTTCTAAGATTGACTTGAGATCTGAAGACCATCAGTTGAAGGTGAAGTAGGATTAAATCCCAAAAATAGATTTTTGTACTAGATATGGGCAATATTAATTTCTTGTTAAGACTTTTGGGTCAACTAATGCACCTAATATATTCCCGAATCTTATGAATATAATATTTCATGAGTTCTTGAATGAGTATGTAGTTGTGTTTTTTGATGACATTTTGTAATTTTCTAAGACAAAATAGGATCATGAAAATCATCTAAGGGTTTTTTTCAAAACCTTAAAGAAAAATAAACAGTATAGAAAATTTAGACAGTGTGATTTTTAGTTGCAAAAAATTTCTTTTCTTGGGAACATTGTAAATGAGAATAAAATAACATTTGATCTTGCAAAAGAAAAAGTGGTTGATGAATGACCAAGACCAAAAAATGTTACATATATTTGTAGTTTTATTAGATTAGCAGGTTATTGCTGATGGTTTGTTAAAAAAATTTCATGGTTATCTAGCCCACTAACTATGTTAACATGAAAAGGTATAAAATTTATTTGGATAGAAGAATGTGATATTTATTTTTAGTAACTGAAGGAGAGAATGGTGAATGCTCTAGTTTTTGGGATTGGCTTCCCAAAATGGTGAGTTTTTTATCTACAATGATGCTTCTTTGAAGGGATATAGTTATATTTTAATGAAAAATGATTTGGTAAATGATTATTCTTCAAGACAAATAAAACCTCCTGAGTTAAATTATCCCACCCATGGTTTGAAATTATCAACTATGGCTTTTAATTTGAAAATTTAAATACATCATTTATACAGATCCAAATGTCAAATTTATATTGACCATAAATGTCTGAAGTATATATTCACTGTAAAGGAATTAAACATGAGGCAGATAATGTGTCTTGAACTAATAAATGATTATTATTTCATGATTAATTACCATCCAAGAAAATAAAAACAAAGTGGTAGATTCCTTGAGTCGAAAAAATCATAAAACATTAACCATGTTACATTTGGAACATGGTCACTTGATTAAGAAATTCATGAATTTTGGATTAGAATTTTTTGGCGAAAGAATTACCTCTATTTTGTTTTAGGTTTCAGTGCAGTCATCATTATTAGACAGAATTAAGAAAGCACAGAAGGAAGACTGCGATCTACAAAAAAAGGTATAATTGGTTAAAATGGGTAATTTTCTTGAATTTAACCGTGATGCATATTGTGTTTTAAAATTTGGTAGACGGTTGTGCAAGCATTGTGATTCTCTATTGAAGAAAGAATTACTGTGTGAAGTTCATAGTTCTTTATTTTATGTTCATCCTAGAAAAACTAATATGTACAGACACCTTTGGGAGTATTATTTAAGGGATGGAATGAAAAGGGATATTTCGGATTTTAGCATGAAATTTTTGAAATTTCAACAAGTTAACGTAGAATGGCAGTTATAGAAGGGGATGGTTCAGACTTTTCCAGTGCTAGAGTGGAAATGAGAGAATATATTTATAGACTTTATGGTGGGACAAGCTTATACTTCTGGAGATTTATTGACTGTACCTCAAAGATATTGTTAGTTTACATTGAGTTACTCTTTGCATTGTATCTGATCTGTATCCTAGGTTCTATTCTAACTATTGGATGGGGATTCAAAATTTTTTGGGAAGTGAATTAAATTTTAGTACAACATTTCACCTTAAATCACATGGACAGTTAGAATGAAGGATTCATACTTTGTATGATATGCTTCATGTTTTTTTAATGGACTACCAAGGAAGTTGGGATCATCATCTTTATTTAGTTAAGATCTCTTATAATAACAGTTTTCATTCTAGGATATAGATGGAACCTTTTAAAGAATTTTATGGGAAGTGGTGTTGAACTTTATCGTTTTGGGATGAAGTTGGGCAATGGATGTTGATGGGACCATAATTAGTAGAGGAGGTTGATGAGAAAGTGAAGATGATCAGGAAACACATAAAGAAAGCTCAGAGAAGGCATAAATTTTATACAGAAAATAGAAGGAAAGACTTCTCTTTCGAGGTAGGTGATCATGTTTTTCTTAGAATCTCACCATCAAAAAGTGTTATGTGTTTCGGAAAGAAAGGAAAGCTAAGTTAGCAGTTCATTAGACCTTACAAAATTATAGAGAAAGTTGGACCAGTCACCTGCCGAGTATATTTGCCTTCAAATTTATTTCAGCAACATAATGTTATTCATGTTTCGATGTTGAGAAAGTATGAGCATAATTCATCTCATGTCTTAAGCCTAGAAGCAGTTCAGCTAGAAGAGATAATTTATTATGAGGAGAAATAAACTCAGATTCTTGATATAAGGGAAAAGGTATTGCAGAATAATGTAATCCACCAAGTAAAGGTTTTTTGGAGAAACCACATGGTTGAAGAAGAAACATGGGAATATGAAAATTATATGAGGGAAAGGTACCCTCACTTGTTTAATGAGTAAATAAAATTGTGAGGGCATAATTTTTGAAAGGTGGGGATAATGTAACACCCCAAGGTTTTAAAAAAATAAATTTAAATTAACGAAACATTTTTTTAAGTATATATTTATAACTATCCTTGAAATAAAATTTTTCTACTTCTATATTCTGAATTTCTAAAAATAGTCATCTACAGTTGTGTTTAGTAAGTTATTTAGTGTCTGATAAAAATAACAAATTTTATTGGTGAATAGTAACATACCCTTATGAATGGTAATATGAATAGTAATATGACTATAATGAATATTAAATTTATTTATTATTATATTTTCTTAAGGATTTAAGATAATGACATCTTGGTTAATTTTTCAATGTGATATAAAAGAAGTTATAGAATTAAAATTGGAAATTTTTGAATAAAGTATGATTTTATATAAAAATTAAATAAAAAATATTTAGAAACTTATTTCAAAAAATGGAGTTCATTTTTCAATTCTAAACATCCAAAAATGGTTAAGGTGAATTTTTGGTATTTTTCTAAAATTATTGAATTTTTGATTAATAATGAAATACATTAAAATATAGTATATTCCAATTATCAGTTAAATACAATATTTATGTCATCATAAGTGATGTAATCCCACTTGGTTCAAACTCATATGAAATTATTACTATTTAGGGTCACATGAATTAATACTATTCAAAGTCTTGAGAAAAATATTATAATAATGATTAAAATAATGTAGAATACCTCCTCTCCTCCACTATAAATACCACAGTTATTCCCCTCTTCCTACAACACCTCTTAAACATTGATCCTTACCTAAGTTCTACACAATGATCCTAAAAAGGCTATTCCCCACTTCCTTGAGCTTTTGGTCTCACTAAAAGGCCAAAACCAAAGGTCTTAAGAGGTATCTCAAGAAGAAAAGATCAAGAGGTAAACATTCTTTTTTGTTTTCTTTCTTTTCTTTTTCATTTTATTTTTAATTTTCTTTTCTATTATTATTCTTTACTCACCTACCCATATAAAATAGAAATTAGTGATACAATATCCTAAATATTCTTTTTTCATCATCATTATGTAAGACTCACCATTATACTTCTTATCATCTCCCACTTATTTAGGAAATTAAAACACTGTCTATGATGTGTCGATTTGTCGACATCGTGGAATATGTGATTTCAATTTTGATTACTCCATTACAAACTGGTCATGAAACCATTTTTATAGTTTAAATGGAATATAATTTGTTCATTATATCTTATATAAGGTTATGGAATCATTTTTTATACATGTTATTAATTTATAAAACAAAATGAGTTCTTCACGATTGAGGAATCACCAAAATGACCTAAACAAATATCAATAATGTTTTAACTTATGAATCATATTCATGTGAAAATTCAACATGATAAATATTATAATTTATGTTTATGGAAATATTTAAATAACATTCCATTCCAATTTTGGAGTTTCACTACCAATCGATATGAATATCCATCGTGAACCAATCAAGGAAATCATGTAAAGAACACACCCAAAACAATGGAATGAACAAATACTAATAATTAAATGATGAAATTATGTATTGAAATGATTTTATAAGATATTATAAAGATTAATATGTTTCATTAATATATTAATAATACTCTATTAACCATTATACATGATGTTTAAACAAGTTTGAAGCAAGAAAAACCCAAGGTAAAGGAATTCATAACCCAATTTCCATTCTTTCTGTTAAACTTACACTTCATTATTTATGTGGTCTTGTAATTGTTTTTGCATAATTTTGGTTATATTATATATAATTAGCTTTTTTTATAGTATATATACATATTCCATCTAATATATTTAGTATCACTTCAATTATATGATATTTTTAAGGGACTTTCCTTTTAAAATCCTCTTTTAAAAATTATACTTTACAAATTTCAAAAGCAATGTTTTTATAAAATTATTCATGTTTTATGATTGTCTTATGGTTATTGGTAATTTTTTATTATAATGTTTGGGACCTATATCTCCCTATATTGCATTGGGTATGTATAAGTTAGAAGTTGTCCGTACAGTTACTCAATGTGTAACTACGATGGTTTCACAAATTGTAAGGTAGCCATGAGGGCTACAAATTATAAGGTAGCTGAGAGGGTTACAATATTATGTAAGTAACAAACCCAGATAACTTTATGGTTTTATTTATGTTCTTATGTTTTTTTATATTGGGGAAATATCATGTTTTACAAAGTATGTATATATGGGTGACAAATATTTCTTTTGAAAATGATTTAATATATTAATTTTTTTCATGGAATAATGTGTCCCTTATTTCTTTTTATATCCCTTACTTAGATTTTTTTGCTCATCCAATATTTTGAATTTATATTCAAAGGTTATAAGGATGTGCATGAAAAAGAAAAATGCCACGTTAAATGTTTTAATAATTGTCAAATAGATCATGTTTTATTGAAAAAGTTTTATATTTTTGTAGAAATGAAGACTATTTTTTATGGTATCCACTCTGTATTGATTTGTAACATTATGAATGTATTATGTCCCAATTCTCTAAATATATAAACTTTAAGAGATACTCAATGTGAAATTAAGTGATCTAATTATGAAATTGAATATTATGTAATGTAACAAGGCTAGGTCCTTATAAGAAGGATACACATAAGACTACTTTTCATACAATGTATGAGAACTATGAGTTCATAGTGATTTCATTTGGAATCACTAATGATCTAGAAATATTTATGGAATTTATGAATAGAGTCTTGAGGTATTTACTTTATGAATTTTTTATAGTCATTATAAATGATATTCTTAACTAATCTGAAATAAATGAGGAACATGAGGAGAATTTGAATGTCGTACTAAAGAATTTGTGTAAGGAGGAGTTATTTATGAAGTATAGTAAATGTAAATTTTTTGATGGTGAAAGTAACTTTATTCAGGAATTCTATTACCATAAAATTGATATATATGTATCCTTTAATGAATAAGGCAATTAAAGGATGGTCTAGACTAACAACTGTGAAAGATATTTGTAGTTTCCTAGGTTTATCTAGGTACCATCGCTGATTTTTGAGAAGCTAATCATGATGTTAAATCCCACTAACAAATCTAACCTAGAGGGGTTTCAAGTTTTTATAGACTAATTAAATGAATGGTGCTTATAAGATCCAAATAAGAGGCTTATATTTTCACCTATTCTCACATTACCCATAAGTGGGGAAGTATCTGTGATCTATAGTGATGCATAAAAAAGTGCATGGGTTGTGTATTCCGGAATACTAACAAATTTATAACATATGACTCCCACCAATTTAATTTACTTGTGAATAACTACCCCAAATATGATCTATAATTGATTACAATGATCTTACCATTAAATATTTGATGAAATTACCTATATAGGAAGAAGTGTGACATATATACGGATGATAATTTCCTCAGGTATATATTCATAGAAAAGGATATCAATATGCACCAATAAATGTGGTTAAAGCTGATCAATGATTATTCTTTCTAATTGTGAGGTTGAGTAATCAATCGATCTCATACTTAGAGATTTACCAATATTCAATACTCCTTATATTATAAAAACATTTCAAATTGAGATGGGGAAGGAAAAATTAGAAGACAATTTTGATAAAGGATTTATACACTGAAGTGATTCACGATCCGGTGTACTAGTCCTATTCATTAAGAATAAGGATGGGTAAATGTGCCTATAAATTGATTATAATGAGATCAACAAGATAATGATAAATAATAAGAATCATATTCCACATATTTATTAAATTTTTGATCAGCTATGTGGAACACAATACTTCTCTATTGTGGATATTCAACTGAGATATTAACAAGTAAGGGTAAAGAAGGAGGTTATACTTAAGAATAATTTTTTATAATGTATGAGAATTATGGGTTCATAGTTATTATATTTATATTCACTAATGAACCATAAATCTTCATTGAATTGATTAATAAAGTCTTTAGGGATTACCTTAATGATTTTTTATAGACTTTATAGATGATAATTTTATCTATTCCAAAATAAATGAGTAACATGAGGAGAATTTGAATGTTGGACTAAATTTTTTTTGAAAAGAAAAGTTTTTTGTGAATTATTTTAAATTTTATTTTTAGATGAAAAAGTAACTTTATTAGGGCATGTTATTACCAGTAAAGGGATATCTATGTATCCTTAAAAAACTATGAAAATTGAAGGATGGACTAGTCCAGCCACTGTTAAATATATCCATCATTTACTAGGTTTGGCTATACACTATCACCTATTTTTGATAAACTTATCATGATTTCCAATCCCACTAACATAGTTATCCTATATTAATGTTATGTTTTTCAAGAATAATTAATTTTAGGGAGTATTAAGGATATAAATAAGAGGCTATTCTCTACACCTGTGATCATATTACCTACCAATGGGGAAGTATTTGTGATCCAAAATTATGCCTCCAAAAAGGCCTTGGGATGTGTACCCTTGAATGATAAAAAATTATCATCCTACTACTCCCACCAATTAAATATCCATGAGAAGAAATACCGAAAACATGATTTATAATTGGATATAGTGATCTTATAGTCAACAATTTAATGGAATTATATCTATGGGGAAAAGTGTGAAATTATATGGATCATAAAAGACACAAGTATATATTCACACAAATGGAGATCAATATGAACCAAAAATGGTGGTTAGATCTGATCAAGTGTTATCATTAATTAATATATTACAATTATAGGAAAGTGAAAAAAGTTTCAGATGGTCTGATTAGAAAATATCATGCAACCCTATCTATAATGAGGATTTCAAGGCATCCAATGTTTCCAAACATGAAAAGGATGGAAATAGGAATGATAAAAGGATCTTAATACTACCTTACTTATGTAACTAATCAACCAATAATTATTGAGAGGAAAAATGAGGCCTAGATGGTAGATGATTTTCTATAGAAGAATGAAGTGAATATTCCAGAGTTCAACTTTTCCAATGATGTACTTATAAGTTTCAAAACCTGGATATGGGGCCCTTCAAAACTAGAGCTAAATATGGACCTTTTGGATGATGTGAATATTTCACCCTTCAATACTCATCATGGAATAACTAATATATACAATTATTTGAAGAAAAACTTATAGTGGGATAACATAAAGGGGAAATTTCATAATTTTTATGTCAATTTTTTGTAATCCAAAAATTAAAGGATGAATGATATAAGTCTAAGGGAATGATACAATAATTAACTAAATCAATTTCAAAATAGGAAAACATAACCATTTATTTCATCATAAGACTCCCTTAGATACCTAAAGGCAATGAAGCCATAAAGGTGGTATTCAATCACCATATAAATTTGTAACTTTTCATTTCCCTCTAGGAATATTTCTCTATTGACCAACTTGCTAAGATATATATAAAGTAAGTTATAAGGTGAAATAGAGTTACACTATATATTATATCTCATTGAGATATAGGTTTTACCTTGAGGTTTTGGAGAAGACATCAGTGGGAATTGGATATAGAATTGATCTTACACACTTCTTTCACCCATAGATGAATATTCAATATGAAATAATAGTTTAAATTCTTGAGGATATGATAAGATATTGATCAACATATTTCTAGGGATATTGAGATAAAAAAATCCCCCCTAGTGGATTACTCATATTATAAAAGTTTCTATTATATAATTCAAATAGAACTTTATAAGGATCCTTATGGGAAGTGTTGTTGGACTCTTAGTTGTAGGGACAAAGTTAGAGAGTATAAGATGATGGGACTAGATATTATCTAATAAAATTTAAAGAAGGTTTTATCTATTCAAAATCAAGTAAAATCCACACAAAGTCGACTGAAAATCTATGAATACAATCATCAACTAAGCTTGGAGTTTGAGGTTAGAGATAATGTGTTTCTTGAAATATCTTCATGGAAAAAATTCTTGGGGGTTGGGAAGAATGGAAAGATTATCCCAAGAGATATAGACACCTTTGAGATCCTTGATCGCATCGGGGTGGTGTATTATTGAATAGAAATACCACCTAAATTATCTCAAGAACAAGATGTGTTCCATGTATCCCTATTGGGTAAGTATATACTAGACCCCTAAAATACACTTAATACAGGGGTGAACCTTTAGATAATGGTATTTCATATGAGTAGAAGAAGATATAGATCTTATCACACATAGACAATGTTTTAAGAAATAAGAAAACTCACCTGGTGAAAGTGTTCTGATAGAGACACATGTTTAAGGAAGAGACGTGTAAAATGGAAGAGGTCATGTGATAGAATTACCCAAATATATTTTATTTAATGAAATTAAAATTTCATGGGTATAATTTCTGAAGAGGGGTATAATGGAATGACCAAAACATTTATCAATGAAATTTCTATTTTTAAATGAGAAAATGCCTTATTAAGTAATAAAGTAATAGAAAACACATGCACTACTTTGGTTTTTGAACCATTATAAGTTACATCCTATGGAATTTAAAAGATAAATAATCAATATAAATTTTGATAATATTTCCCTTATAAGGTGATTATTTTATTAGTATATATATAGGGGAATGATAAAAACTTTTGACCCAGAAAAAGAAAGAGATGACCACAACCAGTGAGATCATACCCTCTAAAGCTGATTTATTGGAGATTTCAATGGATATATTTTCACTAGGATTTTCCCTTGACAAAAAAAATAGAGATTCAATATCTAACACCTGAGTGAAACCATTTATAGGATAAATTCAACCTCATAGAGATCATAACCCAAACTATGTTTGTCGAACCACCCATTGAAAATCTCACCACCACACAACTTACCATTAGGGAATTTGTTGGTGAAATAAATATCTATGTATATAATATCTAAGAGTTTAAATTTTTAAATTTTTGTTTTAATATAAAAATGATTATATTCTCCCCTATTAAAATTAATTTGTATAATTACTAAATAATGTGTTTGATTATAATTTCGTTTTGATACTATAAAACACAAATTATATTTTTGATAAATATATAGTTTCAATCAAGTCACTTTATTTATTAATTAATTTTTTTAAGATATATTATATTTTATTAAAATTTTATTGTTAAATAATATTTATTAAATATAAATTATATTATAATTTTATGAAGTTAAAAGTAATTCTTAAATGTTTTATAAAACCATTATTATAAAAAAACACTTATATTTTTCAAAAAATGGGTTTTTTTATTTAAAAGTGTAAATTATCATATTTAGAGAATTACCTTGATAAAAGAAAATAAATTATTTAAATAAAAATGTTGAAATTATCCAATGGCTATTTTTTCATAATTTTATGAGAGAGTTTGCATTTTTGAAAAACATTAATTATGGTATAATTATACGATATGTATCATAACATAAAAAAATCCAAAAAAGTGAAGTAATAAATACTATATAGAGTATCCATGACCAAAATTATGTTTCCCCTTTAAAATAATGTTTTTTGAAGTTATTTTACTAATTTTATAAAGCTTTAATGCATCCACTAATTCCTATATTATGTATTATGGTTTGAAAATAAATAAATTAAAAACATGAGTCATTTACACATCAAAAAGGATATAATTTTAATGCATTTAGTTATTAGTATTTCTAAATAATTAAATCCAATAATATTTGGTATAAACATGGAAAACACTATGGTAAGGTTTTTGGTTTTGAATAATTTTTCATATAGTGTCCAAAACCTATGTTTGGAAGTTAATAAATATTTATCCACTCTTTTTCTATATAAGACCAGCCATAATTCGATATCTATTTACTAAGAACCCTTATATCATGAATTTATTGGGAAATTATATCTCTAGTACCCTCAAAAGATTCCCCTAAGTTCTAATAATCTTCTCTGAAGAAATTAAAAACACCCTCTCAATGTAAGGGTTCCTCTCCTTCTCTTATTTATTTTGGTACCATCTTTATGTAATAACTTTTGAATTCAAATTATTAACGTTGAGATATTTTTTTACACATACCACTTACTATTCTTATGATTTCCATGTAATCAGATACCCCTTTCAATCTTTTTTACCCAATCTATAGAAATTTATCTACACCAATTATGCTAACAAAATTATCTTCGGATTTTCCATGATAAATATTTATATAGTAAACACCGATATCAATTTTCACTGAAGGATATTCACCAAGAATTAACTACAATTAATTTATTAGTGATTTCCACAATCCTTAATCATGGGTTTAAATTTTAAGAAAAACATCCCCATGCTGTTTGATTTATGTGGTACACTTATGCATGTACGTGATATGAAAGTAATGGGTGGGCTCAAAATTATATATCACTCTAATGCTTTGGGTAATATTTTTATCTAAGAAGATTCCATGTATGGGGCACAAGAGGATATACTAAGAACACTAATTTATGATGTATTTGTGGTTATCTTTGAATTATATTTATTATGTCATGTTTTATGTTTTTCCATATTCCAATGTTACTTTAATGTTTTCATGTTATATCATGAATAATTATTGAAGATTATGATTCTCACTCCATTTATGTTACCCTGATATTCCTATTTCACCACATGGTAAACTTAAACTTATTATACTATTTGTTTAATCCCTTACTGGGATTTATATATCACCCCTTTCTTATGTACTTCCCTAGGTTATACCATGCAATTTTAAAAGATCTATTGAATATAAGGGCATGATTTAGAGTTTTTAAATAATAATATTGTACCAATTTTTCAATATAATATTATATGTACATAAAATTACAATGAATAAAGGTATTAGGATCTTTTGGGGTTTTATTTTGTGTTTTTAAGTTATAAATCTTGAATTGAACTGTAATAATATATGGTTGTCATAATTAGTCTCTAACTGATGAGAACTACAGAGGCCTACATGAAATTCCAACATAACATCAAGGGTTTCTCCTAATTTAATTAATATAAGGATAAATCCATTGAAACAAATTTTTTATAGGATCATTTATTCATTTGGACCATCACAGAGGATGTTGTTTTCTATATGATTTTAGATCTACTACTTGGCTCAGTCCAACAAAGGATCCCTCTTTGGGGACAGTCTTTTTTGGTATGTATCTATCAAAAAATTAAATGTGTTTTCAAGGATATTTTTTATTCATTATCTAGGGTATTATTGATTTCCTCCATGTCATAAAAGGTGGATCTGGTGATCACCCTATGATGTTCAATATAGAAAACTATCTCGTCCTAGTTCAGGTCAGCCTAGGCCCTGGATACATTATCCATCACATTTTAAAAGGAATTTCCATAAGTGAGGTACATGAATATTCATTGGATCGAAGGGAAATTATTCCACTAGTCACCTTACATATCCAAGGAAAATATACAACCCTTCCTTTTTTAATGGTAAATTTACCCTTATTTTTATTAATTACAAGAAAAAATTCAGCTTTAATATTAAAATGGTCTACTTGAAATTGATTGAATAAATCCAATACTGTGATGAGAGATTGATAATATACCTCATTTTATTTCAAACAACATCTAACAGGAAGGAATAGTGTATAACAACCTTGAATTGGGATAATAATACAATCCTTAGACCAAATATATTAAACATCAAATCGTTATTTTTTTCCAAGTCTGACTTCATGAGGCATTATAAAAATACAAATAAATAATTTAGGGAGTGTCGTGGATAGAGAAAAATTATCATTAGTGAGATCGATATTCAGTAGTGTTCTTTTCAAGGTAGGGTATTATAAACGGAATTTTGTGAAGGTATACCCCTTTATTTCCTAATGTGACATGAATTAGAAAAAAAAACTATTATAGGACAATCACCCATTGATCAAAATGACTGGTTAGAATCCAACAATTAGGGATAAACTTAAGTGAATCAATTTGAGATATCAATGTTGTACTAAAACGACTTCACTAACACTCTATGTGGGGGGTGGGGGTGAATTGAGTTCTTTAAAAAAATTATTAGTTTAGAAAACCACCCTCTTTAATATATGACTAAATTATGTTCTTTTTCGAGGAACACGATTGTAGTTGAAGTAAAATAAAAGATAAATGATAAAATATACAAATATTTATTGTGGTTTAGGGAAAATAAATTCCTTAGTACACTCAACCAATACTCAATGCCTAGAGCTTAGTGATTTTCACTAGACCAGTCCTTTTATTTGGGATTTCTAGTCCTTTTCCCAAGGACTACATGGCTAAGTTTAGATGGATGAAACTTGGAAAAAATTTAGTAATAGATTTCAACCATGCTCGTGGATGGATTTACAAACAACCTTCCTGGTTATTTTACTTGGAACCTTTAAAATTAATGTGGGAACAAATTGAGAGTTTTAGTTTGAGCTCATAATAGTAAAATAAAAATAATGGAAGATAATAAATCCCCATGATATATGATAATAATAAAATTTATCTCTAGGAGAGTCTTATGAAACAATTGGAAATATGATCAATATTTCATGACTTTAGATCCTGAAGCATATTCTTATTTTTGAGTAAAATAGAGTAGTTTATAATATATTCTATATGGGATTATTGGATGATAGATTAGGTGCATCTGTTCTTATCAATAATCTATTTTTAACTCTACATGTCACCCATGAAATTCATGCAAAAAATTATCTTTTAAGAAAAAAATTAGATCCTTAAAATCGAGGGTTGTAATTTAAATTCCATACATCATTTTATTGAAAGTACCACATCAAAAATACTGATTATTAAAATATTTATTTACTTGTTTACTTTTTAGGTACTTTTCTCTTATTATAATCATTTTTAACATAAATATTAAAATAAATACATAATTAATACATAAAAATATTAAATCCCACTGAAAGTGATACAAATGTAATAAATACCATGTTGTATAACAACATACGCAATTAAAGATAATCATGAAGAAAAATTCTATAGATTTGAATTTACAGAGCTGAAGTGATACATGTATTCATTATTTTCAAAACCATTCTCATTACATATTCATTTTTCACAGTCCTTATTCATGTAGTTTATTTTCTTCATGTAGCCAATTTTTCCACAATGAAAAATTCCTTCACATTAGTAAATTGATTTATATAGGGACTTTACTATCTTATCCAAATTATAACATAGCTAAATTGAAATACATATCCAATTGAAACCATGTAAAAAATTTCACAATATATCAAAATCATGTATCTGATTAATCTATTTAATCAATTCACACATCTTACTGATCTATATAGACGATTGCTCACATAGGTGCTTTACACATAGCCATTTTCATGTCATAGCTATTTTATGAAGGAAAATCCTTTATATAAGTGACTGAAATAACCAAATTCTAAACATATAACTTTCTTTTTATAGCCAAATTCCTCACATATCCAATTTTATATAATTAGGAAAATTTCTACCAAAATTTATAGAATTGGAGAATTATAAATTATAATAGCATAAAGACTAAAAATAATTATAAAACCTAATGAACACACATAAAAACAAAAAAATCAGAAATATATAGTGTATTTGAGATTATGAAAACCTAAAGTAGATGGGCTATGTTGGAATAAAATTGGTGGTCCAATAATATCTCTTTTTTTAATGACAAGAAACCCATAAGTTATTCAATACAAGGTTTTAATAAGTTTTAATTTTTTTTGTAAAACTAAAGAATACAAAAATTTCTTTTAAAATGTTGTGTTTGTCCTTTTCTTCTCCCCCATAATTTGACACTTATCTAAAATGGGTATTTCTTAGGTAAATATTTCCCCCTGTTTTATTCATTAAAAAGGAAATATAATTGGAGGGGAAGAATACTTTTGTTTTAACACTATTAGATATGGAATGATTAAATTTAGTGATAGAAATGAATATGATATTATGGAAAGAATTGATTAAGTAATAAAAAAAAGATAGTGGGAAAATTAAATGAAGTTAATATATAAGAAAATTATAAGAAATGGATAAAGATACATTTTATTAATTTTAAATCATTTATACAGTAATAAACCCACTCAACACACACACACATATATATACAAAAGACTTGTCAGAACACCTAGACAAATGGATATAGTCCAAATGAGAATGTGGTTTGGGTGGTGGTATATTGAAGTTAGGTGAGGTTATAGTGGTAGTAAGAGGGTATTTTGGTGATTGTTACACAACTCTTCCAAGATATATTGAATAAAAAACATCACTAACAACAACTTATTTTTCTTGCAACCATTGAAAAGAATTTTTTAGTACACTTTCAAGAATCCCTTCAACTATATAAAAATATTATGACCCAGTAGCTATAAAGTCTATCTTCTTTGGAGTACTAGAGGTTGAGGCTTTGTGATTATATTCTTTAGAATCTAAGGTCGCATGAACCTTTGGTTTAACTTTATTATATATATTAGCTGAATCATAAACTATATAATCTCTTTGTATTGTACCTCGATAGGTACTTGGAGGAGTTAGTACACAAATTATTCACCCTTTTAGTTATAAGATAACATCCTCACACATTTCTATTCTCTTAAAAAGTTTGACTTATATAACTAACGAATAAATATATTTGTTTGTTCATATGAGTGACAAAAGAGACAAAATTATTTAGAATTCCATTTAAGTATTCAAGCTAACCATAGGTAAAACTCCAAGGAGAACTATACAGCAGCAAAACTTGACAACTATATAAATCAAATAAAATTATTATATCAAATTATCAAAAGTTCTATACAGTAAACCTTGAACAATGATCATTATGACATTCATGGATTTTATCTGCTTTTCTAAATTAGAATGTTTCTATACCAAAAATTGAGAAACCTCATAAATCCACTAGATGGAGGTTGAGGAATGGAGGCACCAGCACTATCTCTAGTACGTACAACTGGAGTAGAAATAATAGGTTTAGAAGAAACTAGTTTCACTAAAGCTGTAAATGTCGGAGGCTTGTATATAACATGATCATTCCCTATAGTAGTAAATGGAACTACTGGAACATCCTCAAACTTCAAGGAACTATAATCCTCTATAGATTGTAATCTTTCATATTCTTTACAAATTTTTTATAAAAAAGTTAACAATAGCTGATAATTTTGGATACAAGATCAAGAGACCTATAAATCATAACTTGAATATATTGAGACGCTTTCCGAATTTCCATTAAAATTTACATAGTGTTCTACATAATATCTGAACAATTAATTTAATTACATCTCAGTTCCAATACCAATATTTCTAATGGATTCTGTGATATATTTTAATTCTTTAGAAAGATCTAAAATGAACTTTTTCAAGATCACTTGTGTGAGAAAATCAAACTGGAGGCATTGAATATGAGAAGATACACAACTTAACCCTAAAAGAATATGATCAATTCCACTTTAAAAATATAGTTATACTGATAGAGAATAAGAAAACATCTTGGTATTCAGTTGAAAGCTATTAACAAAATCAAATTATATTACCATAACACTCTTTTGGGTTTGAAGGATCTCTTTCATTTCTATCCTAAAGGGATTAATCACATCAAGATTATCTTGAGACATATCAGATTTTACAATTGTAAAATTTTGGAACATGTCTCTTTGATATGAAACAAATAGTCTATGTTCATTGAACTCTGACTTGGTAGGAAATAAAAATTTCAAATAACTTTCTAGAGATTCCATTTTCACAATATATATTAAACTTATCTCAAAATCATCTTTCTTTACCAAAGGAAATAGTAAAATATTATTGATCAAATCTGTATGGGTATACATTAACCCAACAAATTTATCAAAATCATTATTTTAAATAGATCACTCCATGATTTCTTTTATCTCATACTAAAATAGAATTATCTCCCTTTTAAATTCTTTATAATCTGCTCTAAGATTCTCAAACTCATTTATAAGATAAGAAGAAAAATATTGTATTTTAGTACTATCTATTATATTAGTAACTGAGGATGCTTCCTTCATGCATAGTAGGAGGAGGAGGAGGTGATGTTATATGTGGTTTATGAGAATGGTAAATAGTCTCCGTAGACACATCAATAGCTCTCTTTCCACCAATAATAGATCCATGAATAATCTGATATACTCAATGATTCTCCACTACAACTTTAAGTATTCTTTTAGTAACTGGAACACTCTGCCTAGTTTAAACTTGATTTTCCTTAGGAGCTATAATAGTTGTATAAAAAAACATGATCATTATTTTGAACTACTACATCATCTTCAAAAAGTAAAACTTCACTAATTTGAAGTTTCTATACCATAAAAGAAATGATTTTAGGATACTGAGGCTCTATTATAGAAATTGTTTTCCCTAGAAACACCATAATAAGAACCATCTTAGTAGTTGTTTCATCCATAGGTAGTGAGGCTTGAGATTCCCCCCTATGTTAATCCTTTACATCTAACATGTTCCCCATAATAAGAGGATGTGTCCCAAAAGTACACAAATTTTTTAAAAACATGACAGTAAAAGTATAAATCATATATCATTTTATGTCATATCTCTCATTTAGATCTACTTCCTTATTATTTGAAACTAATGTGGTAAACCTACCATAGATGTAATAATTCTACTTTCCTTCTCCATTACATTATTTATGCATAAATAACATTATATACCTTAGCATATTGATCTTAAAATTATTTATTAGGTTATATATGAAATGAAAATATTGAAATAATATATTTTCCATCTCTCAAACTCTCTAGGAAATCCCAATTTAAAAAACCATACACAAAACATTCCACCCAGATTATAAATTCTTCAATATCTTTTTATTAAAGGTATAAGTTCCATAAAAGAATTTAAAAACATATATTGGTCATAATATACTTGTAGAAACCAAATTAATACTAAAGTTAAACTCCCCCTTGTGGTAAAAATGAATAATCTCAGACAACTCCACTTATAAAACTAGAATAGCTTTCCCATTTACACGTGATGAAAAAACATCCTCTGTTGGAGTGTATTGAAACTCATTGTTCTTTATAAAATAATTTACCTCTTCCCTAAAATTAATCCTAACTTATTTTCATAAAAAACTCCTTCCCTTGAAACTAATAGACTTTCTTCAGCAGCATCTTGGTAGTCTTCATCCTAGCCATATCATTAGCCTTTCCTATAAGAACCCTACATATCCCATGACTATATTTTTCTTTCTTAGAATAACTAAAGCTTCCAACATATTCACTCTTAGACTTTCACATGGAAGAAATTCCAGTTAGAGGTTAAGAAAAAATTTCGAGTTTAGGGGTAATGATTTATACTCCAAAAGAAGAAACATGGGAGACAAAAGAAAGATTCAAGGGTTGATTGGTATTTAGGTTATGGAATCAACTCCTAAAGTGGATTACGTACCTGATTTGGATATTGGGTTGATTCTATCAAAAAATAAATAAAGTAAAATAGAAACTAAGATAATGAAATTTTATTTTCTAAAACAACACAATTTAAATAATGAACTAGAAAATACTAATTTTATTTCCTTAAAATATTAAAAATAGATCATTAATAAGTAATATAGAAATTATAGTTTATATAAATACGTTAAATTAAATAAATTTAAATTTGAATAACACCAATTCAATTTTAATAAAATCAAAATGATCAAATGAAAGAGGATTAGTAAAAATATCTACTAACTAATCATAATTAGAGGTTAACTCAAGAGTTATATCACCTTTTTGTGTGTGATCTCTCAAGAAATGAATCCATAAATATATATGCCTAGTTATTAAATGGTTTATAAAATTATTTGAAATGTTTATAGCACTAGTGTTGTCAAATATAGAAAATAATTGACTATAATTGAATCAATTTTCTATTATGGTGCGTTTCACATAAAAATATTATGCACAACAACTACTAATAGTAATATTTTCTACCTGGGAAGTGTAAAATTCAATTGATTGTTATTTCTAACTAGGAAAGGGATTTAACTAGAAAATGGAAGGTTTATGAATTACTCTTTTTATCTATTATGAAACCACCAAATTCAGCATAAAAATATGAAGTCATAATTAAATAAAAAGTTTTTGTAATTAGTAAGGAAAGTGTAATTGATCCTTTGAAATATCTAAATTTTTTAGTATTTAAATGAAATTCATTTGGATTTTTTTTTCAAAATGTAGAAAATAATAATATAATTCTTTGTCTACTGGAAGTCAAATATAATATAATCCCAATAGTTCCTCTGTATTTATTGTTATTGGCTAGTTTCCCATATTTATCTAAATCAATCATTTCATTATAACCCATAGGAGTTATATGTTCTTTACCACTTTCAAGTACAAACATTTATGTAATTAAAGATTGTATTTTCATTAAATTATCACATTAAAAAAGTCTTTCTGATAAATATAAAATCCCAAAAAATAATTTAACTGACCCATCATGCTCATTTGAAATTCCCTTTTCATGAATTTTAAATTTTCGTTACATAGTATTTTTTATTTTTATATTTTCAAAAAAATCACATCCAGAACATATATATATATATATATATATTGATAAAATATCTAATGATGAATATTTTTTAGATAGAGTAGTATTTTTTTCCAACTGAATATACATTTAATAAAATAAAAGAACATAAACGTTCATACAGAGCTCTAGGTGAATTTTTAATTCCATTAAGCTCTTTGATATGTTTGAAAACATAATTTAGAATATGATGACTTTTAAAACTTCTAGTTTGTCCAACATAAAATTACTCCATAAGAAAAACATTAATGAAATTAAACTTTACATCTATTTGATATAATTTGAAATTCTTATGAGATACATAGGCTAAGAGATTCCCAAGGGATTTTAATCTTACTACTAGTGTAAAAGTATCTTCAAAATATATAACTTCTTATTGGTTATAAACTATAGAAAATAGTTTGTCCTTATTACTTATGATCAAACCATGATCACTTTATTTATTCTTAAAGACCAATTTTGGTCCTATAACATGATAGTCATATGTTTTATAAAAAAATCCCCATACTTTTTTCCTCTTGAACCAATTTTATACTTCTTGAATTTCCAAAAGTAAACTCTCATATGCTAAGAATTATTCAATTGATTTAGTTTTTAGTTGAGATTCAAATTTTGAAAATTATACATGTTTTTCAACACATCTTATAGTTTTAATCCCTTTATTTAATATTCACATTTCTATTTCTATGGTATGGTTCTTAAGGTCAATAGGCTATCTAGGCTGTAAACTTTTGGGTTCAATAGTATCCAACCATTTAGGATTTGGTTTAAGAAAATAAAGTTCCAACTCATCATCCTTTTTACTATCAAATAGGGGTTCAAAACACATGGTTTAAAAAGAATCAATTACCCCATTGATTTGAGACTTTTTGCGGTCAAAAGGATAAATTTCATAAAATTTCACATGAGTTGATTCTACAACAATATTTTATCATTATCAGAAATTATATTTTCATTGGATGTAGTAGAATATTCAAGGAAGATTCCTTCATCAAGATTTGGGTCAAATTTATGAATGTTATCCTTAGTATTTATGATATAATCCTTGTATCCAAAGACATTAAAATATCAAACATTTTAGTTTCTATTATTTCATATCTCATAGAGATTTGTCTTCAAAATAAGTATTATTTGAACCCTATTTATTAAATAACATACTATATTAATAGGTGTAACCTAAAAACGAGTAGGCATGTTTTATTCACATAACATTTTTCTAGTAATTGATTTTGAATTCCTATTCTGCTTTTCAACAACACCATTATATTGAATTGTCATAGGGGAATAAAAAGTATATTTGATACCAAATTTAGAACAATAGGAATTACAATCATGGTTTTAGAATTATCCTACATGGTCAATTATCTAAGCAAGATTTTTGGAATATTTCTCTTTATGAACTTGTTTTTGAAAATTTATAAAATTAAAAATTTCTCCACTCTTAATAGTTAAAACTAAAACGAAGGTAAATCTAGAAAAACCATATATAAGAACACAAAAATAGAATTTTATATTAGTATTTTAGTTCAAAATTTTCAAAAAAAATATATATGAATTATCTGTAGGGGTATAGATTTGGGGACCTCTTTAATTATTTTAAAATATTCCACCTAGTTCTTTCCTATTTAACATGCATCACATAGATTATTTTTATTCAAATTAAGTTGAGTTATGTATGAAACTAAATTATTATCAAATTGTTTTCTCAGATAATGGAAATTACCATTTCGTAGTCTTTTAGAAATCCATGATTCATTTAATTAATTATTTAAAAAGTTCACATTTTGTCTACTCAAATACTTAAGATCTAGAGTATAGAAATTATTTATTTTAGGTGCATTAAATTTAATAATTTTATCTAAAAAAGGGATATATAGTATTTGAATATTAAAAAAAATAAACCTCTTGAAAAAGTAATGAAATAAATATCATATTTTGATTTAATGCTTCCACATAAAGAAATTTTTTCATAAGAACAGAGCTTAGATTACAATATAATCTAAAAAATAGAATATTTCCTTTATCATTGTAACCTAATGTGACATAGCCTCCATAAAGTTTTGACAATTATAATAAGATATATAAATATCCACTCATGTTCCTATATAATCCACTATATATATCATTTTTAATGGATTATCATGAGGATTTTTCCTAAAAAGAGTAACCAAACATAATTTTTTTGGTACCCATATTCTCTTGGGTTTAGGAATGTTAGTAACTATGAACTAAATTTTGAAATAATTTTTGAAAGAAAATAATATTTAATTCCACATAATTAAGAATTTAACAAACTAAAATAATTATCATAGCACTCTAATTCTCTATATTGTAAACTAGAAATTTTTGAGAGGTTTTTGATATTAAAACTAGACAGAGAATATTTTTCATAAAACAATGGATTTTTACCTTGAGTTTCTATACCAAACTTATTTTTATGATATTTATTTTTCCTAATAATTTTATATAATTAATTATCTCATTTTGTGAATACACTTTCAGAGTATTCAATGCCTTGATCTTTCTTATTTCAGTTTTTCAATCTTGATATCATGTTTAATACAAGATATATGAGAATTTACCATCTTGGTTTTCAAATCCAAAATGTGATTATTTATGTCCTATTTTCATTAAAAATTACTTAATTTAACCTTTTGAGCAATATTTTTTCTTTTTTAAAAATTAATAATTGGTTTCCATCATGGTACACTAATCATTCAATTCCATATAAGATAAATTTTCATGATCAGATTCAGATTCATGTTCAAATAAATAGTAAGAATGTAACTTATCTAAATGTTCCATAAAAATAATGTTCGACTTCTGATTAGAATATTCATATTTTGATTCTAAATATGTGAGATCACTATAATCCTTTCAAGAAATCTATGTGGATTTCATGGATTTCTTATAATTTTTCTTACATACAAACTTTTTGAAGTAATTTTTCTCATAATTTTTTTCTTATAGCCTTAAAAATATATTTGGATGTGTCCAAGATTCTTTTAATCCTAGAATAATACAAAGTTTTAGTTCTAATTATGTTCCATGAACATATATAAGGGTTTCTTGAAAAATATTCTTTTATTATTGAACAATTTGAATTTTCTAGAAAAGTGATAATGACTACTATTTGAAGAAGAACTATTTTAGGTATCCTTATCTGATGATTCAACTATTAGTATATATCTTATTTTATTAGAATAATTTAAGGTTTAAAATTTTATATATCATTCTCCTTTTTAACTAATCTATACTCTCCACCTTAATCATATATCATAGCCTCATACATCATAAGAGTTCCAGTAAGATATTTTATTTTAAATTTATTAAAATGTTTAGATTTTCTAATAGAAAATGAGATCCCAATCCATATTAGTGGTAGAATTTTAAGGATTTTCAAATATTTATCTATCTTAGGACAAAGTGTCCCAAATGAACCAACATTATTTATGTGGGAAAAAATCCATCAAGGTAACATCATAGTGTTTTTTTGTTGATTGTGTTTGTTGAAAAATAAAGTTTCCAAGGAATATTTATGAGGTCTAAAGATATTATTGGCTAGTAATGTTGAAAAATATTCTAGAAAAGGCAATTAATACCCTATAAGGGATACTAAAAATTTCGTACAAAATGTGACATCATTTCGTAGTGTTTTCCAAATTTTTGGGGTCCCAAATTTGGGGGATAGATATCACTTTGAAAGTTAGATTTCCATTAAGGCCTTAAAAAATATTATACAGTCTCCAATTTCTCAAATAACGGGTTTAAGTATGGTCATTTCATAATGTTTATTTTATAATGGTGTAGATCATTGCGAAAAATCATCATGAATACCCAAAGGTTTGATGGTAATCTCTACAAATATGAGAAGCTTCAGAAATGGTAAATTTGACTTGCACATCCTGAAGACAGGGAGCATCATGAACAAGATGGTGGAGATTTATGATAAGTTGACGATGAGGATATAAGATTCTAGAAAGGGATGATATGAATATAAATAGGCCTCTACCCCTCCCTTGAAAAAGTAGTTAAATATTTAACAAAAATCCATAGGCTCTAATTTTCTAAAGGTGATTTGAGAAGGGTGTTCTGGGGAAACATTTCATTAAGAAAGAGAGTTTTTGAATGCTATGAAATGAAAAAAATATAATATTAAAAAGGGAGGTTTCTTCATATATTCTATTTGAACTTCTTGAAATTTGTGTTTTTTATAAAGGAAAATTGTGAATTTTAAATGAAGTGTTATTCATGAAGGTAGTGAGCATTAAGAAAGTTCTAAAATTGGATTTCATAACAAATATATGGTAAAATGATATTCATGAATAAGAATAAAGTGGGAATTTAATAGATCATATACATATAGTTTATTATGAATTCATTATTAATAATAAATTGACCTACCTGTCCATAAACTATATGTTGATCTATTCCAGAGCAATGAGAAAAGGAAGTTAAAAAAGGTGGCCCTTTACAACGGTAGTGAGCCATCAAAAGAGAGATTGTGATTGACCAATGCGAATCATGTATTTTTATATAAAACTAGTATATTTAGTGATCCGATGCATATAATTGATCAATCCAAAACCATAAATTGGAATTGAGCCTTAGTGGATTTGGTATGTTCGCACATTATCATTGTAAGCTTCATGGGTGTAACCTGATGAGGGCGAACCAAGTAAAATTGCTGTGTCCCATGCATGATTTCATCTATATTCATAAGTTTCTATAGTAAATGGAGATAATATTTTTTTAACAACAAAACAATATCTAAAGGGAAAGTTGTTTTAATCAGTCAACCCTTATTCACTTCCCCCCCTCAGGGTATTTAACATAGTTGATCCAACAATTGGTATCAAAGGGAAAGGTTAAAACATAATAGTTATCTCTCAGTATAATAAATGGTGATTGTCAATCACAAATGGATTTTGATCTATAATGGAAACAATTTTGAATTATGTAATAATAAGATGCAAAACTACATCTAACCATTAGGAAGGGATGTATTTATAGCAGCAATGCATGGAATATCTCCTAATATTGATAGTGGTGCTTTATCAAAATCTGAATGAAGGTAATTGGAAACTAACAACAAATGAATCAATTCTTTAGGGGGATACCTATGAAATTCAATATATATGAAGTTCATGTTGTGTAGATCATCACATGCTATGTGTGAAATGTTTCTCAATATTTATGAGCGTGAATCCAAAGTTTGACAAACAAAGCTATAGGTTCTATAGAACATTTATAATGATTTAATAATTTATCCAAATGTTTCTATAGATTCATTATTTATCAAGATGAAAGTAACTATGGAAGACATGCATGGTCTTGGAGAAATTATTAAATATGTAAATATTATCAAGCACATACTGGGAAGACTTCCACCATGATTCAATCTAAAAGTTTTTGTTTTTGAAGATAAATATCCAAAAGAAATGACATTGGATAGATTACATAGTACTCTTATTTCATAAAAAATGAGAAATGATGATAATGAGCATATGATAAAATGGAAGTTCAAAGAATTAAAATTCAAGTCCATGAAGAAGCTCACTATTGAAGATGGTCAATATGAATAAGATATGGATGAGGGGATTTTATTCGTTTCCTCAAATATCTAAGGAGGAAAAGGAATGTTCAATTTGAAACTTCCACTTAAATTATTTTGATGTGGAAAGGTTGTGAATCTCACAACAAGGTTCCCCAAGAAGTTTCAATAATATGAATATGATGAATTTGAAATTACTATGAAGAAGTATTCATCCAATGTGAAAGGTAAGAACAATTTCGAGAGAAATTTCTTCAAAAAGAATATATTTTTTTAAAACAAGATGAAAATTCTCTATAATTTGAGGTATAAGAATTATAAGACTTCAAGGATCATAGAGAAAATTCTATGGTGGTTGTTTTTATAAATTCCCAAATAAGGGAAGAAAGTAAAAATGAATAAGTAAAATTCAAAGTAAGAGTTGAAATTGAGATTGAATTAGAATCCACTATTGAGGAAATAGATATTTAGAGAGGCAAAATAAAGAAATCCAACAAAGTGGTTCATGACACCAATCATAATATGCAGGATCAAGAAAAATAGAAGTCTATGATAGTAGATTAAATTGAAAATATTAAGCCATAAAATATAGATAACTATGAAATGATCAGTGAATACAAGATAAAATTTGAATAATAAAAAAGGGTGATCAACGGTTTGAATAATATCAGGAAATATCAAGACAAACTCATCATGAATATCGAGGAGATGTTTTTCAGTATATGAAGGAAACTTAAAGATCAGTTGAACTTGTTGAATTCAGGAAATCAGGTCTCAAATGTAGTAGAAAATGGAAAATTATAGTTCAAATATTTGGTTAAATAGAAAAAGTAATGTCAAGAGAAGAAAAATATAGATACAAACATTATAGCTAGTATGGGTCTTTATCAAAAACATAATATAGTAACGGTTTAAGACAAACCAAAAACACCTTCCTTATGATTTAATATTTATTTGGGTATGATTCAAAATCCAATGATTCAGATAATCCAAGCTAAAACCAGTATTATAATATTGACACACAAGAATTCACCCCACATATGATTCTATTGGTGTGGAAAGATATGCCACTCAAAAAATGTCTATTTCATAGGAAAAGGGCGTCAAAGGGAACAAAACCAACACATTCAGTCATACAGAACTCAATTTTTCCAAGATATCATTTAATGGTCACTATTTCTGGTGTGGAGGAGTTTGATACATGGAAAGTTATTTCTCATAAAAATGAAGAGGAATGTGCCAAAGTAGACTAAATATTTTCATAAGAAACAACTAAATGTATAATAAAATGAGCTGAAAATGAAAAATAGATTTGTAGAACTATAAGATAAAGCTGTTTCATTGTAATTTGAGTAAGATCAAAATTATCAATCCATACTGTGTATGAATTCAAAAAGACGGATAATAAAGAGACATGAATAGGCACTGGTTGTAGATATTTTATTCAAAGAGTTAGATAAAACTTCAATGTGGATCATTGATAGTATATGAACCTCCAATAAAATATGAAATAATGAATTGGTGATAGGAATACGATATAAAAATAAAGTTATTTTAATATTTGGTAATGATGAAGTTATGAAAATTATTATCTTATGAAAAATAATGTTTGGGGAAAAAGACAAGAGACATGCATATGTCATGGTTTATAAAGGTCTCAGTTACAACTTGATAAGTGTAAGTAAACTATGAGACTCGGGGCATACCATAAGTTTTTCAAATAAATTATCTATCATTAAGTAAAAATATAGTGTAGTTGTTTTGAAAGGGAATTGTATGAAGGTGAATCTTTACCTTGTAAGCGGAGAAGAATATATATGTTTTTTGGACAAGGAAGAAGAAAATAAGTTATGGAATAAAAAAATTGGTTATTTTAGGCAAACATCATTTTAAGCTATAGTGAAATGTGATAATTCTTGAGAACTACCTTGGTTGTCACATGATTGTACTCATACATGCGATGGTTGTTAATAAGGTAAGATCATTTGAAGGACATATAAGGAAAAAGAGAAAATTTCATCAAATGTTCTTGATTTGGTACATATTGATGTGTGAGGACCTATTTCCCTAAGAGATATTTATGAGAGGAGATATCATGTTCTCAACATTCATTAATTTAGGATAAAGGCATGGGTTTCATTCATCACTCACAAGTATGAGGTGCTCCATTTCATAAGAACTAATAAAATGAAAGTTGGAAATATTCTGGGTGAAATAATTAAAAAGATATAAATAGATAATAGAAAAGAGTTAAAAAATATCCAAGTGGGGATTATTTTTAGGAAAATGGGACAATGCACCAAGTTTTACCAGTAATAACTCCACAAAAAAATGGAGTAGTTGAGAGAGGAAATTTATTTATCAAAACCATGGATATAAAAATTATCAATAACAAAGACCTTCTAGAGAAGTTTTGGAAATAAGTAGCGATGAAATCATTTTATACATCATATAGAGCCTTAATATGTGAAGGAACTTGGAACACTCTGATAGGGGAGGGGTGAATTGGGGTTTCATGTTTTTCTTTTGATATATAGATCTTGTTCTGATATTAATAGGAACCTGTTAAACCTATCTAATGATAATGTGAATTAATTTAAACATTCACAAGTAGAAAGACAATGAATCATTTTTCTTTGTTTTACTACCAATGGTTAGTCAAATAATCATATGCGGACAGTGTTTCATTATTACCAAAATATACTAATCTTCACTAGTTATAGAATACAAAAGTCTAGACACATTCACTTTGTTCTAGGAAAACTGCCTTTACATGATTTTAGGGATAGAAAAATTCATCCCTTAGAACACTTCCATCAAATTCCCTAGCTCTCTACATAGGGTGAAATCTTAATCAATTTATCGTCTTGAGGGTCCACTACTAGAGAAATGGGCTTTGGATCCCCCTGACATGGGTGACTTCCATTGGCGGTTGCTGGGCTTTAAAAAAAATCTTTGGCACCCCCACCCCTCCCCTCGCGAAACCCTACCCACATCCCGCTGCCTATCCCCCGTCGCACTCCATCCTCCACCATCACCACCCGTCTCGTCACCGCCCTCTTCCCTCCACCCTCCTCCCTCTCTGGCCTATGACCCCTCCATACTCCTGCCTTCTCCCTCCAGCCTTCTCCCCCACCCCTTCTGGACTCCGCCCCCTCTGTCCTCTAGCCTCCTACCTCTGGCATCCACCCTCCACCGTCCGCCGTCCAGCCTTCGGCCTCCAGCCTCCACCCCCTCTGCCCTTCGCCACCTCAACCCTTAGCCCTCGGCCCTCTGCCCTCCATCCCTTCACTGCCAATTCCCCATCCCTTCGCCACCCTTCTCTCTGGCTCTCCGCTATCCCTTGTCCCCTCCCTCTTCATCCCCCTCCCCCATCGCACCGTCTCCGCCCATCCCCACCCTCACTGTCCCCTCTTGTGCGACACTGCCACTACTCAGTCCCCTCCCTCCCCACACGACCATTGCTCATCCCCTCACCGCTACTGTCCATCCACTCCAGCTCCCTGTTTTCCTCTATCCCCTCCCTCGTCATCCCACCCTCACTACACTGTCACCACCTCACCACCTCCTCTCCTCCAACTCACTTCCACTTCCGCCTCCCGACCCCTCCCTTGTCGCATCGTCTCCGGCTCCAGCTCCCTTTTTCCGCCTCTCCTCTCCCCCACAGCACCACCTTCAGCTCCCCTCCCTTCCAGGTTTGTAGCAAAATCATGTATGACATGACATGGGCTTTCACTTTCTTTCCATTATCTATTCTCTTATTAATTATTTAGAGATATAATTTGATTATTTTATCAATGGTCCACAAGAAATTTGTTAGTATTTATTTTAAATATATTTTATATGAAAAATGATTGTAATAAGTCTTGTGTAAATGTTTGTTATACATATATTATTATGGATAAGAGTTAGATTGATTTTAAAAATTGAACATATAGAGAATATTTCAATGGAATTATGCAGTTTATGGACTTCACCAAAGGATTTTAAAGTGACTATATTAGTTATCCATGTAGAAAATGTTCTAATAGATATCAATTAAAATGAGGTACTGTGAGGGAGAACATATTCTTTAAAGGATTTCTAGAAAATTATAATAGTTAGACTCATCCTGGAGAAGAATATGTTCATTGTAAAAATATCAATGCAATTCATAAGGATTTTTATTCAAGGATGAACGATCCAATGCATTAAATGCTTAATGTAATGGTATGTGGGTTGGATCTTGAAGGCATTGACATCCAGAATCGTGAGACCGGTGAGATAAATCTTTGTTCTGGTGAAGATCGTGATTTGAGGAGGTATTATGAAGCACTTGATGATGCAAAAACATAATTATATCCTGGATATACCTCTTAAAATAAATTGTCGTTTATCATGGAGTTGTTGCATTTGAAGACTTTGAATTAGTGGTCAGACACATCGTTCGACATGCTGTTGGTGTTATTGAAAAAGGTTCTTCCTGTCGACTCTAAGATTCCAGAGTCGTATTACCATGCTCATAAGTTGATATAGAACTTAGGTTTTACATATGAGACCATAGATGCATGTGAAAAAAACTCTCTATTGTTTAGAAAGGAAACTACCCATTTGGATTTTTGTACAGTTTGTGGTGCTTCCAGGTGGAAAGAGAACAGGGGAAATCAGACTCATCAAAGTCATATTGTGATACAAGGGAAACCGATTTCCGTAAAGAAAATTCATTACTTTCCCCTTAAACCGAGGTTGAAAAGATTTTTTATGTCATATAAAGTTTCTAATTTAATGAGATGGAATGTAGAAAGAATTCATGAAAGTTATATGTTAACCCACCCGAAAAACTCTCATGCATGGAAGGATTTTGATAAGAGACATCCCAACTTTGCTAAAGATGTTTGTAATGTCCGATTGGGGTTGGCAGTAGATGATTACAATCCATTCAATTGTATGGTTGGTGTAACTCATAGAACATGTCCCATGGTGTGGGTTCCGTATAATCTTCCTCCATGTATTTTTATGAAGCAACAATTTATAATACTTTCCACTCTTTTTGATGGAACTAGAATTCTGGGGGATAAGATTGATATTTACCTTCATCCATTGATTGATGAGTTGAATGAATTTTGGGTTGATGGTGTGATGACTTATGACTATGAAACAAATACAATGTTCAAACTGCAAGCTCCTTTATTGTGGACAATCAATCACTTCCCAGCTTATGAAAATTTATCAGGCTGGAGTACAAAAGGGGTATTCGCTTGTCTATGTTGCAATAAAAGTAAAAAATCCATATGACTTAAACATTCCAAAAAGTGGGCATACATGGCTCACAAAGGTTTTCTCCCCCCTCAGCACAGGTTCAGAAAGGAAAGAGTGGCATTTGATGGTTCTATAGAGTTCAACCCAACACCAAAGATCATGACAGGAGTCGTAATGTTATCTCAGATTGAGGAAGAAAACATCCGCATGGTATATGAAATTATGGATTTGGTGGCTCATCCATTATGTAATATTCATGCTGCGGGTAGGTAGTGTAGTCATAATTAGAAAAAGAAAAGTATTTTTTATAGTCGTCCATATTGGAAAACTAACATGATAAGGAATAATTTGGATGTCATGCACATTGAATTTTTTTTGTGATAACATATTGTGGACCATTTTAGGTGTCTGTGGAAAATCAAAGGACCATGTTAATGGACATAATGATTTGGAAGAAATGGGTCTATGGAAATAGTTTCATTTATGGTTAACTAATGGAAATAAGGAATATATGCCTGTTTCATAGTATATGATGACTATAAATGATAAAGAGACATTTCTTTCCATTTTGAAGATGCTTCATGTACATAATGGTTACTCTTATAATATTTCAAAGTGTGTGAATCTGATGAGCATGACATTGCAAGGGTTGAAAATTCATGACAATAACATACTACTTCAGCAGTTGAATCAAATCACAATTTGTGATTGGTTATCCCCCAAAGTTGTTCAGCCGTTGATTGAGATGAGTAATTTTATTAGACAATTTTTTTTAACAAATCAACGAATGAGTGATTTAAAAAGTTTACAGGACCAAATTGTACTTACAATTTGTCACTTTGAGAAAATATTTACCCCCTAATTTTTTGATGTTATGGTCCACTTGATAGTACACCTAACTAATGAAGTAATAGCTTCTTGTCCAATGCAATTCAAGTGGATGTATCATATTGAGAGGTATTAGAGTACATTGAAACAATTTGTACGCAACAAAGATCGTCCGGAGGAATCAATAGCCAATGGTTATTTGATGGATGATTGTAAAACTTTTTTTGCAGAATATCTTACAGATGTTGAAACTAAATTAGATAAGCCCTCTCAGATTCATGATGGACCAGTTGGAGAAGGAAGCATATTTGATATTGACAACATTGAGTGGATAAAAGTGCATCGATATATCTTGTTCAATACTCCATCAGTTTCACCATTAATGCAGTAAGTGTCTTATCACTTTTATTGTTTAACTTTTATATGTTTTATTTGCATAAGTTGATCATTTAAACATCACGTTATCATTTGTAGGAAACACATTAATGAGATGAAAGAAGAGACGTATCGTGCGACTGAGTATCGAATTCAATAATCTCATTATGCGTCATTTCATGATTGGTTCAAGGATTTTGTACATATAAATTGATTTTCATTATGAGTGAAGTATTATACTAATTTCCTTCTGCAAAAATAGTTACTGAATTATATTAATTATGTAGGTTCATTAGGTGAGGGAGTTAGGGGACCACACGCTAACTGAAGAATTTGTCCAACTAGCTGATGCTCCATCTATTACGGCTCATCATTATAAAGCTATAGATGCAAATAGTTTTCGATTTCGAATTAAAGATGTTGAAGAAAAACTATTAACACAAAAAAGTGGCATCGGTCATCCATTTTTCGATTCGGGTTATTACTATGTTCAATTAATAGACATCATTGAAGTTGTATATGCACACGGGTTTTAGTACATATTGTTAAAGTGTAATTTGGTTGATCCCATGCATGGATGTAAAGTTGATCAATATCAGTTTTCATTAGTGAATTTTAACTATATGTTATAAAAAAATGAACGAGTTTATAATGAAACTATAATTTTGACATCACAAGTGGAACAAGTATTCTTCATTACTTTGCCTTTGAATCCAAGTTGGAAAGTTGTTGTGAAAATGTCCCAGTGAGGAGTGTTTTTATTTGAAGAAGATGAACCCGAGACTGTTCCATTTATTTTGCAATAGCTTGATCAACATACCATAGTTCAATTTCAATAAGGTATTTATTGGGTGAGAGCAGTCATTGAATGGGAAATGGTCAATTTTCATACTTAATTAAAGTTATAATTTTTTTCTCGCAATTCAGTATTGAATGTCCTAGGATATAATAAATTATCTAAGCATTTTATAAATCCTTGTAATTTTTAATTCTCAATTTTTCATGTTTATTCATTTATAAATATTTAGGGTGATTTTTCTTTTGGTATCTTCATGTTATTGTTGGTGTATCTTCCCATTGAGGTATTCTTCATTTGGTTCATGTGCTTCTTGAATTTTTATTAATTCAATCTGAAATTTGTCTATGCATTGATTGGTTTTGTACATAATTTGTATATCTGTTTTTTTAACTTTCTGATTTTTTAAAATCCATTCACAACTAATTATTCAATCCCTTTTTGTTTGATTAACAACAATACAACTTTGATTTTATTTTTAAAAACACAATTTATCTTTTGGACACTTTGGATCGTCCCCTTACTAATGTTTTCTATGACTGTAGGAATTTTAGGGGAATAGGCAGCAGATCCACATCATCCATCTGAGCCATCTATGTCTCAGGGTTGAGATATGTTTGAATGTCATTGTGTATATTTTTTATGTAATTGATCAACATATATATATACATATATTTATTTATAAAATATGTCAAATTATATGTAAAATTGTTTTCAACGGGATCAGACTCGACTGCTTCTTACTCTCGCAAGAGAGGCCCTAGTCGTGGCATTTTGTCATGGAATTCTAACACGACATTTGATGTTTCCTTTGATGAGTTATTTCATCCTATGGGATGGAATGCCCCTGCATTTATTCATTAGATGGGTCATATCATACGTGACCCACATTGATTTCCTTTGACCACATGTGACTGTGCTACTATCCCTCAGGACACATTAGATCGTCTTTGGAGGGAGGTTCAGGTAAGAAGACCATTTTACGTTTTTCCCTATGTATAAAAAATACTAACATATGTGATTTTTTTTCATTAATAGAAAAATTTTAAAGTATTCTCTGATGATTTTTGACTAGTGTGTATGAGAAAATTCCTTAATATGTGTAAATATTATAAAGGAAAAGTCGAGAGGGATCACTGGGTACGAAATGTGGGTGCCCTAGAAATTCTGGAAAAAGTCTTAAGAGGTGTCCTCCTAGCTCCGTGGCGTGACTTAGTTGCATATTGGTCTACTAAGGGTGTTGCAGTTTGTATATTTATTTTGGTATATATATTTTTAAGAATGTGTGATTTGTTTGAAATTTGAATTCTTTGAATGTAGGAGGTGTCAGCACGCCATTCTAAGAATCAAGCATTGTAGGGACCACCTCACAGGATTGGGACTCGTCACATGTCTCTGATCCGACATGAGGTATTTATTATTCTTTTTTTAATTTATTAATTAATATGGTTTTGTGTTTATATTCTATTCATATACAGTTATGGGAGCAAGGTGCACCGACTGATAAAATGTCGGTGTGGATGAGGACTCATGATCGAAGTGATCCAGAGGCTGTAGTAATGATAGTATGTGCTTGTACTCAGTACCAATACTTACATAAATCTGTATATTAACATCTATATGTATATATATTTAAAAATTTCACAAGATCAATTTGAAGCTGAGTTAGAACAGCTGCCAGAGGACCAACAACAACTTCCCATGCGAAGGGATGAAATATTTCATAGAATTATTGGTCGGGACAGGCATGGATATCATTTGACCTATAGAATATGGATTCCTCATTCTGTACTATCATGCACTGCAGTTGTCAATCCTATTGTTGCGCATATGAAACACCAGTTGTCAAATTTCGAGGCACGGCTGCGCAGTTCCAAGGAGGTAAATGCGCAATTGATTACTGAGGTTAGAGCACTGCGGGAATATGTGCATCCAGGTGATGGTGTATGGGATCATAAAATTTAGGTTTAAAATGTATTTGTATATTTAATTCCTATTATTTTTGATATGAAAATCTCCATAATTTTTATTTTTTGTAGGCCCCTAGCACACCGGATAGATGTAGTAGTCATGACCATGTTTGACGCATCATATTCACGAGGTGTGTTTCTTTTTTTATTGGTGGGGTTGTTATTGATGTTTAGGTTGAGTTCCTAGTGATATTTTTTTGAGATTTGGGGGTGTCATGTATGTTTTGGCCTTATGCAATGTTTGTGTGCACGAATTTAGAAGTATCCATGAAACTGATTAATGATTTGGATATTTTTAGTTCATTTTATTCTTTATTGTTTTCAATTTCACGTTTTGTGAATAGTTTTAAAGAAACCATGTGATTCTTAATAAAAACCATGGAACTTGTTTTTGGTGACTGAGCTTAGGTTCACTATTTGTAGGCCCTTGTCCCACCCCAGACACCACCCCCTCGCACCCCAGACACCCCCAGACACAGGACACCCCCCGACACCGGACAATCCCCTACCCCAAATAGCCCCCCACCCCGGACATACCCCCCCGCATCCCAAAATTCATTAGGTAAATTGACCATTAGTTCATTAGGTAAATTTTCAATTAGGATGTTAGGCTATTAGAGAAATTGTCCAGTTGGCCAATTGTCCAATTGGATGTAGGCCAAATGGTTATTAGACCATTATGCCATTATTCCAATTATATAACTAGACAATAGGCTATTATTCCAATTTTTTGTTAGGAAACCATGCCATTGGGGCATTAGAGCATCATGTGATTTTGTAAATGGGATAATTTGACATTGGGTTATTAGGAAAATTGACCTTTAGGCCATTAGGATAATTGATCATTACACTATTAGGCCAATTGGACATTAAGCCAATTAGTCATTATGCCCCCCACCACCGGACAAACCCCCTACCCTAGACACCCCCACCCTTAGACAGTGCCCCCCACTGGATAGCCCCCCCCACTGGACAACCCCCCCACGCATGCATTTCAAGTGTGACAAACACATAAAAAATGTATATTCAGCCGTGTCATGCAAACTGCTTGGCTAAATGACATGATGTATCCTTGTACACCTGAAGAATAACAATTTGGGTGTTTTTCTATGTTTTCATGTCATGCTGATGTTTTTCATTATGAATTTTCCATTTAAATGCATGTTTTGGCCATTTACGACATGCGACGTGCACTTTCGGTCACCACGGTCAAACGACACCTCCGATTGACATTCTGTCTACTCAACCATTTTAAAATTCACCCACCATTTGTTGTTGTCCTATTTCATTGCATTTCGAGGTCATTCGGCCAGTTTGGATCACCCCACAGATGCTTTTCAAACTTACAAAAACGATGTGCAATGGTCGAATTTAGAGAAAACATGATTATAATGACCTGAAATCACACAAAAATAATATGAATATTATTCATGACATATAGGAATAGACACAACGACAATCAGACGTGTAGTGTGCGAGGTATGATCGAATATGCTGTTTTAAATAGTTTAGTGCGCTCTAAAAGGGCATGCTGGATTGTAAAAACCAACTGGACGATCTCAAAATGCTCTAAAATCAAATGATAACAATCGTGGTGTGAATAGTGAAATGGTCGGGTAGACAACACATCAATTGGAGGTTTTGTTTGACCGTGGTGACAAGAAACACATTTTCGGAGTCATAAAACGCCAAAACGATGTGTAATGGTCGAATTCAGAGAAAACATCCTCATAATGACTTAAAATCATAGGAAAACAATATGAATAATATTTGTGACATGTAGGAGGAGACAACACGTCAATCAGATGTGCGGTGTGTGTGGTATTACTAAATATGCTTTTTTGAACAGTTCGACGCGCTCTAAAAGGTCGCGTTGGGTGGTCAAAACTAGAAGAATCACCTTAGAATGCCATGAAATCATACAAAAACAACCGTGATGTAAATTGTAAAATGGTCAGGAAGAAGGAACGTCAAACGGAGATGCCGTTTGACCACGTTGACCAGAAACGCATTTCTAGAGTCACCAAATGCCAAAACGGTGTGTAATGGTCGAATTTAGAGAAAACGTTCTCAGAATGACTTTTAATCACACAAAAACAATATAGAAAATTTTTCTGACTTTTAGGAGGAGACGACACGTCAATCGAACGTGTGGTGTGTGTGGTATGACCGAATATGCTGTTTTGAATAGTTCAACAAACTCTAAAAGGGTGTGTTGGGTGGTCAAAACCAGCCGAACGACCTTAGAATGCCATGCAATAATACAAAAACAACCATGCTGTAAATTGTGAAATTGTTGGCCAGACAACACGTCAATTGGAGGTGTCGTTTGACCGTGGTGATCAGAAATGCATTTCTGGACTCATAAAACACCAAAACGGCATGTAACAGTCAAATTCAAAGTAAACATGCTAAGAATCACTTTAAATCACAAAAAAAACAATATGAATAATATTCATGACATGTAGGAGGAGATGAGACATCAATCAGATGCGCGGTGTGCGCGGTACGACCAAATATGCGGTTTTGAACAGTTCGACGTGTTATAAAAAGACGTATTGGGTGGTCAAAACCATCCTAACATACATGGAATGCCATTAAATCATACAAAAAAACCATGGTGTGAATTGTGAAATGATCAGGTAGTTGGAATGTCAATCAGAGGTGTCATTTGACCGCGGTGACGGAAAATGCATTTCCGGAGTCATAAAATTCTAAAACAGCATGTAATGGTCAAATTCAGAGTAAATGTGATTAGAATGAATTTAAATCACATTAAAACAATATGAATATTATTCGTGACATGTAAGAGGAGACGAAACATCAATGAGACATGCGGTGTGCGCGATACGATCGAATATGCTATTTTGAACAGTTCAGCGCACTTTAAAAGGGAGCGTTGGGTGGTCAAAACCATCCGAATGAGCTCAGAATATCATGAAATCATACAACAAGAACTGTGGTGTGAATTGTGAAATTTTTGGGTAGACGGAACATCAATTAGAGGTGTCGTTTGAGCGGGGTGACTAGAAACACATTTTCAGAGTCTTAAATTGCCAAAACCGCGTGTAATGGTCGAATTCAGAGAAAACATCCTTAGAATGACTTGAAATCACATGAAAACAATGTGAATAATGTTTTTGACATGTAGGTGGAGACGAAATGTCAATTGGAATTGCGGTGTGCGTGGTAGGACCGAATATGCGGTTTTGAACAGTTTGACGTGCTCTAAAATTGCACGTTGGGTGGTCAAAACCAGCCGAACGACCTCAGAATGCCATGAAATCATATTGCAAAAATTTTGGTGTTGATTGTGAAATGGTCAGGTAGAAGGTATGTCAATAAGAGGTGTCTTTTGACCGCGGTGACCAGAAACAAATTTTCAGAGTCATAAAATGCCAAAACGACGTGTAAGGGTGGAATTCAGAGAAAACATGCTTATAATGTCTTTAAATCACACGAAAACAATAGGAATTGAATTCGTGACATGTAAGAGGATACAGAATGTCAATTATACGTGTGGTGTGTGCAGTACGACCGAATATGCTATTTTGAATAGTTCAGCACGCTCAAAAAGGGCGCGTTGGGTGGTCAAAACTCGCCGAACAACCTCAAAATTCCATGAAATCATATGAAAACAAACGTGATGTGAATTGTGAAATGGTTGGGTAGATGACATGTCAATCAGATGTGTTTTTTGACCATGGTGACCAGAAATGCATTTTCGGAGTCATAAAACACCAAAACGGACAATTGAATTTAGAGAAAACGTGCTCTGAATGACTTTAAATCACAAGAAAACAGTATAAATAATATTCGTGACATGTAGGAGGAGACTAAATGTTAATCAAACGTGCGGTGAGTGTAGTATGACCGAATATGCTATTTTGAACAGTTCAACGCACTCTAAAAGGGTGTGTTGGGTGGTCAAAACTAGCTGAATGACTTTGGAATGCCATGAAATCATATGACAACAACCATGGTGTGAATTGTGAAATGGTTGGGTAGATGAAACATAAATCAGAGGTGTCGTTTGACCGTGGTGACCGAACACCCATTTTAGGAGTCATAAAATGCCAAAACGACGTGTAATGATCAAATTCAGATAAAACATGCTCAGAATGACTTGAAATCACACGAAAACAATATGAATATTATTGATGACATGTAGGAGGACACAACATGTCAATTGAACATTAGGTGTACACGGTATGACTGAATATGATGTTTTGAACAGTTCGACGTGCTCCAAAAGGGTGTGTTAGGTGGTCCAAATGAGACGAACGACCTCAAAATGCCATGAAATCATACTACAACAATCGTGGTGTGAATTGTGAAATGGTAGGACAGAAGACATGTCAATCAGAGGTGTCGTTTGACAGCGGTGATCGGGAAAAAAAATTCTGGAGTCATAAAACGCTAAAACGACGTATAACAGTTGAATTCAGAGAAAACATGCTCCAAATGACTTGAAAACTCACAAAAACAATAGGAATAATATTCGTGACATGTAGGGGGAGACGATATGTCAATTGGATGTACGGGGTGCGTGGTACGACCAAATATGCTATTTTTAACAGTTCAATGCACTCTAAAAGTGCACGTTGGGTGGTCAAAAGAAGCTGAATGACCTCGTAATGACATGAAATAATACAAAAAAAATTGTGGTGTGAATTTTAAAATGGTCAAGCAGACAGAACATCAATCAGAGCTATCATTTGACCATGGTGACTGGAAACACATTTTCGGAGTCACAAAATGCCAAGACAACGTGTAACGATCGAATTCAATGAAAAAGGCTCAGAATGACTTGAAATCACACAAAAACAATAGGAATAATATTCGTGACATCTAGGAGGAGTTGACAGGTCAATCAGACGTTCGGTGAGTGCAGTACGACTAAATATGCTGTTTTGAACAGTTCAACATGCTCTAAAAGGGGGCATTGGGTGGTCAAAACCAGCCGAACAACCTCAGAATGCCATGAAATCATTCGAAAACAACCGTGGTATGAATTATGAAATTTTTGGGTAGATAGCATGTCCATATGAGGTGTTTTTTGACTGTGGTGACCAGAAACGCATTTCTGGAGTCATAAAACACCAAAAAGACGTGTAACGGTTAAATTTAGAGAAAATGTGCTTATAATGACTTTAAAGCACACAAAAAAAATAGGAATAGTATTTTTGAAATGTAGGAGGAGACAAAATGTCAATCGGATGTGCTATGTGCGCGGTATGACTGAATATGCAGTTTTGAACAGTTTGGAGCACTCTAAAAGGGTGCATTGGGTGGTCAAAACTAGCCGAACTACCTTAGAATGCCATGAAATCATACAACAACAAATGCAGTGTAAATTTTAAAAAGGTTATGCAAACGACACGTCAATTGGAGGTTTCGTTTGACCGCGGTGACTGAAAACACATTTCTGGAGTCATAAAATGCCAAAATGACATGTAACGATCGAATTCCTAGAAAACGTGCTCATAATTCCTTGAAATCACATGAAAAAATAGGAATAATATTCGTGACTTATAGGAGGACACGTCACATCAATCGGACATGCGGTGTGCACTTTATGACCAAATATGCTATTTTGAATAGTTCAGCGCGCTCTAAAAGGCACGTTGGGTAGTCAAAACTAGCCGAACGACTTTAGAGTATCATGAAATCATATGAAAACAACTATGGTGTGAATTGTAAAATAGCTGGGCAGACGGCACGTCAATCAGAAGTGTCACTGACCGCGGTGACCAGAAATGTATTTCTGGAGTCATAAAATACAAAACGATGTATAACGGTCAAATTCTGAGAAAACCTTCTTAGAATGACTTGAAATCACAAAAAAACAATATTAATAGTATTCATGACATGTAGGAGGAGACGACATGTCAATCAGACATGCGGTGAGCACGGTACGAATGAATATGCGGTTTTTAACAGTTTCACACGGTGTGCGCGGAGAGCATTCATTTTTAGACTAAAAAATGCATCCATAAGCTAAATCAAAGACTAAAAAACAAGAAAAAAAAATCCTAAAATGATAAAATTTCTTAAATTGGGGGTTTTAAATTATTATAGCACCCATAATTTGATGTCAAATTTAATTTTATTATATAGATATTAACCGAATAAACATGTTTAATTTAGGCTTTTTTTGTTTAGTTGTTTTTTTGAAATATTATTGTAGGTTAATTGAAGAACAAGATTGAAATGGATTTGGATCATTGAAGCATGTCTGTCATTTATTTTTTATGACGATCTTGATGTTTATGCTCTGTGGATTTTTTTTATGATTTTTACGTTGTTTTTGTTGATTGGGAACTGCGAAATATTTTTTTAAATTTTTTTCTCAAGGATAGCGATCGCCATTGGCGGTCGCTATAGCTCATATGAGCATCAGAACAGTGACCTCCACTGGCAGTCACTGTAGCTCGGACAAGGATCAGTACAACGACCGCCGGTGGGGGTCGTTGTAGGCCTACTGCGACGGGCCTAAAGAGACCGCCATTGGTGGTCGCTAATGTCTGAATTTTTAGTAGTGGTCTCTCCATTAGATTGGAATTTAATCTTTGTCCCTAACCATAATGAGACTATGATTACATATAATTCCTAAATTGATTCACTTGAATACACTGAACAAACAAAAAAAATATTCAAAACATGATAGAATCTCAACACAACACTTGTGTGCATAGAACCACTTCTTGCATGCAAGTTTTGAGATTGTCACATAGGATTTCACTCACACAACCCCTATCATTCATGAAAACACACTATGAGATTTACTTGGTTAGTATAGACTCAATAAATATCCTACACATAGGATTTACAATGTTTACGTCTTCTGCATGAAACTTTTTCATGCGGTATATACATCATATCTTCGTGAAAAAACATCTATGTCAATAAAGGGGGTAGCTGGATATTTATAGACCTTGATGAATATGTGTGCAAGTTACCTGAACAAAAACCCCATATTCATAAGCCTGAATTTGATATCACATCTAGCATGTAAGATCCTTTAGTGCGTCCCATACCTTTTACATATTTTTAAGTGATTAACCTAAAAGTCCTCTTACATGGAACTCACTTTTGACATCACATTTGGAATGTATGATTCTTACTTGAAAAAAACTAATCTTGCATGAGATTACTTCCTTTGTAGTATTTTGATGATTTGATACCAAAACTCTCCTTTCACAAAAGATTCCAATTCACCTTCATTATTTTTCACAAATTTACTTTCCAAAAAAAACTTCCCCATTATCTAAATTTTGGACCCAAAAATTTGTGAAACACCGAGAAACGATGCCACCTTCCACACTAAAATCATCCATAATATAAAACTCTTGTATTCCAAACTCCACAATAAACCCAGTATGGATTAAAAAAACAAAAACTAGTATCCATTTCCTTCATTGTAAATCCTTGGGCCCCACATTATTTCCAGAATAAGATAATAATTTATATGATCTATGGTATACAAATAAGTAAATGTTGAAGTAATTTTGAGTCTTTAGAAGTAAGTGTTTCATTATAAATAAGGATAAACACATGAAGTTTAAATCACATAGAGATTAAGAGATATTCCTTGTCTAATCAAGAAAAAGGAAAAGTATATAAATATTTCAATAAGTATCTAGTTGAAAGAAAAGATGTAACTATAGTAGAGAATTAACAGAATCTTCAGTAAATACTGAAACCATATTAGGGGTAATTATGAATAGATAATTATCTTAGGGGATGTTCAATTTATAGAGGCTGATTCAAAATAAGATTAATATAATGAAAAGGTTGATCATAAACCGGTATCTTCACAATGTTTTAATAGAAGTGTTGAAATTGAAAAAAAAAACATAATTAGTGATTTGAAAGATCCTTTTCAGATAATAAGGATGTAGAATCTACAAGAATCATCATTCTTATCATAGGTAGAGCATAAGTGTTTTGAGGAAGCAGTTTAAGATAACCACTAGATTCAGCCTATGAATGAAGATGTTGACCAAATTGAGGAGAATCCGACAATATAGATTGTTTTGAGGATAACGAATAAGTATTTCATTAGGGGGAAAAGGGGTTTTCACCACAAGATGAATGGAGATGGTGGAGTGATTTTAAACAAATCACAAGTAGTATGAAAAAGGTACTCCCAGATATAGGGTGTCAACATTGATAATTTTTTTTACCTATTTCAAGGCTAAACACAATTAGATTATTCATGGCCATTATAGTGAAAAAAATGTTTAATGTTTTCAATATGGATGTCAAGTCAACATTTCAAAATGGGGTTTTTGGAAGAATAATTTTATATTGAGAATCAATATAGTTTTCTCATTCATAAAGATGTGAATAGAGTTTTTAGCTGATAAAGGAACTATATGTGTTGATGTAACCACTAAGAGAATGGTATTACAGTATTGATAAATTTTTAAAGAATCTCAGTTTTCAGAGTGCTGGAGTTGATTACAATCAATATGTCAATAATGACAATAAGCAATGGAAGAAGGTGCTGGTATATATCGATGACATAATCTTTTGTGGATCAGATGAAGCTCAGTGTAAAAAATTCAAATAATTCATGAAATGTGAATTATAAATGTTAGTGATTAGTGAATTAATGTTTTCCTTGGTTTATAGGTGACACAAGGAAAGAATAAAACATTAATTTCTCAATAAAAAATAATCCAATAAGATTCTAGGAATATTTATAGTGGATAATTCTGTGTATATGAAGAATCTGGTAGCTGCCTGGATGAAACTATAACAATATAATTAAGGTGATGAAGTTAGTGTCATAGAGTATAGGAAAATAATTGGTAGTATATTGTATTTGATAGTGAAAAGACCTGATATAGTTTTTTCCACATACCATGCATCAAGATATCAAAGAAATATCAAGGAAGGAAACATTCATGTAGTGAAAATAATAATTTGGCATATCAAGGGCACAATGGATTTGGGTTTTCTATATAATGAAAAACATATAAAGTGTTATTAGTATATAGAGATATAGATTGTGATGGATTAGAAGATGATTGAAACTAAACATCAGTTGGTGAATTCTTACTTGGTGGATTATGTATTTATTTGTTAAGTAAGAAAAAATATTTAATTTCATTGAGCACCACAAAATCTAAGTATATTTTTACTACTCAAGAGTACAAACAATTATTATGGATAAAGTAGCAGATTGATGATATGAGATTTGAAGTGAAGTATCCAATTAGAACACATTGTGATAATTCATGTTCTATAAATCATACTAAAAATCTAGTCCATGACACAAGGGAAAATAAAATTGAAATCAAGTACAACTTTATTTAAGAGATGGTGGACCAATGGATTTTGAAGTTAGAGTATGTGCCCACAGAACAACTGTCTGTAGACGTTATGATGAAGTCCTTACCCAAAGTTGATTTAAAACAAAATTGACTATATCTTGGAGTTTATTCAACTTCCCACCCATGAAAAAGTGTGTATGTGTGATCCCCTCTACCCAAGGTATGATGCATTTTTTCCAAAATGTGTTGATCTGTATTATTTACCCTGTTGTAGACCACAAAGGAGTGACTTTCATGCTTATTGAAAAAGGGAGAGAATTTTATAGGGGTAGCAATGTAGTAGGGGGATTTTTAAATATGATAATGATAAATATGATCTATTAAAGGTTAAATAAAATGAAATATGTGGTTTGTGATGATATTAGTTGAATGTTTTTGGAATGATGTGATTCATTGTTGAAATTTTCATGTTAATCTTATTTCTCACACCGAGCATGGATCATGTGGGCTTGGAGTACGTGTTGAGTAAATCATTTATTGCTGTCTGAATTGAAATAATTGAATATTGGTAAAAGGTGTTAGAATCTTTAATAAGGTATCAAAATTAAAAGACTTTTCAATAAACCGAAATGGGTAGATTGTTTCAAAAAAATTCCTCAGGGTAAAATTGTAGTGTTTTTGTGTTTATTGTGTTTGTTGAAAAATAACGTTTCAAAGGATATTTGTTAAGGTACAAATATATTGTTGAATAACAATGTTAACCAAGATATAAGACAAAGTAATATATTACCTAGAAGTTGTATATAAATTTCATACTTAAGGTTATTCCGTTTCCTAGTGTTTGACAATTTTTTGGGGTCCAAAATTTGGAAGACAGATATCATCACAAAATTTGGATTTAATTGAAGGACTTATAAAAATGTGGTAAGTCAGTAGTTTCACTAATACAAGGTTTTATGATGGTCTATTCATGAAGGTGTGGATCATTATGAATGAGTATCATGAATGCATTAAGGTTTGATAGTAATATCCATGACTACGAGAGTCTTCACAAATAGAAAATTTGACTGGTTGTTCATAAAGAAAATCATCATTAGAAAAAATATGGGATAGATTCATGAAATGTTAATGATGAAGATGGAAGCTTCTAAAAATGAATACAACACCTATAAACTAGCCTCTTCTGCACTTAGAAAATTAGCTAAAGCCTTAACAAAAATCCACAGGATATGATTTCATGAAGGTTATTCATGAAGGGAATTATCATGAAAAAGTTCATGAAGAAATATAGTTTTACAAGACTATGAAATTCTACCAAAAAATTTAATATTCTCAACGGGAGGTTTCTTCTCAAAGGAAAAAATGTGATTTGTGAATGTTTTGTGCTTCATAAAGGTAATTTGATCTTTGTGAAAGAGGAGTACTTCATGAAAGTGGTGAGCATCATGAAATGGTTAAAAAGGGATTTACTGGTAAATATATGGTAAATTGATATTCATAATGTTTATGAAATTTATACAAAAATAGATCGTATACCTATAATTGACATGTTAATAAACTGTGTGTGGATCCCTTCTAGAGAAGTGAGAAAAGGAAGAGGAAGAAGGTTATTCATTCCACCAGAAGTGAGCCATCAAAAGAGTGTTAGAAGGTGACCCTTGGGAAGCATTGATATGTCCCTAAACCTTGTAAATGTAGTGATCCTATGAATAAATGTGATATTTCCCAAACCTTAAATTGGTAGTGAGCCCTTTTGGATTTGGTACATCGATGAATTGGTGTTGTATTCTCCTTGGACGTAGCTCAGTGAGGGTGAACCAAGTAAAATTCTTGTGTCTATTCCTTGATTTAATTTATATTAATACATTATAGTGGGAAAGGGATAGAATAACATTTTTTTTAACAAGGAAGTAATATTTTAATGGGATGTTTTTTAATAAGTTATACCCTAATCCAGGCCCCACTACAGGTATTTAACCTAGTTGGGATAACAATTTACAAATTTAATAAATCTCCTATTAAAATGAATGATTATTTCACCTTCCATAATTATTAAATTATATATCATAATATTGAAATTATTAATTCTGATAGCTCACAAATTATCTATTCCTTCATAATAAACTGATATAGTAGTCCATATTTTGTGATCTTTCTGACATGGGGAAACTCATTTGAACTCATCTGGTGAGGTCTATATATTATAGAATTCGTAGATTTGGTTTTTAGATAATAATTGACTTCAGTGTTAGTATCCCACATTTCTATTTGAATTTTTGAAATTTTATAAGGCTTCATGGATTTAAGATAAACATTTATACCAATGTGATTCAATTAGATTACCATCCATTCCTTATAGAAACCATAATTATTTATATAAAAGTAAGGTTATCTTACTATATATATGTTTATCCCATGATTATCATTATGTATTTTGAATTATATATAGCTTCTTGGGTTTTAGATAAACTTTTATACTATGTTTCTTAAAATATATTATCATTTTTGTATTCTAGTAACTATAATTCTAACCATTAAAGTAAGGTTCTATCACCATATAAATAACTTATATATTTTCATTCATATCATCCATCATGAAGATGATATTTAGGCTTCACCCTTTGAAACCTGAGAACTGAATTATCAGTTTCTCTCATACCAATTTTTGTCCTGAGATTACCACACTAAGACTCACGGGGGGGGGGGGGGGGGTGAATTGTGATATTTTAAAACAAATTATTAGCTTATAAAACCACCCTCCTTCTGATATGAATATTGTTTTTATAATTTCTAGGAATAATAATGTCGTAAAAATAAAATAATAGAGAAAATATATTAGAATCATACATTTATATTAGTTTAGAGAACATAAATTCTCTAATCCACTCGACCAATGATCAACTCTGAGAGCTTGGTGATAATCACTAGAGTAATAATTTTATGAGGTATTTAAATTCCACTTCCTAGGGACTCCATTATTGAGTTTAAGAAGTCTAAAATTGGTATAACAACATCTAGATCATTCAATTGGACTCCAAAAAGGATTTATAAACAACAAGCTAAAAGTTTCTTTTAGTAAGAACCATTTCATTGAAAGAGAAAAAAAATATCAAGTTTATTGGTCGAGATAAAAATTTTAAAACACAACTAAAGGAAGAGAATAAATCTCTAATAGATATGATAAGTATAAAATTCATCTCCAGGATAGTCTTATGAAATAATAGAAAACTTTACTGAGATAGAATAACTATTGGTCTTAAATCTTCCCAATCATTTTGACTAAAATAAATGATCTCATAAGTTCTTCAAGATAATATTCATAGATAATAGATATTGTGTTTCTATTCTTCTCAATATTCTCCCCTTAACTCAATAGGTCCCCAGCAAAATACATGAAAAAACTTATATTTTAAACTTACAACATCATATCCTTAAAATAAAGGGTTGGAATTTAAATTAAACATATTCATTTCTTAAAAATACCTCATAAATACCTCTAACCATTAAATTATCCTTGTAATTGTTTCCTTTCTTGATAATTTACCCTTATTGTAATCCTTTTTACTAGAAAGTGGTTAATTAAAAATTAATGAATTCATTGTAGTATTAAATCGAAATAAATTACCCTAATTGTAATAAATGACTGGTTTCAAAATGATATATCTAATTATAGATCACTCTATAGCTAAATTCTATAGATTTGAATTCTCATTGCCAAATGTATTGACATATATGTTCTTCAAATAGATTATCTAATTATAAAACCAATTTTAATAGGCCATATTTTTATAGATAATTTTTTTCACATAGAAAACTTTTGCATGAATCCAATTTACTTTACATAATTTTTTTAAAATAGGATATTTACTTATATATAAAAATTATGATGTATCTGAATTAAATTACATAGTCCTTTGGAAAAAAGCCAATGATTTTATTATATATTCATGTCATATAGCTTATCACTACATGTAATTTAATCTTGTTGTTCATTGATCTAAATAGAAAATTGCTCACATATGAGATTTCTACATAGTTGTTTCTATGAAATATACATTTCATGTTGATGAATCCTTTACATAGGTTATTGATGTAGAAAAATTCTCTACATAGATATTTCTCTACATAGCCAATTGCCTCATGTAGCTGATTTTTAGACTTAGGTAAATTTTATCCAAAATGTCTAGAATTGTAGAATTAAATATTTCAATTATAGAAATTTTTAATATAATTATAAAACCTGATGTGCACACTGAAAAAAAATCATTGGTATATAAAGGGTATTTGAAATCAAAAAAACTTAAAATATATGGGATTTAATGGAAAAAAAGAGTAGTCCAAAATAAATGTGGACCTCATGATGCTGTAAGAAAGGTTTTAGATTCTTTTACTATGAAAAACAGTGCAAGGATTCTATTCTTGATTGATGTTGAGTATTAGTATCTAAAATTATTATTCTAAGAGAGTAAGGACTCTTTTATTTTCCCTTGTCATTCTTATATGTGATTAGTTAACCAAATTATCTCTCCATGGTGTGTACATATAAGATAATTTGTATCCTATATATTGGTGGAATTAGGACTCATGGGTGAATAAAACATCACTTGATATTTTCAATGGCCTCTTGACACTCTTAATACCACTAGTAAGTGACTCACTTATTTATAAACCTCATGAAGTGGGTGAATTTACTCACCATATTAGCTATGAAACTCTTCATATAGGTGAGGTGTACCTAAATATGTTTCAAATATTTATGGTTTTGAGGAAGAATCATTTCAAGGATTGCTCTAGTATTTTATAGGTAAACCTCTCTAACAGGATGGTGCACCCTAACATTGATAAAGTTTCATGATCCCACCCCAAAGGAATACTTTAAGGGGTTCATCTTTAAGTTTAAATGTTGGAGTTTATTGAATATCGTCTAAATTTTTTAAATTTTCTCATAATACTACCTTAATTTTACTACTAGGTTATTGACATAGAATTATGTGATCTTTCCTAGAAAAGGATTTAGGATAAAATTCATGTTGCATTGATAGGTGGATCCAACATTTTTTATATTGAAGGGAATAACCTAATAATAAAATATCCCTTAGGGTGCTTTAAAAGTGGTGGATTCCTCTTCCTCATGGTCTATTCCGATAATATTAAACCCTAATTACCTATCAATGAAGAAAAAATATTAAAAGTATATGGTTATGTTGATCACGAGTTTTGTGGTTAGGACTGGGAAATATTCCCTTGAGAAGATCTGGTTTAGTTGCTTGAAATCAATGTATACCCTAATATGCATATTATTTTTCTTAATAGGGATGATGTTGGTAAGAAACATTGGGTACAGACTTTCCTAGATGAATTAGACATTAATAAACTTATCATATTTAATTTCAACTATAGTTGAATGGGAAAGGTTAATAATTTGGTATGCCTTATTGAAACCATGATGTTTATTTTAAAGGCCCAAATCATGGATGGGCACATCGATATTCCACCTATGCATCTAAGTATTATTATAGGTGAAAAAATAACTATGATATTTTAAGAAGGAAATTTACTCTACATATTATTTAGGATACAAGGTTAGGCTAATCAATGTAGTTTTCATATCTTTCTATATATCCAAATTTATTTGTCTAAGATCATCAATGGCAGTAGAGACACTTTCCTCAAATGTTGGAGGGACATATTTGTAGTCATCCTCATTTAATTCCCCCATAGAAGATTCAATATAAGTTGAGAATAAAGGGGAATATTGGGGTCTAGAAGACACAATGATGAGATTTTCATATTCTATGGATAATGAGGAGGTGTATATAGATTAAGAGTTTTGATATAGGGGAATCATCAATGGGGATGTATTTAATATTATCCTCTTCCTTCTCACTAGGATTAACGTTTACGAATATACTAACATAATTAAACATACATGATTTTTTGGGTGTATTATATATTCCTATTGATGATGAGTAAGTACCTTTCAGTCCTAAAAATGTCAATGTGGGTGCATATTCAGATCCAAAATACAATGGGTTTGTATCTTCTAAACCTGGTGATGATATAAAGATCTCCTATGGATTCAAAGGAAAATAGGGGAATTTTTGACTAGGGTATTGTTGTGCATAATTTCATTCTCCCAAGGTATAATCAGATAATCTTCTAATGGGAACATCTCAACTAAAACAACTATTACTATGTATATAGTGTAAAATGAAGCCTCTGAACTATGGTAGCTCCCTATAGTTGGGTTTGTTTCCTCAATATGATTGATGAGAAATACAAAATCATCAGCAAGTAAGTTTTAAAGGTTTTATATGGAAGTTTCAAAACCAATGAGAGTAGTGACCAACATGTCACCATCAATCATCAACATATTTCCTTGTCTCTTATAGAAGTAAACTTCAATAAACATTGATTTTAAAGAATAAAAATGGGTGTTTTCTATACATAGTCCTCTAGCTATTCTATTGACATGGTGATTTAGGAATTGATAGTATGATGATGGTACTGTTGTATATATGTAAGGACAAGTTTTTAAAAATATATCATTAGTTATTATTTCATGATATATTACTATAAACATAGAGTTAGATAAAGGTTCCTTGATTAGGGATTTGAGTTTGATTCTCCCATATAATTTTTTCTTGTTTTTTTCATATTTTTGAATGTTCAACATTAAAGGAGAAAAATAATCCCCACCCAAAACCAAATATAATATTTTTTTGAGTAGAATGAGATTGATTACAAGGATGTTTTAAATTAGGTCTTGATGAATATTAATATTTTCAAGATTTATAGAGAGGTGTAAGTGTATGATATTTACCTATATGGATTTCTTTTAATATTTATCTAAAAAAATTATTGATGCATGGAATTATATTGATGAAAAATATACATGATATATCTTGAGTGTGGTGACTTTAGTATCTAATTCTTTGGGGATATGAAGAGTATTGAAAATTTCTTCTCTAATTTCATTCAAAATTCTAAGAGGATCCAGGATTGAATGTTTAGTTGGGACAAAAACCAACTATTACAAGATTTCATACTTTTGTATCTGAGTTCATCACTTCCCAACCCTAACATAGGGTTTTCTATATCTTTTTTATATATGTTTGACACATTTAGGGCTAATGATATTTATTCCTAGTCAAAACATGAGGGAATATTTTTTAGTGGTGGCTTGGGTTGAGTTAGTCTAACCAAATGTTTGGGATGGTCATATATATGTATTAATTCTAGCCGATATTCTAAAAAAATCATATCTGGATGACCCTTAGAGGATTCAGGTTAGTGTTCATGATCATGTTTTCCTCTTCAATGTTCTTTCCCTTAGGGTTCAGCTATATAAATGTATTTGATATGGATGTGGAATGAATATTTAGATCTGGTGAACCATTCAATCCTTGATTCCCTTGCCTTATAAAACTTATTAATATAAATACTCAGCTATAAGTAAGAAATATTAGTTTATATTCATGTTATTTATTAAAGATTGGGTTTTCTATGTGGGTGAAGTTGGTCGAACTATGTTGTGATTTTTTAATCTGATGAAGGTTTTGTTTGGTGGGGGTAATGATAATTTTTTAAATGATAGAGGCAAGAAATCCAAGATATTTTGGACTAGTTTTGGAGTTATTTGAGGTTATTATTCTTAAATAATGTTCTTCTTTAATAGGATATGCCTACCCCATGATGATAGAGTGGAATTAATACATTTGGATGATGTAGTTGGAACTAGGGACACAACCAATTGATTGAGTTGTTCCCTAAGGATGTCCTAAGCCCAATAAAATGTCTTTTGGACCAACCAATTATTTAAAATTCATTAATATAAAGATTAGACTTCTTTCTAGTAATATTATTTCTTTATTTAGATAATATACATATATGAAACTTGAGTTAGAGGTTTTTTTTCAATGTTATCTATACAAAATCAAGCATTATCTAGAGAATATCCTTAAAGATGAAGTATTCTTGGATGTTGTGGACGAATATCAAGTGAAATTTGAAATATTAAGGATCATCATTACGGATAAATTCATTAGTTTTTATTCCCTTGGGTATCATTATTATATTTTTTTCCATTACTATGACGAAGTATCAAAAAAATTGTTCTTTTATGAAAGAATAAGTTTTATTTCTTTAGTCATCCTATCACGGGTGACATTAGAATTTTCATGCCTCTAAATGAGGGTAATTTTACTATTTTTGTTTCTTTCAGGAGGTTTTTGGGTATATGGATCCTTTATTAGGTGTTTTAGATGTATTTGACACTAGATTAACTATGAAAATAAACGTTTACACTTTACTAAATCTTCTTCTTAGAGAAGTAAACACATACTGAGAGTTCACCTTGGTTTACCAAATATAATCCTCCAAGAATTATAATATTTCTACAAACTATTAGAACCTACATAGATTTTTCAATAGTATTAATTGTTTCTATATCATTTTATAAAGTATCTATACAAAAATCTAGAATAGTTTCTCCCACAAGAGCTTAATACTGTGTGAATATGTCAAGCCTTTCCACCAGGTGATTAAATTAGAGACCCTCCCATTTTCATACTTCTTGAAATTTATAATTTAATGAAGATATTATTAATTATAATAGAGATAAATTTATAGATAAATTTATTGTTAAGGTATCCCCATTATATAATAGATTAAGCTGGCAAACTATTTTCCAGGTTGATGTCGGTCCCACCGAAATTTGTACAAAGAACATAAGTTTAATTGCCTCCTACTGGTCAAGTGGGACCATCATAGGGCCACCAAAGAACATAATATGGGATATATGTTTCTCTTGATCTCTTGGTCGACTGATAGTGGTAAATATGGTATTACCAATGTCGGGTGATAGAGTGATGTCCACCCATTTATGGTATAGTTTCCTTTCAATTTGTACTAGAGAACACATCCCATATGTATCTTCCATTCAAGAGGCAAGATACTCAATGGAATTGAGGGGTTAAAGAGTCAATAATGTAATATTCAGGACATTAACATGAGTATTAGTTGAATAATGGTGTGTTCACCCAACTAATTTTTTTATCCCAGTTCATGTTGGGCCTTGGTGACTTTCTTGGAATGAAGGAAGACTCTGTAGTAGTGGGATAAAATATTGGTCTTCCTCAATCATCAGGTTCAAATACACCATTTCCTTGAATACAAAGAAAAAATATGGTTTAAAATATACTCTTTGGGTCAGGAAATCTCTCTCTCTTAGTGGTTGGAGTAACATTGAATTCAAATTAAAGATTATGTCAGTAGAAATATTGCCTCTGATTAATTTGGTATTCAGTCACTTCAGATGGATGATTTAAGACTCAAACTGTGCCAATTTCCCTTTATTGGAGATAAATATGTATTATTTTGGTGGTGATTGGGATATATCCACCACTTTACCATTTTATTTAGAATAAGAACATTGACAACTTGGTCAATGTTTAGCAAAATATTCTCAGATCCGAGTCTATCTCTAATTGTGGGTGTGAACACCTTTCTTCTATGTATCAATGTGAATCATGAGTTGAAAAACTATTTCTTCATTGAATTAATTAACATATTTGTGTCAATATTTATCATTTACTGGATTAATGTTAAAAAATATTCATCAATTCATATTGGTCAATGGTAATCAATTTGTTATCATATTATTTTCAAAGTGATTCCTAGTTCCCTATACTATATTTAAAGGGTATAAAGGGTCCCTCATTTGTGTCCCCATTTTCCATGAACCTTTTTTTATTGCAACCTCAATGGTGTTTAATTTTATTTTTTGGATATTTACTTTGTATTGAACTATATATGGGGATCCTTGGGGAATCATATAAAAACCCCAACAAGTGTGTTAATAATGATAGGTGTGTATCATTTATTGGGAGGAATGATGTGGGTTCTGGGTTTTAGAGGTCACCACCTAGCCCATAAAAGACATGCTTCCTAGAAGGATATTGAAAACTACCAATAACATTGAGGGATGAGGCTGACTTGGTTCCCACTCTATCACATTTTGGACCTATTGAGAAGTTGATGATTCTAGTGGTATTAGTGGTGGTAAAAATTCATCTAGAATTATGGGTTTTGGTAACCCCTTGATAGCTACTATAGTTGCTGCAAATGTATTATTCATTATTTTTCATGATTTTTATTGAGTTCGATCTGGGTTAAATTCATGCTCATAACATGAAATGACCACATCTATATGACTCCTCATAATCAAGGGTATTTCCTTTATCAATAGAGATTCCTACAATACTTTATTAGAGTCTTAGAAGAAGATCATATCAGTGTCTTACCCCTTCAATCACAACTCTTTTGTTTCCTAGCGGTAGGATGGTATAATTGGATGACCTGCTTTCATGCACATCATTTGGGACTATATCTTCTCATATAATTATGATATTTTATGAAGCCTTTATTGGGGGGGGGGGTGGGTCTTAGCTGTACTGGGAGGATGATAAATGGTAATGCTCTATATTATCCCCATCATAAAGATGCACATTATATTGTGAATCAACTACTATCTACCAAACTTCCCAAAAATTTTCAAGAAATGTTTTCCATATGTTTTCACAGTGCTTCTCAGAACTCGGATTCTCAACTATGGAGAACATAGTGATGTTGATCTAATATCATATCTTGTTTATTACCTAGATATGGACATCAACCAATTGATAAGGGATATTCTTAACATTTATCTAGTGAAGGGAACCAGAAATTTCTAGGTAAAGTAAGAACTTAATTCATCTACTAACAAATTTTGAATGTCATATTAGGGAGTTATAAGGGGAAAGAATATAATTATGAGGTTATCCTTATCTAGTTATTTCTACATGTGAATTCCACATTAATTATCTCTGAAGGTAATTTCTTCCACCTGATTGAACCACCATGGTTGCTTTTTGATTGATTTATTAGAAATGGGAGTGTCTCTCTATGCTTTTGTGGATGAATTAGCATAGTAGGTAGTGGAATTCATGTTAATAACAAAGTTTTATCCTTAAATTTCCTCTCAATATGAGGGAATACCCAATGAGTTTTGAATAATGGGAGAACATTCTTTTCATGCGTTCTAGGGAGGACCTATAAAACTACTAATTAAAGTGTCATGTAGATGACCTATGTGATCAAATATTCTCAATCCTTTTTATGTTGATTCAATTATGTCTTAGTCCACCATACACATATGTTACAAGACCTTAAGTGTCTCAGTGATGAAAAAATGTAGGAATACGTTCCTTATATTAGGTCACAATCTTCCTTTGGATAAATGATCTTTAAGGTTCTCTCAATGGGGGGATACTGGTAACTTTCTTGTAAGGGATTCTTCTTAGATGATTCAGGTGTTTTTAAATGAGATAATTGATGAACTCCTTGTCTCTGGTATGAAATATAGGTTTATCCTTTATTTTCCTATATAATATTCTAATTATTCCCTTAATACATGGTGAAAATATGTTCCTAGCTTTGAAGATACATTGATCCATGTCATTGGTCTTCTCCATACTGAAGGTTAGCAAGATTGTGCTCTTACATTTGAGTTTTTTCTTACATATAACAACATTCCTATTAGAAATATTTAAAATGATTACCCACTCCTCTGTTTTTGTTAGAATATACCTTTTTATATTTTGAAAAGGGTTAGTATATAAGCTAACTCGAGAGTGTCTATTGAGTTATGAAAATTATCTTCTTCATAATTGATGTGAGGTGGGATATTTGATTAATTATGAGTGATTTTAGGTATATGATATGTACCAAATTTCACCAAAACTATGAATATTTTCTAACATGTATACAAGAAATGGTAAATAATATAGTATTTTCTATCCATTTCAACAAAAATATGTTAATGGGATTCTATGGTAGGAAGGTAATGTATTCAAGTTCTATAGTGGGTGTTGAAATATGTGAAAAATAATTTTCTCTACTTTTTTATAGATTTTTCAGTGGGATTCATTTTTGGGGACAAGAATAGGTTACCAATACTTGGTTACTATCGGTACCTAAAAACATGCATCATTTGGTGTTTTATAGAATCTCCTATAAAGCTTATAGGGTGTAAATAAGAATTTTTTCCAAATAATTGGTTTCTGCTATGTTGTGTTGGGGGGAACTATAGTGGAAGTATGGATATGATAGCATATCCTATGGTCATTATCTCACTAAACCTAGAAATATCTCTTATATAACCGGGTCTGAGTGTCTAGGGGAGGAAAATACTAGGTGGTGTCTTTAATGAACTACTGAGGGATGACGTCTATATAATGTTGATGTTAATGAAAATTGTGAGGGTCCCACTTGGGAGACACCTCAACTATGGTGAGTTCATGGTCTAACTTATAATCTACCCCTTAATATAAGGTATGTATTGATTATCATGCTAGGGGGACTGACACCCATAGTGGTTGGTGGTGGAGATATGAATCACTTGATTCACTATAATTTTCCTCTAGTGAGATGTGATTTCATTATTAATTATTATATTCTATTTCATGAAACTTCTAGGCTCACAAATGTACCATGTTTATAGTACTGCCTCACCAACACGTTCACCACTTGGATTTAGAGGAACTAAATAGGGGATTCCTTCCTTATACTTATATGGTCCATGAAGGTTTCAATAATTAAATCCAGATAACATTTTATAGATTAATATTTTATCATTTGGGATTTAAGGGAGCATTGGAAAGAGAACATATGGATAAGAAACACCATAGAAAAGAGAAAAAAATCAGTGAAGTATCATAAATTAGTGCATGTTCAAACAATAGTTTTCACAAGTGTAAGATTAATGTTATATTCACCATTTTTTGAATGAAACATGCAGAAAAAAATTTACCAATGTTCTGAGAATGCAATTATTTTAGGTAAATGAATAAGTCACATTAGGTTCAACATTTTTGTTTTGTTCGGTTTCTGATAGGATGTTTATCATAGAATACGAAGCACCCAAAAACTCTCTCATCTATTGGAAGATAGGTCACTATATACCTACTTTAAAAAGGTGTGTGGACCCTAGGGTTTTGATCACTAATGTTTTAGAATGTTCATCTTTCATGTTGATGGGAGGTTGGGATCACTCTATGCAATTGGGGGGATTATTACCTTTTGCTAGACTCTCTTATAGATTTAACTAATGTTTCTATATAATTCCAAATTAAAAATATTTAATGACTTATCCATATGATAATTATGGATCTAGGTAACGCATCAATTTGAACCTCAATATATATCATAGGTTCTTTATCCTTTTCATTTACTATGTGATTTCCAATTTTAAGGTTTGATGCATTAAATCTAGATAATTGGGTGATCTAGAGTATATCACAATATATGAAGTTGTAAGATGTTATAGAGTTAGGATTGAACCTCAATATGGTTTCCTACATATGTTGTGATAATATCAATCAAAACCCACATAGTCTGATTTTCATAATTTATGTTTTTATGATAAGGAAAAATCAATATAGTTTAAAATAATATTGTAAGGATGATTAGGATAAAGGTTCCTAAAAACTATGGGTATGGTAAATAAACATAAATGATCATTTATTGTTTTTATTAATGAGAATATGGCCAAAAAATATTAGGTTAGTTTAGATAGAATAAATATGGATTTCTTAGTGAATCATATGAAGTATAAATCAAGTTAGATAGGTGTCATGAATAATTAGAGGTAATAAGGGCCACTTCTTACGGTTGATATTTCATTAGGAATATTAAAAAATGGGAATATTTAAGAGGGAACATGGACTTGGATATGGATTTATAATATTATAGGAATATAAAAAAGTGAGAGAATAATTTATATGATCTTATGAGGAATATGAAAGAATTAGGATGGGAAATAATTAATAATGATTTTTGGGTTTCAAATCTAGATAGGAGTCTAACATATCCCATTTAAATAGAAATAAACACCCAAATGGTTTGATTGATGTAGTTTAATGTCATTTTATGGGAACAAACTATACAATTTACCGTCATGTATTATGGAATTCAATGCCATGAAAGCACAAAAACAAAAGATTTATTGGGATTAGACATATGGGGATTCCCAAACTAAATATAGATGGTGATTACACCTAAGGAGGAGGCCCAAGGAGCAATTGTGTTAATGGAATGATGAAACCATATCTATAAACCTGTGATATTATTTATTAGTGTGACAAATAATAGAATATATGAGATCAATTAAATTACATGAGTTCATGATTAGATTTGAATAGAGTTTATAGTTGGAGGTTTCCCATCATAAGTATCCTTGAATAGATAGAGAAATCATTGATATGCACCATTTTGGGTATTATACAAAAATATAAATCCCATCCCCTATATTACTATATATTGGTATCAGAGTGTGGAATATGGAGGCAGATTCATTTTTCTCTAGAATAATGACTTGGTATTTTCTCCTCGAGGGATGGCATATTTGGTTCATGTCATGGAATGTATAAGAAATCCATTGTTGATCCAAGAGTGACTTATCTAATGTTTTACTTCCAAGGAAAACTATTATTAATGGAACCCATAATTGTGATCTCCATGAGGGTTCTACCTATACAATCCAACATTATAGAGAATCCATTAATTAAGGGAATCCATGATTTATTGGGCGAATGATTGTTTTCATTCGTTGATAATAAGTATTGTTGGATTTAGAGGAGGATATAAGGGGGCCTTTGGGGGGGGGGGTTTGAAGCTTGTGAATGGAATCCTTAAAGGTATTTTGAATCACATAACCATGATATGAATTTATATAGGAATGTATATTACCTGAATTGAAGGAACCATTTTTAAAAGGAGGTATCATAGAGTGGGTCTCAAGAAGTGGACCTTGTGGGATGGCTCCAAGTAGTCTATCAACCAATGTTGGTATTTATTTTAATTTTTTTAAGTAGTATGGGATTTACAAGGTTTCCCCCATGGGGTTGAATTTATGTGTTTTATCACATGTGGTTGACCTCTATGTAGTTGGTCATTGTGTGGTTGTTCACAATGTGTTTGGATAAAATGTAGTCTCATCCTTCATGGGATTGGTCTCAACCATTTATCCTTCACCGGATTGGTGTTTTTTGGTTGACCTATATGGGATTGGCCTCACATGGCTAACCTTCATGGGATTATCCTCACATGGTCTTCATTTATTGGCTTAGCCTCATGGGAATGTCCTTGCATGCTCTTGTTTCTTCTTAGGATAATATACCTTTCTTTACAAATCGATTTCTTGAGAGGAATTTATAGAAGTCGGAAAGTATTAATATCACTTTCATATCCTCCAATATGTTATGTGATCCCTTATTGTTTTTAGAAGAAAATGGGGGTATCTATAGAGATCCTTTTGTAGGTGTTTTCCTTAAATTAGTGGATATGGGATATATTCCATGTAGACTTAGATATTGGTTGGTAAATGAAATATATAGATGTAATTTTCAGGATTTCAAAAAATAATTTACCATAGCCATGTAATCAGACCCCACAATAGGGTAAGTAACCATGTATAACATTGAAATAAGACCTTCTATCACTATCTAGTCGGACCATGTGGTGGGGCAAGTCAATATCACAGACTGTCTTAAAAATATGATCCATCACCATGGGTTTGGACTATAGGGTGGTGCTGGATAACCACATTGTGGAATCAAGGGCCATACCTTGTAGGATTAGGGACCCCAAGATTCCTTTTAATTCCATTATGATTCATCCAAAATGTTTAAAATATATTTAAAATATTTCTCAATTGTGTTCTGAATTAATTTTTGTTTTTTATATATGAATGCCTAAAAAACTGAGCCTACCTAATTATTAATTTAGCCAGGTCCAGGTATCTTGTATTGGATATTCCAAACGCAAAATAAACTTTTTATGAATTTTATTTAAAATATATTTTAAATTTTAATGTTTAATTATTACTTTATGCATAACCTTTTGAAAAAATTGATAATTGGAGGACATCCGTAACTAGGAAATGATGAGTATGCTGAGTAGTTTGTATTGGAAGAGTGAGAGGGTATGGTAGCTGCCATCAGAACAAGGCACCATGCACCTTTGTATGGGTCAATTCTAGACGAACAGTAATGAATGGTGGGGAGCTTGGTGATCAATGATGTAGAAGTTGGGGAGTGGAAGTTCTAGTGGGTTGGGACTACGGGTCATGTAATGGGCATGGTATGCCTCTAGGGCTTCGGGTCATGTATTTTGGGTTAGTCAGGCCTTGTTCCTTGGGCCTACGAGTCATGTATGGGTTCCCCTTCAACCCTTAAAATAGGTATTATCCATAATAAAATAAAAATAAGGCCTCCAGTCCATTCATGATGAGCATTTTGAAGAGTAGTGGGTGCATGGAGGCTTATATAATCTTGTGCATCGAAAGTTGTTTCAAATGTGGTATTGTGTTTACCTATGAAAATGCTATTCCAAATTACAAAAATATTTTAATGCACTAGTCTTCAAAAGACACGTCATAGTAATTAGTTTATAAAAAAATGTGGGTCCCCATCATGTTGTGTCACCCTATAGTTCTCACTAACCATTATTATTATGACCATTACCATCTATTATATATTAAATTGAATTAAAATAAATATCAAATATAACATGAATTAAAACAATCAAGTTCAGGTAACAAAGGTGTAGAATTTAATTAATTATATTAGGCTTTGGGAATTCAGTAATCAATTATAATACTGTTTGAGGTAGGGTTTAGATAGTTATTTTTTTAAATAGGTTAGGGACTGGGTACCACAAAATAAGAAGGTACCCACCCCATTTCCATTCCTAATAAGAATTATTATTTTGCTAAATAATAGAAAATCAGTTATGCTAAAAATACAAAAATATACTTTCCTTTTGTTAAAATGATTGGGTAACTATTTTAGCGAATTGTCATACTTATATTTACCTATTTAATTTATCATAAACTAGGTTTATATATCCAATTCATCATATAATCCAATAATCATTTTAATATTCTAATGTCCATGTTACTATTCTATCTATAAAATTACAATTCTGATGGAAATATCTTTTAATTACAATTGATAAAAATGTTTTATACTTCATATAAATACTAATATTATTCTATAAAAACTAACAAAAATTATAGACAAGTTTCTATATTATTTAATTTTAAAATTTCTATTACATTACTAATGTTTTGTTTTCTATTGTAGTATTTTTCATATATGGACTAATTTTCTAGGATCACAACATTACAAAATATTGATCAATTATTTTTCCTTAATTATTATTAGGATTTATATATATAAAATTCTAATTAAAACATTAAGATCATTTTATTCTATATATTTTAATTGACTTATAATTTAATCGTGTCTTAGAGATGAAAATTATACATCAAAATAAATGGATAAAAGTATATTTTTTGATTCCATTAATTTTTTATTATAAGGTGTCATCTCAAAAAATTTATAAGTAAAACTTATAAAGTGTTTTACTCTATTTTTTTCATGAAATTTCATTTAATTAAGACCCTTTTTATGGAAAATTCTCAATAATTAAAAATGTATAAGAGAACATTTTGTGAACCTTATAAATATTTGTGCAGTAGACCTAGTGGGTGTTGATATTAACCCTGTATACACGTGGTTGGGCTGTTGAGAGTGCCCTATTTGTGTGATGTTCTTGAGTTGTGGATTTATTAGGTGTGTTAGATGCCTTTATATTTCTATGATAAAGATATGTGTGTTAGTAAATTCAAATTTGAATAAGGTTTTAGGATGGATATACTCATTTAGATTCCTAGCCTTGTTAACACCCTAGTGTGAGATCTTGTTGGTTGATTGATGAGGATTGTGGATGGATGATATAGAGCCAAGAAAGTGTGGAAAAATTCTATATTGGAGGCCAAATCATGAGGGTTTCTCAAGGATATGTGTTTAGGAATGTGATATTATTTTATAAATCTACACTATTGGATTAGAATTGATGAATGTGTGGTGGAGCAGGTTTGAGGTTCCTCTGATTTAGAATACCCTTGAAAGGGGCTTGGCACGAGTCATGCTGAAATTCCATGGACTATTGAATGAAAATAACTCTTAGAGTTTGTTCTTCAGTAATTATTATGACTTTTAGGTAAATAAAATTCATGTACTAGACCCTATAAACCTAGAATATGCATTTAGAAGCATGATGATATAAAAAATGAATATAAGCGGAACTTTGAAGTAACACTCAGGTTTTGAGTAGCCATGAAAATGGTTTTTACTAGATAAGATGGATCTGGTTTTGGTAACCACTAAAGGTGATCTTCTCTTGTAGAGGATAGAATATAAGAGAGGCAAAGAAAATGTCTTAGAGACACTATCTAAGTTTTGATGTACTATGTCTTGCTGAATCTTGAGTTAATGTCTAACGATCATGATGAATGGGGTGATGAAACCATTGAACTACAACAAGTACTGAGTGGAAATTGAACATTGGTGATGTGTTTGGATATTTTTATTGTATTAGGGTGATACATAATTGTTCCCACATGATTTTAAATAAGAAAAAAACCATTTTTATGGGATAAACACTTTCATGGGATCAATATGGGGTATGTGTACATGGTTAATGGGGGACTCAAGGTAATAATTATGAATTTACATTGGTGGGAATATAAATATGGATGGATCAAGTTATATAACATATCTGGTCTAAGTTTAACCTTGATGGATATGTCATAGGTTGAAAAAATTGATTCGAGGAAATAGATCATGTGGAGGGACATGCAGGTGGCTCTGATGAGACTCATTGGGTTTAGTTATCTAGGAGCATCAAGAGATGATATGAATGATGTAAAGTAAACCATCAGTAATTAATTATGTTGACCTAATTGTTTACATGGTTTCAATGGTAATCATGGTTGTCTTTCCCATTATGTGAGATTGAGTGATGGTTGAATTTTCAAAATGACACTCATGGGTGAGTGTTATTAAACCTTTCTAGCCATCATGTTTGATGATAGAGGGAGTATAGGTCACAGAGACCTAGATGTGGTATTGTGATGCAAAAATATGGATGATCCTAAGGTGGGAGTAAGATTATTTTCATGGGGTTTTGATCACCATGTGAGTGGGGTTGGCATGAATGATATTGATCGATGAATGATCTCTTTGAGGTTTTTATGTCAGTGGATAAATGAGTTTGAATTAAAAGGATTCCTTGGTGAATTCTAGGGATTGTCTTATGTGTTTTCAAATGGGGTCTATGTGTTATTGATGAGACCTATATGGTTTGAAGTTATATAATTGGGAGTCATATTGTGGGCGTAGTAGTTCTTTCAACACAACATGAAGATATTTTATGTTAGTTGAGGTCCTAGTCATGGAATGGAACTAGTATTTTGGTTCAGACTATGGTGTGCATTCGGGAATAGTCTTACGATTCCTTCAAAGCTAGTTATCAAGATAGAGAGGTGTGGGTGAAGCGTCAATGGGGGAAGCTGATCATTTTAAGGTAGGTCAGACAGAGGAGGTTTAACTTGTGTTCTCAGGAGATGTTATTTACAGTGAGTTGAAAAACTCAAAATAAAATTTTTATTGGATATGAGTTTTGAGTTTTAGGAAATAACTGGGTTTTAATGATATGAAAGCATGTAGAGAGCATGGCTTGATGACTTAAAATTGTTTGTTTTATTTCAAAATCAAAACCTTATAAGTGTAATAATGTTTAATATGTGGTTTTATGAATTTTTGGGTGTGGTGGACTGGTAACCACATTTGAGTCATTTTTTAACTCCTAGATCATGATCTGATGGGAAATTATAATGGTGGATGGTGTAGTGGTTAAGAATCAGTATCTTTTGGATAAGTCTAATGGTGTGGTGAACTATAGGCCAGGTGAGATTTTTTCTAAAGTCACAGTGGGTGTCTTAGAGATAATGGATATGGGAAAACATTATATAGGTGTTTCAGTAATTATATTAAGAGATTGTTTGTATTTCGTAGTTTAAGTGTTTTATGTTTAAAGTACTCTATAAAAGTTATTTGAGATTCTGGAGTTAAAATGTGGCCATTGAATCTTAATTTTTGACCAATGTAGGTTGAGATATCTAATCAGAAAAAGACAAGGATGTCACGAGTTTGAGATGTGATATGTTGGGGAGTTTATAATTCATAGTACATGCATATGTTGTAAACAGTTTAGGAATATATTAAACAGAACTTTGAAATTCAGTTAGTGGATGCGACATTTTATGAACCACGACACATAAGAGTTTTCTGGATTTTATAAACCCTATAAGGGGTGTTTTTAGATTTGTAAAAAGAGTCAGGTGGTGTCTAGAAGTAGTAAGAATCAATGGATAAAGTTATGGGTCTGTAGCATGTAACTGTAACACCATGTGATAACTAGTACATGAATATCTACTAGTCTATAGAAAGTGAAAAAAATCAATGTTTTCTGGCTATGATCACTAGCTTGACTATATTCCAAAAGCTGCTAGCTTGTGGGATACTAGTAAGATAATGGAGGGTACTGACTAGCCATCAGCCTTCTAGGTTGTTTTTAAATGTTGGGAACCCCGAAAAGTTTACAGGGTCCCAATTTTTACCACTAACTTTGGGCTTTCTAGGGGTTTTAGATAAATTAAATATCTTGACTTTTGATTTTAGATATAGTTGATATGTATTGGGCTCAGGATGGTGCTCCAAGGTTGGAGCATACCATTGGAAGATCATTGGTCTTGGATTGGATGTGATGGGAGTACCTAATGAGTATGTAGTGATACATGCATATATAATTAGTTTGTTTAGTTAGTTACAAGGTATTAGTAATTATGTTTCTATTATAATTAATTTTATTAGGTTGCTGGATGTGATATAAAATCACACGTGGTTTAGAATTGTCAATTAGCCTTGGATGAGCATGGGAAGCAGGTTGTCAAGTTGAGAATTAAAAAGAAAATACGTCTCAATTGTGATAGGTGGTCCCTTTTTACTATAGTATCTTTATAAATTTTTAGTGTATTTTAGGTGCATCATATCTATATTTACATGAAATAAACTACATTTATTTTAGTAATTAATAAGTTCTTCACTTATTTAATTTTATTTTTTCTAATAAATTTAACCCAATAAAGAGGGTGATTCCAAGTTGATTACCTAAATTCAAAATTTTAATTTGAATATAGAAATTTTAATTTCTTATGGATTATTATAATGGAAATTGATGTTATGGGAAAACTATTTTATTTTAATGAGACTTAGAAACTTTGTTCTATCATTTTATTAGAAATTTATGTTTTTTTGATGATTGTGAAATAAGATTACAGAATCATTGATAAATGTGAGAATGAAATTTCAAGGATCATAGTGATTTTACTTAAGAACAAATATAGAATTGTAAAATTATTTTAGCTGATTAAATTAGTTGGGTTTGGGAAAATCATATGTCTATAAACTTGAAATGGAAAACCAAGTATTTTTAAGGACCTATGGAGTTTTGATAATAAATTTTTGTTAATGATGGTTATGGAAGATAAATTGGGTAACCATAAATTATTCAATGGATTCAATGTGGTAATTATAAACAATAGAAGTGGTAAATGTGTTTTGACTATTCTATGGTATCTTATTTTAAGAATTAGAAGGAATTTTAAAATGATTGATTATTCCTTATTTTTATTTGTTTTTGGTTATGATGGATAATAGCAAGGTGACAAAACCCATAGGGTGGGAATATTTGTTCCTTATAGTTAATTTTGAGGTAAAAATGATCTATAGGTGGATGATATTGTGCTAATTTGTTAAACCTAAGGTGAACAAGACCCTTACATAGATGCAATATTGGTCGATGGACATGAGGTGATTTTTTCCCTTCATGGGACTTCTGGTCATCGATGGGTATATTAAGCCCCATGGGAGATGTGTTTCCATTTTCATCAAGATTTTCTAGGAGACACCATGACACTAGTCTATGTAGGTATGTATTATTCCCGAGGGTTAATATAGACTACAAGATTTTTGTTTTTTATGCATTAAATTTTAAGTGATTTCATTTGAAATTATTTATCATGAGAACATCCACATAGAATGATCAAGATAAATTATTTTATCGATGCCATTTATGGTGGACTAATGAGTTTTACTCACAAACTATGATGGCTATAGAGAAACTTTTGGTACCTGAGAAGATTCTTCTTCGTTGCAGGCCCGATCTTGGCCGGATAAGATGGATTAAGGGATTTGGGTCTATGATAGTTCTTAGGAATGTTTTCAGGATTCTTATGATTTTCACTTTTATATATTATTGTATGATTATCTAAACTATACAATACACATTTCATTTATTACATCATGTTCAATTTCAATTATTTTTTGAAATGTATTTATTTTTTATTTTCTATCTTTTGTTGATGATTTATATGAATATTTTTAATTTCTTATGATGTTTTACTCTATTATGTGGTTATAGTCTCTAAACCATACTACCATAGACCCAACCTACTATTTTGTATCCTCTCACACATGGGGTGGTGTAACTAAGGTATTTTAACATTTCCCTAGTCTGGGAACTGATCATTAGACTTGGGAATTAAGACATTACAACCAACATACCTAGTCAAACTATCCCTAGTGACCTAGTTTAGACTCATTCTAGAACCGAAACATAAATCACTCTAATAGAGATCATAAATAGAGTAAGATATTGAAACCAAAATGATATATACACATGAGAATAAGAAATCCTATTAGACCATCACCAGACTTACCACATGCTAACCCTTTTAATTAATGGTCAATTTTTCATTAATATTTTAATAAAATAATAGAAAATAGGTTTTCTAGTTTAGGAATGGAAAATATCACATATTTATCATTTATAATATTCCTTTTATACTTATTTTTATATAAAAACAACCACATATAATACAGTAAATCATCTTATGCCATTATTTTTGAAAATACCCCATTTGAAAACCTATTTTTTTAGAAAAATAATATTTATAAAGCCTTTAAAACCATTAAATAATAAATTTGGGAAAACAAAATAATATAACCATTATTAAAAATAACAAAACAATTCTCTATTATAATTTATAAAAGGAAATAGAAGGCATACTTTAACAATTGATAAAACAGAGAAAGTTCCATAAAAATATCCATGTTGTAAACATTCAACATGGGGAAAATCCCTTTTTCATCAAAGGTTAGTGGGAAATCTATCTGTTCATATAAAATCATGATCTAATTTCATTAAAATCTAATTAAAATGAAAATTTCTATCGATATCATGAATTTAGCCAAGAAATTTAGTGCTATCCATCTATAACACCATATCCAACCATCCAAAAAGGAGTTCATGTGATGGAATAGATGTGTGGGGTATCCCTTCCATGAAATCAAGACCCTTTTCTATGATTTTTTATCTAGTAAAGTGGCATAATCTAAATGCTTTACTTAAACTAGATTTATATTTTGGATACCCAACATCCCATGTGCTTCACCCATTTTAAAAGACATTAAATTTTATCAAAAGGGGGAATCTCAACAACCCATCGTAAGCCATTTCAAATACCGCATGCATCTTTAAAAAACATAATTTCTCAAGAAAATGGAAAATATTTTAAATAGACAAGAAATATAAAAAAATCATTAAAAAAATATTATATTTGATTTAACTAATTTAAAAAATCCTCAGAAAATAAAAAAATTGAATCATTTCATTCAGGCCAATATAAATCAATTTAGTAATTTACATAAAGAATATTTTTAAAAACATAATTTGAAAAAATATTAAATTATTTGAGGATTATATCTTGTTATACCCATATACAATCCCACACATACATATTCAACTTATTTCATGAATTCACATGTTTCAATGTGAATTTGCACACTTATATATATATATATATATCTACACATGTATATCATCATATCCATTGAACACCCAAGATGAATTTATTGATTGTTGAATTTATTTTCTTAAAAATACACTCTTGAAAAACTTGTATTAATAATTTTAATTTTATGTATTTCTTGAAAATCCATTTAAAAATTTGGGAATTAATTAAGATATCATCATAAAGGAGAAAAATAAATTTTAAAATAATAATATTTATTTATAAGGGCCATTCGAGTGTTTTTTCAAATATGATATGTGAATGGTAATTTGAAAACCGATTCAAACACAATGTTTTAATGGAATGTCCTATTTACTTTTATTAGTTTCATGTTAAAAAATAATTTTGTATTTAGAAATCCAATATAAAATTGTAATACTAAAATTAGGAAATAGGAACATAATTTTAAGATATATGAAATCTACGGTTCTTAAATAAAAGATCCTATCATGGGGAAAAAATATATTGTATAAGTGTATATGATGAAAACCCTTCATAAAAAAGGAGATAAGAATCCTAATAGGTAGCTACCCAACCTTGGAACATAAATCACAAGAAAAAAGGAATAAATTTTTTCCAACCATATAACAAATGATTTTTCCTACACCTAATGTAGTAAGGGGAAAAAAAACTAGAGAGAAGAAGAAAAAAATAGGGAAATCGAATACACACATTGTGAAATATAATTGGAATCGAAGATAAAAGATGAATCCATGGAAGATAGGAGGAGGGGTCATTGGTTATGAGGGTCTCTTTGTCATTTCATAAGGGTTTCTACCAAGATGGTGGGGGAGTTATTTTGTTTTTTAAGGTTGTATTTTTATTATATTTAGATTAGGAATTTTATAATTTTAAATCCTTAGAGACTCATGTAGTTTTAACATACTATTTTCCAAACTGAGTGAAAACTATACACCCCACGCTAGGAATATAGATAACCTTCTTGGGTTTCCTGGGTATTTATGAAAAATATATGCTGACCATGAAAATAGATATGTCAATATTAAAACCTCTATCACATGGACACCACAACCATTATCAGGAAATATTTATATTAAATTAAGAAGAATAATTTTAAAAAAAAGATGCGAACATCAATGATAAATAATTTAAATAAATAAATAAATAAATAAATAGTGAATTTATGGGACAGGGTGTGATGAAACTCCTATAAATAAATCTTTTCCCCTAAAAGTGACCGAGTTGAGAATATAATTGATAAGAAAATGAATAATATGGAAAGGACGAACCATGACACAGTTTCTAAGCCATCCAATGACCAAACAATATCAAAATACTATTATAATATAAAAAACCCTAAAACATATTTATATCCTCAATAAAAATATTACACGTTATCATTACTGGGAATAGATCATGTAATGGAGACCCATAGTCGGTTTCCCCACTATTTAAGAAGTCAAATAGTTAGGTTGATCAATAATACAAGGCACTCAAAGGGATCACTACCAAACGTGGAATGAGATTTAAACCATGAGAACTGAAAAATGATACATAAAAAACACAATTTATAATTCGATAAAACCCAGGCCTCTCAATTCAAGAAAAAGATATAAAATCATCCAAACAACCACTCATGGATCACCAAGCCAAAACTCAAACACTTAAATAAGTTATCAACCCAAATATTTCAACCCCAATATACTCAAAATCTCTTGAAATAACCACAATCTCTTCAATTCAAAACTATATATCATGTTCCATTAGATAAACACACCCTTATAAGCACTCCAAAATAAAAGTATTGAGATATGGACTTGAAAGACAATCACATATGCCCACCAACCCATGTATTAAAAGGGAAGCAATTACAATCATGATCAGACTCCATAAAACAACATGGTCTCAAACCTCAGGTCAAAGAAAAAGGTTGTCCTAGTACCAAATACTTAGTAAACAACTAATAGAAGACCCACTAAATATAATTGACAATTACTAGTTTGAAAAATCAATAGGTCCAATGTTTCTCCATGTAACTTAAGGAAACCACCCAAGGTTCTTCCATTCATAAAATTCAAAAAATAATTCTCACCACAACCATCTTGAAAAGAAACCATAAAAATATTTAGAACCCATAAAATAAATGAATAACATACCTAATAAATCACACTCAATCAGAATCATATTAATACCTAACAAACACAAACCCACGATAGATGAATCCTTAGGCTAAAAATACCTGATACTATACTAGGAAGCTTACTTAAAATAACTCAGAAGTAACATGACCCAAATAATATCATTAAAAGGAAAAGTAATATTTACCTAAAAATATAATTTCATGGTAAAAACCCCAAAAATATTGAATAATAATTACCTATCAAGGAAATTAAAACACTTTAACGAATCGAAATATTCTCTTTAACCATTCTAAAAACATGACTTTAAATTTGAAATTATAAAGCTTTACTTATAAATTATTTTTAAACATTACATGTTCTTGATTGAAAAATTAATAATTTTTCCAAAATAAAATTTAAATTTAAATTATTTATAATATCATCAATAATTTCTATACAATTATTTTTTTTCTAAAAATTAGGATATTTAAAACCATAAATCACAATAATTCGTCCACAAAGAAAGTACCCATTAAAAAAATTCATGGTTTAATTTTAGGATTTAAAACTATTTCACAATACTTATCCACATATTATAATCTTAAAACCACATTTGAAAACCATTTTAAAATTAAACCAGTTCTTTTAATGAAAAAATCTACTCACTTTTAAATATAAAAGTCACTTTGATTCATTTTAAAGAAATTTTTTTACTCATTTTAAAACATGTTTACCAATTAAAACTAAATTATCCCTTTTTTAAATCACTATCAAAGAATGTAATATCTCATTAACATGCCTATCAAAATAACCCTAAATTCAATAGAAATAATATTAAAAAATTCCAAAGGACTAGTGGTTGCGTTTTTTTGGTCACATGATTTGATAAATTGTGTTCCAATCATTCCAATACAATTATGAGTCTCTTAGAAAAATGTGTCTAGCCTCCATATATTTTTTCAAGACATGTGGAAAACCAATGCCTTTGGTTCCACTCCATTTTCTCCCTAAATCATGGAAAAAAAAGTAACACAAAAAACATCCATAGTATTCAAAATAGAATCAATTAGAATCCAAATACATAAACAAAAAAAATTGATGCTCAAATTGAAAAATCGATTCCCAAAATTCCATGGTCACTCTAGTTTCATCATGATTGGTTGTGATTAGAGACCCACCCATTACCTACATCTCAATATCCGAGGTTATTATCTACCATATACTAGAAAAAATAAAAAAAATTATCGTTATGAAACCTAGACCTATATTAGAACTTAGAATCTAATATAATTTTTTCACCAACAGAACTCATGTCATGTTTTTATTGAACACCCGATCTAGTCCATGACACACCTAAAAGGCATTCCTAATCCCAACATGCTACGAAAAGTTCATTGGAATATAGGAAACACTAATTGGGAAAAAATTATCCAATAAAATATATTAAATGTGTAGTGAAAGTATAATTAAAATTTCAGCATATACTATCCACTAGTGGATGTCCATGATAAATCAAATAAGCATAAAATATACAAATAACCAACATAACAGATGAATAAATAAAAAATAAATGCCTATAATCACTCTATATAATCCCTCACATAGACAACTAAAGGTTCCACTAAGACCTTCACTTATATATGGCACCACTGATTAAAGTAAAAGAAAATAATAAGTATCCCTACTTGATCAATGTGATAAATAAAACTAAAAAAAAACTAACATACTTGGAAAAAATATCTCCTAAGACACATGGTCAAAATTTATCCAAAAATAAATCAAAAAAACTATGATAGAGGTTATAAACTGAGAAATTTCCTCAAATTGAAATTGTATATTAGAATGAGTTTAAAAATAAATAGTATTCTACCACCCACATCTCCATATGTTAACACTTTAATTAAAAATCCATATTATTTCTTGTATTAAAATATAATAGAATATAGGTTTTCAAATTTATGGAATATTAATATCCCCTATTTTACATTTATAATATTTCTTTCATTTTTTCTTTTTTATTGAAAATAGTCACTCAAAAAATTTAATTAGACTATTCTGTTGTTATTGAGAAACACCCATTTTAAAACCACTATAAAATACATTTAAAAAACAAACCATTTATAAATAATTTTTACCCTTTAAAGTATAAAAATAAGAAAAAATAATGTTTTAACCATTATTAAAATAAATTAAACAAAACACTTTAATAATTTACAGAATAAAATTAAATAAATTATTTAACAATTAATAAGAGATAGAATTTCTATAAAAACCTCTGTTTCATAATCATAAACCATGTAGATTATGAAAACGCAATTCTTTATTAAACATTAATTCCCAATTTATTACACATAATTACACATAATACAACCCTAAATATTCTTAAGTATAGTGTATTTGGGAAATAGGTAAATAACATAACAATATGAACATGGGATACAACAACATTATTGAAATCTTCTTTAATATGCTTCCAAAATTCTATGGATCTTAAAACTGCACGATTTAACCTGAGGAAAAACATTAGGAAGGGGTGAGTAATAAATCCCAAAAAAAGAATGGAAAAGGTATAATGTGATAAATGTTAGACAATTGGCATATAAATGGGTAATAAAAAGAGTACGAATTGTAATTAAGAACGATGAGACCTAATATAGCATGATAATCAGTACATGGGAAACGTGGAACCAAATTAAAATACTACATCATAAACATAGGTCAAGGATAAACCACCAACAAATCATCATTCAAAAATTAACATAAATAATACAGGTTCACTACCTATCCAAACATGACATCTCTTGATGCTAAACATTACCTAATGCATTGGAGCACTATGTAATTCCGGGCACAACTTTCACTTTCATTTCATACTCACACTTATGTGTTATATATATATTAAACAAAATGGATTCATTAATCATAATATTTCATTAAAAAATATACTATTATTGAATAAATACATGTAATTCTAATTAGAAGAGTTATAAAGGTGAATACCCATGATTAAAAATGGGTAAGGTATTTTGTAAACAATTGATTTGACATGGAAAATCATGGAGAAATTTAGGAATAATAATGGAATCATATAAAAATTTATAAAATGGGTTGATGAGAGAGAAAATGTTATCTAATAAATTTTAAATTAATTGTATAGTAAAGGTTATGTATAATAATATATCCCATCATAATGAAATGAAGATAAACTATAAAAGGTAAAAAATATTCTTGAATAAAGAGGAGAAAAGAAAGGATTCCCTAATTGAGTGTGTGACCCAAAATGTTTGGGAGGGGATTCTTTAGATCTTGGGAGATCCTTGGGAGGATTATAGAGAGTGAATGGTAGAGCATGGAATTTCTACAAGGATTTATAGTTAAAAGAAATTAGTGTTTTGTTGGTTTTATATCGTAAAATAGATAGATTTCTTTATTATTTAGGTTTTGGAATGTACAAAATAAAATAACTGAAACCACAAACCACACAATGTTTTTTACACATTGTTTCTAAAAAATGGGAGTGTTTATCATTATTTTATAAGTCATAGGGCCCAAATTATTAAAATAATAACCGTGCTTATGTGGAGGTGCATCATACTCTTAACGAAATCATTTTAAAACCTTAAAATATATTAAGGGTTTTATAGGATACACAAGGGCTTTATAAATTTAATTAAATAAATATAAAATAATATAATTTTAATGTAAAGTCATATATTTGGTTGTGTATCCCATTTATCGTATTTATTATATAACTTTTGGGTCGTTGTGATGTTATAATACACAAATTATTCATATACGATATTTATTTGTCAAACAAAAATTCAACTATCTCAGAAAGTTATGAAAACATAACCGTTGGATAATTTCAAAATATTTATTCTAAAAATATTACTAATTTTATGTCAATAATTTTCTAAATATATGAATTTTCATTTTTAGAATAGTACTCAAAATTTATTGAGAAATGATGTGTTTTTTTGACAATAACAGTTTTTAAACACTCATAAAAATTACATATGACTTCATCATAATTACACAATTATTGATATTTAGTATAAATTATTTAATAATTATATATTTATTAAAATATTATTTATTTCATTTTCCATTAATTTATCAATATTATTTCCTGAAATTAATATGAATATTACCCAAAAATACTATTTGTGTTATTTTATATCGAAATAAAAATCATTTATAAAGTATCCATAATAGAATGAAAATATATTCATCATTCTATAAAAAATATTGAACATAATCATAATTCAATGGTCTTGATACATATCCCTTTAATAATCTACCAAACTCTCTATAGACACAATGAAATGTGTTGCATGCACTTCTTCTCCCAAGGCCACTTATTTCCCTATAAATAGTTTTTTGGGGGCCTCATTTGTACGAACGAATTTCCCCAAAGCCCAATTGTTGCTTTTTTCACCCTAGTATTTCACCCTAGTATTTCGAAGCATTCATGGTAGTTCTTTAGCACCTTGATCGGAGGATTTAAGGGAGGATCATTAGACCTATGTCCTTTTAGTGTTTGAAAACCATAACACTTGCACGCCTAAAGTGACCAACCTCCCCAAATTAAAATTACATACACTCCGCCCATTCCTTTGATAGGAAATTGAGCACCCCACTTATGGGATCACCTATGAATAAACATGAAGGCTTTATCACAGTATCTCCCTAGTATTAACATTCAGGTTGTTCATCGCCTAAGTGAACATTAGTTCCCCACAGCCAACTTGTGTGCCCTTACTTGGCTGCCCTTACCAACTTGCATGCCATTAATTGCGTGCCCTTATCTACTTGGGTACCCCGCATTGATTCAATTACTTACTTCAGTCTCTTCAGTTTACAATCCATCAAGCCTCCCTCAAATCCATTCATGTCAAGGATTATTCTTCACTGGATCCCTTTTCTGAAAGGGATTCTGTTGAGACCTCCAGCAAAATCTTCTAACTTATCAAACCTTTTGGAAAGAAAAATCAACATGTCTCATATTTGGGTTTGAATATCCATAGTCAAATGATTCCCACATTTGTTTCACAATGGGGTTAGGATTCATGCAGTTTCTGTGGGTTTGTATATACACAGTCACATTGAACTTTCTCTTAGAAATAGTTTTTGGAAGTTCCCGGTTTGGAGGAGGGTTGGGTCCTAGCCTCTCCCTTCTCAAAGAGATGACTTGGAACCTCTGGTCTCTAGTAGGGGAAGATATGGTTCATACAAAATTTTCATTTAAAAAAAATGAAATTTATCCCTTCCCTTACCAGGATCAATTTTAGGGAAACCATCCCGGCATAAGCCCCTAGATTTTCTTGCAGAAGGTGGCATCATTGCTCCCCATCTCGTCTTCATCACCAAAGACCAAAGAAGAGTTTGGAACAAGGACTCTTGTTACCCTTTCCCTCTTCTAGTGTGATTTTTCGCTATGGGAATCCATCCTGGTGTAAGACCCTAACCTTCATCCCTTCCTCATATTGGAACCTTGTCTAATACAAATAGAATAGGGGGAAGGCTCATCACCTCACCCTATTCTCAGGTCAACTCAAGCCTCATCCAATCTTTCCACCATAGGTGCAGACCCTTCCATCAGCATAAGAGGAAAAGTGTGGATTATTTTGTTGAATCTTTGACATCCTCTTTTTTCTCACAATGATCATGACTCACTTGGGCTTGGAGATTTTTCATGGTCACAACATTTCACAATCAAATGAACTATGAGAACTCTGATTCCTGTTCAAACTAGGATATATAAGAAGCCTTTTCAGGGCATGATCTCACGGGATATCCTTCTTAGGACTCTAACCCTAATTATATTTTTCTAGGTATCCTCCTTAAAAAATAATCCCCAAATTAAACCCCATATCATCAAGGAATCCTTTTCATAATGTAAGCCCAAACTAATCGCTCTCAAAAAACCATACTCTCTTATGAGACTAATCGAACTACGTGTGCTTTGATTTCCGTCTATATGGGATATGTAGGAAGAATCCTTGAGGTTCAAAACCAATACCCAAAATCAAACCTGTTCACATTGGGCCATATTCCAAATAGGGTTCGATCCTACTTGTAATCCCATATTCTTTCCAAAGTTCATTGGTCTACTTTAGTATAAGTCCACACTAGGTTTTGACTAAGCACCTTTCTCTTAGATGTCCATACCACTTGGCGTTTAAATGTATGACTTGGTCCTTATAAAATGACCTTAAAAGGTATGATGTTCCCCATTAAGCATCACCGAACTATGAGGGTTCAGATTCCTTTCATAAGGATACATAAGTAGCCCATTTTATGGGTGCAATCCCAATATCAAACCAAACCTTCATCTCCATGGATGACAATAAATTCTAGAGTGCCCCACTGAGTGCATTAAAAACTAGTATCATAACAATGATGATTAAAAGAATATCTAAGCAGTATATTAGAGGATACCATTGATGGAAAACCTCAAATACATAAAAATATTTACATTAATGAAGAACCATGAATGCATACTGATGATTCTAAATTTTACACATGTTAATAAGTGATTGTAAATTCCACGGGATACTTTTGATATACTTGGTGAATTAATATGGATTCATGAAAATGTTGTAAATTTACAAAGAGAGTCCCCGAGTAGACAATAATTCCCCCAAAAGGATGTGATAAGTCTTACCTCCCATTCTATATACTGATGGATGTTCTTAAGTACCGTAAAGATCAAACTTAACGAAGGCATACCGTTGGAAAGTAGGTCACCTTTGGATAAAGAGATATTAGAAGTTTCATGTTCCATAAATAAATTCAATGGAAACCGCCTGGAAGTAGTGATTCTTAAAACTATAAAAAAATTCAAGGAACTATGAAACACTCCCTAAGAGTAAGTTTTGTGACATTGATAATTTCATAGGGTTGTTTGACGTACTTGGTTTGGGCTATGATCTCCATGATCTTGAACTTATTCCATAAACAATTTCACTCATGCTTTAGTTATTGTATCTTTGCTTGGTCTTGGTATCCCAATGATTATATCTTCCATGGAAGCTTTGATAAATGGGCTTCATAGGGAGTAATACTACTATTTGAGGCCATCACTTCCTTTGTCTATGTGAATTGGAATTATTAAAACCCAATATTTGTAATAATAATGTGATCACTATTCAATAAATATATAATCAATAGTAAATATGATTAATGTTCATTTAAATATAATATGACACAATAAGAATAAATAAGTTCACATATTTTCTAAAATCAAATTACATAATAAGTCATTAAATTAAATTTTGTGGGGAAATTTTATTTATAAAATTTCAACTCGTTACAATCTTCCCCCATTAAAAAATTATACACTCAAAATTTTCATTTACAATAATAAAATAGATGAGTAAAACTCTATTTCATTACTTAATAAACTTCCCATGTTTCTCCCTCAATATTTTGGTTTCTCTATATAACATTGTCATGGCGCATTTTCTTATTTCGTAGAACATTGTCTCTAAAATCTAATATTTTCACTATTTTCATTTCATAGAAAAGATCATTCTGCAATGGTACAACCTTTTTATTGTGTACATGTGAGGATTTTGATATATATTTTCCCAAGAAGGATACTTGGAATACATCCCATACTTGAGATACGTTAGGTGAGAGTGAAATCTTGTGGGAAACCACTCTGATGCAATCAAGGATCTTAAAGGGGATGATGTATCTTGGAATAAACATTCAATTATTTCCAAATATTATAACTTTCTTCCATGGAGATATGCGGAGGAGTACCATATATCAAACATCCATATCTAGGTCTCATTGATGATTGTCAAGATAGATATTATGTCAACAATTAGAAACCTGGATGTTATTGTGAATGGTCATACACTTTTCCACCATTTTCTTAACCATTTTAAGACCTATTAGTTTTTGTTCCTCAAATTCATACCAACATGCAGTTATTCTAAACCTCTCCCTACAAAGGGATTTGTAGGGAACCATTTAGATGCTTGAGTGGAAACTGTTATTGTAATAGAACTTTACTAGAGGTACATGTTAGTAACATACTTCTTTTAAGTCTATATAACATGATCACAACTTTCCATCTAGTTTATGAATAATGCACTTAGATTAGACATCAGTTTGAGGATGATTGGCCGTAATGAAGTTTAACTCAATGTTTAGAACATGTTAGGTAATTTTCTAGAACATGGAAGTGAATCTCATATATCGATCAGATACAATTGATAGTTTTATTTCATACAACCATACTAATTCTCTGATGTATATAAATACAAGTTGATCAAGTGAGAAATACTCTCAAATTAATATAAAGTGTGCAATATTTTTAAGAGATCCACCACAACCCAGATTTCATTATTTACCATGGATATATTTGGATGTCTTATGAAAAAGTCCAAGATGATGTTTTCAAATTTCAATGTGGGTATGGGTAGTGGTTGCATAATCCATTTAGAATTATACATTTTATTCTTCACTTTATGACATACTAGACACTTTGATGTATAGTCATTAATCTCCTTCTTCATAATCTCCCACCAATAGTGCTCTTAGAGATCACAAAACATCTTTGTGCTTCCTGGGTGAACGAAGAAAGTTAAATAATTTATATCATCAAATAGTTACTCCTTTAACATAGAATTTTATGGTACACATAGTTGTGAACCAAATCTCACAACTCCTTCTTGGTTAACACTGAACTCTGAGGGTCTCCTTTTTCCTATATATTCCACTTTATTCTGAATTCCCACATCATCCCATTGAGAATCCATTATCTTTTAAAAAAGTGATATCTGAGAAATAATTTTTTAATGTATTGATGATATTATTTTCTTTATGATTCATATTCCCACCATTTTCAAATCAAAGAACATCAAATTACTCTCAATTATCATAAATGATTGAATTAATAGATCATTTATTATAAGAGTGTCCAACAAATTATTCTCTTCACTAGGATTGTAGTGGATTGAACAGTCATAGTACTTGATCATCTCTAACCTTCTTCATTGGTATATATTCCACTCTCTCTATGTGAATATATATTTGAGACTTTGGTGATCTATGTATATTTAACACTTCTACCAAAAGAGATAATTATGTCATAATTTCAAAGTGAAGATCACAAATGCTAATTCCAGATCATGTGTTGGGTATTTCTATTCATGAACATTCAATTTCCTTGAAGCAAATTCTATTAATTTATTATTCTACATTAACACACAACCCAATCCCTTAATTAAAGCATCACTAAACTCCATGAAAATCTCTCCACTTGTGGTTAGTGTGGGGAATGGTGGAGTGATAAAAATCCTTTTAAAATCCCTAAATCTCTCTTTATTTTTATCATTCCATGAAAACTTGACTCTCTTCTGAGTTAACTTGGTAAGAGGGTTTGGCAATCATGCGATATTTCTCAAAAATCAACAATAATACCTAGATGACTGTAGCAAATAATGAATATCTATCATAGATGTTATCCTCAGTCATCCTTTAATTTCTTCTGTATTTCAAGGGTTCATAAATATCCCATATCTTCCAAGAATGAGACTTCTTTCGTCCATAACTCACATTGGCTATACTTAGTATAAATATTCACTTTTATAGGGTCTTTGGCATAGTGCTGAGATACTCCTCATGCTCCTCCTTGATTTTGGAGTATATTAGAATTTCATCTATAAATACTACCAAATATTTTTCGAGGAAATCTTTAAAGAATATATTAGTCATGTGAATAATTATTTATGGAGAATTAGTGAGTCTAAATGGAATTACTTTGAACTCATAGTGCTCACATCCTTTATAAAAAGAAATCTTGTGTAAATCCTCCTTCTTTACCCTTACTTAGTAATATCCCAACTTTAGATGCAGCTCAGTGAAGTATTTTGGTCCATGTATCCAATCAAACAAGTCATAAATCCAAGGAAAATGATACTTTATCTTTATTGGGATCTTTTTGAGCTTAATATTACCAATGAAAAGGTTCATTGACCCATATTTCTTCTTAATGAAGAGGATTGGTGCACCCTGGGGTGAATCACCTGAACGTATGAAACCTTTTTCTATAATATTAGGTAGTTGTTTCTATATCTACTCATGTTCCACAAAAACCATTATATACAAAGTCTTGGATAATAGAAACTCCAAAAGTATATGCTCAATTGGAAATTCATCCTCTCACCTAGGAGGAAGACCATAAAACTCCTTGGGGGACACAAAAGAAAATTCCCTCACAATAGGCATGTATTTGAGGATGGTTCATTCCTTAAAATCAATAATTTAATCTATACATGCTTAATGATATCGCAATAATATCCATTCCTAAGATTTCGGTTCTAAATAAGATTCATCATATTCCCTACACTGGTACAGAATCATGATTTAATTCATAATATAGAGAATGATTTACTTTTTGGGTCAATTTATGTTGGTTCTGTATAGGGAATCCAATCAATATAAAAAATTGCATCAAATTTCACGAAAGGGCATTTGAAAAAGTTCAATGGAAATATTATCCCCAAATTTTTATCGCGGAGGAGTTATATACTTAGGATGCAATAATTGCTCCATTTTCAATTTTCATTGGAAACTCTACTTCCATGATTGGTAGAGGTCTGTGAATTATTATAAAAAAGATTATGATAAGAAGGATTTCATAGAACCAGAATCAAAATGTATATTCACTATTATTGAATGAATACACATAATACCTATCACCATATCCTTTTTGAGATACACCTCATAGTATTGATGAGAAAAGATCCCCCTTCATTCCTTGGTGGTTTTTTGTTCTCTCAAAAAATCCTTTTCTTAGTTCATTGGTTTGAAAAGTGCCCATTTTACTTTATGTTGAACCTAAGAAAAATGCAGTGAGAGTTAACCAGAGCATTCATTTCCTCCACCCCATTAGCATATTTATCCTATCAGTAATCACTAGCTAGGTGCCCTTCCTTCCCGCACCTAAATTATTTCCTCACCCCCTTAGGCAATTTCTAAGGTGCTTCTTTCCATACCTTTTACAAGTGGGATGTTCAAATTTCATAGCATCATTATATTTATCCATTATAACACAATATTTAAACTCCAATTTACACTTCTTATCCCCATTACAGCATTGATATTCACCAATATCCATTTCGAATTTGTGGGAATATCATAAAATTTATTCAAAGATATCCAAATCACCGATCTCTAGGTATTTTCATTGAGTATGTTTTAGCCTACGAAAGAAGGGGAAAAAATTAAATTCAGGGGTAGAGACCAAGTTTGAGGCTTATCATTAATGTCTTGTAAATTTTTACATTTATAACCTAATCTATTCATCATATTTCTTTTTAAGGGAAAAAATCCATTTACATTCTAAATCAGAGAGTGTGAGGAAAATATTTATCAATTTTATTTTTTTGGAATTACTTCCCCCACTGTTTCTCTGATCTCATACATTGGTTTTTTATTCTTGAAAAATTTCCACCATTGATCAGCTTATCCGTCCATATGATGAAGAAGTAGTAGGACATTCCTTTTTTAGAGCATTTATGGATGGATATGATATTATCAATGGAGTTGGTCTATTATTCTAGGATTAAGAGATCAGATGATCAATTTAAATTTGGGGAGGAATTTTTCTCATAAAGATATGAATTTAAGCTTGTTCTCTCTTAGGTGGATCTGAATTCTCTTCCTGATCTCAGTTTTTATTTAGAACCCAAGTCATCTGAGAGATTATTTGTATAAATTTCATGATTCCAACTATCATTGGGATGTGCATCTCATTGGGGAAATGATCACATTACCCATCACATTTATTGTTTACCTGATTCCTACTATTTTAAGACATTTCAATGAATAAATGGGAAATTAGAGATGATAATATTTTATCTATGAAACTAATAAATGTTGAATATAGTGATATAAAATTGGTAACTTATAAATTACATATATTTCCTTAACTTATTAATTGTTTGGATTCAGTGATTGTTATCAATAATCTATATCCTAATGTATACTCTTATATGTATTTTTTCCCTCAACAATGGTTCATAATGAGATTATGAATTTACCAAATTATACACCCTGGGAGTGTCAAAACAGGTGGGTAGTAATGCCTGTTTTCATATACTAGGTTACACTAAGTCAAGCCCGACACACCTTGTCAGAGTTGTTACCCCTAATTAAATCTACACCAAAACAACAAAAACTTGTATTATCCATACAATGAAGTATTTTTTTGATAAAACACTTACTATATTCTTGAAAAAATTAGGGATGATTTCTTATTCTTAGTATTATCCCAAAATATTTCTCTATAGTTTTATAATTCTAATAAAAAACTAACTAAACTTTTCTTCTAATACCAACAAGAACAAACATTTTTTTTCACATTAATTAATGATTTAATACATAAAATAACACATAATACAACATGAAAGATAAGTATTTATAGTTCATTTGGGAATTAGGTACATAAAATAACATCTTGAAGATGAGATACAATAACATTATTTAAAACATCCTTAACATTCTTAAAAAATTCAGTGACTTTTCAAACTGCACCAGATAACTTGGGGAAAAAGATAAGAAATGGGTGAGATATAAAGCCCCGTAAAGGAATAAACATGGTATAAGGTGATAAGAATTATAAAATATGTATATAAATTTTTCATAAAAAGAGTTGGAATAATAAACATTTATAATTAGATATGATATTTCATGATAATAATAACATGGGAACTGTGGAAACAACTTAAAACACTACAACATAAACATAAGTAAAGGATAAACCAATACTAAATAATTGTGGAAAAATTCCCATTAATTAATTAGGTTTACTAATTATACCAAAATTATATATCATGAGATTAACCATTACCCAATGCATTGGAGCTCTATATAGTTCCAGGCACACATGTCATATTCATTTCATTCTCATGCTTAATTTTTCCACATAGATCATACAACATAGATTAACTCATTATCATATTTTTTACACTATCAAGGGGTGTAGAATAAATAAAGTTAAGCCTCAATTCAAATAGGTATAAGTTTATAAAGATGAATATCCTTGATAGTAAATTGGTATGATATTCACTACACAATTGTTATGCAATGAAAAATTATGGTAAAATTTTGGCAGCATAACAACATCTCATAAAAATTCATAAAATAGATTGATGAGAGGGAAATGGGTCTCTAATAATTTTTTAAATCAATTGAAATTATTGTGGATATGAATTAACATGTCTAAAAATAAGTAAATAACGATAAAAAACACTAGGTAAAGAACATACTTGAATAAAGAGGAGAAAGGAAGAGATCACTTAATAGAGTGTGTGACTCCAATTTCTTGGGAGGGACTTCCTGAGATCTTAGGTTAACCTTTAAAGGACTATATAGTGTTTATGGAACTATATTTATGTTCTAAAAGAATTTAATGAGGAGAAATGAAAACTTAGAAGGGATATATAGTAAAAGATGGGGATTTATTTATTATTTAGGTTATATACTCTACATAATAAAATCACCAAAACCAAAAACCAACCCATGTTTTATGAACATTTTCCCTATGAAATGGGAGTGTTTATAAATATTTTTAATCTCAATGGAAGAAATTAATGAAATAATAACCTTGTTTATGTAGAGGAGAGTCATACTCTTAAAGAAATGGTTTTAAAACCTTAAAATATATTAATGGTTTTGTAGGATTCATAAGGGAGTTATAAAATTAATAACATTTTTATAAAATAACATTATATTAATTTTAAAACAAATATTTATTCTTGGATACCGATTATAGTATTTATTAAATAAATTTTATGTCATTATTATACCATTATAAAAAAAATTATATTTATAAGGTATTTAAATTTTACCAAAATTTCAGTTATCTTAAAAAATTATGAAAAAATAACTATATGATATTTTAGATGTTCTGATTGAAAAAATAATATTCATTTTATATAAATAATTTCCTAAATATTTTCATTTTAAATGTCAAAATAGTAATTGACTTTTATTGAGAAATGATTGGTTTATTTGATAATAACATTTTTTGAACACTTATAAAAATTACCTTTGGCTTCATAAAAATTATATTATCACTTATATTAAATAAAATTTATATAATAATAATATTTTAATAAAATATTAATTATTTCAAAAATCAATTAATTCAGTAAAATAAATTCCTTAATTGAATTTAAATATTACCCAAGAATACTATTTTTGTTTTTATATCAAAATAAAAATAATTTATAGAGGAACCATAATAGGATTAAAATATATTCCTCATTCTATAAATAATAATGTACATGGACATAATTCTATGGTCTTGATATACATCCTTTTAATACACCAATAAATACCCTAAGATTAAGGTGCACGATGGTATGAATTTTATGGAGTGATTCGTCATACATGGTTTGTTCCATGATCCTGATGAGCTTGAACATCTGTCGTAAATGGTTTCTCTCAGGAAAGGTTTTTTCAATATCAGGTTAGGATTGTTCAAAGAAAAATCCCCCTGATGATATATCCCTTAGAATATATAATAATTGGGCTTCATATTGTATGATCTGACTGGTTGATGTCATCACTTCCTCTGTTTGTGTCAACTGGATTTTTTAAACCCTATATTTATACTAATCAAGTGATCAATTTTCAATGAATATATTATCAATAGAAAATATTCTTAAAGATCATTTAAATATGAATGGACATAATAATACCAAATAATTTCATGTGTTTTCTAAAATCATATTACAAAATAATTCATTAAATTAAATTGAATTAAAAATTTTATTTATAACAATTTCGATAATTAAAGGGAAAATCCTTAGGACATATATGGTTAATGGAAACTCTAGTTACTCCTATCAACTCAACCTATGATAAATAATAAATCCAATTCACACACAAACATCTAAAGAGATCATGCCTATATCCTAGAAGGGCATTGCCACCTCTCCATGACCCCACTTCCAACTATCAACTAAGGAGTACATGTCTAGGTCTAGTAGTTTGGGATCACAATTCTATGGAACCATGACATTTTTATATGTTATATTCATTAGAATAGTGGAATGATCAAAAGGGAATACTTAAACATGACTTCCTTGTTAGTTACTGGGATTCACATGGGACTTATCCATTTCTAAATATACCACATTTTACCAAATATTTCATTTTAATAACCCAAACCAATACATTTGAAATACCATATGAATTTTTAAAAAACTTATTTTATAAAATAAAGGTAATTTTTTTAAAAACATATTAAATATAAAAAAAATCATCAAATCATTCATAAAATGTCTTTAGTTAATCAAAGAACCCTTTTTAAAACATAACAAGCAAAGTAAAACATGCCAACTAGGCCCTTATAATTAACATTAAAAATCCACTTAAGGGCCTATTTGAAAAAACTAGTTTGAGTAAAAAAATTAAATTATTTAAGGTTTCCATCATGTTATGCTCATATAAAATTAAACATGTAATGAATCTGCTCGTATTACTATCCAAACCGATATCCGAGCTAATTTATGACTAACCCATAGAGTGTTTCCAATCTCCGTGGTCAAAAAACATGCACCTGGGCATCCAAAATTAACCTTTTAGAAAACTTTTACCAAAAAGAGAAGAAAATAATAAAAATTTACAATGATGAAACAACATTAGTTAGAAAATATATACATACAAATTTTAGTACACGGATGCACTATAAATACTAAAAATGGAACATAAAAACCAAAACCCATATCCTGGTGGTCCACAACCACCAACCATGTCCCAAATCACCTAACCTCATCCAACCATGCACAAAATGATAAAGGAAGTTAAAGAGAGCATGTGAACCTTCTATATGAACATAAAGGATAAAAAACCAATGTTATAATAAGGGTTTTGGGATATATATCCCAATCGGATTTCACCAAAGAGTCTATATAGTTACTTTCTAAGGTAATTCAAATATGATAAAAGAAGATATCAATAAAAAGAGTGAAAGAATTTACATTTCAAAAAGGATAATAAAGACATAAAAATAATTTTACAATGGAGAAATATTTATAATAGAATTTTAAACATTTAAAAATCATTTACCAATCCAATGTTGGAAAACATGCTATTTTATCATTTGAAAAACCATCCATTTCTTTTAATTCTTTGAAAAACATTTCAAAATCTATTGGAACATTAGTTAAGAAAAGTAAGAACATGAAGCTGATATCAAGAGTTGTATAAGATTCAATACAATATAGTCAAGGTGCAACATATCAATAAAAATAACAATCAATAGAACCAATCATTTAAGAAATGAAACTCCAGTACCAAGTAGTGAAAAAAACACTTTCATATATTAGGAAACATTTATGTGGATTTAATTGGTATAACCTAGATACTATTGTGAGTCCACTATAGAAAAAATAATCAACATAAACATGAATAACCATTGAGGATACATCTAGTCTCACATGTATTAAGAAAACTTGTTCCATGAAAACCTTCTTTCATGGATGGAAAACCATTTCCAAAACCTTTCATGTTCTCTACTGATACACTATATGGGGTTTGAGTCTACTATAAAATCATAATGTTTTATATTTGTTTTCAAACATAATCAATTTAATTCACACCTTTTTCTTCAATACAACCTTTCAAAAGGTTAAAAATATCTAATTCCCTTCACAACCATCATCATAATTTTAAATTATCCTTTAAAATAAAAATTTATTTCAAAATATCTCAAACTAATTCAATAAAGTTTCACAATTTAAAAATTCTTAAGTTTATTTCAAAACATGGGTTTACAAAATCTTTCCATGTGAATAAATAACTCCTTTTAAATAACCCAATAACATATATTTCAAAAAAATGGTAAAATAATTCAAATATGGATCATGGTTATTACATAAATTCAAGAAATTTAAACTCTATATAATTCATCACATATTTCAATCCATTTCATAAAAGTCAAATAATTATAATTTAGAAATCAAAATTAGAAATAATCACTCTCTTTCTTTATGTAATACATGAAAAACCATTTCAAATTTAATTAAAATTAACATATCATTCAGCAATTTATAAAACCATGAGAAGGAACTGATTCCATGTTTTGTTTATTTAAAATTTAAAAAAATTGTATTTTAGAAGGAAATAAAGATAAAAATTATAGAAAATGTGTTATACGGAGGAACACATCAATAAGTTATTATGAAATAATTAATTAAAAAAGGAAGGAAAAAAATATAAAAACCTATATAGAATATCTAGAATCTGACCGCAATGAATCCACAATGTGTCACCTCCAAAGGAAACCACTGGATCAAGGAATAGGAATATCAAGATAAGTGATCTAAGATCCATTATACACAATTCCACATAAATAATCCATGATTTAAAAAATCACAAGGATTACATAGCCTATATGAAGAATGAATCAAGATAATAGAAGAGATAAAATCCCTATAGGAGTGGAAATTACTAAATGAGGATCACCAATTCAATAAGAACTATGATCCATAAAGATATGAGGTTTGGAGATCTAAAACACCACTATAGGGATCCAAAAACCAAAGTATCGAATTAGGTTTGACTAAGAGGTGTTTTTTCTTAAATAGTGTGGGCTTGGGATTTTAATTATAACTTTTGGGGGATGAATTTTTTTCACATGTTATTCTTGGTAGGCCACATGGTTAGTTATAACTATGTTCATAACCATGCACCCTAAATAAACCCATTATAAGAGATTCATAGTTTAGCTACATGGTTTAAAAAACTATATTCCAAAATTGTTCCTCAACCAAGATTACTGGAAGAGGTTGCATGGTTTGGAACCATTTTCACTTATGTGTACGAACTGTGATAAGTCACCAAATCCTTCAAATAACACCATCTTCCTCCGACAATAACCATGAACATGATATACAAAAAGGGGAAACAAATAAATGTTAAAAAACAAGTATATAGTAATGAAATGTTACATTCTCGCAACTATAAATAGTTTCTATCTCGAAAAACCATCCAGTATGAAATTTAGAACAAGATGACATAATAATAACTCCTTCAATAATCTTATAAGGTGGTCGGTCCATAGTATATAATATAGACTCACCAAAGGATGAAATTATGGAAGAATCCAAGATCAACAAACCAATATCATCACAAGATTTAAAACTGCAGAAAGAATGTAGACCTAGCATAGGACGCCACACCATTTATAGAATACAAAGATAGTAACATGATAGACACATATCCCTTTCACCCTAAATAATAGATTCAATAAATCACCATGGAGAGACATATAGGAGCCAAAACCAAATGCTCTAGGTAATGACACAATGGAACAATTCAATGATACCAAAAGGGAAACACTCTAAAGATCCACCAGTGATAAAAAAACCATAAGTAGGTCATCAAATTGAAAAGTATTTCTACCATAGTTAAGTTATCAAAATTAAATTAGGATTTTAACCACTGAAATTCACCCTTTTATGATCTCAGGAAATCACACTCCAGCTCCTCTGGGTGTCTGGTCCATCAAAGTGTCACATCTTCATAGTTACCAGAGTACATTCCCAAGGTCAATTCAAGTCCATTTGGAAAGAGCTCAAACATTAAGGCTAGTGAACCATAGGTAACAACACACTAAAAATTTATATCATACATCACATCAAAATTGACCTTTAAACACCATGAAAATAATAATAGGATATTAATAAACAATTTACAACAAAAATAGTTTCTAACATTGACCATATAAAGACATCCATTGAAAGAAACTGAAGATATTTCCAAGAATGAAAATCTTCAAACATCTAATAGTTCCTCAATAATACCAAGAAAACAATAAACATCAAGGAACTCATATTGATTTTAAATAAAGGTTAAGCATTTTAGAGAGAACATCCCCATTGAATTACCATAGAAGTCTCAAGAAACAATACAATACACAAGATCACACCAATGGTAAAATTAATCATCCAAAAATATCCCAAAACAACCCACCAATATCTCCAAATCAATGGGTTTCTAAAATTGATAATCCATAATAATGAAAAACTCAATCAGTTTCCACTCTGGTGTTAGAAATAATAAACTCTATCAACATCAACCACCAATGTAAGATCCTATGAATGCATGAAAATATTTTCTCCAAGAAATATAAATGGAGACTTATTATCTTAAAGAAACATCCACCCCACAATCAGGAGATGATGATCCCTAACAAATTTAACCCATTTTGATAACTCAACTTACCAAACCTCTTAAAGTGACCCAAGAAACTAAACAACTAACAAAAGCTCAGATATTTATAACACAACTTATTAAGATGACTTTGTTATCCATACTAGAAACACATGGAATGCCTATTATTTACGCAATAATACTATCCTATCTAGAACAAGAATGAGGTATTATCCCCTTAGTATCATTTTTATAGCTCAACTTCATTTGAAAAGTCCATTTCAAAAATCTTTAGATAAGAATTCAATTAACCCATAGGCATAGAACATACAAATAATAGGTGAATAAATTTATAAAAAGTATATCCTTAATGAAGTCATTACCAAAAAATCTATGTTAGAAATATACCAAACATGATAATTTATTGGAATAATCTACAACCAATAACTCATATTGATTGAAACCCAAGAACTCAAAAACATTTTCCTTCTTCATTTTCTCAGGATATTTCCATCGCATTAAGACTGACTTAAAGAATAACAAAAAAATAATTTTTATAGAAGATATGGAATAAAATCATCCCACCACTCCTATCTAGGTCCCTCATATAATTATTTAACAGAATTTAAATTCAAGGAATTATGATTCTTGAGAGAATTGATGATTCCATCAACTTATTAAAGCTACTTTACTGCCTTAAGAGAACCTCATTCACATTTATAAGAAGGTGAATTCCAATTCAAGAAAACCTAGTTAGGGTCCAATGGATAGAAAGTATCAGTCTTAACCACTCGATTAAGTGTTTGGGTATAATCATCAATGTGAGATTCCAATTTTGGAAAACATGAAGAACTACCCTGAGGACCAAAACATTGTACCAAATTTCTAGTTTTCCTGAAAGATATTCTAGGATACATTTTTGAACCTCACAAAACAATGGATTATCAACTTAGGAATCAAAGAAAACTAAAGTAGGGAACTAAATATTTAAAACAAATTTATGTCCCACTTTTATCCAAGGATTATATATTTCAAAGTTCACAACATTTCCCATTTTATAAAAAAATACTTTTTTCTTAAAATAGTGAAATTGTGGAAAACATTATCTAAAGTTTCAGAAATCCTTCACAATATCATGGAAATTATTCCATGGTTTCAAAAACATTAGTCCCATATTTCGAATTTCCACGACCATTTCCATTTTAACTACATTACAAACCATATTTTTTTCCTAAATAATTCTTTATCACATCACACAAGAGTCATTGAAAATTAGTTTTTATGAAACAAACGTTTCATAAGAACACACCATTTGGTAATTGAAAACACATTTCAATGTACTAGAAAATCATGATTTAAGTTAAAATTTTTCATTAAAAATGGATTTAAAATCAACATAAAACTAATTAAATCAAAAATAAATACACAATATCATGAATTAGACAACACTGGGGATTTCCATTCAAAATAAGAACCCTAAAAACTAACCTCAATCTATTGTTGTTATTATGGAAACTAATGGCAAGGGAACCGAGTTTTGAGTTAAGGTAGAAATAAACATGTCTTGGTTTAATTAACTAGTAAACCACAAACCAACCTCACAATATCTTATGTTTTGAATTTTAAATATTTCACACTGATTACTCATATTTTAACAGACTATGATGGCACAATACACCTTTCGAAATCTTTCTGCTCAATCCCAAAAATTATAAGAGTTTCCTAAAATCATATATAATATTATCAGGAATATAAATATCAATCATAATCTAGAAACCAATAACTCAATAGAAATAATCTATTCTCTACTATCCCTTGAAACATATGCCTATTCATGAAGAGGTAGTGATCAAGCACCCATTCACAAAAAACCTATTAAATCCCAACACATCACTAATATCCTTCCTACCATTACTCAACCCAAATAACTTAAGTGATTTCAAGAATATTTAATTCATTTAAATGAAAAAATTACCCTAATACCATTTTTAAATAAGTATCCTTTACTATAATCCAAACTGATATCCAATATAATTAGTCCTTGACCCAACGAATGTTCATGCCCTACAGGGTCTCACAACAGGAATATGAGCATCACCACTTCAGTGGTGGTGCGTTGTTTAAGGAGAGTGGACCAAAAATGTTGTTCTTTGGGAGGTTCAGGGTTTGAATCATGGGAGTATACTTTCGGGGTGATCCTCTCCCTCGGGATCCACCCACCATTCCGGGTCACCCATATTCTTCTGGATGGAAAAAACGAGGTGCAACTCGACGACTGATGGATCTCTATGAAGGACAATCATTGTTGGGCTATTACCCTCTAGGATGCTCTACAACCTCAGCTGGAAACAGCTCCTTCCCCAGCTAGGGCACTACCTATGAGTAATGAACTCTTCATGGAGTAGGTGGGTTCCTCTGTGTGGAGGGTTCGAAAAGGCCACATAGGGGAATTTCCTTTTTTAAAAAAAGAATATGAGCATATAGAATTTGCATTTTGGAAAAATTAACTTGTAAGATAAAGAAACAATCAATGTCCAATATGGATAAAATGTTAGATAAATAAATCCAAACATACAAATCAGATTATAAGGATACACTATAAGAACTTCAAGTAGAACATAACAACCAAAAGACATATCATGGTGGTCCATGACCTCCCACCATGTCCCAATTAACCCACCATTATAGAACCAATCATGAACCTAAAAAGGAAGATAATGATAATGTTATCATTTATTATAATAATATGAAGGATTAAAACACCAGTGGTACAAGATGTGTGTGATCTAAAGATCCCAATAGGATTTAACCAATGTGTCTATTTAGTTACATCATAGGGTAATTCGAATATATTACAATAATGTGAGAATAATACTATACATATTTAAAAGTAAAATAAAGATACATAAATACATTTACAATGTATATAGGTTTAAAATATTATTTTAATCATTTCAAAATCATTTACTAAACCAAAGTTTGATAGGATTCCAATTCATCATTTGAAAACCAAACCACTTCTTGAAAAAATTTGAAAAAAATTTCACATGATAGAGTCATATAAGTGAAGAAAATTAAGAACACTAACCTAATATCAAGAGCTGAAATAATTCAATACAATAGATTCAAGGTGGATCATATTAATAAAAATATCAATGAAGAGAAAAAATTATTCAAGCAAGGTAAAACTAGTTTCAATTTGTGTTAATCAATGTAGTCATGTATTGGGTAACATGTATATGCATTTCGTGGGTATAACTAAGATATGATAATGATTCCACCGTAGGAACTCTAATAAAAAAACATTAAGGCTACTCACCTGGCTTTCATCTTGTCTCATGTGTATCAAAAAAATATGTTCCATGCACACCCTCTTTCTTAGATAAACAACTATATCCTAAACCATTTTTGTTCTTGATAGATCCACTATACTGGGTGTGATTACACTAGAAAAGTAAAAAATATAGGTTATATGATGTAACTACCCTTGTTTCTATTAATAATAAAACAAGTGAGTGAGATAATCAAGTTATGAGGATTATAATCTGGACCCTTAACAATATCAATCATGGTCTCATTCCCTAAACATTTAAATATTTGGATCATTCCCTAAAATCACACATCACTCTCACCCAAAGCTCCCTCAAAGTAAATAACATATTTTTCAACAACCATCAATGGGATGTAAATGAATCAAAAAAGTTTCATTATGGTATTATTATAAGAGAGGATCATTATAATGGTCCAATAAGGCCATCAAACTTAATCAATTCAATTATAAACATATTCTTCAATTCAACTTATAAAAAGGGTGACTAAACATACTTCCCTTCAAACCCATCATCATAATTCCTAATAGACCTTAAAAACAAGCAATTATCTCAAAACATTTAAAAGGAATTCAAGTAAACTTCATAACATAAAAAGGATAAATTTTATTTCAAAACATGGGTTTACACCCTCTTTCCATGTGAATAAATAACTAATTTCAAATACCCATTAATGAAAATTTCAAAATAAGTGTAAAATCATTCAGAGAGGGTTCTTGGTAATTTTAGAAATTCATTAAATTGAAACTCTATGAAAAACATAAAACATTTCAACCCATTTCACACAAGTCCTATAATTTCACATTAAAAATCAAAACCAAGACGAATCCATCACTTTATGAAAGCTATACTTGAAAAACACTATGAAATGGAATTAAAATAAATATAAAAAATAACCATTTAGAAAACCATGACAAGGAATCCCTTCTATGATCAATTTATTTTAAAAAGGATCAAATAGGATTTCACAAGGTAAATCAAGATAAAAAATTATAAAACAATTGTTAGAGAAATGGACCTATATATAAATTTTTAAGAAAAAATGAATTAAAAAATGAATTAAAATCATAGAAACACCTACTTGGAATATCCATAATTCAATAACAATTAATATAAGATGTGTCACCCCTGACGGAGATCACCGAATTAAGGAATGATAATCTCAAGGGAAGTTATATAAAATTATAGATCCACAATTCCACATAAATTATCCATGTTTCTAAAAATGATTGGGTTGGAATAGCCTTTATAAAGATTAAATCAATAGAAGATAAGATATCAAAGGCCATCATGATAAGAACATAATAGAAGAGGATAATTTATTTGATCAGCACTAAGATCCTCTAAGATATGAGGTTGGGAGGGCCAAAATTTATCTTGATGGATAAAAAAAGGATCAAATTCAATTTTATTAGGGGGGTTTTCTAGTTAAAATGGGGGGGGGGGGGGGTCTCAGGAATTTAATTAAAATATTCATGGCATTTAAAACCCATTCTCATAGTTCCATGGGTTGGCTACAAAGATAGTACTAACCGTGTGTCTAACTATACCCCAAAAAATGACTCAATAGAATAGATACATAGTTTTAAAAACTTTTCACCCCCACCAGGACAACTATAATAAGTTTCAGGGTTTGGATGCATATTTTGAAAACCTGTACACCCACCTCTAGATCACAAACAAAAGCTGCACAGTTTCCTAGGTAAGGCTGCTTGGTTTTCACTAACTATGCACCAACCATGGTCAGGCCTAAAAAAATTCAAAATATAATTATTTTCCTCAAAAAATAACCTGAAACAAGATAAAAAAAGGAAAAAAATTCCAAAACACATAAAATTTGGTAAAAAGATATTACAAAACACACACATATATACATTTCTCTTATTTGATGAATATTAATATCTCCATGATAATTTGAAAAATTATATATATATATATATAAATATCTTTGTTTGTGTGTACCCATTAATATATGCATAACCATCAGATACCAAAAAAGGCATTTCTAATACCTTATTTTTTATTTTATTTTAAACCATTCCAAAAATAGTTTTCGTTATATGTTGAATTACAAGTATATCATGGAATTACATGTTAAAATTGAGGAATTAATTAGTAGATCAATATAAAGGATAAAAAATACATTTATAAAACCAAATGATTTTTCTTTAAAGGACATTACAGATATTATCCAGATATGATATGTTCAATGTAAATGAAAATTATGTTTAAACCCAATATTAGATTCGAAATACCCAATGTTTTATATCAAAAAATGTAAAAATATAATTTTTTCCTTGGAAATACCAAAAAATTATAATACTACCATAAAGTGATAAAAAACTAATCTTAAAATCTGAGAAATCAAAATTTCAAACGTTATAGAGATAATAAAGGTGAAAATCTACCCAAAAAAAGCACAAATGAAGAAAACCCTTCAAGAAAAAGGATTTGAATGTCACAATAGGAAGCCACATAACCTAGGAACAAAAATCCCAAGAAAAAAATAAAAATAAAAATACCCAAGTACTATACCCTAGGGTTCAATCCATATGAGACAAAAAATGGGGATGGAATAAAATATGATAGAAGAGGAAACAAAGAGATAAATAGACTCCAAAATTTTAGAAATCCAAGTTGAATTAAAGATGAAAGGAGGATCCATGAAAGATTATAAGAGGATTATATAGTGACCCAAAATTTTCATACATAGATATTACATATTATTAGATAAATATTCATTACATATCAATAAAATACATGATAATATCTTCTTGGTCCAGTATATTTGAAAACAAAGACAAATAATCAATTTGATCAAAAGTATCTCCCATAACGTTCTTCATAACTATCAACCTTCTTATATGTATCAGACGTAATACCATTATTCCTATCCTTGAGTATGAAAACATAAGAAATTGTGAGATATGATGATAAATAAGGATAAATATTAGAGATATAAATGATTAATTAAACTTAACTTCATCATAAGGGATTGAGAATATGATAAAAATGTTTGAAAACCATACCTTGAATATTAGCGATCTTAGCCTTAACTCATGGAATAAAGCTAGATAGTTTATAATAAATGAATCATAAAGGAATCAAATACGTGATCCAAGAGGGATTAGCATTGGAATATTTCATTTAATTGTCACATAATTATAGAAAATCAATTTCTTAGTAGTTAAGGATCATTTCCAAGACTATCACAGTGGATTACTATTACTCACCATTCTTTCATAGTAGTCAAGGATCACTCCAAAGACTGTCATAATAGAAAAATTCGCCAACTAAAGTGGTTTCAATATCCATTACATTCCTATTCATCTCATTAGATATCAATAATTATCCAATTCATTGGAGAGATATATAATTCTAGGACCACTTATCTGTAGTTATAATAAGACCACTGTCCTTGATTATAAGATAACCACCATCCTAGGTTTATACCATTACCACCCATCACATAACAAAAAACATACATACATATTACACAATATCATAAAACATTCATCATATCATCACATCATAACCCTTGAAAATAAAATGAGTTTCAAAAACATTTCCTCAATTCATCATAGCATAACCCATGGAAAATAAATGGGTTTCATAAACATAAAATCAATATAATAATTAACCATCCATTGAAGGAGTAATAATGGTATGATTAGATCCTATACCAAGTAAAACCTATTTAAAAGAAAATGATATTATCATATATGAAAACTCATTTAAAAGAACATTATGATGTTTTTGAGGAAAATAACCTTTTGACTCTAAAAATAAATTTTATAAGAAAAATATTTCCACAATATTATGTGATTTTTTTATTTGAATATATCCATGTATTATTTTAATGTACAGTTAAAAACATTGAGCATTTATGGGAATGATAAATTTCATTCAAGTCAATTATGTTTAATGAAATCATTATCTGACATTTTTTGTTAAAGATTCAAAGAGTAGATCGTTTGAAAACAATAAAAAGATTCATTTCAAAACATTTTTGTAAAAAAAGTCAGTCATGCATAAAAATTTATTTAAAAAATAATATAATATTATTGAAAAAATTCTGGAAAGTATTTTGAAAAAACATGAAGATATAGAGAAAATATTCCCAACTAAATATTATAACATACTAGTTTTTCTTAAAAATGATCATTCGGTCTCATGTGTATTTAAATGGAGGAAAATGAAAGGGAAAAAAATATTTTTTAAAAATAAACCCAGAAGAAGAAAATTTATATGGATTAATCATATAATTATAGTATAATTTCTTCTAAAGAAAATTCAACCATAAACAATCCTGATTAAAATTGGATATGAACCCAAATCTCTTACCTCAGGTCCGAATTCCTTCATACATGTTCAAAAATAATATACAATGACTATAGATTTATTATAAATCTATTTTACAACCTTAATCATATTTATAATGAAATATATGATTTACTTATAACATTTTATCACTAGTTCATCAATAATTCATTATTAAAATCAGAAATTTGGGTGATACTTTCTTCCTTTTTCACATATGTTTCTATTCAGTAATTTTAGACCTTTTAATTTGATCATGGATACATAATATAAAAAGTGTTAATCATGATGTAAATAGAATACGTATTCATTATATAAATATTTATAGTTATATATAAATGAATTGAACTGTTCATAGAGATGGTAGACCATACATACATATGAATGGTATTTCCATATTTAAATGGATATAAAAATTAAAGGTAAATAATAAATCACATTTATAGAATCATTATTTTATCTTATATATCATATATATTCATCAAATCCATACTTATTACCAACCATATAAATCATAAATGAAAAGAAATTGCATCACTTAATGGAAGTGGAAGTCTGTAACGTCCCAAATTTTCACAAAGGAATGAACCATTAATTTTTGGTTCTTATTAATTCAAATGTACCTAAATATTATGAATAATTAATTCACAGAGTTATCAGGTGTATCTTGGAATGGTTCAAAGCCCAGAATCCCCAAGATGGAAAGTGCAGTCTAGGTTGCAATATTTGTCTAAAACCATGAGACCAAGGGTGCACGACCGTGCGAGTGTTGCATAATTTTTGGAATTTAAAATTTGAAATGTTTGTGAATAGTTAGTCAAACCTTGCAGAAAACCATGTGATGTGACCCTTATATAAATTAATGGATCATGGTTGGAGAACGTTTTGTCCAAACTGTTCATAGTGTAATATGTGGGTGAATTTATTTATTTCGACCCTTAATTTTTAAAACATATTTCGTTTATTGCCTCTATTTTTGTAGTTTCTCACTTCTCTTCCTCCCTCTTATGATGACTACTACCTCTCCAATCTTGGAATCCAAGTTTCCCCTCCAACCAACCTCTTATTATTTTACTGTCAGAACCTAGTGAAGGCTATAGGTATGATCTTGAATCCTCTCTAATCCATTTTATGTTTTTCATCTCATATATTTCACTATTTGGTGAAAATATCATTTTTCCATTTTATAAGGAATTTGATAGTTTTTATAATCTTATATACTATCTTGAATCAAACATTGATACTATATGAGTTAATCTCTATGAGGCTAAGTTAGGCGGTCTATTTATTTTCTCATTGCTTCGTCCCTTTATTATAATTGTGCCATTATTCCACTCATCAGTCCATTTCTCCAAAGCCTCCAAAATGTGAATAATTTAGAGTTGTCTCGAATGTGATTTACATTTCACTTTAGTGTAAAATCACATCTGAGGTGGATTTTATTAGCTTTTTCCATCCCTTTTTATGTGCTGCTCTTTGTAGGTAGAACTATCTCTTTGTTCTAAATTGGATTAATTCCCCTGTGATGTGTCATATGACAATTAATTCCTTATGACCATTGTTTAGTTGAATTCAAGGTTTAACCATGGGTTAAACCCTATGCACCATGTCTTAGTGAGATGGTAGAATTAAATCGATTTATAAGTGGCAAATACCATATTCTATTTCATTTGAATGGAAGCCCCCAATGAAATGACTTGAGTAACGAGCCAAATGTGATGAAATAATTGAAATTAAATTAATTGTTAATTCATGTTTGATATATTATAAATTCTTTTCTTGTTTAAATGATTCACCTTAGTTATGAGGGTGATACAAGGGGTTTTAAGTTAATAACCCTTGGAAAGAATTTCATGAATTGCAATTAGAATTTTTGATGCCTTGTAAACATGGTGGGGGAGATATCAAGTAATTATTAGATTTTCCCGCTAAGTGTTGTCTATTTTTTTCACCTCAAGATGAGTGACAATGTTACCTTATGGAATATCCCTTATATGGGATTTAATCCATCATTTTTTTAACCATCACTAAAGAGTGACTTGGTCCCCTACATGTGATACCAAGTACAAAATCAGTAGTTGATACTAGTATTTTTATGACATCCTTTGAATAATAACTTGGAATTAATTCACGGAATACCATAGATTGAATCCTTAGCCTTGGTCATAAACCGAGCTCCTCGAGAAATACTTGGAAAGTCCCTATAGATTTTCATGGATGAGCTCTAGGTGCCTCAGTATATTTTATAAAGAGGATTTCATTTAAATTAAAAATTTAAAACAAATGATTTTAAAATGAGAATGGTCATTGGTTTTGAATTAAATATATGGATATGGACTTCAATCCCAAGAACAAGTTGGGGAATGTCCAATACCTAAAACCTTATACATCTCACTTTTCCATTGCAGGTCCCTTTGATTCAGACTCACCATCTTAGGCCGAAGAAGGTTAATTGGGAGGGTGTCCAAGTGGAACCTAGTCCAATGTAGTTAATTATTTAATTATTTTTGAATTTAAATTGTTCATGAAAACATCTTATTTATTATTTCATGAATAGTAAAGGCCTTTACAGTGTGGGTTCCATCCTATTGATATTTTATATCACACCATACATAGGCACCTTTGGTACATGAATAGACTTTATCATTTCAAGTAATTATAATGAGAATCATCAACTCTTTAATGATTGATTTTACTTTTTAGGATGGAGTCGATAGAAGAGGACAAAGCCTATGATCGAGATTCTAGCTATAAATTTTTTTTATTAATTTTTTACTTTTATCAACATGTTGTATATGATTGTGTAATTGACCATTAATTGATTATTTTTGTATATCCACATGTCATACTACCACCATCATATAATTTTATTTATTTATTCATCTCTTGAAATTAATTTATTTATGATTCAAATTATGCATTTGGTTTCCACAACTATATGATGTTGTCATTTCTTATTCTATTTAATATATATCTTCAGATACAACATAATCTGATCAATGAGAAAATAATCTCCCAAAAAACATTTCAAGGCCCTCGCTTCTAGTTAGATGCCTCTAGAGTTTCTGGATGCACACTTGAGGTCATTTGGAACACCACCTTGAGAAATTATTGAGTGGAATCCGGGTCATGATGCTAAAAAACGGTATTGGTGGGTTTTTTACATTTTTTACTGTTTGTTCTTAATCCGAAAACTTGGATATAAGAATTTGGTTATGATATTGTGACTGGGAGTAGCTTCCCCACATAAAGGGAACAACCAAATTTACTTGGATGGGTAACTTCTATTATTTTTTTCGCTGTTATAGTTTTATGGATTTCATAATAGGGTGATGCTTATGATTTGTGTTTTTATTTACTTGATGGAACATTTATGTTTTCAGAAAAATTATATAAGGGAATATAATGTTCATGCATCACATTAGAAACCATAGTATCTAAAATTCCATGCATTATTCCATTCCATATTTATATTCTTACGTGCATTGCATGTTTTGATTGTGATTGTTATTTGTGCCCTATTTGTTAAGTTTTAGGTGTGATGGTATTCTCAAGGATGGAATGATTGGTTTAATTGACCATTAATTCCACATTTTTTTACTATGGAGTTCCATTGGTATCTCATCACAGAAAACCACAACCTTGGACAGTTACAATAGTTGTCTAGTGTAATGTTTAGGATGCAGTTAGTTAACACACCAAATTCAATTTATAATGTTTATGAGAACTTAATGATTGGAAATAGTGACACCATTAACTAAATCCTCATGATAATAATCAGTCATATTGTAATGAACCTAAATGAATTAAAATGAACATTATTACCTAAATAAAATGGAAACCTTATACGTGAGACCTTGACCCAAGCCCAACTTTAGTAGTGTGCGGTAGGTCGTGTCTCCTATTATTTACTTATGAATATTTCTTCTATACTGAACTAGGTATATGAGAAGGAAGAGGGGTGTGATTATTTAATAGGATACCTTAGTACTTTTACTTCTTTATAGCTTTCCATTCCTATTATAAATCTTGTTTGAGGCATGCTCTTGCAATTATAGAAATTTGACACCGTGATGACCTTGTGTTCTATGATAGGAAAGTGGTGATGAGGATATTTCTAAGGCGGTGGGACCTAATCAACCCAATATACCTCATGTAGTTCCACCTAAGGCATCTAGTCTCAATCTTTCACTAGATACCAATTCCCAGCTCTGGGATATCCTTATACAATTCATGCAATTAGTTCAGGGCACACCTTAGCCTTCCCTATCTATGGAAGAAATGACTAGGGTATTCCATTAGAATCATACTCCGAGAATATAGGACCTTTGGATGTTGAATTATGGTTATAGGATATGGTATCTATCTTTGATAATAATCATACACCACTATATTTGAGGTTCAATCTTGGGACTTACATGCTACATGAATCTAACAAGCGATCGTGGGATTTTTTGACTCCGGTTGGTCGAAAGTAGGGTATGGTCTGGGTGGACTTCTAGATAGTCTTCTTTTCCTATTTCTTCCCTCAAACCAAGATAATGAATCATGTTTTGAAATTCATTATCCTTGATCAAGGTGAAATGTTAGTGATGGAATACTCAACCCACTTCATCGAACTTAATTGTTTGCACCGACCCTAACCGATGATGAACTGACTATCACAACATGCTTTGTGGATCGAATTTATTATTCTGCCTACTCATAGGTGAATTTTTTTAGTTCCACACTATTTCATAGACCATGAATAAATCTGTCATTAGTAAGTGGAACCCAAGGGAATCATACAACATGAAATAGGGCAGTTCAGCTTCCAAAAAGACTAGTAGTGGGCTTCCAAGAAGTAAGGAGGGATACTTCAAGGGTACATGTGGGAATCATACCAGCTAGATGATACACACCAATATCCTTATGGAATGTCACCAATGTGTTTTTCTAGGTCACAAAAATCCCCAGTGTACTAAGAACCCTATTGAGTGTTGGGAATGCGACATGACAGGTAACATCTAGTGTTTCTGTCAATCATTTCTTTCAGTTCCTTGTGAGCAGGGTTCTATGCCAACACCCCCTTCAGTTTCAGGGTCAATGGAACCTAATCACGTATAAAGATAGCCTTCTAAAATCTTTTTAGGACAAGTAGGTGGTCTTGAATATGTTATTTAGGCTTTGGATTTATATAGTTAGTGAAGTGGACTTTCATAGACTACTCATGTCGTATCTCAGGGCCACGGTTCAAGACATGTCTATGTTGTTCATCATACACTAGAGGAGAAGATTCCATGACCATATATAGTGAGAGGTACTATTCTGGAAGCCTTTTCTTTAGTATCTTCCTTATTTTAAATCAGAAAATCACACTCTTTTCTATATTTTACAACCCTAAGAAGTCAGGTCTTAATAATAGAATAATGTAGTGGTGTTATGACCCTCAACATTCCACGAGGAGTTTGGGTTAAGAATATATGACATTACAAGGAGATACCCCTTGAAATAAGTGGGAACCATTTTCTATAGTGGTTCTTCATCCTTGAGATGATTGGATTCAACATCATTCTTGGTATGGATATAATCTTGACTTATCGAGCCTAGATGGATTTCTACCTCCACCAGGTTTCCTTTACATCACCCAAGGGAAACAAGTATATCTATATGTGATAATGGTATATGTAGGAAAATGAAGCTATAATGAAGTATAATAGGCTAGGAATAAAGATATCCTAGATGTCTTGTCTCTTTATGAGAAATTAGGGAATACAGTTAGTAGAATTCCGTCCTACGATGGATTGTTTCAGGGAAGTATTCCTTGCTTATTTCTCTATCTTATCACATGATAATGAGGTTGAGTTCACCATAGTGCTAGTTATAGGTCTAAAATCAGTGTCCATTCCTCCATATAGGATGACACTCATAGAGATATAAAAACTGAATAAGAATCTTGAAGACTTAGAGGATTAGGGTTTTATATAACCCAACACATCACCATGGGGTTCACTAGTCCTCTCCACTAAGAAGGGTGATGATTCCCTTAGACTTTGCATGGATTACCACTAACTAAGCCAACTTACAGTGAATAAAATGTATCCACCACCTCCGATAGATGAAAATTCGACCTGATCAGAGGAGAAAATGTTTTCCCCAAGATGGATTTGAGGTCGGGATACCATCAGGATCACATGATTCCATTAGAAATATCACATACAACATTACAAAGTAGGTATGACCTCTATGAGTATTTGGTTATTCTGTTCGGTTTAAAAACTAATCGACATTATACATGGATCTAATGAATCAGGTTTTCCATTCATATCTTGATTCATAAAATGTAGTATTTATTGATGACATATTAGTGTATTTGTACTCAAAAAATGACCCTGAAAATCATCTTGATATTGTGATGAATACACTGAGAGAGAACCAACTATACGAAAAGATTAGTAAATACCACTTTGGGATCAGTAAGTTTCACTTATTGGGTCATACCATATTTGTGGTAGACGTATTAGTTGACCCAAATATGGTGAGCAACATGGTTTCCTAGGATCAACCCAAGAATGTGTTTTACATAAATCATTTCTTAGGTATTATTATCAATTATAGGTAATTTGTTCTGGAATTATCATGTTAGACAGTGCCAGTTATGGTCTTGGCCAAGAAGTGTGTGAAATTAGACTGGACAAAAGTTTATGAGAAATATTTTCAAGAGTTAAAGTGAAGACTCAATTTAGGTTCAATTATGATTTTTCCAAATCCCGGTAGAAGTTATAATGCTTATTTTAATTATTTAAGAATTGGGTTGGGTGTAGTTCTGATACAATGTGATCGAGTCATGGCATATGGATCCCACCACCTGAGAAATTATTAGAAGAACTATCCTATGCATGAATTCGATCTTACAACTATGGTTCATGTTCTTTACTAATAAAGGCCCTAATTTTTGGGTGAGTTGTTCATATTTTACATAGACAATAAATGTCTGAAATACATCTATACTCAGAAAGACTTGAATCTAAGGCAGTGCATGAGGGTTGAGTACATACAATGTTTTGACTTTTAGCTTTATTACACACCCAAGAAGGGAAATTCTATCAATGATTCCTTGATCTAGAAGAACCAAATGCAATCCATCAAGGAGGCTATAAGTGAGTAGAATTTGATATATTTTTTCTCTAAGGTGCATCTAGAGGTTTATGAACCACATGAGAAACTAGTTCTAGTAGCTCTAGTAGTAAAATATTATCAGTTGGAGTGGGTCCAGATGAAGACACTATCTGATTCCAAGGGCCTTATTTTGAGGGAGAGCGTCATAGGAGAGAACCCACATCCTAGATAGGTTATTAAAGGTAGCGCGACCTTACTCTTCTTTGGCCATGTATGGGTGCCTCCAAAAATATAAGAGGAGATGATGAGGAAATCACATGCCTATGTTTGGGAATTTAGTATTGGGATTATCAAGATGTATTAAGATATTCATAATCAATATTGGTGGCTAGGTACGAAGAGGTATATAGTGGGATTCATCACTCAGTGTTCCACTTGTAAATAAGTGAAGGCAGAGGAATGAAAACCTTCTAGACTTCTACAACCTCTATATATTCTTGAGTTGAAATGGAATGACATCACCATGGATTTAGTGATAGTTTTGAAAATATATCCTTGAGGTAGAGACATGGTGTGGGTGATCATCGACAGGTAGACCAAGGTCATACACTTACTACCAATCTAGGAGAACTTATCTTTTAATGAGTTATGAAGGCTTTACATCTGAAAGATATTGTGACAACATGGTGTACCTAATTATATAATATCTGACCGAGACACCCAGTTCACTTCAAGGATCAAGAAATGGTTGTAGAAAGAACTGGGTTCATAGGTTCTCTTGAGGGATGCAAATCACCCTTATATTGATGGATGGATTTAGTGGACCATAAAGGTGTTTAAAGATATTCTACAGGTGATTCCACCATGATTCACTGTTTAATTTCACCCTTACACCACTATGTTAATCTAATTTTGTATTTAAAATTAATAAAATAAAATATTTCACTTTAGATTTGATTAAATTATTTAATTTTTACCACTTTTAAAAAGTGTAATCATTCATGTTATGTTGATTTCATTATAGGAGGAGGTGATTTGGAGGGATAGAGATGATGAAAAAGGAAAGTGGGTCAAATTTTAAGGAAACCTAGGGACATGTGTCTGATATTTTTTACATTAAGAGGAATATGTAAATCCAAATGGGATGAAATATTGGGGGAAAACAATTTTTTTTGGGAAAAAATCATCTTAAGAGGCCCAAGCCTAATTCATCTATATGGTGGTGCATTCACACTTATCTATATATGGCATGGAATCTACATGAATTCAATAGTTGGGTTCAGTATTTTTTACAATATATTCCATTAAGAATGTCCAATGGTAACTAAATTTGAGATTCGAACAATAAAGACCCTGAAAAACAACTCTTATATTTTTTCAAAGTTGAGATAATTTAATTTACCAACCCAAAACCGAGACTCAATTGGTATCTCTAAAATTGGGTTCCCAAAACTACGTACCATATTGTCTATTAATGGGCACCATGGGAACCTCACTTAAATGTTAAAACAAGGGAGTGAATTTATGCCAATTTTAAATTCCATATAAGTCCTCTAATCCCCTTAGAGGTTTTGGAGCTCCCTATACTCATGGGGAGATCTAAAATGAAGTAGGTGATCCGCCTGAGCTTCCTCCCCCTCATGATGTTGGGCTAAATAGTGGGTGATCAATGTGAGGGAGCTAAATTGTGGAATATGATGTTTTCACACATAATTATCTTTTATTTTTGTGTTTATTTTGGTTTTGAATTGTTATTTTAGATTTATCTTTTCTTTTTCTGATGTATTTAATCGATACCTTTTTTTATTTCATAACTAATTATTATGTAATTTTATGTCTACAACTTGTGTTGTTCTGATTGGAAAAAATATGCATCATCTTATTTCCAAACAATTCTAGATTCTAGTGTTCCTATAAAATCCTTAAATCATGCCTAGGGGATGGAACATGAGTATAATATTGTTATGTCAAGTTTAAGTCCTATTTGCTTCATTTTATAGGATTTTGGGTACCCAATATCTTGTTTAACCCTCAACCAAAGGAATACACCCAAAACTAACAATTACTTAAGAACAAGGAACTTTTTATGTGGTGTAGTGACATTGAAATGATCAAATACCTATCATATATTTTTCAAAATATAATTTTTTAACTATTAAACTCATTAATTAATTCATTTTATTTTTGAATCTTTTTTCAAAACCACCCCCTATTTTAGTAATTTTTATTAAAAACAAAAACATTAGACATCCAAATATCCTTGTGAAAAAACATATTACCTTTCCCAAAATATAAATAATATTTAAAAACATAATTAATTTGATGTTTCCAGATAAAAAGGTTAAATTTTGGCATTATTTAGAAGGATAAATTTGGTTTTTAGGCATGTTTTTATAAGTTTGTTTGGTAGATTTCGTGAATATTTATTTGTTTATCCTCCAGCTTTATAGACATTTTTTGTTCTGATTTATGTCTTATATAAGTTTTTTGATTGATGAATTATACTTTAAGAGATTAACCAACTTTTGAATCTGAACTAGAGAGGATCCTACGACAGAGACACTGTGAAACATATGAGAACCCTTTAAAGAAAGACACACAAAACATTGAGACTCTTCTCAATTATTATCATACTTATTCTTTTTATTATGGAAACAATGTTAAAACTAAAAAAATATTGTATAATATGAATATAAATAATCAATAATTAAAATAAATAACCTCTCTTTATATAGAGATCCATCACATATACATTCAAATACAAGGAGAAGAACATAATTTTGAACAAAAATCCAGTTTAATTCACATATTACCGAGATTCCATGGACTCTTGGGAGAAGATCCACATAAGAAATTAAAATAATTTCACCGTATGTGTTCAAAATTGAATCCTAGTAATGTGTATGAAGAATAAGTAAATATTATTGAATTCCATTTTTCATTAGAATACACAGTAAACTATTGGATATATTATGTTAATTCTGCAATTAGAGGATGGGTGGACAACAAATTCATTTTTAAGAAAACTAATCCCCATCCTCTTGAACTACATCAATAAGTGAAGAAAATTTTGGGATAAGACAATCACATGGGGAAACAATACATGAATACTGGGAAATATCTAAAAGGCTTCGTTCGAGTTTCGTACACCACCAAATAAGTGGTCAACCTTTAATAATATTTTTATGAAGGTATAATTCATATTTATCAAATCATGATTGATGCTTCTGTAGTTCATTCTATAGTTGGTAAAACCAGAATCATTGCAAGAACCCTGATTGAGAACATGGATCAAAACACTCAAAAATTTAGTTTAAGGACTAGTGTATCCATTCAAGATGTCCATGTAGTGAAAAGTTCTGAGTTTGATAAGTATTTGGACACAATTTTTGAAAATAAGTAGCCTTATTTGAAAATGTACTCTTTCCCAAGGGAAATCCCAATACCCCCCCCCATCCATTGTGGTATTTTTTCTATTGACACCCATTATTTTGATCAATTACCTCAATTGAGAGAAACTTCTGAGAGTTGTGGGGGAATATTTCTAGGACTCCACAATACCTAAAACATTATCAGAGAACTATAATATCCATATAACCCTAAGTGGAAAGACAACCAAGTATATAGGCAAGGGGGTATTCAATCAAACCACAACAACTATGTAACCAACCAGGCTAGGGTAATCATCCACCACCACCACCACCACAAAGAAATTTCCAACAAACTCTCCAAAATATGATGATATACCAGAAGATATGATGGAAAAAATGGCTTCAAATAATCTCCAATTCCAAAAAACAACCTAATAATCCCTACAATACCTAAAAACACAATTATCTCAACTCATCAACTCGATGGGGGAAATTCAAAGTCTTGGGATGCATAAAATACCCTATTAACCACTATTCAACCCTAAGGATAAGGGAAATTTCAATTTTATCAACCAGAATAGTGTAACATAACTTAAAATCTAAATAAACCCTCAAATAATGTCCTCCCCTCCTATAGAAACTTCCATTCTGACCATATCAAATGATCCAAATATGAAAAGTCCTTATCCATCAAAAAATAAAACTAATGTAAGTGTGTGTGTGTTGATGATTCACCTAGAAAAACCATTCATCTTATATTTACCCAATTTTTTACCCAAATAAAGAAACAAATAAACTTAAATTGAAAAATAAATCGTGGAAACTTTAAAAAAAGTGTAGGTTAATATACTCTTGTTTGATGTCATGAAGAAAATTCCATGATACACCAAGTTTCATTAGGATTTTTGTACACACCGAAGGTGAATTAGAGGTGATAAAAAGGTGAGCTTGGGGAGGAATGTCTCAACATTGATAGAATAGTCACTTATCCCCAAAAGATTTGATCTTAGGATATTTTCAATTTCTTACACCATGAGGGGGGGGGGGGTTATTTATTTTCTAATGATGTTCTTGATTTGAATACCTATATAAATGTCGAAACCAAATCTATTTTATCCTCATTATAGATTGGGAAATAGAATCCCACTATATTTTTTGTTCAAGTAGAAATCCAAAGTACAATAAACCCCAGTGGTGTGTTAGAGGATGTTATTATGGGGGTGAAATATATAATTTTCCCTACTTTTTTTTATGTGCCTAAAATGAAAGATGATAGGATTAATAGACTCACCCCAATTATATTAAAGCTTAATTTCTTGAAAAAAAACCTAACCTATAATTAATTTTTACAATGGTATATTATCTATGGAGTTTGGTGGTGACATTTCCCCTTCCACATCCTTAATGCCACAAAGAACCCCTCATATTAACATTCATCACTATCAATTTATTATATTGATGTACTTTCTTCCCCTAAAAAAGTAATTTATTTCTCCTAATCCCATTTCCTATTTTTCATAATTTATAGAAATTCTAGGTAGTGAATAATGTAGTGAATATTATAGTGGTCTCGAAAAATGTCATTCATGTTTTTTAATGGATTATTTCTTGAGCATTGAGGACCCCATAACCATTTATGATACTACTAAGCTGGTAAAAGAGTATTCATAATATGAGGATATTACTAATCAGTAGTTATATGATATCATTAACCTTACACATTTACATTCACTCTCATCAATACCAGATCCCTTGCAATTAGATATTCAACCACTTCCTCAAAATTTAAAATATTCATATCTTAAGAATGAAAACAAGATGACAGTGATCATTACTAGTTAAATTCTTTTAGAGTATTAATTGTGACTACATAACATTTTTAGGGATTATGAACAAGCATTGGTATGAATTTTTTTTTATCATTCCTAGTATTATCCCATCAATTTCTCACATCATATATTGTTAAATTATGAGGACAAAATAGTGAGGCAGACACAACATTGACTGAACCCACACCTCCTAGATGTTATTAAAAAAGAGGTAACCAAATTATGGGATTATGGAATCATTTAACCCATATTTGATAGAGAATGGGTCCATTCGGTGAACATAGTTCCTAAAAAAATGTTCTTAAGGTAATTAAAATTTAAAACAATTAACTGGTTCCAACTTGTGTGTAGAATAGTTAGTGTGTTTGTATAGACTATTGTCGACTAAAACAACACACTAGGAAGTACCATTTCCCATTTTTTTCATTGACTAGATTCTAGAGAGGCTAGTGGGGAAGTCCAACTAATGCTTCATTTATGGGTATTTTAGATACTTTTAGATTCATATTTACCCTGAGGATCTGGAAAAGGAAACCTTCACTTTTCCATTTTTCACATTTTCATATAATAGGATTATATTTCGGCTATGAAATGATCTACATACTTTCTAATGGTGAAAGTTTATTATTATTTTATAATACTTGGAGAATTTTTTGAAAGTATTGATGAATGGTTTACCTATTTATGTCTCATATTTTGCTGAATTTTTGGCTTGTCTTAGTTCTACCCAACAACATTGTATTGAAAATATTATGGTATTAAATTATGAGAAATTATTTTTCATTGTGCGAAAAGTTATAGTTATTGGAAATGTAATCTTGGGGATGATATATAAGTGGATAAATCAAAAGTGGATTTCATTTATTCCATACGATTCCATAAAAATGTGTGGGATCTTTGGTCTTTCTTAGGCCATAAGAGATTTTATCATTTTTTCATTCACAAATTTTGAAATATTTCCCTCTCTCTATCTCATTTACCTTAAAAATAAAAGGATTTTTTTGTGATAAATAATTTGAAGAAGATTTAAAAAAATTAAAAGGAAGTCTCAAATTAACCCGAGTAATCCCACAACCTTGGTGGGATTTACTATTTGAGCACCTATGTGATGTCTCTAAATATATAGTTGGGGATGTATTATCACAATGGGTTGATCGATCTTCACATGTAATTACTTATGCCTCACACACAATGGACCCTTCCTTAGAAAAATAAACCACAAAAGAAAAATAATTCCTCACCACTATGTTTTCCTTGGATTAATATAGGCTATACCTTTTAGGTTCCAAAGACATTTTTTTCTCATACCATGAATCCCTATGGTATCTCCTTATGAAATAATAAGCCAATCCATGTCACATTCATCATATTCTCCAAATTTTGGAATTTAATATCAAAATTTGGAATAAAACTGGAGTAGAGAATGTGGTGGATGGCGAAATCTATATGAAAATACCATCCTTGTAAATTAAATCATCTCCTTTTAATCCCATAAATGAAATGTTTCTTGATGAGTAATTGTACCGAGTGAAATATTTTATTCCTTATTATGAAAAAATTGTAAATTATTCATTAGAATCTTAAATTCCTACATATTTCCAGAAAAACCAAGATCACTATCTAAAACATGAGTCCCATAGGTAGATTTTAGATGACCCATACCTTTTTCACACATGCAGTTATCATGTCCATAGGCATTGTGTTCCTGATAGTGATTTTTAGTATGTTCTTATGTTTTCCCACACTTTTATTATGGGGGACACATTGATCCCCAAGGTATTGCTTATAATATCCTCAATTCAAGTCTCTTTTGGACAACATTGTTTAGGGAGTCAAAAAATTTCTATAAATATTATACTCACCATTAATGAATGGGTAATGTCTCTAAAATAAATGAAATACCACACCAAAACATGCTATTCCATGTCATTTTTGATGTTTGGGCATTGAGGCTATGGGAAATTTCTCAATTCATTTGCAAACTTGTTCGTTATTATGGAAGCAAATTATGTATCAAAATTCGTAAGGGCATAATACAAAAGTGTTGATGATTTAATGAAAGTTGTCAATTTATTCAGAGTCCAAATTTTCTATAGGTTTTTATTTCATATGTTCATCATTAGTGACTAGGGTTCTCATTTTTATAACCAAATAATGTAATAAATTTTGTATTGGTATGGGGTTGGTCGTCAAGTGTCTATTTCATATCTCCTGTAGAACAATGGTTAAGCTGAGGTGTCAAATATATAGGTAAAACCAATTATTGAAAAAATATTTCAACCCTATAGAAAAGTTTAGAGTCTTAGAATCATTGATTCATTATGGTATTATTGTACTACCTTTAAGATTCCCATTAGAATTTCACCTTATCTCCTTTTTTAAAAAAAATATATGTCACATACCTCTTGAGAGAGAGCACTAAGCCTACTATGAAATTAAATAAAAAATTTATAATATTTCTATTGTAGGTGCTCAAAAGAATTTACAAATTCAGGAGTCAGAGGAAATTCACAATGATTCATATAATAAATCCAAGATTTATAAAGAGTGAACCAAGGATTACCATGACCAAATAATCTTTAATCATCAATTACACATTGTGTAGAAAGTCCTACCTCACAATGTATGGCTAAAGTTTCATCTTAGATAGCTTCATTCCCACTAGTTTTACTTATACACTATTATTAATGTTTATCCATTTTTGGTTGATCAGGTTCAAAATGAATAAAAAAAATAAAACCTTCACTGTCAATTGGATGTGGCTGAAGAACATTCATGAAGCCATTATATAGTCTTCGATGGTGGAACTCCATGATCAAGAAGCAACATATGAATGAAACTCATCTGGTTTTATCCTTCCTTCCCACATTATATTTTTTTACTATGAGGATATTTCGTACTCTTGTTATGGGAGGATAAATACATTCTGGGGTTAGTTAGGAATTTTGGTCAACTTTTTTTTTCTATTTTCCACTTGTTGAATAATATTTTCACTTTTACCTACCTATTGTAGTTCATTATATTCTTCATCACCATTCTTATTTATTCTCTTTTTAGCTTTATGAATAGTTTTTTTCCTCCCCCACTCATTTTCCCCTACTCTTTTGTGCCAAAATATTTATTTTTGATGCACAATTAATCATAAAAAATGATTCCCAGTTAATTGTGGAAAATTATTCCCACTTATTCATTGAAAATGACATATACTTAATCATGGAAAATGATTCCCACTTAATCATGTAAATTATTGAAAATGTGTGAGGAAATTCCCAATTTCATATTGTTTGAACATTTTTTTACCCCTGATGGAATTATTGTTTTATAAGGAATTTAACATTGAGTTTTGAATTATTCTAGAAAATTGGTTGTTTTTTGATGATATAAATGGTTGTATCACCTTGAAACCATTAAGAAGAATGGTACCCTTTGTGTGAGTAGTTTGAAGAAAAATTGTTCCTCTTAATTTATCTACATATTTTTTTTCCAGAAAACCATGAAGTGTGAATATTTATTACATAATAGAAGGTAAAACTAAGATAGTTTAACATTTATCATCTTTCTAAAATGATTTTTTCATATGTTTTCCCTTATCTGATCCTTTACATTACTGTAACAGATTGACCTATTTTTGTATACCTGTTAGCCAACTATTGTATGCCCTAATTTTTTTAATAAAAATAAAATAAAATAAAAAAGCACAAAAATTTGAGTTGTGTCTTGGGAAAGTCAAAAACCACTCTTTATGGACCTCTGTTCTTGTTATAACTATTACAATTTGTGTTGTGATGATATCAAACAAGGTTAGAGTGATGAGTGTGAGATTTATTACATGGTAAACATTTCAAATAATAATAAAAATAAATTAAGGGAGTGATGAAATGTAAAACATATGGGGATATCTAGGTTGGGAGCTAAAGATTTAACATCATGGAAGGATTAAGTGAGTGGATCTTGAAATATGATTGTAAAGGATATATGGTAGGTTTAGTGTAAAGAAAGATGTAATAATACAAATTTGAAAATAACCTATATTTTCTCAAAATAAAGTGGAAGGAATAACATGAAATGGTTTTCACACAGACATGTCAAGAGTTAGTGAAATGTTTTGACTTTTTAATAATTGTCTCAAATTGGTAACATCCAACTCCTTGAATTTATTTATGAGAAAATTTTAGAGACATTTTTTTCTAGGACCACTGAGGATAAATCCTCGGTGATATCTTTACATTGATCATTTTTTATCACGAATTAAATTTTCCTTGTTAAATATTTATAAATTTTGGAATACTTCTATGCATAAGTTTTTAAGATGTGACATTTATTAGGAGTGTAAATATTTTAGTGCATGGGTGTGATCACATCACAATTCACAATTTTATTTGACCCTTATACTACTGTGTTAAAATAGGTTTGTATTGAAAACTAAAAATAATAATAAAAAATTTAACATCACATTTTATTTAGTTATTTAATTTTTATCACTTCTAAAAATGGAAATTATAATTGTTATGAATATTTTATTATAGGATGAGGTGATTTGGAGGGTTAGAAATGATACAGAAGGAAAATGGGACAAACTGCTGGAATCCCAATGACACTTATCTAATGTTTTCTAGATTTTAAAGAATCTATAAATCAAAATGTTCTAAAATTTTGTGTGAATATACAAAATATATTGGTATACAACTAATATCAATAAAACCAAAACAAATTCCTCAATATTCTACACCATTTGAACTGATTTTTTCAAGGAACTAAATTGGCACGAATTCAAATGTTTGGTTTTATATTTTGACAATATATCCCATAAAAAAATTCCAATAGACTAAAACTTTAACATGGATATTTTAAAGATTCTGGAAAATATCTATTATATTTTTTTTCAAGTTGATATAATTCCATTTACAAACCCAAAAACTAAGACACAATTGGTATCTCAAAAAATAGGCTCCAAAACCAATAACCATTTTTGCTATAAAAGAGATCCATGGCCAACCAAAATTAATGTTTGACCAAGGGAGTGATTTTATGCTAATTGGACGTTCTATATGAGTCCTATAATCCCCTTGGAGGTTTTGGAGGTCCCTATCCTCCTAGGGAGATCTGAAATGAAGAAGGGGATCCACCCGAGCTTCCTCCTCCACCCGATGTTGGGATAAATGGTGGGTGATCATTTTGATGAAGCTACACACATGAATAGGGAGTCATGAAACATATTTCTCTTTTGGTTTGGTGTATATTTTGGTTTTGGAAATTTTATATTTGGTGTATCTTAACTTGTTTGGATTCATTTAATTAAAAATCATTTTATTTTAATGACCAATCAGTGTGAAATTTTATGTGGGAAACTTGAGTTTTTCTGATCGGACAACTTTAGAATCCTCTTATTTCCCAAACATTTGAGATTATGGTATTCCTAGAAATACCTTAAAGCATTATAATGTAATATAACTTGACTATATGATTTTTATGTTAAGGTTTTGTCATATTTTCATCATTTTAATGGCTTATGGGTACCAAAGATCTTGGTTAAACCTCAACCAAAGGAGTACACCAAAACCTACTAATATATTAAGAACACGGATCTTTTCAAGTTGTTTAGTAAGTTAGAAATTATCACATAATTATCCCATATTTTTTAAAATACACTTTTTTTAACTATTAAACTCTTTAATTAACTCATTTTATTTTTAAAACTATTTTCAAAACCACTCCATCTATTAGTGATTTATATTTAAAACTCACAATTTAGACATCCATAACTCCTTGAGAGAAGACATAGGGTATACCATAGACTATTGATCATCATTATTTAAAAAATAATTAATTTGACATGTCACAAAAATGTGTTAGATGAGTATTTATCCTTGATTTTGGAGGTTCCTTGGAGAAGAATATTCCACTAGTTGAGTTTTCCTATAACAATAGTTTCTAATAAAATAATTAGATGGATTATTATGAGGCACTCTATGGTAGACCATGCTGTTCACCTCCATTCTGTCTAGAGGAAGGTGATTTATCTTTACAGGGTCATCTTATCATTCTAAAGATTTCAAATAAAGTCTAGCTAATTTTGAAGCGTATGGGCTTATATTAATCTAGAAAGAAGTATTATTCTGAATATCAATGTAGAACTCTTGAGTTTGAGGTCGGAAATCAGGTATTTCTGTTGGTATCTCCTTGGTTGGGCCACAAATGAATTAGGAGATAGGGAAATTTATCAACAAGATATGTCAATCTTTATGAGATAGTGGAGAGAGTTAGGCCGGTAGCCTATCTGTTGCTGTTACCTCATTGGCACCATACCATGAAAAATGTTTTCCATGTATTTAAACTTAGAAAATATCACTCTAACCCATATCATTGATTATATCATGATGATATAGAAAAGAAAGTGGATACATCCTTCTATGATCATCTGATATGTATCATTGATTGTAGCAGGAATAATCCCCAAGGAAGATTAGTTCCTCTGGTCTAGGTGCTATGACAACATGAATGAATATATGAGGATTCCTAGGAGTGGTAAGATGATGTTAATGATTACTGGCCAGAATCATGTCAAATGACATTCTACTACCCTCAGAAAGAAAAAATTGGGGACGAGTTGTCTTAAGGAGGGGAGGTTGTAACGTCTGATATTTACATAAAGGTATAGACCATTAATTTTTTTCTTATTATTCTAAACGGACCTAAATATAATTCCTAAAAAATTCAAGGAGGTCTTGGAAGTGTCCAGGGATAGTTAGAATCCTGGAACTCTAATATAGGAAGAGAATATCGGGCCACATTGTTTGTCTGAAACAATTCTACCCAGGGCACATAACCGTGCATGTGTTTCATGTTTTGTGATAGGGAATTTTTGTATGGTTTGTGCACATTAGTCAAACCATGTGAAAAACTATTCAATTTTCCCTTTATAGCTGTGAATGGCAAAAGGTTGGAACATGGCTTGGCTAAACCATGCATTCAAACCAAACATAATGTAAAATATGGCTGAATTTACCAATTTTACCCTCTTTAAGGTTTAAACCCTATTTCTTTTCATTCAAATATTTACGAGCAGGTCACTTTTCATCCTCCACCGCAATAAGGCACCTCCCTCTCCAAGATAGGAATCCTACTTTCCCCTCTATATGACTTCCAATTCATTCTCAATTAGACTATACAAAATACAAGAGATATGATCTAGAATCCTCTCCAATATTTTTCAATTTCTTCGTCCCATATATTGAACTATTTGGGTGTAAAATTATTTCCCCCTTATAAGGGGAATAATTTATCTTTAAATGCCTGATTTACCTTTTTAGGATGGATATAGGATCATAGGACTGAGCCTATGCTTGATATGTGAGCTACATTAGTTTTGGGATTTCTATCTTTTGTCATCATGTTGTATATTATTGTATCCCATGCCCCTACAGGATCATTATTGTATATCCATATGTCATAATATCATCATTAGATTATTCTATTTATTTATTCATTTTTTTCTCTTTACTTCATTATTATACATGTTATGCTTTTGGTTTCTTCTACTATTTGATGTTTTCATTTCTTCTATTGTTTTATATATATCTAATACTATGATATAATCTGATCAATAAGGGAATAATCCCCCCATGTACTTACCCAAGGTCATCAATACTAGTCAGTTGCCTCTATAATTTATAGTGGTTATATTTAGTTTATCTGGAAAACCACTTTGGGGCACTATTAAGTGGAATCCATGATGGGACACTATACAGTCCATAGGTACACATGAATGACATTATCGTTTTATTAGAAGTTGGAAGGTAAGAGGGTAGATATTATATTATTCATAAATTTTTTTTCATAAATATCATATATATACTTTACACCTATCATAATAACCATCGTTAAAATTTGGTGAAGGAAAATTTACTGTATCATTGCATTGAGATGATAAGCTATACACAGGTAAGAGTGATACTTTAATTCACCATTTGATGGGAAGAGGGTGAATAAATGTGGATTAATAATAATAATAATAATATATTAGTGTCTTTAGGATACTGGATTTATTTTATATTAATAACATAGTGGATTTAGATGAGTTAAAAGAATAATGAAAAACAATGTGAACAGTAAAGGCAGTTACATTTTCATTGAAACAAGTCATTTAGATCTCCACTTAAGGGATCTAGGGCTAGTATTTTCTGAATTCCAAAACATATAAAATGTATGTATAGGAGTAAAGAAGATAATTTTATAGATTTTATTTGAGATATAAGGCTTAATGTGGAAGAGAAAGGTGGGTTTCACTTTTATAATTCAAGGGTTTGAAATTTCTTAAAAGATTAAAATATATTAATATAATTCTAAAGATTTTTTTTCCAAATGGTCTATAAATTGGAAAAGAATAAATTTTTTTATCATATATTATCCCCTTTTTCTAATGTTAATACATTTGGAATTTATAATTAATTTAATAAAATATTATTTTCATAAAATATCATTATTTTCAATTTGGAAACTTTTCATTAAAATTGACTTGAAAGATGTAAAAAATATGTTTTAATAACAGTATGACTCTTTTTCATAATAATAATATATCATATTAATCTAAATTTTTTTTGAAACACATTTACTCACTCAAATTATATTTCTTTTAATTTTTTTAATATCAATTTTTTATTAATTTGAGAAATATTTTATCAGTGTTACATAAGTATTTAAGACCATTAAATAATTAATAAAAAATATAAGTAAACATAAATCATGAAAATAATTTACTCAAAATAAAAAAATAAACATAAATGGTTTCATAAGTTTTGTTTTTTTTACAGTTAGACAAATAAGAGATATTTAAAATAAAAAGAGTGACATTTTATAACATTTATTGATTTAGACATTATATAGAAACTTTTCATGGAAAATTGTCCCTAAAATAATTAAATTTCTATCATAAGGTGATAAAGATACAATTTAAATTATCCTAGAATAATTATAATGAAATATTATGGCCTTATCACTTAGTTTTAAACTAGGTTAAGAATATTTATCCTTTACTAGGGTGATATATTATACTAATGTTACTATTTATGTTGAAAAAAATAAAAGGGACCTAAATAAAAAATTTTAACCTCCTAAATCAAAATATTTAATCCTTTTTATCTATTTAAATACCTATAAGTGGTAGAAATTAATTTTAAAATAATAAAATAATATGTGATGAAAACCAAATTTTTAGAAAAATACCTTTTCAAATATTAAACTAAATTCATTATTATTACACTACTAAAAAATATATAAGATTAATTTTTAAGAATATAATTAAAATTATAATATATAAACTTCATTAAATTATTTCAAAAAAGTGATTTATTTAATTTTTTAAAATAAAATTCATTTTTGTGCATAAAAAAGTTTTCGAGAAATACATTTCTTTTACTTTTAGTAGATTTACATTAATTTCCAAAAAATTGGTCACCAAATAATTTATTTTAAACATTTATAAACCATAAATGTTTTCATAATTTATGTAGTATTATTCATACACTACAATCAAAAAGTTATGAGATTACCAACCCACAATATTTTAAGAATATATAATAGTTTTTTAAACATGGGGTTCTGTGTAACAAAAGATATTGAAATAAATAAATTAAATTTTATAAAGTGAAATATATTATAAAATCTTGGGAAGTTACATTATTCCCTATTAAAATTAATTACACCATAAAAATTTACCATTTCAATGAAAAAATGAGGATACTTCTTCCTCGTCACATCTTCAAGTTCCCACATAGCTTCTTCGGTTTTATGATTCACTAAAAAATATTGACCCAATGAGTGGTATTGTTTCATATAACCTTATCTCTATTATCTAGAATTTATAATAGTTGTTATTAATAAAAAAATCATGATTCAGTCTTAAGATCTTTTAGTTTAATACATGTGAAGGGTTATGATATACTTCCTTTGGAGAGATTGATGAATCAAATCATGAACTTGAGAGAGATTCGATTGAAGTTATAATTTTTAATCAACTATCCTAATAAATTCAAAATAGTAAATATATCTCATGATAAAATTTACTTTCTGTACAATCCTCATAACTTTATTCTAAGGAGATATCCATATGAATATATTTTTAATAACTTCATTATCTAGATATTCTCGATTATTATCATTATACCATTTTTGTGAACAATGTGTGTCCATTATATGTAGTTGAATAGATCAAAACTTCTCTCACATTTTATTATCTATATAAGTTCCCAATAGATTTATATCTCTATCTTGTCCCAAAATAATAGATTTTTTCATTTACCATTAAAGAGGGATTTAAAAGAACTATATAGATGCTTGAGATAAATCTATTGTTATATGAAAACTAAACTAAAGGAAGGTGTTGATCCCAACCACATTTGAAATCCATAGGAACATATCATATCATATACTATGGGGTTTTTATGGTTATCTTATACTAACCATCTCTCTATGGATGATACATAATGTTGGAAATCAACTACGTAACAAGATTCTTAAAAGCCATCTCTTGAACATGCTAGTGAACCTCAGATCATGATCAAATATAATAAAATGTGGTACTCCATGAAAACTTACCACGTCATTAATGTATTTCATGGAATGTTAATCTTGGTATAAGTATTCTTTGATAGTGAGAAAGTGTACAGACTTCATAAGGTGATTGATTACAACCCTTATACCATAATTCCTTCTAGAATTTTTGGGGCGACTGATGACAAAATACATGGTGACGATTTACCATTTCCATTCTAGTATGTGTAATTATTATAACATCCCCTTATACTTTTTTCTCTATTACATAACTTACTATAATACCAAGAATTAAGATACAAACTCCTCTTATAAAGTTGTACCACCAAAAATAATATTTCAAATCTCATTATATATTCGTAATCTCTTTATGAATAGATAATTAAGAACTATGATCATCCACTAATATCTCATTCTTTAAATATTGTATGGGTTGAACACATACATGATTCCCAAACATTATTATTCCATCTTAATCATGGTTAGACAGAAGAAAATCCTCAACCTTCTTCTGTAGATCTATATCTTCTTTTTTGCCTCTTTAATATTTAACTATAAATATTGTTGAACACTCTTTTAAGAAAGAAAAGGTTTACCACCTTCTATAAATATTTCCATATCAGTCCTTTTAAAATACATAAAAATTTCATATTTTGTGATCCTTATAATGGATTATCTTGTGTGATCCTTTTGGACGAAAGCATAATCCACCTTGTTTACTTTACCAGGGTGGTAATGTATTCTGAATTTTTAATATCTAATCAATTAAAACAATCTTATTTAGTTCATATTCAACTATTTATATGCGGAAATATAATTAAAACTCTTATGATAATTATATATATCCCACATTTCTCAATAATGATAACAACTCTATATTTTAATTCAAAAATTACCACTCTCTTATAAAAATCATGAGTTATATAAATTCTCTCATGAAAACTTAATTGGCACATGGAATAATCTATGACAATATAAATTTTATTATAACACAAACAAATCCATTAATTAATTGATCACTATAGATTAAAAATCATTATATATTATGGGGTAATGTAATCATTGGTTCACTAACTTACCTTCTCTTCAACTATATGAAATTCTCATCATATCCATCCATCCAAAGGAATTATTCTCTTTTCCAAGTTAACTTTGTGATTGGATTTGGAAATAGTAAGAAATTATCCACACAATAATGATAACATCTAACCCAACCAACAAATTGTGGAACTCATCCACAGGGATTTTTCTGGGCCAATGTTCAATAAATTATATTTTTAATAATCTACTAATATTCCCTCACTTGAGATTATATGACCCAAGAATGAAAATTTTCAAACACAAAATTCACATGCAGTTAATTTTTCAAAAATATTATCCTCCTATGGGGTTTCTTTATAATATGAATATGATCTTCATACTCTTCCATAGGAATTTCATATATAATAATATCATTTATATATATATAGAATACTACAAAAAAATCAAGGTAATATCTAAAGTATCTATTCATTAAATCCTTGATGATAGGAGGGGAATTTATAAGACCAAATGGAATCACAATAAATTCCTAGATTCCATAACTTGTACATAATTTCATCTTAGATATATATTATTTCTTGACACTAAATTGTGGATATCCATAGTAAAAGATCAATATTAGAAAAGTATATAAATCCACAATGTTGATCAAAGAAGTCATAAATATGAGGTAGATGATACTTTTTATCGGTAGTGATATTTTTAAATTATTGATAATAATTACAGATTCATATTGGTCCATATTTCTTCTTAATAAAAATAATAGCTTCATCCCAAGGTGATTCACTTGGAAGAATGATTCCATTTACAAGATCCTTATAGAGTTTCTTCTTCAATTCCTACAACTGAATTAGGAAAATTCTTTTGGTGCCCTTGAAAAAGGTATTGAACACGGTCTGAGTTCTATTGACAACATAAATTCATGCTATGATTGAGGAATAGTAAAAAATTCAAAAAAGACATTAAAAAGTCCAGAAAAATAGAAATTTCTCTAATTTTTAGTTTTCCCCAACCACCAGATACAAATATTCTTCAAAGATAGGAATTAATACCCCCCAAGTTAGATGTAATTTACATTGTTAATTTTTATTCACTGCTAAACCAATAAATTATGTTGGGTTTATTTGGAATAAGAAATGTGACTTCCATTCCTAATATTTTGAGATGGGATCCATATAAATAATTCCAATCCATGCCTATAATTATATCTAATTAACTAATGTGAGAATAATAAAATTCAGAACAAGAACTTTCCCAAAAACATAAATTATAAAGGAACTATGGACTTGAGATATGACAATCTAACCATTAATAATTTTATATGATAAATCATTATCTAGTCATTGAGGATATCAATGAACATCCCCATATAGTTTCCATGATATATTTGAACTCATATAATTAAACTCAAACATGATACTTCACTATTTGAGCATACCTGTTACCACTCCAACTTCATTGTTCTATCATAAATTCCTTTATCAACCCAAAATAGATAGCATAACCATTAGTATTCATTAATAAAAGTGATCAATAATGAAAGATAATTCATTAGATATCTAAATCACAATACCTTATTTTCAAGCACTGACACTATAAGTTTATCATATTCCATTAATGATCATTAAGAAACCATTAGGTTGTTATTATATACTTAGACATATCCCCATGGTTCTCACTAAAGTTCTCTTGTACTAGTTTTCAAATGTTAACTAAATGTTGATATGATACAGACCACAGAAACCCATACATTTCATACATAGATATTTTATTTTATTAGATAAATATTCATTATATAACTATATAATCCATGCCATAATCCTATAGGACTAGTATATTTGGTAACATGGACCCAAAATCAACTAGTACATGAGTTCTTCACATTATTTTCATCAAAAAATTCACCATTATTGGACATATCATAACTAATGAATTTAATTGCAACTCAGGGAAAGAAAACATAATAAAGGGTGTGATTATATGATTAGTATGGATAAATTAGAGGGATATAACTGATCACTTAAACTTAACATGAGCATTAGGGTATGAGAATATGTGAAATTTTTTTTAAATCATACCCCAAATATCAAACGCCATAACATAGATTCACGAGATAAGGATATGAAGTTCAAAATATATGAATCATAAATGAAAAAATAACATAATACATGATTGTATAACATTGTCATAATATATGTAATTTTGGCACAACTATAGAAAATAATTTCTTTATATCAAGTCTCATTTCTAAGATCATCATAGTTTACAAGGTTCACTATTTATTACATTATTATAGAAAAGGATGACTCTAAAGATTAAAATATCAAAACAAATTACCTTACTAAATTGGGTACACTATCTATTATAGTAATATTTATCTCATTATATATCAATAACTTCCCAAATCATTGGAGGGCTATATAATTCTAGATACACCCATCCTAGTTTATAACGTGACCACCATCCTAGGTTATAAAGTAACCCTCATCCTTTTTTATAATTTTACCACCCATATCATAATTAAAACCATGCATATGTGTTTTATAAGATCATAAAACAATAATTAAATCATCACATCATAACCCATGTAAATAAAATGGGTTTCATAAACATTTCTTAAATTCATCATAACCAAACCCATGGAAAATAAACGAGTTTCATAAACATCACATAAACATAAAAATTAAACACAAAGAGAAAGATAAATAATATCACCATTAGATCATATCCACATAACAACATAATTATAATAAATGGTTTCTATCATATATGAAAGTTATTTTAAAATATCATTTTAATATTTTTTTTGAGAAAATAACCTTTACATATTCGAAATCACTTTGAAAATGAAAATATTAAAAAAATTTAAAAGAAAAAATTCATTTAAAAGAATCTTGGTGATGGGTAAATGAAGATTTAAAACATTTAGTGTTGATGGTGGTAATAAAATTCATTCATTAATTATATGTTAAAATAAAAATTCCATTCACATTATAGGTAAAAAGTAAAAAAGTACCTCATTTTGTAAAATGACAAGAAGATTAATTTTAATCATTTTTAATGTAAATTAAGTGAAAAAATGTATTTATTATATAACAGGACAATATTAAAAACGTTCTTGAATTTTTTATATAAAAATATGGATATGGAAGAAAAAAGGTCACAATCTAATAGTAAAACATAACTAGTTTTCCATAAAAATGTTTATTCGGTCACCTGAGTATTTAAAGAGAGGGAAAAGAAAGGAAAAAAAATCTTTTTAAAAAATTAAAATATGGTATGAAAATTAATGATATAAATTATATAATTAAAATATAATTTAATCTAATTTAAATACAACCATAAAAAATATTGATTAAAATATGATTGAAACATAAATCCCTTACCTCAGGTCCAAATTCCTTCATACATGTTCAAACTTACTATGTAATAAATATAAATTTATTTTACATTTATTATGGAACTATAATCATTTATATAATACCATATATTATGTAAGGTTTACATTTTATCACCAATTCATTAATAATTCCTTATTGAAATCATTATTTCAGATGATAACTATGTTTTTCATGCATGTTTTGGTTTAGTAGTTTAGGTCCTTGTAATTTGATCATGGTTCCATAAAATCCATAAATTTAATCATGACATAATACTAATATATATATTCCAAATATTAATATTTAAATTCATCCATAATGTTTAGATACCAAAAAATGAATTGCACCTTTCATGAAGATAGTAGGCTATATGTACATAACAACACTATTTCCGTTTTTTAAAAGTTGGAATGAAAGAAAGTAAAATTATAAATTCACTTTATATAATAAATATTAAATCATATATATCATATATATTAACTAAATCAATTTTTTACCATCCAAGTAAAATATAAATGGAAAACAAATCAAATCACTTCGTGGATGTGGTAGCCTACACGTACACACGAATGACTTTATTATTTTCCAACGTCTTGGAAGGTAAGAAGGTGGATATGATATTATCATTATAAAAGAATAATTATGTTATAAATATCATATATAAATATTAAAACCATCATGATAACTATTTTTTAAGTATGGTTATGGAAAATTAATTATATCACAACATGAAGATAATAATCCATAAAAATGCACGTGGGATAAATTCACACCCCATTTTATGGAAAATATAGTGAAAAAGTTTATTTAATATTAATAACAAAATTTAGTATATTCATTATATCCAATTTATTATTTTATTAAAAATATAACAGATTTAGATAAGGTAAAATAATAATTAAAAAATAAGCAATTTATTAAACCAATTACTTCTTCCTTAAAACAACTCCTTTAGATATCCTCTTAAGAGATATATGGTTGGAATTTATGGAATACCATCACCTGTATAATGTGGATATGATAGTTTAGAGGAAATCATTATAAAATTTTTTAATCAAGAAAGAATAATGCAGTGGGAATATGTGAAAGGAGTGTTTCCCCTTTATAATTGAGGGGAGGGGTACTCTTGGAATTTCATAAAAGATTAAAATATATTAAATTAATTAGGAAGAAAAAATTGTTCCAAATGGTTCATAAACTAGAAAGTGATTAATGTTTGACCATATATTATTTCTATTGTACTAGTTTAATATTTTTATGATTTTTTAGTAATTTAATAAAATATTATTTTCATAAAATATTATTTTCATAAAATATTATAATTTCCAATTTCGACACAATCCATTTAATTTGAAATCAAATATAAAAAGATAAAGTTGTAATTAAAAAATAACTCTTTAAATTAACATTAATATGTCATATGAATCTAAAAAATTCATGAAACACATTATCTCAAACAGAATATACATTACTTCAATATTTTTAAATTCATTTTTTTATTAACTTGAGAAATATTGCATCAAAGTTGCATAAGAATTCAAGGTTATTATATAATTACTTAAAATCATAAACAAACTTATATCCTAAAAATAATTTCATTGATATCAACATAGACACTTATATTCATTCATAACTTATTATTTTAACTATATTGACATATAATGTAAATTTAAAACTAAGAGAGTGATATTTTGTAACTTTCTTTGATTTAAATATTATATAGGTCATTTTCATGGACAAGTATCCCTAAAAAAATTTAATTCAAATTCCATGGGGATAAGGGTCAAATTAAATTCATCTAATAAGAATTAAAATTAAAAATTATGGCTTTTTCATTTTTTAACATAGGAAAACATGATTTACCATTTACTAGGGAGATAAATATTACTAAATTTACTATTCATGTTGATAAAATATAAAAGGGACATATTTATAAAATCCATACATCCTATTTACAAGTAAATAATTAATTTTATAAAATTCAATTGTAATAATAGGATGAAAATAATTTTAAAATAATTTTTCGACATATAATGAAATCCATCATTGTAGGAAAATATATTTTAAAGCATTAAACTTGATTTCATTATTATTCTATTACTAGAAAAAATAAGATAAAATTTATTAAAATTTATTAAATTTATAATATATAAAATATATTAAAATAATTATCCAAAATTTATTTATTAAATTTATTAAGCTAAAATTCATCCGTGAACATAAAAATAGTTTTGAAAAAAATATTTATTTTAATTTCAAATTACTTTCTTTTTATTTCAAATCAATTTGTAAATAATGAATTTAATTTATATATTTATAAACCATATATTCTTCATAATTTAGTTAAAATATTTCTAATCGTCAATTTAATAGCTAATTGATAACTATTACATGATATTTTAATAGTATATTGTGGTTTGTTTAAACTTGGTGATGCATGTAATGAAAAATATTATAATAAAATAAAATAAATTATTTAAAGAGGTAAATATATTTAAAAAAATCATGGTATTATTGGTCTACGCACCATAAGGGACACCTGGTCATCATGCAAGGGTCTCGACTGAGATGGGGGGAGTGATTTGGTTTATAGGATTTTATTTTTATTAGGAGTTGAGTAAGAATTTTAGAATTTTATATCTTAGGAGACGCGTACAGTTTTGGAATATGGTTTTAAAAACCATTCACCCGCACTGGGTACAAAGGGAAACCTCATGGGTTGGCCACATAGTTACAAAAACCATGTTTCAACCAAGTGAAATGACTATATTGAAATGATTACCTCTATCACATGGTTGCTTCTTGGTTATCACTAACCATATTATAAGAATATTATCCAAAAAATTTTCAAATAATATATTTCCCAAAGAACGACGTCCCAAACCTTAAAGTAAAATAACAAAAATAAAAAAATAAAGAAATAATTTATGAGTCATAGTGTGATATAACAACCGATAATAAAAACAATTAGCGGTGGTTAGAATCCCCCAAAAACATTTTTATTTGTTTAAAATAAAATTACATATAAATTTAGTCGTAGTTTTATTGAAATCATAGTTATATATTAGTTTTGTGGAGATTTCATAAAACTATCATTAAATATTTATATTGTTTTATATAATAAATAATTTAAAGGGTTATAACCTACTGATAATTTTCTATATTAGTATATGTTTTAAAAAACCACTATTAAATATTAATTTTTTCATTTGTGTTCTTATATAATGTATATATTTATGATTATTAATAAATTATTTTTTAAAAAATTTGAAAAAAAATATATGGGGTTTAAAACCACTTATAATGTAAGAAATTATTGGTTGTTTAGAAACCCTACTATTTTTTTATTAGTAGTTGTTTTAATCCACCTTTATTATTATTTTATTTTATTTTATCAAATTAGGTTTTGTATATCTAGTGTCAATTTTACTAAAATCACAATTACATTAATATTTATCAATGGTTTATATAAAAACAAACCTAATTTATCAATAAAATTCAATTATTGGGGGTTATGGATAATACCCTTTAAAAGTACACAACTAATATACTATTTGTTTTAGAAGTGTAAAACATCCCTTAGTAAAACTATAGATTGTATATTTTTTATCCATGCTTCATTGAGTGACACGTTATGTGATTTTCAAAGAATAGGAATGAAATTTGTTTTTTCATTCAATCTAGTTACACTATATTAATGAATCAAGAATATTTGAGTTATATTATACTATATTGATATATATGATATTCAAAATTCACGAAAAATTGAATTTTGTGTTTGGTTTTTAGTAATGGTTTTCAAAAACATCGATGAATGTTTTATTTTTATTTTTATTGGATATTTTAGAGAACCACCACTAATTTGGTGTTGTTAAAACCATAGCTAAATCTAAAATTTTATTATTTTTTATTTAATTAATTTTAGTTGTATTTTCTTAAAAACAATCAAAAAATTAATGATAACAAATTATTATTATTAATATTTAATTAACATTGTATTATCTTGTTATTAATTTATATTTTAATTCTTAATTAATACTACCTATTATTTTAATCACATATTATTTATTATTTACTATTATAATAAATATTTATTTTTTAAATATAAATTACATATATTTATCAATAATTAATTATTCAGTAGTTGTTTATAATTTATTACCTCTTAATTAGTAATTTTTAATTAGAAATAAGTAATTATTTAAATATATGTATATTTACATACACACACGCACACCAACACACCCACACACAGATATAAATATACACATACAAAAACACACACACAAAGATATGTACATATATATTAAAACCATAGAAAAAAATTTGATCCCCTATGTAATATTGTATGAGAATTAAAAATTCAGACTCTAGCTTCAAATGTCCACTACTGTTGATTCAGGTGTTTATTTTTACTTCTTTATCTATCAAATCAATGATTATAAAAATAAATAAAATTATATTGGATAACATTATGGTAAAAATTAATAATTAAAATTCATTAATATTCTAATAGAACTTGAAAAATAGATTTCAAATTAAAATGATAGTAAATTTTTATTTGAGAGTCCATTTAGGATTAGTAACCTTTCAAATCATAGCTAAAGATGAGTTGTATGAAATGAAGTCCTGAAAAGACCACAAAACCATTTTTGGTGAAAATAGGACTAAAAGTCATTTAATATGATATTTTAATTTAAGGTACCATAAATTTAGATAATTGGTTGTTATTTACGGTTCATTTAAAATGGGTTTGTTATCTATTTTGTGTGGGGTATCAATTGAGTCCCTAATATTACATTGTAATTGATATGACAGTGTAGAAATTATTATCTTTAACCTATTTTTATATTTATTTTCTTGATGTGTATTAAGTTTCAAATACTTTGTTTGTTATCATGAAAATTTCTTATGATTTAAATTTCAAGGATATGAATTGTCCATGCTTATATTTATATTTATAGATATTATAACACCCTAGAAAAAAAGGAAGGCTCTTATTCAAGATTAAGAGTAGTACATTGGGTTTTCTAGACCGTCAAATATTTTTTGGGAGAATATATAGAACTTTATTGGGGGGGGGGGGATTTTAGAGAACCTTTACATTGTAAATGTCCATGTTATAGTATAAATGGGTGTGAGTCATTTGCCATGAAAATGATTTATGATGTAAATCAATTTATGATGTAAACCCCCATTTTATGTTTTAAATATGTCACCCATTATTAATTAACCCAATGTTGTTTATTTTTCATATTATATTAATTATGTGTAGTTTATATCATAAATCCATGATTTACATTGGAAATCCTTACTTTATAGTTTTTTAATTCATTGAATGCATGTAACATAATTTTGTTAGTTTTTTTCTTGCCTACCTTGAACTCTAGGATGTTAAAGGTAACTTTGGGTCTCTCCTCCTCTTTTTGATCTCTTCGTTCGATGATATATCTTTGTATGGTTTGAATTTCTTATATTGGGTTAATTGTTATTTCTATTTACTCAATGATCTTATTAAAATATTGGCGCTGGTGTACATTTATGGATTTGTGATCATGTGGTGATGTAACACCTTATTTATTTCTAGATCTGTTGTGTGATCTTATTATTGGTTCCATCCATAGTTTTGGTTGTGGTACTATGTGAGAATTCACAAATGTATATTGTGATCTATATTATCCTTCAACAATTTCATTTATGGCATTTATTTTATGTTTTAGGAATCATTTTAAATCCTCTCTGGTTGTCAAGATGCTCCTCTATGTATGTATGGATCCCATTGTCTATAGTTTTTGACTTGAGTTTGATGTAATTTGTTCCAACTCTAGACTATGTTGGATGAAATAATAATACATTGGTTTTATAAATTTATTTATAAATGAATTGGTAGGATTTATTGTATTATGTATATGTAAATGGGTTTAGGATAAAATATTTTTTCCTATTTATTCTGGTAAATAAAATTGGTATTTTCAAAGTGTCGTGAAATTTATTTATGAAATAATTTTCAAATTATGGTTATGTTGACATTATTTGGGAAATTTTTCACATGGAAATATTTGGGTCCATAGGTGGAAGGTGTAGCAAAAGGCCATGTCCATTGATACTGTTGGGGGTTCACCCATGGGCTATTCCTCTATTTCATAGGCCATATGACCTAGGGACATTTCAAACACTATTGGGGGTTCATTTTTTAGGGTGTTCCTATACTATATATATTTAATGTATACGTCTAGAGACATGATGCACATGTTTATCTATGTCGAGGGTGTGAGTGATCTAGCAATACTAATGAGTAGTGATCCTTGGCCATATTTACATGTGCTTTTGGTTTGTTCTATTTTGGATATGATTAAAAAATTTGATAAATATGATAGGTTTGGAAACTATTTTACATTTATGGTTTTATAAATGTGTAAATAAGTAGATCTATTTACCTTGATTTTAATATTAAACCAGTTTAAATTCTTATCAAGATATTTTTTTTTCTATAAACTGATCATTTTAGGATTTTTTTATAGAGCCTTGATTTCAAACACTTATGTGGGATCATACTATGTGTGTTTTGGTCACACCCTGTACAACCCTTTGTAATTATATAGAAATTGTTTTGTCTTTTGGGGTTAGAAAGGGTAAGAAGCTTTGGTGAGGTGGTGAGGTTCATTTTAGATAAGTATTGGTTACTTATGGTGAGAGGTAGGGGATTTAACCACATATCACATAGAGTAGTGGTTTCTAATTTCGGTGGTCCCATTTTCTTATGGTCTTGTATATTTGTGTTTTATTTGGATTTTGAGTTATATCACTACCTTTATTTCTCTGTGGTTATGAAATATATTGAGTTTAGTTTCCATCCTCTCTTTCTTTCTGCTGTGTATATATTCCCAGAATATTTTTTTAGGATATGCAAAATCATTCCATATGGTTTATGTTTCATGTCTTGGTGCTCGTCAGTAACCCGTTGGGATCATTAAGGCCCTTTAGGTATGTGGCGGCTTGGGTAGGGAACCAGTATTAGCGGGTTACTTGGGACTGTTCATTACATATATTTATATTTGTGAGTATCTATCAATTAATATATATTTATTCATATATTTATATGTATTTATATATATCAATTTTTGGGTATATATATGTATATATATAAATATGTATTTATATATTTTAAAGTAAATTTATTTATATTTGTAGATATTTATATGTAGCTATTTATATTTATTCATATATATATATATATATTATATAATTATATGTATTTGTATATATATATATATAAATATTTATCTGTATATTTATATAAATATTAACGTATATTTATATGTGTTTATATGAACATATAAATAGATTAAAATATATATATATATATATATATGTAAATTTATTTATAGTTATATGTATTTTAAGATATTTTTATGTGTTTATGTATATTTATAAATATTTATTTTTTAATGTGGGAATATATATATTTATACTATGTTCTTATATATATGTATGTAAATATAGACGTGTTAATATATATAAGATTATATTTAATCACACACACACACACACATATATACAAATATATATATATATTTTATATTCATAAACATTTATAGATATTTAAAGAAATTTATGTTTATTTTTATTCATTTATATAATATGTCAATATATATATATATATATATATATATATATATTTGTATATTTAAATGTGTGTATATATATAATTAAACATAATTATTTATCTTTATTTATATATATTTATATAAATTATTTATAATAATATATATTATCATATATTTATAAATTTATATATAACTATATTAAAATAAAATTTTCTGTAATTATGTTTTTATATGTTTTCATTTATGAAATACGAATAAATATACATACATACATACATATATATAAATATACACATATATATATTTACACATATATATATATATATATAATTTTTTAAAGTCTGTTTAATCACCACATAAATGTCTTGGTGGCGTGATAATGGATTTTCTGAATAACCAAGAGCTTATAGGTTCAAATATAACCATACACAAATATATCTTTTATTTTCTTTGGTGGGTCTGGGAAGGTCTGGGTGGGTCTGCTGTTGGGTGGGAATGTGCCTAGTGGGGGCCAAGATTGGGATTTGTAGGGTAGAACTTAATTAAGGCTAGGTATAACAGGTCTGGATTGAGAGCCACAATTTGATTATTCCCTTTGTAACGGACTGACCTAAGAGACACTAAATGATGCCTCGAGACGGCATGTCACATTTCCTCAGGCATGCCTCCCCATATTAGAGAGCCTACTGACTAGTAGCGAGGGCCTATGACGTGTCTATGGGGATACTATGCCCTCATGTCAGAGTGTATCACAATAGAAATAATCATAAAAGTCAAGTATCAGAAGAAGATCCAATAACTGAAAAAAATAGAAGAAAACATCAATAGGAATTTAAAAATAAATAAGCCAGAAGTTGTTTCATAAAAAATATGAATACAATGTTATATCTCTCTAAAAATGTCTAGAAATAAATGGAAACAAACACCCCATTACTGTACATATATCAAAATACAAAAAATACCAAAAAGGAATATCTCTAGCTAGCATCACAAGCATAACTCTTCCCTATACTCTCCCTTTATTTTATGAAATGATCTAATAATGCATCGTATAGTGGGTGATTTCCCTGATCCCTATATTCATCCAGTTTGTATATCCTAGTACCAAATAGTGGCCTAAATATGTTTTAAGATAACACTCAGTAGGCCAAAACCAATGGTGCCTATAACACAAAAAGTCTGTGTACAATCAATAAAGTAGTGTACAGTATATTACAGGTATTATAGTATTAAATGTAAAGTGTCAAATACAGAGAAAATCCTATCCATCCAAACATGGATCATTATGATCAATAATAAATTAACAATAATCATGGCATATTGTAAAGTATAAATAAACAAGTGTGACATTGTCTAGTCTAACTAACGTAATCAAATACCCATACTAGGGATATCTATAAATCATTGAAAAAATATCCATAATAGCCACACCATATAATCATGGTTCTAATTAAACAAAATCCTATGATGCATAATTAATTTTTAGACCATTAAGGGATGAATCCATGGTATATAAGATGAATACAACCATATCAAGTTCATGTATCATCTTGATGAAAACTCAAAAACGACTTTGGAGGAGTCCAAGGAGCATGTCCACAAAGCATGTCCAATGCGAGTCCCAGAAAGCTAGATCCAAGGGGTAAAAAAGCCCTTGGAATCCTATGGAATTAGGATCCAAGGTATAAAATACTAAGACATCAACTAATATAATAAATATGGATACATAGTGTAGAAATTTCAATGTAATCTAATGGAATCAGGGTTCACAAGTAGAAATGTACACAACATCTACAACCCTAATATGGATCCATGGAGTAGAAATGTCCATAGAATCCACTGGAATCAGGATTAAAGGATATCATACAAGGAATCCCTTATAATTATCACATTATCAACTCAATTAAAAAACCATTTCACATTCATTTACAATCCATGACTTCATCCATCCAATTTGCACATTATCCATGTAAATAATTAAACTATCTAGACATCATGTAAACACATGGAAAAAAGGAATAACATTGTATTAAACATTCATCCAATTTAATTAAATTTATTAATTGTCCCAAAATATGTGTCAAGAGAACAATCACCCATTGAGATCTTATGAAATTGTAAGATACAAAGACACATCCCATGGGTGGCCTAGGTTAGGGATAACAAACTACAACCATCACATAAGTACTAGTGGGAAACCTAAAATGGTCCCAAACAATTTAATCAAGGATTTAAATTAATTTTAGGGGAAATTACACAAATTCAATGTGTAAATAAATTTATCATGACATTTAAATCAAAAAACATCAAGGGAAAGGAATAAACTGATTACTATATACAGATGGTAGAACACTCATCCTCCAATGACTCTTAACTCGATCTGGATTGGAAGAATGTAGAGAAATGTTAAAATACATTAGAAATATGTAATATTATTATGATCCAAAATAACTCTATCAATAAGAATAAAATTATAATTAAACATTATTAAATTATAAAATATCTACATGGATCAAATGAGACAATCAGTGCTTGAATATGACATTATGGGGAGGCTTTGGATCAAATAATAGAAGAAGGTTTGATGAAGCTCAACAAAAAATAAAGAGGCTATCAAATATAAGGAGGATGAATAATTGTTTTATGTTTTAATAAAAATTAATGGAAAATTAAATTTACAACATTTTAATAGGGGAGAAATGGTTGTCCACATGGTTGGGAAAACCGTGCTACATGTATCTACTAAAAATTTGTGAGGTTCCTGCATGGGCATGAAGACCTATTCTTATGTTCAAGGTGAACAATGGACATTGATATAATTTCTTTAAATACCCACATGGGTGTATGGATGATGACAGAAAAATTCACCCTATAGGTATAAGCAGTCGTTGTATTACATATAGGGACTGAATCCAAAAGAACCAAAAAATAACCCTATAGAAACTATGATTGGAGGAGGATTGGATTTGAAGTGTCCAACTACGGGGTAGATTGTAATTGGGAAATAAACAATACTAACATGCCTAAGTGAATTGATTCATGTTATTAATAAAATATCTATTTATTTGTATGGAAATAATTAAAGGACTTGGGTCAATCCAAGGTTGTTTCTAGGGATTGAATGTATTTATTTTTTCATAGATAATATCAAACCAGTAATTAAATATTTATCAAAAAAATTACATAATTCCTCAAATTAATTCATCAATTTAAGCTAATCATCACTTCACTTATTGGACCACCCTAATGAGAACAACATTGAATTCGATCATAGTGTCACTCAAAATGCGTCGTCATTAAATTTTGCGAAGATGATGAATAGAGTAACCCATTGAATGGAACTATTAACCCAATGAACTGATTTAAACATTTAATATCATAAAATAACATCCAATACATACACTTGGTACTCCCTTTTATCAACCCATAATAGTTTTATACCTTTATTTATTGGATTCTACCAATGGAAGAGGTATGTATACTTATGAGGAAGGAATTTAAAAAGAAAAACATTTCAATAATGACCACTCCACCATTTTTTGAATCATTTCACAAAATATGTTGTGAATAACTTCACTTTCTAAGTAAATGCTATAAACTTGATATAAATAAGAAATATACAAAGTGAATAATAATAAATTTTATGAAGAAACAAAATTCATTCAAACAACCTACATGGAATAATTAAATAAGTAATTACAAAAGGAAATCATAACATTACAACCGAGAGAATAAAATTTACAACCCTATTACTCTAAAAACACCACATTAAATAGAGATTTTAGGGTCATAGGGTCAATCCCCCATAATTAAATGTAATTAAATTTAATTAGAAGTGTAAAATTGTAAGAACATGGGTTTTTGGGAGGTTCTTAAAGTTACAAGATTACACGCCCTTTACTGCAAAGTACATGACATGTATGGGTTAGGCATGTACTAGCCATTTTATCGCAGAGTATATATTGTGTGGTGACCGTGTAAGGATTTTCTACTAAACGGAATATAGTGTGGCTTGACACACCATGTATTCTTCTTTCCATGTTCTAGCTGAGCTATATCCATGTGTCGACCCTTGTGGAACATCCTAGCCATGTGGCTACCTCCGCTTAAGTTAGAGTACAGATAAGGAAACTACATGGTATGTAGTCCTTTAGACACACCATGTATTTTTATTTTTATTCACTTAAATGAAAGAGCGCTGTGTATTATTTCAGAAAAGATCTTATTCTTCCCCAAACTCAGAACAATCCCATTCCAAAATCCCAAACTACATACCTTTCCATATATTCATCATACAAATTCGGTTCTTTAATACATTAGTGGTTTCAAGATCGCATCAGAAAGGCTAAACTCTGGGTCCCACTTTCGTTCCAGTTTCTTTGCCTCATACACCACATTTTCCATCCAAGAAAAATTGAAAGGATTTCACAGGAACGTAGATATACGAATATACGCTTAAAATTGGAGGTCGATATTGGAGGTTACTATGTATACAAGTCTCAGGTTGGTGGTTCATACCACTTTTTATGTTTTCATAGTCATTTGGGTGGTGCAGATTTTAGCTTGTATTTGCGTATTTTTGGCATGACCCTGTTTTACCTTCCAATGCATATTAAATTGTTTATTTGACATAAGGGATGCATTTGGGTATGACCTATTTCTTATTTTTATAGAGAGGGTAAGGGTGAGGGGCCATTTCTCATTTGGGGCATTTTGGCTGGGGATTCCAAAATGGTACAATTGATTTTAATTGACTAATCATTTGAGTTTAATTGGTTAAGTAATGATATGAATTGTTAGAGGATTCAAAAACATTGGTGCTGGTATGAGACAACACATAGTTAGTGCAATTCAAATATTTAGTCTTTTTTCATTTTTTAAGAATTTATTTTTATTAAAAATATATGTGATTTGTGATATTGCATATGCTTCATCCTTCAGGTTGTGTTGGGAATGGCCTTGATATTCATGAGTGATTATAATCATAGGTTGGGCTTGGCTCATGTTACTTGGGTGGTTTTGACCATGGGATTGGGAGTCGTGGACATTGGCTTGAGGCAGTGTGACTATCTGGTTGGGCATGGCTTGGGATACATGGATAGAGAGGCCATCAGACTTGAGCGACAAGGTCACAGGGACAAAAGGTGTCATTGACACTGTGGCTTGGGTACTATTTTTGTGATTACCACTCACTTGAAAACATTGAGTAATGTTCACACATAGAGGCTCTGTGATGAGGCGGTTTTGACTACTTGTGTGGGTATAGGAACCCATTAGTTTCAATTTAGGTACTATTGGTTTGGGGGTGATTTCCATAGGAATCCACATGGAAGGTGAAGAGACTTCAGGGGATAGCGTTGAGGTAGTTGGGTTGGGGGTAATGGATCACCATCGTTTAAGGGAAGACATCGGTATCCCTCCAGTTACTAATTTGAGGGTAGATATCGTTGTCCCTACAGTTACTTATTTGAGGATAGACTTCATTGTTCCTCTGAGTTACTAATCATTGGGCGTGCCTTCGAGATGTTGGTACTTGAGACACGTAGTGTCTGGAGGCACATGGTTCCAAGTTACTTGAATGAGATTCCAGCATTGGCCTAAGTAGGTGACACTCCATGGTGGGTGCTTAGAACCAATGGAGTTTATATTTAATTTTGCATCGTATTTCTTAATTCTTTTCATATAAATCCATAGATTCTTAAACACATAAATTTTCTACCCACCATTGGTTGGTATCCCATTGAGATTCATCTCACACCCTGCACGGGCCCTTCATGATGCATGTAGACTTTATTGATTTACATGGAGGAAAGAGGTCAGCTCACTACATGAAAATTGCTATTTCATGGTAGTTTTTTTGGTTATGGTGGTAGTTCAAACCACCGCCATTTGCTTCTGAGGCGGTTTCCAAAAACTACAGCTTAATTGCGTGTCGGGAAACTATTTGCACTGGTTAAAGCGGTTTAACAGCGGTTTATGGGAACCATCGTACTTGGCGCATTTTGGCGGTGGTTTTTCCGGGTAGGAAACTACTTTTTTTAAAGTTAGTTAAAAACGCTGGTAAAAAAAGTAATGTCATGCTAGAAAAAACGTTCGTGAAAAACAATATAACCACCATGAAAATGCATTAAAAATTGGACACTATAACAGTGGCTAAAACCGCCTCTAAATTTACGATGGTAGTGGTAGTTAAAACCACCTCTAATAGAAAAAATATCAACATTTAGCTGTGGTTAAAACCACAGCTAAATAGAAGATTTAGAAAATTTTTTTTTTGGAGCCCCTGTACTAGTGCTTGAAAAAAAACCAGTCCCAGAATACCAAAACAAGAACAGAATAAATACTACAGTCAATATGAAATGATATTCCTTACTATGCACAATAAAATGCATCGTTTAGTGAGTAAAGGAATGAAAATATACATATCCAATGGAATAATCCTAGTATCCAATAAAATGTAATGGTGAATTTAAGTATTTAAAATTAACCAATGCCGACTCATATGTACAAGTTGATCCTTGATTGGATGTTCAGATGTTGTGTACAACATATATGGTCACCCATTCAGTGATCTAGGTGAAATTAGACAATATGATTTATTTTAAAGTGTTGGTACTCCCATATATCTTATAAAATTGTTCAAGAATGTAATATCCCTTTATATATAATTATTTGATAGAACCTGTGCCATCCCTTAGGTGTTTAGACCACTTATAGTTGGAATTTATAAAGTGGAAAATTTCATAGATTAACATGTCACCATCTAAGTGAATCCATTGAGATTATATATAAGTTTTCCATGTTTTAATGAATGGAATGAGTTAAATGTAACTCATAATGTTAAATGGATAATTAATGATGGGTTTCCTTTCTTAAACTAAATCAATTTGTTTTAAATTGAATGACCCCAAGTAATTGTAATGTTATACTCCTGATTTATGCTTTATAAAATTCTTCATATAAACTGTAATATTTTAAATGGGAATTAAACATGGATAAATAAATTAATAAGTGGTTATTACTTATCTATTATGACACGAATTATTATTTCTTTATTATGTATATGGTGTAGATAGAAGATATGGATTTGAGGTAATTCCACTTTCTAGTTATATTTAATATATGCCTTTATAAAGGATTCAGTATGATGGTATGAGATTGATGAATAATGAGATATCGCAATTACTTACATCAGGTGTTTTAGTACCCTCGGTTTGAGGTATGTGGCCTTTTTTATTCATTTTTATGTGTTTAAAGTGCATGGGATGAGTTGCGAAGAGGGTGGGAGAGTTTGGAATGATTTTGGACGAGTTCAAAGGATTTTCTGTGGGTGAACGGTTTGAGCACGGTTTTTGGAAACCGTGCAGATTATCCAGGAAACCGTGCATGGGGAGATAGTACACTTCGCATGGCCTATGCACGGTTTTCCAAACCGTGCAAGGAAACTGTACGGACCCTTGCCCTCAGGGCAGTAGCATGCGCACGGTTTTCTAAACCGTGCGGGCTAAATGTGCGACCACTTAAAGAATAGGGTTACATTCTGACCTCCATTAGTCTTAACCTATTTTACTCCAATGTTCCTCCCATTCCATCCTCACTCGGGATTTTCAGCTCTCAAGGGTTGGAGGGACTCTCCCACTCATTTTAGAAGCAAATCGAAGGGTTTTCATGGTGCTTTGAAGGTTATTTCTCTTGGGTAAGTCTTCTCTCATGGTTTCTTTTGGTTGTATATAGATCCTTTCTTCTCCCTTCTTTGGTTTTCTAGATCTACACAAGTTGTGTGTATATGTAGGGTTCGGGTTTCCTTGGATGTTGATTTTAAGGCTTATGGATGATATAGAAAGGGATCTAGAGAGGTTTCGGTGGTGCATCCTCTGGATTTGAGGTGTGATTGCTTGTGGGAAAATTTCATCGGAACCCTAAAGGTATGTGTCTTCTCTCTCAACTCCACTTGGTTAGAACTAGTGCTTCTTTGTTACAATTAATTGTTGTGATGAAAATTAATTGTGATTTGTTATCGAAATTGGTTGGAAATCTATTTGGGGATTTTTGGGGAAAAAGGGGTTTTATGGTGAAATGATTTTTGTTGTGGATTTTAAAATAGAGATTTTAAAATGGGATGCTATAGTTGATTTGAGAAAATGATTGATGGAAAAGGGTTTTCAATAAATTGGTTATTTTATTGAAATGTGGTTTGGCATGGAAAATGATTTTCAATAAATGGGAGATTTATTGAAGTGGATTGAAATGAAATGGAATTGGTTGATTGCATGTTGTTGTGACCTTGGTGGGTTATATGCTTGGTTGTGATTGATTTGAATGTTGTGTGGAAATGGTGAGAATTACCACTATAAAACAGGGATAGAAAGGGGATAGAAGGGCCACCGTCAAAGGATAAGTGGAAGAGAAGTTCCACTAGGAGTGAAAGGGTGAACGGGTTGGATGGAAGTTCCACCGTTTTGATTATTGGTGTGAAAGGGTGAACGGGTTGGATAGAAGCTCCACCGTTTTGGTTGTTTCGTTGTGTATTGCTTTTCAAGTTGGAAATTGTTGTGATAATGTGTGAATGATGAAATATATTGGGCCATGTTTGGTTGGATTTCCCTTGGTTTCTTGGTTTGGGTGTGATGGATTTGTAAGGGCATGTTTGGCTTATGGAAATGGCTGTACTTGTGATTATTTTATATAATTTTTTTTTATAAATGTGCCAACGGTTTTATCCTAATTTCATGTGTAGGGAATTCATTTGGGGAAATCCTACTGAGTTTTAATACTCACCCCCTATTTTAGCACATTGGTGGCTTTGTAGATGTTGTGTATCATGACGTGAGCAAAGTTAAGGAATCTCCCTCCTTTAGTGGTGCATCGTGATATCTTGGTAGAGCTTGGATCTTGGATCTTGGTGTGGAGCTGTGGGGGTTTCATGGCTCGTAGAGTTGGTTGTTGGTTTCCACTGGTACACTGATGTGGTGTAGACATGTCTGGTTATTTTGTTTTTGGGTTGTATTGTGGTACAACTTGGTTGCCTTTTGGGATTGCATTCTTGAATGCTTTATTGACATGCATCATATAGTGGTTTGTTAATGGATGGTTTGGTTGGTTTTCATTAAGGGGATATCATTCCCCAATTTTATCTTGAAGCCCTCTGAATTTATTTCCAGCATTTGGCGTCTTGGGAATGTCTCTTAAGGCCAAGTAGCCCTCACCACCTCCTCAAGGAAATAAGGTAGGGGCGGGGTGTTATACCTGTTGACTTTGGTGCAGCACAAAAATGTTACTATATAAGTATTGTGATTTACTCACCATATTCCATGACTAGAATTTTGACCTGATGGCGCACTCAACATCCCATGTGTTTCTTCATGGGGTCTCCCTCTATTGTGATATAGGGAATGTACCCAATTACATGAGCACATAGGCTCGTTAGTCTGCTTTGGGATGTCTGAGTTATGCCATGACCTATTAATAAGTATTATAATAAGTATATGGCCACATACATCTTCACATACCTTGACAATATAGGTGGATGAAATATATATAAACTATATATATTACTACTATATATATAGTAAATATTTAAATTTATATTCCATCTATGTGTCAATAAAGTTAAACCATCCTATAGTCCTTTAAGAACATGATCAGGTGGTTATTTATTTATTCCTTAGTTACTCAAAAGATATGGGGTGTAGTATATTGGTGGTAGATCCTTTATCATGGGAATAATGATGTCGTAATATTTTTTGGGGATTAATTTATGTTGTTGTTCCATTGGGAATTATAATAAATGAAACATAACATAGGTTTTAGGTAAAATCATATCTCGCTTGGGTTATTTTGTATGGAATTAATATAATTGACACCAAAGATAGAAAAAAGGTAAAATCATCTATCCCATGGATAAGGGTTCTTAATTTTTTATAGTGATGGATCAGTTTCAAGTATCATATTTGTTCCACTCATATGATTTCATTGGAAAATGATTATTTAGTGTGGTTTTCTTAGAAGGAATGGAATATGACTCCTAATATATTGTAAATACAATTATGAATCCTTGTTATTATGATGTGTAGAATATAATAGAAGTGATTAGGAACATTACTTCAAAGGGAAGAGTGTCTTGTGAAGGGGGTTGATATATTCTATCAAGGAATATAAATCCTTATAATATATTGTTTGTGATAGGGTAGTTGATGTTATGAATGATAAGTAACTAATCATGCAGTCTATTAAACATTCTTCTAGGGTAGGGGGTTCTAGAGAATTTACTGGGAGTTACCCATCAACATGTCATGCATATTGAGATAATGAACACTGTAATTCATACTGCCTGACTGTTCTTGGAGGCTACTTTGGAAATGGTGGGAAAACCCCTTTTCAGAAAGTGTAGAAAAATTAACCCTAATCTTGTATCAGTATCTATGGATTATAACTATTTTTTGAAATTTTGTATACTAGGATTATGCAACACTAAAGGGTGATTTATCTTAAACATGTTGGAGAGACACACATTCTCATCCTTGGGGATTGATACAAGAACATAACTAAGAAGTACTTCTTAGGAATGGAAATGTAGTGGTAAATTCGTTGGGCTAGAAAATGTAGGATAAGTTAATCTAATGAAAAAATTAATTTATGAAAAATAAATAATAAAAGATGAATCATCACAATAAAGAGTCAATATATAAGGTGAATAACACAATCGAGAAATCAAGACATCAAAGGAAAATCAGAAATCAATAAAATACATAAAAGCAAACATGAGAAATCAAGAAAATGTTAGGTCCTCCAAATTTTTGGAGGCAACTATGTGCCAAAAATGATATATATACAAATCGATTTTCAATATTTGTCCAAATATTATGAATAATACTAATCACAGCCTGATGATGAACATATATCATCACCCTCCCCACCTCCATCTCCACTTCCTCCTACCACCTATAAAAACATTATATTGAAAATTAAATAGTGTTGCATATTTATATTTAAACATAAAACAAATATAAGTTTTAAAACTAAATGATTTAAAATTTTTGTGATTTACCTTTTCACCACCAGTCGATGCAATACTTCCGGGGGATATGTACTCATCTGCTGACATATGCCAGTCAACGCTTTCTGCAAAGCGCATATCTAAGCCCCCTGGTCTTAAACTGTCTTTCGTAGGGAAAAAATCTCTCTCTAAGCATCTATGGGTATGGAATGAATACAACCAGGAGTAGATGCAACTACAATCCCTAATGTCCTGCCAAAAAACTCAAATGTATGGGTCCCAAACCCATCCCACACACTCTACCAGGATGCTACTTACAAAGGACTTTAGCAACCGGGTCATCCTGGGAGACTGAGTAAAACTACCTAAGATTGACATCCCATATTTCTTTAAATTTTACCTTTATATCAAATATCAATATATATTAACATAGTTTAAAATGATAATAAGCTATTAAAATGAAAAAATGAGTTCATACCCCAACTTCTTTGGCAGACTCATTAACAAAACTTCCATCAGTTTTTTTTTGTGAATATCCAACCACACTTCAGTTCGGGATGCTTGATGCCCTAAAATCAGTGATTACATTAAACAATGATAAATCAGTAGTTTAATATATTAAACAGATAATATTTTCTTATAAATATTTAAGCCAATGAAAAAATTACTAGAGTTGATTGGCTGTTAGAAATGTTTTTGACCCCGCAGTGTGAGGGATAACTTTCTTAACCCAGCTTGAGGTATTCTTTATTGAGAGATCCTAAAATAAATAAAATGTAACTTAATAGTAATGTATTCAATGTCATATACCATTCATATACATTTATAAATGTAAAATGAGGTTAATATTAAAATATATATTTAAATACCATCTGCTTCTCATCATGATGTCTGTCAACAAAAACACTACGCTGTTCTTTTAGGTACCCCATTGGGTAGCTTCTCATACATTTTTTGGGGGGTCAATGAAGTATCATTGAAATCACTCCAAAACCATCATTTTAAGCCTTTCCATTTCTTTCCAAGATTTTTCAATGTCTACTTTCATGCTATCACATCAACAACTGTAAAGTGGCAAAAAATCTGTATAAAGAAATTCATTTTGAACATATTAATAACAAGAAATTCAATTACACCATAATGTATTAAAATTACCGTTATTTTGGAATCAAAACCATCATTTTTCTAACTTGGAGGCATAAGTCTTCAATCATCATAAGAAATATGAAGGGAAATGGGCTCCGCTGCCAGGTGGCGTAGAATTTGGCTAAGTAATCCCACAACGTCATCCGTATGGACCTCATATGAATAAAATGGGAAAACTATATTCTATCCATTCATACTCCACACATATGCACTTTTTATATTTTTCTCCACAATTTCATTTTTCCATCATTAATGAACAAACAATTTGTATAAAAAAAGAGCAATAAATTTATTTATATTAAAATTTGTACCTATAATAGTGACCCTCCAGTATGCCCGTGATGAACTATAAGTGGCACGACACCACCCAACTCATGAGGCTTATAAAGGGGGATTTGAAGACTCATCTTCAAAAGGGACACTCACAAAGTGTGTGAGAGATGGTGCAGGGGGAGATGGTATAGTGGGGCTGGTAGTTGGGGGCTCAGACATCAAAGGGAGGGAGAAAAATGGATTGTCATCTGTCATAGTAGTGGATGAAACAAAACATCGCTTCCTCCTTGGAATTCCTATCATTTAATCAAATAAAATTTAGTTTAGATGATTTATTTCAAAAAATATGGATAATAAAATTTAAAAATTATAATAGATTCCTAGTACTAACAAACAAAATATACATAACAATGATAATGAATTCCTGCACAAATGAAATACAATCATTTTCCACTTCAATCATGTCGGTTTCCTACTCCATTACTTCATCAACTACATTAATCCTTGACAGACTAATATTTTCAATATCATGATGGAAAAATAATTATTCTTCTAGTTGTTGATGAGATTCAATTTCAGAGGTCAAACATTCCACTTCATCATCCATATCATACAAATCTCTTTGTATTACGTGAGCAACAACACTCCAACCTTCATTCACAACATCATTCACATAATATACGATTTTTTCTTGCGATGATAATATATATGGATCATGCAGTTCATGATCACCAACATCCATCAAGTGAGAGAAGTTCACAGAAGTAAATTTCATGGAATATCTTTCAACAACTCTGATAATATCGACCCAATTTCATTTGAATAAAAAAATTGAAATATTCTTGTGGTAGTTTAACTAAATAATACCAGTCATCTTTTGAGATTATCCCACTTCAAAAAATGTATATACACCACTATTCTATGTTTTCAAACCCCTTTCTTGATCTAATTTATGAAATATTAAGCCATTGACGTTGTAAGTGTCAAACTTTCTAACTTGTTTTAGAGGACCTCGAGTAAGAAACTTCCAATATTCTGAAAAATATGCTCAAGTATCAGTATTCATGATCTAAAAAATAAATATACATTATTAGATTTATAGAGTATATGTTTCAAACTCATATTATTAATAATTGAAATAGTTATGAACTTACATGTCGTGCAAACCATTCTACAAGCTCTTTATTTACTGTTTTGGTTATATCTTTCTCATTTCATGTTTGGCCTCTTATTCGTCTCTTTTTTATATCCCCAACTCTTCAATAAATGGATCTTCAACTTAACTATTTAGTAGTACATATCTATGTGGCTGTAATAATTCCTATTCCGTTAGTGTCACATTTGAGGTCCTCCCAACTGATCAACCAATAGTAGGAACTATTTCTGATTTCTGATGTATTTGTTATTGATTTAGTGTGTAATCAACACATACAACTTGATTAAATCTTATCTCACATTCATTCATGTATCTAGAAAAAAGTTAAGACACTCCTCCTCCAAATATCCATCACTAATAGAGCCTTCTAGTTGAGCATTATTTCTCACGTATGATTTAAAATGACCAAGATATATGTGAAATAAAATACACATGATTATGCATTCAATTAAGTGCCAAAAATTGTTTAATTACCTGAAAAACATATAAATAAAGTACCTCTCAATTGAATACATCAATTGATAATGAATGGGGCCTCCTAATTTAGCTTCCTCAACCAAATGCACTGTTAAATGCATCATGACTGTAAAAAACAATAGAGGAAAGATCATATCCATTGAAAAAAGGGTAAATACAAACCTCTCCTAGAGGTTGTCAAGCTGAAATGGATGTAGAGATTTCTGACATAGTTTTCTGAAAAATGTGTCGTATTGGAGTATAACAATAGTATGTTTTTCAGGTAATAATGTATTTAATGCCAATGTTAGTAACTGTTGTAACAAAATATGTGAATCGTGACTTTTCAATCCATGTAACTTACGATTCATCATGTCAAAACACCTCGATATGTTACTTGAATACACATTATATACCTTCACATTAATTATAAATTGAAGGAATTTATCTTTATCCCTATTTTTCATTGAAAAAATTTCGGGAGCATACTTTTCATCCTCATCTAGACAAATATTTTGTTTTATGTTCATTACTTGTAAGTCTTTGTTATCATTAATATGATCCATTGACATTCCATGCTCATTATGCAATGTGAAAATAAGAGTTTTACATACATTATTCTCAATATGAATCACATCAAGATTATACTACAACAAAATAAATTCTCAATATTGAAGTTTGAAAAATATAATTTTTTTCTTCCATTTTTTTCATTTGGATTTCACTTAACGATGCACTTCGAACCCATTTCCTACTATTATTCAAATTATAAACCTTCCCAAATTCTATTTCAAAAATTTCAAGCTGTGTCAATATTTTAGAACCATTTAACAACTTTGGATGTGGTCTACGATCAATGAATCCATTAAATTTTGATCTGTTCAGTCAAAATCTATGAGATGCATCTGGAAATTTTCAGTTCCACAAGAAGAACCATTTTCTACTGTGAGGTCGTCTTTTGGGATCAAAATCAAAGTTAAAAATAATACAATCCAAACCCATGTAAATGTTCAAACCAGATAAATTCCCAAGCCCAGGGAAGTCACTAATGGTCCACATTAAAGCAACATGCATTTTTAACATTGTTTTAGAAGAAGTATGAAATGTCTCAACACCGTTGCTCCATAACTCCTGTAATTATTGAATCAAAGGTTGTAAGTATACATCAATATCATTTCCGGGCATTTTTTTTCCAGGAATAATCATTGAAATGATAAAAAATGTTTGCTTCATACATATACATGGAGGCATATTGTACGGGATCAAAACAACTGGACAAATGCTATAACTTGTACTCAAAGTCCAATGTGGGTTGAGTCTATCAACAGCCAATCCCAAACAAACATTTCCTAGGATCAGCTAAGAAATATGGATGTAATGAATCAAATTTCTTCCATGATTTTGAATCTCATGCATGTCTCATTAATCCATCATTGTTATTATCTATAGAATTCTACTTCATGTGTTCAGCGATTTTAAATATCATGAATAATCTTTACAATCGAGAATTTAAAAGGAAGTAATGCAAAACCTTTGTAAGTGTGTTATCTTTCTTCTTCTTCTTCATGAATGTATGTTGATTCAGACTCCCAACATGACCATTTTACTTCCATCTAGAATAAGAACGTTTTTTTATCAATTATGTCTACTTGAATCCTCTCTCCAATAAAGCATACAATCATTGGGACACACATGTATTTTTTTATAATTCAGACCAAGGATGCTAATTTTTTTTTCATATCATACAAATAATCAGAGATTTTTTCTTCCAGAAATGCATAATGCAACAATTCCAATGTCATGGACATTTTTTTATTTGTAATTCCACATAGAAATTTGATATGGTACAACATCAGCAGAAAATAATTCTTTGAATATTTAAAACATCCACTATACAACTCTAGATTTCCATCATCAACAAAATCATGAAATGTATTTTACTCATTGATGTTTTCTCTTACATTTTTCTACACATAATCAATATGAGGATCCAATGATATGTTACAATCTTGATCTGGTTGTGTTACAGTCTCAAAAACATCACTTGTTAAGTAAAAATTTGTAACACCCTCATCTGGTTGTTCTTTTATGTTTTGATGTTGATAGTGGTGTCTTGTAGTGCTAAATGCATCATTTATGAGGTTCTAAATTTCATTTTCAATTTTCGATGAATATGGGAGCTCATTCTGTGTATTAACATCAGTGATAAACCTTTCGATAACATTCGATTATCCATTCCAAATCCAACACACATATTGATCTGGGAATTACTTCAGTATTAACTATTCATAACATCATCTCTCTTCAACAATCTTCTAAATTTACATTTTGGACATATATATCTTATTTCCCCTTCAATGAATCAATTGGAAATTTCAAAATCTAAAAACTACTTCAAACCCTTAACATACTGAGGTGTGTTCCCCGATAATGTGATTCAGATTTTATTCATGCATATTACAATGTGCCTACACAATTTAAGAAAAAAATTAAAACACATAGTTACTACTAAATATGTAATGAGATTCATATATACTAGTTGAAAAAAATTTATAAATATGTTACAAAAGGTTTTCCTATATAAATACATATGGTAAATCACCCACTAGAAAACCAAAGCATGAAAATTAAAAATATCCATAAAAGAAGATGAGAACAAGGATCCCATCCTTGTAGTGTTTTGAATGTCGTGCTCCACCAAAACAGATGGACAAACTAATGATGCCATAACACTGAAATCACTATGTAAAGGGATTGATAAATCATATAATATTTGAATAGAAGTTAGAAATATGATATGGTAACAAACTCTTAACTTAAATTGGATCTTTATTTAAGTATATAGGTAAGTATACAATTTATATTTGACCCATTGGTGGGTATTTATAAGTAAACTAACATGGATATGAAAAATCTATGTCTTATTTGAAATATGGAGGCTGGGTTGTCTTCTTTGTTTCTCTTGGTCCTAGTGTGAAATATCTTGACATGGTAGTGAAGGCAATAATGAGATATTTTGGGTGGTGAAATTTTTGTTAATGTTATAATACAAGTTAAAGATATACCATTATTATTGCATCTATAATGGTGATTCTAGTGGATCATATAGGCTTAAGTGATTTTGGATCATGCCAAGGGTTAAATTATCAATTTGGGTGGTGAAAATTATATATCAAGTGTCTTTTATATTTTATTTTCATAGTGTGAATGAGTTAAGAAGGGATTTTTCTCACTTTTATTGGTAAATTAGGTTTATTTTGCAAGAAATCGTAAAAAGATAAATGAATTACTATTCACTGGTTCAAACCCATATCACTTAAACAACTCTATACCCAGGTCCATCACAAGATGGTCTTGAGCATATTTTATTCGCTTATAGAACAACTACACCTTCATTATCATTCTCTTCAGCAAATTTTTTTTATGATTAATTAACTCTCTAACCTCATTTCAACACAATAGAGATATGTAAGAATACTCATATCATTATTTAAATAGAGTTTTACCAATGGTTAATAAATAGTTGTTATCATAGTAAAAATCAACCAAAGGGAAATGATTCATCCAAGAACCTATAAAATCAACAATAAACATTTTCAATACATCCATAAAAATTTGTATCATTCACCCTATCTAACCTTCCATCTGATGATGAAAAGTTCTTCTTATAAAAAATAATGAAAAAAAGAATTCTACAAAATCTTCTACAATTGGGAGGTAAATTAAAATCTTGATCATAGATGACCATTATTGAAACACCATGAATCCACACCACAATGGGAACATATAAATGGAGGAACATACCACAAAATCACGATTGAAAAGAAGGAAGTAATAATCAACCAACAATAAAGTTCCATAATGATGTGTTTGAGGATAATGTTTTATTGTTTATGGAGTTACAATGATTAATCTAGTTGATTATGAACAAAATATATCATAATAAGATAATTATATTGATATAATTATATATTATATGGAGTTTTATATTATTTTTGTTTTAATTATGTGGAGCTAAATTAATTGACTTTCTCATTAAGAAGATGATATAATCTGGCCTTGAAGAAGAAGTGCACAAAAACATCGAGATCGACGCCTCATAAAACCTGAGATTAAATAACTACAAAAATTTAGCTTTTTATACTAATATATGAGTGAAATATAAATGTATAAACCACTTTTTTTCTAGAATTAGTGTGTGATGAATTAATGAAAGGGAGTTTCGGTTGGGTGACCATTGATCAATAACCAAATAATTATAATGGAAGTGTTCCTTGGAATTCAGCGGCCACAACGAAAATATGTTTATCTAATAGAAAAATTATTTGATAGGGAATTTTTATATATTCAAAATTCATCATGTGTGTTCCATTTAGATGAAACCTAGTTCATGTAAAACAAGTAAAAATACATTATGTTTTTTATGCATTAAGGTCTATATTTGTTTTTGAAATTGAATTTCAATAATAGAAAAGTGCTAGATTAATCATGATATATCTCAAAAAAGAATAATATTTGATGAATGGTGAGGATTAAATATTTAAAGTAATGAAGAAATAAATTTGGAATGAACCTTGATTCCCCACCCCACCTTGTAAACAATCACATAGTGTTCCACAACACTCTTGTCAAAACCGACTAGTCCGTACTTTTTACACACTATTTTGAGGTCATAAACTACTATATTAGTCATCCATGATTATTTTCACATCCCAATATTTAGAATATTATATTATTTTTATGTTATCATTTTTATATCAGGTTATAAACAATTTCCAAGTTCACGAGGGATGCTCTTGTCTTTATAATAACCATTTATTATCATAAAATACAAAAATGTGTATGATTATATACCTTTTCATTATCATATTTCATATGATACATGGATGTTTTAAGTTTAATAATTTCCATTATAATTCCACTTAAAATTATTTTTAATGGAATAGAGAATGTGTTTTATCATTTCATTATATAATACATGTATTATTTGTAGTGGTGGAATAAACACTCTATCTATTCTATGCAGCAGAATACTTGTATGTACCAGGTCATCTCCATTGGTATGGGATTAAATTACAAGTGTGATTTATTAATAGTTAAAAAAAATATTATAGGGTTGAAAAGTGAGAATGTTTTAATGTGTAATATATGGTCAATTATGATTGTAGATCACCATATCTATGTTGAAAAATATGAAGTTAGCTCCACTTGAAGAGATAAAAACATAGTGAATGAGATTGATTCTAACAAACATAAATCATCTCATTTTTTAAACTATTTTGATTGACCATCCACCACCAGTTCTTTGGAATTATCGCTCAACATAGTCCATGGCAATTTTAGTTAAGTGAATAGTCCCCATATAGATTCCTATCGAGACATAACTAGAAGCATTATGTTTACCATACATTGATGTGAAATTTTACCACTTCGTTTATCCTATTGGGTGCCCATATAATGTATCTCAACCATATTGGTGTGGTTTTCCAAGTTCATTTTGGGTGTCACACCATACACAACCCTCTCAAAGTTAGAAATTATCTCTCTAAAAAGATAAAATATTTATCAACTATTGACCATTTCATACACTCATAGATCAAAACATAATTATAGAAAATATTAAAAAATGCTAAAATGAAATTTATCTCTCCATTGTTGAATAGAACACACAAATATTCACTTACTATTATAAAATAATCTTGAATTTGGTGGGTTGGATTTAATTTTAAAAGTAAATTACAGTGGGAGGAAAAAAGAATAAAATATATTAAAATTTTATTCTTTATACACATCCTAATATACAAAACATCCAATATTAAATTAAAATCATGGGTTAAATCCAATTCATAATCCTAATTATTCTTTTCTTGAATCAACACATATGTCTTGTTTTGTGAGTGCTGGTGATGAATATGATATGAAATTGATAAAAAAAATTTCAAATTCATTTGATGTATAATTGGAACTTTTGAAACCATACCTGGGAGGTGATCTAGGACTTTGGTAGGTCGGTGGCGATGGGTGGTGAGGCACACTGATGGAAGGCGGGGCGCGATTATGGGTGGCGAGGTCACTGGAGGCATGGGTGGGGAGATGATCTAGGGTTTGGGTCTGGGGGAGAAGATGACGTCACAAGGGTCAGGGGGTGAAGGGGGGTTGCAGCCGGGTGGGGGGGGGAGGCATTGTTGCAGTAAAAAATGGGGGGGGGGGGGGGGTTAGCGGTGGTTTTTAATAAACCGCCGCAAAACCAATTAAAAAAATGGATTAGCGGCAGTTTACAAAACTTCCCCTAAAAGACCGCCACTAATGGAGATTTATGTTCTAGTGCCTTTAGGAATGGAATGTATTAGCTTTTACATGGAGATGGTATGGACCATGAGGTCATGCCTGGCTAGAGTTTACTTTGTTTAGTCTCCTTTCGGTATTAGCATGCTTACTTGTTATTGTAGCTACTATTGGTTATCTATTGGTGCAACTTTTATTTATTGAATTGCTATGGATACAAGACTTGTATATTCTAGTAGTTGTTACAAGTGGTAAATTTTTTGATGTGTTTACTTTCAGATGCATTTGATTATGTATTGCTTCTGTTTTTTATTGCTATTGATTGTGATTCCACTATACAGGTTTGATTTGAGTCTGTTGAGTTGTTTATTTCTGCTTTATGTTATATATTATTACACAAACTAGTAACATTATTTTTCATCCTCTGAGAGGGTATAACCTCCCTACTATACCTATCATACCCTCACTGTTAGTCGGAAGACTTTGGTGTTTAGGGAGGTGTGCCAATGGTAGTAACACTCAACCCGTTTAGCACTGTTCTAGTTGTCATCCATGTCTGGGTCATTACAAAGTGGTATAAGAGGAGTTCATAATAGGGATTTAGTAGAAGTGTTTTACTGGATACTAATTAGATTGAGAATTCTCTTTTTATTTCTAATGGTTTTACTATTTGGGATATAGTAGACTAGAGATAGGTTACTGGAACTGGGTTTCTAGATTGTGCTTGGGTGCCTGCAGCCCTAGGTACGAGCGATGGACCATGTTTCCATGGGTGGGAATTTCTATTTTCTTTTGCTCAGATTAAATTTTGTATTATTTCCACCTCAATGGATCCCTTAGTGTGTGATGTTATTGATTTTGATATGTAACCCTTAACCAGTTGTGATATGGAAGAATTAGACCTTGGAATGGTATGGAAAGGCGTGATTTTTTGGATATTGATAGGAACATTTTTAGGCTATTTCAATTTCATAATAACATGAATGCTTTGTGAATTGGTAATCCCATGTGAATAATATCAATTTCCCTGACTTGTTGGATTTTAAATTTGAATGGGTGAAATTCATGATATATTTTCTTGTTTATTGCAATGTGTTATGCATTGCTCTATATATTTGTATAATTGCATGTGGAAAGGTATTTGGGTCTAGATTTTAAAAGAGAAGGAATGTACTTTGGTTGAGGTGATTTTGATCATCACGATAGGGAAAATCAGTCATTGGTTTGAGGTAACATTGGTTGTCAGAAGGGGAATAGCCTGAGGTACTTTTGATACTTGACTCTGTTGAGGGCAGGTAAGGAGGACATGAGGCTGGGGTGTAGTGGGCATGGGTTTCGATGGTGGATATTAAGGGTAGTAGTGATGTGCTGACTTGTACTGCTTTTCATATTAGTATAAATATTTTGTTATATATATATATTTATATGGGTTGTCTGAACAATTACGATATTCAGTAGGTTTTTTTAAACTACTCAGATGGAGCGTCTGGTGAGAGATGGTACAATGTCGCAGATGCATGATCATGTTCAGGATCCGATGCAGGAAGTGCATGATCCGTAGGTATAGGCTCAGAGACATGATCAGGTTCAAGATCCAGTGTAGGAATGAAAATATCTGGGTTTGGTAGCGTTCGAGTTGTGGCTTGATGAGCTGCTCCGGTCTATTCTGATACATGTCTTATTGGGGATCAACAGAGGCACTCAGGGTGCAGAGCCATCTATGGAATATCTGATGCGGGAGTTCTAGTCATAACACGTGTTGATTTTTTAGGATGAGGGTGGTCCATAGGTGGTTGAGAAATGGATATGGGGAATGAAGATGATCTTTGAGTAGCTCGAGATGCCTCCAGGGTGGAGGGTCAATCTAGCGACGTGCATTCTATAAGGACTGGGGAAGCATTGGTTGGATGTGCATCTTCAAAATCACAGAAACAAAGGACCGGAATGGAAGGACTTTGAGGATAGGTTTTTCAAGAACTTTTACCAAGAGAAACTAATGGATGAGAGGCCCCAAGAGTTATTGATCCTTTAGAAGGAACATATGTCCCTCTTGGAATATGAAGGTACTTTCAATGAGCTGTCTTAGTTTGCACCTGGTATGGTATGTGATAAATCAGAAAGGGTGATGCAATTTGAGGATTTCTTACAACACAATATTCAGATCCAGGTAAATATCTTTAGGATGGGATCATTCTTAGAGGTGGTGAATCAGGAACACATAGAAGAGTTAAAACAAAGGGATATGTCATAGGTTGGTCGGGTGATGACTTCTAGTGACGGCTTAGATAGTAGTAAGTGAGGACATGATGAGTTCTAGTAGGTCAGTTAGGCCAAGGACTCAGCAAGACCACCATGTAGCAGTTCTTCGGTGGGTTTCTATTACTTTGGACAGCCGAGGCATATCGGTACTCAATGTTATTGGGCTCCCAAATAGTGTCAAGCATGTGGTTAGGTTGGGCATCTTGAGAATTTCTACAGAAAACCTTATCAGATGGGAAGTAATTAGGGGCCAAGACAGAATGTGGAATCTGGAGTTGGTTTAGGTTCAATACTTGGAGAGGGCAGCCAAGTTTTAGAAACACGTGGAGGACATGGTAGAGAAAGTGGAACCCTGCTGAGGGGTTAGTGTCTTGTGACTGGAGGAACACCATAGGGAGGTCAGGAATCAGGCAGTTGTACTTTAAGACATGTGCATACTATGGAGCTACCAGAGGCTGAGTAGGATTGTGAGGCGACGAAGGTTAGAGGAACACCATGGATATGGCCATGATCTATTTTGTTTTTAATTTTTTGGGCATGGCCTTTTGGGGCTTGTCTTCTTTGAGTGCACGAGGTGCACATGATTTATGTGGACAAACTAGATATGTGTCAGTGGGATTAGAACCATATCGGGTGCATGATATATATATATATATATATATGTATGAGATATGTAGCATCATGAGAATCAAGGGTGTAGGTTACAGGGGGATTCGTGGGCATCAGGGCATTGAGGATGTAGGTTTGTTGAGGTGCTAGGCACCGGGTTTGTTTTGAGCATCCATGGAATACATGACCCCATGTAGGTGAACACCGATGGGGTGCATGATACATTTGGGTATCAAAAATGAAATGAGAGCACCAATGGGGCACATGGGTGATAAGGCCTCATGAGAGTTCCATGGGTTCAGAAACAGGTTAGTGAACCATTGCTTGATTTGAGTTTTTATAGTTTGAGACCGAGTTAGGCAGATCCTATGGTGGGGAGACCCTTGAGAAATTTAGCTAGAAACGTTAAGATAGGGGTATTCCGAGTTACATTGATCAGGGTGGAATGTTTGGTGCCATCTCTGAGTTCCGTTCGATTTCTTGGGGACAAGTTATGTTAATGTGGGGATATTGTATGAACCTTGGTTTTTGGAATGTGTCAAAATCCTGACCCTGTTTGAATTTTTGGCTTGTCTCTGAGAAAAACTGTGAAGAATTTGGAAGTTCTGGAAATTTACAGATTACATGCTATGTACTCCAATATACACACTGTGTATGGGTTAGGAATGTACCGACCGTGTGATTTCTGAGTATATTCCCTATGATGACGGTATAAGGATTTTTTACTACATGACGTGTAGGATGGATTGACACTCCAGTTATTCTCTTTTCCATGTACCAGTTGATTTTTAGCCGTGTATCAACCCATGTGGCGCATCCAAGCCACGTGGCTACCTTCGGTTAAGTTTGAGTATGGACAAGTAAACTACACGAAGTGTAGTCCTATATACATTCTGTGTATTTTTATTTTTATTTTCTTAAATGAAATATTGTCACGTCTTACTTCGAAAAAGATATTCTTTTTCCCCAACTTCAGAACAATCCCATTCTAAAATCCCTAACTTCATACCTTGCCCTAGATTCTTCTTAAGAAGTCTGTTCTTCAATCTGTCAGTGGATGCAGGATCACATCAGTTGGGCTAAACCCATGCACCCTCTTTCATTCTAGTTTCTTTTCCTCACATACCATAGTTTCCATTCGAGTGGAATTTTTGGGATTTGATAGAAACATAGATCTACGAAGATCGTCTTCAAATAGGGACTTGATATCAGACGTGCCTACGTCTACGAGTCTCTGGTAGGTGGTGTATACCTATTTTTTTCGTAGTCATTTGGGTGTCGTGTCTTTTAGAATGTATTTTGGTATTTTGAGTGTGAGCCTATTTTACCTTCCATTACTTATTAAATTGTTTATTTTACTTAGGGAATTCATTTAGGTATGCCATGTTTCCTATTTTTCTTAAGCGGTACTAGGGGAGGGGTCATTGCTCATTTGGGACATTTTAGCTGGGGTGAAAAAATGTTATAAGTTGATTTTATTTTATTAAACTGCTGAGTTTAATTGGTTATGTCCTGATATGAATTGTTAGAGGCTTCCAAGACCATGTTGCTGGTATGGGACGACACATTGTTATTGAAATTCAACTGTATAGTTGGTTTTCCTATTTTAAGTATTTATTTTTATTAAATATACATGTGATGTCTGATATTTCATATACTGGAACCTTCAGGTTGTGTTTGGAATGGCCCAAATATTTAAGAGTGATGCTGATCACATGTTGGGATTTGCTCTATTTACATTGGGTGGTTCTGACCATGAGATTGGGCGTCATGGAAGTCATCTGGAGGCAGTGTGACTTTCAGGTTGGGCGTGGCCTGGGTTACTTGGATAGTGAGGCCATCTTACTTTAAGGACATGGTGTTAGGGACACGAGTTGTCAGAGAAGTTGTGTCTTGGGTAATATTTTGGTGATTATCACTCACCTAAAAACTTTGAGTAGTGAGATCACTGAGAAGCTCCATGATGAAATGGCTTTGACCAGTCATGTGGGTAGAGGCCCCCATTATCTGTGGTTTATGTACTATTGGTTAGGGTTTTCCTGCCGTAGGAAGCCATGTGGAATGTGAGGAGTCTTCAAGGGATAACATTGAGGCTGTCGGGTTGAGGGCAGAGGCTTGATGTGGTTTGAGGGAAAACATCATTGTCCCTCCGGTTACTAATTTGAGGGAATACATCACGGTCCCTTGAGTTACTTATTTGTGGATAGACATCTATTTTCCTTCGAGTTACTACTTCTTTACTATGCCTTCGGTATGTTGGTACTTGAGACACGTAGTGTTAGGAGTCACATTGTGCTAGGAACATGACCGAGATTCTGGTTTTGGCCGAAGGAGGTGACACTCTAGGGTGGCTTCTAAGCACCAGTGGAGTTTATGTTTATTTGTGAGTCATACTATTTACTGCTTTCCATATAAATGCATGCCTGCTTAAACACTAATATTAGGTACGCACCATTGGGTGGTATCCTATTGAGAGCATCTCATAACTTACACGGGCCCTTTGGGACGCGTGTAGACATTTTGGATTTACGTGCAGGAAGGAGGTCAGCTTTAGGAGATAGACTGTATTAGTTGTTTCATGGAGATGATATGGACCATGAGGTCATTCTTGTCTAGAGTTTACTTTTTTTAGTTTCCACTTTGTATTATCATTCTTACTTGTTATTATAGCTACTATTGGTTAGTCTTTGGTTACCATTTTATATATTCACTTTCTATTGATGTATGACTTTTATGTTCTAGTAGTTATTACAAGTGGTCAACATGTAGTTGTGTTTACTTTTAGCTACACTTGTTTAGGTATTGCTTTCACTATTTATTTCTATTAATTTTGCTTCCGCAATACGGTTCTGGTTCGAGTATGGTGATTCCTTTATTTCCAATTCATGTTATATATTATTACTCAGACCAGTACCATTATTTTCCCTCCTCCGAGAGGGTATAACCTCCCCACTATACCTATCCGAACCTCTCTTCTAGTTTTCAACCATTGTCATTCAATGAGGTGCACCAAAGGTAGTAACACCCAAACCGTTTAGCTTTTTCGAATGGCAGTTTGGGTCTGGGTCATTACAAAAATAAGGGTGAGAAATAAAAGGAAACTAGTCTTTTTAAATGTTGGCCAGAAAATTGGATCATGATTCTTTCCCCTTATTTAGGTGCATTTATGAATTTTATTATTAAATAATTTTTGGGGATCACACAAGGGAAGAATTTAATTATCCATGTTATCTAAATGATTTATAAATTTCAGCTCAACTGAATCATTCAATATGATATTATCCTTAAATTGGTGGGATGCCTTTATAGGCCTTGAAATATGGAACATATTTTAATTTTCATATTTGAACACCTCAATCACTATAAAAATTTAAAAATAATCTCCAAACATAGTATAATTAAATTATTTCCATAATGTTATCTATATAAAGTTAAAATTTTAGCTTTATTAGGATTGAATAGAGGGTTCTAGTTTTATTTCATGGGCCTTAGGCCCATTCTTCTTTGTCTAGAAATTTCTGTATTCATGGTCAAAAATATGCATCTTACATTATGATTAATTAATTGATTCTAAAAGAAAAAATCTTACAAAAAAGTGATAAATAATATATAAAAAATAGAAAACTAAAATAATTAATTTAATTTTTTCCAAAAACAATTGATTTATTGGTCAAAATATTAAACATGAATTTCACATGTGATGAGAAATGAAGTTTAATTTATAATATTATTTAAAACATGGGTTTATGGACCTTGAAACACATGAATATTAAAATAAAATAAATAAATATTAGCCTATTTCAATGGCTAATCAAACCCACAAATTTTTTTTTCTTATCCCGAGCAAAAATTCTCTCAAAACTATGAGATTGAATTCCCTTTTTTCAAAAATAAATCTATCATAAAATTCTGATTAGAAATAAATCCTACCAGAAAATCATAAACCCTGTAAAAAATAATTTAACACAAAATAGGTTTACATGGATATCCAAAAATCAATTCCACTACCTTTTTCAAATTCATCATTGTATTTAATCAAATTTAAATAAATTATGATGATGGGTTTTTCATCACAAAAGGGACATGGCTTGTTTTCTTGTTCAAGGGAAAAATTAATGGAAACACTAGGTTGGAATCACATTAATCTAGAATATGAGTTTCAATTTATTAATTTATTTTTATTTTATTTCTATTTCTGTTTGTTTTTTTGTTTTATTTTATAACCAAAATAGAGATGAAAAAACTAACTTTTGGAAATTAAAATACAGAGTCATGATCCCCATGTTCCAAACACAACACAAATTCTCAATTATACGTTCTATAATAGAGATGTGAAGCCTAACTATGGGAAATAATACTATGAATTTATGATCCCCAAGTGTTGAACGCTATCCATTTGGAAACAACATTCCTCTACAAAGGCATTACTTTCAAATTTTGGGATACTAAAATTAAAATAAAAGTGACCCTAAAACCTATGATATTATGAAAGGGGACTAATAACATCAATATACTCCCAAAATCTAATAGATGTGCACTGTGGAATTTTTATTAAGTGTATAAAAATTTAAATTTTGGAAAACCACATTGGACAACCGTACATTCCAAAAAATATGATCATGAACATAAATGCATATTAAAATCATAATCAAGGGATTAACAATAAATTAAAATTTTGTTTCCATGATTCAAAATGTACATTAGTGAATTATATTATAATTACATTTTATTTTCCATTGAATTAAATTTTTATAAAAAAATAACAAATTTTTAATTCAAAAACTTCGATTTTCACTCCCCCAATATAGAAAGAAACTACTATTAGTTTTAAAAGAAAAGTGATGATATATATTAGTATATGGAATAAATATGAGGAGATGTTATATGAAATGAAATTTTGGAACAAAGTCACATGGTTTGAATTTTATAACCCATCAATTATAAATTGGTCACTTTATCATCAAGTCACAAGTAGACTTGTCATGGTTAATTCGTGACTAGGTTTGGACATTACAAAGAATGGGTTTTATTTGGAAATAATAAAATTATTTAGATGGAAAATCTAACACACAAGAGATATTAAACCATATTGGATACCCCAAGGGGTCTCTTTCATATAAAAAATAAAAAAAACACAAAAAATAAAATAAAAAAATAAAAAATAAAGAAGCTAGGTTGCCTCATAGAAAGAGTTTATCTTAAACTCATTAACTTAACTTGGACCCCCAAATTATAAAATACCAACCTACAACATTTTTAGGACACCATTTTTACCACCTCTTCTATATTTAGATTAATTCTTTTTTTAAATTTATTTCATGTAAAATACTATATTATAAAACGAGTGAGAAAGTCCAAGGAATACTAGAAATGGTTGATAAAATTACTTCTCTTTTATTCCCTAAGACATAAAGGATCATTATTCCATTATGGGTTTTAAGAGAAAAATGAATGAAAGATGAAATTTATGGTTATTTATTATGGATACATTCTTGATTTAGGATTGAAGGACCATAATTTTGAGTTTAGGTTCATTGAAATTTCACAAAGAAGATTGGAGATTTGAATCAAAATTAGTTTCCAATACTGGTTTTTATTATAATTGATTCATTAGGAATAGAATATCCAACCACAAAATTAGATATTTTAATGTCACGATTGGGTATAGAATCTGATTTTTTGATTTATCACAATGGTTCAGTGATTAGTGTTTCTAAAAAATCATCATTCGAGAAATATTCAAGACAAAAAATCAATGATGTAAAATTCCCCTCTTATGTATTAAAAAATTCAATTTACTCATGATTTTAACCCTCATTAACAGTCTCCTCATATTTTTTAGGTTGGATTTGAATGTTCCATAACTAATTCATCATATTAATTATATCTAATTTTATATATTTTTATTTTTTTATTCAATATTTTCCACTGATTTTAAATCTCCTAATTTTCAGGTAATCGTTACTCCATGTTTCTCATTATTTTTTACACTAATGTAAATATTAACATCTTTGATTTTTTTATAAAAATATTGTTTATAAAATTGTTATTCTTGAAATGATGAGGATGAGACAACATGAGTGGTAATGTGTTCCATCACAATTTTAATACATTGTACTTCTACACTCAATGATGAAACCTCAAAATTTATTATCTCCATTTGTTGACATATTTGCTGAAATAATGAATGTGGATGAGGCTAGAAAAAGGGATGATCCAAATTTTCTACTCTAGTAGGAGAATAAAATTGTTGTTATTTAATTTTAGGATTCTCATATTGTCTTTATTGGGATTTTAAATCATTATAGGTTGGGATGTTTTATTGATCATAGGAGATAAAAAATTATCATTCATTTAGTTGTTGATTGTCCCACTAATAAAAACTAGAATGTTAATTACACATCATAATTGTTGTGGGGTAGTCACTATAGGTAGAGGTTCAATTAGTTTGGGTTTGATCAAAATGGAATTCCATAAGAGTGAAACTGGTGGTGAGAAAAAAAAGTGGGATGAGAACATAGAAGTGGGATGATAATATAATAATAAGATCTAAGGTTATATACTCGGGTCCCTGAAAATGACACCAAAATTTGGGGACACCTGAATTTACCCTATATGTAGAACCAGTCGTTCAAGTATGTGTAGGGATCGAATCCACATATATTTAAGATCAAACATATAAACACTAAGATTTGATGGAGTATAGGCTATAAAGTTTCCAACTATAGGGATGATTAAAATTTGGACATAAAGAACACTAATGTACCTAAGAGAATGGATATAATTTATGAATTAAACAAATAATTATTTTAATAGAAACAATTAAAGGACATGGGTTGATCCTAGGTTTTCTCTATGGATTGAATGAATGTATTTATTTCCTCAGATAATATCATATCACTAATTCATGATGTATATAAACAATGAATTAGTTCCACAAAATCATTCACCAATTTAATCCCTACACAATTCTAAGGATAACCAGTAATTCAATTATATGATTAATTTAATGAGAACTCCAAGGAATTGGATCTTACTAGAAATCAAAATGTTTCATTGTTAAAGTTAACTGAGATGACGAAGAGTTTAACTCATTGAACGGGAATCTTAAAATAAATAATTTTTATAAGAATTTCATATCATAAAATAACTTCCTATTCATACCCTTGATACTCCCCTGGATTAATTGATAAGAGGGTTAGCCCTTGATTGATGTTATTTTACCAATGTAAGTAGGAAGTAGTATTATGATATAAGAATTGAAAAATAAAAATATATAAATTATGATCACTCCACTATTGTGTAAATAATTTCATAAAATATTATGTGATTAGTTTCAATCCCTAAGGTAGTGGTGTCAATATGATATGAAGAAGAAATATAAAAAGTTAATAAGAATTTTTTTTATTATGAAACAAAATTGGTTTGAATAACTTACATGAACGAAACTGAGGAAGCAATTACAAAAGGATAAAGTACCACTATAATTGATATAATAATACTTTTATCTTCATTCCTTCACCACTACCACTGTAAATATGAAATTTAGGGTCCATGGTTTGAGCCCCCATCATTAAATTTCATTCCATTTAATTAGGAGAGTAAAATGTTTGTGAGAAATAAAAGAAAATTGGACCTTTCCAAAGTTGACCAGAAAATACTGTCAAGATTATTTCCCCTTATTGAAATGAATTTATCAATTTCAATATGGATTCTTTTTGGTTGTTTCAGAATATAAATATGTTTGAAAATATTTACTCTAATTTATTTAAAAATTTCATCTGAATTGGATCATCCATTCTAATGTTATGAATAAATTTATTGGCTGACTTTATGGGCCTCGAAATCTAACACATATCTTAATCTTCATATTTGAACACTTGAATCACCATAATGAAAATGAAAATTATCTCAAGAAATAGTTTCACGAAGTGATCCCCATAAGTTTATATATATAATATATATTTTTTCATTATTGATCATGAAATGTGTTATACACTCTTTTTTATAGGCCTAATTCCCATTTTACTTTGTCAATGAATTTCTACATTCATGGCCACAAATTTTTATATTCCCTTATGATTCTTCCATTGATCCTAAAAGAAAAAATATTCCAAAAAATTGGAAAATGATATCCCAAAATATCAAATTCAAATAATGAATATAATTTTTTCCACAAATAGAAGATTGATTGGGACTAAATTTTCACTTTAAGCATGAATTTCATATGTGATGAGAAATGAAGATAAATTTATAAAATACACTAAAATGGGTGTTTATAGATATTGAGACACATGAATAATAAAATAAGATAAATTAATATTGGCATATTTTATTAGATAATCAGCATCCCCTTCTGTATAGTTTCCCTAAAACCTTAAAACCCTGGATATATCCATAGACCACCTCACAAGGTTTCATAAAACACAGTAGCCCGGGTCGCACAATTTCTACTAACAATGCAGCCCAATTTACATTTCTAAAACCAACCCTAGAAGATTCTAATGATCCAAAAAACCCATCAAACTCCCATGATCTCATTAGGCACCCTCATTAGGTTAAAACTAAGGAGTTAAATTAAAAAAATGTTTTATGATTCAAGAAAAACCCACAATGTTTCAATATTATCCCCTTATTGAAATTCGTCCATAAATTTACCTTCTAAGGGTATTTATGAATTTCCTAATAAGAACTCCATCCACTGAAGATGTACTTCACCTCCTGCTCACAAGTCTCATTTGGTAAATGAAAATTCTTCCATAAAACCCATACTAGAGGAACTGGACTACCTAAGAGAGCCTTCGTGCTCCTATAAATGATATGAATTGCAATATTTCTGAAGGATAAATATAAATATAGCTCAAACTCATACGATTTTAGAGTATTATATGGGTCTGAGTGATAATGGAATAGAAGAGATTCATATAATATGTCATGCATCACTTGGTACTTATGAGGTAACTACAATTGATTGGATATCGGCCCAATTCACTCTAGAATCTCAAACGGACTGACATACCATGATGAATGCTTTTCCCAATCTCTTAATATATCTATGTCCAAATCTTAGTGGGATATGAAAGATGAACCAGTCAATAAGTTAAAACTCTAGAGGTCATTGATGATAATCAGCCTCATATTAATATCTAGAATTTTTAGTTTGCATTGACTTTTTGATCAACTAGACCTGCTTCGACGTCTTCTGTATGAGAGGCGGTCCGAGTAGCGCTTCCTCTCTAACCAATAACCAACAAAAAGGTGATTAATATGTGATACTGTTCAAAGCCTCATAAGTTTATAGATGTATAGTTACCTAATATCTATTATTGTAGACTAACTCTACTATGGGTATATGTCTCTTCCAAGATCCACCAAATTCTAGGAATAATGCTCTAAGAATGTCCTCAAGAACCTTAATCATGTGTTGCAACTGACCATTAATCTGCAGGTAGTATTTTTTGCTCAGAAGCACCTATACACTGAAATAACTTTATAAACACTACTATAATTGGGATCTAAACATGGAATCCCTATCTAAAACTATATTTTAAGTAATCCCATGAAGGCACAAAATCTCATCAATCTATAATCTCCCAAGATCATCTACTGGGAAATCCTCCCTGATTGGTTGGATATAAGAGACCTTCACGAGCCTATCCACAACAACCTATACAACATCACAACCTCGAGGTGACCTCAACAACCTAGTAATTAAATAGATCGCAACATCATTGCATTTCCACTCAAGAAAATATAACTTTTGTAAAAGACCACACAGTATCTGGTGCCCTATCTTAATTTGTTTACTGATGGAAAACCTCATAACAAAACCAACTAACTCACGTTTTAACCTTGACCACCAGTATTAATGGTGCATGTCATTATTAATATTTGAAACTCCAGTATATAATAACCAAGATAAGGAAGAAACTCTCACAAAATATACTAATGTATGTTTACTACAAACTAAATGTGACCATGAATACACATATTTTAATCCACTCACATTGTCAAAATCAGGAGGCGGGTTCAAACATACCAAATTCTCATATATGATTAGTCCCTCATCATTAGATAACTTTCTCAACATTAATATATCTAGAAGAGTGTAATTAAATTCCAAATATGGATGAAAAGTTTATCTTTGTCCATATTTCACCTTCAAGAGAATCTTAGAGAATAAGGCCACAAGATACAACTCACTACGGGCCTCTTTAGCTACTTATAACTAATTCATCTTGCTCAGTTCATTGGTAACTGTATTTCCCTTCCTAGTAATGTCATAATGCATGATGTAAAATGGATTTAGGTGTTCCACCCACCATAATTTCCTATGGCTAATGTCACACTGTGTAAATATTTACTTGGGTGTTTTGTCTTATGTATATAAAAAATGATCTCCCTAAAAATAGTGCCTCTAAATAATGAAAGACATGTACCATAGTGGATAAAATGTGATCATGCATCAAGTAATTCATCTCATCTGGTCTCAACTAATTAGACTCTTATACCATGACTCTGTCCTTATGCATTATAAATGATCCTATATTGATACCCAATGTATCACAATACATGGTGAGGATCCTTCTAAGCTCTGAAATAATCAGGATAGAAACAGAAGTCAGGCTGCCTTTCAGCTACTAAAAGGATGTCACATAGTTATTTGTATACAAAAACATCAAACCCTTATTAGTAAATGTTTCAGTACGTTGTTCTAAGCATGATAATTCTTATATGAAATGACTGTAATATCCAAATATCCCCACAAAACTCTATATATATATAAGAAATTCTTGGGTTGCTCGTAGGAAAATAAAACTCTCAACTTCCCTTGGTATACTAATACTCAAGTATATAATATTATATGAACTAAGGAGTGAAACTTATCCATTTATAAGTGGTAATTTGTGATATTATCATATAACTGATGCTCCCTCCATGTATTGAAAATGATCTCAAGATTTTTTATAGGGACATGTTTATTTTGAGAATAAAACAAGATATCATCCACAAATACAACCAAAAAGTAATCAATATATGGATGGAAAAATAAGTTCTCTAGAGACATGAAATCTTATAGCTTATTAGTGAGACAAAATGACATAATTAGATACTCATATTTATCATACTTATTATGAAAAGCTATATGAGGTATGTCTGAAGGTATAACATGTTCCTACTTGACCTGAATTCAGTCTTTCATAAAACACAAGATCCTCAATGATGGAAGAATATACATTCCATCTAAAATAATATAAAATGGTTCCTAAGAATTAATTGGTTCAATTTTTAATAATCCAGACATATCTTGAGGGTTATATATTTGTTTTTCACAAAAAAAGACTGATGAATACCATAAAGAAGTACTGAGTAATATAAACAACTTTTTCTCCAAGTTCTCTAGCTCTCTCTTAAGATATTAAAACTCACTAGTAGCTATCATGTAAGGTGGAATGGATACCAATTCTACTCCTAGAACCATATCAATAGAGAACTCCACCTATCTCTTAGGTTGTATACTAGAGAAGTAATTTAAAAAAAACCCCCTAAAATGATTAACCATTGGAGGGAAAACTCCATGATGTGTTCCTTGATCATCCACATATAATCTAGTGATCTAGGTTATCATTACAAAATTATCATGATGATCAAGCCTAGAACTACCAGCATGGAAATCCAATTCCCCCTTATGAATAATAACTTTTCCCTCTAGTTATGTGAAGTTCAACATTCAGTGATAGAAATCGATATTGGATCGATAAGTAAATAGAGATTCCACCCCAATTATGATGTCAAACCCCTTCATATTGTGGGAAAAATATTTTATATGAAGTTACACCCACCTATTTTAAGGGGGAACTCCCTGCACTATCATACAACATATCTTGTGATACCTAACAATGGATCATGTGTCATAGTACAATTAAAAAGACAAACAACAAACTTAAATATTTATACAATTGGTATAGATATAAACAATAGATAAGAAACACTATAAAAAAGAGAATTTACTATATTAGAGGCTAATAAGGCCGTAAATATCACCATATAAGACTTCATACTCTTTTTTTAGGTATAGCCTATACAAAATATATCTAGCCTAAAATATTTCCCAGTGAAATAACCTCACTACTCGGTGTAGGACCAATCTGATCTCGTGGCACAATTGGTGGATAGATGTCTCGGACAATACCGCCAACATGGATTGAATGATAAAAATAATCCATATCCAAGACCTAAATGGAGTTACAAATCTCACTCATGAACCTGGAGTTAGAGTTGATCACTTTCCAATGACTGCTGGAGTGAAGGTCCTGTAGAAATGTGGTATATGGTCCATCCTATTGTATTCTTTGAACTAGACTGAGTCCCCATCACACTAATTCTGGATATATCTACTCCCTCCACACTAATGATAGAATATATAACTACCATTAGTAACATTAGGTATGATACTTCCCTATTGAGAATCATCAAAATTGAGTTTCCTGCTATTAGAATCTAAACAACTTTGTTGAGATGTTGAACCACCCTACTTTGATCCCCCACCTCCCCTCATGTCAAATTTAGTAATAAGATCCTAATTCATTATCTATGTAATATTATTGAACAAAAAAACATTACCTATGATCGAAAAACATTCTTAAGACCTTCATTGAAACATGTATTCCATGATGGATCATTGGGAAAATAAATTTATTATAAGTGCTGATGCTTTTTAAAGAAAACTAAATACTCCATAACAGTCATCACTCTCTCATCCAGATTCATAAAATAACTATCCCTTTTAAATATTTGGTTTTCATGAATTAATTAGTTGTAAAACCAGGTTTGGAAATCCATGTAAACCATATATTTAAGCATATCATCCTAGTTGAAAACATACCTCCTGTGATGAGATACTCCCTGATGCGTATATGACATGAGATTAACTATCCTATTTGAAGTTTTCACAAAATGTTCTGGGATAGAAAATGTAGTGTCAATCTATATTTCATCAACCTAAAGTCTATTATCCCCTAAAAACATGTGAGGATGCTGTTGCTGTAACACACAATTCAAATTTTCCATAGACGTGACATGTTTTATTGCTCCTTGAACGGTTTGAATGAATCACATGAAACCATCTATGAACTTGGAATTATCTCCCATATCCATTAAAATCCTTGGTACTACAACTATAACTACAACAGGTTAAACTAGTAACCCAAGGCCCACTACCCCCATGTCAGGGTCATCGCCACCCTTCGAGAACATGATTGGAGGAATTCATGGTGGAATGTCTCTAAAATACCGAACACACACCTCATACAAGAATTTAATAGTAACTGTATAACTGATATAAAAGAATTGGATAGGTCGAAGCCTTCCTATAAACAAGCCATACTCCTATGCCAAAATCTAAATCTCGGACTTTCTAAAAGAAATAACCTTAAAAAGCACTAGAGACACTGCCTACTATCCACTCTAAATCTGAGTCAATTTCAGGTACTCTATTTAAACAATTCAATTTAATGTAAAATAAAATTTTACACAATTATATTTAAATATTTGAACCAAATTAGATCACCACTTATAATCCATAAGAAACCATACAACTCAAGAACCAAAGTGTGGCATCAGCTTAATCAAAACTATAACACATTCCAATTCATGTGACCAATGGTCCATGAATCAACATTATATAATTGACTTCTTAGGGTGGATACTATAGCCCATACTGGAATACAACATTCAGGTTTATAATGGCCCTCTATATAAAAATAATTTTTCCCAATTCACAAAACAAATCATTTATCAAACAACATGTATATCAATCAAGGAACACATAATAATGTCATCCAACCCGAAAATTCATCCTATATAGCATCGAATGAGAATCCTGTAAGTTAATATAATGTGATAAAATATATTTAATACACCCATCTCATCAAAAACTGGAAAATTAAAAGTCCTCAATCATAACAAAATTTAAATCACATATAACATGAATCACCCAAGGGTGGAATTAGACCAACTGTAATAGGCATAATCTTGAAAAAAATTCATTTGAAGAAATTTGAATTTTTCTTCAATGTGTCTCAGTGACTCCCAAGCACAATTCATTACCAAATGAAAATTATTTCATTTTCTCCCATTTATTTTCTCAACATAGTAAATCCAAAAAATAAAATTATCCAATACAACATTATAATGTCTGAACTCGAGAGGCACCAAACAGTTCCCCAATATAGTGGGTGGCATGACCTCAAGCATACCTCCCCACGAGCTAGAGGGCTCATACTAGTAGTGAGGGACTGTGTTTTATGTGTGGGGATACTATGAATTCATTTTAGAGTGTCTTACAAGGATAATAATCATTATGATAAATTAGTTTAATAAGATCAATTTACTGAAAAATAGTTAGAAGATAACATCCAGTAGACTATAATAATAAATAATCAAAATGTAGTATCATGTAAAATATGACGATCATGTAATGTATCTATAAAAAATATCATGAAATAACTGTAAATAGGAATTCTAGTGAATACATGTATAAAAATAAAAAATTACCAAAAAGAACTATCTCTAGCTTGCATCAGGAGTATATGTCTATCCTATGCTCTCCCACTCCTATGAAATAATGAAATCATGAATCATATAATGGGATATTTCTACCATACCTATCAGCATCTATGAGTTATATATTGGTACCTAATGGTGGCCCAAACAGGGTGTGAGATAACACTCAATAGGACACCATAAACAATTTCTATAACATGTTCAGTTTGTGAACAAACAATGAAGAAGTGTTCATTTCATCATTAGTATAACAGTAATAAATGTAAATTTAAAAATGAAGATAAAATCTTATCTATCCAAACAAGGATCACTTTGATAAATAACCAATAAACCATAATCAAGGGATACTATGAAGAATAATAAAAAAGTGTTATACTGTCTAGTACAACCATTGTAATCAAATACCCATCCCAAGGATATATGTAAAGCATAAAAAAACTTCCACAATGGCCACTTCATGTAATAAATTGTCAACATACACAATGTACTATGATGTGTAATATAGTATCATACCTAAAGACCCCACTTTGTTTTTGTATTTTATTTGTTGTCAAATGATTGTCATTGGTGTACAATGATGACCAATGAAACAAGAATATTACATTGATTTCAATATAATGAAGAAGTTCCAATTTTTATGGATCTTGGATGATGTCCTTATATCTTCAAAATACAATAATCATGTGAATGGTTCGAAGACCTTGAGTTTCAGGACTATGGACGGATAAGGAGATTGTATGGTTTATGATGTTTGTCTAGAAATCTGACTAATTTTTCTTAAGAAAGACCCTCATATAGGTTCATCAAACTGAACATGGGTTTAGAATGAGGTTCTGATTGTAATGTTGATGATAATTGGATGCCACATGGATTCTGTATAAATATTAAAGTGAAATGAATGTTTTAAGGGAAGGGGGAGTAAAGGTTTTTCCTATCATTTTTTCATTCGATTGGAAAGAAATACATGGTTGGAAGATTGGGATGTTTCAATAATTTCTTCAGAAAATTTTATGATGCTTTGATGGTCTATATTTCACAAATATCATAAGTTATTTGGAGAACTTATGAAACAATCCTTATGAATTAAAGGGGGAGAAAATTTCCAAAAAATCAGTTTCTAATTTTATTGGTAATAAATATGTAACCAGATGACTATGAATCATCACAATTCTTTTTAATAAATCATATTTTAAATATGGAATAGTTTACCATTATTTTCCAAATTTATGGGGTCTAAAATTTGTAAGGTGGAAAGAATTTCAAAAAATGGATACTCATTAAGGCTTAATGGAAATAAGGTAATGTCATTAGTTTTATGAAGATAGGATTTGGAAAGGAAGTTTCATAAAATCATGAATATTCTTACAACGATCTCTATGATTATGAGAAATGCTATAATTGGGATGTGAAACATGGATCTTATTGAAAGACTTACAAAAATAAGGAAATTGCTTGAGTTTCAAAAAAATGGGATTTAGGAATGGTATTTTGTGATGGTATGAATCTTATGATGGTGATTTTCTTGATTACAAAAAATTGGAGCATCATCATGTGGGAAGGATTTGACGGTATCTTCATGATTACATTTAGCTCCATGACTGTGAAAGTTTCCTATTTCTTTGTAAAAAATAGAGAACCGTGTTGGAAATGGGAGAGTTATATGAAATGTAAATGATGTGAATATAAACTTTTTAAATTGGAGTAAAATATTATAAATAGACATATACCCCCACTGAAAATGTATCAAGACTTAAATGGGTATCTTAAGACTCTCAGTTCGTGAGGTTACTCATAGATATAGTTCATGTGAAAAAGTTCACGAATGATTTGATAGCCAGCCTAATGATTTACGTATTGAAAAAGTTAATGGAATTCATGAGGGCTATAAAAAGATGATCTAAAGATGGGTGCTTCATGAAGGATATGTGATATTTGAAAAATGAAGGTGGTTCTGTGAAGGAAGTGTCCTTTTTTAAGGTTGTAAGATTCCCAAATGAGCTTGGAGAGGGAGCTTCATGAAAAAAATTGAATATCTAGTTTAGGTGAACCGGTGCTTGGGTATAATACCCATATTGCGTGTTAACAAAGAATAAGATAGTGACCAATATATATTCTATTATTTAAGCCAATATGAATTGGTATTATGCTAAGATGAGATGATCTTCATTGTTTGAATAATCAAAAAGGTAGTTTGTGACACTTGCAATAAAAAGAAAAATAGATCTCAGTGCAGTTATGTTTGCACTGCAGAAAGAAGAGAATGGAAGGGAAGAAGTGACTGAATAGATTTATTTGATTATAATTTGGGATAGAGAGAATTCAGTTCATCAGTATACTATATTCATATTATTGTTATTGAAATATGAAGAAGATAGTGAAACTATCATGTTTTATATAGAATGTAAGTGAGAAGAATTTTCTTTTATGCTACTGTAAAAATCACTATGTGAGGAAGAATATTTTGGAAGAACAAAGAATAACTATGACATGCAACATGTATCAATAGGTGTAATATTTTCTTGGCATTAAAAAACCTTATAAAGAAGGAGAATATTGTCTTGGGAGAAAGTATAATGATCCAACCAAGATATATAAAACAGTCACTATTAGATTGCTTTCAACATTATTCTCAAGTGTAATGGAATATATTAATCATTGAAATCACACAAAAGTAGTTTTTTTAGTAGTTGTGTGGTCATGATTATTTACAGACTATTCTACAAACTAGTTACTTTTATTGAGTTGTGATCCCTATAAAAATATAATGTTCAATATGTATTGCTTTTATATACTTTCATGTGATATGTAAAATAGAATAAGTGAATCAAGATCCTAATAGGTTTAATAGGTACATTTATGAAGAGATTAAATTAGATTTAAAAGTCCCTCACACTGATTCACCCCCTTTTTTGTATTAGGTGTATCAAAAATAGTCATTTATGTTTGTATTAGAGGAAGGTACACCTCTTTTTGATTCTGTATAGTGAATCTATTCTTTTTTGAAGACATGAGTTAATTTCCAGAGTCAACAATAAAGTTCAATTTTGGTGAAGATTTAGTAACATATGAGAAGAATTCTATATCTACAAAGACAATGATGATCATGAAAAATAAAGAGAAGAGAAAGTTGGATAAGGATCCCCTATTATCTAAAGACGACGAAGTATCTATTTATCTATGACTTGATAACAATGAATACATGTCAGATATGGAATGTAATGGGATGGGGTCTCATGTTTACACCAAGATGTTGGATAAAATTCTATCCTATATTGATGAAGAGGTTTGTGTTAGTACATTTAAGAGCTATATTCAAGATGAGGATACTTGCACAAATGGTGATGATGATCAATCTAAAAATTCTTTGGAATTAGAAGTATTAAGAGTTATTCTTAGAACATGTGGTGATGATGATAGTGATTTTTGTGTCAATATTTGTGCTGTAACAGATTTGGACACAGTGCATTAAATTGTTGGTACAATAGTAAAAATATAAAATAATAATGAAGCCTGTCTAAAGGGGGAGAAATCTAGATATGAATAAGTAACATCCATAGGTCCAAAAACATCTATATATTACAAACAGATTTGGAATTATTGATTATATTTGTGATGAATGTATTGATTTTGGTCACATGGATCGGTTCATGATCATCATCATATATCCAAAGGTGATAAGAATAGTGGATCACAAAATATGACATGGAATGAGGAAGACACTATTAGAAGATATCAGAAAAATGTTGTGAAAAAAAAACCTCCCAAGAAGTTACTAATGAAGAACGGTGAGAAAGCCAAGGACTCTAAATCCACGAAGTAAAAGGCAAGTGAATCCAAAGTAACTACTAAAAGGGATGAAATTTAGAAGAAACCATATATAAAATCCAAACATGATCCCATAGTTCCTTTTGACATGTTAGTAATCTAGAATGATGATTTGGAAATAATGAGAAAAATAGAATATTCAATATATAAATATGTTGGAAAATGTAAAGAAAAGATTCCACATGAAGATGGAAAATTTCCTAAATGATTTTCAAGAAAAGAAAACTCTCATGTAAAAGATGTTATATATGGGATATGTAAGAGATATGTTCGCACTATAAAAGGTTGTTTAACCTTGTTATGAGAGAATGAATTTGACCTCAAGAGGATTATTAGTGTTTCATCCATAAAATATCTTAATAAAAAGAATTCTCCACACAAAGAAGAAAAGAATTTAATGAGATCTATGTTGCCTCAACAAAAAATTAGAACACTTAGTCAGATGTACAAGCATGAAGACCGGAGAAAATGGATCATATTGGTTGAGAAGATCATCTCCACCTTGCTGTTCATATTATTGAAGCAATGATGATCCACCTTATTCCCTTATTATTTTCGTATTGTGTTTATGATTATAATATATGGAATTAAAGGTAAATCACGTTCTCAGGGGGTGAACCTGATAAGTGGATAGTTCATTCTATTATTGATAGCATTGAAAAAGAATATGATATGATATTTAGGATAGCTAGGATAAAGAATATTCTATCTTGGTATGATATTATGTTTCAGTATTCTGAAGAATTGTTTTTGAAAGATCATCCACTGGGATGTTGTGAAATTTGTCCAATATGGACTGTCACATGTTGAAGACACATTTCAGTGTATTGTCCATATTATAATTTCTTTGAATCCATTATTGATGATATTCACCATTATAAAGATAAGGATGAGTGTTTCCCTTGAGGGGGAGACAAATAATGAAGCTACAAGAATTTTTATTTCAATTTTTACCAAATATAATTATTCTAGAATTTGCTTGAAGATAATGTCATTGTAAAATGTATGTCTCTATTTATCTCCCATCCTCTATTATAAAAATTTAAAAAAATTATGAAGGGGGATAAATTGAATTATTCACTAACATAAGAATTATAAAATTTATCCAATGTCACTTATCCATCCTATTTCACTTGAATGTTTTTGATCTATTCGTTTATTTGAGTGTATGAGTTTCAGGTTGATTGCTCTTAAGAACATTCGTCTCAAATTTATAAATTTCATCCTAGAATGAAACTAAATAACCCTTGAAGAAAAGTTTATGAGTTCTCATTTATTAAGGTATCATGATCAGTTTAATGAACAATCCTATTTTCTAGATCAAATCCAGTTGTTTTCTACATTGTGCACATCTCAAGTAGACTTACTGTGAAATGATACATTTTTTCCCATAAACATTGTATTTCTTTTTAGTAATGTGGAGATAAAGTGAAATTAATGTTTGAATGGTAAATAGGGGAGAGAAGATAATTTATCCACATATTGACACAATCATTTAGAAAGAACATTTAAGGTATTTTCATGAAATATAATGGGGGAGATTGAGGGGCCCACTTTGTGTATGAATTGATTTTTTTGTCAAATTATTGTCATTAGAGGACAACAATGATCAATGAAATAGGAATATTACATTTATGTCAATATGATGAGGATTTTAAAATGTTGCTGGAGATCAGATGAAGTCCTCAAGTCATGGTCCTCCAAGAATTATGTGAATGGGTTGAAGACATTGAGTTTCATAATGATGGATGGAGAATGTGTTTCGATGTTTGAATATATTTGTCTTGAAATTACACTCATTATTCTTAATAAACACCTTCATATAGGTCCACCGAACACACCTTGGGTTTGAATGTAGTTCTGATTTTAAGGAAGATGAGAATTGGGTTCAGAATATATCTGATAAACATTTAAAAGTGAAATAGATATTTAAAGAAATGTATGAGTAAAGGTGTGGACAATAATTTTCAAATTTTATTTGAATGAAAAATGTGGTTGAATTATAAGGAAGTTTTATTAACTTCCTCCATAAAATATAATGATTCTTTCCTCATTTTTATTTTACAAATATCATAACATATTTGTAGAACTTCTGATGAATTCCTTATGAAGGAAAGGGGGAGAAAAGTTGATGCCAATCAGTTTCTACATTTATTGGAAAGAATGATGCTTCTAGATGACTATGAACCATCATGATTGGTTTTTATGAAGTAGAGTTTTAAGGTGGTGTAGTTTCCTAGTGTTTTTAAAATTTATGGGGTGAAAAATTTGGAAGATTTAAAGCATCATGAAATAGTTATATTTTTGAATGCCTTATGAAAATTGGGGAAATGAATTAGTTTCATAAATAAAGGATTCACAAACAATTTTTTGTAAAGGCATAAGTATTCTGATGGTGATGTTTGTGATTACGAGAAATAGGAGCATAAAAAAGTTATACATGGATTTTATTGAAGGGATTATGAAAATAGGGAAAAGACATGAGTTTCTCCAAGATGAGATTCATGAAGGGTTTTACACAATGGTGTGAACATTCTGACAGTGATATCCATAATAATGAAAAATAGGAGCATCATGGTGCGTGAAGGATTTGATGGTATCTCCGTGATCTTAACAAGCTTCTCAAATGTGAAATTTTCTTAGAGCATCACGAAAAAGGGAACACCATGAACGAAATGGGAGAGAATTGAAAAATTGAGGTGATATGGCTTGAAGGTTCTGGAATCAAAGGAATAACCTACAATTAGACATGTAACCCCATTTAAAAAGTAGTGAGACTTAAATGAAGATCTTATAGGTCTTGATCCATGATGGTAAATTAGGAAGATGGTTTAGGAAAAATAGTTCATGAATGGTTTGATATCCAATAGAATGTTTTGAGCATCATGACATTTAAGTGAATTCATTAAGGCTATAAATATCCAACTCATTTTTGGGTGTTTTAAAGGTCTAATTGTGTTCCACAAATGGAAGGGGGTTCCATGAAGGTAGTGTGCTTCTTGAAGGTTGTAATATTCTTGAGAGTGCTTTGTGAGGGACCTTCACAAAAAGCAGTATCGAATATGTATTTTAGGCGAACCAGTAATTGGTTATAATATCACCAATGTCTGTCAACGAAGAAAAAGAGTGTGGAAAATATATATTTACCTATTCAGGCCATATAAATTGTGATGATGCTAATATGAGATAGTATTCATTCATATAATACTCAAAATGGTAGTTTTTGACTCTAGAAAGAAGAATAAGAAGAGATCTCAGCACAGTTAGTTTTGTATAAAAGAAGGAAGATAAAAGAGATGAAGAAGTGACTATACAGATTGATTTTCATTGATCATAATTTGGGCCAGAGAGAATTTAGTTAATCGGTATAATAAATTAATATTATTTTTATTGATAGAATTAGAATATATTGAAACTATCATGTTTTCTACCAGAATTAAGTAAGAATATGTTTCATTCCAGCTGATATAAAAGTAACAAGGTGAAGTAGAATATTGTGGATGAACAAAGAAAATATAGTGACATCCAGAAGGTCTCAATATGTGGAAGACATTCATGGTTTTAAAAACCCTTATAAAAAAGGAAAATACTATCTTAGTATGATGTATAAAGATCCATCCAAGAGCTGTAAAACAAAATCTATAGAACTATTTTTAGAGTGCTTCATATGTGTAAGAGAATATTCTACATGTTGTAACCTCACAAAATGATTTTTTTCTAGTGGTTGTGGGGTCAGGATTATTTCCAGACCATGCAAAGGACTATCTAATCTTATTGAGTAGTGAACCATGTAAAAATATTAGGTGGTATCTTTATTTATTTTATTTAAATTCATTTGATAGGGAAAATATAATAAGAGAATCAAGATCCTAATAGGTCTAAGAGGTATTGAGATAAAAAGTTAGAATTAGTTTAAAATGTCCCCAACACTGATTCACCCCCTCTTAGTGTTAGTCGAATCCCAAACTGGACCACTCAATAATATGATGGGTCAGATCTATGGTATAGAAGACCTAGACATCAACATTGAGTCTATGAAGTATCTTGATCGAAATTCAGAATTGACTTGGGTGGATTCCATGGAGTATGTACACAGAGCATGTCCAATGTGAGTCCATGAAAACCAAATCCAAGGGGTAGAAAATCCCTTAGCTTCCTCTTGAATCAAGATCCAATGAATAAAAGACCATAGAATAAACTACCATTACAAATATGGATCCATGGAGTATAATTTTCCATTGAATCTAATGGAATTTGGATCTTTGGAGTAGAAATATCAATGAAATCCACTACCATAATAATGATCCTTGGAGTATAAATATCAATGGGATATAATGGAATTAGGATACAAGGACCTCATCCAAGGAATTAAATACCATTATCAATTTATCAAATATATTCAATAAACTATTTCACATTCATTTATAATTTATGAGTTCATCCAAATCATTTCTACATCTTCATTGTAAGTAATTAAACCATATCGACATCATGTAATCTCATTGGAAGGAGAAATTAAAATGACCCGAACTGTTATAAATAAATTTCATTTTCTCTTTTTATGTAATTGTCTTGTTATGTAAGATGGTTATTTAAAAAACATTAAATTATTATTATTTATATCAAATTGGATTTAAATGACCATTAAGTATCACTACCATTGAAAATATAGATTTTGAACAGTTATCACATGATTAGTATAAATATAGGGTCCTAACAAATCCAATTGGCACAGATAAAGTGATGACCTCCACTAGTAGGATCATTACCTATGAAGCCCATTTATAAATGATTTTGAGGGAGATATATTTTAGGGGATTTCCTTTTCCATTCACAATATGAGATCCAACATATTAAGCTTGAATTAAACCAATTAAGTGACAAGTTCCAGATCATCAAGATCATGACCTAAACCATGTTCACTGAACCACCCTATGAATGTCCAACCATCACTCTCCTTACTCTTAGGGAGTTTGATGGTGTATTAAAGGGATATGTATGAAGACCCTAGAAATATGAGCAAGTTAATTATTTCTATATACTAATTAATATATTTCCATCCTATTATGGTTACTTTTTAAATGTTTTTTATTTTGATACAATAAAGCACAAATAATATTTTTTTGGTTAATATTCTAAATCAATTAAAAAATTTATGAATTAATGGATTTGTGAAATGAATAATATTTTAATAAAATATTAATATTAAATAATTTTTAATATAAATGATCATATAAATTTTTATGAAGTCAAATGTAATTTTTTATTAGGGTTTGACAATTATTATGGTAAAAAACCAATAATTTTCAATAAATATTTCTAATTTATTTAAAAGTGAAAATTAACCTATTTAGATTTTTTTTTTGATAAATTCATATTTTTTTTGGATTATAATGTTAAAACTATGCAATAGTGTTTTTTCATAATTTTCTAACAGAGTGGAATGTTTGTGTAAATAATTAAATATAATACAAATATATTTTGTGTTTTATGATAGCATAATGACCAAAATGTGTTTTAATAAGTAATAGAAATTGGATACATAACCAAATATATGTTTTTAATTTATAATAACATTATTTAACTTTATTTAATTTATTTTATAAAGTCTTTGTGGACCCTCCAAATCTGATGAAATATTTTAAGGTATTATAATAATTTATTTATGAGTGTGGTTCACCTCCAAATCACCAGTGATAATGTTTTAATATGTTCAGACCTTTTACTTATAAAATAATATAAATCACTCTCATTTGGAAGAACCCATGGGCAAAAACCATGTGATGGTTTGTGTTTTTGGTTATTTTGTTATGTAGATTCAAAAACCAAAAATATAAAGAAATCCCCACCTTTTCCTATATAAACCCACTAAATATCTTATTTATTCTTCACTTAATCTACATATAGAACATCAATAATCTACCCTCCACACCATAGATTCCTCCAAAGGTTCCATAGTTTATCAATAATCCCCTACCAAGATTTTGAAGTCACACACTAAAGTTAAAAATACTCCCTTTCTTCTCCTTTCAATTCAAGAACCTTCTTTCGAATTTTTCTTATTAATTTCAATTGTTTATAATTTCATTTATTTTAAAAAATTAAATTATAGACTAGTTTATGAAATTTTAATGAGATATTATTTGTCCTCTATCATTTTTACTTTTACCTAAGCCGTTACTATGCCAATTTTTAAAGGGATTTGTCTCATATCTCTTATCCAATAACATTTTTTTGCGATATGATTGTTAAATTTATTTTAATCCTATTAGTATATATTATTCTATATCCTAATACTTTAAATTTTATTTATGAGCTATGATAGCCCCCTTTAACTCTCATTAACCCGTCCGGGATCCTTTATGTACACCCATTACCATGTCGAGAAGTAGTTTGAATTCTTTTCTTAATTCATGTTTCTTTACTACCTTATGCATCCTATTTCCAATTTCAAATGTTGGGATATGTTTCACCATGTCCCTATTACATCCAATTTTATTCTTATGTGATAATATACCCCTTTATCTCTTATCAATCCATTTTTATGAATCTCTATGTTGCAACACTTGGATGTTTTTATGAAATATTTTATTAAATAATTTTTATTCTTCAGTAGCTTGCTTTGCTCAAAATCACGAGTTTAAATGAACCAAAATACTACCTTGTTATAAAATTACCATTATATCCTTTCCATTAGGTTATCATGAATAATTATAACAAACTTTTGAAAATGCATTGTGAATTCATTGGCTATCAATTATTTAGGAAAAATATAAATAAATTAGATATTTTTATTTTTGATTGAATTAGTTTTGGTAATGAAATTAATGAGATATAAATGTTTTATATACATAATAGAATATTTTTTATATTCATCCAATGGATATTGTATCTGTAGAGTATGAATAAAACCTAATTTGATATATAAAAACCTAATTTTTAAAAGCTTAATTTTACAACGTTGAATGGAGAACCCATTTCAAATTATGATTTTGACCCATTAAAAATTTTTATATTATAAAATAAATTTTTTATTTTTATGTGGTATATAAAAATTTACTTCGGATGAATTTCTGATATATTTCTGATAACATTCATGTTTTGATGAATAGTAAACATATGCTAAATTTTAATTGAATGTAACTTTTTCCATTTCAATAATTTATATTGTTAAATTATATTATTTAATGGTTTCAAAGTATAAATAGTGTATATTTTTAATATTTAATATAATATAGGTCATTGTAATTTATTTCACATTAAATTCAAATGTAAAAACATTTCAATGTTTTACAATATTTGAAATTTTAGATCCCATTTTCTCATTTCTACGATGCGATTAAATTTAAATTAATTAATACAACTTCTATGATTTGAATTTTGATTAATGGATTCCATATTCAGAATCAGTAGGTCTGAATTATTTTAATAGGTTGCTTTTATGTTAAGGCATTATGAATAGTAACTTTGGTAATTATTTTTATTACCATGGTTAAATGTAAATCAGGTAATTACAGGTGAAAATAATATTATAAATTACATTAACACCTATAAAAATTATATTGGATGAATAAATTAGACCCTAATAATTTTGTTTTCTAAATGTAATAACTTAATGGCCACTTACCTATGAATATGGGATGAATATAATAAAAACAAATGAATGTGAAAAAATGTCACAATCACATTTTATATAAGTATATTAATTTTAATATATGTATAAATAAGAGATAATTTCGACTATAGATACTATCTGAAAATATAAACTAGTTTCCTACATCATATATATTTATTCATAATTTTTATAGATTAAATAAATACCATTAATGATTACACAATTGTGATGTAGAAATTATTTTATTAATAGAAATATCAAAAAATGGTTTTAATAATATTTAAAACAACATCATGAGAACTAATTAACATAATTAATGAATTCTATAGGTGACTAGAAAATTTAATATTGTATTAAATATTTTTTTATAATTTATCTTCTGTATGGATTTTATTTAGTATCAAATAAATAAATAGTGTCAAAATAAACACTATTGGTATTTTATAAAAATAAAATTTCATAAAATTATTTAAAAATCATAAAAATATTTATAAATTAAAAATTAATAATTATAAGGTAAAAAATGTCATATAATATCCATTTACAGTCAATTTACCCCACATAATTAAATATTTACCACCATTAAATACTTACAATTTTATTACAACAATTAAAATTAAATAGAATAACAAAGTGTCAATTAAAAATATATCGTTTAAATTGGAAAATTAACTTGTAAAAAATTTATTTCTTGATGAAATGACAACTCTATGTCATCTTATTTTTGAAAAGGGGACATTTGTTTTGGATTTTTGGTGGGGTTTTATTTTATTATAAATTATTATTTATGATTTTTCCAAAAGTGCCCATCACCTCAATTATAAAATGGAACCTCATCCCTCACCACATCACCTCATTTTGTGCCTTCAAGAATGTCCATACAATACCCTTTTTTCTTCTCAACTTCCCTATTTTTATTATAGTGGTTATGGTTATCTTCAAAGACCAACTCTAGGGCTCTAATAAGAGATTTAGAGGATGCATGTTGTGGAGGACGTAATCTCTTCTACCGATTCATTCAAATTTATTTATTCCTATATATACTATTAAATTGTTGTTTCACTATAATGATATTATATCTGTATCACTAATATAATTATATGTTATTATAAATATGAAACAACTATATTTCACCTTCTATTCATCCTATAGAAATTGAAATCACTACACGTGTGTACGTACGACTTACCGTCTCCACACTGTGGTGTAATATGTTCTTCAACACCCCTTCACTTGAATGGGTATAATGATGGAAAATAATAACTATATATGAATATTATAACATTTTACTAATCCTTAAATATTATACACAATCCACTCCAATACCATTCAATAAATTTGTAAATGATTTCATCGCTCGTGCTTACGTACGACCTATTGTCTCCACGATGCGATGCGATTAATACTACATGATCTTCATTAAAACATTATTATATAAATTAATTGGATGAATAAATATTATATATATTATAAAAATATAATAATTTAAATTATTTAAATATAACCTAAAAAGTGGAACATGAACTTATCCAACAAGTATTGCATAAGAACAAAAAGTAGTTAATATCTGAATAACAAATGACAATGAAATGTTACTATCAAACAAATGATAATATAATCATATATGATATAATAAAAATTATTATTATTAAGTATTATGTAAATAACATTATTTAAATCATTATAAAAGAGATTCAAATACATACAAAGGATATTAGACATAAGGTATGGGATTATTTTACAATCTCATTTTTATCTGAGATTGTTTATACGTATGTATTTACTGGAGCATATTTATCATCCATATAAATGTTTCCTAGTAATGTAATATTAATTATATTATTATAAAATTTATTAAATTAAATTTTACCCTTTTTTCAATTATTATTATATGGTACTGAAGGAATCTGTTGTCATTATTCAATTTCATGTACTTTTTATCTTTTCCATCCAAAGTATGAGGAGATGATTTTTTAACTTATATTTAATGAATGTAATTTTACTATTTCATGACACCTTATTTACATGAATCAACCTCTACATGATTTCAAGATTATTTTCAACTAAATTTTATTCTTTTAAAATTACGTGGCACTTTGTGAAAAGGAAATGTTATTGAAAAAAGGATATTTTCCTTAAGAATTATGTTCATGTGTTTTATTAAAATTATTTTCCATCTAAGGTGACATGGGGTTATGTTTCCATCATTATTATTACTTTGTTTTTATTGGTTTTATGGTGGAATTATATTTATAAAATCTATTTGTCTTAAATGTATTATGATGGAATTATGTTTAAGAAACCTATTTTTTTTCATGGGTTTTTCATTGATAAATGATATATGTTTTTGTGGAACATGTAAGAATGGGTTAATTATGAGATGGGTGTGACATATATCTCCCTAAAATGAATTGGATAAATATTTTTATCTCCTAACATAGACATGGATGGACCAACTTGTAAATCTGGTTCAATAATACAAGGATGAAACAAGGAGTGAACTCTGTTCAGTAGCGGAATTTGTCCACTATGATGGTATTGGAGATGAGCCTTGACTAATATGAAATGCTTTTATATGATTATGGGTGTATGACATAAAATTTAATGTCTTATGATATGAATATTAGGATCACATTTCTATTTTGTGATTTATCCCATAACATGATATTATGATCTTTTATATATAGGATAAGATTTTCAAATATTAAGTACTTATAATATGATTGATATTTCCATTATTTACCCTTACTTAGAATTTTATCTCACCCATTCATATGTTTCTTTTACCCATGTCATGAAGAAGGATATTAAGTAATATATGTCAAAAATAAGTCTAGTTTTGAAGAAATAAGCGGAAGAAAATGTAGAGGTTTATGAACTAGTTGTTTATGTTTCCCAGTTTCTAAAGACACTAAACCTTTACAGTCCTAGCATGTTCTTTGTCACATTATTTAATAAATATTCTTCATTGTTGACGTAATATCTACATATATTTTTTGGGCCACTATAGTTGGTATTAAAGAAAAGGTATAGGTAACCTTTGGAAACTAGGATGAGTGTACCTTAGTAAGAACACTAAGGATATATCTACGTATATATTACAATATTATCCTAGTGTTTTAATGATTCTCATGAATATCCTAGGATAAAACACAAAGGGTCCTAAATTGAAATTTTATTATTGAATTATGTGTTTTTTCATTTATGATTAGTGTTGATCACACTATGCTTCTCAGTCTTATTTAATGGCTCGATCCCAATGGAACCACATTAATACAGAATACGACCGGGAAACACAATGAATTTACCCCTGAGCTACCAAATTTTATGGGATATGGAATGAAAAATCTTTTATCCATGCTCACATATATTTCTCATGCTATGAATCATTCCAGAATTCCAAAATAGCAAAGGGGAGGGAAACATTCTATTGAATCCATCACGAGGTAGTGTCTAACTTCTTTTAGTGGGTCTTCTGATCCATTAGTGGGTGAAAAATGGATTAGTATCACTGAAAATATATCTTTAGTTTTGCAATTTTATGAACTGGATAAATTCATCTTACTAGTATATATTTTGAAAGATTAAGCTGATAAATGGTGAAATCATATCAAGAATACGAGGCAAAGAGATTATATTGAGTCCCTAGAATGGGATAAGTTCAAGAAATTATTTTTCAAAAAGTACTTTCCTCATTTCCTTGAAAAAATGATAGGGAAAGAGTTACATGAACTTATGAAAAAGGATGATGAATCTGTTCATACCTATGAAGAAAATTTTACAAGACTTTGAAGGAATGATTCTAGAATTATTGTCCTACCTGAGAGTAAAATTGATCGATTATTTAGTTGCTTAAAACCAAGAATCTAAAGTGAATTATCCAAAATTGAATTCAATAGCTATGAGGAAATTGTAAAATGTTATCTCATGTTTGAGATGGATATTAGAGTAACCTATAAGTTATATTGGTTTGATAAGAAGAGAAAAATGGAATTCAAAGGAAAATATAATGACCACACTGAAATGAAAATGTGTTTTCCCTAATAGTCAAAGTGTAGAAAGAAACATGCTGGGAATTGTATTAATGGGACAGGTAAATGTTTTATGTGTGGAAAAGAATTTCATTTGGTAATTTAATGCAGAAGTGATGTGAAAAACATGTACAATGATGCTAACAAAGAAAAGGATACATAGAATGAACCTCCTACACGTCAATGATACAAGTGCATGAAAATGGGGAATTATTCCAATAAATTACCTAATCCTAGGGTCATTGAGTGTGATCGACATCAACAAAATCATATTTCCAAAGGCAAAGTAAACACACATGAGAGCACTATCATTGTTGACGAGTATGATAATGAATTGTTGAAAGGTAAACTTACTATCCCCTCTAAAGTATCAAATGTTTTATTTGATACTAGATCCACACACTCTTTCATTTATGAATAATTTTCTTAAGAAATCGCCGTATTACTTGAACAATTGGATGTTGAGTTATATGTGGAAACTCTTAAGGGAAAAATGGTCACATCAAAAGTTTATAATTCTTCTCCTTTTGATGTTTTTAAAAAATTGATTTGTGCACATCTTGTGATCCTTTATATACTGGAATTTTATTTGATTCTTAACATGGATCATCTTTCCATATATGGATCACATGTCAAGTTCCAAGGAAGGGAAATCACATTTCATATTTGAGATAAATCTATGATCATCTATCGATGAAAATATGAATATAACCAACCAGTAGAAATTTCTTCCATATAATGGGTCTTGATTCCAATAAATTAAAGTTATTTATCTTAAATGGTTTGTAAGAAAATCATGATAAAGAATACACCCATTTTATGGGAGTTTGATGATGTATTTCCAGAGGAATTTCTAGGTACTCCATCAAATCGTGAAGTTGAGATTTCAATTGATGTCATATCGGGTGCTATGCCTATTTCAAAGACACCGTATAGAATGGCCTCATTTGAGTTTCAGTAATTGAAGAAGCAACTCCACAAGAATATTGATAAGGGTTTCATACACCCCAGTTCATTAGCTTAGGGAGCACCTATTCTATTTTTTAAAAAGAAATATGTATCAATGATAATTTATATAGATTATCGAGAACTTAACAAGATCACTACCAAGAAAAAATATCCTCTTCCCCACATTGATGACTTATTTTTAAAACTACGCGGAGCACAATAATTTTCGAATATTGATCCTCATTCAACATATCATCTATTAAGGTTCAAAAAGGAGGATATACCAAATATGAAATTCCGTACATGGTATGGACACTATAAATTTATAGTGATTCCATTTGGTCTTTCTAATGCCCCTCTATCTTCATGGATCTAATGAATATAGACTTTAGATGTCACAACCGGGTCCCAGTGACAGCACAACCACCCCACCTTTACATGGCCATCAGGTCTTGGCCCGCCATATACCCCCAGTTATCCTCCAGACACGTGATCTCCAACTTGGGGCCCACCACATGGATGAATGGGTCATCTGACTAATGAATTTCCCCACATGGCATAACATGTCTTTTCCAATGTGCTTTGTCCCCACTTACTCACACCATGGGAAACATCCCAGAAGGTCACCCATCCTAATTACTACTCTAGGACCGACATGCTTAAATGTGGAGTTCTAATAAGACAGTCTCCCAAAAAGGAAGGTTCACCTTGTTTACATGAGTCACACCCTGGCTCGCCATGTATCATTAGTTGCCCCGCCGACACGTGGTCCCCACCCTAGGGACCACCACGTGCCCGAATGGGTCATCTAACTAATTAATGTTCCCACAGGACAACAAATGTCATTTCTATCGTGCTTTGTCCTCACTCACACACCCTGGAAAACTTCCCAGAAGGTCACCCATCCTGATCACAACTCTAGGACAAGAATGCTTAATTGTGGAGTTCTAATCAGATAGGCTTCTGAAAAGGAAGGTGCACCTTGTTTACATGAGTCACACACTGGACCACTAGGTACCACCAGTTTCCCCACAGACACATGGTCCCCAACCTAGGTCCCACCACGTACCCGAACCAGTGTGCTTTTTCCTCACTCACACACACCCTGGGAAACATCCTAGAAGGTTACCCATGATGATCGCTTCTCCAGGCCAGACACACTTAACTGTGATGTTCTAATCAGACAGGCTCCCAAAAAGGAAGGTGCACCTTGTTTACATGAGTCACACCCTGGCCCTCCAGGTACCACCAGTTGCCCCACAGACACGTTGTCCCCACCCTGGGGCCCACTACGTGCCCGAACGAGTCATCTAACTAGTGAATGTCCCCACAGGCCAACACATGCCCTTTCCCATTTGTTTTGTCCTCACTCACACACACCCTGGGAAACATCCTAGAAGGTTACCCATGCTGATCACTACTCCAGGCCAGACACACTTAACTGTGAAGTTCTAATCAGACAGGCTCCCAAAAAGGAAGGTGCACCTTGTTTACTTGAGTCACACCCTAGCTCGCCAGGTACCACCAGTTGCCCCGCAGACACGTGGTCCCCACCCTGGGGCCTACCACCTGCCTGAACGAGTCATCTAACTAGTGAATGTCCCCACAGGCCAACACATGTCCTTTCTAGTGTGTTTTTCCTCACTCACACACACCCTAGGAAACTTCCCAGAAGATCACCCATCTTTATCCCTACTCCAGGCCAAGATCATTTAACTATGGAGTTCTATTCAGATAGGCTCCCTAAAAGGAAGGTGCACCTTGTTTACATGAGTCATATAATTTAGTCATTTAACCCATTATCATTCTGGGGTGTTATAATCACCCCCTTTAGAGCACAACATCCTTGTTGTGGGCCCTACATCTCAACCTATGCAGTGCATCACACTTAATGCTGGGTACCACCTCTGATACCAAAAGTCACAACCAGGTCCCTATGACAGCACAACCACCCCACATGTACATGGCCATCGAAAATTAAGGTGCACCTTGTTTACATGAGTCATATCATTTAGTCATTTAACCCTTTATCATTCTGGGGTGTTACAACGTCCTCATTTTGGGCCCTACATCTCAACCTAGGCAGTGCATCTCACTTAAGGCTTTGTACCACCTATGATACCAAAATTCACAACCGGGTCCCGGTGATAGCACAACTACCCCGCCTTTACATGGCCATCGAGCCCTGGCCTGCCAGGTACCACTAGTTGCCCCACAGACATGTGGTCCCCACCCTGGTCCCTACCACTTGCTTGAATGGGTCATCTGACTAAAGAATGTCCCCATAGGCCAACACATGTCCTTTCTAGTGTTCTTTGTCCTCACTCACACACACCCTAGGCAGTGCATCGCACTTAAGGCTAGGTACCACGTTTGATACCAAAACTCACAACCAGGTCCCTGTGACAGCACAACCACCCCGCCTTTACATGGCCATTGAAAATAAAGATGCACCTTGTTTACATGAGTCATATCTTTTATTCATTTAACCCTTTATCATTCTGGGGTGTTACAACATCCTCATTGTGGGTGCTACATCTCGACTTAGGCAGTGCATCACACTTAATGCTGGGTACCACCTCTGATACCAAAAGTCACAGCCGGATCCCGGTGATAGCACAACTACCCCGCCTTTACATGGCCATCGAGTCCTGGCCCACTATGTACCACTAGTTTCCCCACAGACACGTGGTCCCCACCCTAGGCCCTAGCACTTTCTTGAATGGGTCATCTGACTAAATAATGTACACACATGACAACACATGTCCATTCTAGTGTTCTTTGTCCTCACTCACACACACCCTGAAAAACTTCCCAAAAGTTCACCCATCCTGATCACTACTCCAGGCCAAGCATGCTTAACTTTGGTGTTCTAACCAGATAGGCTACCGAAATGAAAGGTGCACCATGTTGACATGAGCCATGTCATTTAGTCATTTAACACTTTATCATTTTAGGGTGTTACATTAGAGACTATCTTGATCAGTTTTTGGTAGTTTTTATATAAGATATTCATGAATATTCAAGGAGGAAGGATAAACATAATGATCATTTGAGAATTGTACTGAAGACCCTGAGAAAAGAAAAGCTTTATGCTGAATTTACCAATTGTGAATTTGGGCTTCAGAAAGTTTCAATTTTGGGACACATAATCTCAAGGGAGGGGATATATATGGATCTGTAGAAAATATTGGTTATTTTAAGATGGTTGAGACCAACAATGGTAATTGAGATCTGACTGTTTCTTGGTTTGGATGTATATTATCGATGTTTTGTGATTTTGTTTTCACATTTTTCAAAAGCACTCACAAAATTGACTCAAAAGGGAGTTATGTTCATTTGGACAAAGGAATGTGAATATAATTTCAAAAAAACAAAAAGAAGGTTAGCCAGTGCACCTATACACACACTACCTTATAGTGGAGATTGGTTTGTGATATACAATTTTGCATCCATGAAGGGGCTAGGATGTGTCCTCATGAAAAATGATATGGTGATACCTTATGCCACACATCAGTTGAAAATCCATGAGAAAAATTACCCAACTCATGATTTGTAGTTAGTTGTGGTAATATTTGAATTGAATATATGAAGGTGTCATCTTTATGGTGAAATGTGTTATATTTATACTGATCATAAAATTTTAAAGTATATTTTCACACAAAAATAGATGAATACGCACCAAAGGCGATGGTTAGAGTTGATTAAAGATTTATAATGAAAAATACATTACCACCCGGAAAAGAAAAAAGGTGGAGTATGTATTAATTTGACAAGACCATGTTATCATATCCATGATGAGGATCAAAAAAGATCCAATATTTATTGATTTTAAAGGGATGGATCATGAAATTTTAATTGAAGTGGGGAAATCTTATCTTTCTCAAATGAATGATTAACCATCAATACACATGATTATTAAAGAGGCATAGAAGAAATATGTAGAGCTATAAAATAAGGTAAGAAATGATTCTAAATTTAACCATTATTTTGATAAAATAATAAGGTTTAGGAACCAGGTTTCTATTCCTCCCATACCATAATTAAGGAAGGAGCTATTGGATGAGGCTCATAGTTCTTCATTAACTATTCACCCTAGAACCAAAAAGATGTATAGGGACCTAAAAGAGTACTTTTGGTGGGATGGAATGAAAAGTGGTATCGTTGAATATGTATCTCGTTGCTTGGTTTTTCAGTAAGTTAAGGTTGAGAGACAAAAGTCTATGGGGATGTTGATACCATTACCTATACCAAAACAGAAATGGGAAACCATCACTATGGGCTTTGTCATAATACTTAACAAAACATACAAAGGTAATAATTCTATCTGGTTTATAGTTGATCACCTTACAAAGTGAGTATACTTTATTGATATTAGAGATTATTTATATCTTGATCAACTTTCTAGAATATATGTAAATGAAGTGGTAATATTTCAGGGAGTACCACTTTCCATTATATCTGATCGGGATTCTAGGATTGCCTCAATGTTTTGGAGAAGTATTTAGCATGATCTAGATACAAAGTTAAGTTTCAGTACTTCTTAACATCCTCAGATAGATGATCAGTCTAAGAGGACAATTCAAACTGTAGAAGACATGTTGAGAGCTTTCTCTATGGATTTCATAGGAGGTTGGGATTAACACCTACCATTGGCAAACTTTTCTTACAAAAAGATATTTCAATCTAGTATTTAGATGGATATTTATGAATACCTATATGTATAAATGTTCAGAACTCAAACTTTATATGATGAAGTAGGGGAAATAAAGCTATCAGGACCACATCTTGTTGATAAAATGGCAAAAAAGGATGGATCTATTCAAAAACACATAAGAGCAGCTCAGAGTTGACAAAAACATTATGTTGAAAACGGAATAAAAGACCTAGAGTTTGAAGCGGGTGTTAAGGTTTTCTTATGAATATGTCCCTGTAATAGAGAAATGAGATTTGGAATAAAGAGAATGTTGAGCCCTAGGTTTATCGGTCCTCTAAAAATTTTGGATCATGTTGGGAAGGTAGTTTCTCGATTGGAGCTTCCGCTGAATATCTCTCAAGTTCATGATGTGCTCTATATATTTATACTAAGAAATTACATACCCTATCCTTCACATGTACTGATCTCAGATGTCATACTACAAGAGAAATATATTTCCTATTAATTATAACTGACAGAGATTCTGGATCGTAGGGAAAAAGTTCTAGGAAACAAGAACATTCACTTGGTTAAAGTTTTATGAAGGAACCACTATTTTAAAAAAGATATACAGAAACATGATGATATGATAAGGGAGAGTTATCCTCATCTGTTTGTTTCCATGTGATGAATTTTGAGGGTGAAATTCAGTTTAAGGAGGGTAAAATGTAACACCTGGACATTTTTATGAAATATATTCTTTAAATAATTTTTATTCTTTAGTATCTTTATTTGCAAGCAATTGTGACTTTAAACGAACCGTGAGACTCCCTTATTATTAAATTATCATTATATCCTATCCATTATGTTATTAAAAATAATTATAACTAACTTATGAAAATTTATTGTGAATTCATTGGCTATGAGTTATTTATAAAAAATATAAATCAATTAGATATTTTTATTTTTGAATTAATTACTTTTGGTAATGAAATTAATGTGATTTATATGTGTTATATAATTAATAAAACATTTATTATATTTATCTAATGGATATTTTAGCCATAGGGTTTGAATAAAAACTAATTTGATGTATTAAATCCTATTTTTAAAAGCATAATTTTACACCTTTGAATGTAGAACCCCTTTTAAATTAATATTTTGAAAAATTAATATCATTTATATGAAATAATAAATATTATATTTTTATGTGTGATATAAAAATATATTTTGGAGAAGTTTCTGATATTTTTCTAATAACATTCTTACTTAGATGAATACTAAAAATACGCAGAATTTTAATTGCAAATAAATTTTTTTCAGTGAAATATTTTATATGGTTAAATTATATTATTGAATGGTTTAAAATTATAAATAGAATATATTTTTAGTATTTAATATAAATTATTTCATTTTAATTAATTTTACATTAAATTCAGATATAAAAACATTTCAATATTTTTCTATATTACAACCTTTAGAACCAGTTTTCTCATTTCAAAAATAGGATTAATTTAAAATTAATTACTTAAAAATATGTGTTTTGAATTTTTAAAAATGGATTCCATATTTGGAATCATTAGTTCTAATTTATATTAATAGGATACTTTTATTTTCATGCAATATGAATAATAGCTTTGTTAATTATTTTAATTACAATAGTTAAAGGTAAATCAGGTAATTGAATGTAAAAATAATATTATAAAATTACCTTAACACATGTAAAAATCCTATTAGATGACTAAAATATAACCTTATAATTTATTTTTCGAAATTAAATAACTTAATGGACACCTACCTATGAACATGACATGAATACAAAAAACACTAATAAATGTGACAAAATGTCACAACCACATTTTATATAAGTATATTAATTTTAATATATGGATAAATGAAAGATAATCTTGACTATATAAATTATATGGAAATATTAATAAATTACACATATAATTGAAATTTATTTATAATTTTCATAGATTAAATAATTACCACTAATGATGACATAATAGTGATGTAGAAATTATTTAATTAATAAAAATATCAAACAAATTATTTTATAAATATTAAAATAAATATAATATAAACTTATTAATATTCTAAAAAACTTCTATAGGTTAATATGATATGTTAGGATTGTATTAAATATTTTGTTTTGAATTTATCTTTGGTGTGGATTTTATTTAAAGTCCACTAATTGAATAGTGTCAAAATTGACACTATTGATATTTTATAAAAATAACATTTTATTAAATTATTTTAAAATCATAAAAATATTTAAAAAATATAAAGTGATCATTAAAAGGTCTAAATTTTATAAAATAATCATTTATGGTCAATTAATAACATATAAGTAAATATTTACAACCAAAAAATATTTTTATTGTTATTACCACAATTAAAATTAAATAGAATAACTAAGTGTAAATTAAAATGATTTGGATTAAATTGACAAAATAACTTGTTGAAAATTTATTTTTTCAGGATATTACAACCCTATATCATCTCATAACTTAAATTGGGACATTTTGAAGGTTTTTTTGGGTAGGTTTTGAGTTTGTTATAAATTATTATTTATGGAGATTCCAAAAGTTCCCCTCACAACAATTATAAAAGGGGACCTCCTCCCTCACCATTTAAATTTATTTTGAGACTACAAGTTAGGATATAACATACCAATTTTCCTTCTAAACTTACCTATTTTTATTCTAGAGGTTCTTCTCATCTTAAAATACCAACTCTAGTGCTCTAGGAAGAGATTTAGAGGAAGCACGTCGAGGATGAGGTAATCTCTTCTACCGATTCTTTGAATCTTATTTCTTCTTATAATTCCTATTAATTTTTTGTTTCAATATAAATTAATAACATCAGTATCACTCATATAATTATATGTTATTATAAATATGAAACAACCATATTTCAACTTATATCCATCATATGAAAAAAATCACCACGTGTGTGTATGTATAATTTACCGTCTCCACTCTCTGGTGTAATATGTTTTTCACCAGCACCATAATAGGATGGGTATAATGTTGGAAATAATAACTATATATTATTATTATAAAATTTTACTAATCTTGAAATATTATACAACATCATCTTCAGTACCATTCCAAAATTTTGGAATGATATTATCGCTCCTATGTACGTATGACCTACTGTCTCCACAATGCGATGCGATAAAATCAACATGATCTTTATTAAACCATGATTATATACATGAATTGAATGAATAATTATGATATATATTATAATAATATTATTCTGAAAATTATTTAACTACAAAATACAAAGTGTAACATAAACTTAACCAAAAAATATTACATAAGAACATAAAGTAGTTAATATTCGAATAACGAGTGACAATGAGATGTTACTAAAAAACTGAAGATAATATAATAATATACGATATCATAAAAATTATTATGATTTTGGAATAATTTAATAACATTATTTAAATTATTATACAAGAGGTTTGGATACATATGAAGGATATTGGTCATAAGTTAAGGGATAATTTTTCAATCTCATATTTAGCCGAAATTTTTAATATGTAAATATTTAATGAGGTATCTTTATCATCCACATCCATATTTCCTAATTATATAATATTATATAAATTCTAATAAAATTTTTTAAAGTTAATTTTACCCTTTGGTAAATTTTCATTAAATCGTATGAAAGGAATGTTTTTTCATTATTCAATTTGAGGTAATTTTTTACATTTCTAGCAAACGTTTTAGTTTAATGTTCTCTAAATTATACAATATGAATGGAATTTTATGGTTTCATGAAACCTTCTTTCCATAAGGATTACTATTAAAATTTTTAGAATTATATTCAACTAAATTATTTACTTTTAAAATTATGTGGCATTTTGAGAAAAGAAAACATTACTGAAAAATAAAGGATAGTTTCCCCAAGAATTAAGATCAGGTGTTTTATAAAAATTATATACTATCTAAGATGAAATAGGGTTATGTTTCAATAACTATTATTAATTTTATTTTATTGAATTTATGATAGATGTTTTATGAAATCCACTTATTTTAAATATATTATGATAGAATAATATTTAAGAAACCCATTTTATTTCATGGGTTTTTCTATGATAAATAATTTCTGTTTTTGTGGAACACATAAAAATGGTTTCATTATGAGATGAGTGGGAGGTATATCTCCCTCCAATGTATTAGTATAATTTATGTCTCATGAGATAGTAATTATTGGAATGAAATGTAAATATGGTTTAGTATTACATTGGTGGAATCAGGAGTAAACTCTGTTTAGTATTGGACATTGTCCGCTATGATGGTATTGGAGATGAGCCTTTACAAATATGAAATGATTTTCTAGGATTATTTGTGTATTACATGAATTTTCATATCTTATGTTATGTCTTTTGGGAATACATTTCACTTTTATGATTCTTCCCATGACATGATATTCTTATTTTTTATATGCGGGAGATGATTTTCAAATGTTATGTTCTTATAATATTATTGATATTTTCCTTATTTAACTTCACTGACCATTTGAGATCACACATTCATATGTTTCTTTTCCCCAGGTCATGTAGAAGTGTATTAAGTGTGATATTTCAAAAAAGATTCTAGTTTTGAAGAAATAAGTGGGAGACAATGTAGATGTTTTATGAACCAGTTATTTATGTTTCATAGTTTCTGAAGACACTAAACCTTTATTATCATGGCATGGACTTTGTATGTAATTTAATTAATACTCTTAAATGTTGAAGTAATATCTATATGTAAATTATGGTTCATTATAAATGTGATTCCTATAAACAACAAAAATATAATCATGATTTTCCATTCCAAAACAATTGTGTTTTGAATATCGTATGCATTTCCTATATAGGGTGTTTACATTTTTGAACCTATAATTTTTTATTAAGTAACGACATGTATGTATTAAATACTCCTTGGTCGTGGAATATATTATGTTGATGAATGAATCTATATTGTATGATCTTTCTTGCATAGTTAGGCATGAGAATTAAATGATTATGATGGGTGCACCTTGATTGAATTCCAAGGCTTTGGGTACTATATAGTATCATGATACCTGACATTGGGACATGGATTGAACAATATTCCTTCATAAGACTTTATCCACCAGGAATTATTGGATGATTTATCCTTGACCTATGTTAATGATTCAGTGTTGTATGTTGTTGCCACATTTACCATGTTATGATTATCATGACACATCATACCTTCTTATTAATGTTTCTTTTATTCATCATTGACATTCCAATTATCTAAATTGTATAACTTATTCCATGTTTATTACCTTACTATAATTTATAGCTCACCCATTTCTTATGTATTTCCCTAGGTTATCCCTATCTATTTTAAGTTTGAAGGAGTATTTTGAGCATGTTTAAGGAGTTTCCAATAAAGAAGTTATATTACATGTTTTATGTTGTTTGGTAGTGCACCTAATTCGCAAAGACACTAGAATTATTGATCATATGGGTTGTATTAAGTGAAATATTATGTAATAAATCAAGTTTTAATGTGAAATAAAGAGAAAGGATATTGTAGTTGGTATCAGAGGAAGCATTTAGTTACTTTTGGGATTATGATTAGAATGCTCTAGAGAAAGCCTTAGGGATAAGACTATGTATGAGAAAACATACCAAAATTATGGTTTGTATAGATTAATTGGATTATCAAGAAAATAAATACCTATCAAGATACTACATGTGGATGAGGTTCTAGAACACATATACCTAGGAGTAACAACTCCAATATGCTATTCAGAGCATAACTTGAGGTAACCTAGTACATGACCATGGCACTTACTGTGCCCCTAGTTTGACACTCCTATGGGATATAATTTGGTAAATTCAAAATATCATTACAAACCATTGTTAAGGGAATATAAATTCCAATATGAATATAAGTTAGGAAATAGTTCATGGATAATATAGATTAGAGCCTAAAAATTCACAATTTAATGAAGTAATTGTAATTTATAATTTATCCCTTTAATATCCTCAGATTCCTCATTATGTTTCTAATATTTTAAGATATTAATCCCTATTTTTCCTTTTATTCTTCACAATGGCCTGAAATAGGAGGAATTAGGTTAATAACTGATGTGAAGGGAAATGCGATGAATTACCCAACAAGATGCCGAACCCTATGGGAGTGGGAATCAAAATAACTTTCATGATAGTATCTCATCAAATTCATGTTATAATTAGATACTTGGATCAATGTGAGAACTCAAACCCCTATAATAAAGAACAAGCTGCAATCAAGAGCTTCAAGTGACAAAGGTCTCATACTTTTAATGGATTATATGATCCCTTAATCATTTAAAAATTGATCAAATCCATTGATAAGATCATCCTCATCCTTCAATGTTCCGAACAATATAATGTTATAATATTAATTTCTTGTATGGAATGTGAATATAATCATTGGTGTACATTGATATAAAATATAAAGCCTGAGGAAGAGATCAATGTGATTGAATGGATGGAATTCCAGAGAATAATTTTTGAAAAATATTTTCCTCACACATTACAACTCAAAATGGAAAAGGATTTACTTTCCCTCAAGAAAAAAATGATGTATCTATCAAAGTGTATGGCGAAGGACTCACAAGACATGAATTATATGGCTCAGGTTTTTTCATTACCCCCAAATGCAAGGTTTACCACTTCTTTAGTGGTCTAAAACATAGTATACGAAAATCCTCAGTGATCTGAGACTTTGATAGCTATAAGGAAATTTTGTGATTTGTCCTCAAAGTTCATATAGAGATTAGTGAATCTGAAGGGTATCATGAGGATAAGAAGAATAAAGTGAAGTTTAATTATGGAACACTGATGGATAAATCTATAGGTTCCAATAAATTCCACCATCCCACATGTCAAAGGTGTGTTAAGAAGATCCTTAGAGATTTTATAAAGGGAAGGACGAAATGATTTAGGTGTGGGAAAGATGGAGACCATGATAACATTTGTAGATATGATAAACCCTCTAATGAGATTGAGAAAAGGAAAGCTCGAGTCAACCCTCAGTGCATTGTTCATTGCTTCAACCATAAAGATCAAGGTCAATTTGAAAATCATTTCTCTAACTCAAAGATTTTTGGAGAAAATAAAAAAAATCCAAGGCAGTACGGGTGAGATTTTACCATCACAACCATCTAGGTTTATCTCAACAAAAAAGTGGTGATAAGTACACTTGTTATTTATTAAATAATATAGAATGTAATTTTTTATTTTGGTTCTATGAATTCATTCATATCCCAAATTTTCGGTAAAACTATTCAAAAACAACCAAAAATATTAGAAGTAGAGATATGAGTGAAAATAGAAAATGTGGAAATTATTTTATCCCTAGTATATAACTCCTCCTCTATCAACATTTGTGGGTTGAAATTCTTGGATAAATTAATCATACTCTCTTTTGTGGAATTTGATGCAATTGGTGGAATGTATAGGCTTTCCCTATATAGATACAACATAAATATCCTTAATAATGAAATAAATCTCCATATAGAGAATTGACCACTGATTCTATGCAAGTGAATAGAGGAGGATGAATCTTTTTTATGACTATTCTCTCAAGAATGGATGTTATCACCCTATGAGAAATCATGTCTTTCGCAAATGATTGAATATAAGGTTATTCCCATTCGTGAATACATTCATATTGTGAGGGAATACACTGATGTGTTTCCTAATGAATTTTCTAGTCTTCCTCATAGTCAAGTGGTAGAATTTCCAATTGAGCTTATACCTGGGGCATTGCCAATATCCAAGACTCCATATAGAATGGCTATTGTGGAACTTGAGGAGTTGATGAAAGAAATATTGGATAATCTAGATAAAGGGTTCATACTCTCATGTTCTTTACAATAGGGTGAACTAGTCCTCTTCATCCAGAAGAAGGATGGGTCAATGAACCATTGCCTTGATTATCATGAGATCATCAATATCAGGATTATGAACAAGTATCCTTTTACCTGGATTGATGAATTATTAGATCATACATGTGGAGAAAAATAATTATCTTAGGTGGTTCTACAGTCATGATATTACCATTTTAAGGTAAAGAAGGAGGATATCCTAAAGAATGCTTTTCATACAAGATATATATACATTGAGTTCATAGAAATACATTTTGGGATAACTAATTATTTAGAAATATTAATTGACATAATGAATAGATTATTTATAGATTAACTTGAAAAAATTGTGGTAATGTTTTTATATGATATTCTAATATACTCCAAAATCATGTAGGTGCATGAGGAGCATATGAGGACTATTAAAAATACCCTAATAAGGGAGAGGATTTATGAAATGTACATCAAGTGTGAGTTCTGCTTGAAGGAAGTCTCATTATTGGGTCATATCATCACAAGCAATGAGATATATATGGTTATATAAAATATAGATGAAATTTAATGAAAGATAAGGATAACATCTGTGACATATATTTATAGTCTCCTTAGGTTAGCTAGGTATTATCACCAAATTTTGAGAAATTTCCCATGATTATCAAAAACTATTACCCAGTTACATAGAAAGGAATTAAGTTTTCTTGGACTAATGATTGGGAAGAGAGCTTCCTAGAGTTAAAAAATTGGATTATCACTACCCAGTGCACACACTAACCAAAACTAGATATCATTTTGGGGTGTTCATCAATGCTTCGAAAAAGAGATTGGATTTTGTGTTAACACAAAATGAAAAAGTCATAGCCTATGATTAACAAAAGTGAAAGGTCATGAACAAAACTACATAATACATAAACTAGTGTTGGATGTAGTGATATTCACTTCGTAAATATGGAGGCATTATTTTTTTCAGAGAATTGTGGAATATTAAATGATCAAAGAAGACTAGAATATATATTCACACAAAAATAGTTGAATATGAGCCAACAAAGATGGTTAGAGCTGATTAAGGACCATGCATGCTTAATACACTACAATCTAGGTAAATAGAATAAAGAAGAGAATTTTCTAATTAGAAAGGAGCCAACATCTTTATCAATTTTGATAATTGTGATGGATCCAATCTTTTTGGATCTATAAAATATAGAAATGGTAATCATAAATGAAATAACATTATAAATATTATAAATAATTATTTCCCAACAGTATCTTTTGTAAATGTAAAATGATAATCAAAGAAATGATGTGGAAATTCATATGAATTTGAAATCCATGAGAAAATGGGTTTAATCAATGTTTCAAATTGATGAATAAGGAGTTGTAAGATTTGGGTCCAGAATTTGTGTTTTAATAATTCATGAGTTTTAGAAAGAACTATTAGATTATGCACATAGTTAAACATTATCTATTCACCTAGGATGCACAATGATGTATCCTAATCTCTATGAGCACTATTGGTGGGACAATATGAATAATAAGATCACTGAATATACATATAATTTCATGGTATGTTATCAAGTGAATACTAAATGGTATAATATTAAGTGGATGATGCAACCATTACCCATACAATCATGGAAATATGAGAACATGACCATGGACATTATCAACGAATGTATGATGTTATCCTGGGTAAATAATGCCATACAGTTTTTTTGGATTGTTATTCAAAGAAAACTAAATTTATTGAAATTCAAGAGGATTTCTCACTAGATCAACTTTCATGGATATAAATTAGAGATGTGGTGAGGATGTATGGAGTAACTATTATTTACTATGTCTTATTGAGATCATATATTCTCCTTGAGGTTTTAGAATAGTGTCAAAAATGATCTAACCACTAAATTGAACTTCAGTGTGTCCAATCATCCTCAAACTAATGGAAAATATGATTTTACTATTTATACATTATAAAAATGTTGCAAGAAAGATTGATGGACTCTAAAGGAGGATATGATCAATACATTCATCTAGTCGAGTCCCTACACAACAACAATTTAAACTAAAGAATCCAACTGTCTCCCAATGATGTGATTTATGGAAAGTGGTGCAGAACACCTATATGTTTGGATGAATTTGGGTAATGAAAACTACTAGGTCCTAAAATGGTTAAGGAAAATGTGGGAAAAAGGTATGACCATTCAATAGCACATTAAGGCTACTCAAAGTCGAGAGAAGAGCTATGATGATAATCATTGATGAGACATAGAGTTTGATGTTGGTGGCATGGTATTAATCCACTTATACACAATGAAGAATGTAATTAGGTTTGGGAAGAAGGGAAATATTTTTACATGATAGATCATCCTCTTTGAGTTCTTAGATCACATCTAAGGAGTGGCCTATCGACTAACAGTCCCACTAAAGCTATATCAAGTACATGGTGTATTCTTTATGTCCCTATTAATAAAGTACATATCATACCCCTCACATGTACTCAATCCGGAGGTGGTACCATTATTGAATGATATTTCCTATAATGAGTAACTTGTAAAGATCTTAGATAATAGAGAAAAAGTTCTATGAAATAAAATAATGCACAATAACAAAGTTTTGTTGAGAAAAAAGAATGTTTGAAGAAGGGATGCAGGAACCATAGGAAGTGATAATGTAGAGTTACCCCCATCTATTTTAGTGTGGGAAATGAAAATTTCAAGGGTTAAATTTCTTAATGGGGTAATATTTTAATGTTCTGAACTATTATAAATAAAATTCCAGTTTTTGATTTATTTAAATGTATTATAATAGAAGATTGTTATAGAAAACACATTCACATAGTTTGTTATATCCAATTGGATTTAAATTATTGTTATGTATCACTAGAGTTTATAATATATTTATTGAATATTGATCACATGCTTATTATAAATATTGGATCCTAACAAATCAAGTTATCACATTTGAAGTAAGTGATGGGCTAAACTAGTAGGATCATTCCATATAAATCCCATTTATTAGAGATTTTGAGGGCGATAAATTTTTTGGGATTTTACCATGACAATGCCCAAGTTGATATGTAACATCTTAAGCGTGATAGAAACCATTTATGGGAGAAGTTCAAACTCATCGATATCACGTCCCAAACCATGTTTTTCAAACCACCCCATAAAAGTCCAACCATCAGGCACCGTACTCTTAGAGAAATTTCTAGTGTATTGATGTGATATGTTTCAACAACCTATAAATATGAGTATGTTCATTATTTTTTGTAAAATAATGAATATATTTTCAGCCCATTATTGTTACTTGGTAAATGTTTTTTATTTTGTTACAATAAAGTACACATTTTACTTCTTTATTTAATATTTAAATTCTATTAATGACTTTATAAATTAATGGATTTTTGAAATAAATAATATTTTCATTAAATATTATTATATAATTTTTTTGAGTATAAATTATCATATACATTTTTATGAATTAAAATATCATTTTTCTATTAGGGTTCGAAAACCGTTTTTGTCAAAAACCCATCATTTTAAATAAATATCAGTTATTATTTTAAGATTGAAAATTAATATACATATATAATTATTTAAATAAAATGGTAATTATTTTTATAATTATAACTTCAAAATTATACAATGGTTAAATTTTCATAATTGTATGAGATAGTTAAATTTTTGGGTAAAAAACTAAATACTATATAAATATTCATTGTGTTTTATGACATCATAAGGACCCATATGTGATTTAATAATTAATATAAATGGGATAAATGACCAAATATATGTTTTTCCTTTAAAATAGTGTGATTTTAATTCTATTTCATTTATTTTATTTGGCCTTTGCGAATTCTCTAAAACATATGATATATTTTAATGTTCTACAATCATTTCATTAAGAGTGTGACTCACCTCTAAATCAATATTGGGAATATTTGAACAATTTATGCACTTGGACTTATAAAATAATTTAAAATAAATAAATTTCTCAGAAAAAATGAAAAAACCATGGGATATTTTTTTTGGTTTTGGTTATTTTATTATGTAGAGTCCAAAACCAAAATAATAATGAAGCCCCATATTTTTCATATATAATACCATGAAAGATACGATTTATATTCTATAAAACTCCATTTATCGCTACTATACTCTTCCTTAAACTATTTAGAGTCCTCCCAAGATGCTCCCAAGAACTCAATAATCACCTCCAAAGCTTTTGAAGTCAAACTGTCAAGTAACATATCCTCAATTTCCCCTCCTCCTTTCAATTAAAGCAACTTATTTGTATTTTTTTCTTAATCAGACTTTTTTATAATGTAATTTATTTATAAAAATTCCCTTACTTTACAATTGATGATATTTTAATGAGTTTTTTAGTTTTGTTCTGTCTTTTATACATATACCTAAGTTGTTACAATGCAAACATTTTGTAAGGTATTTATCTCCTCTTTTTTATTTAAGAACCCTTTTTATGTTATTCTAATTATACTTAGCTTGATCATGTTGGGATATATTCTCCCATATCACCCTTATAGAGAATTTGATGTATAAATGATGATATTCCCCCTTTAAAAATCATTACTTCTCTAATGATATTTTATGTACACCAATTACCATGCTGAAAAATTGTTAGGATTGTTTTCATTATTCATGATTCTTCACTTCCTTTTACCTTCTATTTCAAATTTATAATATTGGGATATATTTACCCATGTACCCATTACTTGCCATTTTATGTATATGTGATGATATACCATTTTTCTATCATCATTCCATTTTTATAAAACTCTAAGTGACACCTTTATGCAACCACATTATCACCATGATTTTCAATTCCAAAAAAATTGTGTAGTGAATACCATACTCAATTCCTCTAAAGGGCGTTCAGATTTATACACACATATATTTTTTGTTGGGGAATTACATGTATTTATTCCAAACTCCTTGATCATGGAATAAATTATGATGATGAATGAATCTATGTTGTATGATATATGTGGGATACTTAATCATGAGAATGAAATGATTAAGATGGGTGCACCCAGATAGTGCTCCAATGCATTGGGTATTGATTAGTATCATGATAAGTTATGTTTGAGATGAGAGTGGACTTGAGTCCTATATAGTACCTCAGACACCATGAAGTCTTGGTAGATTTATCCTTGACCTATTTTTAAAATTCCCTATTATAAGTTGTTTCCACATTTCCCATGTTATGATTATCATGTTAAATTTTTCCTCATTATCCATTTTACTTCTATTCATAATTAATATGCTTATTTTATAACATGTATAACTTATTCCATGTTTATTCCATTATAAGGATTTATATATCACCATTTTCTAATGTATTTCCCTAGGTTATCGCACACCGTTTTATGATCGAAGGAGTATTTTGATAATGTTTATGAAAATTTCAAAAAATATTTTGTATTCCCTGTTCTATGTTATGTAATGTAACTACTTCCCAGATACACTATACATCTCGATCATCAATGTTGTATTAATTTTAGTATTATGTAATAATTCATGTGTTAATGTAAAATAAATATTAAGGTTTCTATGGAATAACCTTATCCTAATCATTAATTATATTCAATTTAATTAATTAACAATCCCAAAACAATTGGACAACTCACACTCACCCAATGAGGTGGTATAAAATAAGAAAATAAATTTTTACCCCAAAGAGTGGCCTAGGTTGGGGATAAAAATCTCCAACCATCACGATGTTACTAGTGGTGAACCTAAATAGGTACCAAACTATATAATCAAATCTTTCAGTCAATTTTAGAGTCAATGTTGGAAAGTCCAATGTGCGGCACAACTATAACATGGAATTTAATGCAATAAAATTATAACACCGGAGATTTTTATTAGAAATATATTGTTTTTATGTTATATACATCATCAAAGGAATCATTAACTACACACAACACTAGGTTGTTTTTCTTTACATGTAATCATGACCTCCCTCGATAGCTTGGGTTGTACGCAATACCGAGTTTCACTAAACAAAGATATGCTATTAAAATGTTATTAAAACAAGAAGTTATTAATAGTAATACCTACTTTTTTAAATTTTATAAATTTTATCTTTCTAAATGGACTTCATTTTTGAATTCGGAATATTTAAATTAGCATAGGGTGAATTTTTGGTATTTTTCGGAAAACTTTCAATTTTTGATGAATAGTGAAAACACTGGGTTACTATTTAAAAACCGACTTTTTATTTAAATGTATTTTAGGTCAAAATTGATACATAATACCTATATAAGTTAAAATTAATTCATTGGAGTCATTTTATAATATTTTTAGATATATAAAAATTTTATTGAACTTTTCACCGCCTTTTACCCACCTCCTAAGAGAGTTTGAAAATTTACATAAAACTTAATTTTACCACTTCTGTGAGTGGAATTTAGAAAATTTGAGAGACACGGTTAAAATCAAGGAGTAAAAAGTGGTTCAATAAGATAAAAATAATTTTTGGTGAATAGTAACTTTTTTACTTTTACTTACCACAGTTAAAAGTAAATAGGGTAATTAAGGGTAAAAATGGTATTATTATTACCCTAAAACATGTACTAATTCTATTGGATAAGTTTAATTCGAACAAAAACAACCTTAGGAATAAAATATGACCATTTAGGTCCACTTGGATTAGATTAGGACATTTAATATTATTTTATTTGAAGAAGAGTTAAAATAGTTAAAATCAATGTTTAATAACTAAAACATTTTTAATATAGGGTTATAAATAAGATAAATTTGACTATAAATTTTCATTATAAAGATAAAAATATTTCCTACATAATGGAATTTTATTTATAATTTTTAGACTTTAAATAATTTAATTTATTTATGACACAATGATGATACAATAATTACCTTATTAAGGAAAGATTAACATATTTGATATTATAAATACCCAAATAAATGTAATTTGAGACTTTTCATGAATTAGACTAATTTTATTGGTTAATATGACACAGTATTATTTATTTAATTAACTTTGTTTGAACTAATCATGCTGTTATGAGTTTCACAAAAATGAATTACCAAATAGTTTCAAAATTGACATAAAATAGTTTTTAAAACAAATATTATATTATTAATTGTTATTTTATTCCTAAAAATATTTATTTTAGCCAAATATCTTATATAAAATTATATATATTAATAATGAACCACTTGGGGTTCGTTTGCCTAGTTATATTATGTTTATTAACCATATAGTGTAAGAAAACAAGAAGACATTGTAAAAGTTAATTTATTTTACTTAGAGTTAAATCTAAATGATAAGGTTAAAATAGTAACCTAAACTTGTCTAAAGTCTATTGGTTGAGAGGATTTCGACCCACCAAAACCTTATCTTTGAAATAAATCAATTTGGAGGTATTAAAAACCGAATATGACTTTATTATAAAATAATATTTTATGTTTTTTCTAAAGTGCCCCTCTCCTCCCTTATAAAAGGGATCCTCCTCCCTCTCCTCTTTACACAACTTTGAGCCTTAAAGCTCTGCCAAAACCAGCCCATTTCCCTTCCCAACTTCCCTAGAAATATCCTAGTGGTCTTGGTCTTCTTCAAAGGCCAAATTTAGTTCCCTAAGAGGAGATTACGAAGAGGCGCTTAAAAGAAGATGTAGTGTCTGTTACTGATTCATTCAAATATATTTCTTCTTCTACTTATTATTCTTTAGTTGTTTAATTATAAAGTAATAACATCCGTATCACTCATATAATGATATGCCATTATAAATATTAAACAAACCTATTTAACCTTCTATCCATCCTATAGAAAACGAAATCACCGTGCATGCGTACGTACAGAATACTGTCTCCATGCCCTGGTGTAATTTGTTTTCCACAATCACCTTACATGGATGGGTATAATTGTGTAAATAATAACTATATATGATTATTTTAAAGAGATAATTATTATGAAATAGTACACATACACTTCAATACAATTCCATGATCATGGGAAGAATATCATCGCTCGTGCGTACGTACAGCATACCATCTCCATGATGTGATGCGACTCGTTCTACATGATATTAATTGAATAATGATTATATAAATGAATTGAATGAATAAATATGATATATATTACACTAATACCATTCTGTAAATGAGGTATCTATAACCTAAAAATAATAATAGGAATTTATTCGATAAAGCACGCATAAGAAGAAAAAAGCAATACACACCCGAATAACAAGTAGCACTGAAATATTACTAATCTACGAATATAACCATATATGATATTATAAAAATGATTAAGATTCTGGAATAATTCAATAACATTATTTAAATAATTATACAGGAGGTTCAGATATGTATGAAGCAAATCAGACCTAAGGTAAGGGAAAATATCACAATCTCATTTTTATCTGAGATTGTTTATACTTTAGAGTTTACTGGGGAATATTTATCATCCACATCCATGTTTCCTAAATATTTAATATTATTTATATCCTCCTACAATTTTTTAAATCCAATATTACTCATTGGTGAGTTTTAGTAAAAGATATGAAAGGAATCTTTTTTCATTTTTCGTACAAGGAACTTTTCGACTTTTCCGGCCAAAGTACAAGAAGAATGTTTTTTAAAATTATACAGCATGAATGGATTTTTATGATTTCAAAGAAAATTATTTCCATGTAGTTTCCTTTACAAGTTTTCAGGTTTATTTTTAATCAACTTCTTTTTGTTTAAAATTGTATAACATGATAAGAATGGAAAAAATGTTTTTTTAAGTAGAAAGGATAATTTCCTCAAGAATTGAGTTCAAGTGTTTTATCAAAATTATTTTCCATATAAAATAATATAGGGTTCTGTTTCTATCCCTATTATTACATTTATTTTATTATTTTGTGATGGAATTATTTTTAGAAAGTACTTTATCTTATATGAATTGTTTTATGATGTCATGATGTTTAAGAATCCCATTTTTATTACATGGGTTATGCTATGATGTATGATTTATGATTTTGTGGCACACATAATAATGGTTTCATTATGAGATGGGCGGGACCTATATCTCCCTCCAATGTATTGGGTAAAAATTTATATCTCATGAGATATACATGGCTGGAATGACATGTTAATCCGGTTCAGAGATACAGGACTGAAATGAGGAGTGAACTCGGTTCAGAAATGGACTATGTCCACTAAGATAGTTTTGGCAATGATTATTGGCTACTAAGAAATGATTCTCTATGACTATATGTGTATTCCACAAAGTTTCATGTTTTAGGTTATGATTATTGGGATTACATTTCCCTACTATGATTTACCCCATGTTATGAAGTTATGATCTCTTTTGCAGTTTAAGATTTCCAAAATGATATGTTCTGATAAATATGATGTGATTGATATTTCATTTTTTCACCCTTACTGAGCATTTGAGCTCACCCTTTTGTATGTTTTCTTTTCCCCAGGTCAGGAAGAAGGGTATTAAGTAAGATATTCCAAAAGGGACTCTGGATATGATAAAATAAAAGGGAGACATTGTAGATTATTTACGAACCAGTTGTTTATGTTTCCTAGTTTTTAAAGACATTATACCTATACAGTCCTTTCATGATTTTGTTATATGTTGTAATAAGTGTACATACATTTTGAATCAATAACAATGTATGTAAGGTATGGGTCGTTATATTTGGTATCAGAGGAAAGGTATAGTCATCCTTTGTAAACTAGGATGTGAAAGCCTTAGTAAGAACCCTAAGGATATGTCTAAAGTTAGATCAAAATATTAGTGTTTTAGAAATGGCCATGAATAACTGAAGATAAAACCCTAAGTGTAAAATTTTATTCTTGATTGTGTGGTTTTACTATTATTATTAGTGTTTCTCACACTATGGTTATTGGTTTTATTCAATGGATGGAACCCGAAGGGACCGTGTTAATGCTGAATGCGACGGGAAATGCAATGATTGTCCCCCTGAGCAACCAAACATTATGGGAGCTAGAATGAAAAATATTTTAGCTTTGCTCACACAACTTTCTCAAGGTATAAATCATGCTGGAATTCCCAACGAGAAAAGGAAGGATAAACATTCTATTGAATCCTTCATGAGACAGCGTCTACCTTCATTCAGTGGGTCTATTGATCCATTAGTGGATGAAAAATGGATCAGTACCACTGAAAAGATATTTTCAGTTCTTCAAATTTCATAACATGATAAAGTCATCTTAGCAGTGTATTGTTTGAAAGGTGATGCTGATCAATGGTGTAATCTTATCAAAAATATGAAGCAAAGGGATGAAATTGAGTCCATGGAGTGGGACGAGTTAAAGAACTTATTTTTCAATAAGTAATTGCATCGTATTCTCTGAAAAAAGATGGAGAAGTAGTTTCTTGAACTGAAGAAAAAGGATGATGAATCTATTGGTACCTACGAAGAAAAATTTACAAGACTTTCAAGGTATGATTTTGGGATTGTTATCCAACCTGAGAGTAAGATCGATTGATTTTTTAGTGGCTTAAAACCAAGTCTTCGAAGGGTGTTATCCATAAGGGAATTAAATAGCTACGAAGAAATTGTTCGATGTTATCTCAAGGTTGAGATGGAGATTAGAGTAACCCATCAATCATATGGGTTTGATAAGAAGAGGAAAATGGAATTCAAATGAAAATCTAAAGACCAAACTGAAAAGAAGATGAGTTTTCCTTTATGCTCAAATTGTGGAAAGAAATATGGAGGTAATTGTCTTAAAGGGACAAGCAAATGTTTTAAGTGTGGAAAATAAAGTCATCGGGCAATTGATTGTCAACATAACTAGAAGAAGATGTCTAATGATGCGAACAATGAAAGAGATACATAGAATGCACCTACAATACTTTAATGTTTCAAGTTCAAGGATATGGTGCATTATTACAATCAATTCCCTAATCCAAGGGTTGTTGATGATGATCGACGTCAAAAAACTCTTAAGGCCAAAGACAATTGAAAGGCTCGTAAAATTACTATCAGAAATGTGTAGTATGATAACGAAGGGGTGAAAGGTACACTTTCCACTCTAAACTATAAAATGTTTTATTTGATTCTTGATCCACCCAATCTTTTATTTTTTAATAATTTTCTAAGGGTATCACTGTATTACCTCAACAATTATATGTTGAGTTAGCTATGACAACTTAGAATGGCACAACGATCGCATCAAAAGTTTATAATTCTTCTCTAATTGACGTTTGTGGGAAAGTGATTCCTGCAAATCATGTGATCCATCCTATAGTGGAATTTGATGTGATTCTCAGCATGGATTGGCTTTATTTATATGGAGCTCATATCAATTGCCAATGAAGGGAAATCACATTTAATATTCCCGATCAATCTACTATCATCTATCAATGCAAGGATGAATATAACCTTTCAGTGGAAATTAGTTCCATATTATGGGTCTTGATTCCAATAAATGAATGTTATTTATCTCAAATGGTTGGATAGAAACTCACGATTAAGAATACACCCATTGTACGAGAGTTTGATGATGTCTTTCTAGAGGAATTTTCAGGTCTTCCACTAAATCGTGAAGTTGAGTTTTCAATAGAACTCATACCGGGTGCTATGCCAATTTCAAAGACACCTTATAGAATGGCCCTACTTGAGTTTCAGGAATTGAAGAAGTAACTCCAAGAGAATCTTGATAACGGATTCATACGCCATAGTGTGTAACCTTTGGGAGTACATATTCTATTTTTTAAGAAGAAATATGGATCAATGAGACTCTTCATTGATTATAGAGAACTTAACAAGATCACTATCAAGAACAAATATCCTCTCCCACGGATTGATGAATTATTTGACCAACTACATGGAGCCCAATACTTTTCCAAGATTGATATTCGTTCAGGGTATCATCTATTAAGGTTCAAAGAACAGGATACACCAAAGACGACTTTCCATACAAAGAATGGACACTATGAATTTATAGTGATGCCATTTGGTCTTACTAGTGCCCCTACTATCTTCATTGATCTGATGAATATAGTCTTTAGAGACTATCTTGATCAGTTTCTGGTAGTCTTTATAGACGATATTCTTTTTTATTCAATGATCATGGAAGAAAATGAAGATCACTTGAGAATTGTATTGGAAGCCCTAAGAAAGGAGAAGCTTTATGACTCATTTACCAATTGTGAATTTTGGATTCAAAAAGTTTCATTTTTGGGTCACATAATCTCAAAATAGGGAATATCTATGGATCCAGTAAAACAAAAGTTATCAAAAGATGGTCGAGGCCAACAATAGTAACTGAGATCCAAAGTTTTCTTGGTTTGGCTGGATATTATCGATGTTTTCTAAAATATTTTTCACGATTATCTAATCCACTCACCAGGTTGACTCGAAAAGGAGTTAAGTTCATGTGGACAGAGGAGTGTGAAGAGAATTTCAAGGAGTTGAAAAGAAGGTTATTCTGTGCACCTGTGCTCACACTACCTTGTAGTGGAGAAAGGTTTGTGATCTATAGTGATGTATCCAATAAGGGATTGAGGTGTGTTCTCATGAAAAATGATATGGTGATAACTTATGCCTCACGACAGTTGAAAATCCATGAGCAAAATTACCCAACTCATGATTTAGAGTTAGCTTCAGTAATCATTGCATTAAAGATTTGGAGGAATTATATTTATGGTGAAATGTGTGATATTTATATTGATCATAAAAGTTTAAAGTATATTTTTACACAAAAATATCTGAATATGCACAAAAGAAGATGGTTGGAGTTGATTAAGGATTACGTCTTCTCAATTCATTATCACCCTAGGAAAGTAAACAAGGTGGAAGACGCATTACGTTGACAAGACCATTCTAGATTATCCATGATGAGGATCACAAAAGATCCAATATTTACGGATTTACAAAGGATGGATCTTGGAATTATAATGGAAGGGGAAAATATTATCTTTCTCAAATGAATGCTCAACCATATATAAATGTGATGATTAAAGAGGCACAAAAAAAAGATGTAGTGTTACAAAAGAATGTGAGAAATGTTCCTGAATTCAACCTTGATTGTGATGGGATAATAAGGTTCATGAATCAGGTATGTGTTCCTCCCATCCCAGAATTAGAGAAGGAGCTACTGGATGAGGCTCATAGTTCTTCATTATCTATTCATCCTAGAAACACGAAGATGTATAGGGACCTGAAAGAGTATTTCTGGTGGGATGGAATGAAAAGAGATGTTGATGAATATGTCTCTCATTTCTTGGTTTGTCAGCAAGCTAAAGACAAGAGACAAAAGTCTAAGGGGATGGTACAACCATTACCCATACCCAAATGGAAATGGGAAAACCTCACTATAGACTTTGTCACTGGAATTCCTAAAACATCGAAAGGTAATAATGCTATCTAGGTTATAGTTGATCATCTTACGATGTCAGCACACTTCATTGCTATTAGTGAATATTTCTCTCTGAATCATCTTTCGATGCTATATGTAAAGTGGTATGATTTCATGGAGTACCACGTTCCATTATATCTGACCAGGATCTGAGGTTTGCCTCAATGTTTTGGAGAAGTCTTCAGCATAATCTAGATACAGAGTTCAGTTTTAGCACTCCTTGTCATCCTCAGACAGACGGTCAGTCCTAGAGGATAATTCAAACTCTAGAATACATGTTGAGAGCTTGCTCTATGGATTTCAAAGGTGGTTGGGATCAACACCTACCTTTGGTGGAATTTTCTTATAATAAAAGATTTCACTCAAGTATTCAAATGGCTCCTTATGAAGCTCTATATGGATAGAAATTCTGAACTCCAACTTGCTGGGATGAAGTTGGGGAAAGAAATCAATTAGGACCTGATCTTGTTGTTGAGATGGCAGAAACGGTACGATCTATTCAATAACACATAAGAGAATCTCAGAGTCGACACAAAAGTTATGATGACAACCGAAGAAAATACCTAGAGTTTGAAGTGGGTGATAAAGTGTTCATATGAAATCTTCTTGTAAGAGAGTAATGATATTTGGAATGAAGGGAAAGTTGAGCCCTAGGTATATCAGTTCTTTCGAAATACTGGATCATGTTGGGAAGGTAGCCTACCGACTGGTGTTTCCACCGAATATCTCTCAAGTTCACAATGTGTTCCATGTATCGCTCCTTAGAAAGTACATACCTGATCCTTCACATGTACTCAGCTCAGAAGGTGTACCGCTGGAGCAAGATCATTCTTATGAAGAACAACCGATAGAGATTTTGGATCGTAGTGAAAATGTTCTACAGAACAAGACCACTAGCATCGTGAAAGTATTATGGAGGAACCACAAATTAGAATAAGCTACATGGGAGCCTGAGGATATGATGAGGGAGATGTATCGTCATCTGTTTGTTATAAAGTGACGAATTTCGTAGGAGAAATTCATTTTAAGGGGGGTAGAATGTAACGCCCAAGATTTTTATGAGAAATATTTTGTTTTTATGTTATATACATCATCAAAGGAATCTACCACTACATACAACACTAGCTTGTCTTGTGTTACATGCAATCACGACCATCCTCGATAGCCTGCATTGTACGCAATACCAAGTTCCACTAAGCAACGATATGCTATTAAAATATTATTAAAACTAGCCATTATTAATAGTAATACACACTTTTTGAAATTTGATAAATTTTATCTTCCTAAATGGATTTCATTTTTTGATTAGGGATATTGAAATTATCTTTGGGTGAATTTTTGGTATTTTTCTGAAAACATTCATGTTTTGATGAATAGTGAAAACACTGGGTTATTATTTAAAAACCGATTTTTTATTTAAATAATTATTTATTTTATTTAAATTTATTTTAGTTCAAAATTGATACATAATACCTATATATGTTCAAAGTAATTCATTGTAGTCATTTTATTGTAATTTAGATATATAAAAATTTTATTGAACTTTTCACCGTCTTTTACCCACCTCCTGGGAGAGTTTCAGAATTTACATAAAATTAAATTTTACTGCTTCTGTGAGTGTAATTTTAAAAATCCGAGAAAAACGGTTAACATAAAGGAGTAATAGTTGGTTCAATAAGATAAAACTAATTTTTGGTGAATAGTAACTTATTACTTTTTTTTACCACAGTTAAAAGTAAATAGGGCAATTAAGGGTAAAAATGATATTATTATTACCCTAACACATGTCCTAATTCTATTGGATAAGTTTAATTAGACCAAAAACAACCTTAGGAATAAAATATGAACATTTAGGTCCACTTGGATTAGATTCGGACATTTAATATTATTTTATTTAAAGAAGAGTGAAAATAGTTAAAATCAAAGTTTAATAACTAAAACATTTTTAATATAGGGTTATAAAAAAGATAAATTAGACAATAAATATTCATTAGAAAGATACAAATATTTCCAACATAATGATATTTAATTTATAATTTTTATACTTTAAATAATTTAATTTATTTATGTCAAAATGATGATACAGTAATTACCTTATTAAAGAAATATTAACATAATTGATATTATAAATACCCAAATAAATGTAATATGAGAATTTTCATGAATAACACTAATTTTATAGGTTAATATGACATATTAGTATTGATTTAATTAACTTTTTTTTCTAACTAATCATGCTATTATGATTTTCACAAAAATCAATTAGCAAATAGTGTCAAAATTGACATAAAATAGTTTTTAAAACAAATATTATATTATTAATTTTTATTTTATTCCTAAAAATATAAGGATCAGATAAATGACTTATATAATGTTTTATATATTAATAATTAACCAATTGGGGTTTCTTTTGTCTTGTTATAGAATTTTATTAACCATATATTGTAAGAAAACAAGAAGACACGTTAAAAGTTAAATTATTTAACTTAGAGTTAAACCTAAATGATATGGTTAAAATAGTAACCTAAACTTGTCTAAAATCTATTGGTTGAGTGTATTTAGACCCATACCAACCTTATCTTGGAAATAAATCAATTTGAGCTATTAAAAACCGAATATTACTTTATTATAAAATAATATTTCAAGTTTTTCCTTAAGTGCCCCTCTCCTCCCTTATAAAAGGAAACCTCCTCCCTATCCTTTTTACACAACTTTGAGCCTTCAAACTTGGCCAAAACCTTCCCATTTCCCTTATTAACTTCCCTAGAAACATCCTAGAGGTCCTGGTATTCTTCAAAGACCATATTTAGTGCCCTAAGAGGAGGTTAAGAAGAGGCGCTTCAAAGAAGAGGTGAGGTCCGTTACCGATTCTTTCAACTTTATTTCATCTTCTACTTATTATTCTTTTGTTGTTTAATTATTAAGTAATTCCATCAGTATCAATAATATACTGATATGTTATTATAAATATGAAACAACCCTATTTAACCTTCTATCCATCCTACGAAAATCAAAATCACCACGTGTGCGTACGTACGAAATACCGTCTCCACGTCGTGGTGTAATCTGTTTTCCACCACCACCTTACTTGGATGGGTATAATTGTGTAAATAATAACTATATATTATTATTGTAAAGTTATATTGATTCTGAAATAGTATACATACACTTCAATATAATTCCACGATCATGGGAAAGATATCATCGCTTGTGCGTACGTAAGGCCTATCGTCTCCACGATGTGATGCGACTCGTTCTACATGATCTTCATTGAATAATGATTATATAAATGAATTTAATAAATAAATATGATATATATTACAATAATAACTTTCTGGAAATGATATATCTATAACCTAAAAATAATAATAAGAATTTATTCGACAAAACACTCATAAGAACAAACAACCAATAAACACCCGAATAACAAGTAGCGATGAAATATTAATAAGCTAAGAATAGGACCATATATGATATCATAACAATGGGTACGATTCTGGAATAAGTTAATAAAATTATTTAAATCATTATACAAGAGGTTCATCCACATACTAAGAAAATCAGACATAAGTTAAGGTAAAATCTCACAATCTCATTTTTATCCGAGATTGTTTATACTTCAGAATTTACTGGGGAATATTTATAATCCACATCCATGTTTCCTAAATATGTAATATTATTTCTATCCTCCTAAAATGGTTTAAAACCAATATTACCCGTTGGTGAGTTTTTGTAAATGATATGAAAGGAATCTTTTGTCGTTTTTCATAGAAGGTACTTTTTGACTTTTCCGGCCAATGTATGAGAAGAATGTTTTTTTAACTTATACAGCAGGAATGAATTTTTATGATTTCATAGAACATTATTTCCATGAAGCTTCATTTATAATTTTTCAAGTTTATTTTTAATCAACTTATTTTAGTTTAAAATTTTACGACATGATAAGAATGGAAAAAATGTTTTTTTAAAGTAGAAAGGATATTTTCCTCAAGAATGGAGTTCAAGTGTTTTATCAAAATTATTTTCCATCTAAGATAATATAGGGTTCTGTTTCTATAACTATTATTACATTGATTTTATTATATTGTGATGGAATTATTTTTATGAAGTCCTTTATCTTATACGAATTGTTTTATAATGTCACGATGTTTAGGAATCCCATTTTTATTACACGGGTTATGCTATGATTTATGATTTATGATTTTCGGGCACACATAAGAATGAGTTCATTATGAGATGGGTGGGACCTATATCTCCCTCCAATGCATTAGATAATGATTTATATCTCATGAGATAGACATGGCTGGAACGACAGGTTAATCTGGTTCAGTGATACATGACTGAAATGAGGAGTTAACTCAGTTCAGAAATGGACTTTGTCTGCTAGGATAGTCTTGTAAATGTGTCTTGACTACCAAGAAATGTTTTTCTATGATTATGTGTATATGCCACAATGTTTTATGTTTTATGTTATGATTATTGGGATTACATTTCACTACTATGATTTACCCCATGTTATGAAATTATGATCTCATTTACAGGTCAAGATTTCCAAAATGATATGTTCTTATGAATATGATGTGATTGATATTTCTTTTGTTTACCCTTACTGAGCATTTGATCTCACCCTTTTGTATGTTTTCTTTTCCCCAGGTCAGGAAAAAGGGTATTAAGTAAGATATTCTATAAGGGACTCTATATATGATAAAATAAAAGGGAGACAATGTAGATGATTTATGAACCAGCTGCTTATGTTTCCCAGTTTCTAAAGACACTATACCTATACGGTCCTTTCATGGTTTTGTTATATGTTGTAATAAGTGTACTTAAATTTTGAAGCAATAATAATGTATGTAATGTATGGGTGATTATAAAAATATAATGGAAAGGTATATTCAACCTACCATATAAACGTGAATTTAAACTCATCATGCATCGAATCCTAAATCAAGAAATATTGGAAGAAATCATAGAAACAGTCAAATAACCTAGAAATGGGGAACATTAGATATCAACAAAATAACTCTATCAATATAAAGAAAAAAATAACAACAGAAGATTAATGTTGAACCTTCCATCATAGATCCAATGAGGTGATTTAAAATTTAATCGACATCGTATGGAAGATTTTGATCAAATCATAGAATTAGGATTGAAGTTGCTCTTCCAAATTCCATGATTCTATCTGATGGAAGGAGGAGGAAGTTTTTTTAGTTTTAAAAACAAATTAAGGAAAAAAGAAAATTTCATGGATTTTAACTAGGGTGCATGGTTTGGTTTCATAATTGGAAAAACAATGTTTGAATTGTGCGACACTATCAACATGAAGGGGTCCCCACATGGTTTATTCACACGGTTTGGAAAACCATGTGGAAACCCTGATGTATTCCTCTACTAAACAAATGTAGAGGTTCTTACATGGATCGATTCCCTAGGCACATGGTTTTGGAGAAACATGGGCCCTTCTCTTCTCTCTTTCCAACATTGAATGGGTGTGTTTACTATTGTCTATGGTTTAACTCAAACATTAAAACTCTATACACAGGATTGGACCCCCTAACAGGATTTCATCAAACCATGTGGTTTGGGATGCACCATTTCAACTAACCATATGATCCAACCTTCTTTTCAATAAATCAGGACTCCAGCCTTTGAAAAAGATCAAAAAAATTATTAAACTCCCTTTATCTCATTAGATACTCACATTAGGTCAACCCCAAGGAGTTAAACTGAAAATGAAATATATGTACATGCCAAAAAATATGGGATCCAATTGTATTCAATTAAGTAATTCATAATCATTTTCAATACAAGAATTACTATAAGGATACATAATAGGTCAGGGAAATTGGATTAATTTTGGTACATAGTGTTTGATTAAAATTTTAGAGAGTTTTGATGATAATCATATCAGAAAAAAATTTCAAATAGATTTAAAATAATACATGGATTTGTTTTCATATAGTTTAAAAGGGTTTAGTGACAACTAGATATTGTTTCATATATTAACTAATTCATAAATTCAAGAAATGATAAAATTTATGATATTATGGTAATTGATATTTTGTATTTTTTTTAAATCATTCATCAATGTTCTTCATGAAATGATAAAAAATATAATTTTTGTTTAAATTATACATTTATGCAATACTGAATATGATATTATTTATAATAATTAAGATAGTTAAATCTAGTCATTTTATTATTTTATAACATATAAGACATATTCACTCTAATAAAAAATCTTTAGTCAATGATGGATTTCTCTTTTAAGGGATTATAAGGAAGTCATTTTTCATCTTACAAAAAAAGAGATCTTCACCGGGATATGATTATTCATTAAAAAAAAGTTTAATATCTCACTCATTGGTTTATCATTATTAAATTTAGATTTAAAAACACCACCCCTTTGGAAAGGAGAATATATACCACAAAAGAGTTTAAAAATCACATTTTGTTATTGCATATCTATAAAGGCAAGTATGTTTTGGTAGTTATTAAGGGTTCTCTAATAACCTCACTAATATAGAAATGATGAAGATCAATAGTTCGGTAGGCATGTTTTTTTTTACTTTCTTCACTCACTTTCAAAAACATTCAATTGATTTATGCTCACTTATAGAGAATTTTTGGCATATATATAGGCTATAAAAACCATCAATATCTAACCGATCATACAATTGAAATTTGTTACATCTAATATATAATTCTTATTTTTATTTATTATCAAACTATATTTACATTTACGCATGTTTTTTATTATAATTACTCTATTTAAATTTTCTAAATTATATGTTTGGGTTTCACACAACACAATTCATCAAAAAGATTTAGTCCACTATCTATATTTAATGACACAACATTTGCATCAATGATAATTTTCAAAGATAACATGGAAGAAATATTTGATATAAATATAAATATTGAGGTTATTCATCTATACATATAATTTATTTTTATTGAATTTTTTTCTATATTATGATCATAATATTAATATTTTTAAATAAAATAACAAATTATTTTATCTTCCATGCCATGTTATTGAGTGTTCTATTTTTAACAATTATTTATAAAAAATAATTCATTTATATACAGGTCTACAAATCCCCCAATTCTCGTAGGATAAAAGTCGAAATCATGAGTGAAAAAATATATATCTATATTTATAATATTTCACCCAGACCACCACTATAATGAATTAAAACTTATCTTTGATTTTATTTTAAAAATATTATAAAAACCATAACTTAAATATTTGTGATATAATTTAGTGCATTTAATTATTTTTCACCAGAAATTAGATGTATTGAACCATATTCAAAGTCCATTAGATGGATATAGATCTTAAGAGATGTAAAAATATACCATATTTGATAGTATTCTCATGAAATTTATAAATTAGAGTGTCTCTAAGACTAAGGAAGGCACGATTCATGGTAGTATCTAACACTGGTTTTTTTATATTATTTTCACATTTCTTTTATACTATATTGATATCTATTATGCCTACCATTATGAAAATAATTTAGTTTAGTTTCCATAATAAATTTATATATTTTAAATCATTTTTAATTATTTATAAAATATCCAAAAAAACCTTTTGAATCATCATTGAACCTCTAAAAAATATACATTAAATGTTCCATTCATTAAAAAAAACCACTAAATGAAATCATTCCATGAAATTATTCCCCCTATTGTGGTATTATCATCATGTCTGTTTTCAACTTCAATGACATTAAAATTTAAAAATTTTTACTACTTAAACTTGACAGATCTAAATATTTACTTCGTTTTTTCTATATTTTATGGGATTATTTTTCCATTAATTTAAAAATAGTGAAAATTTATTACATTTTCATAATATTAGTGATTTTTAGTTTAATTATTTAATCATATAAATTTTAGAATTTAATAGTGTAAATTACATTTTTAGACGGTTATTTATGATATCCAAACCTCTATTTCATTATTTTAGGTAAATTAGTGGCCATGTTTAGCATAGTATACACTGGAAATAAATTGGAATGTGTGATTATAAAATTTCATATAAAATGAAAAAAGAAAATTTTCAATGGGGATTGGGGTGAATGATGTAGAATTGTGGACAATGTCAAATGCCTCATAAGAAATCATAAGTGAGAAAATCCTTCCAAATGGAGATTTTTTTTCATGTTGTTGTACTAGAAAGCCACTTCGAATGATTGAATCAGAGACTATAATATTCAGATGTAACTTGGCATGATGGAGACACCTTTTATAAATGATAATGAAATCTATAAAAATTTCTAATAGAAAACTAGAATTATCTATTTATTATAGAGGGGTATTCATTTATATGATTTGAATACAAAAATGTTAAAATGTATGAAAAAAAATAAATAAATATAATTGATTATAAATTTGGGATCTTGACTATAATGACCCCATTCTTCGACTAAAAATGTTACTATTACTAATTATCATATTTTATATCACTAAACATGAAATTCAATCATAAAACACACCCTAGATTGTCATAAACACACCAATTGATTCCTAAGAACATTTTTTATCATTATTAAGTAATATATATAATGAAAGAAGAATTATTCTCTAAATAAAACTATATTAGGATATATAAATGAATCCACATGGATGACTTAAAAGATAGGTGGGAAGATTTAATATATTTTATGGAATGTACAACCCATTAGGGAGAGGTTATTAAAAAACAATATAGGTATCACTATGATTAATTAAAAATAGAAATAATATATCGTGGGAAGGATATAAAATTCATTCTATCGATGGGGAGAATAAACTATGCTGGAAAATGAGAGTCTTAAAGGTTCTGTTAAAAATAACAATGAAAATACCCAACTATCATATTTGTGATTGCATGGAATAAACTAAAGGAGTATTTTTGAATCATTTTAGGTCGGTAGAACTTCTAAGGTCATCATAAATGTAATGTGATTAATTTTATTTTTATAATATAGAAAAAATAAATGATACACAACCTGAATTAAATAACCCAAACAATATGATATCATTTTATAACACACAATATAATGAGTATATTAGAAAAAAAGTATGTTAACATAAGAAATACATAACTAGAGAAAAACTAAACACTTTACCCCATGTGGTACCAAACCAATTTTAATACCACATACTCCAGTGTTCCAAAACTAAACTCATGCCCTTACCAAAATAACTAGTTTATTAATAAAAACTATAAAATAACAAATAGAGGAAAAATATATATACCCAAAAAAATTTGTGTTGGGTGTGAGCTAATTCCATGTAATATACCACTATTATTCCATATAATTCCTTTTAGGATTCATTCAAAAAGTTCAAGTTTTTATTACATATAGAAAATACAACTGTATTTTTATGTAATATGGAAAACCAAATCACATCACCATTTTATTTCAAAACCACTTTAGCTTAATGAAAATATAACTATTTAACATGTGAGGGAAAGACCACGATAAACCCATATATATATATATGTCTTAAAATAAAATATGAATAAAGATAATAAAATCTTAATAGAAAGCATGTTAATGGTTGAAAACCATGATTATGCTGGGAAAACCTATGAAAATAGTAAAAAAGGATTTACTCACTAAACAATATTATATTAATTGTAGTCATAGACCATAACTTACCCTTGTGGACTCTCCCAGTGCCAACCAACCTTCAAGGAAATGAAGTGCTCTAAGGTACACTATCCAGTATTGTAATCTAAGAGAGTGTATCACTTATCCAAATGACATATAGTTATATACATGTCTCCCATTAGAATAAAAATAAAATTAAAACCATGACCCCTTTATCAATTCAATAACATAATAATCAATATCACATTAATATTAATTGTAATAATAATATCAAGTGGAGTAATCAATATGTATCATATATTCAATTACTATAAGAAATACCAATCAATATTATATAATCTATGAAATATAGTAAACCCATGATTATCATTTATATAGAAAACATATATATTTGCAATACCCACTTATAATTTTATTCAAATCTTTAAAAAAAATTTATTGAAATTTATTCAAATACATTTTGTATATAAAATAATAATTTGATAACTAGTACTTGAATATCAAAGGGAGAACCCTTAATAAAATAAAACATTGTTTGAAACATACTTTATAAATTTAATTAGTTTATAAGATGTTTTTAAAACATTTTTATCATACAATTTGTATGCAAGGAATGTTGATTTTGAAATGAAACACACAAAAACCATTTAAAACATTGAAGGAAATCTGCACTGAAATAATAATGTTTATGATATATGTTTTATATCACATGAGGTGCTATACGTATATTGTAAATAATGATATGATATTTCCTACCACTTTATTATCTAAATTATTTTTCCTAATCGAATATATCATAATGAAATATATCATATTGTGATCATTTATAATATCTCAAACATTTCCTATTGTATTAGTTAATTAATTCATAAATAAGGAATATACTAAGATATTATAAAATTGTATAAACCCATAAATATGGGGTATTTGAGTATTATATTATTCTCTTCAAAATCTCCCTTTCTCCCCCACCCTTTTCTATAGAAAGAGACCAAAATATTGTGGATTCTAGGAAAATACCACCCATGTAATGAGTGATTAAGAATAACCCATGGATACACCGCAAAAGAGGGAGTCTCTACCCCACCTTGAATGTATCATCCTCAAAACACTATAAATTAATTTTATAATGACAAATATTGGTGAAATGCATATAGAAGTTGTTTTGAATTTTATTTTTATATGGTATATTTTATGAATATTATTTTTATTTATTTCTATAAAATTGTTTTTTTTTAAAAACCAAACAAAACATTAGTGGTATTAGATATTTATTCTGTTATTTGATTAATAAGTGTTTGAATATTGAATAACTAGTAAATCATATGGTTTTCATGTCATTAAAATGGGTAAAAAATTGAACGCGACCTATTTTATGATATATGATACTCTTAGTTGTGATTGGGTTGTACTATAATTTATTTGATAAAATATCATGGGACTTGAATGAATCCATTGGTTTTAATCACATCATGAAACACGACATGGGAAATAATTTCAAGCAATAGTAACAAGCCACATTTTTAAAATAGATTATTTTATCATCATAGAGATGTGATGTGTGTTGTAAAATATGACTCCTTGTGGGTTTATTCTCATAAAAGTGGCTATGGTAGGCTCTAATTGCACCACACTACTAGTTTAATCTTACATAGTCACTACTTTATATCATATACCACCAAATCTAGTCATTTAGTTTTATTTTTACAGATGCCACTATATTGGGATATAATTTCTAGGAACCGTTAAAATACTTTTATACATAACGTAATGCACTGAGTTAATGTCACAGAATACATTATCATTATATTAATACAATTTATAATGCATTCATAGGTTGTAATAGTTTATTGTATACCACAATCTTAATTTTCAATTGAGTCTCATATTATGATACGATATAAATAAATGAGTAGAATATGTATAGGAAAAGTAATTTTTTTCTAGAATTAAATTTAAAATTTAATGAAATGGGTTGTAATGTATTTATAAATTATTAATTTTTTTGGATATATGTTGAATTTTTAATCTTTTTATAATATAACTATTTATAAAATATTTTTAATTTATTCCTAAATATTTATGAAATATTAAATGAATAAATTACCATGTATTAAATATTGATATTAAACACCATTTTAATATTATTTTTAATTCTTTAGGACAATGATATAATTTATTAATATGAAAATTGAAAGTGTAATTTATAATTTTTTTATAAATGAAGAAACAATGAAAAAATATTAAAGTTTATATTTTAAATTATTGTTTTTTCATAATTATGATTTTTTATAGTTTAAATTCACGTCTTTATTTGAGAAGCTTTTTAAACCATATAATAATATGTTTGAATAGTATCATCAAGGTTTAAATTATGTTAAATTTTTAATATTTAAAATTTATAAAATTTTTATACAGGAGACAATGAATATAAATGTTTATATTTTATTCAATATCGTATAATTAATGTAAATGTCATATAATGAATAATAAAAAGGATTTCATATTAGAGATACAAATATTTTTTTGTATTTATCTAACTTTTGAATTACCATAATTAATTGAAAAATTTTAAAAAGTTTATGGTTTCATTATTTAGGAATTGTTTATAAATATTTATCTCATGTTTAAATTTATTAATTGTTTATATATTTATTTTATTATTTTATTTATTAATGAATATTTTTTTTATATTATAAATCAATTTAACATTAATTTAATTTGTGAAAATGCGTCTATAAATTTTAATACATGTACATAAGTAGTTACATAATATGTTAGATAAGTGGATTAGTTTTCTTAAACCTCAAATTTGTCTTATTCTATGTTATAAGCTATAAATAATTATTTAATTATAGTTTATATATACAATGTTTTAGAATTGTAGAGGAATTTAGGTCTCTTTTGAGTGAAGTATCCTTTTATAGAGAGACATTGAGTTAAAGTACTTACTAACCTATAGGCTTATTCCTAGTAGAGAAAAGTTTGGGTTGGAAATCTATTGATTAAGGCTATATGGGGGATATTTATTTCATATGTTTTTATGAATTTACGTGGAAGGGTTTAATGAACCTCAATCTTGTGATTAATTTATATATGTATGAATATAGTTGTCTTTAAATTTGGGTTAGTAACTAAAGCTAGGAGTTGTGTAAAGAGTTCCACATTGAAATAGTTTGAACATACTAATTTGGTGTGAGGAATAAGATTTCAAAAATAATCATTAAAATAATGAATATATAAATTGAATAACATATTAAATGTTATATTATTTTTAAATTAAACTCTTCTCAATATAATTTATAACCAACTAAGTATGTCCTGATAAATCTGGGTGCCCACCGATTATCTAATATAATGAAACTAAGTAATGGTTGACCTTTATAGGATTGGGTTATTATTATTAATGTTATATTTGTGTGCAAAATAGATGGGATACCTTAATAAGATTAGGTTATTAGAGGAATGGTGTGGATTTTATTCATATGTTGGATTTGGTAAAGTGACTTCCCCCAAAAAACCTAAGATCCAAATATTATATGATTGGGATAATGCCCTACCTAAAAAGAAACATTGCAGTAGAAAAACTAAAATGACTAAAACATTAGTTAAATATTTTTCTTGTCTCAAAAACACATATTTTGAGTTTAAAATGGGTTCATAATTTTTGCAGGAAAACATTTAATATAATATATTTATAAATATATGCATAACATAATACTCATTTAATAAAACATTTTATATCACATAAATTGAATCATCATCATCAAACATAAATTTTATATAAATATTTTTAAAGTATAATATTAACATAAAATACTTATTATAATTGTAAAAAACAAAAACAATATTCTTAATAAAAAAGGAAACTATGTGTTCTAGAAAAAACATAATGAGTTACCAACTATTGTTTTTGAACAAAAACTGAATCTATATTACTAGTATAAAATTATTCTGTTTTGGTTTTAAATGAATTAGATGTTTCCACAAAAATATTCAATGAAATTGGATAGGTTAATGACATGTTGATACTAGAGGTTTATTATAAGGTTTATTCTTATGAAGGAATTTATTCTGTTGAATTTTTAGAAATACTTTGATAATGTGAATGAGTTCAAGAAATGTTTACCCTATTTTCTCGAAGAGTTAAGTAAGGATGAACTAGAAGATGTGGTTTATAGGTTGTGGAACAATATTTATAGTAAAGTTGGGTAAAAAATTGAAATAAAAATAAGAAAATTTAGTTTCACAGTCCAATAATTTTTCTTTAAGTTTATAATTTAGGTAATTAGAGCCCAAAAATGTTTTTAAGAAGAGAATACAGTGATTTCATAGGAGTAAATTTTCTGATACACCTAGAATTATTTTGATAAAGTTAATGTAATTTCTATTTATGGTATCTATGTTATAAAAATAAATTCATTTATTTTTAAGTGTATATGATAAAAAACATATTCTTTTAATTTTTTTAAATATAAAAATTGTTTAATATAAAGGATCAATTTGATAAATCTTATAGCATGTATACAAGTGATAATGAAAAGCCTATCTGAATCATGGATTCAAATTCAATGGAATATTATCAATATCATATTTGTCTATAAAAAGGATGTGTATATTCATTTCTTTTCTCTTATATGGTAATAGAGATAACGGTTATACACATGAGTTATGATTTCTTAGATTCTATAATGTATTTGAAATGAAAAAAATAGATAAAAATAATTTTATCTAAGATAAAAGAGTTTGTTTATATGTCTGATAAAATATGAGATATATGATCCCACTATTATCAATGAAATAATTTAAATAATAAAATATTATTTTCATAGTAATTCCCCAAACTAATACAATACCATATAATATATGGATACACATTTTTATTTGTTAAATAATCATCTTAAAAGGATATAACAATAAATTTCTATAAAAAAGAAGTTTGTGTACATTATATTGATATTATAAAGAAAATATAATCTCAAAGAGGATATGGGTGGTATTTTTGGACTTTTATAATTTTAACATCATTATATAAAGGATTATTCAAAAAAGAATAAAAAGTGAATTTCACATTATCCTAATAGATTTTAGGATGTGTTAGCGATGTAATAATGAAAATAGTAATTTTAGTTACAAAACAATTTCACAGAAAAATAATGACAAAACAAGTTCCATGTATGATGATTATGATAGAATCAAAATGTGTTTTAGGTAGACAATAATATTGATTAAAAATTTAAAATTTTATGTTTTTAAGTTTAGTGGACAGAATCATTGTTCCAAGATTTGACCATTAGTTATATGTTTTTTATGTCTCACAATTAATTAATCTAGATTGATTTATATAAGATAATCACCGAATTTATTTATTGGTATCATTTTGTTAGAATTTTAAAAATATATCTCATTGGAATTTCCTAGGGATTTAATGAGGTATGAAAAACCATAAAATTGCATAAAATGTAAGGCCAATATGGAAATCAATCATATGTGATATGTCAGAAATGTGTTTATATAAAGTTTTTAATGTTCATAAAATGGTTTCAGAATATAAAATTGATCATATTATATAAATGTAAATATCCACATTATCATTATTAAATTTATAATTAATATTGACTATTATAGGTTGTGAATAAATCTTAATGTTGGCGTAAATATGGTTCTTAAATCAGGATATATAATATGAACCTGAGGAACAAAATTTGTTTTGTGTGATGGAAATCCCATGAATTATAAAACTTATTGTTTCATAAACTATGTATAAGGTATACTAGAGGTTGATTATTCATATTTGGAGTTTACAATACCTGAGGCTAATGAGAGACTTAGGATGAGAATCTTTATACATTAATTACTTTCATAAAAAATATTTTATTCTGAACAAATGAGAGGGTAGATGGGTATGTTGTTGACCATGTAATCAGTTATATCTTAAACAAGATGATTTTTTTGAATTCACATGATGATTTGGGTGCATGGGACCTCAATGGAGATAAATTGGAAAATTGAATATCCAATCCTAGATAGTGCAAAAGAGGTTCTTATTTATTTTTATGCAGGGCATGTGATGTGATCATCCATAAAGGAAAATCCCATGTGATGTATTGATCAGGTCAATCTATACTCATGGTATTGAGAATACATGAGTGAGATATATTGGATTATGATTTTTCATGTCTTTTCGTTAATCGGCGTCATAGAATATGTGATCATATGCAAATGAATTCTTTCATATGATACAAATAAGGGACACAAGCAGAGTGATACATGTGTTTTATGGAGATCATTCTAGATTCATTTATATCATGTTTAGTATAAATGATTGTCTATAGTATGAAATTTTATTACATTTATAAATTATAAATGATTTTTTCCCATTTCTAATGTATTTTTAACTCATAGTTTTTTGTTAATAGAATGGGTATAAAGTTTGATGTAATGATTTACTATAAGAAAAGTGTTTTAGAGATACTCCATATGTAGTTTATGATGGATATTCATAAGGTACTGGATATTTTATGATAAAAGTTGATATTGATGATTTATTTCTAGAATAATCATAAAATATATCAAAAAGGAGTTTTGGATATGGTTTCACATGTTACTGTATGTGATATAATATTAGGTGTAAAGACACAAAATCTGTATGGATTCATAAAATGTGCATTATTGATGGAGATATACCCTAAATCCATAAATCATGTGTTTTGTTTGGTGTATTATATATTATGACCTATGTATATCACAAGGCATGATATGGGATATCATACTAATAAACCATCATGTAAAATTGCCTATATCATAATGATGTATGTAATACTATATGATCCACCCTACCTTCTACAATATACCTACTGACATATGATAATTATTATCATTAGATATGGGATGAAACATTGTGAGATATTATGGTTTAAGGTTACAAATACATTTTAAACATTACCATTAACCTGTATATTTCATACTGAATGAGTTAATACATGCATACCGAAGGAACATCCAAAGGGATTATAAAACATTCAAAACCCATAGATATGGATTTTAAATTTATAATACTATTCAATTTAGAATCCACCTTTATCCCTCAATCATTTTACAATAGAGATACTTGAATATCATTGTTTTGTGGAAAATCCGACCTGGGGGATGGGTAATTTAGAACAAACCATTGATATGACATAGAGGAGGGACTCTTTCAGCTACATCTAATGGATATTTATGAATGAACTATGAATGAAAATTATATTAGTAACTCAGTAGGGATGGTACACAGAAGTTGTTCTTCTTATATTTTATACATGGTTTTGTGTTTCATCCATGATATATCTTTTGAATAGTATTTATAATTATTTCATAAATTATGATGGAGTGATAAATTATCATTAGAATCCCATTAATTTGCTATAAAAGGATTCAAATTTACAAGGACTACATGAAACAATTGTAGTCTTACCAAATATAGGTTATATAGGTATTCATTTGACATAAAAAAAATTATAAAATCTAAAAAATTATGATTTCTCCAATCAAAATGAGATTAAAAATAAGTACATAACTAATAAACATCATAATGACGACAACGTCAGTAAAAAATAATGAATCATGGTTACAAAGAATGTCTGCATAATTGACTTAAAAACCCCAAATTTTCCATGAACCCTAGAAATAGAATACAAGTAAGCGATAAAAGTGAATATGGTTGAGCAAAAGAAAGATAGAAAGTTTGAGAGGATATATCTAACATCCCTTCATAATCACCCATTTAAATCATAAGAAAAATATCAGTGATTAGGGTACCCATTTCCCATTGTCCATGTGTTCGACTGAGTTAGGGAAGGAGTTTGTATTCTCCAATTATTTTTATGTAAAGATAAATAATAATAATAACAATAATAATAATAATAATAATAATTTAAAATGGTTCATAGTTGGGGGAAAATAAAAATAAATCACTAAACAATTCCCTAAAAAATTACTTGTCGAGGCTCTTGTAACGCCACGAACCCAGTTACCCCGAGTTAGTGCATTCTTTTAATAAATTGACATGATTACAAGAAATCAAGTCATGAAGGACCAATCAGTTTAGTATTCTTGGAAACAAGATACAAACAAAAGTTTTACATTTCATCTTTAAAAGAAAAAGAACTCTAATGTATTCAATTAAAAATATTCAAGCCTTCTAGATTATGCCTGAAAATCACTCATAACTGAATCCTTCTTGTCCAGGGAAAATGAATCATAAGAAATGGGTGAGATAAAATGCTTAGTAAGGGTATGAATTACAACGGAATATAGAATAAATATTAATCATGGTTAATAATTTAAAACACATGCCTTAACAAATAATAAACATGAGAACTCTATGGCAGGAATATAAGATGAGTAAATAATTCCATAATAAAACATAGTCATGGGTGTTCTACTAGTCGAATAACAACATGAAATATCAATAGCTAATCTTATAATGATGGAATGCATAATGTCGGACACTCTGAAACATTATTTCAAGGCCTCGACCAAGACTTCTAAAAATGATTAAGGCCTCATCCCAAACCATATATTAAAAAATTGGGAAAGGCCTCATCCAATTCCATGTATAGTTGTCTCATGAGACCTACCGATTCATCAAGGAGCTATATTGGGCTCCACCTATCACATACTAAGTACAATGCATTCCTTACATGAAAATTTTGAGGCATAAAATAAACATTCGTATTAAAACTAGCATACGAAATGTCAATAATTTATCCACAAACCATAAATGGTATAAAAATATCACATACACAGTAAAACATAACTCATTCAATACAGTATAGAAGATTTTATTGTAACAGATTAAACTCCATCGAGAATAATGATGGATATTGACATAGATGAATATAATCATCAAAACTATTTGAAAAAAATATCCCCCTTTTTCTTGAAAACATTTAAAAGTCACCCTATTTGTCAAGAATATGTTTAAAAATAGATTTTTGAATCAAAGTGTGCCATAACACTTTAAAACTTTTAAAATGAATATAAATTTTAAAACATTAATTTCCATATAAATAAATCCTTAAATCGATTTTGAAAAACATGTACATTAATGAGAAAGATTCAGAAGAATGAATTTTTAAAACATTTAAAATGTTATTTTAGTTATAGTTCCTAACCAAATGGGAGACACATGAATTCAAATAATTGATGTAATAAAAACTCTATAATATCTTAATAATAAAGTATTTCATTATATACTCTGTAAAAGGACAGTATATACACCATATAAAAGTGAATTGGTGAATAATAACAAATAAGTCTCAAAGGAATGTAAATTGATATGAAATCCCTTATAAAGAAAATATACTTAGGTAAAGGATAAATAAATGACATAATTATGTGTGAAATATATATATACACCCAATATTTTTTGTATATTCAGTGTAAATAAATTAGAGTACATTCACACATATTCTTATAACAACAACACCAACGACTTGAATGTTTAACAAAATGAATGGAAATTGAGTTAAGATAAAGTATATATCACTGACGTGGGAAATTATCAATGGAGTGTTTATGTTTATTAAAAGTTTATCCAAAAAATTAGAGTACAAATTACTAAATAAATAATAAATATTGATTCCACACATAATCTTGGAGTAAAATAATCAATGAACTATGCGTAAATCCCACCGAGTAGAAATTGAAATTTTAAATTCCCTTACCGATTTGGTGACTTATGAAACATACATCCCATGAAAGATGGATCATACAATTAATATGTAAATACCCATAAAATAAAGTATTTTACACCAAGAATACAATCATAAACAGTTCATACACCACATAAAAGGAAATAGTGTCCAATATAGCATGAATCTCAAGGGAATAAAAAGTGAGATGGAAACCCTTACTTCGTTGTAATCAATCGCGTTGTATAAAAAAAAGTTAATAACCACCAAATGAATAATAGAATACCATTAATATAAATATAATATTTTTAATATAACTCAAATGTAAGTACACGATACACCACATCCAAAAAATTTGTGGCAAACAATGGAAATCTCATAGAATTAAAAGTGAGATAAGAAGCCCCTTACTTAGTACATTTCCATGGTAGAGGGTAGGTTAACCTTATTTATAATTTTAAAATAATTAGTATTAAATTATGAAATAACCATATACATTAGTATCATATCACATATGATCTTCTAATATTGCATTGGTAATGATATTTCAGTAGTATCATCATTTCCGGTGATAACTGATTCATTTTCCTTTATATGCTTTGTTAGGTAAGTGTTGTTTGTTATGGATAAGATGTATCGTATTCATATTCAGAATGATATTAAGTCATAAAACATTTTTTTAATCATAAAAGTTATATTTTCTTGAATGGATACGATGGGGAAGGGATCTCATCGCGTTCGTGTAGATGGTAATCCGTACGTACTCACGAGTGACAATATCATTATTTTGATATTAAAATCATATATAATTGGATAGTATATCATATATACAGATTTATTATCATGTTATATTTATTAATTTCATCATATATACTCATTATTATACCCTTCTAAAGGATGAAGTATTTGAATAACCAACGACACCACGACGTGGAGATGGTAATCCGTTCATATGCACGTATGGTGACTTTTTCATTTATAGAATGGATAGAATAATGAATATGGTTGTAATATTTTTATAATAACATTATTTTATACATAATATACTCTATTTATTATTTTATAGTGAAAACAACAATGAAAGAAGATGTACAAGAAGAAAAAAACAAGAAAGAGGTGGTGAGAAATTTAACTCTTCTTCGGGTTCTTCCTTTTGATTTGATCTAAAGGGATACATAGGTTGGATTTATGACTACAGGAAGGCATGTAGGATAAAGTTAGGACAGTAGAAAGTATACTTGGGTAGGTTTTGGACAATACAAATGTCTTTGAAGGTGGTAATTTGAGAGAAGGGGAAGTGCCCTTTTATAAGAGGGGTGAGGGGAAGCTTAGGAAAAGATTGAAATATTATTTTATAATAAACATATTTTCAATTTATAATGGATAAAAAATAAATTATTTAAAGCCTATAGTGGGTAGGATTCTAAAACCACTCACTCAATAGTTTTTAGATAGTTAAGGGTCACTATATTATCCTTATCTTTTAGATTTAACTCTTAGTTAAATAGTTTGACATTTACCATGCCTCTTTTAATTTGTATATTATGTGGTTACTAAACTTACTATCAACTTCCAAGAGAACCCCAATTGGTTTATTAATGATAAAAATAACATTATATAAGTTTTTTGGTTGAACCATATATTTTTTGGATTATTATATCAACCAATAATATTCTATTTGTTTAAAAACCCATTTATGTCAATTTTGACATTATTTAATAATTGAGTTTTGTTAAAGTCATAAAAACTATTTTACTTTAAACTAAACAAATTTAATAAACCCTAAGATATCATAGTAAAATATAATTTTTTTTGATGACAACGAAACATTCAAATTATATTTATTTTAGTATTTATAATATAATATAATTGATTGTTTCATTAATAAAGAAAATACTGCATCATTATTATGCCGTATATAAATATATTTATTTTATGTCTAAAAATTATAAATAAATTATACTGAGGTAGTAAATCTTTTTATATCTCTAATGAATAATTATAGTTGAATAGATAATATATATAACCTTATATAAAAATTGTTGTACTATAAGATATTTTCTTTTGTTATTTTTGTCTTTACTTTAGATTATTTAATATAAATTGTCATTGTCTCTCACAAGTGACTCTATGGGGTCCAAAAATCGACCCAAGGATGCCCATGGTTGGACATGAATCGTCCAATAGGATTAGGACACGTTTTAGGGTAATTTAATATTATGATTTTATTATTTTATTAATCTTATTTTTTGGATTTACACCCTAAACCATGATAAATAAAATATTTACTGAAGTGAATATTTTTAATGCCTAAAAATAAAAGTTAATTATTTACCAAATTTGGACCTCATGATTCCAAATATGGAATCCATTTTTTCCAAATTCAAAACAAAGAAGTGGAAGAAATTAATATAAAATTAATTCCCATTATCAAAACAAAAAGTGTGTTTTTATGAAATAATAACTATCAAAAGATTGACACTTATTTATGTTCCGTTTTATCGTGAGATTACATCTAATGACATAAATTATATTAAATGATAAAAATAAAATCTAATGACACTTAAAAACCATTCAAATTTAAAATCTACCACTATAAAATTATTTTGATTAAAAAAGTTGTTTTTAATTAATAATTTAGTATTCTTTCTATTCATCAAAAATTGAAACTTTCATAGAAAAATACAAAAAATTCACCATATTATAATTTCGATATTCTTAATCCAAAAATTAATTCCATTTTAAAAGTTAAAATTTATTAAATTTCAAACAGTGGGTTTTACTATTCATAAAAGATAGTTTGATTGGTCGCGGTGTGTTAGAATCTCGAAGTTGCGTACAATGCATGCTATTACACTATTCAAAGGGAAGCGTACCATGGAAGATTTGTGTATTAAACTCTTCCCCCATTTTGGAAATTGTATCCTCACAATTTTTAAAATTGGGCTTGAGAACATTATTGAATGTCCCACATCAGAAAAAGTGTCAATAAAACTATCACATTAAAAGAATGAAAGAGAAGTACAATGGTCACCCGAGATAATCAATACTGAGATTACATGTAGGAAAACATGGATATGGAAGATAAACTAAGTTTCCCATTCTGATGAAGAGGGATTGAAAACCTGATAAGGAGAAATTTAACAATAATAAAACCACAAACTTGTGATGGGACAAATGATCATTAGTTTCCCAATAGGAAAAGTAAACGGACAACATTTTTTTATGTTATATTTCATAAAAATGAGGAATTTATTTATGAGATTGACAAAGAACATAAAGAGATATACTTAATTTTAATGTATAGTTTAATTATTTAATAAATTTCTACCACTAACTCCTTTTTTTTCAAAATATGAGTATTCAAGTTGAATTGGTAACACCGGAAGAGATATAATCAACTTATAGATAATCACATGATCCAGAAAGGATAAACTATATATTTACCTTGTCTTTAGAGATTAATAAAATCTAAAATGGTTAGTACAAGATCATACCATCCCCCAAAATAAAATATTTTAGAGAAATAAACACTAATATTAACTTCTAAAATTAAACCAACAATACAACAAAGATAAATAAATACCATTCAATAAAAAATTGTCCTTAAAATCATTAAATATAATATAAAATAATATTTAACCCCAAAACATTAAAAAAATTTATTATATAGTCTTCCTTGTTAAATTGTATCTCCAAATGACATTGACTACTCTTAAAGTCACATACATAAAAGTAATTAATCTAATCAAATATTCTATATTATAGAATAATCATTTCTATAAATAACCCAAATGACTATAAATACAAAATAAAAACATAGATAAAAATACACCATTACTCCTAGATGGAATCCCATACTATTCTATTTTCCTTAACCATATAGTGCTCCCAACAGAGCGAATGTATTCCAAAATAACATTTATCCCTTAATCCCCAAATCATTTTCTTATACTAAGGGTATTCATTTGATAAGACATAAGATCCCACATCAACTCATTGTTGATCAATAAAATTGTTTAACTAAAAATAATTAGTCACACTAACCAGGGACTTCACGTAATCCAGTGGTAGGAAATAAATCAAAATCGCACTCTAGTTGTGGGTTCGATTCCCACAACTTTGTCCGATGTGATTGGATGTCACAAGGTCTACGCATTGTCCTTTTTCTAAAAAAATATTTTATAACATTACCAAAATGAGATAAATTCTTCAAAATAACCATAACATAATTTAACCACAAATTTTATCTCATACATTGAATTTTTATCCCAAAATATAATAACTTGTAATTGCCTCAAACTCAATGATCATATAAAACTAAATGGTTATTTATAAATATATACACAGGAGAAAAGATAATTCTTTATCAAATATCATTTTGACCTATCAAACTATAGGGTTACCAATAAAAGAGAAAATTATTCCAATGTTTTCCCATCAACAAATAAAACTAATACATTAATACATTTCTCCAACCAATTATTTGCACATAGCTTCTTATTTGGCCAAGAAAATATCCTATAGAATATGGCATTCACTCAAGAAATGGCCAGGTCCCTTACATTTTTCGAAAATGACTATAAATGGATTCTTTGGACTATTTTTATTTTCTTCTATAGTGCTCTTCATTTTTCATCGGCAATTCTTTACTTTATTTCCTTTTTTCCCACACGTAAATCATTTATTTATTCTATTAAGACACATTCTTGGGTGTCTCCTTCCACATTTCATACATGATGGAAATTAAGGATTCTTTTCTCCATGGTGTCCACTGCTAGATCTCTTATCATTCACTTCCACTCTTTTTTTTGAGTCCTAGAGTTAGTTAATATATATGTTGGTGATCATATTTTTTGAAAACTAATTAAGCCTGAACACGATATCTTTTATGCCTATCAACATTATAGTTTGTTTCTCATTTCCACCACCATTCCCACCTTGTACACCATACACAAAGTTACTATGAATTCATTGGAATCCAGCCATTGACAAAAACAAGAAAGCATTGTGTGACTAACAATAGTCCTAAAATCATTTAGAGAATACCATGAAACCATATTTTCAATTTGAAACACCTTAGGATTAACCAAGTTCATTTATTCTTATCTTATATTAAAATACTTCAAATCTGTATGTAAATAAAATGTAAATTATCCTAAGCATATCTCTCAAGAATGTCGTAAACAAGAGTGCAGCATGGACTGTTGTCATGCAACAATTCCTATTTGAGTCCAGATCAAAGCTGTGTTTTTGGGTTTTACACTTAGGTACATCTATGCCAGAGCCGCCTCAACATGATCGTATCTAGACAGTGATGTATTGTTTGGAAAACTCACAAATTCTCTACAATACGAAAAATTCTAGAATATTTTTCTATACTAATCCTCAAAGCCTATCGTAGGGATATGTGCTCTAATAAATGTTTATCCAAATCTAGTTTCCATGGTTTGTACTAAACATTCTCTGATACAAACTGTAACGCCCCAATCCCAATTACCCAGAGTCAATGCATTATTTTAATACATTGGAATGATTACAATGAATCAAGTCCTAAATGACCAATCAATTTAGTAGTTTTGGAAAAAAGATACATACATAAGTTAAACATTATGACATGGAAATAAAAAAACACTAATTTATTCCATTAGAAACATCTAAGCCTCCTAGATTATGCTCGCAAGTCACTCATAACAAACTCCTACATATCCTGGGAAAATGAAACATAAGAAAATAGTGAGCTCAAATGCTTAGTAAGGGTAAGCAATACAACGGTAAATAGTATAAAAATTAATCATGTTTAATAATTGAAAACACATGCCTTAACAAATAATAAACATGAGCACTTTATGAAAGGAATATGAACTGATTAAATAATACCATAATAAAACATAGTCATGGGTGTTCTACTAGTCGAATTACAACATGAAATATCAATAGCTAATCTCATAATTATGGAATACATAATGACAGACATTCTGAAACATTTTTCAAGGCCTCGACCAAGACGTCTAAAAATGATTAAGGCCTCGGCCAAAACCATATATTAATAAATTGGGAAAGGCCTCAAAAAATTACACGACTAGTTGTCTCATGAGACCTACTGATTCATAATAGAGCTATAGCGGGCTCCACCCATCACTTATTAAGTCCAATGCATTCCTCATATAGAAATTTTGAGACATAACATAAACATTAGTATTAAAACTAACATATGAAATGTCAATAATTTATCCACAAACCATTAATGGTATAAAAATAGCACATCCATAGTCCAACATAACTCATTCAATACAATATGGATGACTTTATTGTAATAGAATAACCACCATCAAGTTTAATAATGGATAATTACATAGATGAAAATAATCATCAAAAATATTTGAGAAAAATATGCCCCTTTTTCTTGAAAACATTTAAATGTCACACTATTTGTCAAGAAGCAATTTAAAAACAGATTTTTGAATGAAAGCATCCCATACAACTTTGAAAGTTTTAAAAGGAATTTTAATTTTAAAACATTAATATCTATATAAATAAATCCTTAAAACCATTTTTAAAAACATGTTCATTAATGAGAAAGATTTAGAGGAATAAAATTTTAAAACATTTAAAATGATAATTTAGTTACAGTTCCTAACCAAATGGGAGATGCTTGAATACAAATAATTGAGATGATCAAAACATTATAATATCTTGATAATACATGATTTCATTATATACTATGTCAAAGGATAGTATATACACCATATAAAAGTGAATTGGTGCATAGAAACAAAGAAGTCTCAAAGGAATGTAAACTGAGATGAAATCCCTTAAAAAGATAGTATCCTAAGGTAAAGGATAAATAAATGAAATAATTATATTTGAAAATATAAATACACCCAATATGATTGGATATTCAATGTAAATTAGTAATAGGATATTCACACATATTGTTGTAATAACAACACCAATGACTTAGATGTTTAACTCAATGAATGGAAATTGATTAAAGATCAAGTTTATATCAATGAATTGAGAAATTATCAATGGTGTGGTTATGTGTATCAAAAGTATATCCACACAAAGGGGAGTGTAAATTAGTTCATAAATAATAAATAGTGATTCCACAAATGATCCTGGAGTAAAATAATCAATGAAGTATGTGTAATGCCCACTGAGTGGAAATTGAAATTTGAAATTACCTTACCGATTTGGTAACCTATGAAACATAAAACCAATGAAAGAAGGATCATACAATGAAGATGTAAATACCCATAAATTAAATTATATTACACCAAGATTACAATCATGGATAGTTCATATGCCACCCAAAATAAAATAGTGGCAAATATAGCATGAATCTCATGGGAATAAAAAGTGAGATGAAAAGACCTAACTTCGTTGTAATCAATCGCGTCATATGACCAAAAGTTAATAACCAAAAAATGTAAAACAAAATACCATGAATATAAAGATAATCATGTTAATATATATCAAATGGCAGTACACAATACACCACATGAAACAAATAAGTGGTGAACAATGGAAATTTCATAGAATTAAAAGTGAGATATGAAACCCCTTACTGTGTACTTTTTGTTGGTCGAGGGTAGGTTAAACTCCTGTAAAATGTTGAAATAATTATTATTAAATTATAAAATAACAATAAAAATTAATATTATATAATATAAGAATTTTTAATATTGCATTGTTAATGATATTTTAGTAGTATCATCGTTTCAGGTGTTAACTGATTCTTTTTCCTTTATATGATTTGTTACGTAAGTATTCATTGTTATGGATAGGATTTATCTTATTTATATTCAGAATGATATTATGTATTTATACATTATTGTTAATCATCCAATGAATATTAGTCTTGAATGGATGCAATGAGGAATGAATCTCATCACGTTCGTGGAGACGGTAATCCTTATGTACTCACGAGCGACAATATCATTCTTTTGATATTAGAATCATATATAATTGGATGGTATATTATATATACAGAATAATTATGATGTTATATTTATTATTTACATCATTTATACAAATTATTATACCCATCCAAATGATGATGTATTTGAATAACCAATCACACCATGACGTGGAGACGGTAATCCATACGTACACACATATAATGACTTAGTCAATTATAGGATGGATAGAATATTTAATATGATTGTAAAATTTTTATAATAACATAAAAGTATATATATGATACTTGATTTATTATGTTATAATGGAATCAACAAGGAAAGAAGAAGTGGAAGAAGAAAAAAACATGAAAGAGGTGGTGAGATATTATCCTCTTCTTCGAGTTTTTTATTTCTATTTGATCAGAAGGGATTATTAAGTTGGATTTATGACTAAATTAAGACCTATAGAATAAATTTAGGAAATTGGAGAGGATATTTGGGTAGGGGTTGGCTGAGACAAATGTATTTGATGGTGTGAATTTGAGAGAAGGGGAAGTGCTGTTTTATATGAGGAGTGAGGGGCACCATAGGAAAAGATTTAAATATTATTACATAATAAACACATTTTCTATTTATAATGGATCCAAAATGAATTATTTAAAGGATAAGGTGTTTTGGAGTCGAAACCCACACAACCAAGAGGTTTTAGATAGGTTTGGGTCACTATATTAACCTTATCTTTAGATTTAAATCTTAGTTAAATAGTTTGACATTTACCATGTCTCTCTATATTTTTTTGTTATATTGTTACTAAACTTACAATAAACATCCAAGAGAACCCCAATTGGTTCATTAATGATACAACTATTATTATATAAGTATTTTGTTGGAACTGTATGTTTTTAGGATTATTATATCAACCAATAATATTGTAATTGTTTTAAAAACTCATTTTTGTCAATTTTGACATTATTTAATAATTTATTTCTGTTAAAGTACTAAAAACTTTATTACTTAAAAATAAATACATTGAGTCAACCCGTACATGTCATAGTCACCTATAATTTTTTTATGTCATCAAAACGTTCCAATTATATTTATTTTAGTATTTATAATATCATTTAATTGATTTTTTTCATTAATAATGAAAATACTGCCTCATTATTGTGTCATATATAAATATATTTATTTTATGTCTAAAAATTATAAATAAATAATCCTGATGAATTAAATCTTTTTATCTTTCTAATGAATTATTATAGTCAAATATATCATTTATATCACCTCATATATTGTTTTTTCTAAAAGATATTTGCTTCTGTTATTTTTATCTTTACATAATATTATTTATTATAAAATGACATTATCACTCCCATGTGGCTCTATGGGGTCCCAAAATAAAACCTAGGATTCCCATGGTCCGAAATGTATCAGAAAATATTGTTAGAACACGTTTTAGGGTAATTTAATATTGTTATAATATTCTTTCATTAACCTTATTTACTGGATTTACCCCTTTAACCACGGTAACTAAAATATTTACCAAAGTAAATATTCCTAATGTCAAAAAATAAAATTTACCTATTCACACAATTTGGACCTCCTAATTCCAAATATGGAAACCATTTTTCAAAATTCAAAACACCGATGTGGCATAAATTAATTTAATATTAATTCCTATTGTAAAAACAAAAAGCGTGTTTTTATTAAATAATAACAATCAAAAGATTGACACTTGTGTATGTCTAGCTTAATCATGAGATTCCATAAAATGACTTAAATTATATTAAATGACAAAAATATAATCTAATGGTACTTAAAAACTATTCAAATTTATAATTTAACACGATAAATTATTTCAATTAAAAAAATTGTTTTCAATTAAAAATTTAGTATTTTCACTATTCATCAAAAATTTAATGTTTTCAAAAAAATTCAAAAAATCCACTATAATATAATTTCAATATGTCAAATCCAAAAATTAATTCCATTATGAAAGATAAAATTTATAAAATCTCAAAAAGTGGGTATTACTATTCATAAAGGCTAGTTTGATTGGTCGCAGTGTGTAAGAATCTTGAAGTTGCGTAAAATGAAAGCTATTACATTATACAATGGGAAGCGTACCGAGGAAGATTGGGGTGTAACAGCTCTAACTCAACACCTCCCAAAGACCTTATAAAGATACTATAACAATTAAGTGTCATGGAAGAATAATAAAAATAACTATAACTATAACAATTAAAGTAACCACAAAAACCAAAACTACTACAAGAATAAAAATAAAAATAAAAACAAAAACAATAATAATCCATGATTAACCAAGGCATGTGTTGGAAAACCAACTCATTAGACCATAAAATTTATTAATAAAAAATATTTTTAAAAATTATTCAATAGATGTAATGATAACACACTAGTAGTTGATTTAGAGTTCAAAACAGACAATAGGTAGAGAATAATTACAACCCAAGGTTTATTATATTTAATTCCTTTTTCATCAATAATCAAGGAACACATTATTGATTTTAATAAGTTTCCATAACATTACATATAATTAATTACAATTGTAGCACAAAATGTGTGATTTAAAACCCTTGATTCAATCGGTAATTAACTTCATGGATGGAATATTTTAAATAAAAAAACTATAAAATATTCATAAGTGTAAGAGATATCTATAGTATTAAGTATAATCCAATAATATAATTATATATTACATTCATTAAAAGGGAGAATACCCTCAAATCCCAACACCAATTAACATAAAAATCGACCCAACCAAAAGGACCATATAAAATATTACATCAATAAAAGAAGTCACCCAAAGATACAAATTGGACACAAGAAGCTAATAAATGTTGTGAAATATATACTTAATAAATTTCATGTAATAAACGTCATATCACAACTTTATTCCATGATATAACCTATTTTACTTAGTAAGGAAAACCCTTCTAACAATGGCAACCAAATTCATCAATGGAACTATCTAGGGGATTCAAATTCTTTTGGTCAATTAGTATTTCTAATTATAAAAATTAAAAATGTTCAAGAATACAATTTATAAATATCAATTATATCCAAATTCATGAAATCATAACATTCACACTATATCTGAAAAAAATTCTAGTCCCTCTATATTGGCTCACTGAGGAAAATTGACACCATTATAAAACATTATATCCTTAAACATAAAAAAACTTCCTATAATGATTCTAAAACCAAATTTGAAAGTAGAACTAAAGTTCCCACATAAATTATTCCCTCTTCACAAGATAAATGTTTGTTGAATTTAAATTTTGATAAATTTTCCATATAATTAGAGCTTCAAAATTATGAATTCTAGAAGAATTCATTAACGGACTAGAAAATATAATTGTTTTCTTGTACAAAATAAAGTAGTGATCTAGATTAAGGAATTTTAGAAGTTTCAATCAGTATAATATTTATAAAAAAATCATGTTCAATAAATCATATCAAACCTAGATAACTTTGAAAAACTTATCCTACTGATGAGATTCACCATTATGAAATGATCAGGAAGTATAAATTAGGATCACAATCAAACATTGATTCAAATTAAAAAAAATCAATAATTAACTTATTTAGATGTTTTTATCCATAATAATCCCACAATTTTTATTATAAAACAAAATCTTGTATTTATCTTTAAACCATGGTTAAATCTTTTTCTTAAGGAGTTATTTTACAATAAGTGATTTTTTTTAAAAAAATTCTATCAAGTTCCTCCAATTCATCTTCACTAAAATATGAGGACGATTCTTGGTGTTCGACCACATTGTCTGTAATTTTTTGATCATTTGTTTCTGAATATTTTTTTCTTGAAAATAAAAGTCACGGTGTATTATGTTTTTATAATACACTTAATATTATAACATTCACTATAATTCCATATATTCAATGGTTCATAGGATATAATCCTATCCCCATAAAATATTATCCTTTTCCTATTTGTGAAGAACGATTTAAAATAATTATTCTGAATATATTTATCCTTTAAAATAGGTCAATAAACCTTAATATCTTTCATATTAGTGTTCTCCTCATTAATAATTCATTATTACACTATGCCTCAATCCTCTAGGAATTATTATTATTATATAGTAGAATTGAAAGCATCTTGAAATCTATTATAATTTTTTGTCTCATAAGTGGTAATCATAATCATGGGAGGTTCCGCAATTTGTGATGGATTTGTGCATGTCATTCTCAAATATCTAAAAATTTAACTCTTAATTTCATCTTTATTTGTATTATGTTTACCCTTACCAATCCATATTTATTTGTTACATGTATATGGGTGGGATAAATATGTTATTATACCACAACCAGATTATTTGTGGTCAATTTTAAAGGATTTATTACGTTAAACAAAAACATTCTCATAAGAATCACCCTATAAAATCATATATCACAAATTGTATCACTTTGGGATAAAAGATATTTAATGATATAAATTTCCATACATCACTTAAAAAATAAGGCTCTTGAAAAATTCATAGTTGAAAATCAGGTTTTGATAAGCAATTTAATATGAGTATAAATTGAGAATAAAGTCTCTTTTTCAAATAGATGGAATGGTAAACAAACAATGCCTAACTAGTTTGTAATAATTTGTGGTTTATATTAACTATCAAAATATGGTTTCCATTTTAGAATTTTTATTGATTTACTATAAGGAACCTGATAAACGTCCTGTAAAATTTTTATAATAATCATTGTCATATACAAAAAACATGGCATTAAAATAATTCCACAAAACCTTATGAATCATACTGAATCTGATTACATACATCCAATACAAAATTCATTGAAGGTCTCTGCATTAATTTTTTTTTTCTATTTTGTAAAATGCATAGACCTAATGAAATAGGTGTCATTTATTTTATTCAAAAGAATATTTCTATGTAACCCTTATGCGAAAAGTTCCTTAGTTCAAGAAAAAAAATATTTCATTTGATTTTTGGAGAAAGCTATTAGCTTTTGAAGTCTCCATATGACAACATATGTGAATGAATAAAGATTACTGGTTGTGTTATTAAGTTAATTTTATGTGATCACTACCTTTAATGAGTTCTCCATCAACAAAAATTACAATAACAACAATAATAATAGTAGTAATAATAATAATATTGTTGTAATAGTAATAACTTCTCCCATATAAGTATCAAACATTAATAAAAAATATTCACACTTCAAATTTATTTTTCTCTGAATAAAAAATTAACAAATTCAATTACTTATAAAAACTAAGTATTTTATAATAATAAATATTATAATAATAAATGATAATAGATCCACAAAATATATGACACAATCAAAAAAAATATTTTTTATAAGGGTACAAACTAAAATAATTAAAATTAACTTGACATTTAAAATATCAAAAATAATTACACTAAATACTATTAAAACAACATATAAATCAATAATGAAGAGTATTAAGATATCTAACATAATAAAAATACATTAGGCCAAATTATGTGGATGTACAATTATGAAAACCATGCACTAATTTTGAATCTATAACAATCTCAACTTATTTACAATTCATAGTTAATTATCATGGTTCCCCTAACCATACTAAAATCCAGAATCATTTAATTATTTTGAAAAAAGATTTGAAATTTATAATATCTTTACAAAAAATTATCATAAAAATTAAATTTATTGAAGAATTTAAAAAGGTGTGTCATTCTTTGTCTGTATGTAACATCCCAAATCGGGTGGAACACACTAGTTCTTAAACCCAGTCAGTCACATGATCTTAGGCGCACCTCACCATACACCAGAGGCTTATGACTAGCAGTGAGGGTCTATTCTCAATCATGAGTATACTATACCCACTTTATCAAAGTATAACAATAGTAGAAATAAATTAACATAAAAAATGATATAACTAGAACCAGAACCCTAACAATGCTATTATCACATTATTAAAAAAAAGAAACATAATATCAAAAAATAAATGATAGATATGTAATATCTAATACATGTCATGTGATAATTTGAAACACCCAAAACAAATAATGTCGCTGAAAACTACCAATTGTGTCTTAACAGCATGTCTGGTTCCTTCATCCATGCTCCACCCTGAATTAGGCAGCTGAAAAAGGATATTTCCCTTTTCTAATCGGAAAACCAGGAAATCTATTCAGGTATTAATCTGGAATCCCAAGTAGGGTATGAGTAAGAATCAGTAGTATAGATATCCAGGATTAGGAAATGTGGATATTCATCATTTTAGAAAAATATTCAGAACATTACAAAATTACATGCTAGATTACCATAATAGTTTAGTGTATTTTGAAACATAGAACATTATCCTATAACTTAGTGAAATTTCTTCATTGTTTTCTAGAAATCTCTACCCCTTTAGTACGTCTAATTAAAAACATTCTTCACAACCTTCGGAAAAGAAACCTAACAATGAGGTGATCTTGAATGCTTAGTAAGGGTAAATAATTGAAGTACCTAAGAATAACCAGAACATAAGCGTATGAGAACATGATAATAACCTCATAAGATAATACCCTATATATTAAAGATCAGAAACATGAGTCATGTCATAAACATTGGCAGTTCATAAGACATGATTCACAAGGGAATTGATAGAATAATCCACAGAAGCATAACATTGGAATAAGACATGAAATTATAGCAGGCACATTATAATATAAAATTATTTCTACAGTATTGAATTCATTGCATCTAAGTCCATATTAACAGAATGGTTTCAAAACCATTACAATCTTGGTAGTCATGGTTCACTTGCACGACTATCTTTGTAGTCAAGGTTCACTCCCTAGACCATATTAGTAAGTCCACTACTGAACCAATAGAAAACACCATTCTAGACATGTATATATCATGAGATATATATCATTAACCAATGAATTATAGGAAGATATTGGTCCCAACCACCTCATAATTAAATCATACATTCATGTTCTACAAGATCAAAAATAGTCATCTCATAATCTATAAAATGAAATGGGTGTTAGAAACATGTAGTCATATACATACCTATAAAATAGAGGTAGGTTTTATAATTATTTAATCAAAGAAAAACAAATGAAAATAATAATGTTTTGAATGAATAAATCCCAAATATTAGGAATGAGATTCATAAACAGTTAAACTATGAAAGATAAATAGGTTTCATTAACATCATTCCATTAATACATAAACTATTCCGTGAAATAATATGAATGAACATTTGGATAATTTATCTAAAAGGAATAATTAACACCAATAGTTTTCATATTATATGTAAAATAATTTGGAAATTTCCTTTTTAAAACATTTCTTCATGAAAATATCCTTTCTTCTATGAAAATTATGTTTTAAAATACCTAAAAATTTTTACAAAAACGTTTTTCTTTGAAAATGGATTTGAAAACTTATAATAAATGCTTTGAAAACCATAAACCATTTTAAAAATACTTTTTACTAGAAATTGAGATTAAAATAACATTTTAAAAATATTTTTGAAAACCTTTTTGAATACCTTTTTTTAATAAAATAGATTTACGACCAAAGAGAGAAAAGAGATCAATTTTTTTAAACCATTTTATTAATTATCTTATGTACCAAAGGGTGAAAATAAGATACTAATACATGAATATATCAATAATAAACATAGAATAATAAATTTCATGATTTTTCTTAAAATATAGATCATAATATTTCTTTAAATAAAGCATATTCAAAAATAGTCCTGATAAATGATGAGATTATTGCAATAAACTCATACAACCTGGTAACATTTAATCATAAGCCCCATATAATAAAATAAAATTTACTGAAGCTTAAAATATCATAAAAGTAGTTTTATTAATGATATAAAATGTTAAAGAAATCCGTATACACGTCATAGAATAACATATGTGCATATCATGGCATGTGTCTCGAAGAAGGAAAATAGAGACAAAACTAATTTATGAATTTTCTAGCTTTTGAAACATAAAACCCATGAAACAAAGATAATAATATGGATATAAAAATAAATTTAAATTTAATGATAAAAATCAAATAACATATTCATAGGTATTATGTACACCAAATAAAATAAAGGAGTGGTGAATAAGGAATAAATCTTATAGAAATAAAAGTGAGACTAGAAATCCCCTTATGTTAAATCTTGACTTGATTTGTACATTTAAAACCTACAGTATAATAAATATAGGTTTATTATAAATCACCAAAGAACATAATTATTATATAAAATACCATATATTATTTTTTTAATAAATTTATATTACCTATTTATTAAAAACTCCATCTTAATGATACATTGCGAGTAATATCTGCTTTTATTTTTTGTATATGTTTTAGATTTTTATTCTTAACCCTCTTAATTATATCATTATTTAATTATATTCAGAATGTAAAAAATTAAATAAATATAATATATATTAAGTATATATTTATTTATAATAATCTGTAAAATATATAAATATATAATGGAATACACTGTTTATGGAGATGGTAGGGCGTATGCATGCATAAGTAATGTTTCTATTTTGTTATCGTATTAATATAAATAAAATAAATGAAATATATATAAAATAAAATAAAATAATAATTATTAATTTATATAAATAATATATTTTCTCCAAACCTATCCTTAATACACACCATTTAAACTGTGAATGAATCACATCAATTTGAGGAGGCGGTATTCCACACATCCACAAACGAAGTTATCATATTTGTACAAAATAGAAAGAATGAAGGTATATTTTAGTTAATAATTTAATAAAATTAAATAAATCCTAAATATAATATATATCATAAAAAATATATTTTCCATAATAATTTACAACTATGAGATGTGGTTAAATAAAAACAAAAAACATCGTTTTGTGAGGCGGTAGATCACTGTACACAGGAATGGTATGTTCTATATACATTAGATAGAAGTGTGTGTAAGTGTAAGTATAACCCCTAGAATAAAAAATGTAAGAATATTTAGGATATTAATGCTATTATAAAATCATATAATAAGAAGTGTTTAGGGTGTGGATAATGAAATTAAAAAAATGGAGGTGGATGAATGATGTGATCTCTTCTTTTGGTTACTTCTCTTAGTTTGCACCACAAAGATTCCTTGGTTGGATTTGTGATGAATGGATGGATTCTAAGATATTGTTTAGTATATTGGGAGTATATTTTATAAAATTTTTGGATATGAAAATGGATTTATATGTTTGAATAAGTGGGAGGGTTGATTACCTTTTATAGTGGAGGATGAGTGGTATTCTGGTAAATATTGAAATGAGAATTAAAACCACGTTTTCCCATTTAAAATGGATGAAATAATGTTAAAAATAAATTAAATTATCATATAGGGTTGAAATATGAACAAAAATTATATTTTTACTAGTTTATAGGTCATTTAGGGATTTAAGTGTAAGGTTTAGTACTCAGTTAAGCTAACTTTTCTCTAAACTGATGTAATTAATTTTAATCAATTTCACCAATACTTTTCATAAAAAACTAAATTGATTTTATTATAAATTATAAATTATTCTATTTAAATATATTGAATACATTTTTTATAATTACAATCACATAAGTGGAAAAAATTAATTTAAATTTAATCCTGCTGATGGGATGCCAAAGGAGTTTTTAAAGTAATAATTTTCCAATGTTTGAAATATTTTTATATCCAATTTCATTGTAAAAGTTATTAAAATGACCTAAATTGGATTAATTTATGTAAAATTTATTTTATGAAACTATAAAACCAAGATAAAATTTTAATTTTACTATATAAATAAATAGTACTGAAAAATAATTTTGAATTAGAATTTAGTGTTTTTCAATATTCATCAAAAAAAATCATAGAAAAATAAAAATAATTTATAGAACATATATTTTTATGATATGATTCCAAAAATAAATTATATTTTGAAAATTATTTTTTTAAATGTATCAAAAAATCATATTTTAAAAGGTTTCTCCATTAAAAGGTAGAAAAATTTCCTTTTAGAAAAATATGTTTGTATACATAAAATTAGATTTATTTTTATGTTATACCTATAAAATCTATTTGATGAGTATAAAAAATACTGATGTAATATAATATATATATTTTTGGAAACATTAATCAAATATGGTTTGTTTAATTATTTGAGATAAAACTATTTTTGTATATAGAAAAATATTTTTCTTAGAAAAGTAATTTCTTAAATTTCAAATTGTTCTTATATTCACTTATACTAATTCAAAACCAGACGATTCATTTTATATACATGTGTAAATAATATTTTCATTCTTTTTTAAGGTTTTTAATAACTTCCATTACCACGACAAGGTGGTATCTATAATATTATTTTACTAATAATAGTAATTGTATTATGTAATTCGATAAAACATGACCTTACATGTAACAAAAGATATAGAAGGGACTCAATTTTATGTGTAATACAAGCCAAACATTGTGTTTCATAAGACCAAAATATAATCTATGTGTTTCATGTAGCACCATCTGGGATTGGTGTTTTGCATTACTCGAGCGACACTTAGTGATTTCATATAAAAAAGATATATTTTGTGTTGTGCAAAATGGAAAATATCAAAAGATTAAATAAAATAAAATAATAATAATTAACAAAATATCAAGGTGTTACCTTATAACCTACATTAATTTATTTTTTCCTCCAAATTATCTGGGTTATCAAAGGTTTAATTCTTTAAGGATCAATTCATAAAAACCCACGTCATAAAAAAGAATACTAAAAATTTCATTAAGAAAACGAATGATGGAAAAATAATGATTATACAAAGTAAAACTTAACTAAATTTCCAAATATGATAACATAGTATGAAGTGATAACATTTATATGGAAAAAAAAATTAAAATAATAATTGATATTTATGGAGATCACTGATGACTAGAATGTGTTTGATCTAGATAAAGTTAACAATCCCAAAACCATTAATTGAAGAAGCATAAAAGAGTTTATTGAAATAATTAAAAATATAAATATTAGGAAAAAATTATATTTCAAGGCCCATTTACTAATGTTTAATAATTTTCATGAGAATATATAATTAACACAATCTTACCTATTCTGGCACCCTGATCAATTTCTATTTCATCTATAATTCCAAGAAATATATGTGAATTTATCATTCTAGAGGAACTAACATATCATGAGGTAGAATTATAAGTAATTCCACGTGTATTTAATTAGAATCATAGGAAAATGGTTAAAAAAATTATCCAATATGAATAAATACTCATATAGTGAAATAATACTTAAATCTACCAAACCTAAACCAAATTTTAACTTAAACCATCCCATAAATAGTCAACCTTAAAACCCTTCCAAAATATGGATGTCCAAAAAACATATAAATAATGTGAAACAATTTATCAAGGACAACTTAGCATTGATTCCCCACATACTATAAATCATATCTAATTTTCTACATACCAAAAATGTGAATACCATTATCTTGTATTGACTTAAAACTTGGTAATTACCTAAATTACCAGAAATCCTTATTAAAAATTTGTATGTTTCCTAATTCTAAATATTATGGATATATTCCATAAATCATTTTTTAAAATTCATCAATGATATGATAAAACACTTGTAAAAAATCCTAAATTTATTATAAGGTAATCAATATTGCTCTATTCACTATTTCATGTCCCGTATAACATTGTCTAAAAATAACTATATTAATATCAAGACCATAATAAGGGTTATCTTCCACTGTTCAAAATTTTACCTTTCTATAAAATCACTTTTCTTGTTCATTAGAACCATTAAACACATTCCTTTAAATCCATACCAAAAAAATATACTGAACAATCCATATATATTTTCCAATTTATAACTCTTAAATCAAAATGCACAAACACATAAATTATTCTACTTCATCCTTAAGCCATTAACAAGGATATCTCATTCCAATTCTTAATACCAATTTCCTTTCATAGTTTATCTGTAGTCTCATCATCATCAGCTTTATAACCATTACACATACAACCTTTCAGATTAACTTCATGTGATTTCCCGTTTGGACATTGATTTTTGTTATTAAAATTAATTCCACACTTAAATCATTTAACATTTGATGATGTCTTAGGGATTTTAATATTTATATCTATTGTGTTAACTGAACTCCTCATTTTTCATTTAGAGTTACTTGATTTGGGTCCTTCTTTGACATAGTTAAAACATCTTCTTGTTCCTCATAGACATTCATCGGTGTTTTCTGCCACATTATTAACATGTAAGAAACCAATACTTCTTTCATCAGGGCCTCCATTACCAGAATTCTCAACGAACTCTTTCCTTATTTTCCTTAGTGAGGCTGAGCATTTTTTAGTTACTTGTTGTTAATCATATTCTATGAAAACTGATTTGGGATAATCATAATTTCCATCTGTCCAATGAGTATTCCATTTGGCCACTCATCATAAAATTATTTGTTTCCTTCAATATTAACCCTATTCCATTTGGTCCCTGCCATTGACTAAAAACAAAAATCAAATAGTGGGAAATATTTATCATAGAAGAAAACCTCAAAATCCTAAAAAATTACTTACAATATTTCTTAATAAAGAAAAATACTTCTTTAATTTATGAAAAATTTCATTTTTCATAGTTTATTCATAGTAATCAATGATTTAAATCATTCACGATGGTTCATAAAGAGTTTGTGATTCTCAAAGTATACACCCCAGGAGTGCCGAACCAGTTGTGCAGTAAGGATTGTTGTTGTGCACTAGTCCCCAATCAATTATAGATATATATAGTGTTTTTAGGGTTATTACCCCTATATATATCTCTTATTAAGTCACATCCACTAGTAGAATCCAAATAGGGATGTATTTCTATGAAAAGTTTCACTCTATACTTTAACAAAACACTAAGATATTTTTGTAAACATTAACTCATCCTTAGATAAATTCATTAACATATTCCTAGGAATATCTCTAGGAATATCACTAATGTTTTCAATTAAATATTTCCAAATGTTGACTAAACTTTCATATGATACCACCTATAGACACCTAGACTTAGTATATATGGATATAACAACATTTTAGATGAATATTCATCACATAAAAAAAGTACATGACCAAGGACCATAATAGTTTAGTGTCTTTGTAAACTAGGAACAAAATATTATAACTTAGGGAAATATATTTAATGTTTTTCAAAAAGATAATCCCAATTAGTACTTCTACTTAAAACCATTCTTCAAAACCCAGTGAAAAGAAACATATGAAAGGGGTGAGCTTGAATTCTCAATAGTGGTAAATAAAGGAAATTAATAATCATAACATGAACTTAAGGGTACATGAACACGAGCAAAACATTTTAATACCATACCACATATATATAAAAGATAATAAACATGATACATGAGATAAATAATGGCTATTAATAAGACATTAATCATAATAGAATCATTATAATAATCCATGAAATCAAAATATAGGAATAAGACAGGGAATTCTGAAAGACCCAAAATCATATAAAATGATTTTTATAGTAGGTGAGGCATGTATTCCATGGCTATATTAGTATTATGTGTATATTCCCAAAACTCTATTGGTATTCATGGTTCACTATCATGACTATATTTGTAGTAAAGGTTAACTCTTATGACTATCTTAGTAGATAAAGTCATTTACTTAATCGAGTTCACACCCTACTCCAACTGTGTATATCAAATGAGATAAAAATATTTACCTAATGCATTGGAGAGAGATATTGGTCCCACCCATCTCATAATGAAATCACACATACATGTTCCACAAGATCATAAACTATCATATCACAACCCATAAAATGAAATGTGCATCATAAAAATGTAATCATATGATTGCCAATGGATAATAAATCTGATTCAAAAAAAATCATTAAAGAATAAACTGTGAAAATAAGTGGGTTTCAAATGCAAAAACCCATGGAAGTAGAATGGGTTTCATAAACATATAACCCATGTAAGAGAAACTTGATTCATAAATATCATCCCACCAATACACAAACCATTTAGAGAAAGAATATGAATGGAACCTTTGGATCATATCGTGGAAAGGAATAAGTAACACTAACTAATTTCATCTCAGAGTGAAAATAATTTGAACATATCATTTTAAAAACATTTATTGAATAAAATATTCATTCCTTTTGAAAAAACACTTTTTAAAAGCATAAATCATTTTTTAAAACATTTCTCTAAAAATATCATCTAAAATTTATATAGGAGGAAATGAAAACCATAAAACATTTTAAAAATAATTTTCCATCAAAATGAGCATAAAATGACATTTTATAAACATTATTGAAAACATTTATTGAATCATTTTTTTAATAAAACATATTTCTAACCAAAAAGTGAAATGAAATAACAATTTCATTAAATATATTCTAAGTTATCTTAAGTTCCAAAGAGTGGGAAAATGGTATTAATACATGAAGATATCATTAAAAACATAATGAGAATAAATCTCATTATTTTTCTTAATAGATAGATCATAATATTTAATCAATGAAATAATAATCATAAACAATCTTGATAAACGATGATATTGTTGTAATAAATTCAAACAACATGGTAACTTTGAATCATACTCACCATGTAATAAAATTAAATTATATGCAAGGGACCATATGTATGTGGATCAACCATTTTCATGTTTCAAAGGATAATAGAATTTGGAGGAGGATCAGATGAAGTTTGGAGGAGTTAGGGTGCTAAGAATTGGGGGTAGAGAACATTCATGGTGTGTAAGTGGGTTTCAAATCATGTAGAATCATTTCATTGTGTTAAACTGGGATTCGTGTCGTGTAATAATTTTGGTTTTGAAAAAAAATATAAATGTAAAAGGGGATGGTTCTTTCAGTGGAAACCGGCCATATGGAATTATATGATGTGAAAGAGGATTACAAGTTGTGTAATCCCCCGACGCTATAACATTTTAAAACATTCCATCTTCTCATGCTGTTAAACCGTATTACTACTTATTCCATCCCTCTCATACTTGGGGACTTGATAGTCCCCTCTTCAGTTCTATGGAGATTCCTTCTACGAGAATCAATCTCTGGTTTCCATCTTCAATCAGTGGTGGACCAGATTGATCCAAGGTGTGTTTTCCTCAATTTTCTAGTGATTTATCCACGTTATGATCGTTATTTCATCATGTTGTTATTTGTATGATATGGAAGCTTCTTACCCACGATTCTAATGAGGGTTATATCTTTTTTTGTTTGTATGGTGGTTCCATGGTGTCCACAGTTGGATGCAGTTAATGTGGGAGAGGTAACTAAAGATTTGATTCATGGTCTTTTCTCATACAAATAACATAGATGACATTTTTAGGAAGGGGATACTTTGGTTCTCTATTTAACTACATGAAATAAAAGTTCTATAATTGTTTATCCACTTAGATCACAATCAAATTGACCTAATTATATACATCAAATGGATTAATGAATTAGTGTTGATTGTATAGATATGTTGTTTCTTTGTACCATAATAATGGATTTCCTCCTTATTTTCTTGATAGAGTGATTTCTTTGTCTTTCTTGGTTTAGCTTGTTGTTATTGATGTAAATTTGTAAAGTACATAAAGTCAAAATTAATTAATAATTAATTGTCTAAAAGATAAAGATTCCTGTTAAATAAATATTGTTTTGGTTGTTGTAATTCAATGATAATAAAATTGATACTAGTGTGAATGTTTAATTCATTTGGATAAAGAACCTGAATCCTGATGATACATATTGATAAATAATTAATGGTATGTTAAATTAATTGTTTTAATTATTTTGTGATATCTTGTTGCTTAGGTTTCTCATAGTTGTAACCATTTAATAATGAATAATTTAATTTGAGATGGAATAAAAAGTTGTTGTGTGATAAAATATAATTCCATTCTAAGGTTTGTTTTTCATTTTCTTATAAAGGGTGACTGACTTGTGTTTTGGATCCATTAGATCTAATTGTGTTTAAATGATGAATGCATTTCTCTGGGGATGATATCCCATTATTATGTTTGTTTCATGCTTCTTGTAATGTGACGTGATCCTGGGATAGCTGAGTTAGGATGGTTTTTGTGGTATGCAAGGGAGGGAGGCCCATATGTTATTTAAGCATGGGATGATAGATACTAGAGGGTTGTTGTGGTATGAGGGGTGAAAAGGCCCAATTTCTATTGAAGCTGTTGATTCCTAGAGTAGGGAGATGCATTTTTTTTCAAGAGGGTTTCGGTGATGGAACCCTGGGTGAAGAAACATGTTAAAACAGGGCATACCCATTATTTTTTAAGTTGTATGCTTGTTGAATATGTTGTTTAGTTGGAATCCAGGTTGTTTATTTATTTTCATTCTATTCCCCACTGCTTAAGGAAGACAGATTTGTTTGGTTACTCTCTTTCAATGGGACTCAAAGATGTGCGGGGAATGCCATGTGCTCTCTAGGTTTTTTTATTGTGGTTGGGAGAGTTTACTACCCTACTATAGGTGGAGAATAATTGATGGGTATATCATTTACCCACCATGCTAATCTCCCTGTGTTAGGGGAGCTAAGAATGTTTTCATAGAGCACATGAAAATATGGAAAAGTGGTATTGTTTCTAACTAAATGAATAACATTTATCCCATGGTTTTGGAGCTTGATGGGATGAAATATTGAGGTTGAAATTCCAAGAAGTCATGTACTCTATTTGGTTATGCATGGAGGGCAAAGATCATTGTTGAAAAAATAATGTGACGTGTTGTGGAAATGATAATGGTTAATTAATGGTCAATAATTAATTCACATAAAGTGTAACTGCTGAAAACGAGTAAGTTAATTTAATGTGGCTCTTTAAATGGTTGTGTGTTTATAGGATATCTAGTATTAAAAATGGTATCTAATAGTCTGAGAAATTTTATCTATAGTTTAGTATGTTACTTTGTCATTCCCATAGTGTAGTTGTGACCCATATTATATCCTTTATGTTTTCGGTTTCTATATGACACTCCACCCTATTGGTTAGGGAAAATGACACCATAGGGATTTTGTGGCCTGTGTGTGTGTGTGGGGGGGGGGGGGTGTTTTCCCCAACATCCCGATGGGAGGATTTATATATGACTACCCCATTTGGCCCCACTCTCTTTTCTCGGTAGTTAATTGTTTTGGGATATACGATGGTTAGTTTTCCCAATATGTGTGTAGAGGACTCTAATGTATTGTGGTTATGTCACACACATGTATTATATATATTTTTTCCTAAGGACTACTATAGGTATGATGTGTATTGGTTGTGATGGATTGAGGACCCTTACATGATGTATGGGATGTGACGGGTTGATGTATAAAACCTGAAGTATGATACACATTATGTGAGCTCTGGTTACACTGAGAAACTATCTGGTTACTTTTTGTTATGTGGATGTGGTGGTGAGTTTGATGAGGTGCATATTGTGGTGCTTCTCCCAAGATTCTGTGGGATAGCCTTTTGGTGAGAGATTCTTCGAACATGTGACATTGGGGTAGAACCACAAACCTGTGAGGAAGTAGTAGCAGTGTACCGGTGATATTTTTTTTATTTTATATACTCTTTTATGTGATACTTGGTGAGATTATCCATGGTGAGGGTGGTAACATAGTATACCAATTTAGGTGAGGAGTAAATTTCACTTGTTTTCCACTATGAGTTTCCATGCTTTCTTAATTTTTCATGAGTGGATCTGGGGAGGATCATATTGAGTATACTATTATACTCACCCAATGTATATATAAACTATTTTTTTCTAGTCATTTGGAGCTAGCTAGAGACAATGTTGGTTAGTACTAGGTTATGGGTTGTAGGATCTATTTGGTCTTCCTGATCATTGCCATCGTTACTTTATTTTTGTATATGTAGTTTTCCCATTCCATCGTCATAGTTCCAACACGACACTACATTTTTCTACTTGGGTTTTCTTTAATATTGTAGTGTTAGTAGAAGTTGACTGGTTTCTTTATTATCTCTCTCTTCCACTTCTGTGTTTCTTTTAGAGGGTAATACCTCACATTTGCTTGTTTTTTGTACCCCTAGTGATAGTCTTCAACCCGATGCCTAATAGAGGAGGGACTCGGGGTCACTATATATATTCTCCCATTTCCAGACCAGGAAGGTGTACACTTTGTCAGTAGGGGGTCCTGATAGCGTCTTATCGAAGGGACATTATGATATAGGATAATGTTTAGTGATAGGAACATGTAAGGTTACATGGGTTGGTCGAGAAACATTGTCAGGTAATTTAGCAAGCACGGTAAACATGGGATACTATCTATGGCACTGGTTTCTAGGCCACCCTGTGATCTAATGTACAAACCGTTAAGTTAACAAAACTACTAAATTAATTGATGCTAGTTAGAGGGTAGAGTCCTTGGGAAGGATCAATAATAACACTTTTTACCTATGTTTGAATAGGTAGACCTTGGGACATATTAACCTATAATGAATAAATGAAAATAATTAATTAATGTTAAAATCTTCCATATTCCAGGTTAGGAGCTCTAAATTTTTATTCTTTTATAGGTATCGATAGAATAAGTTTAATAGGTTTCACCAGTAGATCATAATAATGTAAAGGTTGGTGATGAAGATAATTGAAGGAGAGCACTTCAAGAGTTTCAGTACTAGAGCTTGTAGAGGTGTGAGGGATCTGTTTCAGATACAATCATAGATGACTTTCTAGATGAGGCTGAGATAGCATTCAGTTGGATACATTCTTGGAAGGAGCACTGTGAGTCATTGGATTAGATGATGCTGCATGGGGTAGCGAGGTAGTGGTGGTTCTTGTACCATCGAGATTGTGAGGAGTCGATAGTCTTGTGGGAGGGTTTACAAGACTAGTTTACAAATGAGTTTCTTTCTCCGATAGTGATGGTATCAAGTCTCTAGGAGCTACATAACCTTAGGCATGGGAGCTCCAGTGTCTAAGGGTTTAGAATCCATTTCTAGAAACTTCTTTGATATGAATCGGAGTTGTTGCGGGATAAGGAGGCTAGGGAGAGGCATTTTGAGCAGGATTTTCATCTTGAGATCTAGTGAAAAGTTACCCAATTTGTCTTATAAACATATATCAATGTGTTAGAAAGAGAATAGGACAATGAGAGTATAACAACTCTGATATTTATTTCATATTTAAACACGATTTATTACATAAACTTTCACATCATACAACTCTAATGATCAAGAGGTCTATTGTCTTTAGAAATGATGAACATTACATAACAACTTAAAACATGAAATAAACATATTTATTGAAAATTTATTTTTATAGGACCCCAGAATTCCTTTGTACTTATAATTTCCTGGCATAACCGGAGGACATACAAAATAAAAGGGTGAGCAATGAATCCCAATAAGGTAAAATGAATATATTAACATAAAAAAGACAATAGATGTATGAAAATAGGATAATAATTGGAGTGAAAAAGTTACACTGATATAAAGGCATGATATAACATGATATTCATAACATTGAAATGTAGAAACAACATACAACAAGATATGAACATGAGTCAAGTATCGTTGCACATGAATTAGCATGAGTAAATCCTCATTGAAAATGAATTAGAACTAGTAAAACCTAATTTAACATAAATTAGCATGAGTAAACCGTCATTGAAAATGGATTATCACGATACTAAAAATTAACCAATTCATTGGATCACTATCAGGGTGCAACCTTCACAAATATTTCATTTCATGCATAAGTGTTCCATGTAGATCATATAATATGGAATCATTCTACATCATAGGTTATTCCGTGATCAAGTAATGTAGAATACATACATGTAATTAAACAATAAATAAGTATATGTACATAAATGTGAATACCCATAATAGAGAAACAGGTATGGTATTCACTATATGAATATTTTAGTCTGAAAAATTGCATTGTAATTTTGGTAGCACAAGGACGTTATATGGAAATTCATAAAAACTGTATGATTAGAGATAAAGTGGTATCTCATCATCTAGGAATGAAATTCTAAGTATAATTGATAATTTTGGAATATATCCCAACATATGAAATGGAATTTATATGCATTATACAAAATAAATTCTTGAATGGAAATGGGAAGAGAGAAAACCCTTAATGAATTTCGGCATGGTTACTAGTTTATACGGGAGGGATTAATGAGAGTGAAATGGGTATATCATCATTCAAACAAAATAAGGGTTGTATGGGGGTGGTGAAAAAACTTACTCCATAAATTTTAGTTAGAAATAAATGGGTATATCAATATAAGGAAATTGGGATAAAAATGATAAAAGAAGGAACACTTATATAATTTTGGCACAGTAAGGTCTTAGGTAAGGTCCAAATGGGGGAGGATAACTGATCCATCATTTACATAACATCAAATGAATAGAAGTTATTTTATTATAAAAGGATAAAAATTTATAAAATTGAAATTAAAAAGAAAAATTTCAAACATGTTTCTTGAATTTAAAGGAGGAGAGGAAGCTGAGAATCCCTTACGAAATTTCAGTATGGTAACAAGTGTAATTAAATGATCATAGGGAAACTTGATGAGACTGAAAGTAAGATCTCAAAACCTATACATAAAATAGACTGTATGGGATTATTGTAAGTGAATGAAATTATAACCATTTGAAATTAAACGAACTACATTGAAATAAGAATCTCAAATTTGACAGGAGGAGAGGGAAGTGAGGATCCCTTAAGAAATTTTGGAATGGTAATAGGTGTACTTTAATGATAATAGGGGGGATTTATAAGAGTTAATTGAAGATATTATCATATATAAATCAAATTTAATCTATAATATGATTATAAATGAATAACATTATAACCATTTGTAATTTCAAGAACTACATTCAAATAAGATGCTTAAATTTAAAATGAGGACATGAAAGTGATGATCCCTTACAAAATTTTAGCATGGTAACAAGTGTACATAAAGGATCAAGGGAAGTACTAATGAGAGTGAATGTAAGATATAATCATCTATACATCAAATTGATAGTATGTGATGACTATAAATGAAATAAAATAAAACCATTAGAAATTACAAGAACTACATTCAAATAAGATTCATGAATTTGAAAGGAGTAGAGGAAAGAGAGGATACCTTACTTGGTTGTGTGATCCCAAAGGCTTGGGGGAGGCTTTATGGGATCTATTAGGAACCTCGGATAGAATATATGAAGTATATAGAAGAGTCTGGACAAGCTTCAAGGAGTTTGAGTGAAGAGGAATGGGTGCATGGGTGTGTTTATATATGAAAGGCGAGGGAAATATTTATTATTTTGGTTTTGGACACTAAAAACTAAAATATTGAAAACCACAAACCATCCAATGGTTTTTACCCATGTTTTCATGAAAGTTAGAGTGGTATATTTTATTTTACAAGGCTAAGGGATGAATATATTAAAATATTTCTCTTGCATAAGTAGAGGCGAGTCACACATTCAATTTAATGAGTTTAAAAGAATAAAATATTTTATATGTCTCAGAGGAATCACTATGGAATTATAAAATAAATAAACTAAACATAAAATTATATTATTTTAAAGTAAAAAATATATTTTGATGAATATAAATTTTATATCATTTTATTAAATCACTATTGGGTAATTATGATGTCATAAAACAAATTATATATATACGGTATTTAATTTTTACACGAAAAATTGACTCTCAGAAAATTATAAAAAATTCACCAATGGATAATTTTTATGTCATGATTCAAAAAATATAATATTCATTTTTATCTAAATAATTTTCTAAATATGTTAATTTTCATTTTTAAAATAAAAATCTACATTTTAATAAAAATTGATGGGTTATGGAAAAAATAGTTTACAGACCTTAATTAATGTTAGTTTTGACTTCTTAAAAAATATATGCACATTAATATTTAACTAATTTAATATAATAATAATATTTTATAAAATACAATTTATTTCAAAAAGTCTTTGTTCATCAAAATATATTTTTTAAATGAATTATAATATTAACAAAAATTAATATTTGTTCTTTAGAAAATTATTTACAAAGTAACAATAATAGAATGAAATTATATTTATTATTATATATAAAAATAATAATCACAATGATGGGGTCTTGATAAATATCCCTTTATTACAGCAACATGCACCTTGGGAGTAACATGTGCGTTGGTGGGGATTTCGTGGGTTCATTCGGTGAACATGGTTTGGGTCGTGATATTGATGATCTTGAACTTATCCCATAAACAGTTTCACTCATGTGTAACTTATTGGATCCCAGATTCATCTTGGTCTAGGGAAAGACCCATAAATTCTATATCCCTTAGAAGGCATAATAAATGGGCTTCATAGTGTATGATCCTACTGGTTGAGGTCATCATTTTCTTTGTGTCTGAAAAAAGTATTTGTTAAAACCCTATATTTATATTAGAAATGCAATCAATATTCAATGGATAGATTATCAATAGAAAGGATACTTAACAACAATTTAAATAAAATAAGATATAATAAAACAAAAGTGTGCATGTGTTTTCTATATCCATTAGACAATTAATTAAAATAAATGGAATTTTATTCCTAAATGATCTGGTCATTACAACATTCCCTGCTAAAGATATTTCACCCTCAAAATTTCCTTTTCACACATTAAAACAGATGATAGTAACTCTGCTTTACCACTACCGCTAGTTGCAATGTTTCTTCTTCAAATGTGTGGTTTCACCATAATACCTTGACAAGGGGAACTTCTTATTTTGTAGAAATTTTTCTCTATGATATATTATCTTCATTAGATTCTACTCATTAGTGAGGTCATTATACAATGGTACCACCTATGGATTGAGTATAAGTGATGGGTCCAATATGTACTTCCTCAAGTGTGATTTATGGAATACATAATGTACTAGAGACATGTTTGGTGGGATTTCTAGTCGATATGCCAATGATCTGATGTGACCAAGGATATCAAATGGGTCGATATTCAATGGACTAAGATTTCCTTTCTTCACAAATATAATAACTCTCTACCATGGGGAAATGTGGAGAAATACCATGTCTCTAAAATCAAAATCTAGTTATCATCGATGATTTTCAACATATATATTTTTGACACTGGATACCTTTGATGTGCTGCAGGATGGTCATAACATTCTCCACCATTTCATTGACTATTTTAGACCTTGATTTTTTCATTCCCAAACTCCATCCCAACATGTCAGTGTTCTATATCTCTTCCCATAAATGGATTCATATGGTTCTATTTGGATTCTTGAGTGGAAACTATTGTTGTAAGAGAACTCAAATAGAGGAAGATATTGATTTCATCTGTCTTTGAAGTCCATTGAAAAAACACTCAACATGTCCTGAAGTGTCTGGATAGTTAGATGAGATTGCCCCTTAGTTTGAGGGTGATAGGACATGCTGAAGTTTAACTCATTGTTCAGAGCATATTAGATACTCATCTAGATCATAGATATGAATCATAGATCTTGATTAGACACAATCTATTGTGGTACTCCATACAGACTTACCACTTCTCTGATGCAAATCCATGTTAGTTAATCCATTGAGAAATCCTCTCTAATTGTAAGGAATTGTTTAGTAATTGTAATACAATCCACAAAAACCCAGATAGAATTGTTTCCTTTGGATGTATTCAAAATTCATGAGACAAAGTCCATAGTGAATTTTACAGATATCTAGGTTGGTATGGGTAATGGTTACATCATCCTACTAGACTTATGCCTTTCATACTTCACTTCCTTATATACTAAGATCTTTTATGTATATTTAGCGATCTTCTTATTCAAGTTATCCCACCAATAATGTTCCCTGAGAACTCAATACATCTTCATATTTCCTAGTGAATGTAGAAATTATAACTGTATGCATCATAAAAAAGTTAATTCTTTAACTATATATTTGATGAAACACATAGTCTTGACACAAATCTCACAATTCCCTCTTAACGAACATTGTAATATGAGGATTTCCCTTTGATGCTTGTTTCCACATTCATCTAAATTTCCATATCATCTTTTTGATCATCCTTTATCCATTACAAAAGATATGGTTATGAAATCTATTTGTGAAAGGAATGATGATGTTACCTTATTTATAATTCACAAGTTAATGTTCATCAAATATAAGAATACTAGATCCTTTTCAACTCTAATCAATGATAGAAATGTTGGGTCTATTCTACTTAGAGCATCCGCCACCATGTTCACTTTACCTAGGTGGTAATGGAATTAGAAATCATAATCCTTGATGAGCTCTAAGAATCTTCTTTGGTGAATATTCATATCCTTCTATGTGAATATATATTTGAGACTTTTTTGATCCATATATATTACACCCTTCTCCCCAAAGAGATAATGCCACCAAATTTTCAATTCACACATCACAGCTTCTAACTCTATATCAATCATGGGATTCTTTTTCTCATTAATATTCAATTGCCTTGAGGCATAGGTAATTAATTTTTCATTCTGCATCAACACAAAACACATGCCTTCTTTGAATCATTGCTAAAGATTATGAAAAGATCCCCAATTGTGGGTAATGTGAGAATAGTGGCAGTGAAAATCATCTCCATCAACTGCAAGAATCTTTATTCAAATTCATCATTTGAAGAAAACACGATTCCCTTCTATGATAGAAAGGTAATAGTGTTTTACAATCATGAGAAATTTCTCATAAATCAGCGATAATATCCAGCTAACCCTATGATGCTATGGATATTCGTCATAGATTTTGGATTTAAGCCTCTCTATAATCATTTATCTTAAAAGGACCCATAGATTTCCCATTAATTGTGATGATATGCCCCAAAAATGATACTTTCTTCAACCAAAGATCACACTTTTTGTATTTCGCATAGAGATTCTCCCTTCACAAGGGCTCTAGTGCAGTGATCAAATACTCATGATGCTTCTCATTAGTTTTGGAGTATATTAGAATATCATCTATAAAGACTACGATAAATTTGTCGAGGTAATTTCTAAATAATATATTCATTATGTACATGATAATTTTTGGATCACTAGTGATTTTGAATGGGATCACTATGAACTCGTAATGCTCTTACCTCCAACGAAAATAATTATTGGGGATATCTTCATTTTTCACACTAGCATGGTAATATCCCAATTGTAGATCCACCTGGGATAATTATTGTGCTTCATGTAGTTGATCAAAAAATTCATCAATTTTTGGAATTGGGTAATTTTTCTTTATCTTGTTTCTATTGAGAACACAATAATCAATTCAAAGGTGCATTGACCTGTCCTTATTGATGAAGAGGACATGGGCACCTTATGATTAATCACTAGGGTGTATAAACCATTTTTCAAGATTCTCATGTAGTTTTTTCATTATATCCTCAAGCTCTATAAAAACCATTCTATATGGAGTACTAGATATTGGAAACACCATAGTTATAAGATCAATCAAGAATTTAACATCTCTACTAGGAGGGAGTTTGGGAAATTTCTTGGGAAAACATCTGTGAATTTCCTCACAATAGGCATGTCTTAGAGGATGGTTCATTCTTCAAAATCAATCAACTACGAAATATATGCATGAAAATAGGGAAATAATATCCCTTATTGAGATGATTGCGAAAAATAAGATTAATCCTCCACCTTGCACTTGTCTAAAATTAGGGGTCAATTCACCATTTAGAGAGTGATTTCCATCTCGCAGTAATTTATATAATATCTATATAGGGAAAGCCAATTTATTACAATAATTGTGTCAAATTAAACCATAGGGAGTATGATGAGGTTCGTTGGGATGTTCAATACACATATTATGGCTAGGGAAGAGTTATATACATATGATTCAATAATTTCTCCACTTTCTGTTTCCACCGACATCTCTACGTCCATGATTTGTGGTGGTCATTGGATTGTTCTACTAATCTTTAAGGATAGAAATTAATGCGTAGAACCAAAATAAAAAATTATATTTTCTATTATTGAATGAATAACCAGTATACTTATCACCAATTCATTTTAGAGAATCAATACAGCAGTGGTGATGGAAAAAGATCAGCCTTGTTTCGTTGGAGGTTGTTGGTGACTTCCATTTACCCTTGTCTTAGCGAACTGGTTCACAAAGTGCCATGGTTCCTTATAGTTTTGGAAAGAAAAAAATCTCTAAGGATTGAACAGATATTTTTTTTTCTCTATCACATTCAAGGGTTTCTCTTATTAGTAATTATTGGTTAGGTTCCCTTCTCTTACACACCAATAGCATTTCCTTGAACCCCATAGGCAATTTCAATGGTGTTTCTTTCCGCACCTTTGAAAAGTGGGATTCTAGAATTTCATAGCACCATTGGATTTATCCATCGGACTTACATAATTAAAGTCCACTTTATGCTTCTTATCCCCATGATGTCATTGAGATTCACATATCTCTATCTTGACTATGAGTGTACATTAGAAAATTTCTTCATAGCTATTGAAGTCATAGATTGTTAGGTCTTTCCATTTGAAAGGTTTTATCCCACCAAATAAGTTGTCCACCTTGAATTCTAGGGTGAAAAAAACAAGAGAGGTGTACTATCCAAGCCTTGTGTCATTTTCTTCATAATCCACAACAAATTAATCATCATTTTTCTAGAGGTAAAGTAAATCGCTTTCCATATTAATTCTGAGGGTTCTAGGAAATAATTTATTAATTTTTTTTCAAAATCCTCCCATTCCACCACCATGATCTTGTCTTCATGCTTTATATATTTTTTCTCAATTTCCACCATTGATAAAATTCATCCTCCATAATATAAGAAACCATAATAACCTTCTCATGTTCCAAACATTGAATGATGGAATAGATCTTTTCAATGGATTTGGTATGTTATTCATTGATTGAGGGATTAGATGATCCATTGAAAGTAGGAGGCCTTTGTCTCCTGAAGCTCTCGATAGAAACTTTTTCATCCTTTAGGGGTGTTGGATGTTTTCTATTATCTAAGTTTCTATTAAAAACATTATTTAACTGATAGAGTGTTGTGACAAAGTTTGTGATTTTGACTCCTATCAGATTGAGCATCTTAATAGAGTACTCATCACATTGATATTTACATTAGTTGTTTGCATGATTAATCCAATTACCAGTCATTGGATAGAATAAAAGGAAAATTAGAGGTAATAATTTTAAACTATTAATATCATTAATGTAATCCTATGACATTAATAAGATAACTTATAAATTATATTTATCTCCTTAACCTATAACTTTATATGCTTCAATCTATATTATCTATGATCTAATACCAAACATATATTATTATGGAGTTTTTGTTCCCTTAATTATTGTTCATACTAAGCTTATGAATTTACCAAATCATATCCCCTAGGAGTGGAAAACCAAGAGTGAAGCAAGGCATGTTGTTGCACACCAGTCCCATTTGAGTCTTGCTCTAAGTGGTGTTTTTGGGTTTTACCCCTAGATACATCTGTGCTAGAGCAACCTCTACTTATTCATATCCAGAAATGGATGTATTCTCATGATAAAACACAAACTATATACTCACAAAAATTTAGGTATTATTTTATTACCCTTAGTCTTATCCTTAATGATTTCACTAGAGTTTCAATTCCTAATCCCATAAAATAATTAATCTTTCCATTGATACCAACTATAAGAACCCGGGTATTTATTTCGTTTTTAAACAGTATTTATAACATAAAAATTAACTTAATAGAACACAAAATAACGAATGGTCTAGTGTATTTTGGGATTAGAAAAATTAAATAACAACTTAAAAAATAAAATACACATGTTCATTGAAAACTTATTTTACATGACCACAACATTCCTTCATACATAGCATTACATGGGCTAACATGAGAACATACATAGAAAAAGGTTGAGCATTAAATCCCAGTAAGGGAATAAACATGGAATAATAAGAAGAAGAAATTACATCTTAAAAAATAGGCATACCAATGGATTAAAAAATAAAAATGAACATAAAGGCACGATATTACCTAATATTCATTACATGGAAACGCGAAAACATCGAACAACAAGATATTTTCATGATCCAAGGCACATTGTACATGGATTAACCGGAGTAAATAGTCATTCCACAAGAATTATCATGAGTAAACCCTCATTGCACATGAATTATCATGAGTAAACCCTCATTTCAAATGTACTATCATGATACTTAACATTACCCAATGCATTGGAGAGTTATTAGGGCACACCCTTCACAAACATGTCATTTCATACATAAATGTTCCGCGTAGATCAAATTACATGGAATCAGTAAAGGTCATTAGTTATTTCATGCTCAAAGAATTAGGGATAAATATATGAAAGTCCCCAATAAATAAGTGTAGGTACCTAAGGTGAATATGATTGATAGATAAATGGGTATGGTATTCACTACATGATTATTTTGGTATGGAAAATTGTGGTGTAATTTTGGAAGCATAACGATGTCATATGAAAATTCCAAAAAAGGGGATGATGAGAGAGAAAGATATATATCATCATCAAGGATTGAAATGGTTAGTATAAGGGATATTTACGAACATATCCTGACATATGAAATGGAATTTATATGCATAATATAAAAAAAATTATGGAATGGAGATGAGAAGGGAGAAATACCTTACAAGATTTCGGTACGGTAACAAGTGTACAATGGAGGGATTAATGAGTAAGAAATGGGTATATCATCATTAAAAAATAATAAAGGAAGTATGGGGGAGGTTTTGATACATAAAAAATCATTTATAATTGGAAAGTAAAGGGTGTAACAATAACGGGAAACTACAATAAAAATGAGAATGAAAGGAACCCTTATGGAATTTTGGCCTAGTAATGGTTTAGGTAAGGGTCCAAATGGGGGATGATAAATGATCACAAATTGAAATAAAATCAAATAGATAGTATTTAATTTATTAAAAAAGTATTAGAATATAAAAAATTAAAATTAAAAATATAAATGTCAAACATGGTTCTTGAATTGAAAGGAGGAGAGGAAGGTTATAATCCCTTATGAAATTTCGGTATGGTAATGAGTGTAATTAAATGATCATAGGGGTTGTTGAGGAGACTGAAATGAATATATCATCATATCTACATCAAATAGAAACTATAGGATGATTAAAAATGAATCAAATTATAACCATTTGAAATAACATGAACTACATTCAAATAAGATTCTTAAATTTGGAAGGAGGAGAGGAAAGTGAGGATCCCTTACAAAATTTCGGCAAGATAAAAGGTATAATCAAAGGATCATAGGGGGGATTTATGGGAGTTAAAGGAATACCTAGTAATATATATATCAAATGGAAACACTACTAAAACTACCGCTTTTATCAGCCATAAAACTAACCTTTAACAGTGATAGAAAAGAGCTGTTAAAGCCAGTGTAGATAAGGGGGGGGGGGGGGTCCCTTTATCAGTGCTTCGTTTTAGCGCTAATAATGAACCTTTTTATCAGTGATAAAAAATATATGATAATAGGGGACTTTTATCTGCCCTAAAACAATACGCTGATAAAGGTTCCTTTATCAGGGTTGATAACAGTGTAAAAAAAATTAAAATATATTTTTTTTAAAAAAATCCTGGAAATCTCGGGGGGATTTTTACAGTGCTTGAGCCCCCACCCCTTTATCAGAACCTTCCAACACCTCCAGCACCCCCACGCACCCCCTGCACCCTTTATCAGCACTATACCCCACCCTTTATCAATACAAGCACCCATATTCTCCCATGCGCGTGCACCCCTGCCTCCACCAGGTTTTGAACTCGAGACCTCCCCCCTACACACCTAAGCCCTTACCACTACTCTCTTTTGACTTGTTTTCCATTTCATGATATCTATATATATATATGTTTAGTTATATTTATTCATATAGTAATATGTATTTATATTAATATATATATTTTTATATTACTATATATATTTATAGTGATATTAATATATATATTTATAGTTATATTAATATATATATGTAGTTATATTAATATATATATAGTTTTATTAATATATAGTTATATAAATATTCATATACTTGTATTTTAAATAAAATGGATATTAGTTATTATTTACATAAATCTAATATATTTTATATGTTAATATATTTTATTATTTATATTTATAATTAAATTTTTATGTGTGAATATATAAAAAATTCATATATATTGTTATATATTTGATTATAAATAAAAGTGAATTATAAAAAATGATAAAATTTCAAAGACATAATATCAATATAAATTTAATACCTTGGAATAAATTTAGTCCCCATCAAAAAAGCATTAATACCCCCTTAAACAAGGCTGAAAATCCACATAATGTTAAAAAATCGAGGTATCTCGACTAAAAACTCAGTTTTCGAGGCCTTATAGGCCTATTTTGGCCTCAAAAAAACATTTAACAGGGTAACCCTACATTATATGGGTGTAGATCTTGTCACAAGATTTGATTTGATTTGAGGTAGAGCTCAAACAGACAACCGGATCAAAAGTTTTGACCGTTTGAAGTTCGAGTTGCGTTTTCAACATATTTTGGATCTTTTTTTAATTTACTTATTCTTAAAACTGTTATTAAATGGCTATTCATCCATAATAATTAGAAAATTATTAATTAAAAATATTGTTTTAACTTTTTTATAATCCATTTTCACAAAATATCATATATATTAAGTATATTAAGTGTAAATGTATATTTATACTTATCTAAAATATATTTAAAAATTATATATTATATTTAAAAAATTAAAAAATTAAAAAATATTTATATATTATTTTTAATTAAATTTATTTTTGAAGTCGACCCTTTATCAGCGCTAACTAAAAAGTGCGGATAAAGGGGGTCCCTTTATCAGTGCTAAAAAAAGCACTGATAAAGGTACCCCCCTTTATCAGCACTTTTTCGTTAGCGCAGATAAAGGTTGGAACCCGGAAAAACTGTTTTTGTGGTAGTGAAGGTATGAGATGATTATAAATTAACAGCATTATAACCATTTTAAATTACAATAACTTTTTTCAATTAAGATGCTAAAATTTGAGACTAGTGGAAAGTGAGGATCCCTTAAGAAATTTCAGCATGGTAATGAGTGTACATAAGGGATAATAGTAGGGATTGATGACAGTGAAAGGTTACACTAAACATGTATACATCAAATGTAAAGTATGGGATGATTATAAATGAATTACATTACTGCGGTTTGAAATTACAAGAACAACATCCAAGTTAGATGGTTGAATTTGAAAGGAGGAGAGGAATGTGAGGATCCCTTACTTGTATGTGTGATCCAAAAGGCTTGGGGTAGGATTCTTGGGAGAATGGGGGAGCCTTGGGAGGACTCTAAGGAGTATAGAGAAGAGTGTGGGCGTGCTATAAAGAGTTTGAGTGAAGTGTAATGGGTTCTTGGGTGGGATTATATAGGAAAGGTTGGAGAATTTTTTATTATTTTGGTTTTGGACACTACATACTAAAATACTCAAAACCAAAAACCACCAAATGGGGTTTTCCAATGCTTTCTACGAAAGGGAAGTGGAATACATTATTTTATATTTCTAATGGATGAAGATATTAAAATATTTCACTTGCTTATGTGGACGTGAGTAACACTTTCATGGAAATGATTCTGAAATCTAAAAATATTTTATATGTCTTGGAAAAGCACTAAGACATTATAAAATAAATAAAATAAAAATAAAATTACATTATTTTAAAGAGAAAACATTTATTTTAACTTATATACCATTTATATTATTTTATTACATCATTATTAGTTCAGTATGATGTCATAAAATACAGTATATATTTATATGGTTTTTTATTTTTAGCCAAAAATATGGCTAAGTTAAAAAATTATAAAAATTCACTATTATAAAATTTGACCATCCACATTCTAAAAATAATATTTATTTTATCTAAATATATTTATAAATATGTGAATTTTAACTTCTAATATAAAAATCAACTTTTATTGAAAATTGATGGGTATTGGAAAAATTTGTTTTCAAACCTTAATAAATGTTGTTTTTGACATCATAAAAATTATATGATAATTAATATTTAATAATTGTAAATTAATAATAATATTTTATTAAAATATAATTTATTTAAAAAATAAAATAATTCATCAAAAATATTTATTTATTGAATTCGAATATAAACCAAAAATACTATTTTTTCTTTAGGAAATCATTTTCAATGTAACAATAATGGGATGAAAGTTTATTCATTTATATATTATAAAAATAATCATAATGATAGGGTATAGATTCATATCCCTTTATTACACCATAATATTCCCAAAGAGTAAGGTGTGTGATGGTGGGGTTATTCTTGGGGCCGGTCTGTGAAAATGGTTTGGGCTATGATATCGATGAACTTGAACTTCTCCCACAAATGATTTATCTCATGCTGAAGTTGTTGGATCTAGGCTTAGGATTGGTCAATGTAAAATCATAGAAATACCATATCCCTTGGAATCTCTAATAATTGGGATTTATAGGGTACGATCCTAGTGGTTGACGCCATCACTTCTTTTTTCTATACCAAAAGTACTTTTTAAAACATTATATTTATAAGAGTCATGTGATCACTATTCCACAACTATATTACCAATGGTAAGGATACATAATGTCCATTTAATTACAATTGGATATAATAAGAAAAGGATTTCATGTGTTTTCTATATCCCTATGATTTTTAATTAAAACAGTGGGAATTGTATTAATAAATGCTTAGGTTATTATAGAGAGGAAATTTTCCAAAACAAGATCATCATGAGAGGGAAGCCATCAAAATTACTCATGAAGAAGATATGTGGCCCAGGGATTGCAATTGTTAGGATAATAGAACATCATACTAGTCAGGGGTCGGTCAGATCCCTCAATGTATTATTTATCTAGGGTGGTATCTCTTAGAAAATGATAGGGGATGAGATGTGTGATTTTATCATAGAGGATGTTGTCATCAGTGGAATGACTGGAAAAAAATTCTTAATAGTCATCTTGTTCCATTTATTATTTTTTAGGTTACTCTATTGAGATAGTTCTATCTGAGGTAGTAGCAGCATGCTACACTAGTATTGGATAAGTAGAGGGCAGATGGGGCATACAGAGGATATCCCAATGACCCTCACCATCCTTAGAGAGTATAACAGAACCATAGAGGTGACTGTCATCATGGTCAGAGAGGTTCTAGAGCTGCCCATGGATAGATTCATGCTTTTGAGTTGCCAGTGCATAGTGAACCAATCATCATTCGAGGTACCCTTTTCTTGTTTTCTACTTGGGAGCATAATTTTCTTAATACAAGAGTTATGAACCCCTTAATATCACCTTCCCTTTTCCCTTCTTGGGAAATGAGGAAGAGATGATTCAATTTCCCTTGGAATTGACTATTCCAGTTGGAGGTCGAGCTGTCTTGTTTTAATTATTTACAAACTGTGAGCTAGTGTTGGGGCATCACTGCTCTTGGGGAGATTTTTATGTTTATAGTTACAACCATATGACATCACCCTAAACATGGATTGGTTGTATTTTTCACATTATATCTTGGATTAATATAGTAGGTATATTATATTCTTTGATGATAAAGAAGAAAAACAGTGTTTTTTTGTTGAGTTCTACCCTCATATGGGTCATAGATGTGTTTCTTTCATTTCATCCTTGATGGATGTGATGATCAGATTTCATCGGAGGTTCAGCTGTCAGTGTTTCCTCGGGTCGTAGATGAGTACAATGATGTCTTTCTAGATGAGTTTGTACCATTACCCACTCAATGAGAGATTGATTTCAAGATCAAATTATAGAAATGCATGTATCCTAACTCAATGTATCCATATATGATGGATCCTTTTGTGTTGTGAGAGCTACTTATACATATCAGTGGTCTGTTTCGGTGTGGTTTAGTTCAACCATGTTTGTCAGTGTGGGGTGCAATAGTTTTGTTCATAAAGAATTCCAACAAAAGTTTTCATTTGTGTATCTATTATCATCACTTGAAAGAAGCGATAGTGAAGAACCACTACCTACTACCTAGGATTGATTATTTTTTTGATAAAATTGAGGGTCTTTCTTTTGGGTACGATTTTCATTCCATTGTAGATGCAGGTGGTGTCTCTCAAAGAGTTCCATAGTTCACCTTTTGAAGTATATCTTATCATAAAAAATATGTACCAAGCCTTGAGAGGTAAATAATGGTGTCTAGTTTTGAAGTGTACAATTTCATAGTTTATCTCTCGATGTTAGCTTTCCCAAAAGTTGAAGGTCACACACCATTTTCCCGATGGTTTTCTCCAACTGTTAGATGTTCCTCAGTGGAAGTGGGAGGTCATCTAGATGGACATTATTAATGGATTACAATAATATTAGGCATTCTATGATTCTATGTGGATTGTGGTGGATTTTTTTAAGGAATAAAACCACTTTATAGTGATCAAGGAGTAGAGCTTAGTGGAGGCTCAGTCGAGGCAGTATCTGGAGGAGGTAGTGTGACTCCATAGAGTCTCAAGGATGATCACTCCCAATTGATATCCTCATTTTACATCAATAGTGTGGAGAGGTCCCAATCATATGTTTGGTTCTTAGTGATTCCTTAACAATGATTTTCATCAATAGATGGATGGTTGGATAGAGAAGACCATCCAGACTCTTGAAGACATGTTGTTCTCTTGTGTCTTGGATTTTGGAGGTTCTTAAAAGAGACACATTACCTTAGTAGGGTTTTATTAAAAATTATTTTTTCACTCCACTATTAGTATGGAACCATTTGAGGCCTTTATGGATGACCATTCCATTCTCTTTTATGCTGGACTGGGGCTGGAGAGTTAGAAATTTTCAGGTAGAAACTAGTAAAAAATATGACATAGTTGCTTTATAGGATTCATGAGAGGATGAAAGTAGAACAGTATAATCAAATTTCCTACATCAATCATGGTAGGATACTGATGGAGTTATAATCTGGGTATCATGCGTTCTTGATGGTGAATCACTATCATGGGAAGTTTGGTTTTTGTCATCGGGGTAAGCTTTCTCCCAAGTTTTTTGGGCCTTTCTAGGAGTTGGATCATGTTGGAGGTGTGGCGTATCAGATAGTGCTTCCCATATAGATGAACCAGATACATGATGTTTTAATGTGTCGTAGCTACGTCGTTATCTTCATAATGACTCTCATGTTATCTATTGGGGTGAGATTGATGTTTATGATGATTAAAACATATAGGAGTGTCATGTATAGATTATGATCCACTAGGAAAAGGTGTTGTAAAGGAGTTTTATACCCTTGGTTAGTGGCTTGTGGAAGCATAATGGAATGGCAGAGAGTGCATGGGAAAGTGAGTCATACATACTTTCTCACTGCTCTGATACATTTAATGTTTATCTCTTCTCTGGTAACATTTTTTATTTCATTGATGTAGGCCATTCATGTTGGTGAGATGGATTTTCATCTTTATTTTTGTTCTTAGATAATTGTTGAGAGTTATCTTCCCCAAGAGTGTGTTCATGATCTAGTTGTGATTTTTGGTTGGTTTTGCGCTACTCTTATATTGTGCTGGTGAGATCCTATGGTGATGAGAACCTTGAGAAGTTTCTCAAAGGGTGGATATTCATATTCCCCATTATGTTTCCTCTTTGGGTTGGTTTTGGATTTTTTAAAATAATTATTTTTTGAGTGGTATTTTATTTATGGTCTCAGATTGACATGGATCAACACTTTTCACATTATTTAGGTTTCCAAAGATTGGAGGATGATTGAATGAAGTTTGGAGGTGTTCTAGTGCTAAGAATTAGAAGTAGAGAACATCCACAATGTGAAAGTGAGTTTCACACCAGGTAGAATAATTTCACACTGTGAATGTGGGATCATATCATGTAAAATATCATGGTTTGAAAAATAAAATAAATTTGGTATAAATTTTTGGTGGAAACTAACCTTGGGGAATTACATGATGTGAAAGGGGATTACATGTCATATAATCCCCCAATTCTATAATGTTATAAAAGATTCCAGAAACTTGGGTAGTCAAATCCTACAGATTCTACATCACATTTTTTTTGGGTGCCCCAACGTTCCCCTCTTCGGTGTTTTGGAGGTCCCTTCAACAAGAATCGATCTTGGGCTTCCTCCTTCTATCCTTGGTGACATGACTTGATCTATGGGGTGTTTTCCTATATTTATAATGGTTTCTCCCATTTTTATCTTGTTCTCCTCCCATTCTTCTTACTGTGCTGTAGTGGTTTCTTACCTATGGTATTAATTGTGTTTCTCATGGTTGTTGTTAGTGCAGTGTTGTCGCGACATCCTTGGTTGGATGATGATCTTGTGAGAGAGGTGATTGGGGATACATTATGTGCTCAATTATCATATGGAGAACATTCAATACCTTTTTCGGTAGGGGATTCATTGCATATATATTTAATAATTTTCAATCGTAGAGTTAACATGCTTTAACCTCTTGTATCGCAATGAAATTAACCTAATTAAATACTTGAATCAAATTAAGGAATTAGTATCGATCTCATAATGATGTTTTTTCTTAGTACTATGATAAAAATTTTCCTCTTGATTTTATATATAGTTTGATATATATATATATACATATATATATATATATATATTTCTTGGTTTAGCATGTTATAATTCATGGAAATTGGTAAAAAAGTTAAATCCAGAATTAATTAATAATTAATTGGATAAAATATAAAGAGGCATATTTAATGAATCCAGATTCTGTTGTTGAAACTTGATGATAATAAAATTCATACAAGTATTTATGTTTAATTTAATTTGTTAATGAACTTGAATCATGAAGTTTCTTATTGATAAAAGATCTAAATTCATGTTAAAGTAATTATTTTAAATAAATTTTGATAGATTTTGATAGTTTTTTTCTTAGGCTTCCAATAGTTTTAACTTTGTAAAAATTAATCAGTTAATTTAGTATGTAATAAGAACCAGTTCTGTGATGAAATATAATACATTTGTAGGTCCAAGTAGAATGTTTTTTTGAAAAGGTTGAGTGCCTTATTTTTAGAGCCATGAAAGCTCTTTATGTGTAAAGGATTAACACCTTGATTTGGGGTAAAGTGTCTTTCAATATGTTTGTTTCATACTTCTTGTGATGTAATGTGAGATTGGGATGGTAGAGTATAGAGGGATGTTGTGGTATGTGGGGCAGGGAGGCCCGAAGGTGACGTGGTCCTTGGATGGATGAGCCTGGAGGGATATTGTGATATTCAGGGAGGAAAGTAATGATTTATCTAGAAATAGTTCACAATTAGGGAGGAGATATGCATCATTTCTTGCATGATGGTGTCATAGGTGGAAATAGAGGTGAAAAATGGGAAAAATATGGGATTACCCATTTTTATGAAAGATGGATTCCTGTTGAATATGTTGTTTGGCTGCCGACCAGGTTGTTTGTTTGTCTTTTTTCTGTTCCCCGCTGCTTGAGGTGGACATAGGTGTTTAGTTACTCTCCTTCCAAGGGAGGTGATGATGTGATGGAAATTCCACTTAACTTTCATATTTTTCTTCTCATTTTTGGATGAGTTTACTCTCATGATATCTGTGGTGAAGACCCGATGGGTAGTTCATCTAGTAACCATTTTGAGTCCTTAGTATTTGGGGAGCTTATAATTTATTCCTAAAGAACTTAGAAATATGGGAAGTATTAATGTTTGTAACTAAATGAATAATGGTTAATCCATGGGTTTGGAGCTTGTTGATAAGAAATATTGGTGTTGAAATTCTAAGAAGTTGTATATTTTGTTTGGTTTTTCATGGAGGGAATGGATCTTTTTTGAAATGGTAATTTGATGTGATGTGGGAATGATTATGGTAAATTAATAGTAAATAATTAATTAACATAAAGTATAACTGATGTTAATAAATAAGATAATTTAATGTACCTCTTTAATTTTTTTTGTCTATATAGGATATCTAGTCTTAATAGTGGCATCCATGAGTTCGAGAGATGTTAGCTGCAGTTTATTATGAGACTAGGTTATTAACATAGTGTGGTTTTGAGCTATATTATATCATTTAATTTTTGTTCTTCTATATTCTAATCCACCCTGTCAGTTAGGGAGACTATCTCTCTGAGGATTCTGAACCCTAGGGGGTGGGGGTGTTTTTTCCAACATCCCTGTGGGAGGATGGATGAATGACTACACCCTTTGGCCACAATCTCTTCTCGTGGATGTTACATGTCTGATTATGAACACAATTAATTTTACCAATATATGTGTGAAGATGGATGTAATGGATTCTTGTTATATCACAAATTTTTATTCTAGATATATTTTTTAAGGACTACTATATGTATAACATGTATAGGCTAGGATGGATTGAAGATACTTACTCAGTGTATGGGATGTGATGACTTGAGGTATAATTACCAACATAAGATAAATGATAGGTGAGCTATGGTGGCTCCCAGAAACAACACGGTTAATTTTTTTTATGTGGAAATGGTGGTGTGTTACATGAGGTTCATTTTTTGGTGCTTCAACTAGGTGTATGTGAGATATCCTTTTTGGAGAGAGATGCTCAGGACATGTGGCAATAAGGAAGAGTGGAAAACCAGTGGGGAAGAGTAGAAGGGTACACTTGATATTCTTTATTATATTATATTATATTATATATGATACTTGGTGAGAATATACATAGTGAGGATGTGATATTTGTATACTAGTTTAGGTGATGAGTGAGTTTCACTTGTTTGTCGCTATTCTTTAGTACACTTTCTTACTTTTACATGAGATGCTATGGTGATGATCCTACTGAGAGGACTGTTATTCTCACCCTATGCATATATAAACTATTTTTCAGGTCATTTATAGTATCTTAGATATTAGTCTTGTTACTAATAGCTTGTGGTTTGTTGGAGTTATTTGGGATTCTTGGCCAATTCTATCTTTTCTTTCTTTTGGTACTTGTAGTACCCCTTTAAGTTTTAATAGTTCTTACATGACATTAACATTTGTCAAAATGGGTTTACTTTTATACTTTGTTATGAGCCAGAGTCAGTTGGTGTATTTCTTATATTTATCTTCCCCACATGTTTCTTTTAGGGGGTAATTCCCCTTAGCTATATGTTTATTATACCCTCAATTATAGTCACTATCCTGTGGCCAGTTAGAGGCGGGACTTGGGGGTCACTATCTTTATTCTCCCATTACTGACCTAGGAAGGGGTACACTTTGTCTGGAGGGGTGGTAAAATTACATAATGCTTAAAATATCATTAATGGAATGATATTAATGATATAACAATTCCAATAGTAGTGAATACACATCATATAAGAAAATAGGTTCATATTATGGCATGTGTCTTAAAGAATGAAAATTGAGACAAAACTACTTCACTGATTTGGTAACTTTTGAAACAAAAAACCCATGAAAGAGGGGACATAAAATGGATAATTAAATAACCATAAATTTATGTATAAAAATAGAATAATATATTAATGTGAGGTATATAAATCACAAAAAATAAATGATTAGTGAAAAAGGAATAAATCTCATAGAAATAAAAGTGATACTAGAAATCCATATACCTTAGGTCTTAACTTTCTTAATACACATTAAAACCTCATGTATAATAAATATATGTTTATTATTAATATATATCACAAACATATTATTATATATAATATCATATATATTTTTATGACTTTATATTACTTGTTTATTAACAACTCGTTGTTAATGTTATGTTTCAGGTAATATCTGCTTTGTTTTTCATATATATTATGCATTTTAATTCTTGAAAATATCACATATATTATGATTTAATTATTTAAGGAATTTAAAACATGATATAAATATCATATATATTCAGTATATATTTATTTTGAATAATATATAAAAAAGATAAATATGAAATGGAATAAACCGTCCATGGAGATTGTAGGTTGTACGTACACACGAATACTGTATCCATTTTATTATCATTTTAAAAGAAATAAATTAAATGGAATATATGTATTTGTATAAATATTATCATTATTTGATAATTATTATTTAATATATATATAATATAATATCTGATACCCATCTCTAATACATTCCATGTAATGAGTGAATGTATAACATCGCATTGAGGTGGTGGTAGTCCCCACATCCACAAAAAAAGTTATCATAATTACAAAAAATGGAGGGCATGAAGGTATGTTTTATATAATAATTTTATAACATTATATAAATCATAAATTTCAAATATATCTTATGAAAACATAGTTTCCATCATAATTCCCAACCATGATAGGATGTAAATGGAAAATGAACTACATCATTTCGTGAGGTGGTAGTTCACCATACATAAGAATGATAAGTTCATTATCCATTAGATGGAAGTGTGTAAAAGTGTTGGTAAAACAATTATAAGAAAAACTTATCATAATATTTAGGATAATAAGGTTATTATATAATCATGTTATAATAATAGTTGAGGGGTTTTATAATGAAAATAATACAGAGGATTTTGATGAAGGATGTTACCTATTCTTTGGGTAACTCATTTTTGTTTGTGCCAAAAGGATTCCTTGGTTAGATTTATTCTTAAGTTGGGAATTATTGAATAAATTTAGAAATTTTTGGATCATATTTTATAATATTTTTTGTGAAGTAATGTCTTGATAGGCGTGAATAAGTGGGAGGGGTGAGTGCATTTTTTATAGTAGAGGAGGAGTGATATTTCTGTAAATTTTTTAAAAGAGTATTCCACCCATATTTTTCCTTTGTAAAGCGACTCCAATAATGTTAAAAATCCTATAAATGTTTGTATCTGGTTGATATATGAACTGAAAATAGATTTTGGAAGTATATTTAGGTCATTTTGGGCCTATTTCTTAAGGTTAATCCCTTTTTTAAGATAATTTTTCTCTTAATCATTGTAATTAATTTTAATCGTGTTCACTAATATTCATTGTAAAAAACTAAGTTGAAATTATTATACATTATAAATTATGATTACTAAATATATGGAATCAATTTTTTATATTATAATCACCTAATTGGTAGAAATCAATTTAAATTTAATCCCATATATAGGACAACAAGAGAGTTTTTTAAGTAAAAATGTTTAAAAGTTTTATATATTTTTATATCAAATTTCATTGTAAAAATGATTAAAATAAACTAAATTGCTTTAATTAATAAAAAATTTATCTAATAAAACTCTAAAACCAAACTATAATTTTATATAACTATATAAAAAAATTAAAATAAATAGCAATTATAAATTAATATTCAGTATTTTCACTATTCATCGAAAATGAAATTTATCAGAAAATACCACAACTTCACCCAAAGTAAAGTTTCATATTCTACTTCCAAAATTTATGTTTTTTTTTCAATTTAATTTTTTAAGGGTTTGAAAAAATATATCTAATATTGGTTCTTTATTTAAAGGTGGTAAGATTACATTCTCAAAATGTACATCTCCTTTTTCATAAAATTTGATTCATTCTTACATTATAACTAACTAATATATTGGATGAGTATAAAAAATATAGATTTAATATATAATATATAAATTTTTTTTAAAACGTAATGGAAAGTGGTCTGTTTAATTTCATGAGATAAAATTATGTTTAAACATAGGAAAAAAGTTTTCTTACAAAAGTAATTTCTTTTTTTTTCAAATTGTTCATACATTCACATCTACTAACTGATGAACAAAGGATTAATTTTATATACATGTTTAAATAATGTTTTAATAATTTAGTTAGTATTATTCAAAACTTCTACTCCTATGGCTAGGTGGTAGCTATAATAATATTTGAATTATAATATTCATAGTATATTGTAATTTAGTATAACACGACCTTGCGTGTAACACACTCTATCGAAGGGACTCTATATTGTGTGTAATATAATCCAAACATACCATTTCATGTACATAAATATAATATAAGTGTTGTGTGTATGGAAATATTATCTTGGTGCTATGTATAATGAAATTCACACATAGTTCATTCCTATAATAATATATATTTAATGTTGAGTAAAATAAAAAATATCAGAAAGGTTAAATTAATTTTAAAAAATTGTTCACAAAATCTCATTATGTTACATGTAGGCCACCACCGATAGAGTATAACAAAATCTAGTGAATAATATTTTATTTAGTTGTATTAATAAAAAAATTACAACTCATAAATAAATAGTTATCACAATTAAATTATTCTTTAATTAGACTAAATAAAACCTTGGGTTTTGTCGAACACTCGAACCATCAAAACCTACTTAAACCTATTCCAGAGTATAAACTACATCACAATACCATGGTTACCATTTATAATTTCATTCCATAATATCATGGAAAAATTGATTAATTGTACAATCCAAAATCATGAGTGTATAACATAGTGTCCAACACCATGTGGGTATTTGGAGCCCCTGTCCCTTTCCCACACCTCATTTATCATAATGGAATTTTGGTGCAGAAGACCCCATCCAACACATGTTTATCAATCAAAAACTCACTAGGAGATTTTGATGTAACCGAACCTATCCCACACATGATTATCAATCAATACATCACAATGTGATTTTAATGCATCAGAATAGGTCTTATACATGTTTATCAATACATTTATAACTATGGGATTTTGATGCAACACACCCTTCTCGACACACATTTATCAATCAATTCATCACTATGGGTTTTTATGAAGAAAATAATTCCCCAAAAACCTTTATCGCATATATCAAAATATCACATATATCACATAAATCATGGTGAATCAACATTAACCTTATTATCACATTCTACAATAAAAAACAACTATTAATTAATTTAACAATTAATTAATCCAATTAAATAATATCACTATACTTTAATTTATTCAAAAATCAAGTATTCAAATTCATTTTATTTCATAATAAAAATAATTCCTATTAATTAATTCAATAATTAATAAATATAATCTAACAATATCAATATCACTAAATTAATTCAAAAATTAATTATTCTAATTCAGTCAATTTCATAATCAAAACAATCCAATAATTAATCAAAATATTAATTAGTAAAATTTAACAGACTCAATATCCCATAAACAAATTCAAAAATTTATCATTCGAATTCAATAAATTAAATTATAAAAACAATTACCATTATTTAATCGAATAATTATATAATTCAATTTAATAATATCAATATCCTACAATTAATTCAAAAATTAATAATTTTAATTCCCAATAACTTAATTAATTAATTATCAAAATTAATTAATTCAATTTTTGAAATTAAGTTTCTAATAATCCAATAGAAATTATATATTTACATACAAATAACTAAAATTAGGACTCTGGTATTTGAATAATAGACAAACTACCTCACGTTTGATGATGAATACATTCCAACAGAAAACCCCAATTTGAAACAGATAGGTCAAACGAACAATGAAGAAAGAGATCTTGAATAAAATCATAAAAACAATATCAAATGGGTCATGATCCATAAATACTAGATCTAGATATAAAATCATTACAACAATAGATAAAACATTTCTCATCTATCTAGAAAGGGGAACAAAAGAGAGATAGAGAGAGATATTATTGGGAAGAAACCTCATACCTAGGGAGATGTAGATATCCAATACGCACATAAATTCACTATGAATGGTGGTCAGGAGAACTATGAACATCTTTAAGAACCTCCAAAAAATGTGATGAATATGTTAATGATTACTTGAGATCGATTTAGGCATAATACAAGGGGTTTGGGTATTTAAAATAGAATTTTCATGTAAATCAACATAGTGCATACACTTTCCTTGGTAGGGGCGCTTTGTTTTCTAAACCATGTTCCTAAATCATGGTCCTATTTTCAGGGGGGATGGTTACTCCTAAGAGGGAACATAGTTTTTCACAACATGTGTCAACTATGTAGATCCCATCTTTTTGGCTTCACCGAGTTTGATGGGATGAGCTTGGAGATTGGGAAAACCACGTGCCAACTATGCATTTCATCCCCTCCTTCCAACTTTCTCCAATTTCATCAAAAACTCTCATAGGAGACACCCAAATAAAAAGAACTAAAATAATAAAAAATGTGTACCTAAAAACAAGTTTGATACATCTCCAAAATAGGTTGGTATCTTAGACTATAACCCACCACCTATATACAAAACTCACTAATGTTCATACCCCTGGTCTCTACATAAAATCAAGTGCAACTCCTTGTATATTAGAGGCTAGAAACTAATATTCATGGTATAAGGTGCTATAGTATGATAAATATAACCTTCTAAAAGAGTATCATATCTATTGAAAATTAATAAAAAAATATTCACCACAAAATATTGGAATACATAGAAGAAACAAACATAACCATTCTAAATCATTAGAATGCTAAATCATACAACCATATATTTAAAACTAATTGACCATCGAGAAAACCTAGTATAAAATATAAAAAAGGTAATAAATATTGGAGGCTCCAAAATAAAACCTAAGACTCATCAAATCCCAGTATGTAGTATCCTTACAAACTATCTAGATAAATGATCTAATCTCGGGCCTATGCTCTACATAAATCCACAAATACTGATGTCAACTCGGGTACCTAAAAGACATGTAAACCAAATAAGTGTGTTAGTTCATCTCATTAGGGAACTAGAAATGGGTCCCTAAAATTACAAAAATTGCTGGGTTTTCACATGTTATATGACAAAAAAATAAATGAATGACATATCATAATAAAATGATCCACATCGGTTCTTGGGTTATAAGGAAACATTCAATATGATCTATACATACATAGGCCAATGTTTAATGTATTTGAGAATATTACATCTTATAGAACCCTAAGACATATAATGAATCTATCATGAAAAATAATTAACCACATCAAGAACCAAAGGGAATAATTGATCTCCATAAATAAGTATGTAATAATTCATTTTAAAATCATGGAAAGACTGTCTATATTGGGAAACATAAATCATCATCTAAAAACTCTATGGTGTTAATATTCACCTATAAAAAAATATCATCTAAAAATTCATTGTCATTCCCATACCCTTATACGAAATTTTTTAACCACATCTGGTAATTTAGGTTTATAACTACACTGTACTATGAAACTAGTAACCTAATTTGGAAAATCTGCATTCGGACTCTACCCTTCCATGAAATGGTTCTTTCAAAAACTATGGTGCATGACCAAAAACTTCTAAGAAACCACTATAATCATATGGAAACAAAGAGGAATTATTTAACCCTTCTATGTAATAGTAGGAATACTAACTAGATCATTTTTACAACCATTACATTCCATAAAGACATAATCCATGAATCCAAGTTTACATCATAGGAACAACATATAAAACTGATCTATTATTCCAAGAAAAAAACTTAGGCATTACATATATATATACATTATTGGGGAAAATACCTCCCAAACCAACCATATCTCATAATACAATTATGATTTGACTCTTCTACCTAACCTTTACCTCATAACCATGGTTGATCTAATAATTACATGAATATAAACTTTCACTATATCCATATTAGTCTAACAACATTGATTTTAGGTTATATTATATATGTTGAATAAACCATACACACTTACTTCCACTATATCTCTCCAAGGTTAATATATCCCCAGATAACCCATTGATGTCTCAAAGTTCACTTTATAATATGAACACCTCACATGGGTTCTTTTAGCTAATCCTATCTCCAAATCACAAACATGTCACTCAAAGAGAATAATTACCCTCAACATTCTAATAATCAAATCATGTACACTAAGGGAAACTCAAGACGTCTTACAGTCATTCCTTAGGCTAACCATTCTCAATCCTTTATATTTATATGCTCGAAGGTTGCTAAGGGAATGTACAATATGATTAGATATTTCTATCCCATTTCTTATGATTTGAACTCTTAAGGGTCAATATATTTTAAGTCATAATTTTTATGATAAATATTTTAGACATCATCCACTGAAGAATGTAATACTTTTTTAAGGGTTTATCATGTCCCTTGAAACTTTTTTCACCTCCTAGATGTTTATTAAAGAATTTATTTCATTTTAAATAGAAGGATAGTCACTATCCGATGGGAATAGCACTAATCAATTCCCAAATTATAAAATAATGTACCATTTTTGTATATTCATTGGAGCACATATTCCATTTAATATTATTTCCATTAAGTGAATATTGACCAATCTCTCCAAAATATATCTAAACTATATAAATTATCATATAAACTCCCAAGAACCTATCTCAATCCATTACATTTAAAACAATTAATTATTAGGGATGGGTTGGGGTACATTACTAATACATACCTAGACCTAATCTACATAATATTATTTATTTATACCTCATATTTAATGGTCAATATTTTATAATTTTAAAAAAAACAAAGAATGTTCTATTATGAAACATAAACCCAAATCATGGCTAGAAATCATGTATAGAAATAATTATTAATCACTATTTATCAATTCATAATAAAATAACCATAAAAAATGGATGACTATACTATACACCAATGGAATAATCAATGTAACCATAAGAGATGAAAATTATAATTTAGTGAAAATAAGATGGAAGGAAGAAAAAAAAGAAGGAAAAGAAGAACATACCATAAAATAACACTTGAAAACTCCCATAAAAAACCCAAACCATTGGGGTTCATTGTTCTAAAGAATGAAGGTGATCCCTTTTTGGCTTATACACATGCATATGAGAAGGAAAACATGGATGAGGTTATAACTTCTAAGATGAAAATAGGTTAATTTTCATTCTTAATTGATCTTTAAAGATCCACATTTTTCCTACATAGTTTCCCAAACCATTCACTAAATGTATGGATGGAATTGAATCAAGTACCTAAATCACAAGATTTATCTTCATGGTTTTCCAATCAATGTGGATACCCACTAAGACGAAATCTTATGTTTAACATAGTTTCTCTTTATCCATGAAGAAACCTACCCTAACACCATATTGAAAATTCACCTCACATGGATCTGCAACATAATTTCCCATTATGAGATTTTGTCCTTGTGAAAGAGTGAAAAACCTTTCAAAATTTCAAACTCTAATATTAGTATACTAATATTTACCTAATAACTGAATAAAAATCCAATTAATCAAAATATATCTAAAAACATCTCCTTGATATTCTCAAACTCTTAGAATTTGAATCTAAATATTGATTCTAAAAAGGTACCTAGCTCAAAAAAGTTAACAGTTCCAATTCAGTTATAAATTTTCAACCCTGGAAGACATGGAGTTTTATAGACTCCCCACCATAATACTTCTCCTCAAAGAGAAGAATTTAAGTCCTTCCAACCATTAACCCTAACCAACCTTGGTTGTCTATTTATCACTTACTCTTGGAATTATATCCATAACCTCTGAATGAATTTTAGATGCATAAACCCGATAATTGACGTGCATAATACATAGAAACATGATATACCTATCACCAAAACAATAACTAATATATATTTTAATTACACCAATATATCATGAGACACCATTATTTCATCAACAAATTCATTCTCAGACTAATAGTACTCCATGTAATAATACCTTTCTCACAAAAGATGATCTCTAATCATAGTTCTCCACACCCTCAAAATCAACCAAAAATATTCATTCACAATTGTCAAATGACATGATCGATGCGATTTCCATGTCACCACACTTGATTTTACATAATAACAATCGTTAGTTCTCCTATGTCCAACTTCTCATACAAAATGCCTAGTCCCACCATAGATGTGTTATATCCTAACTTGATCATGTTGTTTCAAATCCTTAGGTCATCACATGATGATATAAACACCCATAATGGAGTCTAGAACTAAATCTTGGTGTAATGAAAAGGATGAATCCATCACCATCAAAATTAGTATTATTTCTCCAACACCAATAACTGGTTCATCATCAATCTGATGCACCCTCAGATCATATCAAAATCCAACCTAATCTTGGTTTCAATGCACTAAATTTCTGAAACATTATATTTAAAATCTTAATGTGGCATTTTCTATGGAATTTAATAAAAAAACACACTAGCTTCTAAATTCCACCTCAACCATCAAAAAAATTATCTCATCATACCCATGACCCATCCAACCCAGGGGTCACACCTCCACAATCCTTGATTTATCCATTATAGTATGTAAGGAAAGGACATAGACCCCCCACACATAAATGAACACTAAATCAAATCACTAAAAACTACCCATATTTATCTCACCGGGGAAATTATCCTTGGAGATCACCCAATTTCCTGTTAAACAAGGTCCACACCCTCTAACATAAAGCTCCAGGGCATATGGATTCCATTAAACCACTCCTCTAGGAAAGAATTTATACGTTTCAATATTACACATGTTTCTCTTCTAAATACATGATCACCAACCATTCATTGCCTAACTCTAGCAATTCAAGGTTTCCTTATCCTTATATATGTACTATCTTTGATTCTCATCGAAAATACACAGGAATATGCTCATTTACCTCCTCATCACATAAAATGACTCCAAAATCACCGAGTCACGCATCATTAAAACTATGATCACAAACCTAAAATATTGACCATTCTCCACTCACTTGTTAATGTAATCTAACTAAATATACCCTTGATGCACCTCTCCAAAATCTAGGCATTTCACCAGTGCTAAGCTATAACATAAGACCACCCATCACATGAGAATCATATAAAAACTAAAATAACTTTCTCACTCTATACCAATCCTAGATATGTGATTATAAGACCAAAATCCACTATCTCATTAGGAACCACAACTGAATCAATAGGGTTAGGAATTTGGTTGATCCTCCTCTCAAAATCCTTCCATGATACCAAGAGAGGTCCCTATGTTTTACATCATAAAATCCCATGGAACCAATTCCCACATCATATAGTGGATAACATCTCCTATTATTTTAAATTCACAATATTTAAAGTATCACAATTCCTTTGCAAAATATTTCTTATCACTTTCTTGTATAAATATAATAAAATAATAATCTACCAATGCTTCCATTCTCCAAGGGAGATCACAAGTCTGGGCTAACTCATCTCTCAAGTCACCCTTTTACATCGTAACTCACCTCAACAACATCAGGGAAGCATCCTAGTACACACTCAAAATACATAGATTCCAATATAATAATCCAAATCTGTGGGGACTATGCTCTAACACCAATATAAAAACCTCCTCCCACATAGGAAACCACTCATAGTGTGACATATCATCTCCCATCATAAATTTCAATATGATAATAAATTACTAAATTACCCACCCTAGGGATACATCATACATATTTATACCCATCTGGAACAACATGCCAATTCATCGACCCACACCATGGAACTAATCAACATTGGGAATATTTATACCTGACTCCCACCTTAAAGAGAAAAATCTAATCTACCAATTTATAATGAAATCACATTATGATACCCCCAGTTGAGTAAAACCATATTAATATGTTTAGTTAAGTATAATTCTACCATGATGCCATATTGTGAACACTATATTGGTTTTTATTGACCCTTTATGTAACCAAAAAATGTTTTCTTTTTAGAACTAGTATCATAATTACCATTTGTGGTTTACCATGAAGGCATCCCATGCATGTAATGAATCACTGAAGGATATTGTACATATCATCCATAGAGGTACTATGTAGTTAATATCAATGAATATCCCTCTATACGATCTATATCACCTTTTATCTGTTAAAACAAATAGTGTTCCAATTGAGTAGAATACCGATAAAAAGTGATATGGGAAAAAACCATTTGCGTTTTTTATTATCATGTTAAATAACTCGACACTCTTCATCAGTTAATTAATCACAAACAAGAATATGTGTTTAACATGAATCCAATGAGATGAAATTTACGTATATACATACGTATATTTACAACTAAAATTAAGGATCTAATTTGATCCCATGGGTGATAATATGTGACTTCCCAAACCCGCACCTTAATATTACTTCCATGAACACAAATTTAGATATTGAATTTAATAAATACTAAATATTATCAGATATAAAAATAAAATAATTACTTTATTTAGAAGAAATTAGTTCATTACATACATTCTAAATACCTTTTTGGTTTAGATAACTTGATAATATGAAAAAACATAAACAAGATAAACAAATGTATTTATCAACTAATGGATACATTTCACTATACAAGAAAATACATAATCTATAATGAGTTTTTAATATCTCTGATTAATTCTGAACATTAGATATAATTTTACGAATATCAATTCTAATCATATTATTTATAACTTGGGTAAATAAAAATGTAAGAAGGGGTGAGATAAAACCCTCAGTAAGGGAAAACATAAAACAAAGAAAATAATTGTGTAAAAATGACATAAATATTATACTAGGAAAAATTAAAAAACAAGAAAACATAATCAATCGAAACTATAATAATTTTATATTTATAAAAATTAATTAAAACAAGGATATCAATAATGATGATCTCATACTAATGGAATGCATAATTATGGACATTAAAAACAAACCATCAAGGCCTTGTTACAACACACTATTCTATTATAGAACCATCCTCTTTTATATCATCAAACCAATCAATTAATTAAGGAAAAACATAACATCATTCTTGAACAGAAACTTTTTTTTGTCCAATGCATTATTTATAGGTGTCAATAAGAATTTTCATAACATTCTCTAAGGATCCTCTTTCTAAATAAAACATGTCCATCCATATAAAGAAACATATATAACATCGATATATACTATACATATGTTACCCATTAATAATCAACAACAATGAGAATACTTATCCCTATATCAATAAAAAGGATAACTTGGTAATAACCCATAAAAAAAAGAGGTTCAGTGGTCAAATTATACATGGTCACCTTTCCAATAATCTTACATTTCATTAAAACTATATAAAAAATTCAATTACTTTTCCCCATATCAATAGAATAAAATTTTTTCATGGTGGAAATCTTCCAATCTGAATTATGTAAAAATTTTATATTCAAAGCATATAGAGTAATGAGTATGTATATCAGTAAATACTAGAATAGCATGATCATAATCCATCCAAAGAAAGATGGATAATGGTTTAAAAATAATAGAACCCCAACATATGAACAAAAACCTAGCATGATGTTGAAATTGATTAAAAATAACATTGTAGAAGAATCCTTTGAATGGTATTAGAAAATAACGAACCAAAAATCAGAAAATTTGATACCACAAATTCAATACTCAAATGTCAACACACATGTATTATATGATAAATCACGGTATATAAACACCATTATGGTAAATAATTTTGAAAATAAAATGTGACACTATAATGAAAACATAAAAGTAATTTTAGAAAATAATTTAACATTGATGTAAAATAAAATTTTACATATCAAATTCAATGGTAATTTTTGAAAAGGTAAAACGAATGATTTTGAAAAATATAAATTTTAAACATAATCACTAATAATGTATCCTTGAAAAATACATATTTTTTATCTTAAAGGAATGTGGAGAGGAAGAAAAAAATATGAATGTGAAAGAAAAGGCCCATTTTACTATTTTTAAAATACATTTTTTCAAAAATCACATTTTAAAGAGTTAAAAGACAATAATTTTAATCAAACCATTATCTTCCAAAATATGATTATAAAATAACAGAAAATAAAATATTAGGGTGGGAGTGCCCAATCATGGAGGAAATATGTTCTTAAAAAAATATTATAACTAAAGGAAAGGAGAGTTGAGTAATCAATTTCCATTATTGGAAACATACTCAATGAGTATTAAATCATTTAGAAAGGGGTTTATATGGTAAAAAAATAAACAATGATAGAATAACACATAATTCAATAAAATATAATATTGTACCCAAACAATATAAAATATGTTCAATTGATTGATAATAATATATTGAATGAAAATTGTGTTACCCAAAACTCATTCTGCTAGGCTAAAACATTATTCAAAATAAATTTGAATAAAATATCATGATTTGGTTTAGTTTATCACATAAATTATAGGGAAGTGATTCATTATAAACTCCTGTGATAATAAATCAATATAAAACCATACAATGGAAACATGATTCATAAGGTTTAACTTGTCTCAAAGAATAATAATTGAGACCAAGAAAACTATTTTGTCTTTAGTTAAACCATTTGAAAGTGTGGGATTGTATTTGAACATAAAATACCATTATTAAAAATAATATTCCTGAAATGATATCAAAAATAGGTAGTATATACACCATATAAGTTTGATTAATTACCTAATACCAAATATGTGTCAACAGATGAATTTGAAATGAAAACCCTTACCTTGACCCCGATTCAGTCTGCACATGCAAAAAAATTTATAAGTATTTAAATTGAGATCATTAAATAACATACTAAGAACCATATTCGTTACTATAACCATTTTCAATCCTTATTTATTGTAAAGTTAATAACACATGTATCCCTGAGATAGTTGTTACTTTATTACATTGGAATAAGATAAAAGAGATTACATCACAAATTATTTAATAGATTTTTAATCTTGTTAAACTGGATACATACTTTAGTTTTACGTTACATTTAAAAAAATAAATTACAAAATTGTGAATGTAAATATTCTTCATCATTGAATTTATTCAAATAATAATTATTTATATCTCATGAGAATAAAATAACATTATGGTGACCTCAAACTCTTAGTAATGGTTATATACTATAAAATCTAACATGAATATTTAAGAAAAAACCAATATGGTAAGGTAAATAATAGAAAACACAAGTAATTTAATCAACAACTTTAGTATGAGGAGTAATATTATATGAATGAATAATGATCAAATAATATAATATAAATAATCACATGATCTTGAATATAATCCATGGATAATATCAATGTAGTAACAAAATGTATGATAATATATAGATTTTTATGAAAGAGAACTTTTAATATGGGAAATTACTCAGACACCATGATATCTAGATCAATAAAAAAAATTCTCCAAGATAGTTTACAACTATATGTAAAGACCCATTTAATTCTAGTTTAATGATTTACCTCATGAGACCTATCGATGCATTGCAGGTCTACATAATTCTATGCCTCACCCGTTATGTCAAGCTCAAATAATTCCTTATATATCGAATGATCAATTTAATTCTTGATCATTGTTCCTTATCAATAAATATTTTTATTGAGTAAAGATGATGAATTATCAATAAATCCACAGTCAGCCAAATAACAGTCAAAGTAAAACTATGTATGTAGAGATGGTATTCAATTTAAGAAATGATCCCATCAATGATAAAATAATATTTTCATTTAAGGGAAATGAAATTTACAATGATCACAAGATATTGAATGTTTTAACAGAAATTTAATAACAAAAAATTAATCAATAAAGTGAAATTCAATACTTTTCTGTGGATAAAATAAACATGAACCACATAGAGGAATAATAAGGATGGTATTATTAAAAAATTTCCCCAATAGATAATAACTAAAATAAATGATTGTTTTATGAATATATTCCCTATAAAATATCATTAATAACATTTTTTTAGTAAAATAGCCTATTAACTTTAAAAATCACTTTTCAAAAATGAAAATTTGTAACATTTTTGGGAAAATATTTCCTTCTAAAGGAACCACATATATTTTTAAAGGACGATTCAAATAAATGATTGTTATTTATGGCATGAATATTCCATTTATTTGGAATATTTTTAGATAAATACCCTTTTAAATTTTTATAAAAACATCCAAAAAGTACCTTGTTCATAAAATGATAGGAGAAATTAGATTAATAAATTTGGTAAAAATAAAATCACTCAAAGAATTTATTTTAAAAATACAAGCATAATATGAAAAAATATCTTGATTTTTTTAAAACATTGATATGGGTAAAAAATATATTTTTTTCGACATGAGAAATATTGTATTCCTTTCTTAAAATCATATCCTAAATAATTTTAATTAACAAATAGAGGGACATTATACTATTGCATGAGAATTTTATGAATTAAAATAGGAGATGAAAATTAAAGGTGTTTATAATAAAATCATAAAATGATTTTATTTAATAGAAATCATGAATAAATAAACCTGATTAAAAATGAGATTGAACGATAAACTATTACCACTTTCATAACATTTGGATCATAAACCCCATATATTAACTAAATCAAAAAAAAAATTAAATAAAGTGAATATAAATATATTCATGATGTAAAACATATAACGGTTAGTATATGAAAATCATAACAATAAATAGTTGTATAATTCCTAATACTTCTTAATGGAGTGATAATTGAGAGTAAATCCCTTTCAAAGATCATAAAATTTAAGTGAGAATATGAAATTGAATTGATTATCTGTATAAAAATAATATCTATATAAAAAATTTGAAATAATAAATAAAATAATAAAATGTCATTATACACATGATCTTATAATGTCCAAGAAAATTAAGAAGTTTTATAACCCAATGAAAAGAAATTGTGTTATGAACAAAATACCACATAGTAAATTTAATTCCAAATCCCCTTGGGTTAATTAATTAAATTTTAAACATAAAATACCATGAATTATTAATTATTCATGATATAACATGAAAAATTGGATGTATACACACCATATAAAAGAAACATGGTTTATAAAATAAAATATAATTAAATGAAAGAAAATTGAGAAAAGATCCCTTAAATTATGTTTTACTTCAGAAAAAAGTGAGTTGACATGCATTATAATGTTTTTAAGTAAGTTATTATCTTATAAAATAACCATATTAATTTTTAAAATATAATATACTATCCTTTCATAACATATTATCACTCGTTTATTAATAGTAGTTTATTTTTAATTTTGATTCGTTTATTAATTGTATTTATTTAACATGCATGTTTTTCATGTATGTTTTGGTTATTTTCTATTATATTGTAATAGACTAGTAAATGGATCATTAAGGAATCTTCCTGAATCTTGGTTCCATAAAACCGTTCCACCAAAACGGTGGCACTGGTCTCGGTCTCAGACCAAAATAATGGCAACGATCATGGTCACACAACGAAATGGTGGCACCGCTTACGGTGTCACCGTGACGGTTTCAATGTGATAGTGGAACTATAAGGGTGGTACCATGATGGTGGCACCATAACGGTCGCACCGTCACGATCACACATCAAAATGGTGGCACCGCTAACTGTGGCACCATAATGGTGGCACTGTGAGGGAGGCAGTATGATGGTGACACTGTGACTGTGGCACCACTGACGGTGTCTCACCAAAGAGTGTTCCACCATTATAATTTTCTAGTTTCTGAATTTTTAAAATCCTACCATGCATCTTTTGATATAAAAGTATTTTAATACCCCTTTCAAAACCTTTTAAAATCCCATAAATGATATCTAAAATACCCCAATATTCGAGTTACACTTGACTAACCAAAATGTGTGGATTTTCCTCCACTTCAAACCTTTATCCATACTTTATAGTTCCACCCCATGTTGCACATTTTCCTTGGATAAAAGAAAACTGTTTAATGCATAGCTGTTATGGCCACCTCTTCGATGAGAATTATTAAATGTAAATTAATTCCATCATGTGTAACCACCCAGCCATGTGGTGAAACCATGATCTTTCCATTAATTCATTCTAAATTAATATTCCATAACTCTATATTCTTTTTTTGTATCACACAAGGATTATTTTATTCTTCCTATTGGTTGGTTTCTTTATTCTCCTTGATTTTTTGGAGCCCCCTTCCCGAGGGAAGTGGTGCGCCTGGGCTAGATCTTTTCTGCTCTCTTAGAATCCCATAAGTTCATACTTTTTAATTCGTTCATCCCTAGATCTTAACAAGTGGAGAGAAACTTTGATCATTGATTATCCTAGTAGGGTTCATCTTCTTTTTCTCTTTGATGTGTATCATTAAGGAGGGTATGATAATGTTACTATGGGTGTGGATGAAACCAAAACTTAATGAATATAATAAAAAGACATTTAAATAATTAATGCGGAGATTGATGTTCCTATTGTACTATTTTATCCTTTCTTTTATTTTGTGGATTTTATGGACTTATGACCACTAAAAACATCGGTCATTGGTGCTCATTCCCTATGCACTAATGATCCTTTGTTTTTTGGTTAATTCTATGATTGAATGGTTATAACATGGGAACTGGTTAATCATGTAATCCTGAATGATTAAATGGATTCTTAGTGAATAATAATCCTTCTATGGTAACCCCTGTTAACCAAGAATATGAAGGAAATTTAATTAAAGATGCATTTGAATCTAAAACCTCCCTTGCACTATCTTGGTGACATGTGTAGTTGATCTGCTTGATCCTTGTGGGGTGGCATAGGTGGGGATGGGCTCCCCTATTGTGTTGAAATCATTGGCTGTGGATATAATACCGTGTGGGTCCTTATGAAGGGGAATGGTTTGGTTATAGTACATTGAGGGATCTCACAGACCCCTTTTGTTGTGATTTTACAAGAGAACTGTGTGTGAATGCTTAAATTGATGCTTGGCTATTTTTCCTTCCATTACTTGTGGCTAGGCCTGTTAGATACCCAATAGTGAATAATTATTCAAATGGAATCACTTGAATATGAAAAGAAGAATGGGTTCAATGGGGAATTGTTTTCTAGGAATGAGTTGTGACTTGGTTGTCGCTATGGGGCTTTTTATGAATTAATAGTAATGAGGGAGTATATGTATGAACTAGTTTTGGAAACCATAGGTTGGGAAGAGTTCTTGATTACCTATATGTATAATTTAGTTCTTATGTTTCTTATTCCATCCCCACCCAAGTTGAGCACTTCCGGCCAATCACCCCCATTTCAATGGGGTAGGGTGTTTTTCCAAACACTCCTATGAGTTTCTGGTCATTATCTCTCTTTTATCTCCCTTTCTCGAGTATCCCTAGACTCTTCGTGTAGGTTGTGATGGCCTGAGGTCCATTATAGATTAAGATTATTTTGGAAGGGGACATTGAGGTGGTTAGCCCATGTGTGTACGGGGCATGTTATTTCCCATGTGTATTTGGGATGAGGCACAAGTGTCTTCGGGTGTGGTGGTAGTTGTTCTGGCCAAGGTGTCTATGGGCATGGTTACGTGGGGTTGGGGCCCAGGTGTTTTGTATGCAAGATTTTGTGGTTGTGGTAGCCCAGGTGTGTGTGTGGGTAGGGTATGGCAGTGGGACAACGGTGAAAATGGCGTGGAAGGTCATAAGCATAGGATGTCTTCAATAACCAATGGGAAAGTGGTGTGGGTAACCAAAAATTGACGTGTAATTACTATTACTTTACTTGACATGCAATATTTCATGAGTTTTAATTTAAGAGGTTGGGGTGGATAGTTTCCTTATTTGGTGCTTGGTTTTCTCCTTTTCTCATGGTGAATTAGAATTCCACCGCACTTGTGCACGAGATATTTTGGTTTTCCCTACCGAGTATACATATATACACACCCAATGAATATAAAAAACATTCAGGTTTCTAGGAGGACTTTGAGGACTGTGCAGGGCCGTACTAGTTTGAAAGTTGGGACAATTGCTATTGTTGTTTTCCTTTTTTGGTATTTAACTTTGTTGTTTTCTTGTATTGTAGTACTTTTTATTGAAACATGCATATGTGAAAGGATTGTTTTGGATTTACTTTTGCTTCTGGTTTTGATGTTGTTTGGGACATATTATAGTATCTCTCGATCCTACTAAAAAAAGGGTAATGCCTTCCATTTTGTGTATTATTCCATACACACTGTTCTATTCACCACTCCCAGACCTATTGAAGCCAGGTCTCAGAGGTCATTATCCCTCCTTCAACTTATATAAGGAGGGGTTTGGAAAAATCTTCTATCCATTCCCTCGCCATGGTGAAGGGGGGGGGGGGGGGTCATGATTGAATGGTATCAGAGGAAGAGGTTGAGAGAATGGATGGAGTCGAGATTTTGGCATAGTTAGGATTGCATGGGATGGTAGGGAAACAGTGTTAGGTAGTCTTGGTGCATGAAATAGGCTAGGGAAGACCTAAAAGGACAAGGGATTCCCCCTCCCCCCCATGCTATCCGATGCACAGACTCTGGGCCTACCGAACAACCAAGTGTGGCTACACAAATTGCAGGGTAGAGACCCTAGGAAATGTACTGTTGGAACCATGATCATCTCTACATTATTTGGAGTATTGTTTGTGTTGGTTGTCAATCCTCATAGGAAGTTCATAATATGTGCTTGCAAAGTGACCATACAGGTCAAGCATTTAACAGTATTAAATGTTGCACCGTTTTCCAATGTTTTCCAAATATTTGGGGCTAAAAATTGAGAAATGAAGAAAAATGGTTCTTGGAAAAGGGATGTGCGCGTCGTTTACTAGAAGGATAGGGAACTTGCGTGCCATATTTCTTTCAAGATCAGAACATAAAAATATGGAAAAGGGATAGGGGCTGTGCAAGTTTTGGGTTTGGTCGTGCAAGTGACTTGCGCGCTGAGAAATGACTTGAGCGCTGATGCCTAGGACGTTGGAAATTTGTGTTCCTGTTGTTCTTCTAGATCAGAGCTTCAAAATTTGGAAAAGGAAAGAGGGTCACACAAGTATTGGTGTGTTTGTGCATGTGAGTAGCGTAACAAAGGCTAGGGCGGTTGGAGCTGCGTGCCAGGACATGCACACCGTGAGGACCCTTGCGCGCCACCATGCAGGTGGTCTAGTTTGCCTATAAATAGAGAACCAACCCTCCTCATTTGGAACGAAGGTCAAGACTTAGATATTTTTTGAGCACTCATCACGCAAGTGGTCGAGCCACGCAAGTGGTAGTTTGGTCGCGCAAGTGGAGGTTGCGTGCCGGTTGTTGGATGCACATCCAAGGTTGTTTGGGAGTTAAAGGTGATGAGTCATGAAAGATTGGAGTTGAAGAAGGTTGAGTCGCGCAAGTGTTGGAGGTGGACTTTTGTGCCAGTTATAACTTTTGTGCAGTCCCTAAAACATGTGCACCGGGCTTAGACATGTGTACCAGGAATTGTTGAAGCTTTCCGGTCGTCTTGGAGCTACACGAAAGATGGAAGATTTCCTGATACCTTCGGTGCAAAGTTAGATCAGTTTGCATGTGAGAGTTGGATTTCAAAAAAGCATCTATATACAACAGAGGATGAATTCATTTAACAATGATGAGGAGACCTTTACGTCTTTAAACTGACTGGGACTTCACTAATGGTAGTGGGCCTGGGGGATTCAACAGGAGTGATTCGAGGGACGCAGTGAGCTGTCCCTAAACAGTTGTAAAGGAAGTGTGCTTGGGACAGAGTGAATGCTCCAGAATATTTGTAATCCATAACTAGTGAAGAATAGTGGATTTTGGTATGACTGAAAACTTGTCGGCGTATTCTCCTTGGACGTAGCCCTTAGTGGTGAACCAAGTAAAATTTTCTATGTCATCCCTTTTCATGTGAATGTTTCATTGAAGATCATATCTATTATACAGGTTTAACTAGTTATTACCAATATGGGAACACGATCCTTGGTTTTAAAAGAAAATGATGTCAACCTGAATCACCCCCTCTCTCATGGTTCCTCGGGGTCCTACAAGTGGTATCAGAGAGAGGTTCACTGGTGTTTGGTCCATCACTTACCGTTATAGACCATACAACCAATGTCAAAGGAGTCCCTCTCTTTGATGGAAGTAATTTATAGATCTGGAAGAACATAATGAGATGTCTTCTAATATCTCTTGGAATTGAAGTTCTGTTTTCTACTGTGTAAGGAATACAAGCCACTAATCCAACAGTCCTGGCTATGACTGACATAGACAGGAAAATTCTTGATGCAGATGCTAAAGCACAAAATGCACTCACTGCAACCCTTTCTGATCACATCTTTCTAAATGGGATGAACTACACCTCAGAAAAATCGTTGTGGGATAAACTCAAAAATATTTATCAAGGATATAGAAAAGTGAAGGAAAAGAAACTTCAAGTCCTGCACAATAGGTTCGATTATTTAAAGATGCATCCTGATGAGAATGCAGACTCCTTCTTCAATTGAATTACTGAAGTGGTTGGAGAAATTCGGGGCCTTAGAGAAGATATAAAATACATTGACATTGTTAAGAAAATACTAAGAAGACTTCCACACCTATACAATATAAAGGAATTATCCCTTGAGGAAAGAGATCTTTTGAAACATTCTCTGGATGATCTTCTGAGCAGCTTGGTAGCATATGAAATGAGAGTCAAACCAGAAGATGTGACGACTCTTGTGAGAATGGAAATAGAATTAAAGGCCACAGAAATCATAAACAATTAAAAGAAAAAAGTGGTGAAGATGATGAAGAAAAAGAAATTCTTTCCCTTGTTGCAAAGAAGTTCCTGAAGGGAAAAGTGAAATTCAAAGGGAATATACCTCTTCCTTGCTTTCACTGTGGTAAAGTCGGGCAAATTACTTCTCAATGCTTAAGAAAGATCAATGATGATGATAGATACTGAAAACATCAAGAAGCCTCTGAAAATGTTTTTCAAGAACGGATACTTCAAATCTAGAAATATTGTTCTGAAGAAGAGTTTTTTCTATGGAGAAGAAGATAATTCTAATGAATTATGTGAGGAAGAAGAACCAGAGTTTAAAACTGGAAACCATGCTTCCATGATGGCCACTGTTGAAAAATCAGAAGATAATGGTGTAAAAAATAAGTTAAAAACAAGTGGCGATCTCGAGTTGCAACTTAAGGATGCTGTTAGCAATCTTAATATGAAATTCAACAGTTACAATAAGTGGAAAACAACTGCAGTGGAATCAACTGAATATATTGATCATCTTGAAGCTGAAATTGAACGACTGGAAGAATTTGTGAAGGTACAGTCTAAAATACTGGAAATAAATGAAGCTGTAGTGGATCTGAAGCTAAGAATAGAAGAGCAGGGAAAGGTCATCAATGAGCTCACATCCAGACTAGAAGAAAATAATAATGCTGGTGAGGTTCTTTAGGAGGAAGTTGTTTCTCTTAGGAGTAAACATGAGACTGAATCAATTACAAATGAATCAAGGAAGAAAATACAGTTTGGAAGATTCTCAGATGCAAAATTACTAGCAAGAGCCAACTGTGGTTTAGATGGGGTTGGAAAAATCTTCAATGATTAGAGACCCACTTTCATGGGAAAGAGTGGAATTGTCTGTGAAGCTAAGACATCAACTGCTGGAATTAAAGAGATCCAAAAGAAAGACAATATGAAGGTTGGACTTGTTGAAACATTTCCTGAAGTGCTGAAAAAGAAATCCTTAGTTCAAACTAAAATGAGAACTAAAAATTATCCTCAAGCATTCAGAAATGACAGACAGTCCAAATATTCTCTCAAGGAAGAAGGTATGAGGAGAAATTCTAGTGGGAATAAATTTCCCCTCATGAAATTTCAGTTCTATGGCTATCTGGGCTATACCATGTCATATTGTGAAGAGGCAAGAAGCTATCTTAATGGAGAAGATATAGGAGTTCAATAGAGGAGAAAAAATTCATATCCTATTCCTTATAGAAGAAACAATTTTAATGTATATTGTTTTCGATGTTCTAACTTTTTTCGTAAGGCTGTATATTGCTGGCAGAGAAGAGAAATGGACACCTCATATCAGAGTTCATGACAAGCCAAACCTCATCAACAAGATAGTGTTTCTCTATTAAACAAGTTTTTTTCTTCTTGAAGAAGACTTCGACTATAAAGAAACAATGTACACAGATGAGATAATTGAAAGGCCATCAGTGCCTTATACTCAATCTGATATTTCAGGGAAGGAAATGAAGAAAATTGAGAAATCCAACCTTGTAGAGGATGCCCTAAAAGCCACAAAAAGCAATATTACCTGGATTCTAGATTAATGTTGTTCATCTCACATGACAGGTAATGCTGGCCTGTTAACAGATATCAAAAGGAAGGTTGATGGTACAATATGGTTTGGTAATGATGGAGCTCTGAAAATCAATGTCATTGAAATTACTGAAATAGCTAATGGAGAGCTAAAGAAGACTAAATTCTTCTATGTAGATGGCCTACGTCATAATCTACTCAGTGTCAGCCAACTCTATGACTCTTTACTTATAGTTACATTTAATCAGAAAGGCTTCACTATCAAGGGAAAGACAGGAAATTCACTTATAAAGTGATGCCGAACATAAGGTAATTTGCATCAGGTTGATAGTAAAGAAAATTTTTGTTACATGACTGTTGAAGAAGAAAACAATTTGTGGCATCGAAGATTGGGACACATCAATCAAAAAGACCCGGATAAAATATCAAAATTGAGGATTGTCATAGACATTCCCAACCTAAATCATGGGCGTGAAAATTCTTTTGATGCTTGTATTCATGGTAAGCTGGTCTATAGTTTATATCGGACAAAGAAGAAAAGCGCAACTCATCTTATTGATCTAATTCACACAGACGTATGCGGGACGATAAATGTTGCTGTAACTCATGGAGAGAGGAACTTTGTCCTTTTCATAGATGATTATAGTATAATGGCATGTGTGATGGTCATTCAAAGGAAATGACAAGTCCTTGACTACATGAGAACATATGGGAGAATCACCGAGATTGATACCGAATGAACTATCAAAGTGTTGTGATCTGACAATGGAGGGGAATACACAACCATTGAATTTGATAATTGTCTGGAGAAGCATGGGATACAACATGAGGTAGCTGCTGTGAGAAATCCACAAAAAAACAGTGTCGTTGAACGTAGGAATCGATAGGTGAACATCCTGGCATAAACTATGCTGATTGAAAGTCATATTCCACAATAATACTGGAAAGAGGTTGTTCAAGCTGCAGTATATATTCAAAATCTAATAGGACTCTATATGGGTGAGACGAAGACACCATATGAATTGTGGTATGGAAGAAACCCCTCTTTGAAATTCTTTCGTGTTTTTGGAAGTAAACAATTCATCAGAAACAAAGAAGGAAGTCAAGGGAAGTATGGTCACAATGCAGATGCAGGTATTTTCCTTGGATACTCAATGAATAGAAAAGCCTACAAGTGATTCAACAAGTGATTAGGAAGGATTGTGGAAATCAGTGATGTTAAGATAATTGAAGAGAAAACCACAATTGCTTTAAGGACATCTTATGCTGATGTGATATAGGGTGAGTAAAAAAGTGAACATGGAGAAAATACAAATACACGAATAGATGAAGTTGAACAAAACACTCTGTAGTCACATCATGATGTTGACTCAAAAGAAGAATCCGAAGAATAAACTATTTCTGGAGAGAATGCAACTGAACCTCGCAGGAGAAATCGAAGAGCTGAGATTGATCCATCTAAAGTAATTGGGGACCAAAACGCACACACTCAAACAAGGAGGATGAGGAATAACAAGCAATCTTCATTTCTATCAGTTGTGGATCCATCCTCATTTGAAAAAGCTGCAAAGGATGAATCATGGCTAAAATCCATGAATGAAGAGTTAGATCAGACTGACAAGAATCAGACATGGGATCTTTTCAAGAGACTCGAAGGTCACAATGTGATTGGTACAAAACAGATCTTCAAGAACATGTTTGATGAGCATAAAAGTGTTATTTGAAACAAGGAACGTTTGTTATGCAAACCATATTCCCAAATTGAAGGCGTTGATGTTGAAGAAACCTTTTCTCCAGTGGCTAGAATGGAGTCAATCAAACTTTTCCTTGACATGGAACTCCAAAGCGGAGATAAAGTATATCAAATGGATGTCAAGAAAACATTCTTGAATGGGTTTCTTGAAGAGGAAGTCTACATTGAACAACCCGTGGGTTTTGTTCTTCGTACTGATGAAACATAGGTCTGAAAACTAAGGAAAGCTCTATATAGTTTGAAGCAAGAACCACGAGCATGGTATTATCAGCTGGACTCATATCTAAAGAAGCTGGAATTCATAAGAGGAGGAGTAGGCCACAATCTGTACGTGAAGAATTCTCCCAAAGATCAGCTCATGGTTCTAGTCTACGTTGATGACATTATTTTTGGTGGAAGCAAGCAGAAGTTAGTGGATGAATTTTCCAATCACATGAAATCATAATTTGAGATGTCTATGATTGGAGAGCTCTCATATTTCTTGGGGCTGCAGGTGATTCAAAGGTAGGGTTACACTTTCATTTCACAAGAAAAGTATGCAAGAGAAATGATGAAGAAGTTCAATATGCAAGACATCAAACCAATGTCAACTCCGATTGTAGTTTGAACCAAAATTGGAAAGCATGAGGATGGGGCATCTGTATACCCAACTCTATACATGAGGATAATTGAGAGCCTACTATACCTGACAGCGACACGACCGAATATTGTCTTTGCAACCTGTCTTGCCGCCCTCTTTCAGAGTAATCCAAAAGAGGAACATATGACAGCAGTAAAAATAATAATGAGGTATATTCATGGTACTCACAATTGTGGAATATAATTTGCTGCAGGAAGATACATTGAGTTATCAACTTTTTCTGATATTGATGAGGCTGGTGATGTAGTGGACAAAAAGTCCACCAGTGGTAGAGCATTCTACATTAGGAATAAATGTGTTGGCTGGTTGAGAAAGAAACAAGAAAGTACTTCTCTTATTACTACTGAATCTTAGTATATATCCGCTAAAAAGGCATGCACTCAACTGGTATGGATGAAGCAACAATTGAACGATATTGTTGATGAGGTGAAACAACTAATGGTGATTTACTGTGATAACAAGTGTTCAATTGATCTTACGAAGAATCTTGTTCAGCATTATCGTTCAAAACATATTGAAAATAAGGTATCAAATTATCAAAGAGAAGGTTGATCAAGGCGTGGTTAGAATGGATCATGTGGGATCGAATGATCAAGTGTCTAATATCCCGGCCAAGCCACTATCAGCGGATGTGTTTGAGAAGCATCAGTTGACCCTCAATGTTCAGCCTCCTCCCAGTGCATAAGGAGGATATGTAATACCCCTCTCACATATAATGATAACTATTTTTATCTGTTTATGGATGTGATGCCGGTTTGTGGGGGAGATACAATCTAGGGGGAGTATGGTTTGAGCCGAACAATGAACAAATTACTAGTCTTTGGGTTTATTGTCAACGGGGGAGAAAAGAATAAATTCAGGTATGACTAGGCAGTTCAGGCATGTAAGAGAAGAATGAGAAGGAATTTATTGGACATGTAATTCTTCTTGGTCGTCATTGAGGATTCCAAAACACGGTAACTCAATTCAATCTTCTTATCTTGTTTTCTACAATGAGAATTGCTCACGTAGACTTATAGTGTTGGCACAGTTGAATCTTGAGTTTTTGTTTTGTATATGGATGGGGATTGTTTGAATTTATTTTCTGATTCCCAAAAAACCCAAATGGGAGATTTTTGGAACCATGATCATCACTGCATGATTTGGATTATGGTTTGTGTTTGTTGTCAATCCTCAGAGGGAGTTCAGAATTATGTCCTAGAAAAGTTCTCATACAGGTCAAGAAGTTAACAGTATTGATGGTGGCATAGTTTTCCAGTGTTTTCAAAATGTGTGGGCCTACAAATTGGGAAATGAAGAAAAATGGTTTTTGTAAAAGGGACTTTCACACCATTTACTAGAAGGAGTGGAAACTTGTGTGCCATATGTTTTTCAAGATCAGAACATCAAAATATGGCAAAGGGATAAGGGCCACGCATGTTTTGGGATTGGTCACCCAAGTGACTTGCGCGCCAAGAAAGGACCTATGCACTGGTGCCAAGGAGGCTGTAAATTTGTGCGCCTTTTGTTCTTCTAGAGCAGAGCTTCAAAATATGGAAATGGAAAGAGGGTCACGCAAGTATTGGTGTGGTTGCGCAAGTGAGTAGCGCGACAGAGGCTAGGGTAGTTGGAGCTGTGTGCCGGGACTTTCACGCCACCTCACACGGTGTCCAGTTTGCCTATAAATAAAGGACCACCCATCCTCATTTGGAACGAAGTTCAAGACTATGAGATTTTTCGAGCTCTCGTCACACAAGTGGTTGAGCTGTGTAAGTGGTAGTTGGGTCACACAAGTGGAGGCTGTGTTCCAGTTGTTAGCTATGCATCCAAGGTGGTTTGGTAGTTAAAGGTGCAGAGTCACGCGAGTTTGGAGTTGAAGAAGGTTGAGTCACGCAAGTGTTGGAGGTGGACTTGTGTGCCAGTTATAACTTGTGCTCCATCCATGAAACTTGAGCGCAGAGCATGGACTTGATCACCAGGTATTGTTGAAGCTTGTCGGCCATCTTGGAGCTACACAGAAGCTAGAACATTTCATGATACCTTCGATGCAAAGTGAGATCAGTTTATAGGTGAGAGTTGGACTTCAATAGAGCATCTACATACAATAGAGGATGCATTCATTTAGAAATTATGATAAAACCTTCACCTCTTTAAACTGAGTGGGACATCACCAACGGTAGTGATCCAAGGGGAGTCAACGGGAGATATATGAGGGACACAGTGAGATATCCCTAAATAGTTGTATAGGTAGTGTTCCTGGGACACAGTGATTTCTCCCAAATCTTTTTAATCCATAACTAGTGAAGAATAGTGGATTTTGGTATGACCGATAACGTGTCGGTGTATGCTCCTTGGACGTAGTCCTTAGCGGTGAACCAAGTAAAATTTGATGTGTCATCTCTTTGCATGTGAATGTTTCATTATAGATCATATCCATCATACAGGTTTAACTAGTTCCTTCTAATGTGGGAACAAGATCCTTGGTTTTAAAAGAAAATGTTGTCACCTTGATTCACCCCCTCTCAGGGTGCCCTGGGGTCCTACAGGTACCAGAATGATAAGGAATTCGGTTCTTTTTTTTCATGGGTATTTTGTGGATTTAAGTTGAATAAAAATTCTATGAAAAATTAAAATCCATATTCTACACTACCCAGTCTTAGGAATTCCTTATTTACCATGTAGCTATGGAACCTAGATAAAGACCACGAGTAGTGCGGGTGACTGAGGCCGAGGAGGTTGATTTGTTTGATCAGTAGAGGGATGACTGAGAGGAGGAAGATGATCATTAGCAGAGGATGCTTCATGACTTTCAGCAATAGACGCTCATGAAGTGCGAGGGTAGCATCTCAGACATGGAGACAGAGAGCTAGCTTGAGGAGCTGGTGATTAATTTTAGCTTGATTGGGGCTGTGACATAGTACTGGGTTCCTTTGCGTATGAGATAGAAGTGAGGAGAATCGTTTCAATAGTGGACGCTCTGTCATTGGGAGAAGAGGGAGGCTGAGGTTATATGGGCGGGCTTTGAGAGGGAGTTTTGGGTGGAATTCCTCCCTTCCATGATGAAGGCGGATAATTGGTAGGACCTAATCTCCCTTCAGTAGGGGAGTGGGTTAGTGAGGGAGTTGGGGACCAAGTTTAAGGATCTCCTTCTCTTTTTCCCAGACCACTTTCCGGATGAGGAGTCTCAGGAGAGATGTTTAGAGGAGGCACTCCAACATTCTCTTCAGTATGTTGTTTCTCCCTTCACCCTACAAATGTACTTGGAAGTCCATAAGAATTATGAATTGGTGGAGAGGATAAAAATTTTGGGAGTTGTGCTGTGATAGGGGAGTCAATTGGGATAGTCAAAGGGAATGGACATCAACAGCAGGCCTCCAGTGTCAAGGCCATCTAGGTTTCGACTAGTGGGGAGCTCGCCCTAGTAATTCCAGTTTCGATCACCTGGTCCAATCCATTTCCATCCGGGCCTAGGACTAAGATGCTCCATAAATGGAAGCTATGGTAACCTTTGGGATCAATGCCTAGACCGAGCACAGTACCATGGGGGTGGTCTGGTCCAGCACCAACCTCCACAGCCAAAGATTTGATCTAGACACATTCAGTAGCAGCAATAGGGACAGCGATCTCCCGCTCATCCAAGAGTGGATGTTGTGGTAGAAGTCTGATCATAGGGTTCCCCTAATGGATATCAACAAGGGCATGGTTGATGAGGTGGCCAATATCCAAGGGGATGAGGAGCTGGGCGTTGGCAGTTACATGCCGCAGAGGCAGTAGTTCCAGTGGGGCCATATGTTGTTCAAGGTAAAATCGGTCTATTTAGCACTCTTGTATCTTCCTTGCTTGATTCAACATATAATCACTCCTTTGTTGCACCTATTCTGTCCCATGATTTTGGTATAGAAGCATAGAGGCTTCTTGTACCCCTGTTTTTGAGTATTCTAGTCGGAGGTCAGAACAACTTGCTTAATTTTTTCCGAGAATGTAGACTAATGTTGGGGCCACTTTAGTCCAACGGGGACATTATTTTTCTATAGATTCAACCATATGATGTCATTATAGGCATCGATTTTCTATTATCTCTATGTTCTATTATCTATTTCTTCTAAAGAAGGATTGCATTTTTGAATGTGTACAACCAATGTGAGACCTTCTTTGGCAAGCGGGGTGGCCAGGAGGGCATCTGGCGAGTAAAGCCCCCCTTTTTTTGTTAGACGAGCTATTAATAGACTCAGTGGATATAGAGATGGTGAAAGCCTTGGATATTTTCAGTGAGTTCATGAGCTTCTTCCCCGAGGAGGTGGTGACTCTACCCCCTCGATGTGACGTTGAGTTTAGGGTAGACTTGCAACCTGGTGCCCACCCAATTTCGATGAATCGCTATCAGATAGAACCTTATGAGCTACGAGATTAATGGATTTAGATTGATGATCTAATGAAGAAGGGTTTTGTTTGACCAAGAACGTCACCATGGGGGGCTCCAGTCTTGTTTGTGAAGAAGAGAGATGGTGGCCTCATGCTATGAATAGACTACTAGAGGCTGAATCAGGTAATGGTCAAGAACCATTACCATCTCCTGAGGATAGACAACAACTTTTCCCAATTTAAGGTGACAGGATGGTTTTCCATGATAGACCTATGGTCAAGATATCACCAGATGAGGGTGAAGGAGGGTGACATCTCAAAGACTTCCTCCAGTTGTAGAGATGGGCACTTTGAGTTCGTCGTCATGCCATTTGGTGTTACGAACACAGTAGTCATGTTTATGGGGCACATGAAATCCTTCTTTTGGGAATATCTGGACCAGTTCATAGTGTTGTTTATTTACGACATCCTACTCTACTCAAGATCATAGGAGGATCACACTGAGCATCTGAGGACATTATTTGAGGCCCTCTGAAAGCACCAGCTCTATGGGAAATTGTCTAAGTGCTTGTTCTGGACATGGTAAGTGCACCTTATTAAACATGTGGTGTCTGAGCAGGGAATATAAGTTGATCTATCAATGGTTGAAGTGGTTGTTTCTTGGAAATCACCCATGAACTCTGTGAAGGTTCATAGAACCTTGGGTATAGCGTGTTACTAATGGATATTTGTGCCCAACTTCTCCCAAATTGGAGCACCTTTGACAACATTATACAAGAAAGACTAGGCTTTTGGATGGAGTAAGTAGTTCTAGGAATCCTTCAGTTATTCAAAGGGGAAATCAGTTAGTGCTCTGGTGTTGAGGTTTCCATAATAAGGGGTGATGTTTGATGTATTCTGTGATGCTTTAGGACAAGGCTTGGGGTGTGTGCTGATGAAACAATAGGGGATGATCTCTTATGGGTCTTGGTAGTGACTTCCCAGTGAGCGTAACTATTCCACCAAAGATTTCAATCTCATAGTGATTGTGTTCACACTAAAGTTGTGGTAGCACTACCTCATCAGGTAGCACTTTGTGGTCTTCATAGATCACAAGAGTTTGAGGTATATCTCCACCTAGCGGAACATGAACCTTCCACAATAGAGGTGGATGGAGTTTCTTCTAGACTATGACTTTGAAATTTCATACACTGAAGGTAAGGGGAATGTGGAGGCTGATTCCTTGAGCAGGAAGTCACAGAAGGATGTGTTTTTAGAGTCCGCATATTCTTGGAATGTGATAGAGGATTTGGATAACCTACACCTGGATGCAAGGGTGGAGGATGGTAGAGGCTGTTTATTATAAATGATAGTTCAGTCCTCTCGATTGTAGAAGGTGGAGGAGAATCAGTGGGGGGACATAAAGGATAATGTGATGTATGATCATGTCAGCTAGGGCAATTCTCTAGAATGATGGTCATCAGATGGGAAGAATTAGATGATCTTTCATGAGAATTTGTTTGTCTTGGTGTAAATGTGAAAGAGAGTTCTTGGTGAGTTCTACAACTCATCCCCGATGGTGCACCCAGGAGATTCCAAGATGTATTGTGGCTTGAGGGTTCAGTTTTGGTGGATCATGTTAAAGTGGTAAGTGGAAGAGTTTGTGGTGAAGTGCCTCATATGTGAGCAGGTGATGGCCGAACACCGCTTCCCAGGAGGTCTGTTTCACCCTTTTATATCCCTGAGTGGAAGTGGGATAAAATCTCAATTGATTTTGTCACAGGACTACCTATATTTCAAGGGGGTTGTGATTCCATCTAGGTAGTGGTGGACCAGATAACAAAATTGGCTCACTTCATGGAAATCAAGGAGTCAAGTTCAGTGGATTCCCTAGCACATCAGTATGTGGACAAGGTGATACAGTATCCTGGAGTTCCAAGGTCCATAGTCTTGGATCAAAATAGCTGGTTTACCTCACGGGTATGGAAAGGATTGCAACATGGTTTTGGCACCCAGCTATGCCTCATCACTGGTTTCCACCCCCATACAAATGGGCAGACCGAGCACACTATCCAAACATTGGAGGATTTGCTACATGCATGTGTTTTAGACCTTGGGGGATCGTGGGCATGACGATTTCCTCTGGTAGATTTTTCCTACAATAATAGCTGTCAATCTACCATTTTCATGGACCCGCTCAATGATTTGTACGGGGAGGCCATGAAACTCACCTGTGTGCTAGACAGAGGTCGGGGAATAAGGTGTTCTTTCCTCATAAGTGGGGAAGAGCATGATAGGGAAGATTATGCTTTTTTGAGAGAGGATAAAGGTGGCCTAGGACTGGCAGAATTTGTATTCTGATAGTAGGAGGAGACCCTTGGAGTTCAAGGATTGGGACCACGTGTTCTTTAATGTCTCCCCTCAGCGTGGAAAAGGGAGGTTCGGCAAGGAGAGTAAGCTTTATCCTAGGTTCTTCGGACCCTTTGAGGTGTTGCGGCAGGTCAGTGATGTAAATTATCAGATAGAGCTACCACTGCCGCAACTGAGAGTGCATGACATCTTCCATGTGTCTCAGATTCATCTGTATATACATGATGATTCTCATTCCCTTAACTGGGGAAAGCTGGATATCGATAATGATGCGACATTATTAGAGAGACCAATGATGATTGGTGGTCGTGATGAGAATGTTCTTTGTGGACGAACCATTTCCTTGGTTCGTGGGTTCTAGAGACATGGTGTTCTTGAGTAGAGTACCTAGGAACAAAAGGCATAGATGCACAACCCGTACCCAGAGTTATTTTGAGTTTTATTCTGTTTTGTTTCGAACATGTTACTAATGTAGTGATTACCCTTGTTTACTATGAGTGTATCATTTTCCTTATTCTCTAAATGTGTGAGAAGGGTCCTGACGGTGGAGAATAGAGGACCTGATCCCCAACCAAGATGCATTATAGTGGATAAGATTAAACCTGTGTGGCTGAGTCAGTGCCGCCCAAAGTGGATAGTATCTAGACAAGGGGGAAATGAATCCCTGATCCATATATCTTGATAGTGACACCATTATATGTTTGTGTGGTTACATGAGGGATATGTGTTCCTAAATGTCGATGAGGTTTACTCCTGAGAAGAATCTTTTGAGGTGGATTTTCGGACCACTCTCTTCTCTTTAGGTCTAGAATAATTCTCAAGGGCAATAATACTTTGAGTGGTATCTAATGTAACAACCCGAGCAGTGGCTCATTAAATACATTGCCGGAATATCGGTTCCATCAAAAGGTTCCACCAAAAAGGTAGCATCGGTCGTGATTTCACACCAAAATGGTGGCATAATTCATGGTCACACACTAAAATTGTGGGACTGTGACGGTGCCACTGTACATATGGTACCCTGACAGTGGCACTGTAACGGTCACACAATCATGGTCACACACCGAAATGGTAGTACCAATTACGGTGGCACCATAATAGTGGCACCACAAGGGTAGCACTGTGACGGTGACACTTTGACCATGACACTTCTTACAGTTCCTCTCCAGATGGTGTTCTACCATTTCTCTTTTCCAATTTCCAACATTTTCCATTCCTACAATGTATCTTTTGACAAAAAAGTATTTTAATACCCCGTTCAAAGACTTTTAAAATCCCATAAATGATTTCTAAAATTCCCAATGATTTGGGTGACCCTTGAGTTACAAAAATGTGTGGAGTTTCCTCCATGTCACACCTTTTCCCATACTTTCTATTTTCTCCCCGGTTGCACATTTTCCTCGAATTAAAGGAAACCGATTAACGCCCAGATTTTATGGCCACCAGTCTAATGAGAATTATTAAATGGAAATTAATTATATTATGTGTGACCACCCAACTGTGTGGTGAAACCACGATCCACCTTTTAAGTTGTTCAAAATTCATATCCCATAACTCCATTATATTTTTTTATTGCACTATGTTTCCTTTATTATTCCTCTTAGTGGGTTTCTTTGTTCGCCTTGGTGCTTTTGGAGACCCCCTTCTAGAGGCAAGTGGTTCACCTGTGCTAGAGATTTTCTGCTCTCTTGGAATCCCAGAACATCCTCCTTTTCATGTCACGCATCCTCAGTTCGTGGTGCATGGAGAGATACTTCAATCGTTGATCATCCATGTAGGGGTTTCCCCTAGTCTCTCTTTACAATGTATCATGCAGGGTAGGTATGCTAATTTTTCTATGGGAATGGATGATACCAAACATTAATGAAGATATTAAATAGACTTTTAATGAATTAAGGGGGAGTTGGATGTTTCTTCTATACTCTTTTATCCTTGATTTTATATTGTGGATTTTATGGGCTTATGTCCACTGAAAACAGTGGTCGTTGGTGGTCCTTCCCTATGCACTAAAGATCCTCTATTTTCTGGTTAATTATATGATTGAATGAAGTAACATGGGAAATATTTAATCACATAATATTGGTTGATTAAATGGATGACCAGTGAATAATAATATTTCCGTGGTCACCCTGGTTAACCAAACAAAAGAAAGTAAATCAACGAAAGACGTGTTTGAATCTGAATCATCCCTTGCTCTCTCTTGATAACATGTGTGGTTGATCTTATTGATGATTTTAGGGTGGCATGGGTGGGGAGGGGATCCCCAGTTGTGGTTTAGTCATTGGTTGTGGATCTATGTCTGTATGGGGCCGTATTGTGGGGCTTGGTCTGGTTCCAATACATTGAGGGATCTCAAAGATCCCTTTTATTGTTGTGACTTTAGAAGAGAACAGAGTGTGAATGCTTAAATTACTTCTTGGCTGTTTATCCTTTCTATGCGTGTGGGTATGCCTGTTAGTTTCCCTGTAGTGAAGAATTATTTAAATGTAATCATTTGAATATGAAAAAATAATGGTTCAATGTGGATTTTTTTTTTCTGGAAATGAGTTATGACTTGGTTATGGATGTGCTGATTCTTATGAGTGAATATTAACAAGGGTGTTTGTGTATGGGATGGTTTTGGAACCCCTAGGTTGGTAAGTGTTCTTGATTACCTATATGTATAATTTAGTTCTTATGTTTCTCATTCACGACCCACCCAAGTTGAGCACTTAGTGCCGAACACCCCCATTTCGATTGGGGATGGTGTTTTTTCCAACACTCCTATGAGTGGATGGTTATTGGATTCTTTTATGCTCCCTTTCTCAAGTAGCCCAAGAATCTTTGGGTATGATGTGATGGATTGAGGTAAACTATAGTCCAGGATTCTTCAATCATGTAACATTATGGGGGTTAGACCAGGTGTCTGCAGGAAGGTTGTTTCCTATGTGTCTTCAAGATGAGGCCCAGATGTGTTTGGGCGTGGCGGTTGTTATCTTGGCCTAGGTGTCATCGGGTGTGGTTACATGTAGTTGGGGACAAGGTGTTTTGTAGGTGGGATGTTGTGGTTGTTGTATCCCAGATGTGTGTGTGGGCTGGGTATGGCAGTGGGAGTATGGTGAAAATGACAGGAATGGTTTGACGACTATGATGTCTTCAATAACCAGTGGGAATGTTGTGTGGGGTACCCAAACATTGTTGTTTTATTATTATTACCTTACATGAATTGAGTTATTTGGGTAGTTTTACTTGGAGAGGTTTGGGTGGATTGTTTCTATATTAGGTTCTTGGTTATATATTTTTCTCATGAAGAATTAGAATACCTCCCCACTTATGCATGAGAGCTTTTGGTTTTCCCTACAGAGAATACATGTATACTCACCCTATGTATATGAAACTAAATTCAGGTTTCCAGGAGGACTTCAAGGAATGTGCGGGACTGTACTAGTTTAGATGTTGGGATGATTTTTGTTTCTTTTTTCCTTTATTTATTATTTACCTTTGTAGTTTTCTTATATTGTATTACTTATTATTTGAAACATTCATATAGTGAAGGATTGTTTGGGATTTACTTTTAGTTTTAGTTTTGGTGTTGTTGGGGACTTACTATCTTATCTCCTGATCCTAACAAATAAAATGGGTAATTCCTTCCTTTTTTCATATGATTTGATACCCTTGATGCTAGTCTCCACTCTGGAACCTAGTGGAGGAAGGTCTTTGGAGTCATTATCTCTCCTTCAACTTGAAGAAGGAAGTGTCTATAAAATCTGTTGTCCCTTCCCTCACCTTAGTGAATGTGGGTCGTGACAAGTATATAAATAAATCAAATTTATTATTTGGATACATTTTTTTAATCATTCTTGATATATGGAAATGGAAAATGATTCACATTGCTTAATTGATATAGTTGGTCATACGTTCACATGAGCGATGATATCATTACCACAATGGATGAATGGGTAAGGGAGAGGTTGATATATTAACTTTAAAGAGTTATTGTATTTTGATATTTATCATATATATTCACTATTTACAACCTTTTTACTTTCTGTATGGGTTGATGATGGAAAAAAAATTACATTAGTTCACAAGTTAGTAGTACTCCAAACATACGATTGGTTATTTTGGAAGACTATAACCTCTAAAATGTTTATATGGATTCTTGGGTGATATTTATTTAGAGTTTTGTTTATATAAATTTCTTGAGATGTAATTATATGTGAGGAGAGTGGATACCCTTTTATAATTGAGGAGGAGTGAAAGTATTTTAAATACCCAAAACTATTCAACAATGGGAATCCACTATCAAACAAAGTGGATAAAAAAGTATAAATAATTATATTTATATAATTTAATGTTTATTTACACCACCAATACAAAATAATAAAAATATTTTTAAATATTATATTCCCCTATCATCTTTTTTTCTTTATTTTACTCTTTTAATTTTCACCATGGTAATTAGTTTTTAAACCTCAGTAATTTATAATTTATGTGTAAAATAAAATATTCCTTATTATATAATTTCTACTACATTATTATTCATATTATATAAAACTTATAAAATTAAAATCCCATGGATGTGGAAATTAAATTTTAACACAAGCACATGTGAAGAGCGAAACCAAATTTCTACCACACTCACGATATATAATTTTTTGTATCTTTACTGATAATTACAATCAAAATATATTTTGAAATTATTATATAATATTAATTATGAGAATTCAAAACATGTATCCATTAAATTAAATTAAATTCATACTAATGGAAGATTTTAATTTAAAAATATACCCTCAAAACACGGCGAGAAATAATATTTCAAAAATTGCATTTTTCATGCCTGAGATTATCTTATATTAAATTTATGATTATTAATCATCATTATACGTATTTAAAATCATATGTTTAGATATATTATATTTAAATTAAATTTAACTGATTTCTATTTTTGGGTTTTTTATTAATTAAATTTGAGAAACATTATGTGCCTAAAAATAGTCAAAGAATTTGTTTTAGGCCTAAGAAACTTATACCAATATCAGGTATAAACATGAATTATGTTTTATAAATTATATTAAATATAAATAAATAATATTTATGATAATTTGAAATTAAATTAAAATACTAATGTAGCATTTAAATGAAAATAAATGATAAATATACAAAAAATTGGTATTTTTTAGTATCCACTGAAAAATCACTCTTTTTATAAAAATATAATTTTTTCCTGAAGTTAATTTTAAATTTATGATTTAAGAAGATATGGTCATTTTGAAAAATAATATTCTTAAAATTGAGGAAATTTATATTATTTTCACTTGAAAATAAAAAAAAATTATAACAAATATATATATGTAAAATATATAGACATTACTAAATTATGAGTCTTTAGTTACAAATATATATAATTTATCTAAAATATGTATAATTTTTTTTAGAAAAACTAGTTATCACTATTCATATTAAAAATATTATGGCTATGTAATAATGATCACGTTTAAATAATATATCAAATTTTATTTAGGATCAATGTTTCATGCTATATATTTTGTCAAACATAATAAGTGTTTTGAAAACATTGTGTGTTAGGTTTTCCCCACCGTAAATAAATTATTTCCTCACAATTTTAAATCATGGTTGAATAATGATTTAATAAGATAAAATATTTAATTTAATATCTTATTCCAGTAGTTGAGGTATTCTTTCACTATTAACACATAGAACTTTAGAAAATATTCAAGATGAATTTTTATTACATAATCATAATTCCCAAATTTGGCTATGATTCCATCAATCCCTACGTTATATCTTACTCTAATAAAGGAATATAGAATATAAACATTAAAGCATGTACTAAAGAAATTATCTTTTAATATATCATAGATCTTTAACATAGTGATAACTCTTTCCATAAATATATAAATTTATAACAAAATCAAAATGGTTAGAACATTTTATCCAATATAATTGAATGTTATCTAAAAACTCAAAAATAACACAAACAATTCATCTTAGTAAATTCCATATGTATCTATCAGTCAAATCATTTACGTAACAACATTTTCATACTAACTAGCATGTCACATATTTTAGTGTGAGGAATCACACCAAAACTAGCCTTTGGTTATGGGTTCAAGAGCCATGACATTTCCATGTTCCTCGGGTTTCCACTCAGTATGAGGGATGAATGTTTTATAAAAATATGTTAATATAACTCCTATAACATTTAAAAAAATGTGATAAGAATCCTCAAAATAATAACATTAGTTATAAAATTAGTTTTCAACCATAAGGTTTTTCTATATGACTAATATTTTATATGAAATTAAATAATATTAATTTATTATTATTACCTTAATATAAATGATCATATCAACCCAAAAAGGCATCAACACACTTAAACATATAAACATAAAATTATTTATCAAATAATAATTCATGTCTAACCAAAGGGTTAAATATACCTCTACCAAATAAAAAATCTCTAAAAATACCATTAATCACATGAAAATTACCATCACATAAAACATCATAATTGTTGTCCAAGACATTCAACTTATGATATACCTTGGACTCATAAACCCATGATGTTATCAATTACTCATGATTTAATCTTACAATAATAAATATATTATTTAAAAAATAAATTATCACAATACTTAGAGGTTCCAAAGTTATTATATCCAAAATAACATTCATAAAAATACTTCTAAATTATAATTATTGAATCCCAATACAATAATATAATAAAACTTTTACCTAAAAATTGGGATTTTATTATTCTAAGAATTTACCATATAAATAGGGAATTGAATCTGATAAAGCCTTGGTTCCACACATTTAAGACTAAAACTGATAAATATATCTTTACGATGAATATTTTTATCTCCATCAAAATCCTCACTGTTCAACAAGAATTCATTTCTATATTCCCTAATTTTCCAAAGATAAAAAATTTTGATGTTCTATTGAGATATTATTTTGGGTCTCTCTTTCAATATTTCCGACATAAACGAAATCAATCCTTTTCCCTCCATGGTCTCCACCGATCCAAAATACAGAAAACTATATCCTTCTCTACATTGGTAAGTCTAAAAGTTGGTTATATTACATGTTGTTAATAATATATTGGGATAATTGATTAGGAACAATCATGCTATATTTCACTCCATTCATTGGCCCATTTTTTTCTCATTATCACTAGATTTTACGTCACATTAAATGTTATTATTATTCCTTTCAGGTTCCCTCCATTGACTAAACCCAAAGATTATAGTGTTAGAAACAATGATCATAGTGGAAAACCATTTAATAATTTATAGTATGAACAAATCAAGATATGTTATTTTTAAAATAGAACAAATTAGGTTTAATCTTTAACATTTATATTCATTACCAATTCACACCATTCATAATGGTTCATAAATAAAATTTGAATTATCCTAATAATACCCCTCAGGAGTTTTAATCGTGGTTTGTGGAAAGAATTTTTTTATTCAACTGGTGACGGTTGAGTCAAATCCCAATGCACTAATTTTATAGTCATTACCCCTAGGTGCAACTGATCTAGAGCAATATCCTCTTGTAGAATATATAAATGGATTTATTTATATTATATACACATAATCTAAACCTTAAAAAATTTAGAATGTTATCATATACCTTGAATTATAATTAAAGTCACTAAGTGGGTTATATTCTCTAGTCTATGCTTTCCAATATCTAGTAACCAAGTATTTTATTAAACTTTATTTGAAACTAGCTATAAAGACCCAAACTCTAGTAGTACAAACATGTTTTCATTTTATTACATTGTCATAGGATACAAGAGATTTAACCTTAAGGACCAAATAGTATAGTAGTCCTGTTAAACTAAATACATATTTGAGTTCCACATTACATTTGAAAACATAATATAAAGCATAATGAATGAAAATATTTTACATCCTTAAACTCATTTAAAGATATTTTCTTCATATCCAAGAGGAAGTGGAAAAATAAGGGTGTGATAAAATTCCATGTAAGGGTTATTTATATTGAAATTTATCAGGAATAAATAATTAATAGTAAATATTTCAAGGTAAATAATTGAAAAAAAATTCTTTTTAGTAAATAACTTGATCATGAAGAATAATATGGGAGGAATTAATGGGAATAAAAAGATTATATATAAATAATACTATAATCTAGTAAATTGATAATATTAATACAATAATATCAAATATAATAAAAATTAAATTATAAATGAGGTAAATGGTTAATATTGGATGTCATGATCTAGGACATCAAAATCTCTATAACGTTAAGATCTCTCTCCAAGATAGTTCAAAAACTATGTGTAATGACCCATTTAATGCCATCTTACAGACTTGTATCATGAGAAATATTGACCACTTGAGGGGATATAAAATTCTGGTCCCTAGCCATAAATTTATTTCCAAATAATTCCTTATATATCCAATTATTGATTTAATTCAAGAACAATATTACTTATTAAGAAATATTTTCATTGAGTAAAGTATAAAAATAGTCAATAATTCCCCTATCAACCAAATAATATTAAAATTAAATCACAATATAATGCTACGGTATATGGTCTAGGAAATAATTATATCCATGATGAAAATTAAATGTATATTTAAGTAAAATTAAATTTATAATGATCATAATAAAGTGAATGTTCCATTAAAAGGATAATAACTACAGAAATAATCAAGAAAGTGAAATTCAGAACTTAATTCAGAACTTTCTCTTCACAAATTGGTTATAAAACCACTATAGCAATAATAAAGATAGAAATTATATAACATATCCCCAATGGAGTATCATTAAAACAAATGGTTGTTTTATGAGTATAAATAACACAAAATACCAATAAAAAATTGTTGGGGAAAATTCCATTTTCCATTTGAAAAGCACAAAAAAAATAAATAATAATTTCAGGAATACTCTGAGAGAATAATTCTTTAAAAAGAACCTTATAGACTTGTAAATTAATAATTAAATAAATTATTTTTCATGATAGAAAAAACTATTTTTTCATGATGAGTACATTAAAATAATGAATCCTTTGACATTTTTGTAAGAGATGTCAAAAAATACCATGTATGGAAAATGTCATAAATATCGCATTTATGAAATTTTATAAAAATACATACATGGGTAAAATTTATTTAAATAATAAAAGATTAAAATAATAAACATTATTGAAAATTTTCTTATGATACATGAATATGGATGAAAAATAATTTTCATCCAAAAATTGAAATTAAGTTTTCTTTTGCAAAAAAGAGTTTCACAATCATTTTAAGTACCAAAGATTGGGAAATTGAACTATTACTTGAAAAAATAATGTATAAAAATAAGAGAATAAATATAAAGGGGTTTATTAAACAATTATTAAACAATTTCCTTAAATAGAGATTCAATCATAAGAAGGCATGATTAAAAATGAGATTGAGACATAAACCCATAATGCTTTGGTAACATTTGAATCATAACCCAAATTAAATAAATATCATAAAATAAAACATTAAATTAGTTTATTATTAATTTAATCATGATATAACATATCAAAGTGGTAGTAGATACCCCTCATAAAAATCAATAGGCGCATAATAAAAAATACGTGTCAATAGAGTGGAAATTGAGACAAAATCTATTATGCAGATCATACCATTAAAGTGAGAATTATTCAATTAATTAATAATGTGAATCAAATTTAAATAAACATAAAATAAATGTAAATACAATATAAAATAATAAAAATATATTAAACAAAAAATCTAATAATTTCAATGATAATGAAGAAGTAATATTACCCAATGAATATAAATTAAATTATGAAACACTTAACACTTGGTAACATTCAGGTCAAACCCCCTTGGGTGATGTAATTAAAATTGAAACGTAAAACAAAATTAATTATGAAGGATACATTATATAACTAGAAAATGGGGAATTATACACACAATATAAAATAAAATAAATGAATAATAAAAAAATATACCTCAATGAAGGAAAATAGAGACAAGATCACATACCTCACATATATATTTAGTTGAACTTGATATAACCTCCTATATAATTTTTATACATTTATATTAATTTACAAGAAAACCATATTAATCTTTATAATATCATATATAATTGTTTTATAATATCTTATCACATGATCGTTAATAATATTTCATTTTTACCTCGTTTCGGGTGATAATTGCTATGATTTCTCTTGCATGTCAGTCGTAGAAGATTTTGTTCATATGAATAATATATAGATCTATAACTTGAATAATAATATTAATTTTATAAATATCATATTTATTCATCAAATACATTTTTATATCCATTATTGAATGTTGGACATGGAAATTGAATCACATCACTTCAAAGGGATGGTAGGTCGTACGTACGCACACGTGATGATATCCATCCCTTAATGGCTAAAAGGGTAAATAATATGATGATATATTAGTTTTTTAAAATTAATGTCATGTAATTTTTATCATATATATTTTCCCATCATTATGACTATACATGTGAATCAATGATGGAAAACAAATTACATTAGTTCGTGAGGTGGAAGTCCTCCATAGAAATGAGTGATGATTCTCTTTCCCACTTTATGGAGGATATAGATAAAAAATATTCCTTAAAAATAATAAATTTTTTGTTTTTGGATATAAACTTGTTTTTATATTTTAATTAATAAGACAAAGTTTAAAGTGATAAAAGAGAATTAAAAAAGGATCTTATTGAAGACAATTATATTCTCTTAGAGAATCCTCCACTGGATCTATTTTTAAGAACCATGTGATTGGTATTTAGGGATTCCAAAAACATATATAATGTGTATAATGACTTTTAGGAGATATTTGTTTAAGTTATGGTTGAGTTAAATGTCTTTAGAGGTGTGAATTAGTGAAGGTAGTGGATGCACTTTTATAATTAAGAAGGAATGACATTTTGTAAATACCAAAAACTATTCAATAATCATATGTCACTATCATCCCAAGTGACTAAATGAATTAAAAATAATTTATTTTAGGGAATTAAAGTTTGGGAAAAAACATTTTTTTTGAAACATGTTAATTTTTATTAGGAAAATATTACTTATGTTATAAAATATCAAATATTGGTTTGTAAATTTAAGATATTTTCTTTAAAATAACAAGTTCACCTCAAAACACATATTTAGAATTATATAATTATTTAATGAATTTAATGTTTATACATATAAACTAATGATTTTCAAAAATTAATGTTATTTTAAAAAATAGTATTTTCACATAAAAATAATTATTTTTATAAAAATCTAAAAAATTATTATTAATATATTATTATTAAGATGAATAAAAAAATCATTATTTAAAATTAAAATTCTATATTTTATAGATTTAACTTTAAAATAAAGAGGTAATATATAATGAAATCAAATTTTATAGGAAAATTGATTTTTAAGAATATTAACGGTTCCTATTCATTTTCCCTATAATTTATTAATTAGTTCCTTATTGAGCAATTATTAATATAAAATAAATTTTATCATAATTTATCAAAATTATATTGAAATTTAAATGTATATCTCAAATAATATTTTTAGAGAAATACATTTTTAATTATAAAATGATTGTATTTATTCATTTTATCTAGATTTATTGAATTTAGTTTATAATAAAATTATGATTTATTTCATTTATATAAATATTTCATAATGTGGATACTCTTATTCATTATTCCTAATTAAATTTTTAGGTTTTAACGATCCTAGTAAAATATTTATATTTTATCTAAATATATCATGACTTTTTTAAGTTCATTTTTATGTGTCAAGCAAGCTATCAAAATACTAACTTATTGAAATTTAATCATATATTGAAATCTTGGTGTGTTAAATACCCGCTAGAATAAATTGGATCATCGAAAATTTAATCACTACATACTATGTAAAATATACTAGGTTATTCTAAACATATTCAACATTCAAGGTATAACCTCTTATATGAAATATTTCATACTTTTTTATGATATATCAAGTTACTTATCTTTCTTCAAAAAACATTATCCATTAATAAAAACATACCCTGAAATATGTATACACAATAATCATATATTATCAATGAAATATCTCTCATAAGACTATTTGAGTTTCCTAGTTAATAAACCACAATGAAGTTATATATTCCTCCCAAAAATTAACTCTATCTTTAAACCTCATATAGTATTAACCAGTTATTCATAAGGTCACAAATTTTTCATTTTATATCATAATCTGAAAAATTACATAAAATTTATTAAAAATATATTTAATAATCATGAATCCCAAGAATAATAATTCCACATTACATAAATTTTCAAAATTAACCAAACAATTATTATCTTGACATGAAACATATACTTATCTAGAAACATATCAATCCTCAAAATGTGTTGTTCAATAATTATCTGACAAAAACATAACCTTTCCAAAAAATCATTTTTCAACATTGTTTATACAAGTTAATATATATTATCAAAACATTAATGTAAAAATAATGAAGAGAAATGCTTATATGTTTCACATATTACTCAATAAAATTTATAATATTTCAAAATGAAATCAATAAATATCACTTTACTAATTAAAAGTTCTAAGAGTCTCGAAAATTATTTTCTTTTTTGATATCAGGCTTGCAACCATAGGTAGGAAAAGGAAACTCAAATTTTACTTTATAGTATGTATATACTATTATTAATAATCATATATGTATTTTCCTTTATTACATTATAAGACATAGTGATTTCTAACTACATACCTTTCTATGCATCATATTCATGTTCCTATTTCAACAAAAAATAAAAACCCAAAAAAGGTTATCAAAAATTGATTGTAATTGAATTTGTTAATATGAAATATCAATCCAAATATGTCTTCCCTCCTTCATTTCACACTTTGATACATTCAATTCAATGTGGGTTTCTTTATGATTTTCTATATAATACTTCTTAACCTATCCCCTTAATGTTACTAGGAAATAAATAATTCATAGTGGTTCATAAAGATCATATGACCAACAAAATCGTGTCCCCTATTAGTGTATATCTAGGTGTGTTGTATCAGGTGCCCTCAACATGGGATGTTCAATTTAATATTCATCTGACCCTTTTTGGGATGATTATATATCATGACCCAACTTCTGAAACATAAGCGAATAGATAATAAGATGCTAATAACATCCTTCCCCTAGATGAAGGAGACATAGCGACCCCCTCGAGTCATGCCATTAATAGGCACCGAGGTGGAAACCCTCATCAAGGGAATAAAAATATCATAGAAAAATGGGAGGCATTTCCCCTTTGGAAGTATCCAAGATCAGGATATAAAATGTATCAACCTTAAACAACCCTAAGGAAGATATATATGTAAGGAAATCCAAATCCTTCTCACATGTATGTATGAAGTAAAATTTATATAAATACAAAAAAACACCATTGTATGTACCGAAATAAAACTAAGCAGCGACATAGAAACTGTCCCAAACATCCAAGCTTGTAATTTTGAATATGGTCACCATAATCTCTCAAGATACCTGAATATAGTTTTATATTTGTATGGTGGGTATACAATTATACTCATTTGGGAGAAACCAAAGTCACTTGTGCACAAGTGGGAGAAGTATACTAATTTCCCTATAAGAAAATAGCAGAAACACAAATGCACCTAAGAAGATATACTATCCACCCCAACCACACCAAGGAATGCTCACAAAATAACACAACTCAAGTAAGGTATAATAGTAGGAATATTGATATTTGGTTACCCCACACCACAACCCATTGGTTAACTACTCATTTTTAATTGAGAACATCCTAATGCTTCTTTGATCACCCCAAAGCCCCACTGTCACAACCACCCCACACACACCTAGGCCACAAACAACACACATCCCACCAATAGACACCTGTAACACAACCAAATCACATCTTCCTCACAGACACATGGGCCATAACCACCACACGTCTCGCCTAAGAACACCTGTGCCTCATCCCGAAGACACCTGGGAAACAAACCACCTCTCAGAAAACCAATACTGTAAATATAGTATTAAACCTGAATCCATTACAGCCTTCCTGAAGAGTCATGTGTGATATATTACTAAAAGAGGGAGCATGGTAAAATTAGTAACCATTAATCGATCATCCCACCCAGATGTTGATAAAGACACCCTCCCCCATAATAATAGGAGGGTTCATCACATATCGATCAACATAGGTAGGGTGAATATAGAAATCACAAGGAAGGAAATATATATATATATATAAATGGGTACCAAACACTCATCCCAACATATGGGTTTTTAGAAAAACTACTATCCCACACAAACTAACCTTACTTCACCTCTACATGAATGTACCCCCATGAGCGACAGTCACTTCGACAATTAGATAATGAATTCCTCTTCACTACAACGCCCTGTTAAAAACATACCCCCATCAAATTCATTTAACAAAAAGTCATTATTCATTATCAAATCATTATTATTTTTATTTCCATCCCCACCCAGGATGCAAAAAAACACTGCACACCACGAGTAATATCACAACCTACACATACCTCACAAAGACCATATAATCTTTAGGTGGAATTCCCACATTAGGAAACACATTCTTAATTCAAATGAGACCCTCATAAATTATCCCTAATATCCCTGAAACATTAAAAACACCAAATTTAGTAGAAAAACAGGAAACAACAAGCTTGTAGTCTCATTACACACTCCCCTTTCCTAGAAACCCAGTCAACGAATGCCACCATCATTCATCAAAGTAATGCTACCCTATCCTTCCTCTCAAGAAAAAAACCCCCAAAACACCACTTGGAATCCCCACTCTATAACCACACCATACTCAGTACACTCATAAATATGAACATAACACTACCCAGTCATGCATCCCCACTACCCAAACACTGCCTAGATGCAGTCCCACTATGTAACATATATATCTAAACCACAATAAACCAATCTCTCAGCTTGAGATACCATCACACCGCCTATACCACCACATATACAAAATCAAACCCCCATCCACAACACCACACTACCAAAATATACACAAGGATGAACACAACCACAGAGATCACACAACTACACCAATAAGAAAAGGTTTATTCTGATTTAGCAACAGTCACTCTTTAATTTTACTTGATTAAATAGGGGTGATCACAAAATATATTTGAACCTAGGGTATCCATTTTTTTCAAGGATACATAATTAAATAAATTATAATTCTTGTAGTAGTGATTCAAAAATTATATCGGTGCACAAATACAGGCCACCAACATCCATGGTTTTTAGAAGAACTCAATCCATAGAATTCACAACATGGATCAATGATAACATATGTAACAAAATAATAATAACCATCATGCTGACAACCCTTGTTTATTTCTTCTTATTATCTTTTTTAAATCTGTTTCAACCCATATTGATTATGAGATATGAGTACCCACCACATGATTCACAATTAAAAGAGAGTTGACGAAAATTCCTACTTGGAACAATAGGTGACCAAGACTCCTCCTTGCACCAAAACAAGGGGTCACACGGGCCGGAGACTCCTTGGAAGAATGAATAGGGGGATACAACACACACTCATGAATCATTTGGGGTTGCAGATTATAGGTGCAACAAGATAAATGGATGGGTTTAAAAGAAGACCATATTCAAATTTAGAAAGGACAGATCCTAGATATATGGGAAAATAGTTTCTAAGTCCATTAAATAAATATCATTTCCAAGACCTAGAGATTTTGGATTCAAAGGAAGCATCATGTTTTTCAAAGATAAAAAAATTTGAAATAAAAAACCCATAAAATATGGAATTTAATTTATTTAACGTAAAAAATATGTGGAACTAGAAAAACTAAGAATGGTTGGAAAATGAATCACTGATGGGTGAGTCACTGATGTGATTCACTAATCCCTGAGTCACCAATTCCGGAGTCACTAATGTGAAAACCTTCCAATAAATTTAGTTACTGATTCCTTAAACTATAGACACTTCAAGTCTCCAATGGCCCAACCTATTGATTCCCTATTTCAATGACACCCTAACCTACTAATGCCCTGAGTTACAGATGCCCTGACATACAGAGTCCCAAAGTCACTGACACCCTGACCTATTAACAACCTATGTCACCAACCCCCTATCCTAATAACACCCATGGTCAACGACACCCTAAACTACAAACACCTTGAGTTTTTGATGCCCTGACCTCACGACGCCCTGATTCACAAACACCCTGAACTACAGACACCCAGAGTCACTGACACCCTAACCTACCGATGCCCTGAGTCATCGATGTTGAGCTACCATTGTCTCCCAGTAAACCGAAACCTCTATATTTTGAAAAATGAATGGATCAAAAAATTCTGGGTTATTACATTAGATACCACTCAAACTATTCTTTCTGTTGAGAATTCAATACTAAACCCAGAAGAAAGTGGGGGTCCGAACAACCACCCTGTAAGATACCTATCTAGGATAAACCACCCCATTGGAGTGAAACATCAACATCCAATAACACCTCCTCGAATATTTGCTAACCCAAAAAACCATAATACATACCACATAATCACCAAAAGTCACACTTCTTGAACATATGGATCAACGAATTCCTTCCCCCACGTTAATATAGTATTTTCTTTCAAAAGAACTGAATCACCCACATGGGTTTAGTTGCATCTGAATTAATGAATAATTATTAGGGATATGTTCCTTCCCTCCCTATACTTTAGTAATTTATCGTACATCACATTATAAGTAAATAACTCATCTCATACAAAAAAAGTTTTAACCATTACATCACAAAGAAAAATACATGAGAAAAACTAAAAACAACCTTGGGTAATGGGAACACATATGTGTATCTCACCCCCAAGTACTCTCACCTAGGACAACATTCTTCTATAATATGTGAATAAAGGGAATGATCTATCCACATAGCACCTTCTCTTGATGATCCTTGTTCTCTAATGGTCACTCCACAAACATTGTTTTGTCCCCTATATCCAACTCTCCCCAGTCAATGACACAGGAGTCATCGTGAAGATACCAAAGAAGTTAGGAGACATGAAATACATTATGGGTCCTCCAAAATTATGTAGGAAATGGAATCTGATATTCCACCTTTCTAACTCATCCCAACACCCTGAAAGTTCTGATCAACTAAGGAGAAATCTTACTCCCTCATCCAATCCTCTACAACCCACGCCAAGGTAAAACCTTCAAGAAATTGTGATCCCAAACATCAAACTCTAAGGGCCTTCTCCTGTGATCAAAATATGACTTATTCCAGTTCACTGCTTCCATCATCCTCTCATACACAAGTTGCACCATCTCTATCGTACTCTGCACCAGCTTCGGACCAACAATAGCTACCACCCAAACTTTCGTCCATTGGAATGGTGAACGACATGATCTTCCATATAATGATTCAAATAGAGTGATGAAAATTGAAGAGTGATATATATTTTTTAATGAAAACTCTACCAAGGAAAATTTTCACACAAAAGACCCACTATATTCCAAAACTCATTTGTATAAAATATCCTCCAACATTTGGATGGTTCTGTCTATTTCCCCATTCTTCTGATGGTGGAAAACATTGCTGAGGTGTAACTGAGTGCCGTAGTCATGCTACAATATCATCCATAATCACGATGTAAAATGTGTGTCCTGATTTAAGATGATGGATATTGGAATTCCATGAAACCACACCACCTCATTGACATACCATCATGCTAAGGAATCTGCTTCACTTTACTCCTTGATCGTTAATAAGTGAGATGATTTCATCAACCAATCCATTACTACCTAGATAGTATCTCAACCTCCCTAATACATGGGTATAACTATGATTAAATACATCAATATTCACCCCACTTACACTCAGGGAAATCTTTGGGATACAATGAACCACTTTGAAGATGGTGCTTAGCCTTCACTTGCAGCCCCCCCATGCACTTTACCACAATCTCCTCCACCTCCTGCTTCAGTATGGGACACCAAAACTATTTCCCCAAGACCTGGTAAATCTAAGAAACTCTTGGGTGTACAATTAGGGGTGATCTATAAAACTCACAGAGAAATTCTTCCTGCATTTTCACTGTAACAAACAGATTCTCACAGAACAACATTTGATTCTGACCATCCTTCAACCACCCCTTCAGAGCATCACCATGTTCAATGTGATCACACATAAACTCTACCTACGAGTATCCCTAATCAGACTCCTCCGAGTTTTAACATAGAGATGAATTTACATTCATATGAAACACAAGGCTTCTATATCCATCCATTCCAGTATCTATGTTCAAGGCATCAAACTCCTCCATCTCCCTCCTAGTGTCTGTAGATTCTGGAACTACTTCCGTCTATGAATTCCTACTCGAAGAGTCTTCCAAAAAATTACCCTTTCCTAAGGTGTATAAGATATAAAAATTATAATCCCTGAGAAAATCTATCCTCCTCCGCTACTTCAAGTTCAGATCTCACTAGGAAAAGATGTACCTAACGATCTTATGATCCGTGAAGAATATAAATCACTCCCTAATGAGGTGGTGTCACTACAACATTAGTGATAACAAAAACAATGATATTTAGAGATCATTGATATAATAGTTACATTGGTGGGGATATAACTTCCATGTCCCATAGGAGATCACTCCCCACTGTTAAATCAACACACACTACAATCATAGATGGGAAGAAAAATAAAACACCTCGAACATCACCCCTTCATATGGAAGCCTGAGGACTGGATCAATGAAAACAATCCCCCTAAAATAGATGAAATCTACCTAATACTTCTCAATTAACACAAATGTTTGGCCTTTTCGGGTCAGATCCATCAATGCTGTTTCTACTTGAGATAAATCCGGTAAAGACCTCAGATAGTATCTTACTATAATGAGAAAACAATGAACCTATACCACATTCTTGGGTGATTACCACAAAACGACTACCTATACCTTCAAAGGTTACACTATGAAACCATATTTAGACACCACATATCCAAGGTAGTGGACCTCTCATGTCCAAAAAATTCACTTGGACAACTTTTTGTAGAGATGGGGGTGCTGAAAGACCTATAGGATTTCCCTAATATTCCCAGTTTACTCCAATTTTTACTTCAAGTAGACTATGATTTAATTAATGAATATGAAAATGAATATGTCTAGGAACTCACAAAAGAGAGATTTCATAATCCCCATGAACCTGACTGGTGATTTTGTAACACTGAATGACATAAACATGAACTTGAAGTTCCTATAACTGCACCAGGAAGTAGTCTTCAGGATGTCATCCTCCTTCAACCATAACTGGTGATACCTAGACCACATATCAATTGTAGAGTACAAAAATGATCCCCTCATACATTCGAAAAAACTTTATATTTTCATGAGAGAGTAACGAATCTTAACACTTATCAATTTCAGTCTCTGTTAGTCCAGGTTAGCCTCAGACCACCATATACCTTACTTGTAAACATGAGTGAAGAACTCCATAGTGACACACTAGGTCGGATGAAACCCTTCTTCATCATATCATAAATCATAATCCGAAACTCCCACAACTCATAAGGAACCCTACAATAAAGAACCATCGAGATCAGATGATCAATGAGCTACAAGTCTATCCTGAACTCAACATCACATCGATGAGGTAGAGTCACAACATCCTTAGAGAAAAAATATAAACACTCTACAACAACTCCCAAAACCATCAGCATCTCAAAATCCATAAATACCACTGATATTTCATCTAACAAGGGAAAAATAGGCTCTATATTACATATTCCTACCTGATAGCTATATTCTCCAATAAAAGATATACGCTGAAATTTCATATCTAAAAACACGATGCTTCTTTGGAATAATTCAATAATATCATGCACTGAAAACAAGTAGTAGATGAAAGATGGAATCATATAGATGCATCTAGAGTAGAAAAAGATTCCCACTAGAATGAGGTGGCCCCATAATTTGTCTACATCCCTAGAAATCATAAAACAAGATGGTATGACCTCTGATATGTGTACTAAACACCAGGGGAACAGAATGTCTCTCCATGTGTAATCCCAAGGCTTGGGATTGACAAGGTGCAATAAAGGGGTGAAAATATATCGAATCAGATAAGGAAAAACAAGCATACAAAAGAAACCAGTCATACAAAAAACGATATCTAGCCCTGCTAGAATAGCTACCTCTATGACATTCAACTTCCCTGACCCAGCTACTTTGCCCCTTGGCTCTCAGCCGCCACATTGACCATGCCCTGGTTGAGGACCATAACGAGAACCATGAGGTCAGCCACCTCTTGCAGTATGTACCATTGGAGGAGTAGGGGAATGTTGTCCTGGCTACTGGAAAGGCCTAGATTTCAACTACTATTGAGGTAGGAACTAAACCTACCCCGTCCACCATAATGAGCTCGAGTCGGGTACTGTACTTAGAGGTTCCAATGGGATTTACAAGAAAAACTATTCATCCCCAGGCCCATGGAAAATGGTAAAGGACCAGAGGGTGAGAACATAAGATGTTTGGGTTGGCACTCCATTGGAAGAAACCTAGAAGGCCGTGATGCCGGATAATTTCTATTGAGATCCATTCCCTTTTAAGAACATTATTGACTTCCCTCCCATGATAGACGTCCTCACGAGTGCATCCATCCCCCCACGTTATCCTTCTTCTGAACCACTATGTAAGTTAGTAGGGTGAAGGGAGTAATCAAATACTGAAGATAATGACAGAGTGCCTCCTCTAGGCCCATTTCACGAGACTCCTCATCCGGAAAGAGATCCAATGAAAAATATTGGAGATCAATCAACATGATTCCCAATTCCCTCACTAACATAATCCCCTAATATAGGGAGAGTAGCTCATGCCTTTTCTCAGTTTTCATTTCGCAAGAAAGGAATTATGCATAGAACTTATTCTCAAAGTCATTCCATGAAACATCGGTCTCCTGTCTCTTTCTAAGGTAAGACATCCATCACTAATGCACTTCTCCCCTCATCCATATCACCAGTAGAGTAATTGAGTACTCTTTCAGAGCCTAGATCAAGCTAAACGTGATCACCAAGCTCATAAAACCAACTCTCTATCACCATGTTCAAGACATTACCCTTATAATGTCCCAGAGTCTACCACTAGAAAGAACAATGGGTCTTCTACCACTGATCATCGTCTTCTACTGGATTGACCCACCGCTAGTCAACCAGGTAAACCTGCTGACACTCTACTACTCATACCATACATGTGAAATGTCCCGGAGCCATATCATAAAAGAAAAAAAGGAAATCCTAAGCTTTGATAGTTTAAAAGTTTCTTTTAAGATTCATTTTAAATCATAATTTATTTTAGTTTATGGAAAACATAAAAAACAAACAATAATAGAATTCATCATGATGAATGTACCTTTCCTGGGGTCCCTACCCTAAAAACAATGTATCCTAACATGGAATTTAGGTAAGCTCAGGTTCCTTGAATTAAATCAGGGGGTCCTAAAATTACATGTCCTAGCCATTTTTCCCAAGACAATGATAGGAACCAAGATCACCTTACACTATTTCCCTATGAACCCATGTAATTCGCTTCGTACCTAACTCCAAAATCCATCCAATCTATTAATCATTAGCATCTGATACCATTATTTCACCAACCTCCTTCTTCAAGATGATGTAAGGGATAGAAAGATGTTGAGATATTATTTATTCCAGATGAAGGAGAGATAATGACCCCTGATTCCTGCCACCCATAGACCAAGAGGTGGTGACTAGAACCAAGGGTATAGAAATATCACAAAAAATTAGAGGTATTACCATTTTTATGGTAACCAATATCAAAAGATAAGATGTATCAACCCCAAACATCTCCAAGACAGATATATATAATGAAACCAAAATCCATCCCATATGCATGTTTAAAGTAAAAGCATGAAATACAAAGAAAACTCCAAATTTAGTACTGAAATAAAGAGAAGAAATTACAAAACAATCATCCCGAACTTCTTATCTAGGTTTATCATGGTCCACATAATATATCTAGAAACCTGAAAACAATCTTATATATATAGGGTGATAATACACAATTTTTTTTAGGGAAAACCCAATGTCCCCTATGGACTAGTGGGAGAAGCATACTAATGCCCCTAAGAGAAAACAACAGAAAATCAAAAGAAAATAATAAGGAATACTTTCCACCCCAACCTCACCATGGAATTTTCTCTAAATAATTCAAGTAATGTAAGGTAAATTATTATGCACATTGAAATTTGTGTACCCCAAACCACTTACCACTTGTTAACTGCTTATTCCTAATGGAGAACGTCTTGTTTCTTTCAGACTATTCCATAAGACACATGGTCACAAACCACTCACAAACACCTGGGACACAAACCACCCACATCCCACACACAGAAACCTGGGCCACAACCACATCACATTATTCTCACAAAGACCTAGGCTAAAACTAACAAACGTCTCACATGAAAACATCTGGTCCTCATCCCAATGAAACTAGTGGGACAAACCACATCTCAGACAACCAATACCATAAATTTGGAATAATTCATCAATACATTAGAGCTTGAACTAAGAGTATTAGGTGATGTATTCCTAGAAAAGGGTGTAGGGTAATTTCTATAACCATCCTTCAATCCTCCCACTGAGATGTTAATAAATACACCCCCATAAAAATGGTGTTGTTAATCACGTAATGCTCAACCCGGATGGGGTGAGTATTGAAAGAACATTGAACTACTTGTATATTTATAGGTACCAAACACTCATCCCAACCTATGGGTTTTAAAAACAAATACTAGCCCAAAAACTTACCCTTGGTACCACCTCTTCGTGCATGTACAACCATGAACGATGATCACTCTGTATGTCGATAAAGAATGCCACTTCACTACAAGCCCCAACTCGAAACATATCCCCAAAAAATTCATTTAACCAAAAGGCATTATACATTATCAAATCATTAATTTATTTATTTCCATACCAACTTTGGGAAAAAAATGAAACACACCACATGTAACATCACAACCCACACATACATCAAAAAGTCCCTGGAAACTCTGAGTGAAATTCCCATGCAAGGTAAGACCATCTTTCTTCAAAATCATCCCTCCAAAACAATCCCTAGAAGCCCTGCTGCACAAAAAATACCACATTAAATAGAATAATAGAAAACAGTCAGATTATAGTCCCACTACACACTCCCCTTTCCTAGACATGTGTTCAACCACTACAACAATCATTTTTCGAAGTAATGCCACCCTGTACTTTCTCTCGACAAGAACCCCCCCCCCCCATCACACCTCATCAAAACACCACATGAAATCCCCAATGCAAAACAAATCAACACCCAACACACCCATCATCATGAAAATGACCCAACCCAGTCTTATAGCCCCACTATCCAATAACTGCCCAGATATTGTCCCACTATGTAACAAGTCCATCCATTCCACAATAAACCATAATTTTATCCATAGATACCATCACACCACCCATACAACCCCATATACATAATCAAACCCACATCTATAGCATTAGACTTACAACATAGATACATGAATGAACATAACCACACACAACACACATCCACAGAAAATAGTATATTAAGATTTTGCACCACTAGTAATTTAATTCCACTTGATAAAACAAGGGTGATCACATAACAAGTTCAATAATGAAGAATAAATTAATTTAACTATGTATATGTAATTAAATATATTTCATTTCATAAAATGGTGTTTCAAAAATCATACAGGTGTGAAAACAGAGACCACTAACAAACTTGATTTTCAGAAGAACAGAACTCCTACTATTCATATCATGGATTGTGGGTAATATATAAATCAAAATGATCAACCCCGTCATGATGGAATCCCTCATTTATTTCTTCTTATTATATCCTTGAAATCGGTTTCAAATGTATTTATAAGGAGATATGAGACGAACCATCCCACATGATACACAATTAAAAGAGAGAGGAAGGAAGTCCTTACATGGAACAACAGGAGACCATGAATCCTCCTTGTGCCAAAACAGTGGGGTTGTGGGAGTAGGAGTCTCCTAGGAAAACTGAATAGCGTGGATACAACCTAGCCTCATGACTCTTATGGGGAGGGAGTCTCTTAGGACACCAAGATAAAACATTAGGGTTCAAATAATGAGAAGATACCACTTTAGAGTCAGAAGATCCTAAATCACTGGGGGAGAATATTAAATGGGCATTAAAGTCGGATCACATCCTAGACCATGGGGTTTTGGAGTCAAAGGATGATATAGGTATTAGAAGATAAATACCATTAAATATATCCCAAATGTCACAATTCATCCTTGGGGACAATTCCATGATTACCCCAACCCCACATTCTATAGGCTAGGGGTTGGTGACTAGCACCAGAATGAAATATCCCTAAAATGGGAAGACATTTCATTTAAACCTGCAAACACATAGACTATGTACACAACAAGTGAAAACCATGTAGTATAACTACTGAAAGTAAAAAGTGTGAACTGAAGAAGAATGGGCCAGTATAGAAAACCTACTAAAAGAAAGTACAACATAAATAGAAAAACATCTCTTAAGGTTGTATTCCAAGGATCTGACCTGAAGGGTAGGTACAAATTGTCATTATAGGTCTCCACGTCAATCGGTCACCTCCATACATTGTCTACTCCTGGCACCCAAACCTTGGTCAAATATTTTCATCGTCTACATAAGACACAACATGGTGTTGGCGAGGCCCATGCAAGGGTGTATATAACAATACCCAAAAGGGACCCTGAGACACCCCAAGGTCTCCCATAATCACACAATGGAAAAACAATAATGTATGACCTCAATCAAAAAGCACAATGTAAAATAAATCTCACACTGGGTATACAACATAAAGAACATGAATAATCATGATTATTCGTAAATATAAATCAATATTATTCAATTGATAAGTTCCAATACTGAACCACTAAAAATTCATTACAATTATGATATACACAGGGTCATAATTCACCGATCCATAGAGGGTTGTAAGTCGTCAATCCACAAATGGTTGTAATTTTTCGATCCATATAGGGTTGTAAGTTGTTGATCCACACTGATCCACTCTAAGGCTGGTCCTTGTCGAGTCACACTACTATTGACTTATACAGGGTCGTAAGACATCAACCCATATTGTGCCGTAAGTCTTCGATCCACACAAGGTCATATGTCATTGATAAATACAGGGTCAGAAGTCACAGATCAACGATGGGCCACTCTAAATATGGTTCTTTTTGGTTTGTGGTACTGTTGATCCACACAAGGTCATAAGTCATCTATCCACATAGGGTATTAACCCACTGATCCATGACAAGAATCTCTAAGGATTGTCCTCATCGGGTCGTGCTACAGCTAATCCACACAGAGTCTCTATTCACTTGATAGTAAGACACAAGATTCCCACAGTAGGGAACATGAGTTCTATAATTTCTACACCTCAAGATATCAGTCATACCTCAACATCAATGTAGTTCCATGATGATGTAACCTTAATAACCTCCATGGAATATGGGTTCCAACACAATATACCGCGCGTCTATCGGACTCTCGATCTGTACGTTATATGGGTTTCGTTATCAAGGGCCTTGATGGATTCAAGTTTGATCCAACCTATACATATTCCAACTTTTTCAAAAACCCAAATGATGTATCTCAAAAGTCCATCCTCATCCTAAGGGAACCAACTCTGCAGAAAGTTCTTCAATCGGGTGTCCAATTTAAGAGTTACCCAAGTTTTGGTTAAATAGGGTCGGTTGGGTCTAGTATTGGTCTAGCCCTGCTAGCAGGTCTGGCCCTACCATTTGTCGGACCTGCCTGGACAACCAAGCCCACAGTGCATGCCGGTTCTCCCAGACAGCGACACCTATGGGGCATCACCCTCTCTTCTAAAATGTCTGGCTCAGTCAGCCATTTGGTGTCCATCTGAGGGGCCCGAGCGGGCCACTCATCTCCCCACGTGGTGCGGACATACCACGTCTTCCACTGTCGTGGCCTAGTTGGCTGCAGCTCAGGCCACCGCAGAATCTATGGGCATTTCTGTTCTATAAGGCCCCAGCATTAAACATTACTTAATCTTGAGTTGTTTCAAGAATACACATTGAGGATATTTTCAGGTTTAGAGTTTTAGAGAATTAGATCATAAATCATGCATTACACTCCACATTTAAAAAAATTTGTTACATAAAGGATAGTACTCATTTTTCCCATCAACTAAAAAATATTTAAAATAAAACATGGATTCTTTCTTGACACTTCCTTAACACTATCATCACATCATGTACCTTTCCCTTGACCTATGGAAAACATTTCAAAAACATGGGACGAGTATAAAAAGCTCAAAAAGGGAAATAAAAGTATGAAATGAAAACATTAGTCCATGCATGAAATAATACTTTACTGAATAAAACATAATCATTTTAATATACCTCATCAAATAATTAATAAATCATAGAAATAATAAGACATAAAGGTAACTTGAGGCATTCATAACATTCTTACGTAGGGAGTAACCCTAATGGTTACGTTTGGAATACCAATCACAATATATTCCCTAAATCTCTTCAGAGAAACCTTAACTTTTAACTCCTTCATGTTACCCAATGCATTAGAGAGCTATATCAGGCTCACCCGCCCTTAGATTATCACAGAACCACCCGTCTTCATAAACAATGACCAAGAACCATAACATAATCGTATCACATAAAACATTAATAATGAAAACATAAAATTTCCACATTTCAATCACAAGATATCATTAACACATTGATATAATAAAAACATTATCAAAACCATTTTCAATACCAAAATAAAGGAAAAGTAAAACATGGTATTTATTTTTCTTTAAAAAAAAGTTATGGCTTGTAGAGGAAGCTGAAACTCAAATAATGGTCACGGCAGCGGAGAAGTCATTGTCGCCGCATACGTATGACAAAAAACATTCCCTTTTGAGATTTAGTAAAACACATCATATAAAAAATATTCCTTTTGAATAAACGTAAAAGTCAAATGGGTTTATATACCGTATAAAAGAAGGTTGTGTATAAAACAAAATATGCCTCAATGAAAGGAGATTGAGATGATGTCACATACCTCGGGTCCAACTTGACTTGATCGTTCTTTAATATCCAGAATAATTAACTTGAGATAATTTTTACTTTCTTAAGATCCTTTTTTAAGTTCATTATTATCTTTTATATCACTTATTACCCAATCATTAACACTATGAAATTATTTAATTTAATAATGGTCGTTTTGTCAATCATTCGTACTTAAGTCAAAAATAAACTCTTTATAATTACAAGTTGATCATGTGGTAAAATATCCATTATATCCATAATTATATTCATGATTTAGATATAACATATATCATATATATCTAGTATATACTTGAATTTATAATATTACATAACATTTAGAGGTACGAAATGAAATGCACCGTTCATGGAGACGGTAAGTCGTACATACACATGAACGCTAATTTCAATTCTATTTCATATTTAATGGAATTAAATAATAATGATATAAAGCTATATTATAATTAAAGTATAATATCATATATAATATCATTAACTCCATTCTTTATACATCCCACATATGGCATTAACGAATCAAATCACTTTGAGGGGGCGGTAGTCCGCACTTCCTAAAATGAAGATATCGTGTTTACCCAAAATGGAAACCATAAAGGGATGCCATAAATAAAAAATATAGAAGCTTAAGGAAATCATAAACATATTATATATCATATATACATCTTAATGGCCACCTTTGAATGTGTTACAATAATATTGAACAATCATCGTTTCGTGAGGCAGAAATTCACCATCCACGGAAACAATATGTTCATTAACCATTAGATGTAGGTGTGTGTAAGTTTAGCTCGAATCCTTCTCATAAAAACATCCAAGTATATTTAATATAATTGTGTTGTTACAAATGATAGGAATAAAAAGAGTCTAGGGGGTTGGAGAAGCAAAATTAAACAAAAGAACATTACAGAAGTCTTTAACTTTTAATCAGGTAACTCCTCTTGGATTGAACCAAAAGGGTTTCTTGAAGAGCTTTCTGCCTATGGTAAGTCTTATAGGATGAAGATATAGATTATTAGAGATAACATGAGCAGATCATGGCTGAGCCAATGGCTTGAGAAGTGTGTGTAATGAGGTAGAGGTGGAAACCTTTTATAAGAGGAGAGGAGGGCCACTCTTGGAAAGTTATAAAATGATACATTATATTAAAATGAGATTCGGATTCTAAAGGTCCCACATTGATATATTTCGAGGATAAAATGATATGGGTTCGAAATATACTCATCCAATAGGTATTTGACAAGTGCGTGTCTTATATTTTAGATTATCTTTTCATTTTATTTAAATCGTTCATTAATGTGGTAATCGATGCATCATCCTGATGTCATAAATAATTTAATCTATATAATGTCTAAAAATTATAAACAAAATAATATGATGTAGTAAATATTTTTATCTTTCCAATGACTATTTATAGTCTGAGAGAGCATTTATGTATACAAAATTAAAAATGTTTTACTCGGGTAATACATCCTTTAGTGATATTCTCCTTCCTTTAAAAATAAAATTATAAAGTGTCACTTTCACCCAAAACTGATTCCATGGGGTCCCAATGCTTGGCACAAGTCATAACATGGTAGGCCATGACACAACCCATATCATTAAGACGCATGTTGGGGTCATTTGTTATTATTATGATATTATTTTATTATCCTTAACTACCTGATTACTAATTAATCAAGATAATTAAAGATAATTACTGTTGTTACTATTCTTAATGTCCAAAAACAAAAGAGTCTTAATTAAATAATTTGGACCTTTTGATTCCAAATATGTAATCCATTTTACCAAATTACAGATATATATGTCTCAATAATTAATTTAAAAATAATTCCTGTTGTAAAAAAATAGCGGGTTTTTTTGAAACAATATCTTTGAAAAGTTTGGCACTTGTTTATGACCAATTCCAAAGTGAAATTAATTCTAATGACCAAAATTGGATTAAATGGTAAAAATATATTCTAATTAAACTTTAAAACCAATTAAAAAGATAATATAACCATATAACTAAATTAGATGAAAAAACAGTTTTGATGTAAAATGCAGTATTATTCAATATTCATTAAAAATGAACATTGTCAGAAAAATACCAAAAATTAACCCAAGGTAAATTTCAATGTCCCAATAATAAAAAATAAGTTTATTTTGACAAATAGAGCTTATATAATTGTCAAAAGTTTTATTTAAAAAATGGTTTTCTGTCAAAAGGAAGTAAAACAATCTTTTAAAAATATTATTGTATTTCGTGCTTAAGATTGGATTTATTCTCATTTTAAGCCTCTAAAACACTATCTAATTCATAAATAGACATAGATAAGAATATATATTATTCTTTACTTACATGGGATGTTACATCCTTCCCCCCTTTAGAAAATTGCGTCCCCGTAATTTATTTACTTATCAAATAAGTGGGGGGTATTTATCCCTCATTGAATTTTCAGATTCCCATGTTGCACCTTCAATCATGTGGTTTTTCCACAACACCATTACTTGATGAATCACTATATTCCGTAAAACCTGCTCCATGTGGTCAAGAATCTGGACCGATTATTCCTCATAAGATAGATTCTCTTCCAACTGAACAACCTCTGGACTCAAAACATGAGATGGATTTGGCATGTACTTCCTTAACATTGAAACATGAAAAACATTGTGTACCAGAGATAAACTCATAGGTAAAACCACTCGGTATGAAACTGATCCAACTCTCTCTAGAATTTCGTATGGTCCAATGAACCTTGGACTCAACTTTCCTTTCGTACCAAATCACATCACACCTTTCCATGGTGATACTTTAATAAAAACATAATCGCCTACCTCAAAAGAGAGATCCTTCCTCCTGTTGTTCGCATAACTTTTCTACCTGCTCTGAGCTGTTCTCATGTGTTTCTGTATCAGATAAACATTTTTTGCAAAATCTTCTACCAATTATGGTCCCATCAACTTCCTTTAACCCACTTCATCCCAAAAAGCTGGAGTTCAACAACGATTCCCATATAATGCCTCAAATGGTGCCATCTGTATACTGGAATGAAAACTGTTATTATAAGAAAAATCAACCAAAGAAAGATGATAGTCCCAAATTCCCTGATAATACATCGAACAAGCACGTAGCAAATCCTCCAAAGTCTGAATTGTTCATTCTGACTACCTGTCTGATTGAGGACGAAATGTTGTACTAAAAATTAATTCAGTACCCAACGACTTCTAAATGCCCTTCCAAAAGTTAGAAGTAAACCTGGGATTAGGATCAGATACAATGGAGAGAGGAAATCCTTATAACTTGACTATCTCTTTAAGATACAAACTGGAAAGTTGATCTAGGGAAAAAGTATCTCGTATAGAAAGGAAATGAGAAGATTTAATCAAGAGATCAACAATAACCCAGATTGCATTATTACCTCGAGGTGTCTTCGGCAATCCCACATTGAAGTCCATGGATATATTCTCCCATTTCCACTCTGGAACTGGTAAAGGCTGAAGAATCCCTTTCGGGAACATTCGCTCTGCTTTAAACTATTGACAAGTCAAACACTTCATAGTAAAATCAACAATATCTCTTTTCATTCCATCACACCAGTAATACTCCCGAATATCTCTATACATCTTAGTAATGCCAGGATAAACTGAAAACAGAGAACTATGAGCTTCTCATAACAACTCTCTCTTCAAATGTGAATCACAAGGCACACACAATATCTTCCCAAATATCAAAACACAATCATTATCAATGTTTAATCTAGGAAACTTACCCTTCTGAACCAGCTCTACCTTTTTCTGCAACTCACTATCTTGCTTCTGTGCTTGCTTAATTCTATTTGATAGAGAAGAATTCACTGATACCTGAAACAAAATAGAATAAAATCATACACCAACAACTTATATTCCAAAGTTCATCAAATCCTTAACCAAAGGATCACGTTAAAAACACAACATTGTTAATGAATCACCACTTTTCCAACTCAAAGAATCATCCACTTTATTTACTTTTCCCGGATGGTAATGAATTGTACAATCAAAATCCTTGATTAATTTTAGCCATCTTTTCTGTCTCATGTTCAGTTCTTTTTGAGTGAATATATACTTTAAACTTTTGTTATCATTATATATTTCACACTTTACACCATACAAATGATGCCACCAAAATTTTAAAGCGAAATCAACAACAACTAATTCTAAATTAGTGTAGGGTAATTTACCAAATGAGTATTCATCTGACGAGAAGCATAAGCAATTACTGTGAAAAATTTCTGACAAACCTTTGGTAATAGCCTTCCAAACCAAAAAAACTATGAATCTCAAATACATTTGTGGGTCTTGGCCATTCTTCCACAACCTTTGTTTTTGCAGGATCAACAGTTATTCCATCCTTAGAAACAATGTGACCAAGGAAAGAAATTTGTTGTAACCAAAACTCACAATTGCTTAATTTCCCATGCAATTTCTTTTCTTTTAAGGTTTGAAAAATAACCCTTAAATGCCTCTCATGCTCCCCTTTAATTTTAGAAAACACCAAAATATCATCAATGTAAACAACCACAAACTTATCCAAGAACTCATGGAACACACTATTCACAAGGTCCATGAATACAACAGGTGCATTTGTTAGCCCAAAAGGAATTACTACAAATTCATAATGGCCATATCTTGTATGAAATGCGGTCTTCAGAATATCTGCTTCCTTTACCATCAACTGATGGTACCCCGATCTCAGATCAATCTTTGAAAAATACTGAGCTCCCTAAAGCTGATTAAACAAATCATCGATATGAGGTACAAGATATTTGTTCCTAGTAGTGATGTTATTCAAAGCTCTATAATCATTGCAAAGTCTCATTGAACCATATTTCTTTTTAACAAATAAAATAGGAGAACCCCATGGTGATGTGCTAGGTCGAATGAAACCTTTCTCTAAAAATCTTGCAATGTTACGTCAACTCTAAAAGTTCAAATTGAGCCATTCAATAAGGGGGTTTTGAAATTGTCTTACCAACAAGAACTATGTCAACAGTAAATTCAACTTTTCTATCTGGTATTATTCTTGGAAACTCATCAGGAAAAACATCTGGATACTATTTTACCACTATCACATCATTAATATGTACAATTCATTTGTTTTCAACAATATGTGCAAGGTAACATTCATTTCCATTGTAACGACCTGATATTTTGAATAAATCTTGTTTCCTAATTTTTTGTGTTATTTTAATTTTTATACTCAACAAAAATGTTTCATTTGATTACATGATTATAATTAAAATGAGACTGATGGGTTTTAACTGTTATATGACCATTGGTCAATATGACCACTGGAAACTAAATGTTTTGATTATTGTCTCTAAATACAAGTAATCTTGGTTAATTAATATAGAAAGAAGATTCGATGGCCTCACCCAGTAGTCTTGGACCGATCTAAACCCATCTAACAGAACATGGGAAGGAGGTAGCACCACTGGGCTTTGCTCTGGACCAAACCCAAGCTAAAATTCATCGTGTGAAGCTAGAACGGGATCGCCTTCGCGAGAAGTTAAAACTGATAGAAATTACTACTTGTGCGATGTTGGCCGAGCCTCCCTTGGATTCCCTCACCTTAGCACACCTTACACTTAGGTCCTATGCTGGTGTGATAAGGGGCTCTGTAAGGAGACCGTAACTGCCTTGTGTAATCCTTTGTTTTAAATAAAAATTGGGATTTCTTCTTATGACAAAGTTTATGAATTTTCAAATGACCGGAAAAATATAGTATGCATATATTTGATGAATTTTAGAAAATGGATATTTTAAAAATGTTTATGTAAACCTTAAATAATTAAAAATGTGTGATGATTTTCGAAAAATGGTCTTCTAAAATTATGTTCAGTACAAAATTTAGAGTCTAATAAGATCAACTTAATTTTTGATGAATAGTAAATTATGAATAGTGATTTTATGATTAGGATTAGTAATGTGTCCAAATGGATTAGTAATCTCACTTAAAGAAATTATTAATATAATCTAGGAACCTTGATTAAGTAATGTGATTCAATAAAATGGTTAAATAACGGTTTCAGAAATTATTATGCAAGTATTAGTTTTTTCGAGGGAATAGTGTTTTTTAATTAAAATTCTAATTAAAAATAATTAGAAAATTATTTTTATAAAATGGATTTCATTTTTGAACTCAGAGCACCAATATTATGTCATGGTAATTTTTGGGGTTTTTTCTGAAAAAATGACTTTTCGGTGAATAGTGTATTTATATAAAAAATAAATTAAAAATATTTAGAAAATTATTTTTATAAAATGGAGTTCATTTTTGAAATCAGAGCATTGATATTTGGTTAAGGTGAAATTTTGGGATCTTTCTGAGAATGTTGAATTTTCAGTGAATAGTAAAAATGCAGTTTTAGGGTTTCGATATGTTTAATGACATCATAACTATGTCATGATGATGTAATGAAATATTTTAAGGGTTGTCCGGCCAAGGGTGGTGAATTATTGTTTTGGGGGCCCCATGTGGCCTAACTCCATGGTAAATTCCAAGGGAGAGCACATGGTTTTGAGAAAAGCACATGTGAGGTGTCCCTTGGCCATTAATGCCTTGTCCCCTCACTTTCCCTATAAATACCAACCCTTTCCTCCTTTAGATTTCACTCCAAACTCTCCCCAACGATTTTCTGGTCTCCTTACCTCCCAAGGAGTCCTCCCAACGTTCCCCCAAGCCCTCAAGGTCCAAACCTTTGAGTTTTAAGAGTTATGTTTTAAGGTACGGGATCCGACCTCTCTCTTTCTTTTCAAGTGACCCCTTTTATGTCATTTCTTTTATGATCCATGTTCTTATGTTGGAGGATGTTATTTTATATTAATTATACTGTCCTTTTTATGTTCATATGATGAGAGACCCCCTCTTACTCTCATCATTTCATTTTATGAATGTTTAAGTGGCGCCGGTAGGCTGCCGAAATTTTTTTAACAGATTCTTTCTCCCTTCTCATTTTTCAAGATCTATTTTCATGAAAAGTATTTCAAGTTCCTTTTTATTATGTTGGGTTATGATCTCTAAATTTATCATACTGATCTTTTATGATCATATGATGATATACCCCATTTGATCTCTTCAATTCAGTATTTTGAAGTTTTAAGTGGCGCCGTTAGGCTGCCGAATTTTTAAGTGGTTCTTCACCCTTCTCGTTTTGAAGTTCTACTTTCATGTCAATTCTTTCAAGTTCCTTTTTGTTATGTTGGGGTATGATCTATATATATATAATACTGATCTTTTATGATCATATGATGAGAGAACCCATTTGATCTCTTCAATTCAGTATTTTGAAGTTTTAAGTGGCGTCGTTAGGATGCCGAATATTTAAGTGGTTCTTCACCCTTCTCGTTTTGAAGTTCTACTTTCATGTCAATTCTTTAAATTTCCTTTTTTATGTTGTGGCATGATATATATATCTATAATAATTATATTTTATTATAATATGATGAGAGACCCCATTTGATCTCTTCAATTCAGTATTTTGAAGTTTTAAGTGGCGCGTTAGGCTGCCGAATTTTTAAGTGGTTCTTCACCCTTCTCGTTTTGAAGTTCTACTTTCACGACAATTCTTTCAAGTTACTTTTATTTATGTTGGGGTATGATCTCTATATATCACTATGATATTTTATGATCATATGATGAGAGACCCCATTTGATCTCTTCAATTCAGTATTTTGAAGTTTTAAGTGGTGTCGTTAGGCTGCCGAATTTTTAAGTGGTTCTTCACCCTTCTCGTTTTGAAGTTTTACTTTCATGTCAATTGTTTCAAGTTCCTTTTTGTTATGTTGGGGTATTATCTCTATATCTATCATACTGATCTTTTATGTTCATATAATTAGAGACCCTATTATATCTCATCAATTCATCTTTGGTTGAAGTTTATGTAATGCTGTTAGGCTGCCGAATTTTCATAAGAGAAATCATATTTTTGTCTTCCTTTCATGTTCTTAATTTCATATGGTATATTATCAAATTTCATTACCATGTTCTTAAATACCTTATATTCTATCCCTCTACTATTTTATGGGTCATTTATGAATGTTTTACCCATTTCCCCTCTCTTTTCAATGTTTTCTAAAACCATGTATCATAGACATTATCTTGCATAGTTTTCGTCTCAAAATGCCTCCCTCTTTATCTCAAAATTATTTTATGTTATTAAGTGAATACTCAAGGATCTTATTTCTATAGGGGTAATCACATATATATCAAAATGTTGTATTTTTTATTCTGGGATTTACATACATGAAAACCACTTTCCATTTTCGTGGGTTTAAAGTGACGTAAAGATCATGTCTTTAAAGCAGTTTTTAAAACGTTATGATTATGAAATGAAACCCATTTATTTTATGCTATATGGGTCATTTATGAAATGTTTGATGATGATATATGTGGCTCACATGATAATAAAGTCAAATTTAAGGGTTCCCCTGATAGCACTCCAATGCATTGGGTAATGATGTAACCACTAGAGATTACAATTTTCACGATACCTTGGTGAATAACCTTGGTAATTTTCAAATGACACCTTGGGGATGGACCTTGGTGATATGTTCATGATTGTATATGTTAAATGATGTAGCCACATCTTCAAGTTATGAAAAATGTTATTTTTATTATGATATGCCTCATGATTTCATTCTCATGCCTTAATGCTCTTTTCATGACTTTATTGATGTATATCAAGTTCATATGTAAAACGTTTCGCTTGTTTCCCTTACTGGGCCTTCTGCTCACCCTTTCTTTTGATGTATTTCCCCAGGTTATGAGATGCAGTAACGAACCTAGGATGAACTTAAGGAGAAGCCTTTCAAGTTTTTAAGAAGAATGTTTTATGTTGATTTCATGTATTATGTTCCTGGTTTCCAAGACACTAAATGTTAAAGATCTTCGGTTTTGTGTAATGTAATGAAAGTTTATGTTATAAAAAGGCAGGATGCCATATCCATCTTTTACAAGTTTCTCAACCTCTTGATATGTTATCAACGGTAAGGGTTCATTATTGAACACAAACTGAAAGTATTTCTGAAAAGAAACTTCTTTAGCTCTATAGTCAATCTTAACATGGTAAACAGAGAGTCAATACATACCCAGGTTAACATCAAACTCTAATAGAGGTAAAACAATAATGTTTGGATGTAGGTTCTTTACACCGATAAGGATAGGGAGATTCTTATAAATTCTTTTTTCCTCAACATTTCCCCTAGTTGTTTTTACCACAAGTTCAGGAGTCATTTCTTGTGATGGAATTACCAATTTACTAGAATAGTTTTCAGAGATGAGAGAATGTGTAGACCCCGAATCAAACAACACACTGGCATAATCGGAAAAAACAAACAAAGGACCTGATACTACTTCATTTGATTGCCCAATATCTACTGAAGCAGTTGAAAAGGATTTCACCACTCCTTTCGGCTTGTAGACTAACTACTTCCCATCTCTTGAGCTCTTTGTCGGACACTCGTTTTCATAGTGACCCATCTCATTGCACTTGAAACATTTCACTAACTATATATCATATTTGGTCATACCATCACCCTGATCTTTTTCAGTGCAGTCATGAGCCTTATGTCCCATATTACCACATCGGTAGAAGTTTCCAGAATTCAAAAGATATTCCCCAGCATGCCTTTTACCATATTTACCACAAAATGGAAACATAGTTTTCTTACCATCAGACATTTTTGAAGAATTCTTCCCTTTCTCCTGCCACCTCGGTCTCTTCTTCTATTGGTTGTTATAGAACACTTGATCATCGGAAAACTCCATTTCCACATTCTCAACACATCTAACAAGATTTTCATAACTCTTGAACTCAAGAGAAGCTAATTACCTTCAATATTTTGGCTGTAATCCTATGTAAAAACGATTGATTTTACTATCAAGGTATCAGATAATATTTGGCCCATACGTTGCCAATCGAGTGAACCTTTCTTCATAAGTATCCCCTGAGTCGCCCACTTGAATCAATTCCAAGAATTTGTTTTCCATCCTAAGTCAAACAACCTTTGGAAAATACTTCTCAAGAAACATACCTTTGAATTCATCCCAATCGAGAGCATCAATCTCATCAGCATCCCTAATATTTTTAACCATCGACCACCACTGATCTACTTCAACCTAAAAAACGGTAAATGGAAACACTAACCTTTTGATTGTATGAACACCCCATGACATCGAAAATCTTGTCCAGTGCTTTAATCCACCCATCAGCTAGCACATGGTCAGATGATCCTATGAATGATGGGGGATGTTGCCTCATGAAATGTTCCACTACTGACATGTTCCTCTGCAGTTGATCTGGCTGATCCTGTGCATGGATACCACATCCATTTATCGCTTGAGTCAACTATTCTATTACTGAAACCAAATTTTCAGTTCCAATTCTGAAAATCTTAGGATGCTGATTAAAAAGGTCATTTCCTTCTATATGCCTTCCTAGCACTGCTTCCCTGTTTCCCCTATGGAAAACCATTCTGAACAAACAGGTCTTAGATGAAGCAACATGGTAATCATAAAATGCTATATCATTTCAATTTTAACATAATTTTTTTTGGATAATCATTTAATATAATTCCAACTCATAAAGTTATATAACTGACCTATGAAACTAACAATAAGGCACCAGACATAAACATTACTTAATCTTGAGTTATTTCAAGAATACACAATGAGGATCTTTTTAGGTTTAGAGTTTTAGAGAAGTAGATCAGAAATCATGCATTACACACCACATTTAAACAATGTGGTTACATAAAAGATAGTAATTATTTTCCTCATCATCAGAAACATATTTAAAATAAAACATGGATTCTTTATTAACACTTCATTGAAACTATCATCACATCATGTACCTTTCCCTTGACCTGTGAAAAACATTTCAAAAACTTAGGATGAGCAGAAAAAAGCTCAGTAAGGGATATAAAAGTACGAAATGAAAACATTTGTCCATATATGAAATCATACTTTACTCATAAAACATAATAATTTTAACATACCTCATTAAATCATGAATAAATCATAGAAATAATAAGACATAAAGGAAAGTTAAGGCACTCATAACATTCTTACGGGGGGAGTAACCCTCATGGTTACATTTGGAATACCCATCATAGTATATTCCATAAATCTCTTTCGAGAGACCATAATGTTTAACTCCTTCGCATTACCCAATACATTGGAGAGCTATATTGGGATCACTCTCCCTTTATTTATCATGGAACAACCCATCTTCATAAATAATGCCCAATAACCATAATATAATTGTATCACATAAAACATGCATAATGGAAACATAACATTTCCTCATTTCATTCACAAGATATCAATAACACATTGATATAATCAAAAAATTATCAAAACCATTTTCAAAACCAAAATAATGGAAAAGTAAAACATGGTATTTATTTTTTATTTTAAAAAAAGTTATGGCTTTGTAGAGGAAGCTGAAACTCAAAAAATGGTTACGGCAGTGGAGAATTCGTTGTCGCCGCATACGTACGACAAAAAAATTCCCTTGTGTCGTTTAGTAAAACGATTCGTATAAAAAATATTCCTTTTGAATAAACGTAAAAGTCAAAGGTGTTTATACACAGTATAAAATAAGGTTGTGCATAAAACAAAATATGTCTCAATGAAAGGAGATTGAGACGAAGTCCCATACCTCAGGTCCAACTTGACTCGATCGTTCTTTATTCTCCAGAATAATAAACATGAGTAAATTTCCACTTCTTAAGAACCTTTTTCAAGTTCATTATTCTTTTATATCACTTATTACCATGTCATGACCACTATGTAATTATTTAAGTTAATAATGGTTGTTTTGTCGATCATTGGTACTTGAGTAAAAAATAAACTCTTTATAATTACAAGTTGTTGATGTGGTAAAATATCCATTATATACAGAATTATATTCCTGATTTATATATCATATATATCATATATATCTAGTATATATATGCATTTATAGTATTACATAACATTTAGAGGTAAGAAATGAAATGCACCGTTCATGGAGACGGTAAGCCGTATGTACGCATGAATGATACTTTCATTTCTATTTCATATTTAATGTAATTTAATTATAATGATATAAAGGTATATTATAATTCAAGTATAATATCATATATAATATCATTAACTCCATCTTTTATACGTCCCACATATGGCATTAATGAATCAAATCACTTTTAGGGGGGCGGTAGTCCGCACTTCCTAAAATGAAGATATCGTGTTTACCCATGATAAAAACCTTAAATGTATGCCATAAATAAAAAATATAGAATCTTAAGGATATAATAAACATATTATATATCATATATTAATGTAGTTACATCTTAATGGACACCTTTGAAGGTGTTATAAGAATATTTAACAATCATTATTTCGTGAGTCAGAAATTCACCATCTACAGAAACAATATGTTCTTTAACCAATAGATGTAGGTGTGTGTAAGTGTAGCACGAATAATTCTCATAAAAAAATCCATTTATATTGAAGATACTGGTTTTGTTACAAAATAAAGGAATAAAAAGAGTTTAGGGGGTTGGAGAAGAAAAATAAAACAAAAGAACATTAGAGAAGTCTTTACCTTTAAATTGGGTAACTCATCTTGGTTTGAACCAAAAGGGTTTCTTGAAGATTTTTTTGCCTAAGGTAAGGCTACTAGCATGAAGAGAGGGATGAGGAGAGATAAAATGAGCAGATATTGGCTGAGCCAATTCCTTGAGAAGTGTGTGTAAAGAGGTAGAGGTGGGGGCGTTTTGTAAGAGGAGAGGAGGGACACTCTTGGAAAGTTATAAAATGTTACTTTATATGAAAATGATTTTTGGATTTTAAAGGTCCCAAATTGATATATTTCAAGGAAAAGGTGATATGGGTTCGAAATATACTCATCCAATAGATCTTTCACAAGTGTAAGTCTTTTATTTTACATTATCTTTTCATTTTATTTAAATTGTTCATTAATGAGGTAATCGCTGCATCATCATGATGTCATAAATAATTTAATTTACTTAATGAATAAAAATTATAAATCAAATAATATGATGTATGAAATTGTTTTATATTTCCAATGACTATTTATAGTCCCAGAGATCATTTATGTAGACAAAATTAAAAATGTTTTACTCGGGTGATATATCCTTTAGTGATATTCACTTTCCTTTAAAAATGAAATGATAAAGTGTCACTTTCACCCAAAAGTGATTCCATGGGGTCCCAATGTTTGGAATAAGGAATACCTTGGTCGGAAATGACACAACCAGTAGCATTAGGACACATGTTGGGGTCATTTTTTATAATTATGATATTATTTTATTATCATTAACTACCCGATTACTAATTAATCAAGATAATTAAAGATAATTACTGTCGTTACTATTCATAATGTCCAAAAACATAAGAGTTTTAATTACATAATTTGGACCTTCTGATTCCAACTATTGAATCCATTTTACCAAATTCCAAACATATAAATTTCAATAATTAGTTTAAAAATAATTCCCGTTGTCAAAACAAATAGCGGGTTTTTTTTGAAACAATATCTATGAAAAGTTTGGCACTTATTTATGACCAATTCCAAAGAGAAATTAATCTTAATGACCAACATTGGATTAAATGGTAAAAATATATTCTAATTTAACTTTAAAACCAATTAAAAAGATAATCTATCCATATAATTAAATTAGATGAAAAAGAAGTTTTGATGTAAAATGCAGTATTTTTCACTATTCATTAAAAATTGAACATTGTCAGAAAAATACCAAAAATTAACCCAATGTAAATTTAAATGGCCCAATAATAAATAATAAGTTAATTTTGACAAATAGATATTATAAAATATTAATAAGTTTTATTTAATAAATGGTTTGCAATCAAAAGATAGTAAAACAATCTTTTAAAAATATTAGTTTATTTTGTGATTAAGATTGGATTTATTCCCATTTTTTCCTCTAAAACACTATCTAATTCATATATAGACATAGATAAGAATATATATTATTCATTACTTTCTGGGGATGTTACATGTTCCCTTTCATTCGGCTTAGCCGACCTCCACCAGGGGTCACCGGTGCCGCCACACTGGTGAAAGCTTCTCCAGGCCACCAGAGATACTCCGGTGGTCTATTTTCATTCTCGCCTGCACCTATGGGCCTCCTAAATCACCACCTTCACATTGAACCCTATGTAAATTCCTTTCCCCCTTTTCTGATTCAAACAAAAATAATGCATAAAACTCAAGAACGGTGGAGGGTCTAAGACTTACTCATTGGCCACCACCCTCCGCATTAGTGTTTTAACATGGGTAATGCAATGATCATTATTTTAAAGAAGGAAATTCCATAATCAAACCCCGCATCAACCACCCACAAGAATGAATGAATCTTAGATCAACCCATTAGTCGGTTGATCTATGTTCTTTATATTAATCATGAACATAATGAGGAAATCATTTAAATTCCTAAACATTTTAATCCCCCTACCTTGAATATGTTGTACTCACTAATGATAAAGAAGAAGAATCCATTGTTTGAAGATGTTTGTTAGCTTTCATCGATATCCAGATCAAATACTCAATGGCATCATTCATTCCTCGTTTTTATTGTAGAGGGTTTTCCACCATCACATCATCAAAATTTCTCTCACGACATATCAATTCCCTTACCAAAGGTTTGTTTAATAAAAGAAAAAACCCCACGTTGTGTTTAATTAATATGATTTATTTATGAATTATAGTAAATGAAACTATAGAACAAACTTGTTATGGTTACCCAACCAGTGTAAAAAGTAATTTAATGACCATCACTTAATTTATGACCAATTCTTCTCTCCCACTACCATCATTCAACTGTTGCAAAAATAATAAAATAACTTCTATAGTTATTTTTTTTCTTCTGATAGTTTGAAAAATAAATTTTCCCCATGAATTTTTCCAAAAAAGTTAATATTTTCATAAGAGAATAATATAACTGCTTATTCAACGGTTCCCTCATATTTTCAATCCGGTCACCGGTTCAAAAGATAGAAATTACGGTCCACATGATTACTGAATGTAAATTAAAAAAAGTTTAAAATTCCATTACAGTCTCTCCGAACCTAAGAATCACATGCCATCAATTTTTGCAGTCCTGTAATAATTCCAATTAATTAAATAATATATATATTGAACTTACGGGTCTTTACCTTCTCCCCACCATAGGGGTTTTCATCCCCAAAATACATAAAAAATTCTAAGAAAACAAATTGGGGTACTGATAATGAATCTTATCCTCCCACTCCCTTATGCTCTAATGGTGTTTCCTGTTCTACCATCGAACACGCACCAAAGGAATTGATCATCCGTGAAGGACACAGTCATATCGACACTCTATCTCATCTAGGAACTCCGCAAACGTCTCCCCTTCATCAATGTCCAGGTCTCCCTAATCGATTATGTGTGAGGGATTATGAACATATCCCCTCAAATTGGACACATGGAAAATATTATGCTCCTGGTGCATTTGTGGGGGAAGAGTTAGGTGATACGCCATCTCTCCCACTCTACTGAGAATCTAAAAATGTCTGATGAAACTTGGAGATAGCTTGCCACCTCAGCCAAATCATCATAATCTTTATTTAGGTGAGACATGAAGGAAAACATGATCTCCCTCATAAAAATACAAGTGTATCCATCTCCTGTCTGCATAAGACTTATGCCTACTTTGTGAAATCTTTATCCACTCCTGGATGACTTGAACCTTCTCATTGGTAGCATGTAAAAACTCTCAAACCATGACTACTAACTCCCCTAGGTATTTCTCTCATAGAGGTTATTTAAAAAGTCTCCCATGAAAATCCTCAAAAGGTTCCATGATCATGGTGGTGTGATAGTTATTGTTGTATGTTTACTCCATCGAGGGAATGTGATCATCCCAACTGCAGAAAAAATCAAGGGCACAAGCACAGAGAATTTCCTCAAGAATCTATATGGTCTGATCTTTTTGATTATATATCTGAGGATGAAAGGCGGTTCTCAATCATAGGTGATTCCTGAAGGCCTCCTCCAATCCCTTCCACAACCAAGATATAAAACCAGCATCACGATCTGAGACGATTGTTGATGGAAACTCATGATGTTGTACTATCTTCTATAAGTAGAGGTGTCCCAATCCTGCTAACGATCCCTTCTCTAAGATGGGTAGGATGTGGGTTGACATGGTGAGTCATTCAACAATCACCCAGATGGAATCGTTTCCCATGGACGTAGGTGGAAGCCCTGTCATGAAGTCCATGATGTTGTCATCCAACTTCCTGTTCAGCACCTCAAGTGGTTCTTCTAAGCCTTCTGGAACATGACGTTCGACCCTTACTTGCAGACAAGTGAGGCATCATGAAATGAACACTACCACTACTTCCTTCATCCCTGGCCACCTGTACTGAAGCAAGAGGTCCTGGTACATATTCTCCACACTAGGATGTACTTCCAAAGAGGGTGTGTGGAACTCCATCAAAACCTCCTCTTGTAGAATCACTAGTACCATGGTGTGTCCTATGAAAATAATGATGTGGTTCCCATCTTCATAAAATCTATCAGAAGCCTATCCTAATTATAACTGAGCACGTCGGGCCTCACAGTCAACATCCCCAACTTGTGCCTCTTGTACATGATGAAGTAGTGGGGAAGTGACAGTCATGTACTGGAGGTACGCTTCTCCATATCTATCCATGAAGGATAACTACAACATGGATAGATGCTATGTCGCCTCACTCAAAAACTGAAAACCAGACCTCCTACTGAGTGAATCTACCACCACATTCCCTTTCATAGGAGTGTAGACTATCTCAATGTCATGGTGTTAGAGGAACTCCATCCATCGCTACTATCTTAGGTTCAATTCCTTATTTTAGAATATATACATGAGCCTCTTGTGTCAAAGTAAACAATAAATCATTCACCCATCAAGTAGTGCCTTCAAATATTCACGTCAAAGACCATTGATGCTAACTCTAGGTCATGGGTCACAAAGTTCATTTCATGTTGCCTCAGCTATTGTGATCCATAAGTAATCATGGCTCATTACTACATTAGGAAACATACTAGTCCAATCCCTAAAGCACCATAGTAGACTAAATACCCAATGCCCTCTTCTTATTTCCTCAAGATGGGGCACTCATCAATCTCCACCTCATCTCTAAGAAACTCTTCTATCATCTCAATGTACACATGAAAAGTTGTCCCTTCATTGTAAAAGCGGAAAAGGGTGCTACTACTCTAGAAATTTTAGGTACGAATCACCAGTAGTACCCATCCAATCCCAATAGACTCTACACCTCAGTCACACACTTGGGTGGCTCCCAAGAAAGCAATTCCCTTATCTTTTTTAGATCTACTACAAATCCAACCACCAAGATAATTTTTTCTAGAACGTGAAAATCTCGTATATAGAACCATAACATAGAGAGGTCACCATAAAGATGGGGCTCTCAGAGTGTATCTAGAACTATCTGTAGATGAGTGTTGTGATCCTCCCCTGATGCTGAGTACACAAAGATGTCATCAATTAATACCACCATGAAACAATCAAGGTAAGGATTGAAGATATTTTTTATGAGTCCCATAAAAAATTCTTGGGTGTTGGTCTTGCCTAAAGGTATCACAAAGAACTCATAGTGGACGTACCAGCATCTAAAGGAATTATTTGCTACATCCTCATATCATACTCTAAGGTGATGATAGCCTGATCTGATGCCGATTTTTGAAAACCACTAAGCTCCCTTAAGCTAGTTGAGAAGATCATCAATCCTTAGGAGTGGATACCTTTTTTTCATGGTCGCCTAGTTGAGGTACCAACAGTCCATGAAATGCATCAAACTACCATCTGAATTCATGGTGAACAAAATTGGTGCTTTCCATTGGGAAACTCTGGGCCTTATGAACCCCTTCCCCTGCAAGTCCTCCAGATGTACCCTTAACACACGAAGATCTGCAGGAGCCATCCTATTTTTGTTATAAATATTGGTGTCGTCCCTGGGTGTAGGTCAATGGAGAAGTCTACCTATTTGTGAGGAGGTAGCCCTATAACATCCTCATGAAAATATCATTATACTGGTCCACCACTATATAATAGCTTAGAATCCTCTTGTAAACTGCTCCAAGGGTAAGGCCAGCCAACTGATGATTTATCGGATTCACCCTCCTCCTAGAAAGTACATCCGAGGCTGCAAAGGTTCCCTTATCTCCAGTTAAGGAAAACTTAGTCCCATTAAAGTGGTCACACAACACTATGCACCTAAAACAATTAATCTAAGCAGGGTCCATGGATAACCAATCCATACACAAAATGACATCGTAAGGTCTCAACGCTGCTACTATGAGAGCCCAGCCAAGGCTTTCACCTCCTAGAGTATGCTCACACTATCTACACTAGTGCATAATTGTTGAATATTCTCCTATAGGAGTCTATAATCATAATGATCAAGCCAACAACTCCACAAGAATCTCTGAGCTTTAAACGAGATTCATGAGTGACTGGAACCTGTGTCTATAGGAACTGTAGCTAGGGTGGAGTGGGCAAAGATCATACTTTGAATAATTTTTTGTGTGTCATGGTTATTGGCCTTTGCTACTGAAGTTGAGCTCATACATATCCACCCACTCCCTGAGGTCGGGGTGGACCACCTTGAGGTGGTGGAAGTAAAACCTCAAATCATCGTCCACTACCTGCTAGACCAAAAACTCCTCTTCCATGTCCACCACCCTGCAGACCTCCCTGCTTGAATCTCTGCATCTACCTCAGCGGCCCCTTGACCATATATAGATCGCCAGTGTGATGATCTGGGAAATCGAGAGCCATGTGACCCTTCCCACCACATGAGTAGCACAATCTAATCCTCTACAGAACTCTTCTATCCTATATTATCCACACCTCTATCCCTACGTCCAAGGGTAATCCACCTGATTTCCTAGACCACAGGGGATTATGAGTCATCCACCTACTTCAAACAATAGATGAATCGACAATGTGTCATCCAATTATGGCCCTTGCTATCGGTGCCTGCTGAGGTAGGAATCTCTCCACTATAAGTTATCTCTCTAGTACCCCCAACCTATGTTGGTATGTTCAGCAATATCATCGACACTCAGATTACCCATTAGAGACCCTTATCAAAGGTTCGATCCCTTATGAAAGGGTCTCGTACCTTGTCAGTGGAGTAGAAAGAGATGTTAGTGAATCTCTCCATGTATTGGGCCACTGTCAGGCTGCCCTGCCGTAAGTGTATTAGCTCCTAAATATGCACATAGAAAAGTGTTTCTGGAAAAAACTACACCCTGAAGAGGCTCTCTAAATCCAACTAGGTGATGGTCAACTCATCATGAAACTGGAGTATTAGAGTCCACCATCTCCCTAATGTGACCTAAAAAATACTAACTACTAGAATGACCATCTGTCCTGATGGTGTCCGAACTAGGAAGAAAACTCCTACCATAGTCTCCAGCCAGTCCTTAGCTGCTTGTGGATCCTTCCCGTATTAGAACCTTAGAGGCCTATGCCACTGGAACTCGTGCATCATGATATGTCGGCGTGCAATATCTTCTGGTGGGGCTGGTGGAAACTGTTTCCCTATGGGTAGTGGTACTGCTGGTACACCACCTGAAGGTACCATTGCTGTAAGAGGACCCTACACTGAAGCATCATTACTCAGTGGGCTATCATTGTGAACGCTCTCTGGAATCCTGGATAACTGCCTATGGAGCGACATCCTATAAAGAATCAAAATCACCATGATCAATAAGCTATACCTGTTGTGTTGACTCAAATGAGATCTAAAAGAAAAAAATTTCAAAGAAACACATAATCAATGTCTTTATGTACCGAGTTGGAAAACAGAATTCAGGGTCATGGTGTGTGGATAGGTAGACCACTACACAAACTCTCGACTCCCTAGACTAAAATCTGATCTCAAGACAGTTAACACTATTTCCCCATTGAAAGGATCAGAGTCTTAGTTATTCATTAGAACTGACTTCTTTGATACCACATTGTCACGACTCGCCCCCTAGGGCCTAGACCTTAACTACCCAAATATTTCATTCCATAGACCATGGGTTGGTAACTAGCACAAGAAAGAAATATCTGTAAAATGGGAAGGCCTTTCCTTTAAATCTAAAAAATCAAAAACCAGATATAAAACAAAATCAAACCACGTAGAATAACTATTGTATGTAAAAAGTTTTAACTGAAGTAGAATGGACCAATATACGAACCCAACTAAAATAAATTACATGATAAATTGAGAAATACCTCATAATGTCTTCCACCAAGGATCCTACATTTAGGGTATGTACATCTCGTCACTGTGACTGTCCACGTCAACCGGTCACCTCCGTACATCATCTAGTCCTAGCTCCCAAAACCCTATCCAAGCTGTCAGTTGTCTTCACTAGACACAAGAAGGTGTGGGAGAATTCCGTGCATGGGTGAGTATAACAATACCCAGTAGGGACCCCAAGACCTCTGATGGTATTCCATAATTCCCAAAGGAAAAACCATGAAGCATGACCTCAATCACCAAGCACAAATAAATGAGAACTCACGCAAGGTATATATGGTAAAGAAAATAATAATGATGATTACACATAAAGCTAAATAAAAATAATTCCATCGAAAAGATCCACTAACAAACCATGAAGAATTCATTATATTACTGATCCACACAATGTCTAAAGTCACCGATCTATATAAGGTTGTAGGTAGTCAATACACAAAGGGTTGTAAGTAGTCGATCCACATAGGGTCGAAGTAAATGATCCCTGATGGGACACTCTATATATGGTACTCGTCGGGTCGCGCTACTAATGATCCACATAGGGTTGTAATTCATTTGTCCACATAGGGTCATAAGTCAACTATCTACATAAGTTCGTAAGTCAACAATACACCTAGGGTCGTTAGTCGCTGATCCACGATGGGACACTCTATTGCTGATCCTCATCATGATGTGCTACTGATGATCCACACATGGTCGTAAGTTTTTGATCCAAATTGGGTCATAAGTCTCTGATCCATGACAGGCCACTCTAAGGATGGTCCTTACTGTGTCGCGCTACTGCTGATCCACACAAAGTCACTCTTCCCGTGACAACCAACCACAAGATTCATGTACTAAGTGTGCTTGAGTTCTGTAGGTTCTACTCTTCAATCCATTGGTCATAACTCAACTACCATTAATTCTGATGATAATGTAACCCATTGAACCACCATATCATAAGGGTTCCAATGCAATAGATATCACATCGATCGAATGCTGGATCAATATGTTATAAGTATTTTTGTACCTAGGGCCTGATTGGATTCAATTTCAATCTAATCTGGCCATACTCCAACATTTTCCAAAACACAAGTGAAGTATCTCAAAAGTAATGCACTGTCCTAAGGGGTAAACTCCACATACAATTCATCCAACAAGCATGATTTTTAGGAGGTACACAAGTTTTAGTGAAATGTGGCCAGTCGAGTCTGGTAGGGGTCCGACTCGGTTCGCAGGTACAACCCAAGCAAGGGGTCTGGTCCCACTGGTGGTCCAGATCGCTTTGAAGGCCTGTTCTCCCAGCTGTATGAGATAGCAGGGTGCTTCCCACCTTTTAGAAATGGCATGCTCAGCCAGCCGTTTGGTGTCCAACCGAGTGGCCCGAGCAGGTCACTCAACTCCCCACGCCGCGCTAGCATTCCACATCTTCCACTACCGCGACCTAGCTGGTTGTGGATGAAGCTACCGCAGCACCTGCGGGTGCCGCTGTTCACTCACGACCAATTCAGACTACTGACACCACTGATTTATAACACCACCGCACCAGCGAGAACTTCTGTGGGCTACTAGAGATGCTCAAGTGGTCTGTTTTCATTCCCGTCTGCACCCATGGGCCTCATAAATCATCACTTTCATTGAGAAGCCTACAGAAACTCCTTGCTGCCCCGTTACCCTATCGTGCAAAAATAACACATAAGACACAATAATAGTGGTTGTTACGGGCGTTGTTCTTTGGCCTTCCCCCTCCGTGATAGTGTTTTAACATGGGTAATGCCTTGATCATTATTTAAAAGAAGGAAATTCCCAAATCAAACCCCACATCATCCACCTCCAAGAATGAATGAATAACAATTCAATCCTTTAGTCCGTTGGTCTACATTCTTTTTATTAATCTATAAAGAAATGTTGAAATCATTTAAACACATATACAATTTAGACCTTCTACCTTGAACACATTGGACTCAATGATGATGAAGGAGGATAATCCATTGTTCCAAGATATTTTTCGGCATTCATCGATCTTTGGATCGAATCCCCAGTGGGATTGTTCGTTAAATTGTCTTCAATAGAGAAGGTTTGCCGATTGTGCTTTGTCCAAATTTCTCTCATGGTGTCTCAATTTCATTACCAAAGGTTTTTTTAATAAAAGAAGAATCCACCCCCCAAGTTTTGTTTAATTAATATGGTTCATTTATGAATCTCAAATAATGATATTATTAAACACATGACATTGTGGTTACACAACCAGTGTAACAGGTCATTTTATTAGCTTTTCTTAATGTCCAACCAACACCATGTTCCTTACACTATTGTTCAACGGTTATAAAAATAATTAGATAACTTCTTTAGTTATATTATTGTTTTTTTCAAAAGTTACAAAAAATAAAATTTCCACCTGGCTTTTCCTAAACAATGTTATGCTTCACCTAAGTGAATCCCAATGCTGGGAATTCAATGTTTCAATCAGATTTTCAATTCGTGAACTAGTTCATTTTTTTGATTCCCGTTCTCACGTTTACTAAACATACCTTAAAAAAAGTTTTATATTCTCTTCCGGGATCTTCGGGCCTCAGAATCACGTGCCATCAATTATAACGGTCTATTAATAATTCCATTTAATTAAAAACATTATATGGAATTTATGGGTCATTAAGTGAAAACCCATCAAATATAGAACTTGACACATTTAACATAAAAAAATGTAGAACTTGAAATACTCAGAAAGACAAGAAAATGACTCACCAATGAGTGTATCCTTAATGTGATTCACCAACACCCAAGTCGCCGACATGATGTCATACTGATGCCCAGAGTAACGGACACCCTGATTTACGGATGCCCTGAGTCACTGACACCTTGACTAACTAATTCCCTGAGTCACAAACTCCCTGACCTACCAACACCTTGAGTCACTGATGATGAGCTACCATGGCCTCCTAGAACAACCCAAACTCTAGATTATGACAGAGTAATTGACCAAAGAGGTCTGATCCATTACGTTACCCCAAGGGGCATATTTGAAACTACTGCATCTTGTTTCCAATATCCAGATAGGGATGCATTTATAGAAGAACCTCCTACCCAATACTTTTATAGTATTTCAAGATATCTTCTTATACATAGTGTCATCTCGTGAGGTTCCATTAAGGATCTCTACCCCTTATCCAACAATGATTCCCCAAACATTGAATCCCAAGAATAGTTCCATAAACATATAATTTACATATTATCATTAATACTAACTAAATATTATCAAACATAAATATCCCATAATTACATGATTCAAATAAAATATTTCATTATATACATTACCAATACATTTTTGGTTTAAATATTTATATAATTAATACAAAACAGAAACTAGGAAAATCCATGATTTTCACAACTAATGGATACATTTTTTTATAATAAACTTCTTAGTTAATAATGTGTAATGACCAGAACGTTTATAAATATAATTCCCCCTTGTTTTTTAATTAAATATCCTATTAAGTAAAATAGTTATAGAAAAACTTGAAATTAATTTTCTATATTATATATAATTGGATTAAAATGATTTTCAAGTATATTTATCTACTATTATATAGTCACTGAACAATGATCACATGGTTAGAATAAATATATTATTTTTGCAAATTCAATTGGCACAGACCAAGGAAGTGATGACCTCAACAAGTAGGATCATGCCCTATAAATCCCATTTATCAGAGATTCCAAGGGAGAAAGTATTTCTAGGATTTTATCCTAACTAATCCCAAGATGAGATCCAATAACTCAAGCAAGATAAACACCATTTATGGGAGATGTTCAAGCTCATCGAGATCATCACCCCAACCATGCTTTCCAAACATCCCCACACAAGTCCAGCCATCATACATCTTAATCTTAGGGTGTTTGATGGTGTATAAAAAGGAAAAATATCAAGACCCTATAATTGTGAGTTTGATCATTATTTTTTATAGGACAATGAAGATATTTCCTTCTTATTGTTGTTACATTATAAATTATTTTTATTTTGATAAAATAAAGCCAAAAAAGTAATTCCGGGTTATATTTAATTTCAACTAAGGAATTTGTTTTGATGAATTAATGTATTTTTGAAATAAATAATATTTTAATAAAATAATAATATAATATATTTTTTAATAAATATTAATGAACATATTATTTTTATTATGTCAAATGTAATTTTTGTAAGGGTTCGAGAACTCTTATTATCAATAAAACCCATCATTTTTAATAAATATTAGCTATTATAATAAAATTGAAAATTCAAATATATAGAACATTATTTAGATAAACATAATATTATGTTTAAAATCAATATGTCTAAATTATAAAATAGTGAATTTTTGAGACAATCAAATTTTCTAGTAAAAATTAAATACTATATAATTATACTTTATGTATTTTGACCACATTATGATCCAAAAGTGAAGTAATAAATACAATAAATGTAATATATAACCAAATATATGTTTTACCTTTTAAATAATTTTATTATATGTTCATTTTATAAATCCATTATGCTGCAAATTATTATTTTTAATTTCTCAAAGCCGGTTTAAGGAAAACCGGTAACCATAAAGATTCTCAAATTCAAACTTACACATTCTAATTTCAAATTTCATCTCCACCTCTATTATCACCTTGAGCCATGCGCCTGAAACATCAAGCGCACCTCGAAACGCAGTGCCTCAGGCCACAACAAACGCGCCATCCAACCAAAACAAATAAAAAAAGATCACCGACGAGCAACACCGGCGACTGTCATCACCATCACTAACCTACAAATCACTGTTGAGCAATATCGATGTCCATCATAACCATCACCATCGGAGGAAACCCGACACCAGATCATCACCTCTCTAAACCAAAAACCATGAGCAAACACATGCTTATCCGCTCGACATACAATCAAAAATCCAAAAAAATCAAACGCAACAGGTGCACATCACAAACCAGATCAACCAGAAAATAGGAACATAACAACAATTCACCAAAATCATTGAAAAACCATGAACGAAACCAGGAATAACTTAGAAACACCATCTAAGCACGCAAGAAATGCCCTGTATCTATAGCACCCACCGCCACCAACAAAATCGTCCGCTTTAGAAACAACGAAACCCCACCGCACTCACTTGAGAAAAGCTAGGACCCGTCGCATCACCGACGCATGAGCACGACCATCAGACACAGAGGATCTCACCGTAGGACACCATCGAGATGCCAAGAACGATCCTATGAGCACTCTATAGAGTATGTTGTCGACGGGGACTGGTCTTACCCCCGCAGGTCTGAACCAGCAACCACCGAAGCCCAAAGATAAACTCCATAGAAAGGGAAGACCACAAAACTGCATGACGTCACATAGATCCTGGCCAACTCACCAATCTCGAGGGGAACGTCGTGCCATCTGCAACGAAGGGGCGACGATGACGAGAGGACTTGAAATTCTTTCTTAAGGAGTATGACTCAACTCCACATAAGAAAGGGAATTAATTTGTTACGTTTATCACTTGAAATTATAAAATAATTTAAACCACTCTCATTTGGTATAAAACATTGGAAAATACCATGGGATGTTGTGTGGTTTTGGTAATTTTATTAGGTAGAGTCCCAACAAAGATAATGAAGAAATCCCACTCAATTCCAATATAAACCCATTAAACGCCCTATTTATCTTCACTAAAACTCTTTGGAGCTTGACCATATTATTCCATACACTCTCTAGAGTCCTTCCAAGGAACTCCAATCTCTCAAAAATTCCCTCCCATACTTTTGAAGTCACACACAAAAGTTAAGGATCCTCACTTTCCTCACCTCCTTTCAATTCAAGAACCTACTTTGGAATTTGTATTATCAATTTAAACTTTTTAAAATTTTATTTATTTATAAACATTCCATCATAGTAAAATTGATTTTTTTTAAGTATATATTTTTTATACTCTCAAATTTTCATATATATTTAATCTATTACAATGTCAAATTTTTTAAGGGATTTATCTCATCTTTTTATTCAAGAAACCCCTTTTTATGTTATTAATATTAATTGTAGTTCTATGATGATGGGATATACTTTTACATATCCCTATTACTATGAATTGTATTTATTAATGAATATATTCCCCCTTTAACTATAATTAATCCTCCCATGATCTATTAGGTACACCTGTTACCATGCTGAAAAATAGTTGTGATTCTTTTTTATTCGAGTTTTATCATAAAATTATGCATCATATTTCAAATTTATAATGGTGGGATATGTTTCAATATGCCACTATTACTTCCAATTTTATGTCTATGGTTTTATATGCACATTATCTCTCATAATCAAATTTTTTTGAATCTCGATGTGACGTCATTATGCTATCGAAATATCACCAGGATTTTCCATTCCAAACCTACTGTGTAGTGTATAACATACCTATTTTATATCAAGGGTGTGCCTTATTATGAAAAAAATGTTTTTTATTGGAGACATAAATGTAATTATTATACACTCATTGAGCACTTAATATGTTATGATGATGAATGAATCCATGTGGTATGATTTATATGGAACTCTTAAGCATGAGAAGGATATGATTTTGATGGGTGCACCGAAATATCACTTTGATGCATTGGGTAATGTTTAGTATAATGATACTCTATGTTTGTTTAAGGATTGAACCTTTTTTACTTTAATGGATGTTTTCTATAATGATTCCTTGGTGGATTTATCTTTGAAGCATTTTCATGAATTGATGTTTTATGTTGCTACCACATTTCCCATGTTATGATTATCATGTTATATCATGTTGTGTTATTCATGTTACTTTTATTACCCAATGATATGAATATTGTCTAACATATATAATATTCTTCATTTTATTCCCTGTTTATTCTCTTTTTTTAATTATAACTTACACATTTCTTATGTTTTTATCTAGGATATCCCATACAGTTTTAATAATACATGGAATTTTAGAATCATGTTAAGGAAGTTTTCAATAATTTTGTTATATCTGATGTTTAGGATGTTATTATATGTATCTAGTTAACAGGAAAACTATACTTCTCTATATTTTTGGTTTTATATAGTTTAATGTTATGTAATGGAAAATGTATTAATGTGAAAAGAAGAGCAGGGTTAATATAGTAAGTATCAGAAAAAAGGTTACTAATTTTTGGGTTTTGGTTAGAAAACACTACTAAAACCTTAGAAATAAGACTATTTATAAGAAAACATCCCTAAATATTTGTATTTTTAAATTATGTTGTTTATGAAGACAATACATCCATTTCTAGATACTACAAGTGGAATTAGTGCTGGCAATGATGCAACTAGAAGCAAAAATATGACATGGTTTTTCAGGTGTAACTTGGGGTAACTTGGAACATGAAAATTGGCATTAATTCAAAACTAGTTTTATAATCCCGAGGTATATTATTTTTTATCTTCATAATCTCATTATGAATTATTTTTAAGGGAATTAAAAAATTCCCATAATAATATATGTTAGGAAATAGATCACTGATAATATAAATTGAAGCCTACAAATTCATAAGATAAGAAAATTAGTTTAATTTATATGTTATCCTGTTAATGAAATTGTATTCAATATTATGTGTATAATAATTTAAAATAATCACCCTTAATTTTACATTTAATCTAGATAATTTTCAAAAATAGAAAGAATATGTTAAATAATAAATGAGATTGGAAATGTGATGAATTCCCCAATGAGATGCCCAATCTAATGAGAGCGGAAATCATGATCATTATGAAGATACTATCTTAAGTGACTTTGGATCCGAATTGAATCCTATATTATGAGGAGTGACCAAACCCCCTAAGAGATAACAAGACTCAACCAGGATCTTGATGCAATAAAGGCCTATTATATTCAATGGATCATTCACTCCATTAATAAAAGAATAATTGATAAACTACATTGATAGGATCTTCAAAATCATTAAGTGTTCTTAGATAAGGTCTTTTGGATGTTTATAATATGGAGGAAGAAGTGGTTAAATGGTGGATATTGATTAAGAATATTATTTATGAGTAATATATCAAAGTGATAGAGTGGAAGGAATTCCATAAAATATTTTTTGATAGATATTTTCTTCACACTCTCCATAATAAAATGGAAAGGTTTTCCCTTAAAAAAATGATGAATCTATCCAGTATATATATAAAACATTAAAAGTCTTTCATGATACACCTTCGATTTTCTCGTTACCCCAAAATTTAATGTTAAAAACTTCTTTGGTGTGCTAAGGCCTACCCTACGAAATGCCCCAGTGATCTGTGACTTTGATAGCAATGAGAAAATTATCTGATTTTCCCTAAAATATGATATAGACATCAAAAAATATCTAGGATATTATATTGATATAAAGTTTATAATGGAGTTTAATTATAGCAGTTAATGGAGAAATATAATGGTGCTTTGAAATTTCATCATCCCACTTATAAAAGGTGTAGAAAGAAAAACCCTGGAAATTTTATAAGGGGGACGAAGAGATGAATTTGGTGTGGGAAGGATGGTCTCCTAGATAACAATTACTTATAGGAGAAACCCAATAATGCTACAGAGGAAGGTATTTCTCCAGTGAACCCTTTCTGCATTGTTCACTGATTCAACTACAAGGAACCATGGGACTTTTCAATCTAATCCCAAAGTCCAAGGGTTTTTAGAGGTAACCAAAAACCTCCAAGACAACATGGGATAGTTTTTTCCATCATTACCACTGAAGTGGATCTTTAAAAAAATGTAGTGATAGATACACTAGTTATTTATTCAATAATAGAAATTGTAAATTTTCTATTTTGATTTTATGCCTTCCTTCATATCACAAACGTTTTGTAGAACTATTCAAACTCTAGCTCAATGAATGGAAGTTGGATTGTCAGTGAAAATGGAAAATAGGGAAATTATAATATCCCATGTATATAATTCCTCTCTATTCATTGTTTTCCATATTACCTTCCTAAAGAACCTTTTTATTCTACATTCGGAAAAATTTATGCAATTATGGGCATGGATTGGCTTTCCCTATATAGGCCCAATATAAATTACTATTAAAAGAAAATGACTTTTTGCATAGTTAATTGAACAATAATTATATATAAATAAAAAGAGGATGATGAATATTCTATAGCACCAATATCTCATGAATTGATATTATTTCCCAATGGAAAATCATATCTTGCTCAAATGATTAATTTTAAATAAATAACCATCTTTAAAGACATTCCTATTATAAGATATTATGTAGATGTGTTTCTCAAGGAAGTAATTTTTCTTCCACTTAGTTGAGAGGTTGAATTTTGAGTCAAAATTATACATGGGTTATTGGCAGTATCGAAGACTCTATATAAGATAATTGTTGTGGAATTTGAGGATCTTAAGAATAAAATACAGGAGAATATTGTTAAAATGATTGTACACCCAAGTGCTTCATCTTGGAATACACAAGTCCTCTTCATCAAGATTATATTTGGGTCAATGCACATTTCCATAGATTACAGGGAGCTGAACAAGATCCCAATAAAAAACAAGTATCCACTGCCATGGATTGATGACATGTTCGATTAGCTATGTGGAGTAGAATATTTCTCTAATGTGCAATTCTAGTTAGGGTATTACCAAGTTATGGTGGTGAAGGAGGATATCCTCAGGACTAATTTTCAAATAAGGTACAGTCACTCTGAGTTTATTGTAATGATTTTTTGCTCACTAATATAGTGAAAATATTCATGGAATTCATGAATAGAATATTTAGAGATTTCTTTAAAAGAAATTATGGTAGTATTTATTAATGAAATTATAATATAGTCCAATAGTAAGGAAGAGAATTAAAAGTATCTAAGAACTGTTCTAAAGACTTTGAGAAGGGAGAGTCTCTATGAAAATTACAACAAGGGTGAATTCTGGTTGAAGGAAGTTTCATTTTTGGGGTATATAATCAAAAGAAATGGGATTTATGTGGATCCTTAAAATGAAGAATAAATTGAAGGATGATTGTGACCAAATATTTTGATAGATATCCACAGTTTCCTTTGATTAGATAGCTATTATCATAGATTAGTGAGAAATCTATCATGCTTTTCTAACCGTTTGACAAAGATAACTTAGAAGGGAGTCATGTTTGTTTATAATGATGAATGTGAAGTGAGATTCAATGAGTTCAAAAAGGCCATATCACATCCCGAATCCTCTCACTACCCACAAGTGGATTGTTTTTCGTGGTGTTTAACAATGCTTCAAAGAAGTGATTAGACTTTGTGTTCATGAAAAATGAAAAATTCATAGTATATTCTTCAAAGATGTTGAATGTTAATGAATAAAACTATAGAAAACATGATCTACAGTTGGATTAGAGATATTGTATTTCAAAATATTGTGGAACTATCTATTAGGGGTGAAGTGTTAAATATATACGGATAAAATACTACTGAAATATATATTCAGATAAAAAGAGTTGAAAATACGCCAATAGAGATGGTTAGATCTGATCATGGATAATGATTTCTATATCTACTACCATCCTGGTGAAGCAAATAAAGTGGAAGATGCTCTATATATAAAGTATCTTTCATCTTTATCAATGATGATAATTTATAAGGATCTAATCTTCTTAGACATGCAATGGATAAAAATGGGAATAATAAAAGAAGGAAAATAATCAATACTTTCAAAATAGGTTCCTAAAATATCAATTTTGGAAAATCTATAGGATTCTCCAAGAAATAATGTGGGAATTCAGAAGAAGGTTGAAACTATAAGGAATGGGAAGTCCTTAGAGTACAATGTTAATGAAGAATTAATTGTGATATTTGGGTCAAGACTATGACTTCCATCACATTATGAGTTAAAAATGGAACCTTTGGATGATTCCAAATGATTGACACTCTCTATTTACCCATGAATCAAAATTATGTATTGAGATCTCTTAGAGCACTATTGGTGGGAAAACATGAAGATGGAGATCTATGAGTATACATTAGGGTGATTTGTATGTCATCAAGTGAAGGATGAAATGAAGTATTCTAAGGAGATAATGAAACCATTACCCACACCAACATAGAAATGGGAAAATATCACTAGGAATATTTTCACCAGACTTATGAATACATTCAAAAGAAACAATGCTATCTGGGTTTTTGTGGATCATCTTACGAAGACTACACACTTTATTGTGATTTAATAAGATTTATCACTTAATCAAAATGCATGAATATTTATCCGAGAAGTGGAGAGGCTACATGGAGTACCACTATATATTGTGTCTGATCATGATCCAAGATTCACCTATTTGTTTTGGGAAATTTTCCAAAACGATCTAAACACCGAGATGAACTTTGTAGGAATTACCACCCCCAGATTGAATGAAAAGTTAAGTGGACTATCCAAAAAACATGAGGATTTGTAGAGAGTATACTTAGTTGACTTAAAAGAATTATGGGATCAATACATTCCTCTGGTCTAGTTATCTTACAACCATAGTTTCCACACAAGCATCTTAATGGATTCCTATAAAGATATTTTTGGGAGGAGGTGAAGAATGCCTACGTGTTGGGATGTAGTCGAGGGATGAAAATTGATATAAAATGAAATGATATAAGAACTGGTGTAGAATTTTAGGACCATTTAGTATCAAATCAAGCCAACATAGAGTTGAAAAAAGATATATTCTGACAATCATAGAAGAGGCCTATATTTTAATGTTTTGGACATTGTATTTTTCCACATATAAACATGGAAGGATGTGATGAGATTCAGGAATAAGGTAAATATTAGTCTAATAAACACCATCCTTTGATCAAATTGGAGAGGTGGCCTATTGACTAGCACTCCCACCAAACCTATCTCAAATACATGATTTATTCCATGTATCCTTATTGAGAAAGTACATGACATAAACCTCATATGTACTCAATCTAGAGGTGGTAACATTGGATAATGATCATTCCATTGAACAACAACCAATGAAGATTTTAGGTCATAGAAAAAAGTTATACAAAATAAGAAAATTCACCTTGTCAAGGTATTGTAGAAAGACTGCATGTTTAAAGAAGAAATGTGGTAATAGGAGGATGTGATGAAACTGAGTTACCCACATATATTTTAGTGTTGGAAAATAAAATTTTGTTGGTGAAATTTATTAAGTGTGGGACATTTTAATAACCCAAACTATTATAAATATAATTTACCCTTTTAATATAGTTAATTTTCTTATTAAGTACTATGGTTATAGAAAATACATGTAATTATTAAATTTTATTATATCGAATTTGATTTAAATGAAAATTATGTATCATTACCATTGCGAGCATAGTAGTTGAATAGTGATCACATGTTTTGTATAAATATATGGGTTTGAAAAATCCAATTGACATAGAAAAAGGAAGTGATGGCCTCTACTAGTATGATGAATCTCTATAAATCACATTTATCATAGATTCTAAGGGAGATAAAATTTCTATAATTTTACCTTGACCAATTCCAAAATGATATCTAATAACATAATCAGGAGTGGAAACAATTTTGGTATAATTTTAATCTCATTGAGATAAAAACCCAAACTATGTTCCCCGAACTACCCATATATTTCCAAACATCACAAAACTTACACTTAGGGTGGTAATATTTTTATTAAAGGTATATGTATCAATACCCTAGAATTATGATTATATACATTTTTTATAGGAAAATGAAAATATTTTCATCTTATTATTTTTACTTTATAAATGATTTTTATTTTGATAAAATATTGCAGAAATAGCATTTTTGGGTTATATTAAAATTTAATTAAGGAAACAATTTTCATGAATTAATGTATTTTTGAAATAAATAATATTTTTTTAAAAAAATATTTTTAATTAATGATTAATAAATATAAATTATCATATAATTTTTTATAGTAAAATTTTTTTTATAAGGGTTTGAAAACTGTTATTATCAATAAAAACCAATAACCCATCGAATTTCAATTATTATTTTAAAAGTTAAAATTAAAATATTTTTAGAATTATTCAGATAAAATGAATTTTATTTTTTTAATCATAACATAGAAATTATTCAATGGTGATTTTTTCAAAACATTTTGAGCTAGTAATTTTTTCGGGAAAAAATTAAATACTCAATATATATACTTTGTGTATTATGGTATCATAATTACCCAAAGATGATGTAACAAATAATCACCTCCACATATGCAAATGTATTATTTTATTATGTTCATCCCTTGAACTTATAAAATAATTTACACTACTCTCATTTTATAAGAACCGTAGTCTATAACCATGTCATGGTTTGTGGTTTGGTTATTTTATTATGTAGAGTTTAAAACCAAAATAATTATGAAATCCATATCTTTTCCTATAAAAACCACCCAATATCCCTTTTATCTTCCTATAAACATCTTTAATCATTACCATAATCTTCCCTCGACTCTCTAGAGTCCTCCCAAGGTGACCGCAATCTCTTAAGAAGCCCCTGCCAAGCTTTTTTAAGTCACACACTCAAGTAAGGGATCATCACTTTCTAATCCCCCTTTCAATTAAAACACCTTCACAGGAATTTGTCTTTTTAATTGAAATTTTATTTGAATCATTTATTTAAATAATTACCTTAATTCCCAAATTATGTAATTTTAATGATATATTATTTATCCTCAATCATTTTGACCTTTATCAATGTTCTTAGGAGACCGAAATATTATAAGGGACTTATCTCCTCTATTTTTATTCATGAATCCCTTTTTATGTTATGATTGTTAATTTGAGTTTGATCAAGATGGATTATATTATTCCATATATCCCTTACTATTGATTTGATTTATAAATTATTATATTCCCTCTTTACGTCTCACTAATCATCCCATGATCCTTTATGAAAACCTGTTACCATGTATAAAAATGTTTGGGATTATTTTCCTTTTTCATGTTCCTTCATTACCTTATAACATCTAATTACAATTAATGATGTTGTGATATGTTTATCCATTCACTTATTAGTATATATTTTATGAATATGTGCTGAGATACCCATTCTCACTCATCAACCAATTTTTTGGAATCTGTAAGTTATGTCTTTATGCTACCAAGATATAAAAAAGATTTTACATGCCAAACCAATTGTGTAGTGAATACCGTACCCATTTCTATTCAAGTATGTTCACCTTTATGGAAATATAATTTTTTATTGGGGAGTAACATATATTAACTACACAGTCCTTGATAATATAATAAATTAGGATGATGAATGAATCCATGTTGTATGATATATGTGGCACACTTATACATGATTATGAAATGATTATGTTGGGCGCCCCCAGATAGCGCTCCAAAGCATTGGGTAATGTTTATTATCATTATACATCATGTTGGGAAATGTGTTAAAATGGATTAATTTTTGGTACTTTTTCCACTACGAGGACTTGGTAGATTTAATATTGACTTAAGTTTATGATTTTTTGTTATATTTTCTTACCACATTTCCCATGTTATGATCAACATGATATATCATGACTTATTATTTATGTTACTTTTTTTTACCCATTAAAAAGATTATTTTCTATAATATATTATATTTGTCATACCCGCCTACTTAAATTATTTTTATTATTATTATTTCTTGGCTCCGGGTCCTCGTGCCTAGGTCCGAGAAGGGTCCGGGATTAAAAATTTCCTTTGTTTAATATTTTAGCAGGATTTGGACATTTGTGTGGTCACCGTATGGTGGGCTATATCTGCATGATCCCCCAAGAGTTTGTGTGGATGCCCAAGTGGTTTGGAATGAGGTGCACATCTTGTGTGTGGGTTAAGTCGTGCGATGAGCGTGCAGGTACCTGATTTTCAGAATTTGATAATTAAACGGATTGTGTTTAAAAAAGGATTGTTTGTTAATAATAATAATATATTATTATTATTATTGTTATTACTATTATTGTTGTTTTAGTATTATTATTATTGTTGTTGTTGTTGTTGTTGTTATTCTTATTATAGAATTAAAAAAAGAAGAAAAAAATATATCTAACCCTAATACTCAAATCCGGTCACCCCCTTCCACTCACCTGTAGCGCGAGCCACACCCCGCCCTTCGCACATCACCGCCTCCATCGTCCCACTTTCCTTATGCCCTTGCCACCTGCAAGCCCCAACTACCCTCCGTGTTCGCCAAGCAGTCACCCCGGCTAGCCTCACCCAACCCTTCTCCCTTCTGATCATTCTTCCTTCTTCACGAGGCCTCGTACCCCTTATCATTTCTAATACCCACCACCTAGCATCACGCTGGATCCGCCTTCGCCTGTAGGTCCTTGCTTTGCCTCTGCCTCCTGCCCTCAGATTGCGTCCAGCCACCTCCGACCTCGACCAACCCACCTCCCGCCTCTCTGCACACCCCTTCACACTCACCCATGAACCCATACACCCCTTTCCGCGATCCGGTGCCAGCTAAACCAGTCGGCCAACCTTCGCCCCTCAACGAGCATCCTGATCTCATGCCGGCCCACCCTTGATTCGCTCTGCCTTCCTGATTCTCCAACCATTGAACCTCCTACATAGAGGCATGGCCCTCCGATCAGCCTCATGCCCTTCCCGGAGGCGCATCCCCCCTATCGGTGACCTTTTCTTCTCCCTGTGGCACCTCATCATCCTTCCAAGGTGGAACGACCAGCCCTATCAACTCCTATTCCATCTTCATTCACATGTGACCAGCCGCGTGCACACCTTCTTCTCAAATGGGAACATAATAAATGCCCGTCTCCAAAGGTGAGCGGTTGGGATTCACGCTATTCCACTTGAACCAGTTTCGAGTTGAGTTTTTCTTCATTTAATAATTTGGATTATTTTAAGTTAATATTTATATGTTTTTATATTCTTTGTGTTTGTTTCAGTGTGTTGGTGAAGAAAACCTAAGATGGAACAGTCATCGTATCATGGGTACTTATGCGCAAGCTCGATGCGAGTCATGTCGTCATGATTGATCTGCGAGTCAAGTTTGTTCCATGGGGGATTTTTTAACCTTCTGTAGAAGCATTGTTTCATCCACACTTATTTTGTGGTAGGTGTTACCTTGATTTTATTTTCCAACTAATTTTTTTTGTTCTTGGGCATTTTAAAAAATTATTATATATATTCTACACACTAATAATGCGTGTCATTTGATTGTTATGGTGTTTTTATGGTAGTCTGGTTTTCTGAAATTAGTTTTGAATCAATTATTTATTTGTTCTTATTCACTTGAAATCATTTTAATAAATGTATAGACATGTTTGACAAGTTTTATAAAATAAAACATTTTTAATAATGTTTGAAAAAGGTCGTTCGATAATCTCTTGGGAAAGTGGAGTTACACATGAATTTAGATACATTTTTGGACATATCTTTGGTGAGTGTATTTCGGGTAAATTTTCTTTGAGGTGTAGACCTTAAAGAATGTGTGTTTGGTTGGTTTTTTGAAAATTATTTTGAGTTTTGAGCATGTTTTGGGTGTGAAAAGTCGTGGGTTCCTCTTTGGAATTCTTTTTATAAAATTTATATAGGTTTATGAAATAGTGTAGATGGAGTGATTTTTGTGCTGAAAACATATTGAGGTGGTGTTTGTATTGTTAGTTCATTTTAATTGTTTTATGTCTGTGCTTATGTATTTTAGATACATTTACGGTTGCAGCACATTCCCAATATTTTTTTCCATGTCCTTGCGATCGTCAACTTGCGCGTCCATGCGAGGCATGTGGCATTGTCGTGATTGGTTTGAGAGGTGAGGTAGGTCCCCCACTACAATATCCTTTAAATTTAGAATTTATTGATTGCTTGATATTTTATTAAATTTAATAAATTGAAAATAATTGAAAATTATTAATTTTTAAATGATTATTTGATGTAAAAAAGAGCCGTATCTTTTATACAAGACACTTGAAATATTTTCATGACGAGTGAACACCTAGTAGTGAAATAATTACCATTTGGATTTTAAACATAATTCACGGAATTTCAAATGTAGTTCTGGTTTATTGATATATGATTTCTTTTGAATCATGAGCAAGAATTTTGGTTCTCTTCAGAACTGAGGATTTTCTTTAAAATTGGGGATGGCCCGTTTAGCACATTAATAAAATAAATTATTTTGGAAACACTCTTTGGGGTGAGTCATATGTGATATTTGGTGTATATTGACTGAATTATTTGTGTGTGTTGTTTTTGATACTTGATCGACTTGGTTGACTCACCCCATTCATGTTTATTATACGTGTTGACATGGGAATATGGCATAGTATGTCAATCTTGTGAGAAATATTGCTACACTAGTTTTGATTACACACTGTCTAGTGGCCCCTAGTAAGGATGAAACTCTTCTAGGGGATTGGGCCCCTCGGTTAGGCTCTGTAGGGAAACACTGGTCATTAGGGCGTTATGACGTCATTGAGAGTAGACATGCCTTCAGGATGAGTCCCATGTATAGTACGTTCTCGATTGTTCACGAGCTCCTTGGTTAGACCCATGTTTTCTTTAGTGTTTATTTGTATGTGGAGGACAATTGAGAGGTCTAGTTCAGTTTTTGGCCCTGTGTGCCATATTTTTTTCCATTTCCCGTAGTGTTTGTTGTGTGATATGTGTGGTTTTCCTTCTTCTAATAACTAAACTTCAGGTTTTTAAATGTTTTGTGAAAATGTGTTTTAAAATGAAATACAAATTTTCCTTTCAAGAATTAAACTTGTTTTTTTAAATTAAATAGGGAAATTGATCATTACTTATTTTAGAAATGAATGCACGTGTGTGGAAACCCATATATTATATAATTTAGTTCAAACCAGGAATTAGTAAATTATTTATTTAAAGGTAGTGTATTGGGCATAGTTTGTTGGTCACACCTACTGAGTTTTAATACTCACGCCTATTGTGTTTTCCTATTTTTAGTATTGTTGAAGGTTTCACTTGAGTTTTATCGCCATGTGCTAGATTTGGTTATGGACTGGTGAACGAATTTTAGAGTTGTGAGGAGTTTTGTTCGTGGTTAGGTTAGTTTGTTGTTATTAGTTAGTCATCATTTTTCATGTCTTTTACTTGCCCTGTTTTATTCTACTTTTTTCTGCTACTTTACTTGTCTTTCATTTATGGGATGAATTGTTCCCTCTTGTTTAGTTTTGATGCCCGACACTAGTTTCCAGCCCGTGGGGATCAGGAACGCCCCTCAGGCCATGTCGCAGGCAGGCTCGGGTGTCCAGTTAAGGGTTGAACTGGGTTGGTTCATGACAAAATGGTATCAGAGGAGGCCCTTGTTATATGGGGTGTCCAGTAGATTGAGATTAAGACTATCGAGACTCAAGAGGTAGGTATGGGAAGGACCTCATTAATCCTCACCCGTTCCGAACCTCAAGTCGCTAGGGGTAGTTCGAGAATTGAGTATTTGTCTTATTCTGATTTGTTTTGGATTTAGGGATGACAATGGAGGCTAACTGATGTTACATTGTGATTTTAAATGGAGTAGTGACCCATGTGGAGTCCGTGTACAAGGTTTATGTTCTTCCTAGTCGTCGACGCTTACTTATGGCATGGCCCATTACCATGTCACTAGGTCAAGCATGACTACTAGTCTCTCTCTTCAGTGATTTGATGCAAGCATTGTATTTTTCATCTTTCTTGTGGGCGTCAGTGCACTTTTGGAAATGAAAAAGGGTTTTTGAAATGAGAATGTTTTCCTTTAAATGGATTTAAGTTTCAAAAAGGGATTTTTAAAACTGAAAGTTCTTAGCCTAAAAATCCAATGGTCTCTTTGAACTGGTAAGGATATGGTTTGGGTGCAACCTCAGGTAATCATTAGGAACATTTACACATGTGATGGAATGCATGGGAAGTGCATGTTGGTGCGTATGGATGAAAGCAGATGAAGAAATGTGCAACAGTTTATGGGATTACTGGGGAGTGAAAATGGAAGTGATGTATTGACTGTGTTTTTCAAAAGTTATTTTAAAAAGGGAAATGATTTTAAAAAAATTGAATTTGTTTTGAAAATTGGGTTTGGGTGTTTGGAAAGTGTCCTTGAAGGAAGTTGGTTTGAAATCAAAAAATGGAATGGGAATATTAGAAGAGAGATTTTTGTGTTGTGTTAATATTAGTTTTGTTTTTGAGTTGGATGTTTTTGGATGAAAGCTCCTTGAATGATATTGTATTATCTTGGTGTTCTATATGTTGTTCATAACCTGCCACCCAGAAAAGTCCCCATAGTTTCTGACAAGTCATGCCCAGTTCTTGGTCCATCTTGGACATTGACTATCTTTCATTGTGATCGGGGTCCGTTAGAAGCAGCAGAACGTCTTGAAGGGGTAGAGCGTGTCCTTAGGGATTTGGGAACTTCTGAAGCTATCAGAGTGCATGTCGTTTTGGTCATTTTTGAAGGTCCAGTGGTGGACAAATGAGAGTTTTTTGATCCGCCATCACTGCAAGTAGGTATGATGTGGGATGTCTTCAAATCTGTCTTCGTCCGATGGTTTATACGTGAAAAAGTAAAGATTACGAAAATGGAATACATTATGTGAATTCAACAAGGACAATGGACGGTGAAGGAATATTTTGAGAATTTCAAGGAACTTGTGTCCTTTTCACTAGAGGTAGCATCACTGAATTTTATGAAAACTTCTCTCTTCAATAGGGGTCTTTGTATAGAGATCAAAGAGTGGGTCCTCCCTTCTAGGGACCATCATTTCGAGAAGTTGGTGGATGAGGGGATTTTAGCTGGGTTGGTCTCCAGAGAGCAAATGGTTGAAAATCCAGTGTATCCAATTGCTCATGAAGGTTCTCCATATGGCGAGCATGGTGTGCCAGATGGACCTATTCCTAAAGAGTCATCTGCAGTGGTTCTAGCTTCTAGTTTGTCATACCATTCAGTTGTGTGCCACCAGTGTGGCCGGTTCGGGCACGTGAAGCCGTCATGTTGCATCCCTCCGAGGACGTGTCATTGTTGCGGCTCTCAGGGTCACATGGAAAAGTATTCTTGGAAGCATTGCCTGAAGAAGACGCTATGACAAGAGGAATTCAAGTGCCTTACTTTGAGGAAGGAGATGCTTCAGCCATCAAAGCCCCTACCACGGGTCTTGTGGTGAAGCTCGTGCACATTCAGAAGTTTCCATGGGTGTGAAGCCTCGATTCTGGTTGTGTGTTCTGTGTTGGAAATGGAACATTTAAATCCTTTTTTTTCATGTTTTTCTGTTGTTAATGTTTGGAGTCATTGTAATTTCATTGTTTTATCATGGAGTTATGACAGACATGTTCCACTGTAATCCAAGCAGCTTTGTTTGTTTGATCATGGTTTTTTGAATCATGCGCTTTTCTTAAAAGTTTGTTTGGCCCTTGTCTAGATTGGTTTTGGATTAGTTGTGTTCATTTGGAGATGTAAGTGACTACGAAAGAGACAATGTCTATGGTTGTGTTTGGGTTCGCTGCTTGGTGTAAGTTCTGCTCTAAGGTTTTCCCCTAGTGTTGGAAGTGTTTGGTCTGGGTCGAGAGTTCCAGGTTTTTGTGGAGGGATTGTTTTCTCATGCTATAGAACTTAGTTAAGAATAGTAGGGAGTTCCCGCATCGCCCCCCTTCCCAGAGTGCTATAGTTGGGTGTTAAATTTCAGCATTAGTTGAGATCTTGTGGTGGGGTGAACCCTCTCATGTTCTCATGATCTCACTTATTATGGTTTCCCTTGGTTTCATGTGGGCATGGGTTCTTGTTCGGTTTGTTGTTCGACTGATTGACCTTTGGGGGGCAGAAAGTGTTTGTACTGGGGAGAATTGTCACACTGGCCTTCTTAATTTTTTTTATTTCATGGCTCCAGGTCCTCGCACCTAGGTCTGGGTAGGGGCCTGGATTAAAAATTTCTGTCGGTTAATATTTTAGCGGGATTCAGACATGTGCGCAGTCAACGTACGGTGGGTGGTATCCGTGCGATCCCCCGGGAGTTTGTGTGGATTCCCAAGTGGTCTGGAATGAGGTACACATATTGCGCATGGGTTAAGTCATGCGATGAGTGTGCGAGCACCCAATTTTTAGAATTTGATAATAAGATGGATTAATTTTTAAAAAACATATTGTTTGATAATAATAATATATTATGATATTATTATTGTTGTTGTTTTTTTATTGTTCTTGTATTATTATTATTATAATTTATAATAATAATATTATTGTTATTATTATTATTATGGAATGAAAAAAAGAAAAAAAAATATATCTACCCCTAATAATGAAATCCCATCACCCCCATTCCCCTCACCTGTAGCGCGAGCTGCACCACATCCATCACAGAGTGCCGCCTCCAGCATCACGTATGCCTTCTACCATTGCTACCTACAAGCCCTGACTTCCCTCTTTGTTCCCCAGAAACTGCCCCAACTGGCCTCACCCTACCTTTCCCCTTTCCGATCATTATTACTTTGGCACAAGGCCTCGCACCCCCTGTCGTTTCTGATACCCACCACCCTGCCTCATGCTGGATCCGCCTTCTCCTATAGGTCCTTGCTCCTGCCCTACCTCTGGCCCTCTACCTACGTCCAGCCACCTCTAGCCTCAACCATCCTACCTCCCTCTACACTGGACGCCCATTCAAGCTCTCTCAAGACCCCTTACACCCACCCTCCATGATCTGGTGCCCAGCTGAACCAGTCGACCAACCATCGCCCACGCCCAACGACCCAATTTCACACCGGCTCACCCTCACTTCTCTCTGTCTTCTGGTTGCTCCAACTGTCGAACCTTCTGCGCATCGGCGCGACCCTCCAGCAGACCTCATGCCCTTTTCGGCCACGCATCCCCCCTAGCAGTGACCTTTCTGATGCCCAGCAGCTCCTCGTCATCCTTCTGAGGCAGAACGAACAGCCCTGTTGTCTCACGTTCCATCTTCCTTCGCATGTGACCAGTCGCACACGCACCTTCTTCTCAAATGGTAATACAATAAATTCCCAGCTCCGAAGGTGAGCAGTTTGAATTCACGCCATTCCACTTGCTCCAGTTTCGAGGCGAGTTTTTTTCATTTAATCATTTGGATTATTTGAAGTTAATATTTCTATGTTTTTAGATTCATTGCATTTTTTGCAGCGTGTTGGTGAAGAAAACCTATGATGCCATAGTAATTGGATCATGGGTACTTATGCACAAGCTCAATGCAAGTCGCATCATCATGATTGAGCTGCAAGTCAGGTTTGGTCAGTTGGTGATTATTTTCCCTTTCATAGAAGCACTACAGCATCCATGCTTAGTTTGAGGTTAGTGTTTCCTTGATTTTATTTTCTGAAGAAATTTATTTGACTCTTGGGTATTTTAATAAATTTTTATATATAGTCCACACACTGATAATGTGTGTAATTTTATTGTTATGGTTTTTTATAGTAGTCATATTTTCTAAAATTATATTCGAATCAATTATTTATATGTATATATGAACTAGCACTCGTTTTAATAAATTTATGGACATGTTTGATAGATTTTATAAAATAGAAAATTTTTACGATAGTTTGAAAATCCTCATTTGAAAAGATATTGAGAAAGTGGATTACACATGAATTTAGAAACACTTTTAGAGATGTGTTTTGTGAGCTTATTTTGGTTAAATTTGATTTGATTCGTACACCATAAAGAACGTGTGTTTGGTTGGTTGTTTGAAAATGATTTTGGGTTTTGAATAGGTTTTGGGTGTGTAAAGTTGTGGGTTCCTCTTTATAAATATTTTTATAAAATTTAAATTGGTTTATTAAATAGTGAAGATGGTGAAATTTGTGTATTGAAAACATATCAAGGTGGTGTTTGTGTTGTCAGTTCGTTTGAATTATTTTAAGATCATGCTTATGGATTTTAGTTACCTTTGCAGTTGTAGCACATTGACAAGATTTTTTTTCTATGGTCTTGCGATCGTCAGCTTGCGCGTGCTTTCACGTCCATGCGAGGCATGTGGCATTATCATGACTTGTTTGCGAGTCGAGGTAGGTCCCCCAATACACTCACCTTAAAATTTAGAATTTATTGATTGCTTGATATTTTATTAATTTTAGTAAATGGGAAATAATTTAAGATAATTAATATTTAAATGATTATTTGGTGTAAAAAGAGATTTTTTTATACATGAAACTTGAAATATTTTCTTGATGAGCAAAAACCCAATAGAGAAAGAATACCCATTTGGATTTTAAACATAATTATCATAATTTCTAGTTCTAGTTTATTGATAAATGATTTATTTTGAAGTGTGAGAAATAGTTTTTGTTCTCTTGAGAAGTGAGGATTTTCATTAAAATTGGTGAAGGCCCATTTGGAACTTTAATAAAATAAATTATTTTGGAGAACTCTCTTCGGGGTGACTCAGAGGTGATATTTAGTGTACGTTGAATGCATGATTTGTGTGTGATGTTTGGGATACTTTATTGATTTTTTGACTCACCCCTTTCATGTTTATTATATGTGTTGACTTGGGAACTAGGAAGAGTATGTGAATCTTCTGAGAACGATTGCAGCATTAGTTTAGATAACACACTGGCTAGTGGACCCTAGTATAGATGCCACTCTACAAGGGGATTGGGCCCCTTGGTTAGGACATGTAGGGAAACACCGAGCATTAAGAAGTCATGAAGTCATCGAGAGTAGGAATGCATTCAGGATGAGTCACATGTATAGTATGTTCTGGATTGTTCATGGTCTCCTAGGTTCGACCCATGTTTTCTTTAGTGTTTATTTTTATGAGGAAGACGATTTAAAGGTCTAGTTTGGTTGTTGGCCCCATGTGACATATTTTGTTTCCATTTCCCTTAGTGTGTGTTGTGGGATATGTGTGGGTTTACCTTCTGCAAATACCTAAACCTCGGGTTTTTAAATTGTTTTGAAAAATGTTTTTAAAAAGAAATGCACCTACTCCTTTCAAGAATTAAACTTGTTTTTATTAAATTAAATTGGGAAATGGACTATTACTTGTTTTATAAATGAAACTGCATGTGTGGAAACCCATATTTTATATAATTTAGATAAAACATAGAATTAGTAAATTCTTTATTTAAAGGTAGTGCATTCAGAAAAGTTTGTTGGGCCTGTCTACTATGTTTTAATACTCACGCCAATAGTGTTTTACAGTTTTTAGTTTTGTTGTAGGTTTTACTTGAGTCTTCTCTTCGTGGGTGAGAGTTGGTTATGGAATAGTGAGCATCTCTCAAAGTTCCAATGAGTTTTGGTCATGGTTAGGTTAGTTTGTTGTTATTGGTTGTTCTTCCTATTTCATGTCTTTTATTTTCCTTGCGTTATTATACTTTTTTTCCATTTCTTTACTTGTCATTCATTTATGGTCCAAATCATTCCCTCTTGTTTAGTTTTGATTCCCTGCATTTGTTGCCAGCCCGTGGGGATCAGGAACGCCCCTCAGGCCATGTCGCGGGCTAGCTCAGGTAACCGGTTCAGGGTCGACCCGGGTTGGTTTGTGACAATATTCTTCATGTTATTCCTTGTTTATTCCCTTATCGTGATTTATATATGACCCCTTTATTATGTCTTCCGAAGGATATCCAATGCAGTTTTTAAAAGCCATGAAATTTTATAAAAATCCTAAGAATGTTTTCAATAATGTTGTTGCATCCCATGTTCAATATTTTATACAATGTACCTAATTCCCAAATAAGCTAGACTTATCAATATTTTAGTTTGTATTAAGTTTAATTTTATTTAAATTAATCATGAATTAATTTGAAAATAATTGTAGGGTTGTAATATAATGAGTATTTGACATATTTCAATAATTCTCTACACAAGCTGTCCTCTTAGGAATATAATATTTAACAATTTTATTCATAAGATATGGAAATGTAAACATAAGAAGGTGGATCTCTAAAAATTAGTAAGGTAAAATATACAACTGAGTAATAATGGCGTAAATATGTGATAAATATTAGGGCATGAATAAGTAATAATCATAAATCCACAGCCAATAATGTTATATCCATGAAAATAATGGAAAAATGGATATAAATATTTCTGGCATGATAATGAAGAAATGAATTACTCTAGATATCAAAAACATGTTTTAAAAGCATTGTTCCAAGACACTATATAGTTATTAGGAGAGTTATACACAAAAACCATACATTTTTATGAGACCTAATGATGCATTTTATGGAAATATAATTTAAGCCCCCACAAGTCACTTGTTTAAGTCCAATGTATTCACTATAAGAGTTAACAAGAACTATCATACTTTTACCAAAAGAACATTTTATTGAGAAATACATGGGTATCCATATAATGAAAGATACAAAATGTGATGAATTAGAATTTTAGAAATGGAATTTAATATATGATTATATAATAAGTCACATTTAGAAATATAGTATTTTATAGATCACATCCACCAAATGGTAAAACCAGCAACATTTTATTAAATTTGTTTTAACATTACATTTTTTGAAAAATTATATCCAAAATAATGAAAAATATTATAAAGGGATAAAAAATAGAAGATAAGATAACAATAATACAAGAGTTTGGGTATTCTCAATCCACTAGAATAATCACACTAACAAAAAACACAGTTCAAATGAAAAAAAATATTATAAAAAAAATATTCATATTTAAAATTAAAATATATATTACCATGATATAAAATAAAAATGAAAGAATAATTTATAAAATAAGAGGTATTTATAGAGATTAGGTAACCCATTTATCCATTAAAAATTATACAACTAGAATAGTAATCAAAATATTGGAATTGTAATCTAACTATTGGAATAGAAATATAACCATTAGGAAATGTTATCTTTTTATTAGAATTGACTCCTAACTTATAGAATTATAAAATAATATATAGGTAATATATAAAAAAAATATGACATATTAATTTCATAATATGAGTAAATAAATATTTTAATAATTATAAAATATTTTTTTTTGTTTTTTTGTAAAACATATATGTTTTATTTTAATTTTAATAAAATTATTATGTTTTAGAATAAAATTTGTTTTCATTAAATGTTTTTATAAAAAAATATTATGTTATATTTGAAAAATAATGTAATTTTATGAGACCATAAATAATTTTTAAGTGGGATATAAAATTTATTATAATATTAAAATTGGTATTTTTAAAATAAATACTGATTTCATTTAGCAATTAAATTTCACATAAATATAAATCTAATTTCAAAAAATTAATTTTTTTAAGAATATACATTTCAAAAATTAGTTAGATTAATTTTTTTCCATTTTCCTAAAATAGTAATTTTTTGGGGAATATTGAAATAAGTTATTTAACCTTACATATTAAGTACATGATTAATTAAAAAAGGGGTGATGTAAGTAACCATTTATTTCAAACATGCATTCACCATTTACATTATATAAACACATGAATCAACAATATTGTTAGTATTGGGGAAACATAAATAATTAACCAATATAATATTAAAAAACACCCAACTTCTCTTCTTATAAATATTACTCCTCTCCAACTGTTATACTTACACCTTCTAATTATTTTATATTCCAAAAAAACTACCCAAATATATCATATTTTATCTAAATATTTCAATACAGGGTTTATTCTCCTTATAAAAGCCTTCGCAATGTTCCTAAAGTGGTCACCTGAGAAGATATATCTAACGGAGAATGCAACACTCTCAACAGATAATTATTTGTTTTATTCCTTCTATTACCTAATAAATAAATCCTTATATGTGATATTAAAAAAACATATATATATTAAATATATGAAATTATTATTATGTCTATATAATATCCCCTTATCCCCTTATAATATTCAAAATATGAAAACATATTCTCTATTATTTCTATTCACTACCTCCATGGGCGATGATATGTTGTTTTCCATTACCGCCATTACAAAAATTTTAAATTCACATACAATGGTTTAAAATGAACTAAATATGAATTTTATATATTCTTTGATATTTAAAAAAAAATATCCACAGTATTAAATAAAAATAATCAAGTTCATGACAGCCATGCAAACTGCGTAAATAATGTAATTGTTAAACATTAATGATATTAATGTTAGAGTCATAACTTGTTGGAACAAATATGAATATTTTTGGATAATTTCAATATTTTAAAGGTTATTAATGCCATTTTAAATCACTTATAGAGTTTTAATCTCATTTTATATGTAATTCAATAATTATCCTCAAGTGATCCGACCTTGTAACCATGAAACAAAAACCCTTAGAATAACAATGTAAAACATTATAACACATTAAAATGGTTCTAAATAAACAAAATATAATTATTTAAAATAATATATATTTGTTAATTGTTCATAAATAATTAATTAACAAATACAATTTTTTTACTTAATATTTAATGTACATGTATAGAATGATTCTGGACTGAACATAAGGGATCTCTCTAAACCACCCTATATTACGTAGGTTAGGAACATTATCTCTCTCAATCATTATATTACTATATTTTATGGCATGGAATGGTTATAAATTATGAATCCCAATATATTTTATATATACTTATATTATAATCCCTTCCATTTATGTTGTTATATGTGCCCTATTTCATTTCTGAATTATTTCCCAAAAATAATACATGATTTAGATGAACTTTTATATACCTTAACCCTTTTATATAACATGAAAATAATGTATTTTTTATTTTTCATGATTTCAATAAATAATGGATCGTTTTAGGGATAACCATTATGGTTTACATATGTATTTTAATGAAAAACCGTAGTCATTTTCAATTTAATTTTCCTTAACCGATTCCATAAAAACCCATTTTAAAAAATCATTTTCACCTTATTTGCTAAACATTATATTTATTTTTGATGATTAAAACCATATATTGGACTTGTGATTATAAATTCATATATGCAATTATAAAAAACATAATTCTTTAATATCATTGTAATATTTATAAAAATCCCCTTTGACTATTATATGAAGCCAGATTATTTTTCCCATTTCCTTCCATGAGAATTTCTTATGTTTATTACCGCTGTTTGATTTCCTTAGGAGGAAACCATATATATTTACATCTTATGAAGGGTATTAATAGATAGTTCTATAAATTAATTGGGTAATTGTTAAGTCATATGAGATGTTATATATGGGATTAAGAAGTAAACCTAATCAATGATGGGGCTTTATCCACCACGTGATATTGTCTTAGAGGTTAGACTTGACTTGTGATTATGTAATGGTTTATGTTAAAACAAAATTATTTTTCTTAAATTATCTTATGATTCCATATTTATTATGTCATGATCCCAAATGTTCATTTATAAGTATTCCCTTTTATGATATCATGTTATTTCATTTGACTCCTATGTTATGTTCCATTACTATGCTTATTCTCGTTTGTGGTTTTTGAGATCAACCTTTCCTTGAGGTATCCCCATGGTTATCCAATGAAATTTGAGGATATAAAAGTGATTTATGATCTTATTATAGAGTATAACATAAAGAAAATTTTTATTTGTTTCATTTTTTATGTATTATGAACCATACCTTATAAATAAACTAGTCCTTTGGATCTTTGAGTAATATTTATTAGATAATTATGTTAAAAATAAATTCACAATATATCCAAAATAATTTTATCACTAAATTTGGTATCAAAAAAAGGACTAGTTGTTATTGGGGGTTATGAAAATAATATACTAATGAAAACCCAAGCGTAATATATTGGTATAGTATAATATCCATAAATTTTTAAGATATATAGAGTGATTGGTTTTCAAGTAATTACATACATGTTAATATACTATATGTTGATATGGATATGGTATATATATACCTTGGGGTTACAACCCAACAATTGTTCCTTCTGTATTAACATAACCTGTACTAGCTACACAAAAAAGAGGTATTACTTCACACTAGTTATGAATTTCAAAGAGGATATGAATTTGTAAATTCACAAACTATTTATGAACAACAATGAAGTACATTTATAGTTTATTCAATTAGAAAACCAAATAAAAACATTACCCTAGGTAACCAAGATTGATACCTTGATAATCCTAAGTTAGGATATATATACATATATACATATATATATATAATTTATATATTATTACTTATATGATTATAGTTTAACTATTTATATTATTATTATATTATTTATAGTTATCACTAATTTCATTTAATTTTTTTATAATGGTGGGAAATAGAAGGAATAATGCCAGAAACCAATGTGATGATTTCCCAAATAATACTCTGAACCTGATAGGAGTTCAATTTGAGAACTTCATGATGGTACTGGATTAACTACTCAATTTACTAATAATAACATGAATTACATAGAACTCCATATTTTTTCCTTAAAAGGAAAAAGTTTATGTGGAGTCCTTATTGTGATAAGTGGATTCAAACCATTAATGGATCTTATTATACACTCACATTAAAAAATGGATTAAATCCACAAAATTATATTCTATATGCTGCAATACATTGGATAATAAGAAGTCACATTGAATCTATATTATCATGAAGTGGAACATGATTAGCGGTTTAAACTAATCATGAAAATGAATCCTAAGGAGGAAATAAATTGCATGGAATGAGAAGGATTAATGAAAATATTTCTAAGTGTCTACCTTCACTGAACAATACCTCTTAAAATGGAAAGGGAGTTCCTTGGATTGATGAAAAAGGAAGGAGAGTATCATTGGGAACATTAGGAAAACATCACAAGGATTTCAATAAATGCCTCTATATTAATCTTTGACACTAAAAATATAAGGTAACACTTATTTACTAGAATAAATTTCCTTCAATGAAAATATGTTATGATTCAAGACTTTGATAAAAATGAATATATTGTCTATTTTCCCCTAAAGATCAAGATAGAGATTAGTGATTCATAGTAGAATTGACACGAATAAGTTAAAAAAGAAGAAAATAACCAACAATTTGGGAGCATTAGTGGGTAATTATCATGGAGTAATGAAAACAAAACTACCCCCATGTAAACAATATAGGAATAAGAATCCCAAAAACTATCTCAAGGGAACTAGAAGATGCTTGAAATTTGAAATTTATGAGGATTAAGATAATAACTATGGATGGTAGATGAAGAATCTCATAAATGGGATGGAATAAAATAAGGTTCCTATCAACACCCATCATATAGTATAGTGTTTTAACTATAATTAACATATTAGTTATAAAAGAAAATTCATTAAGACAAGGGTTATTAGAGATAATCAATGATAAAAACCTCAATGTCCTTGAGAAAAATGGAGGTAATCTATTATTACTACTACTATAGTAGATAATAACAACTATGTAGTGATAGGTACACTGATTATTCATTTGAGAACACTAAATAAACAATATGATTTATGTTATACTCATACATTCATACAATAAATTTTTTGTTTAACTATTAATACAGAACCTCAATACATGGGAGTCAAGATAACTATTAGAAGAAAAAATTGAGAAATTATTACATATTAAGTGTATAAATAATCCCATGCCAATGTTGGTAGACTGAATATTCCAAAAAAATCTTCCCATTCTTCATTTAGTGTAATTTTAAACTATATAATGCAGACATTGGTTTTCCTTTTATCAATCCAACCAAAACTATAGAGAGAGGAAAATCAATCTTTATTTCCCAATACATCCTCTAATTCTGTACAATTATGAGTATGATGAGTATAATTTGGAATATTCTTCATAATAATAGATATTATTGACTTTTGGGAATATATATCAAGCTCAAATTTTTGAGACAAAAGATATAATCATTATAGCATCCCACCTTTTTATCACATAAACTTTAATTACATTTTACAAAACCGAGGATCTTTAAGGTTTAGTGTCTTGGAAACCAGGAACTTAAAACATGAAAACAACATAAAGAATTCTTCTTAAACACTTGAAAGGCTTCTCCTCATGTTCACCCTAGGCTCATTTCTGAATCTCATAACCTGGGGACATACATCAAAAGAAAGGGTGAGCAGAAGGCCCAGCAAGGGAAACAAGTGAAACATTTTACATATGAACTTGGGATACATCAATAAAGTCATGAAAAGAACTTTAAGGCATGAAAATGAAATCATGAGGCATATCATAATAAAAATAAAACTTTTTCATAACTTGAAGATGTGGCTGCAACATTTAATATTGGCAATCGTTTCGTTTCACCAAGGTCCATCCCCAAGGTGTCGTTAAAAAAATTACCAAGGTTATTCACCAAGGCGTCGTTAAAATGGTCATCTCTAGAGATTAAGTCTTTACCCAATGCATTGGAGCGCTATCAGGGCGCACCCTTAAATTTTCCTTTATTATCATGTGAGCCACATATATCATCATCAAACATTTCATAAATAACCCATATAGCATAAAATAAATGGGTTTCATTTCATAATCATAACATTTTAAAAACTGCTTTAATGACATGATCTTTACGGCACTTTAAACCCACGGAAAGGGAAGCGGGTCTCATGTATGTAAATCCCAGAATTTAAAATGGAACATTTTGATATATATGTGAATACCCTTGTAGAAATAAGAGCTTTGAGTATTCACTTTATAACATAAAATAATTTTTGAGAAAAGAGAGAGGCATTTTGAGGGGAAAATTCTGCAGCATAACGGCTATGTTACAAGGTTTTAGAAAACATTGAGAAAAGAGGGGACATGGGTCACCCACTCATAAATTATCCATAAAATAGTAGAGGGAAAGAATATCATGGATTTAAGAACATGGTAATGAAATTTGAAAATATACCATATGAAATGAAGAGCATGAAAAGAAGACAAAAATACGATTTCTCTTATGAAAATCCGACAGCCTAACGGTGTCACATAAACTTCAACAAAAAAAAATGAATTGATGAGATAAAATAGGGTCTCTCATAAAAGATCAGTATGATAGATATAGATATCATACCCCAACATAATAAATGGAACTTGAAAGAATTGACATGAAAGTAGAACTTCAAAACGAGAAGGGTGAAGAACCACTTAAAATTTCGGCAGCCTAACGGCGCCACGTAAAACCTCAAAATACTGAATTGAAGCGATCAAATGGGGTCTCTCATCATAATAACATAAGAGTCCAGTATGATATATATAGAGATCATACCCCAATATAACAAATATGAACTTGAAATAATTGACATGAAAGTAGAACTTCAAAACGAGATGGGTGAAGAACCACTTAAAATTTCGGCAGCCTAACGGCGCCACGTAAAACCTCAAAATACTGAATTGAAGCGATCAAATGGGATCTCTCATCATAAGAACATAAGAGTCCAGTATGATATATATAGAGATCATACCCCAATATAACAAATATGAACTTGAAATAATTGACATGAAAGTAGAACTTCAAAACGAGATGGGTGAAGAACCACTTAAAATTTCGGCAGCCTAACGGCGCCACGTAAAACCTCAAAATACTGAATTGAAGCGATCAAATGGGGTCTCTCATCATATTATCATAAAATATTAGTATGATAATTTAGAGATCATACCCCAACAAAATAAAAAGGAACATGAAATACTTGAATGAAAATAGAACTTGAAAACGAGGAAGGTGAAAGAATCCCTTAAAAATTCGGCAGCCTAACGGCGCCACTTAAACATTCTTAAAACGAATTGATGAGAGAAAGGGGGGGTATCTCATCATATGAACATGAAATAGGCAGTAGGATGAATATAAAAGAACATCCTCCAACATAATAACATGGAGTATAAAAGAAATGACATAAAAGAGATCACTTGAAAAGAAAAAGAGGGGTCGGATCCCTTACCTTAAAATGTAACTCTTAAACCTCAAAGGTTGGGACCTTGAGGGCTTGGGGGCACCTTGGGAGGACTCCTTGGGAGGTAATGAGACCAGAACTTCGTTGGGGAAGAGTGGGGAGTCTAATGGATGAGAGGATGGCTTGGTATTTATAGGGAAAGTGAGGGGACAAGGCATTAATGGCAAAGGGACTCCTCATTAGTGGTTTTGGCAAAACCATGGGCTTTCCCATGGTATTTGCCCATGGTATTGGCCACTGGGGACACCTCATACCTTATCTCACTATTCATAATTCGAACATATTGATTACAAACTTAATACATCATTTAATGATGTCATTAAACACCCATAACTTAAAAACTGTATTTTCACTATTCATCAAAAATTCAACTTTCTCAGAATAATCCCAAAATTTCACCTTAACCAAATATCAACGCTCTGATTACAAATATGAACTCCATTTTATAAAAATAATTTTCTAAATATTTTTAATTTAATTTTTAAATAAAAACACTATTCATCGAAAATTCATTTTTTTCAGAAAAAACCCCAAAAATTACCATAACATAATATCGATGCTCTGAGTTCAAAAATAAAGTCATTTTTATAAAAATAATTTTCTAATTATTTTTAATTAAATTTTTAATTAAAAAACACTATTCACCTGAAAAAACTAATACTTGAATAATAATTAATGAAACCGTTATTTAACTATTTTATTGAATAACATTACTTAATCAAGGTGCCTAGATTATTTTAAAACTTTCTTTAAGTGAGATTACTAATCCATTTGGTCATATTACTAATCCTAATCATAAAATCACTATTCATAATTTACTATTCATCAAAAATCAAGTTGATCTTATTAGACTCTAAATTTCGTACTGAACATAATTGTAGAAGACCATTTTTCGAAAATCATTACACATTTTTAATTATTTAAGGTTTACACAACCATTTTTAAAATATCCTTTTTCTAAAATTCATCAAAAATATGCATACAATATTTATCCGGTCATTTGAAAATTCATAAACATCATCATAAGAAGAAATCCAAATTTTTATTTAAAAAAAGATTACACAAGGCAATTACGGTCTCGTTACATAACCCCTTATAATACCAGCAAAGGACCTAAGAGTAAGGTGTGCTAGGGTGATAGAATTTTGGGGCGTCTCAGTCAACATTGCCCGAGTAGTAATTTCTATCAGTTTGAACTTCTCGCGAAGGCGATTCCGTTCTAGCTTCACATGATGAAGTTCGGCTTGGATTTGGTCCAGAGCAAAGCCCAATGGTGCTACCTCCTTCCCAATCTCTGTTAGATGGGCTTCGATCGGCCCAAGGCTACTAGGTGAGGCCATCAAATCTTCTTTCTATAATAATTAACCAAGATTACTTAAATATAGAGACAATAATCAAAACATTTTGTTCACGGTGGTCATATTGACCGATGGTCATATAACACTCAAAAACTGATGGTCTCATTTTATTTATAATCATGTTTATCAAATAAAACATTTTTTTTGAGTATAAAAAATAACACATGAAATTAGGAAACAAGATTTATTCAAAATTTCGGGTTGTTACAATCTTCCCCCCTTAAGAAATTGCGTCCTCGCAATTTTTTTAAATGGGTTTTGAAATTTCATTGAAAGTCCCACATCGGAAAAAGAGTCAGTAACACCATTACTTTAAAAGAAAGAAAAGGAAGTACAAAGGCCACCCGAGTTAACCCACACTCGGGTTCCATGTAGGAAAACATGGACATGGAGGAAAAAACAAAGGGTCAGTTCTGAGAGAGAGTGATAGAGAACATGATTAGGAGAAAGTTAACCATGAGAAAATCCCAAACTTATGATGTGTGTAAACGGTCTTTGATTACCTAGTAGGAAACGTAAACCAACAACATTTTTGTTTTACGTTTCTTTTCATAATTTTGAGGATTTCATTTACTACATAGAACAAAAACATAAGAAAATATACCTACCTTCAAGTAGAGTTTCATCCTTTAACAAGTCCCTACCAACACTAATCTTTTCGCCAAATGATGAGAATTCAAAAACACTTGTTCTCATAAAAGCACAAGAATCATCTTCTATAGAATCACATAATCTACAAAAGATTAACTATCTATTTCTTCTATCTTTAAACATTATCCCAAAAACAGAAAGGTTAAGGTAAAACAACTCTTCAAAAAGAAAGAATCCCATAGGAATAGAACCTACTTTTAAATCTTGAAAGTTCCATGGTACTACCCAACGTTTATCATAGACCACTCCATAAATAACGGTCCTTAAAATTCCTCAAAATAAACCAAACTAAGATTGAAACCCAAATACAAGAAGGATTTGATAACATAGTCTTCCAAAACAACTTCATTGTTCATCTCCAGACAACATCAACCACTCCTTACATCTTATAAAAAAAGTAACTAACCTAAACATATTTTACCCAAGATAGGTTAATAATTCCAAAAAGTAACCTAAATTACTATAAGTCCACCTTAAATTCATCAATTCTTCAAAATATAAGTCAACCTTACTCCTCAATGAAAATACTATAGTAATCTATTTACCTCGATCATATAGGGTCCCCAAAATAGTGAACGCCTTCCAAAATAATAATCATCTTTTAATCCCCTAATCAACTCTGACATATTAATACGGATATTGTCGCATTTCCTATCACATTGGTTGTTGGGACACGTTATTCCATTTCCCACCATTAACTAAGAAGATAAATTATAATTAGAGGCTTAAATACTTAACCAATAATCATGAAAAGGAACTTAAAGCATATAAGGATAACTTGTAGAAGAAAAGTATACCCTAACTTGTGATCCCCTATGTTCCCATCTAGGTTATCCATGATCATATATTCTTATGTGAATCTTTATTTTATTTTATCTTTGTTCCTTTAATAATGGTTCATACCAAGCTTATGAATTTACCAAAGCATATCCCCCGGGAGTGTCGTAACCAAGAGTGCAGCAAGGCCCGTTGTCGTGTACCAGTTCCCGTTCGAGTCTAGCTCAAAGCGGTGTTTTCGGGTTTTACCCCTATGTACATCTGTGCCAGAGCCACCTCTACCTGCTCGTATCCAGAAAGGGATGTATTTGCTTGGCAACCCCTTACTCAATACTCACCAAAATACCAGGAAGATTTCCTATATTAAACTTTTCTATAGGGTTCCTCCTAGAGTTTTCATATCCTAATTTCCACAAATAACTAAACCATCCTTTGATACCAACTATAGCATCCCACCTTTTTATCACATAAACTTTAATTACATTTTACAAAACCGAGGATCTTTAAGGTTTAGTGTCTTGGAAACCAGGAACTTAAAACATGAAAACAACATAAAGAATTCTTCTTAAACACTTGAAAGGCTTCTCCTCATGTTCACCCTAGGCTCATTACTGAATCTCATAACCTGGGGACATACATCAAAAGAAAGGGTGAGCAGAAGGCCCAGCAAGGGAAACAAGTGAAACATTTTACCTATGAACTTGGGATACATCAATAAAGTCATGAAAAGAACTTTATGGCATGAAAATGAAATCATGAGGCATATCATAATAAAAATAAAACTTTTTCATAACTTGAAGATGTGGCTGCAACATTTAATATTGGCAATCGTTTCGTTTCATCAAGGTCCATCCCCAAGGTGTCGTTAAAAAAATTACCATGGTTATTCACCAAGGCGTCGTTAAAATGGTCATCTCTAGAGATTAAGTCTTTACCCAATGCATTGGAGCGCTATCAGGGCGCACCCTTAAATTTTCCTTTATTATCATGTGAGCCACATATATCATCATCAAACATTTCATAAATAACCCATATAGCATAAAATAAATGGGTTTCATTTCATAATCATAACATTTTAAAAACTGCTTTAATGACATGATCTTTACGGCACTTTAAACCCACGAAAAGGGAAGCGGGTCTCATGTATGTAAATCCCAGAATTTAAAATCGAACATTTTGATATATATGTGAATACCCTTGTAGAAATACGAGCTTTGAGTATTCACTTTATAACATAAAATAATTTTTGAGAAAAGAGAGAGGCATTTTGAGGGGAAAATTCTGCAGCATAACGGCTATGTTACAAGGTTTTAGAAAACATTGAGAAAAGAGGGGACATGGGTCACCCACTAATAAATTATCCATAAAACAGTAGAGGGAAAGAATATCATGGATTTAAGAACATGGTAATGAAATTTGAAAATATACCATATGAAATGAAGAGCATGAAAGGAAGACAAAAATACGATTTCTCTTATGAAAATCCGACAGCCTAACGGTGTCACATAAACTTCAACAAAAAAAATTGAATTGATGAGATAAAATAGGGTCTCTCATAAAAGATCAGTATGATAGATATAGATATCATACCCCAACATAATTAATGGAACTTGAAAGAATTGACATGAAAGTAGAACTTCAAAACGAGAAGGGTGAAGAACCACTTAAAATTTCGGCAGCCTAACGGCGCCACGTAAAACCTCAAAATACTGAATTGAAGCCATCAAATGGGGTCTCTCAACATAAGAACATAAGAGTCCAGTATGATATATATAGAGATCATACCCCAATATAACAAATATTAACTTGAAATAATTGACATGAAAGTAGAACTTCAAAACGAGATGGGTGAAGAACCACTTAAAATTTCGGCAGCCAAACGGCGCCACGTAAAACCTCAAAATACTGAATTGAAGCGATCAAATGGGGTCTCTCATCATAAGAACATAAGAGTCCAGTATGATATATATAGATATCATACCCCAATATAACAAATATGAACTTGAAATAATTGACATGAAAGTAGAACTTCAAAACGAGATGGGTGAAGAACCACTTAAAATTTCGGCAGCCTAACGGCGCCACGTAAAACCTCAAAATACTGAATTGAAGCGATCAAATGGGGTCTCTCATCATATGATCATAAAATATTAGTATGATAATTTAGAGATCATACCCCAACAAAATAAAAAGGAACATGAAAGACTTGAATGAAAATAGAACTTGAAAACGAGGAAGGTGAAAGAATCCCTTAAAAATTCGGCAGCCTAACGGCGCCACTTAAACATTCTTAAAACGAATTGATGAGAGCAAGGGGGGTATCTCATCATATGAACATGAAATAGGCAGTAGGATGAATATAAAAGAACATCCTCCAACATAACAACATGGAGTATAAAAGAAATGACATAAAAGAGATCACTTGAAAAGAAAAAGAGGGGTCGGATCCCTTACCTTAAAATGTAACTCTTAAACCTCAAAGGTTGGGACCTTGAGGGCTTGGGGGCACCTTGGGAGGACTCCTTGGGAGGTAATGAGACCAGAACTTCGTTGGGGAAGAGTGGGGAGTCGAATGGATGAGAGGATGGCTTGGTATTTATAGGGAAAGTGAGGGGACAAGGCATTAATGGCAAAGGGACACCTCATTAGTGGTTTTGGCAAAACCATGGGCTTGCCCATGGTATTTGCCCATGGTATTGGCCACTGGGGACACCTCATACCTTATCTCACTATTCATAATTCGAACATATTGATTACAAACTTAATACATCATTTAATGATGTCATTAAACACCCATAACTTAAAAACTGTATTTTCACTATTCATCAAAAATTCAACTTTCTCAGAATAATCCCAAAATTTCACCTTAACCAAATATGAACGCTCTGATTACAAATATGAACTCCATTTTATAAAAATAATTTTCTAAATATTTTTAATTTAATTTTTAAATAAAAACACTATTCATCGAAAATTCATTTTTTTCAGAAAAAACCCCAAAAATTACCATAACATAATATCGATGCTCTGAGTTCAAAAATAAAGTCATTTTTATAAAAATAATTTTCTAATTATTTTTAATTAAATTTTTAATTAAAAAACACTATTCACCTGAAAAAACTAATACTTGAATAATAATTAATGAAACCGTTATTTAACTATTTTATTGAATAACATTACTTAATCAAGGTGCCTAGATTATTTTAAAACTTTCTTTAAGTGAGATTACTAATCCATTTGGTCATATTACGAATCCTAATCATAAAATCACTATTCATAATTTACTATTCATCAAAAATCAAGTTGATCTTATTAGACTCTAAATTTCGTACTGAACATAATTGTAGAAGACCATTTTTCGAAAATCAGTACACATTTTTAATTATTTAAGGTTTACACAACCATTTTTAAAATATCCTTTTTCTAAAATTCATCAAAAATATGCATACAATATTTATCCGGTCATTTGAAAATTCATAAACATCATCATAAGAAGAAATCCAAATTTTTATTTAAAAAAAAGATTACACAAGGCAATTACGGTCTCGTTACATAACCCCTTATAATACCAGCAAAGGACCTAAGAGTAAGGTGTGCTAGGGTGATAGAATTTTGGGGCGGCTCAGTCAACATTGCCCGAGTAGTAATTTCTATCAGTTTGAACTTCTCGCGAAGGCGATTCCGTTCTAGCTTCACATGATGAAGTTCGGCTTGGATTTGGTCCAGAGCAAAGCCCAATGGTGCTACCTCCTTCCCAATCTCTGTTAGATGGGCTTCGATCGGCCCAAGGCTACTAGGTGAGGCCATAAAATCTTCTTTCTATAATAATTAACCAAGATTACTTAAATATAGAGACAATAATCAAAACATTTTGTTCACGGTGGTCATATTGACCGATGGTCATATAACACTCAAAAACCGATGGTCTCATTTTATTTATAATCATGTTTATCAAATAAAACATTTTTTTTGAGTATAAAAAATAACACATGAAATTAGGAAACAAGATTTATTCAAAATTTCGGGTTGTTACAATCATGCCTGATTAAATGTCCATTTTGAGGGACTATATTGATGTATTCTTTGATGAGTGGTATGTTCACCTTCAAAACCGAGAGTATTAGTTATCAATTGAACTTATACCTAGAACTATTCCCATATCAAATAATCATTATATAATGGAGATCATTATGCTGGATTAATTAAAGAAACTATTACATGAGAATCTAGATAACAGTTTTATATTCCAGGGTTCTTCACCAAGGGGTGTGTCGGTCTATTTCATTAAGAAGAAATATAGATCAATGATACCCTTAATTTATTATGATGAACATAAAAAAATAAAAATAAAGAACATGTGTCCCTTATCTTAGATTTATGACTTTTTTGATCAACTATGCGGCCCCCAATATTTCTCTAAGGTGTATTTTTAGTTAGGGAATCACAAATTAAAGTAAAAAAAATTAAGATATTCCTAAGGTGACCATTTGGAAAAGTTCTAAAAACAATTATTTCATTGTGATTCTATGTATACAAATTAATTCTCTAAAATATTAATGTACGTAATGAATAGAGTCTTTGTAAATAACCTTGTAAAATTTGAGGTAGTATTTATCAATGGTATTTTGATAAACTCTAAAAGTAAGGAGGAGCATGAGGATAATTTGACTAAAGTGTCAAATACTTTTTGGAAGGATAAACTACATGAAAAGTACAGTAAATTTGAATTATGTTAAGAACTAATATCATTTTTGTGGAATTGTATCTCTAATATAGGGATATCTGTAGTCCCTTATAAAAAAATTTGACTGAGGAGTAGCCCCGAAAAGTATCTCTAATGAAAATATTTATTTTCCTTAGATGAGGTGAGAATTTATATTGATCTATGAGAAAATTATCATGATATTCAAACGAACTAACCAAGATGAAACAAAAGGGATTAATTTTTTTGGGGACCAATGAATGTGGAGAGAAATTTTGAGAATTGAAAATGAGGCTTATCACTACACCAGTACTTACACTACCCCCATGTTGTTATGTTATCACAAAATATTGTGATTCTTTGACGAATCTATTTGGATGTATACTATTGAAAATTAACAAAGTGATAGCCAATGAATCAAGGTCTTTGACTGTTGGTGAGTATAACATATCAATCAGGAACTGAAGTTAAATTTAGTGGTATTTAATTTTAAGATTTTGTGGAATTATCTCTATGGGAATAAGTGTGAAACATAAATAGATTATAAGAAACTCAAATTTATATTCACACAAAACAAGATTAATATGAACCAAAAATGAAATGACATAGAATTTTTTCAATGAAATATTCTGATGTTATAAATATGTTATAAAGTATAAAATACATACATCACATATATAAATGGATAATATTATTATTTTCATAAAATAGGAATTAAATAGTTGACATTTATATAAATTAAGAAACCTATACTAATAGAATAGTATCATTACCATTATAATAGTACTATGACCACTAGGAATAGTAAACCAACTAATTTAATCATTAATTATTCTTATGAAATACTAATTAATTATGGTTGATATTACCAAAAACATTTTCCATGGTCAATTCTTCTTTCTATGATGTAGAAATATGTGTTTTAATAGGCTGCCTTTTCAATTCATCCTAATAAGAAAGCACAATTAAATGAAACAACCCAATTTCTTACCAATATTTATGTACAATCCATAATCAATTTTAATCCCATATTATTTATCTAAAAGCACACATTTTATTATAGAAAACTATATTTTTATATTTTTTGTTTTATACAAATAATTATTCGTATGATTATTTTAAAGACCCATTAATATTCTCCCTTAAACCGAACGAAAGTGTCAAATTTCTAAAGTTTCATAAAAAAAGGTTGAGATGTTTTCACCTTAGTTGGAAATTATTTATCTTGATATATTCTTAATTTACCTTATTAATTTACAGTTATTACATAAAACCATAATTTCTTATACCCCCTAAGGACACACCCTTTGTTATGCCTTATGAATTGTTTATGATACCCAATTCCATCCATGGGTAAGACTTATGCTAGATTCTTCTTGTGTAACATATATTCATGAACAATTTTTGATGGGTGAGCCTAGATAGTTCTATAATGAATTGGTTAATGTTTAGAATCATTATACAAACTTGTTTGGAAATGTACTAAAACTGATTCCTTTAGGAAACCTTTTCCACCACGTGATGTGATCCTAGAAGTTAGCTTGACTCATGTTTATGTCATATTATATGTTTCTGCCATATTCCAATGTTTTAATGATTACAAGATCCCATTTTTATATGTTATGATTCTATATTTATATTCATCTTCCATAAATTTTCATTGCATCATGTTATACCTTCTAAACCATGTTCTATTGTTTATTTCAATTTTTTCCCTAACAGGGGTTTATAGCTCATCCCTTTGGTCAATGTATTCCTTAGAGTGTGCCATGTAGATATAAGAGGACAAATAAAGTTATGACATCATTATGGATGATTAATATAAATATTTTTTATTCTATTCCAATGTTTTTGGATTTATATACATAATCTTTCTAAGACACTATACATTACAGTCATTACTTTCTATTTGGTGGTTGATTGTGCTTAAAATCATGTATTGATATTTTAATGTGGATAAGGCTATTATAGTTGGTACAAAGAATGTTCTAGTTATTTATTGATATTAGGACTCGAAAAATTTAGTAAGAACCATAGGGAAAATTCTATCACAATGGATAACATAGATTGAAACTTAGGTAATCACAAGATAAGATATTATTTAATTTTACAAGTATATCATTATATGTTAAATGTTTCCTTTTTATAAGATTACTGGATAACTATTCAAGACCCATAAGTTTACTTTATTTTTTAGGTAATTGTAGAAATAGGGTAACCTGTTCCCATAGTCAATGTGAAAGATAATGTGACCACTTCTCTAACGAAATTAAATATTTGATGGGAATAAGGCTTAACAATTCCTGGAACTACTTGCTTAACTAGATTAAGTTATGAATAATAAGTAGAATAATGTTGAATGAAATATATTTCTTAAGAAATAGCCTATTTTAGATGAATCCTTATACAATATAGGCCTCCCATATTTAGTGTATCTTAAAATCCCATTACCGTAGAAGAATAGATTAACTCCACTGAGAAGGTATTATCTATCCTTAAATACGTAGATGAAGACAAATTTGTATTAGCAGTATATTATTTTAAAGGGGAAGCTGATCAATGGTGGACTCTAATAAAAAGATGTCTAATGTGGAAATTGGTTCTCTAGAATGGGATGATTTCAAGAAAATATTTTTTAATAAATATTTTCCCCAAACTATCCATATTAAGATGAAAAGGGAGTTTCTTGTATTGAGGAAAAGGAAGAAGATTCTATCAGGGCATATGAGGAAACAATTACAAGGCTTTCGTGATATGACATGGGCTTCATCATGAACATTAATAGCAATAAAAGTCATTTCTTTTGCAGACTAAAACTGAGTCTATGAAAATCATTGGAAATTCAAGACTTTGACAACTATGAGGTAATTGTCCATTGTTCCATTATGGTTGAAGTAGATATTAGTGACTCTAAATGGTATTATGGTTCCATAGATATAAAGTGGAAAGTAGAGTTTAATAGAGGAGGATCAGTAGATAAATCCCATGATTGAAAGAGAACCCATCATCACACATGTGAAATGTGTGGGAAAAATCATCCAAGAAAATATCATAGGTGAACTGTAATATGCTTCAAATGTGGAAGAGATGGGCATATGGATAATAAAAACCAAAGGGATATGAAGAATCCCTATAATATTGAATAATAATTGATGTAACAGATCAAATATTCACATTTAGTGTAGTTTTTCAACTATAAGGAACATTTGAATTATTCAAGACAATTCCCTAACACAAGGGTTGTCGAAGGCAATATATAACAACCATCAATTCAAAAAGAATGGTAATATGCAATCACTTCTACTAAGTTGGAGGCTGGATATTATGTGGTGAAAATTATGTTGTTTAAAAAATATAATAATAGAAAACATAAAATTTTATTATATTTCTACACATTCCTTCATATCTTTCATGTTCAGTAGATCTATTCAATCACCACCACAAAATCTGGTTCCTGAGTTATCTATGGAACAAAAAAGGGCAATTTATTATTTACAGAGTTATATTACTCCTCCATTATTAATTTTTTAGACTAAACCTCCAAGAAAATCTATTCGTATATATTTTGGTGGATTCTAAGGATATATTGGGTATAAATAAATTATATTTTTATAAATCCAATTTCATCTATTAGGAAAGCGAGATCACTATTCACATCTTAGGGAATCTTTTTGGAGGGACTACACTAATATGTTTCCAGATGAATTTCCTAGTGTTCCTCCTAACCATGAGGTTGAGTTCTCACATATTATTACTCATATATCTCTATCTATATCAAAGAAAACTTATATAATGGCCGCCATTGAGTTGAAGGAAATGTAGAAGTAGTTATAAGAGAATATGGACAAGCGTATATGACCGAGTACTTTACCATGGATTATAAGAGTCCTCTTAATCAAGAAGAAGGATGGATCAATGTGCCTCTAAATTTATTGTAATGATATTAATAAAATCACACTAAATAACCAGTTTACCCTTCCAAGAATAGATGCATAGTTTGTTTGACTATGTGGGTCTATGTATTTCTATAAGGTGGAACTTTGGTTGGGATAACACCAATTATAGTTGAATAAGGAACATATTACCAAAACATCCTTTCGAATAAGGAATAAATTCAATGAGTTTATAGTGATGATATTTAGACTCACTAATGCACCATAAAAGTTCATGGAATTATTGAATAATGTCTTTATATTTTACCTCCAAAATTTTAAGAATTCTTTACTGATGATATTCTTATATTCTTTAAGAGAAATGAAGAATATGGGGAGCATTTGAATACTATTCTAAAGAACTTGAGATGGGATAAAATATATGAAATGTAATGTAATTGTGGGTTTTGTAGGGATGAAGTACCATTCTCAAGGCTTATTATCACTAGAAAAAGAATATCTATTGGCCAATCTAAGGCTATGGTAATCGAAGAGTTCCCAAACCAACATCTATAATAGAGATCTGTAGTTTTCCTAGTATATTTGGTTATTATTGAATATTTTTGAAGAAATTGTCATTATTGTTAAAAAAATTTAACCAATATGACTCAGAAGGTAGTAATGTTAATATCGACAAGTGAATGTGAAGACTACTTTAAATAGTTGAAAAATAGGCTTATTTGTGAACCACTACTCACACTATTGACAAGTGGGGAACTTCTTTTGGTACAAAAAAATGTTTTAAAGAAAGGTTTATGCAATATAATAATGCAAAAATGATAATGTAATAGTATATGCCTACTTCAAATTTAAAATTAATGAGAAAAACTACCCCACACATTATTTATAGTTGGTAGTAGTGATGTTAATTTCGAAAATCTGGTCGCATTTTCTATATGGGGATAAGTGTGAGACATAAAATGATCATAAGAGTCGGAAATATATATTCACAAAAAATGATATGAATATTCACTAGTAGAGATGGTTATAGATCACCATGTATTATGAATGATCAATCCACTACTATCTTGGTAATGAAAATAAAGTGGATAATAATCTATGTATAAAGGATCCTGGAACATTATCAATGATAATAATTGAGAAGGATTCAAATTTCTTAGACCTACAGAGGATGGAAATTGTAATAGTTAATAAGGAAAATCATCAATCCTTTCTCAAATAATTTCTCAAATATCCCATATGAAGTGAAAAATGATGCTAAAAAAGATGAAAAAATTCAGAAACATGTTTGAGCTATAAAAAACAACAAATAATCATCATTCAAAACTGATGGGGTCATATGATATGGGTTATGAATATGTATACAATCCAACATAGATATAATTAATGGGATTCATAATGATGCACATATATCCACTTTCTCGATGCACCCAAGAATCACAATGATGCATAGAGATCCCTTATAACACTATTGGTGTTAAAATATAAGGAAGGATATCACTGAAAAAACTTCAATGTTCATGGTATGTCAGTATGTGATGGATGTAAGTAAAAAAGTCTAAGGGGATTATGCTAACATTACCCTTACAAACAAGGAAATGGGAAAATATCACAGTGGACTTTGTTATGTGAATTCTAAAGTCATCTAGAGGAAATAATTCTACAATGTTCATTAAAAATTGTATTATAAAAACAACTCACCTTATAATGATTCAAGAGGACATCTCACTTGATCAAATTACATGGATATACATCAGATAAGTGGTGAGGCTACATGGAGTAGCACTATTGATTGTATCCAATCATGATTTGAAACATTCCACCATGTTTTCAAATAGTCTCTAACATGATATAATCCCTTAGTTGAACATTTGTATGACTTATGATCCTCAAAATGACGTCCAATATTAGAGGACTATTCAAACACTAGATTACATGTTGAAATCATGCTATATAGACTTCATGGGAGGAGGAGACCAACATCATTATCATGTTGAATTCTCTTAAATTAATAGTTTCCACTCAAGCATTCTAAGGGATATATATAGATCCCTTTATGGGACAAGATGTAGAACACCAGGATGCTTGGATGATTTCAGTGAACAGAAGCTTCTGGGACCTAAAAGTTTCAAAAAAGTTAGAATAGGAGAAACCCATTCATTAGAATATTTGGGATTTCCATTGTTGATAAAAGAGATATGGGGACAATCATTGATGGGAATTGGAGATTAATGTTAGTGACATGGTATTCCTCTATATATCATCATGTAAGAGGATAATGAGACTTGGGAAGAAAGGAATATTAAGTCCACGTACATCGACCCCTTTGAGTTTCGTGATCATATTAGAGCTATATCATATCAACAAACACTTACAACTATTATTTATAAAGTACATGATGTATTCTATATAACCATATTGAGAAAGTACATACTAGATTTATCACATTTACTAAATCCAAATGTGGTACAATTGGAGAACAAACTCTCATATGAATAATAGTCGGTGAAGATACTGAACCATAGTGATAAAGTTCTATAGAACAATACTTCTCACCTGGTCAAAGAAGCATCACTGAACTATAAATATGAAGAGGGTCCATGTGACAAAAGGAATAAATAAAGGAGAAGTTCCCCTCCTTTATTAATCTTAGAATGTAAAATGATATTTTCAAGGTGTAATTTTATATGGTGGGATGAATGTAACCGCCCATAATTTTATCAATCAAATTTTCCATTCATATAAATTTTTATATAGTATAAAACACATACATCATATAGAGAACCCAATAAAAACATTATTTCCATAAAATTTTAATGAAATAAGTGTTTTTTTATAAATTGAGGAACCTATATTAATGTAATAACATGACCATTGAAATAGTAATGTGACCATTATAAACAGTAAATAGGATAATAGAATAGTAACACCACCTATTAAATGATAAATTAAATTTGGTTATATTATAAATGAAAATATAATATATTTATATTTTGTAATAAGTAAATAAATTTTTTAAAAATTAAAAATTATATATTGGTATTTCTTTGAATGGTAAATTTTTATTTAAATTTTTACAATTAATATAATGATTTAAAAGAAAAATTGTTGTCAAAAAATAGATTCAAAGGTTAAAAAAAAATTTTATTACAATTTTAATATAATATTTCATGACCTTAATTAATTTTTCAACATGTCATAAAATCAGTTATGATTTCAAAATCGATATTTTAAGAACAAATAGTGATTTATTTAAAATATTGATTTTGAAATCCTCCCTCTTTATATATCAATTTCTTTTATTTTTCATATCCGTTTTTCACCTAACCTATCTAGAGTAACATGTAACTCTAATAAAATATATATAACATAATTTTATTGTGTTATTGAAACATAAATCATCGAATATAATTTTCTCTTGTTATTTTTAAAAAATGACAACATCATCCGTGAGGTGTCGATTGACTACCAATGTGGATAACACATTCTCGGTTTTTATTACCACCTTCATGGATGTTAATAAAACAATTTTTATAGTTAAAAACTATTAAAATATGTTCATTATAACTTATTTAATTTTCTATAACTATTATATAAAAATATTATTAAATAAAACAATTCTAATTTTTGAAGGTCGTAAAAACGCAAAAATAAACGAATAATTTTTTCATCAATATTTTATATAATGAATCATCGTCATGTCAAAAAGAAAAATAATTTATGTTACCAATTAAAATTTTCAAATAAATTAATTCCATCCCATTCCATTTCTGGAATTTATTTCCATTTGAATAGAACATTCAAAATTATACAGACGAAAACCAACAGTGAACCATGAATTGAACACTCCCAAAATGATGAAATTAAAAATATATGTCAACATAATAGACATAAATTATCATAATAAAATTATAATAAATCAAAAACTTGTAAAATTTGTTTTTATTTAATTAGTTAATGGATTTAATTTTATAATCTAGGACATTAAGTACAAGTTCGTAACAATTTCAAACAAAAGGTACGAGATTATCTCTAAACACCCATTTTTTTCCATCAGGTTACGTCTTCTCTCTATTTACCCCATTTTTATTCTTAATAATTCTTATTTACTCTTACAAATTTCTATGTGTATGTCCCAAACATAATTACTGAGGTCAAATAACTTTTCTTTTATAGCAAAATACATTTTTTATAAGGTTCCCTTTTCAACACCTCCTGATAAACAAAATCAATTTAAGGGAACATAACAATTTCATTCCCATTTTCATGTATACTACATAATATGTTTTAATACAAAATTATTTTTAAAAAATACCTCATTTTATCATTAGAAACTATCTTGTAATTTTTCTTTTATTAAAAAAACTATTATTCATTTTTTCTATTTTAAAGACCCTTTAATATTTTTACTTAAACCATACTAAATTGGTACACTTATAATTTTTCTTGAAAACTGTTTATACAAGGTTTAACATCATTCAGAAATTATTTATCAGGGTATATACCTATTTTTTCTTATTAATGTACACTTATGACATAGACAATTGTTTTTTTTACAACAATATGATACACCCATTGTTTATTCCTTTTGACTTGTTTATAATACTCAATTCCTTCCACGGGTAACCCGTAAGCTTCAATATTCATAGGGACATGTAATCATGAAAATTTTATGATAACTGTTACTAGGTATAAATCCATTACATTGGATAATATTTACTCTCATGAGATGTCTTGTTGGGATATGGAGTTAAAGTATTTCCATTATGGGACTATTTCCACCAGGTGATATTGTATTCATAGTTAGCTAGGACTCATGTTTATGTCATGTAATATGTTTCTTCCACATTTCAATGCTTCCATGATTACATGATCCCATGTTCTATATATTATTATTCCATCTGTTTATTAATGTCTCATTCCTTTTTATTTCATCATGTTATGCCTTTTAATGCATGTGCTATACTTTATTTCGATGTTTGTTCCCTTACACAAATTTTAACACATCCCATTAATATATGTATTCACCAGGTTATCCTTTGCATATGTAAAATCTAAAAGGAATTTTGAAGCTCAATATAGGTGATTTATATTAATATGTTTTATTTTATTCCCATGTTTTCAGTTTTATGTACTTAATATTCCTGAAACACTATACATTATAATCCTTGGTTTGTATTTTATTTTTAATTATCCTTAACATCATATCATAATATTTGTAAAAATCTACAGACATTATGAATATTGATTTTTATACTTTATGAAGGAATCATAATACACAGTCCATAAATATTTGGGTTTGGTGTATATGTAAAAATATGTTCTAAGTATAAAGGATCATGAAACCTCTTCCATGAAGAGAATTTATAAGGAACCAATCATATTTAAATTTCAAATGGAAAACATGGAAGTCATAAATGATGTAACTTAATCATTAATTTCTAAAATTATTTCTAAAACATCCCTTCTAATGAAGATAATGGATTCCCAAATGGATTATTTGGGAATACAAAATAAGGTGGATTCCATAATAAAATACAAAATCATATGTGTTCAAAAATGATAAAGGTGGAGTTGTAAGATTTGGGCCATAACTATTTGTACTATAAGATTCAAATAAAACTATGGAGATGATGAATGGTACAACATGTGGACCTTATTCTTCCACCTAGGGTGCAAAAATGAAATCTAGAGGAAAAAATTCCATATTGGTTACACTGGACATTCTTACAGAACCTTCTCACTTGAATACTATTTGAGAGCACATCTCACATTATCTAATATAATGATTATACATTATAGATGTGGTGAGGGTACATGGAATAAAACTATCAACTATACATTATCATTATAAAATGTTTACTTTTATGTTTTGGAAATGTCTCCAAGATGATCTAAACAATGACATTGACTTCAGTACCACTGATCTCCCCTAGACTGAAGAAAAATATTTCTATTTTCTCCGGACACTTGAGGTAATATTTAGGGAATGATATATTTAATCTAATGGGGGATGAAATCAATATTTTCCTATGATTTATTTCTCACAAAATAATAAAATTCAAACAATAATACGAATGAATATATATAAATATCTTTATCGGATGGGTTTCATAACAGCTATGTTTGGATGAACGTGGTGAACATAAACTACTGAGACACTAAACAATCAATGAAATGGTTTTTTTGTTCAAGACCATTTAACCCGACATTAGGGGTAATAATAGTCAATAAAAGAGTTATGTTGATAATCATTGAAGTGGCATGGAGTTTGAGGTCAGATAAAAAGTATTTTTCTATATATATCCACGGATGAGAGTCTAAGGATTTGGGAATAAAGGAATGATATGCAGAAGGTACATCGATCCCATTTATGTTTTTGATTTCATAAGAGGTGTGTCCAATCAACTAGACCTACCACAAATCCTATGTAAATTATATTTCATATTCCAATAATACCTCTTAATAAATACATAACATATCCCTCACATGTTCTCACCTAAGAGGTGGTGTAACTTTAAAATGATATCTATTATTGTAACATCCTGGTTTTGGGTGTCGCCTAGAGGTGCCATGTACTCGGTTGGTCAATGGCCTCAAGAGTATTTCCCCAAATGTCAGAGGCTTCCGAATAGTAGTGAGGGCCTTGGGTGTGACAGCAGGGAAATTCTGGCCTCATTGGAAGAGTAATGTAGTAAAAATAAATAGATAAAAATAGAAAAAGTAGTAATAATAACATTCAAAATTAAACAATAAAAGACTAAAGGTAAATAGACAACTCTAGAATATATATATATATATCAATAATTATGCATGTCACAAGTATCTAAAAAAGCAGACAAACCTATAACAATGCTTGAAAAAAATACTAAAACAATGTATAGGGAAAATAAGTAAACAACCCCTCAGCATTGCTAGCCTTAGCTTAGTCCCATGCTCTCCAGCTCCACAACAGTCAAGTACCTGAAGTAGAAGGGAACTTTCCCTTATCCAAAACTAAAACAATATAATTTGTTTGGGCCCAAAAGTATGACCCAAATAGGGCATGATATGAATACCCATAGGAAACCACCCAATGATATGTACCTAACTGTTAGTGAATATATACAAGAGACAAAAATGAAAATTGAAGTAATAAACAAGGAAGTGCTGAAAAGTAATTTATACTAGAATTTCATCTATATCCATTTAGAATTATTTATTTATCAATAAAAAACTCACTATCAACCCTCTAGGAATGTTCTCAAAGCTTATCCTCTCTAATTCAACCAATAAATCTCAAGAAACCCTCAGGGGAAGTTCTCACAGCCTACCCCCTCTAGTTCAACTCACACAGGGATATAAAGACCTCTGGGGTAGCTCAAATGGTTTAACCCCTTTGGTCTCATGAAAACAAAGTCCCTTTGAGGAAGCAGTCATTATCAATACCCCCTATATCCTTTTAATGATAATCTAATGACTTTATGAGGAAGAATTCAATGTCAATTCCACTTGTTTCCTCGTAATGGTAACTATAGACACTCTTAGAGAGCACTCAACAACAATCCCTTCTATGGTCTCGTGATGTGATAAAGAAATAATAAACACTTTGAGTACGCCCTCAACATCAATTTCCCTTATGGTACCTCTACAGTAGGTTCTCATAGCCCTGTGTAAAGTAATCACACACAAACAATTTTCAACAGCCAACGTAACCCGCAATAACTAATTGGCTAAATAGCTACATAGCATATCACACCAACAGATAAATTACTCCATACTAAAAACACAAGGCATGTAAATCAAGTATAATCACTATATAAACTATGAAAAATTATCAATATTAGATCAAACATGGGAAAATCCTATAAAGCATGGAAAAAAACCCTTTTTAAAACAAGAGGCCGAAATCAAGAAAACAAGCATATCAAGCATCAATAGGGTGTGAATCCATAAATTCACAAAACCCCAATCCATGGTATTGGGAAATTTTAAACCTAATACTGAAAGGAAGACCTTGGAAAGGCCCAAAACACCTACCTCGGCCTTATACAATCGATACACTCGGGTTTCAGCCCTTTAATCAACCTAGAAAAAGGTATATCTATAGAAATGTAAAAAATGATCATTTGAGGACATCTCACGAAAGATGATAAATCAAGGAATGAGGATCTATAAGAAAGAAGAACTCATTGTGGAAATTCCAACGTAATTGATGGTGGTTGATTTGGTGAATGGAGAGTTGATTGGGGACTTGGAGAAGAATCACACCCTAAAGTCACACCTGGATGAGACTAGTTGAGAAGAAGGCATTTTTTCCTATTAGACGCAAACCCAGTCCGATTTAACAAATAAAAAAAGTACATGACATTTCTTTTAAAAGTAAACAATGTGTATATGCCTTTACTAGTCCCCTCTTTAGGAAGTCTCTGGGTTACCCCACATGGCCAGGTACTCGGCTGTTACTCGACTAGTACAAGGTCACTCGCGACAACCAGGTACGAGATATGTACTCTTATGTACATGATGTGTACTCCTTAAATTTCCATAGTCTCTTTTTTTTCTCAAAAGCACCAGAAAAAAACCCATACCTAAAAGAATGTATGAGTTCTTACAAACCTCCCCATTAAAGAAAGTGGTCCACGAAATTCCCTTGCAAGGTGGCATAGAAGAAGAATTCTCAAACAGCTCTAGAAATTATGATCACACATCTATCTCTCTCTCCCAAGTCTCCTCCTATACTTGCCCGTGATGCATAGCACCTGTACCAGAGGAATAGACTGGAAAATGAGATCCTTTGTTCTTCAATCAAAAATCAAGATAGGATGCTACTCAAATAATGCATCCACCTCTAACTCAACTTACATGGGTTAAAAAACATGATATGGCTCTGAGATGTAATTCCATAACTAAGAAATGTGGAAGATGTCGTGTATAGCCCAATACCAATGAGGTAACCGCAATAGATTAGAAACCAACCTGACTCTCTCAAAAACCGCAAATGGCCTGATGTATCTTGGTGAAAGCTTTACCTATCTCCAAATCCTTATATGTTATTACTTTGGTGAGACACATTGAAAAACCTGATTTCTAATCATTAACTCCAGAGGTCATCTTCGTCGATCAGAGTAAGGCTTCTACCAGGACTGTCCATTTGTTATCCTCTTATAAGTCAACTCCGCCTGCTCTATGGTCTCCTAAACAAGATGATTCCCCATCATAGCTTCCAATCATACTTCAAGATAATGTAGGGGTGATCATCATGGCCTACTGTATAAAGCCTCATAAGGATCCATATTAATAGTTTCTTGGAAACTATAATTGTAGGAAAATTAAAAAAGAGGCGTGTGCTTCCCCCAAGAACCTCCAAAATCATGGATGCATTCTCCAAGCATGTCCTACAGCAGCTGTATCACATGATTGGACCAGATATCAATTTGGGAATGGTAAGCTGTACTCAGAAGCACCTGTGTACCCAAATCCCTCTGTAGTACCTTCCATACGTGAGAAGTAAAATGCACATCACTGTCTGAAGCAATGGAGTGGAGAACCCCATATAGACCTAAAATCTCTCGGATGTACAACCTTCTGAGCTCATCAACACTGAAGGTCTCATATATCATTAATAAGTGGGAAACATTCATGAGCCTATCAATGAAAACCCAAACTACATCATTCCATCGAGGATTCCTCAATAAGAATGTCATGAAGTCCATTGTAACCTTATTTCACTTCCACTCGGGAATGCGTAACTACTGCATAATCCCAAGCTGGTCGCTTATGCTCCACCTTCACCTACTGATAGGTAGAAATCCTTATAAAAAAACCAGAAACATCTATCTTCATACTGGGCCACCAATACCAACATTATAGATCTCAATACATATTTTTGACACCAGGATGAACTACCTAAACCAATGAATGAAAGTCCCACATTAGCTCCTCGTGTATGTCTGCTGACACAAAATACATTCCCATGAAAACAAAAGATATCATCCTCACCTATGGTCCATCTTGGAATAAGATCCTCCCCTGACACACACTGCCATTGGACAAGGCCTTTTGAATCTGATACCTACCTCATTCTTACTAGATTAAGTAGAGTGGAGGTAACAAACAAAGAAGAAAGAAATGTCTTCCCTTGTCTATCATGCACCTCTAAATTCATCTCAAAGAACATATCCATAATCTTCAACTCACTACTGGCCTCCTAAAAAACATGTATTTGAGTCCTCCTGCTCAACACATCGGCTACTGTGTTTCCATTTCCAGGCATATAAAAAAGCTCAAAATCAAAGGAATGAAGGTACTCAACCAACCTTCATTGTCTCAAATTCATATCACACTAAGTAAAGATATACTTGATACCTTTGTGATTGGTGAAAACCAAAAAATTCTATTCCAAAAGATACTGTCTCCAATAGCATAAGGCATGAAAAATTGTAGTCAACTAAAGATCGTGCATTGGGTAATTCCACTCATGTGGCTTCAACTGTCTGGACCCAAACACCACAACTCCTTCTCCCTACATAAGCACAGATCTCAGCACAATACATGTTGTATCATAATAAATAGTATAGATCTTTCCCAGATCTATCAATACTAGTATCAGTGCGGAAGTCAACCTCCCTTTTAGCTCCAAAAAGGATGACTCACAAGAATCTGACCAAAAGTACTTCACACCCTTCTTAGAAAGGCCCATTAGTGGCACTTATAAGCATGAAAAGTCTTATATTAAATGAATATAGTATCCATATGGACCATGAAAACTTCGTAACTCAAATATGTTCTTCGACTGCTCTGAATAAACTACTGCTCTTATTTTATATGGGTCTACTAATATTCCTGTCTCAGAGATAACATGACCCAAGAAGTGAATACGGTCCATTTAAAAATATCATTTTTATAGCATCGAATATAAATGATGCCCTCTCAGTGTACTCAAAATGATCTCAAGATGTGTGGCATGGTCATGTCGAGTGTGAGAGTACACTAAGATATCGTCCACGAAGACTACCATGAAAGAATCCAAGTATAGATGGAACACTCGGTTCACCTGTTCAATGAAATCTGTAGGTGTGTTTGTGAGACCAAATGGCATAACCACATACTCTTATAGACAATACCCACTCCGAATATCTGTAAGAGGTATATCTGATGGTCTGACACACAACTGATGATAAATAGATCTCAAGTGAATCTTCAAGAACACCCAGTACTTTCATAGTTGATCAAATATATCATTAATCAATGGAATGAGATATCAGTTCTTGACCATCAACTAGTTCAGCTTTCGACAATGCTCACAAAATCCTAGGGTACTATCAAAATTCTTCAAAAAATGGACAGAAAAAACCCAAGGAGAAGTACTCGGTAAGATGAAACCCTTTTCTTAAAACTCCTTTGATTGCTTCTTGATCTCCTGTAACTCTGATGTAGGCATTCTATAAGGAGGAATGGACACCAGTGCCACTCTTAGGTCAAGCTCAATAAAAATGTACACCTCTCTCTCTAGAGTAAAAGTAGGAAAGTAATCTAGAATGACATCTCTAGAATGATTGACCACTAGGGAAATTCCAGTAAAGACGTCCCATGGTCATCCTGATATAGAGTAGCGATCATGGATATAACTCCTCCCAACCCATGATGCTTGGGTCCTACTCTATTTTCCTGGGCATCCCATTCACCCTTATGTAAGAACAAACTGTCCTCTTATTGTGTGAAACTCATCCTATTAATATATCAGTCACAAACAGGCAAATAGGGAACTAACCAGTCCATCATGAGAATGAAATCATAACTTAACATCTCTAGGACATAAAGGCAACATAAGAAGTTACACCCACCAACCTCAAGAGGGAACTCCTTGAATTGAGTTACACTAGCTGTTCGTTCACCAAGAAAAGTGTCTCGAATCAATACATAAACAAAAGTAAATATATAAAGACTAGAGATCTCCACAACAATAATAGATATGAAACTATGGGAATTCCCTATACTGAAATGTGCATAAGCTATAATTGAGGAAAATTGAATCATACCTCATACTATAGAGGGTCTGAGATCCTGGTCCTACTGGGTCTTCTTCAATACAAATGTCTGGCTTGTACCAAGGCCCTGTGAACCTACTTAACCACCCTGAGTTGATCCACCCTATTTTCACTGAATTCTCACAAAATGTCTACCATGACTGTGACCAGCACTATGGATTGAACGGCCAGAAGAACTCCAGTTCTTAGACTAATGAGAAACTGGTTGTGAAACTCCTAAAGAAGGATTCATAGTTGAACCCATGTCACCATCTTATAGTAAGAAAACTGAAAGAACCACTGACGATGACCCATGTTATAGATAGATCGGCACTCTACTAGGTCTCTCGGGCAATGTGGCATCGTATTCCCGCCATTCCCACACAGGTAACATACCACCTAGATACCCAAATATTTATCTCACCTACTAATATATCCATGCGTAGACTTTCTATAGTGCTTGATACAACCAGCCCAAGATTCACCTACTCTGGATGATAAACCGCCCCGGCACATGGATCCAGAATCCCTCAAGTTGCGCTCGGTGATAAGTACCTAGTTGACTATGGAATATATGGTTGTAAAACTAAAAATATTCAACTGATATAGAATTTCATTCTTGAGACTATACTCTAACATCCTCACTACTAAAATCTCAATACTCCTGAGAATGGGTGTGAAGTGATGCAACTCTGTGAAGTGAGAGGAATACTCTATGACTGAAAGAGTACCCTGCTCCAAACTCATGAACTCTCAAGCTCAATTGACCCTCAAACACTCTAGATAGAAGTAATCATAGATGGTATTTTCTAAAAATGACTTAGTAGCCCGAGGTCCTCCATACCATGTGAAAGTGTGAGGATGCTGTTACTGAAGGACCTGCATCAACTCTACCATAGATGGGGCAGGATGCAGTGCTCCCTGGACGATCTAAATAAACCCAATGAATCCTTCTCAGAACTGGGCATGAGAACCAGTATCTAAGATGATGGATAGTGCTAAGACAGGAATGATGAGAGGGTCTTCTTGTAATACCTGATATACCATTTCTAGTGTCTATTCATTGCCCTGAATTTGGCATACAACTGGAGTACATTGTAGTGGAATTACTCTTTATGTTCAATCACACACCTTAGTTCAATATTTTCAAGGACTTAAACATATAAGAGTAAGTATGGAATAAGATAAAGAAAGAATTCTAGTTTTTTAAAAGAGGGATACATAGTGTGGATGACCCCTACACAACATGTTCCTTTAATCCTTCACATGGGTGTGTAATCCTACCATCCGTGGTCGTATAACCACCCATACATGCTGTATAATCTCTCATGAAACAATGTGTACATAAATCGTTTCCCCTTCTTGAGTTCTTTTACATGACTAACCCAAATGGTTCTCCAAGAAGAAGACTAAACGGTGTGTTTGTGGCAGACACAATGTGTACTGGAAGGATTTAGAAACCCTGTGTCTCTTCCAACATAGCCTATAACATGGTTAGAGACTACATGATGTGTACATACAGTACTCTATGTGTAATTAAGAAAAATATTTCCTTCCTGAAGAGAAAGATATATAGTGTTTATCTAGTAATAGAAAACTTGTATTCTAGATTTTTCCCAACAGTTGGCCTCAGAATCTACTCTAGAACACAGAAAAACCCAGAAACAAACCAGAAAGTGCCAAATTCCAATCCGTGGGGGACTGTACTCCCCGTAAATCAAAGTATTTTATCTTATACGTGTCATATACAAGCATAACAAAGAAATGATCCCCCAAATTATAATCCATGAGGGCATATAACACCTCAAGAACCAAAGACTGGCGTTCATTCAAATGAAACATTATACAATCTAATACCCTATCAAATAGCATGTATTCTATCAAGCCATCTATCAGAAAGACACGAAAATATAGTACAACATTTATCACAGCTATATACAATCACTAATGCACCATAAATGGAATGAAAAAATTGATGTAAATGAGATATGTAACAAGTTCCTATATGATGCATGAGATGGAATACCATCATCTTATCAGGTTGCGACAGAAATAGAACCTCAATAATATCAAAAATAACAACACAACACATTTGAATCACCCAACCGTGAAATCTAATCACCAGTAATAATTGAAATACTATAAAAGTTTCAATAATCGAGGTAAATTAGATTTTCCTAATACACTGGTTAGCTACTCCTAGTAACAACTTATTAATAACTACATATTATTTCCTATCCCTATCTATAGGCTCCAAATAGTAAGTCCAGAAGAAAATAAACCCTCTGATAACACTTTGTAACACCCTGGATCTGGGTGTTGCCCAGAGCTGCCCCATACCTAGAGGGACACATGGCCTCAAGAACACTTCCCCAATTGCTAAAGGCTTCTGTCTAGAAGCGAGGGCCTTGGGTGTGATAGTGGAGAAACTATGCCCTCATTGGAAGAGTAATACTACAGAAATAAAAAAATACCAATAAAAGATGCAGTAATAATACCATGCAATAGTAATCCACGGAAGACTCAAATTAAATATACAACTGCAACATATATATATATATAAATATTGATGCATGTCACAAGTATCTAAGAAAGAAGCCAAACAGTTCACAATTCTAGAATAAAGTACTAAACCAAAGAACTATGAAAATAAGTAAACAACTCCTCAACATCGCAAGCCTCAATTTGGTCTCATGCTCTCCACCTCCACAACATTCAAGTACCAAAAGTAGAAGGGCACTTGCACTTATCTATATATGAAACAATATAATCTCTTTGGGCCCAAAAGCATTACTCAAATAGGATATGAGAATAATCCAAGTAGGCAACCACCCCATGATCTATGCCTAACTATTATTGAATTTATATAGTAGAAAAAAAATGAAAAAACGAAGCAATAAACAAGGATGTAGTCAAAAGTAAACAATACTATAGTTTCAACTACATCCATTTACATTTGTTTATATATAATCAAAACATTCACAAGAAACCCTCTAGGATAGTTCTTATAGCTTATCCCCTCTATGTCAACCAAACAATCTCAAGTAACCCTCTGGGTATGTTCTCACAACCTAACCCCTTTGGTTCAACATAGACAAAGATATAATGACCTCCTGATTAGCTCACATGGTCTAACCCCTTTGGTCTCATGAAAATAAAGACTCTATGGGGAATCACTCACCATAAATCCTCCCTATAGCCTTTTAACAATAATCTATAGATACTCTGAGGAAGTACTCAACGCCAATTCCTCTGGTGGTCTCGTAACTGTAACTATAGACACTCAGAGGGACCACCCAATGTTAAACCCCCTATGGAATCGTAGCGTGATAAAGAAATAACAGACACTATGGGGAAGCCCTCAATGTCAATTCCCCATATGGTCTCAATACACCAAGTTCCCACAACCCTGTGTAAAAAAATCTTGCACAAATGTTGTTTAGAATCCAAAGTAATCATCAAGAACTACTTGTCTAAACAACTACAAAGCATATAACATCATTTGATAAATCAATCCATCATAACAACACTAGGCATAGAATGAAAGAATCATAATAAGAAAAACTAGACCAAATGGTCAATATCAAATCAAACATGGGAAAACACATCTATAGCAAGGAAAAATAATCCTATTTACAAACAAGTAACCTAACGTATGAAAAGAAGCATAAAAAGCATCAATAGGGTTTAAATCCCTAAACACAGAATACTGAAATATAGGGTATTGGTAACTATTGCACATAATATTCAAAGAATAACTATGGAAATGAATTAACCACTAACCTTGTAATTGTATGATTGATACACTCCCTTGTTGGCCCTTTAATTGACCTTGAACATGGTCGATCTATAAAAATACAAAAAATTCTCAACTAAGGATATCACACAAAAGAGGATAAATCAAAGAACTATGTTGTATAATAAAGAAGACTCACTATAGTGATTCTAAAAAATAAATGGCGGTTGATTCAGAGAAAAGATGGTCGATCTGGGGCTCAGAGAAGAATCATACCCTACAGTTTCTTCTGGACAGACGACTCAAGAAGAAGGCATTTTTTTCTATTTAGAAACGGCCCTCGTCTGATTTAACAAATAAAAAAGAAAAGTACATGGTGTGTCTTTTAGAAGTAAACAACATGTATATGCCTTTACCAAGCCCCAATTTAGGTGGTCTCTAGGTGACTGCACACACCCATGTTCTCAGCTGTTACACAACTAGTACACGGTCACCAACAAAAACTCGGTACATGGCATGCACTCTTAAGTACACGGCATGTACTCCTTAAATTTCCAAATTCACCACTTTTTCTCAAAAACACCAGAAAATAAAAACCCATACTTGAATGAAGGTAAGGGTTTTTATTATTATGAGGATCAACCATTGACAATATTGTACAATAGAGAAAACGTTTTATACAAAAATTATACTCACATAGTAAAAATACAACGGAAAACCACAAGCATGAGGAGTATACAAGGTAACTGGAGGAAGAAATAAACCAGATGTACTCACACATGTTTTCAGTAGAGTATTTAATTTGACAATTTTAGTGTGAAATTTATTATGCATGGATGAATGAAAGAACCAAGAATTTTATCAATGGAATTTTTTTTGATTATATAAATGTGATATATTTAGTAATGTATTATTATATGGAACCCACACACCATCTGATAAAATCAACAACATTTTATTATAATAATTTGAACATTATATATAGAGAATTAATATATATATATAATTAAATTTTTACAATTGGATACAAAATAGAAAATAAGATAAAAATAAAATAATAATTTTGGATTTCTTTGAGCCTCTATAATAACCACACACATGAACAACATAGTATAAATAAAATATAATATTAGTAAAAAAATATTCATCTTGAAAATATCTATATATATATACTTGAGATAAGATAGATGTGAATGTGGAATTAATAAAACGTGAGGTATTTATAGAAATTATAAGTCAGGATCCGTCCCCCGGGGCCCGTGCTGTGACTACCCCAAGCCTGCCTTCAATAGGATAAGGGGTTGGTGACTAGCACTGAAAGGTGTATTCCTTAAAACTGGGAAGGCATTTCCTTTATAACCTATAAACTCACATGACCAATCCCAAAGCAGGATACGAGCAATAAGTAAGATATATAGTAAAAGAGTGCTGAATGTAAAAAAGTGGCCGATATACCAGCCCAACTGGAATGTAAAAGAAAAATGAAAAGTACATGTAAAATTGAAATGTATAAGTGAAACTGGGAGGAACAAGTAAACTGAACAGCTCATGTGGTCACTCTCCAAGGATCCAACATTAAGGGTAGGTACAGTTCTTGAATGGCTATCTCTACGGCATGCCTCAGCTAATTTCCACCTTTGAACTACCTCTAGTCTTTGTACACTTGTCCTCAGTCAGTGTTGTCAGTCATCTGCACCAAACGCAACAACGTGTTGGCGTAGCCCGTGCATGGGTGAGTATGACAATACTTAGTAGGGATCTCGAGACCCTCAAAGGCCTTACAAAATCCATAGAGGATAAACCGCAAAGAATATAAGCAACTAACAACCCTACATAGGTATATTCCCATACATATACATAAGTTATCAAGAATACTCATCACATTTAGGAGGAAACACAGGGCCCAACTCTAAGCCCAACACCAAATAGTTCCAAAAAGGAAGAAATACCATGAAGGTAACACAAAAATGGTAAGAACCAGAAAGGTAATTCCACACAGAGAATACCACAAAGGTATCTATACAGATGTAAGTACCACAAAGGTATGATACATAGAAGATAACCAAAAGGTATCACCATGAAGGTATGTACCACAAAGGTACACCACACATAAGATTTCCAAAAAGGTAAAGACTCAGCTCACACCAGGTATAACTTTGGTATGGTAGTATAGATGATTTTATGTAACTACTAAATCATCTTACCCCATTGAGAAGCAGACCCACGTTGTATCCTAACTCATCATCAGACCCACATAGGATCGTAGAACATCGTCATACCCAAACAAGATTCTAATGCGACATCAGACCCTCCCAAGATCCTAGTACATCATCAGGCTCACACAATATCCTAGTACAGTAGACCCAAACAGGATCCCAGTACATCGTCAGAACCATACAGGATCCTAGTACAGTAGACCCACATAAGATTCTAGTACATCGTCAGACCCACATAGGATCATAGAACAGTAGACCCACATAGAATACTATTATATCCTCAGACCCACATATGATCCTTGTATATTAGACCCACAAAAGATCCTAGTACCTCATCAGACCCACAAAAGATATTAGTACTATAGACCAACAAATGATCCTGGTACACTGTCATACCCACACATGATCCTAGTACAGTAGACCCACATAGGATCCCAGTACAACATCATACCCACAATGGATCCTATTTCTATAGAATCACTTTGATTTATATAGTAGAACCATGTGGCATCCTGAAACATAGACCCACGAATGATCCTGTTATCATGTTACAACCATCTATAGCGTTCCCGCACTAAACTCACTTCATTTCGGGTGGGTACAATCTCAATGCCACAGGTCGATAATCCAACTACCAAAATGTATCATGAATAATTATCCCAATGGTATGACATGTAATAGGGGTATCAATGCAATAAATTGTGCATCAATCAGATGCTCGGTCTGTTAGTTATTGGCCGTTTAGTCCCAAGGCCCATGTTGGATTAGTTCTTGATACCACACGACCATACACCTACTTTATCCTATAATCATGTTGGGTATTCCAAAATAATCATCTAACTCCAAGGTTTCTGGTGCCATAGAAGGTTTTTCCAACGGATGCCTGGTGCTAATGTTATGGCCAAAAGAGCGAATATGGGTAGATGTTCGTCTAGGTCTGGTGCTACCCGGTGAGACCGACCCAACTCGGCCGGGGTCGACCCAACCCAGTTTGGGTGGACCCGGTATGTAGGGTCTTTCCAAGAACATTGGTGCAGCCAGTTCCACTAGGTCTGGCCCGATCCGTGCTGGGCAGCATGACATGCACCAGGCGGCTGGACCTGCGTTTGGCGGCGCCGCCCGACCCGCGCTGGGCATCCCTACCCTCTTTGGTAGGCCTATCTTGGTCACATGCTGTGTGGATTCACATACCCCATGCCTCTTATCACCGTACGGCTGAAGCCGTTCGGTCACCAGCAGTACGTGGGACCCCATGCGGGTCCTGGTCGGTCCGGCTCGGCCAGCCGAAACGGTCGAACCTTAGTCTTACTGGTGGCATGTCATGCGCGGCCGCCTCGTCATGCTGCCGACCTCTGCCAGCCGCCAGCCTTGTTCCGCCACGGCCGGTGGGCTGTGGTGTGATTGCGCTACTACCATCTTCTCAGCTTGTCGTAGTGCAGACCACCATTCCCAAGCCCCACCAGTGACGGTTTCCATCATCCTCCACCGCAAAGAACACAAAAAGTACAAGAAGATGCATAGACCTAATGTGTTCAAAGTGAAGGTATCCATAAGTGAATATCATATCTGTGAGTTCAATTGTGCCCCCCAATTTCATTTCTGAGTACTGGTTCAAAATTTATAAAATTCCACTTGCGCGTTTACAGAATGTACCAAAAAATGTTCAGAAAATTATTAACAGTCACCATCAACCCACGCCGGTCGAGGTTAGGCATTGCCCAAGTGAAACAAACCCCAACGAACCAAATGGTACTCTCGAATTTCCAATACAAGTTACCATTTAAATGTTATGGATTTTACAATAAAATAAATGCCACTTAATTATTTTATTTATGGAAAAAATCTAACTATCACTAGTGGCCCACACCAGCAAAAGTTAGTATCTGCTTAAATAAAGCATGCCCTCACGAGTTCAGCGGTGTTCTTGGATTTTCAATACGAGCTTCTGTTGTTGAGTTATAAACATTTGAAAATATAATATAATTTATTAAAATATTTTTTTCACAATTATGAAATTTTTTTGTTTTTACCCAGGAGGATTGCACCGGATAAACAGAAGTCATGCCTAGGGTAAACCCGCCATCCTGAATGCAACGGTTCCCTTAGATATCTGATCTGAGTTACCCTTTATGTGTTATTATACTTTTTTAGAAAAACTACTTATGCCTGCAAATTTAGACTTAACCAAAATTCGACGGATCATTCCATGAAATCCGGGCCTCAGAATCACACGCCGTCTGATTTCACAGTCTCCAAATAAATCCATAGAATTTAAAAAAATTACACAGAATTTCCGGGACATTAATTTCTCCCCACCTTAGGGCTTTACATCCCTAAAATCTAGAACTAAAAAACAAGGATAACAAGTGGGGTTACTGAGCACGAATCTGAGCCCCCCGCTTCCATATGGTCTCCTGGAGGTTCTCGTGCTTCCAAAAAATGCGCACTAGAGGTATCCACCTCCCACAAAGGACCCACATATGTCGATCCTCAATCTCCACTGGAACCTCTGTAATTGTCATCCCATCATCGATGTCCAGATCTCCCTAATCGATGACATGTGATGGGTCATGCATGTATCTTCTTAGTTGGGATACTTGGAAAATTTCTTGCACCAGGGGAAACTGAGGTGGAAGTTCTAGGTGGAAAGACACCATGCCAACTCTGCTGAGGACCTGGAAGGGTCCTATGATCCTCAGAGATTACTTTCCACCTTGGCCAAATCTCTGCAAACCCCGTCGGGGTGAGACCCATAAAAGATTTGGTCACCATCCTCAAACTCCAGAGGTCTTGGTCTCCTATCGGCATTATAATTCTACCAACTCTATGAATTCTCCACTTTCTAACAAGTGAGACATCGTGATACAAACTCTTTGACGACTTTTCAAATCTCTAGCCACTAGTACTGTCGCTCAAGGTCCTGATACATCTTCGCCATACCTGGATGTACCGCTAGAAGGGACATATGAATCTCCCTCACCACCTCCTCCCAAAATACCACCGGTACCATGGTATATCCTCTAAAGAGGATTATGTGCACCCCACCTTCAGAAAATCCATAAGGTTCCTACCCTGAGGATATATTTGCACGTTGAGCCTTATAGTCAATGCCCCCATGTTGTGCCTCTGTGACTTACTGAAGGAGTAGGGGAGTGACAGTCATAGACTGGAGGTAAGAAGATTAATCTATACCCATGAAGGATATCTGTAGTTTTACTATTTACTCTGATGCCTCACTCAGCAGCTATACACCAGACCTCCTACTGATTACTTCTGCCACCAAGTTCCGCTTCCCCAAAATATACACTATCTCATAGTCATAATCTTGGAGGAAATCTAGCCACTCCCATTGGAAGCTGAAAATTGAAACCTCCTACTGCCATGAGGGTGAGGTTGGATGACTGAAGAGTGATTGGCTACACCCCTCTACGCATGAGTTTATCCTTTTCTACCTGGGTGACCTCTTTCTCTGACCAAGGAAACCCCCATTCAAATGTTGTAGATAACCCACAACCTTTTTACCTAAGTCATTTCATCTGAGTATGAACTGTGGTTGTCCAGTCCATACCCAAACTAACATCGTAAGGCCATGACACTACCACTAAGAGGTTCCAACTAAAACTCTCACATTAAGGGTCAGATCACACCGTTGGTGTATGTGTGATCATCGACTCTCCTTCTAAATGTATCTTCAGACTTGCGGATAAACTCAAAGGTTTAAGAGGAAACTCTAGGTCATTAACAAGATTCGTGGAGGGAAGGAACGATTGGGTCCTATGTATATTGATATGGTAGCTTTTAGTAGACACATAATGAACCTCAAATCATTCCTAGAGTCTTTGGGTCACACTCCTTGACCGTATGTAGCTACCCTCTTCCCCTGTCCTCCAGCTCCATGAGCCTAAAGGGGACCACAATGGGGGTGGTTGTAACATGTCGAAATTTACACCACCTCATGATACTCACCTAGATCATCTTCCACGTTTGCAGCCCTGTAGATTAATCTACCCCAAACACTTCTTCTTCTTGAAAAAATTTTACACGCCCAAGTCTCTGAGACTGGTGCCAGTTTCCTGTTTTCCCTCTACTAACATTCACAAGTTGTATCTATTCAACCAAAGAACTTTCAACCACAAAGGTACTCTCTTGCAACCCAATATAAGTAAGAATGCATAAATAAATAGTGTTTTATCAGACATCCTTAAACACACTGTGCTCAAAAGTCTAATCCCTGAAGCACTGATCGTATCATATTCATCAAGTACCAGGAATGATCAATACACCTCGATGAATACTCAGCTACCAACATGTCATCCTCCCAAATCTATAAAAGCTCTAGAGAACTCTAAGACAACTCCTCAATCTAGTCATCATCCACCTATGAGTCGGTCTCACCTCAGAACCTGAGGGGTATCTGACGCTGAATCATGCACAAGGCACAAATCCTATATGTTTCCCCTACCGATACTGACAGTTGTAACTGCTGACCAACGGACAGTGATATAACTGACACCCTACCCGAATGTACTTTCTCTGGTAATGTACCACGTACCAAAGCCTCATCATAATTTGGACCGTCCTCATGGTCACTCACTGAAAAAGACTAGTAGCAAGGATCACCGTCTACTGTACTGGTGTCTCAACTAGGTGGAAAAATCTAGAAACCGCCCACAGCCAGCCCTCAGCTGCATGGGAAACTATCTTGCCTCGAAACCTCGAAGGCCTCAACTATTGGAACTAATGCAACATGCTCATTCAGTTTGCACGGTCTACCAGTGCTGCTGGTGGTAACTCTTTCCCAACGGGTGGTGGTGCTACTAGTACACCACCCAAAGCTACCAACATAGTAAGAGGGATCTGCACCAGATCCTCGTCGCTTGGTGGGATGTCATTGTGTACTCTCTTGGGAATCATAGATGGCTGTCTATGTAGTGGCATCGTGATAAGGAACATGTGTTCCATAGTCATTATTTTATTCATGGTGAGATGTCTCAAGAAAATAGAATTAAACTTTTCAAAACACACATGCAATCAGTGTTTTCGTGCACTGAGTAAAAAATTAGAAGTCAGGGTCCAGGTGTGTGGATACAATAGCCGCCGCACCAACACTGGATTCACTAAAATGATAACCACAGTCACTAAACTTAACATTATTGTAGTTAAAAAGAGAAGAGTCCAATGTTCAATAGTATAACCGACTACTCTAATGCCAATTTGTCATGACCCATCCCCCGATGCCCGTGCTATGACTGCCCCATGCCCTCTTTCCATATTCCAGGGGCTGGAGACTAGAATTGAATGGCGTATTCCCTAAAATCAGGAAGGAATTACCTTTATAACATATAGACTCACACGACCAAGCACAAATAAGGATACAAGCACAAAGTAATATTTATTGTAAAAGAGTGCTGAAAGTAAAAAGGGTTTGGAATACAAGCCCAACTGGAAAGTACAAGAAAAGTAAAAAGTACAAGAAAAACTGAAAATTACAAATAAAACTGGGTGGTACAAGTAAACTGAATAGCTCGTGTGATCACCAGTGAAGGATCCTACCTGAAGGGTAGGTACATCTCTCTAAATACCATCTCTACAGTAGATGTCATCTAATTTCCACCTCCAAACTACATCGAGTCCTGGTACACTCGTCCTTATCAGTGATGTCCGTCGTCTGCACCAAACACAACAAGGTGCGTGTGTAGCCCGTGAAGTGGTGAGTGTGAAAATACTCAGTAGGGACCCCAAGACCCTAAAAGGCCTCAAAAAATCAATAAAGGATAAACCAAAAAGCATGTAAGAAACTGAAAACCCTACTTATGTATATAGACATACATATACCTAAGTTATCAAGAATACCTATCTCATTCATGGGGAAATAGAAGGACCAACTCTTTGCCCAAAGATCAACTGTTCTACAAAGGAAGGAATACAACGAAGGTAACACCACAATGGTAAGAACCACAAACGAAATGCCACACAAAGAATACCACAAAGGAATCACCACAGAGGTAAGTACCACAAATATAATCCACACAGAAGATTAGCATGAGGTATCATCACACAGGTAAGTACTACAAAGGTCTTGTACACATAAGATTACCAAAAAGGTAAAGACTCAACTCACACCAAGTATAACTTCGGTATGATAGAATAGATGATTAGATGTAACTACTGAATCATCATACTCATTTAAGAGGTAGACCCACGTAGGATCCTAAATCTTCATGAGACCCACATAGGATCATAGTAGATTGTCAGACCCACAAAGGATCCTAGTACAACATCAGACCCTCACAGGATCCTAGTACATCATCAGACCCACACACGATCCTAGTATAGTAGACCCACACAGGATCCTAGTTCATCGTAAAACCCACAAAGGATCCTAGTACATTTTACCCACACCTGATCCTAGTACATCGTCAGACCCAGACATGATCCTAGTACACTAGACCCACATAGGATCCTCGTACATCTTCAGACCCACACAAGATCCTAGTACAGTTGACCCACAAAGGATATTAGTACATCCTCATACCCACATATGATCCTAGTACAGTAGACCCTCACAGGATCCTAGTACATCGTCAGACCTGAATAGGATCCTAGTACAGTAGACCGACATAGGATCCCAGTACATCGTCAGACCCACACATGATCCTAGTACATTTGGATGACACATAATCCTAGTACATCGTCAGACACACACATGATCCTAGTACAATGGACCCACACAGAATCCTAGTACATCGTCAGATCCACATAGGATCCTAGTACAGGAGAACCACATGGCTTCATAGAGCGGATCCATGCGGAACCCTCAAGTATAGGCCCACAACGGATCCCTTTCTCATGATACATCCAGATATAGAGTTCCCACACTAAGAAAAGTTGATTTTGGGAGGGTTAACTCATCAATCCATAGGTCGATACTACAACTACCATGAATTCCCATAAAGAAGTATCCCAAATTTCCTCCACGTAATAGGGGTCTTAATGCAATAGACATTGTGTCAATAAGATGCCTGATCTGTATGTTATTGGCCTTTTAGTCCCAAGGGCCCGATTGGATTCATGCTCAACCCAACCCTACCGTACCCCAACATTATCCTAATTGGGGAATACCAAAAAGACCGTATCGCTCCATGGTTTCTGGAACCACAAACATTTCATCAAAAGGATTCATGGTGCCAATGTTATGACCAAAAAAGAGAATATAGGTTGATGTTGGTCCGGGTCCAGTCCGATGCTGCCAGACCGACTTGACCCGACTCGGCCTGACCCTTCTGGGGTTGACCCTACCCGATTCAGGTTGACCCTGACCGCTGGGTCTGGCCAGGCTCACTGGGTCTAACTCAGCCTGCTGGCATGACATGGTCCACTATATTAGCCAGGCCCGCACGGGGCACCCCCCCACGATGGGCAGCCCTACCCATACTGGGCAGCCCTACCCGCACTGGGCAGCCCGACCCTCACTGGGGGGCCCGACCCATGGTGGGCTGTTCAGCCCATGCTGGGTGGCCTAGCCTGGGTGACCCGACCTGGCCGCATGTGGGGGGGGGGAGTTACGTGCCCCCCTGCCTTCTCTCAGTGAATGGTCGAAGCCGTTCTGTCACCAGCAGAAGGAGGGACCTTCCACAGGTCCTACTCAGTCATGCTCGACCAGTCAAAATAGATGGAACATGGTCCTCCTAGCGGCGCATCATGTACCTCCCCTCCGCGGCTGGCCAACTTCGACCGCCCTCCCTTCACTGCTGCTGCACAAGTCGCGACCGTTGCTTTTCGGGCAGCGCGGACGCGCGCCACCGCCCTCTCGTGTGGTCGGCCTCCACTGGGCACCACCCTTGCTTTGCAGCAACCTGTGGGCCACCACCCTTCTCCAGTGGAGCGGTTGCGTTGTCTCCATCTTCTCGTCCATGTGTAGTTCCGGCCTCCATTCCAGATCCCCACTGGTGATGGTTATCATCCTCCTCCACCGAGAAGAACACAAAAAGAACCATACGATTTGAGAAGGGGTCGAGCCATGTTCATTTGGCACGTACCGTCCGCATTAGGGCTGTAGAAAGAAGATCAAATATTTCTTGAATCACAAAAAATTTTCAAGAATGAGAAATGGGAAAACTAAAAACAAAAATCCCTTCAAGATACCGTGTAACATCCCCCTGAAAATACAAAGGAACCATGGGTCAACCCATTAGTCAGTTGACCCTGTTCTTCATATAAATTCAAGGACATGAAGAGGACGTGCAGAACACCCAAATGAAAATAATCCCCCAACTAATGTTTATTAGAGAGTGTCCGTGTTTGAGGAAGTGTCGGCGTTCATCGTCCCACGCAAAAATCCTCCAACGATGTCACTCGTTCATTGATCTATGGTTTGGGGTTTCGGTGTCGGTCATCACCTCCAACTGGTACCAGCTTCGTCCTCCAAGGGTTTGGCGTCACTGCACTTTGTCAACACTTTGTTACTTGGCGACGCTGTGCCAACACCACTCTCCATGCTCCATATAAATAGGAGAGGGGAAGTGTGTTCAACATTCGTGTAATTAATGGAGGCCCATTAATTAGGAACCATCAGAATTCCCCAACAGTTTGGTTATGTATAATTGAAAGGTCAAGCCATTTATTGGATTAACATGTCTCTGGTCCCACCATACCACTTGTCCGTTGGAGGATTAGAATAAAAATAAAATAATAATGTTATTTTATTTATTCTATTAAATAGTTCCAAAAACCAACCTTTTCTTCGAACCAACAGTGTCCAATGTGAAGGTCTTCTTAAGTGAATATTAGCTCTGCGAGTTCAATGATGCCCTCAGATATCAATTTCAAGCACCAGTTCAAAAGTTATAAAATGCCGCTTGCGCATTTACTGAACGTACCAAAAAAAAGTTCAGAAAATTATTAACAGTCACCCTCAACCCATGTCGGTCAAGGTTAGGCTCTTCCCAAGTGAGGAATTCCATAAATTACACAACGGTACTGTCAGATTTCCAGTCTAAGTTACCATATAAAATTTATGGATTTTAAAATAAAATAATTATCACTTAATTATTTTTTATACGGACAATAAATAACTTTCACTAGTGGCCCGTGCCAGCCAAATTTAATATCTTCATAAATAAATCATGCCCTCACGAGTTCAACAGTGGTCTTAGATTTTAATTCTGAGCTACTGTTTGTGAGTTATAATTATTTCAAAAAATAAAAGAATTAATTTAATTATTTTATTCATGATTATTCCATTTTTTGGTTTTTTTACAGAAGGCTTGCACCAACTGAACCAAAGTCACACCTAGGGTAAACCCTCCATCTTTAATGCAACAGTTCCCCCATATTTCTGATTCGATTTACCATTTAATAGTTATTCCACATTATTAGGAAAAACGTTATGCACAATAATTAAAACTTACCCAAACTTCGATGGATCATTTTGGGCATTCCGGTCCTCAGAATCACACACCATCAGATTTCATGGTCTTGAAATAATTCCAGATAATTAAAAAAATTATATATAATTTTCGAGACATTACATTATCAAACCCATACAAATGTTACAAATCATACCCTTGGAGTAGTATTGGGACTATTGAAATAATAATATGACTATTAGTATAGTAGATTGACAATTAAGAATAGTAACCCAACCACTAAAATATCATCCTAACCTATGGAAGTATAAAATGATATTTTTGTATCAAGTAAACTGAAAATATCATATATTTATATCATAATACATGAAAATAAAATTTTTAAATATATAAAAATAATTGTTTTTATTTTTTTATAACATTTTTTTCCATTTTTATATAAAACATATTGTTTTGAAATAAAATTCATTATCATTATTTTTTATAAAATAAAAATAATTTTAATTAAAATAACAATGTAATTTTATGAAACAATAAATAATTTTTCAAAGTGTCAAATTTTTTCTTAATAATATTTAATTTAATATTTTTAAAATAAATAATGAATTTATTCATTTTTTGTCATATTTAGAAAGAATATTTCCTAAAATGGCTTTCATTTTTGAGATTTGTATTTAAAAAAATGTGTTGTGGGAGTTTTTTGTCATTTCTCCAAATGGTTGATTTTTTTAGTGAATGTTGGAATAGAGTAAAATACAGTATTTAATATTATAATATATATACACAATTAATTACATAAGGGGTGATGTAATCAACAATCAGTTTGAAATCACATGCCAAATTTAATTTATTTAGTGATTAAAAGCAACACTATAGGTATCCTTAAGGTGTAAAAAATAAATTAATGAATATAATATTCAAAAAACACCAATCTTCACCATTTATAAATATCATCCTCATCACACCTTCTCCACGCTCATTATAAGCCTAAGATATCACCAAAACTCTACCCAAACCCCCCTTCATATCTATATCCAATCCGTAGAATCCATTCTATCCTAGAATATCAACCCACTGGTTTTTATATTGTATCCAATAAGGAGACATCCAAAGGATAAAGAAACACTCTAAACCAAGATTTATTTATTTTTTCCCTTATTATACCTCCACAAGACCATATATCCATGATGATATGATAGATTATGTACTCTTGATATAATTAATTTTTATTTTATCAATGGAATATACCATTCCTCCCTTCAAATATTCAAAAAATGAAAACATCATTCATATTGTTTGGGTTGTCCGCCACCATAAATGATGAGTATTTGGTTTCCATTACTATCTTCATGGAAGGTTAAAATTCACTTATAATAGTTTAAAATGACATAAAAATGTATTTTAAATTTTTTTATATTTTATAATGAATATATATCCATAATATTAAATAAATTTAATTTAGTTCATGATAGTCTGTAAAACCATCTAAATCAACTAACTTTATAACATTAATAATTTTACTAAATGAATTAGCCCCATATCAGAAGAAATATGGAAATTTTGGAGACTTCTAATTTCTATACAGACATGAATACCATTTAATTTCTCTTGTTTTCCCAATTTATAAGGACTTAAATAATTCTCCGCAAGTTATTCGACCATGGGACAATGTAACGAACAACCTAAGAACAATGAAACTATACATTATATCTTATTGAAATGTTTTTAAATTAACATAATATATTTATAGTAAATATAATATAGATAGAAAAGTTTATAAATTAAGTAATTAATGATTCTAATTTCATTCTTTAGGATGATAAGTGAAAATTCCAAAAAATTATAGATATAGGGCTAGTGATCTCTTTGAACCACCCTATTTTCATTATCCTATAAACGTTATCTATCTAAATTAATTTATGTCTCTCTATTTGATGTTATAGAATAACTATCAATTATATATAAATATATATAAATATATATTAAATATATTCCCACCTTATTCTCCCTACATTTGATGGGTTTATATTTGACTTAATTTCATTTCACAACACCTTCTTAAAAATACAACTCGATGATGTGTAAAATTCATATCCATTAATTATTTAATGTAATAATATTTATCATTTATTTATTTCATATCATTATTTCATTAAATAAAGAAAAGTTTAGTTATAAATATTATGGTTTACCAATTTTTTTTGGGAATATAACATATTATTTCTTTCCTAACAAGTCTGTAACTGATTCCTTAAAAAAACTTTTTAAATATTCATTTATGTACTTAATTATATACTATTTCTCCTAATTTTTTAAAACTAACACCATATTTTGTACATGTTATTATATATTAAAATATGAACGTCTAATAAATTTAATTCATAATTCTCTTTATAATATTTATAAAATCTCTAATAATTATCATATGATGCAAGATTATGTTTCATATTTCTTTCCATGGGTTTTTAAAATGCATATGAATTATGATTTATTGACTTATATGTAATAAGTATTCTTGTAAAAAAAATATTGGTGCACACAAATTTTGACATAATGAATTTGGTAATGTTTATGTCCCAGGATATGATATGTTTAGGATTATAATGTAAACCCAATCCATGATGGGAGTATATCCACCTAGCAATGTTGTCTTGGTAGTTAGTCTTGACTTGTTATTATATCATGCTTTACATTGCTTCCACATTCTTATGTTTCCATATTCTTATGATTTCAAATTCTTTATTTCATTATCCTATATGATTAATCACCATCTTTGTACTTAATTACATCATGTTAATAATTTTAGATCATATGCGATGTTATTTTACCATGCTAACAAACTTACTGAGATTTTAAGCTCACCCTTTCATTTAAGTATTCCCCAAAATATGATGTGTAGTTTTAAGAGATAAAAGGTATTTATTAGATCATTATAGAGAATAATATATTGATTTTCATTTTAGTTTCATTTTGATGTACTATTAACCTAGTCACCTAAAGACAGTTGTTCTGTCTATCTATGGTTGGTGTTTATTAGATATATATGTTAAAAATTATGTAATAATATATGTAACAGAAATGGGTTTCTATATATAATGTTGATAAATAATCAACTTACATTAGAAATAAATAACACTTAATAATATAAATAGGTTTCCCATGGTATCTAAAATGGATAAAATAGTCATAACTATTCTAATGAAAGAAGGTGGATTATTTAAAAAATTCCTAGTCAAAATTCCAATAATAATTCATATTAATATAAAAACATACAAAATTACTATAATTTTTTCCATGTTAAGAGAATATAATTTTTTCTTCATGAACAACAACAAGTCTAAATTTTGTAAAAATGTCATGTTCAATGAATATAGATCAATTATTATAAATCTAAGTCAATACTCGAATAAAATGATTATAATATATCTAGAGATAAAAGGCCGATAGTTTAAAATAACATAACTCCATTAAAACAAATTAAAATTATAATTATGCTGACATAGATGAAAAAAGCACATAAAAAAGAAATATTTGAATAGTATAAAAATGGAGGGTCTAGGAATCAAATTTATTGATATAGTGACTTAATTCCTTCAAATGATAATATATATATATTATATGATAAATTGAGGAATATAAACCAAATTTGTTAAAATAATTTAGGAAACCTATATGTAAAAATTATTACATAACCGATATTTTAGAAAACTTTTCTAACACTTGTAATATACAAATTTACAAATCTCTTTCAATAGTGACATTTGAAAAGGTGGCATTAAAGATTTTAAAACATTTATTTTTTAAAAATAATATACATTATTGGATTATTTAAATGACATAAATTATATGATGCATCTAAAGTAATCTGTTAAATCACCCAATAGAATCAAATTACAAATTTATACTATTCTCAAAACATACTAACTACAATGTCATAACTATAGTATGGTGCCATTCAAACATAGATTGAGGATAATATTGATTTTTTGTAGCAATTATTAGGTCATACAAATTTAATTAATTTTCTAATATAATAATGAAATTTAAAATCATTCAAAATTAGAGAAAAAATTAAAAAAATAGGAAAACATGTTTCTAGGGGCGGTTTTACAAATAATTTAATTCAAATTAACAATAAAATTACTTAGATTGAATTACTATGAAATCATTGATTTTTAAAGATAATTGAAAGAGTAAATCTGTAGTAATCTACCCTAGAATATAAATTCACGTTTTTATGGAAAATTAAACTAGCTAAAGTGAATTTGGATCAAATTTCTAAAACAAAAGGAATAATAAAATTCAACGGATAAAAATTAATTATCTATATCATGTCGGTATAAATTTTCAATTAAAAACATATGGTTGACTAATCTATGACGAATAATATAAACATATAGAAAAAACACAATATTATTGAATGAAATAATCTAACAAGAAAAAGTAAATAATATTTTTTTGCTATTCACCCACATTAATTGATTCCACTCCTTCTATGGATTTAGCCAACCATCATCATGTGATCACTAATAATGAATAAAAAAAATTCATTTGAGAAAATAACAGAAGAAATTTATTGTAGAGACAATAATTGAATAAAATTTAAATCATATGTTATTTTTATAAAAATAGAAAACATCTAAGAAGAATTGAAAAACTAACAAGGATGGAAAATCCATAGGTGATAACCCAAGATATATCTCTTCATTGGGCACCAAAAAATTCCCATCCATGATATAAGACTCTTGAATATATAATCCCCCATAAAAACCCATCATGTTAGTGTATTAAATTTTTTAATTTACTGAATAATTTTGTCCTAAATCAGGACTACATAATTTAAAAACTATATCTCAAACTCTCCAATTTTTCTTCTATAAGGAAATCACATTATAAACCATGTTTTTATAATGTAAAAACTATATTTAGGATTCTAAAAAAATTATTTTTTATGAAATCTAATCATGAAACCTTATTTTATGACGTATACTACATAGCATGATGAGGAAATGTAAAACTCAGCATATCCCTACCTCACTAGATTCACAATGTTAAGTTTTTTACAACAAAAAATATTCTTAATCTATTTTCTTCAATTAAAATATTTCAGGGTTCATCCCATATTTATTCACGATTCTATATCTTCCATACTTCAAAATTTATGAGCATTACCATGCTTCTTCCCATCACTACCTATAGTATCCACATCCCTCATAATTTCATGTTTTCATCAAAATAGATCCAAATTTCATAGCCAGGATAGTCATGAAATAATAATATATAAACAATAAAATATGAATGAATAATATATTAAAACTATTAAACCCAAATTTAAACCAAAATAAATAATAATGAAAATATGAATTAAATTTATATATATCAGATTATCATGGATATATTAGGATAGGAATAAAAATGATATGAAAAATAAATGAAACTACCTTTTTAATATGTTCAAAATATATTTTCTCAGAACTAATAGTGAAAGAATAGTGAAGAAACTTTAATTTTTATTAAAAATTAATTTTCCTACATTTGATTATAAATTATGATATAAAATATTATGCTGTGTTAACCCATGTAGAGAAGATATAAGTTCAATATGAAATAATACAACTCCAGTAATAGAGAATTGAGTAATCTATATCACTTATGGGAAACATAATCCAAGAGTGATGTAACATTTGATAATTTATTTTTGTAATAAAATGTAAATAATGAGGTAATACCACATTAAATATTTAATGGAATAAGTTACCCAACTTATACAAAATAATTTCTAGTGAATGATGAAAGATCAATGAATAAAAAGTTCATCGACTAAAAATCTTACAATTTGGATAACAGTTATGTAAAAATAAATTTGATTAAAAGAATATGATATATATTTTTTATTTAATGAGTTTCAATGGAAACATATATAGAAAATTCATTGTATTTTAAATCAAATGAACATTATAAAAAGGAAATATGTTGCATTATATGGAACATGTTATAATGAATCAATATTGAGACCAAGAAAACTTATCTTGCTTGGGAAACACATTAATCAATGACCTTTGTAAGTGTCAAAATGAAACTGACCATTAAATTCCTTGATTAAATGAAAATTCATGATATTATATCTTATATATGTACTATATAAATCACATAAATGAAATTTGGTGCATAATATCTATGATTTCTCAAGAGACGAATTTGAGATGAAAAAATTCCCCTCGGTCCTAATTCATTCTGTACATGCACCAAATATATTGAATAATTAAAATAAATTCATTAAATACATACCCAATAAAATTATATATTAATATAACTATATTTACTTCACATTTTTAATCATTCTATAAAAATATATAAGTTATTAATTTCTTATTTTCAACAACTGGTGTAAGTAATCTCCATCGTATTGAAATAGATTCATAAAAGTGATTTTGGTATATATTATTTTCCAAATTTAGATCATTATTAGATTAATTAAGGTATTATAATATATTATTAAATACATTTTATAATGATATATTCTCATTTCATGGTATCATTGGTAGTGATCAATGATATTGAGATAAGTGATGAGCATGTTTAAGTGATTCATAATTAAAAAATTATATTTTTAAATTAATTATTAGAATATTGATAAATGAATAAAAAACATAAATTACATAATTATAACATATCATTTATTTAAATAAGTTCTCATAGTCATCAATGATATAAATGCCTAAATTTTGTTCACATTAGCTGTTAAACAAAACAAAACATGAACCTACCATGATTAATGGATGATTCTGAGGTGGATTAGTTGTAATATAATTACATCATAAGCATAATGATATAATATAGTGTTTATTCTTTTTATATATCATAGTTGGAAATAATTTTAAAGTAAATATAGTTTATATAAAGTCATTACATAGAAATAATGTCCTATTTTCCTCTACGATCTCTCATTATATACAATAGAATTGACAACAATCATTTGTTTATAAAATAATTAATATATACACATTGATACATTACAAAATCATAATTATAAATAAAATAATAATTTTTATTTAATTGAATCCTCATGACTATAATGAAATACATTGATTAAAATAAAAATAAAAACCAATCATTCCATGGAGGTGGTAGTCAACATATACAATTAGTTGATGATTTGGTTTTCCAATTAACAAGAGAAAAATGAATTAGTATAATTATTTATAAAATATTAATATAATATAAATATAATAATTATTAATTAAATTCATCTTTTATATTATCCCATTATTGTTGTGAAGGAAAAAAAAACACATTGTGTTGGGTTGGTGATAGTATGTACAACAGATGAATTGTAGTTTCATTTTTATCAATAAAAAATGAAAAACGCGATTAATGGATATTAACATAGAATAATAAAATTCAGTATATAAGATATAATAATTTAATTACATTTTTATTTCATAATTATATAAACATGATAAAAATAAAAAATAGTGAATTTATTTAAAATTGATTACACACGTTGGGAACTTTGATATTTCCTTGTATGTACCCTTAGAAATGGATAGAATTGGTTAATCCCTTATGACTAGAAGCACATGAGAGTGAAATTTTATTTTATGGGAAGAAATAAATGACATATTTTAGTTATGAAAAATAATTATTTATATTTCCTTGAATGATGGTGAGATGCCACTAAATATGCGGTGAGAATGGGTTTTTTAAAATATTTCAAATTAATATAAAGGGAGAAAATGTCATACATGTAAATTTGATCTAAAATAATTAAATAATTTATTTAGGAAAATTTATGCTTTAAAAAAACTCATCCACTAAATTATAGATATGTTTTTATCATGTTTTAACCCCCTTACACTGTGAATTATTACTTTTACCATTTTAGCTTTTACAATGGTAACTCATTTTTGTCTATGGTAACTTAGTATGAATGACTAAACTTATGTTGTTCAGGATTAGAATATTTGGACCAAATGATTTTAAATTTTAAATAAATTACATTTTATTAAATATATTAAATTAAAAATAAATTAAAAATAAAATATATATTTTAATAAAAACATATTTTGAGATAATATTACTTATGTTATATAATATTAAATATTTTTTTTATAATATTTTTTTAAAATTATAATTTTACTTATAAAATATATATTTGGTCTTATAAAATTGACCAATGAATTTAAAATTAAATGTTATATACTATTAATTACATGAAATTTATATTGTTTGTAAAAACTAAATTTTCACTTAAAATTCATTAATTTTAGAAAAGAAAAGAAAAATTATTATTTTCAGAAAAATTACAAAAATTTATTATCCAGGAAATAATAATTTGGTGAATAAAAAAATTATATTAATTTTTTGAAATTTATATTGTAAAATTTATAAATATAAATTTTAAATAATATGTTGAGATATAATGAAAAACAGTTCTTATCTGAATTTTTTTTAGAACATTATCAATTCTCATTCATATTCCATATAATTTAATAATTTAATTGGTATTAACCAATTATTTATAAAAAATAAATTTAATCATAATAAAATATGAGTTTGTTGAAATCAAAATTCATGTCCCATGGAAAACTAATATATAGAAAAATACAATTATATGTTTAAAATGACCATTTTTAGTCATTTTATCCACCTCAGATGCGCTTCATTTTTAATAAATGTAATCTATATTTTATTATGATTAATACATCAAAAAGATATTATTCCTATTTATTCCTGATAATTCATCAACTATGTTTTAATGTTCATACATAAATATTTATATTTTATCTTAATATATAACTATTTCATGATGTTTGTCAATGCATACCATGTAAGTTATCAGTACATTGACCTATTTAATTGTTATCATATATTAAAATATATGGGTGAATCGAAAGTCCCTATATAATAGTATAAAAATAGTTAAAAAATAAACAAACAACATCCACAAAAAATTATCAACATTTGGGGAAGTATTAAACCTAATATTCCTTATCAAATGAATGTGGAAGCATACATTCACAGATCCCGAAAGGATCACCCACCAGGTAGAAAAAATAAAAATAAAAATAAAATGAAATAAATACATGATACTCCTCTACTAACCGTGAAAATTTTCACAACCCAGTCTCTAGATTCCATATAATCTATCCAGTTGATTGATATAATCCTAGGCCTCCCATACCTAAAACTATTAAAAGTGATTTTTTCATGGGTACCCATGTTCCATGGATGTCTGAGTAGTGTGTCAGTGAAACTAAGTATTGAAATTGAAATATAGTCTCGTATAGATTCACATAAACATGTTATTTTCTGATAATAATAAAGGATTAGAGATAAGAATTAAAATTATAAACCTAAATCCTTGAGTTCTATGGTTAAACCAAGGATTGACCAAACCTACTTCAATTAGTGTCAAATGTCTTTAAGCACATACCATAAATTTGAACCTAAGGGTGTACATGCCCCCTAATATGAATTAATGTTACCTCATCCAAAAACTACATGAATAAATACCCCTACCAAGGAAAAAATTAAGTGTTTATCTGAAATACATGGAAGAAGTATTATAACCAAGTATCCTTTATCCTCATTAATAAATCTAGGGTTACGACCCTCCCTATCTAGAACAAAATATCACCTTAAAAATCTAGAATGTGATAGAAGAGTATAGGTAATCCTAATAACCTCATATGGGAACTCCGATTCATACCCATACACTTATAGAAAATAAGTATACTCATCGAAAAAATCAATGGTGTTACTACCCAATAGGTGGAATAATATTTTTTAGAAACTCAATGGTGTGACGACACTATTCTAGGAAACATGTATCATGATATGAAAACGTAGAGGCATTCCCACAACATTTTAGGAAATTAATGTCATACTCATCATATATCATGTTAAAACCTAGTTATTATATGTGTGCCACATCATTGAATATTATTTAACAAGATAGACATTTTAACTCAACAATACTACTGATCCCTAATAAAGAAACTATGAATTAGATATATCTATAAAATTTATGGGTCATTTCATCCAAAGAAAATATATATCATATTAATAGAATGGGATATCAACCTACCCCAACCCGTCTCTCATAGCTAAGGCAATCCCCTAATGTTAATGACAAAAAACTATCACTATAGCCATATTTATGTCAAATAATTAATATTGGTATAAAAAATGACACAATAAATTAACAGAATAAACATCATTTTACTCATTTGGGTCAACATATCACTTAAGAACCCACTGAGGTACCCTTGGTCTGAGTGTAATTAAAACACCAAAAATAGGTTCAAAAAGTTGATCTTATATCCAAGACCCATACACATCACAGAGATGGTAAATCATCCATCAATAAAGTTATAATCACATTGATTTATCCATAATGTAATATGAAATTTGAATGACATCACACTATAGAAATGATAGAATCCACATCTCACATTCCATATTCAAATTATGTTGGTCCCCTCACCCAACCTATTAAAATCTATATCGGGTGTATTAGACTAACAACTCCCATGCTAATGGGGGAGGAATATTCACCCCATTGTACAATCGAATATATCAAAGGATACAAAGGATCCTAATGTATCTTATATATTATACTTAGGAAATCCATATACATATAAAAATGATTAATTTAAAAGGGCATCACTTCAATTTAGATGAATAGTCATCATATTAAAAAAGAACATTGCCGAGGAACATAATAGTTTAGGGTATTTAGAAACATGGAAAAAATATTCTAATTTGGTGAAATACCATCAATGTTTCCCATAAATATCTTACCCCATAGTACTTCCACATAACCTAGGTAAATGAAAGATAAGAAGTGGGTGTTCTTAAATGATTAGTAAGGGTACCTAAAGGAAGTACATAAGCATAACATGAATATAAGGATATGTGAACATCATCAAATTATTTTCATATCATACCCAACATATCAAATATAAAAATCGTGATACATTTTCTAAATATTAGTAGTTCATAAGATGTGACTCATTAGAGAATCAATAACATTATACACGATAGAAAAACATAAGAACAAGACATGAAACATGTGGTATACATATAACTATAGAAAGTATTATGTCATATATACCTACCAAGACCCCATAACTTGTTAGGATTGGGATAATAAATCATGTGAAACTTATAGATTAATATAACATCCCATTTAAATATTTTTTGGGATTGGGATGTCATTCTATGCACCCACTTATTCCGACATGTGGCTCCTTCCAGTGTACCTTCTTGTTCTGGGATTAAGATGCACTCTAGATTCATGATTGGGATGCCTCCCATAAACCCTCTTATTTCGAGCTTGGGATACCCTCATGTGAATCCTCTTGTCTTGTTCTTGGGATGACCTCTTGTGTACACTCTTGTTGTTTGATTAATATCCCCTCATGTTTTAGTATTGGGATTCCCTCCCTTGTACCCTCTTCTTCTGGGATTGGGATGCCCTCCGATGTACCATCTTGTTTTGGGATCTGGATTACCTTTTAATTTTGTCCTGATATTTCCAACCATGTACCCTATTGATCTCATAAAACATTTATCATTACCGAATTAATTTTGGGGAAATATAGGCCCCACCATTAACATAATAAAATAATACATAAATTTTCCATAAGATTACAAAATGTGTATCATTTCATTAACCATAAAAATATATGTGTTTAATAAACCTAATATGATAACCCATTAAATGAAATGGGTATCATAAATATTTAATAATAGTGTAACGTTTGAAAAAATATATAGATCTTATGATCATTTAGACATTTAATAACACGTGAAAGGAAGTGGTTTTCATAATAATTTATCATTGTCTAACCCTTTGAAGATAAATGGATTCCATAAGCATATATCCCATGGAAGAATAATAGGTTTCATAAAAATATAACAAGTAATATAAAAATGAGTTTTCATAAATTTCATTCATTAATAACATATAAAATTCAGAGAGAGAATACGAGGGGAACATTTATATCATTTCCTATAATGGCATGATTGACATAAACATATGTCATATTATATATAAAATAATTTAATAATATATTAATTTTTTTTCATAAAATATATCTTTTATTATTTGAAAAATTCTTTTTAAAATATAAATCATTTATAAAACCACTTTCTTTGAAAATAATTCGAAAACTAATAAAGAAGACTTGAAATCATTTTGAAAACATTTTCCATGTAAACATATAAAAATATGATTGAAATCTTTTTGAAAACTAATTTCCTTGAAAATAAAATAATAACATATAAATGGTTATTTGAAATCATTAAAATCATTTTATTTGAAAAAAAATTTAAAATCATATAAGGAAGCTTTAAAAATCATTTAAAACATTTATTACCACAATTTTTTATGTAAACAAATTTTCATTGAAGTAAAATTTAAAATAAAAATAATCCAAAATATTGGTATAATGTTTTCATAAAAAACATTTGAAACTTTCAAAAGAATCATCCTGGAAATAATATTCATAATGGCAGGTTGGTCCTTACATGACAAACCTTCTTTTTCACATTAAAATCATAGAAAAGTGGATTAATCAGAAAAAGATAAGAAAATAACTTTTAAAAAACATTTTTAGAAATGTAATACATGGGAAAAATTTACTTAAAACATCATTGGATAATCGTAATAAAATATTAAAAATTGTTTTAGAGAACATAGTTTTGAAAAACACAAACTTCTGATTGCAATGAGAAATTAGTTTTTCATAAAATTATTTTCGTAGTAATATTAAGTATTGAGTGTATAATTTATCCATTATTTTTATATAACAATAATATCCATAAGTTATGAAATTTATGGGAATTATTGGGATATTAATCATAAAATTACATCATGGGAAGAATAGTCCAAAACAAATCCGATAAATGATGAGATTGAAGGGATAAGCCAATATAACTTTGGTGAAATTAATCAATAATAAAATGGAGACAAAAAAATTAAATTAATATTAAACTATTATTAAAAAAATTATGTTCATGATATATCATTTTATAAGGTAGTATATAAATATCATATTAAAATAAAGCTCCATAACATGACATGGGTCTCAAATATGGAAAATTGAGACATAATTATATTATCAAATTGGTAAATAATGAAACTTAAATCCTATGAAAGAAGGATTATAAAATTTATATATAAACAATGAAACATTTAATTATAATAATCATATAAATAATCAATGGAAGTTAAAAACACCACATATGACAAATAGGAGGTGAACATAGGTTGTGTCTCCCAGGAAATAAAAGTGGGGTGAGAAAACCATAACTAGTTGAGTAACCATAGAATTGTGATTTCCATGATAGGGTTATGTAATTTAAATAATTTAATATCATTAAATAATGTAAATTAAATATATTATATTTCCTAGTATGGTATATAGACCACACAAAAGAAGCTAGTGGGGAATATGACATGTATCTCACGGAAATAAGAAGTGAGATGAAATCCCCCTATATTAGGTATTGACTTTGGTTGTACTAAAGAAATCATGTATAATAAGTATATTTTTATTATATATTTTTTAAAGAACAATATTATTATATATAATATCTTATATATTTTTAGTAGTACTTAATATTACCCACTTGTTAACACTTACATTTTAAGTTTACGTTTTGGGTAATATCCACTTTTTTAGCATGTGTCATAATTTTCTATATTATTGGTCCTCATACTTATATCAAGATTTTAATAATTTAACACATGATATAAATATCATATATATTTAATATATATTTAATTATAATAATCTATTAAAGATATAAATATTAAATAGAATACATCATTCATGGAGACGGTAGTCCATACAGAAGCATTAATGTAGTTCCCATTAAATTATCATATTGAAAGAAAGAAAGTAAATAACATATATATATATATATATGTATATATATATATTGAAGTATATTTATTATAAATATATATCATAAAATTTCTCTAAATACATCATTGATACCTTCCATGTATAATGTGATCGAATCACATCGCTTTGAGGTGGCAGTAGCCCACACTTCCCCAAAACAATTATTCTATTTACACAACATGGAAATCATGAAGATAGGTTTTATATAATAAAATGAAGAAGCATTAATAAATCAATAATATAATATATATTATATGACAATTTATTATCCATTATAATTCCCTACCATGTGTAATGGGAAAGGAAAGATGAACAATATCATTTTGGGAGGTGGTAGTTCACCATACACAAGAACGGTATATTTGTTAACCATTAGATGGAAGTGTGTGTAAGTGTAGTTAAAACCCTAAGAATAAAAAAATAGAAGTTTATTTTGCATACTTATTTTATTATATAATCATGTAATAAAAATGTTTTAGGGTATAGAGAATGAAAATGATACTAAGAGACTTGGGGATAGATGTTACCTCTTATGCAGGTCACTCTATTTAGTTTTCACCAATGAGCTTCCTTGGATTGATTTATGACCAATGAGAGGATTATAGGTTTATGGAAGGTATTTTTATGAGCTATTTGGGTAGAGTTTGTTCTATAAAAAATGGCTTGAGAGGTTTGAGGAATTGGGAGGGGTGAGTAAATTTTTATAGTGGAGGGAGGGGATACTGTTGTCATTTTTTAAAACAAGTTAGGTGTTCCCATGTTTTAACTAAAAAAAGAAATAAAAACAAAAAAATAAATATTTTAATGTTTATGGAATAAATATCGATAAAAAATTTGTTTTTGAAACGTGTCTAGGTCATTTTGTCCCTTAAGATTAAGGTTTAGTCCCCTATTAAGCTTAATTTTACCTTAATCTCTCTAATTAGTTTTTCACAATTATATTTGGTAAAAGATTAAGCTTATATTATTAGACAATGAATATAATATTGAATAAAATATTTTATTACCATTTTTATAAATTCAATTCATAGAAGTTGAAAAATCTTGTATAAAGCTAGTCCTATTGTCCTAGCGAGATATCACGTTTTTAAAGTTAGAATGTTGAAATGTTAATTTGTATTTTATATCTAAATTAAATATAAAAGTTATTCCAATGACATAAATTATATTAATATATGTTTATTTCTTATATTTTTACTATAAAACGAAATTGATATATAATTTAACAATATAACTAAATAAAATGAAAAGGCAGTTTTGAATTAAAAATCATTATTTTTCACTATTCAACCAAAATTTAAGTTCTCATAAAAATAAGAGAAACTCACCATAATGTTTTTTTGGAAATTCAGAATTAGAGAATAATATTTATTTTAACAAATTAAATATATATTAGTGTTTAAAATTAATTTTATTATGGTTCACATAAAGACATAAAAAGTAGTTAATTTCAGAAAATATTATTTTCAATCATTTAAATACTACACTGCTATTAAATGTTTTATAATCAACAGATTTTATTTATATAAAACAAATATAGTAAATATTAATAAATTAGTTTTTTTCTATTCATATTACTATATTTAATGGATTGTTTAAAAATTTATAATTTAAATAATTACGAAAATAAAATGACATTTCATAGAAACTTTTTTCGTGTGTAATGCAAGTCAAGTCAGTGTTTCTTTTAACACAAGATAACATAATTATTGTATATAGAATATACAAACCAAAAATATTGATTTAATATTAAATAAAAATATTTAGTGTTGTCTGAAAGGAAAAATATCAAAAATATTAAATTAATTTGGATGAAAATATTTTAGAAAATCCCATGGTGTTGCCTTCAACACCCCTTAAAATGAATTTTGACTTCGAAATTCATTTGGGTATCAAAGGTTTGATACCTGAAAGATACTTCCAATCCAAACCACATCATAAAAATGAATAATAAAACTTCCTTTAAAAAAGTATAGGTGGAAAGAAAATGGTTACAACAATGTAACTCAGAACTAGTTTTCCATATAAGAGAACATAGTTTGGGAGTAAATATTGAAGTTAGAGGGAAGACATAAATATTTATAGGGAGTGATTGAGGTCATCAATCACAAATAAGTGATTTCTAAAAGGAAATTTAAGGGTCTCAAATATTCAAAATATGGTGATGATTTAAAAGTTCATCGCTTCATCTAATGTTAATCTATTTGGAAAATAATTTAATTTCTGATCATTTTAATAATATTAAAGATCAATCATGAAAAGATATATCTGCATGATTCATGAAAAAACATATCCTTTATTGTTCACTAATTCACTTCATCTCTTTCTACCCATAGGTGAATTTTCTATCCCTAAAGCACTAACATATCATGATATCTATGATAAGACATCCCATATGTCATTAGGAACCATCAAAAAATGGTTGTTAGAATAAGTTATCCAATATTCATATATCATCATGTGGTGTGATGATACATTAATCTCAAAAACATCATCTAGATTTTAACTTAAAATTCCCATAAATTGTTAACTTTGTTACCCTTCCAGAATATAAATCACCATTTATTCATTAAATAATTTATTATGTTAAACCAAAAAAATTTCATTGGAAACATGGGTCCATCCTTGTAACGATAGAATATAAAAAGTGATTTTTATTAATCCAAAATCTATGTAGAGGGCGAAAATCACCTGAAACATTAGTAAATGATGAAAAATATTATTTTTATAGGGCATAATCACATAGAATCACACATTAAGTTCTTAACTATGTAGGGGAGGTTAATGGTTACCTGATTATCATGATTCACATCATCCATTGTGATTTCATAAACATTACCTTTCTGCTTGTTTTTTTCTAGAGGTTGTTGTGGTAAGTTGTCCACCATTGTCCTTGAATTAGGGAACATGTTAACATAATGTAAAAAGACAATGAAATTGATACTCTAAATCAGGGGAGTTTAATTCTATGGGGATTTATCATTATTCACATCATTAGATAAATAATACCCATTACATGGACAATTAGCTGCTAAATGACCTTCCCTTCTCTCATAAATAATCTAGTAGTCCTATTAATTCAATTTTCTCAATGTATCTTCCAAAAATTTGTGCAGAATGGAGGGCTAATTATATTTTCTATATAGTTGTTAGATATTCATTTGCACTCTGTGTTAAATTATCTGTCAAAACCTGAGATCGACAAGTTATTCCAATTCCAATTTTGACCTTTATTTCTCATATAAAAAATTATTCAAAGCTAATAATATCTCTTATTGACAATTAAATTTGTGAATTATATTTTAGGTAACCAAAAGATGTATCAATTTTTCTTTCAGGTTAGATGATAATACTCAAATAGTACCTCACAATCATAGTAAAATTTTCATCATAGGCATAAACCAATTCAACGCCCTTCTGCTTAAGGTCTTATAATTGATTTTTAATATTTGTATAAATGTTATGATGAATGTTATTATTGAAATATAGGTTCTTGAACTCATCCTATTCTATGGAGTTAAATTCATCATGTCGCATTGGATTCTAAATAAGAGTCTACCCTTGATCAGACTCACCTTCCAAATGGTAGACATCTAGAATGGTTTTTTATGCACTAAACAATAGAGAGTGTAAAGAATATTTTTTTTGTACTAATACACTTCACAGAAACTAATGTCTTATAGGATACACTAAAATAAGGCGAATGTTTCATCATTAAGGACTCAAAATATCATCGTTCCCTAGTTTTCATATTTAGATGTTCAAATTAATTCATTGCACGTAAATGTTTTTGGAGCACACAAATTAGGCTTGGCAATCCATCTCCAATGCCATTTAGTTGGTTAGGAGTAAAATCATTACATTTTATATTATTCTTCCTATTAACTTGGTCCCATAGAGATCCAACAATTTACTAAAACCAAAACATAGAGTACACAAAAATCATCATAGTGGGGAAGCACATAATATTGAAATCTAGTAATAGGATTTTAAAATCATGAAACATCAGGTTTATCCTAGGTCATTCATAATAGTCTTCTATTCAAATCCCTCAGGTTGGTTTGTAAACACTTTGTGAAATTGAAATCATATCCCCCAGGATTATCATAATTGGTGTGCAACAAGTCTTGTTATTGTGTACTAGGTTATTCTTGAGTTATTCTTGATGCACCATGTCATAGTTGTTACAGATAATTACATTTGTTTGAGATATACATCCACTTTTAGTATCTAGAAAAATATTTAATGCAAGGAAACCTCTCACTCTATCCTTTTAAAACAATTTAAATTCATTTTTTATACTTTTTATTACCCTTATACATGTCCTTAGAGATATCTCTAGAGTTATCCTTAGAAGTATCCATATGGATATAACTAAATTTTAATGATCCTAGTTCATAAAGGTTTTCTAAACATATCCTTTTATTCCAACGATATTACACTATGCTAAATAAGTTTGGATTTCTCATCAATTAAGATAAATATTAGAAATATTACAAAAGAACATTCCCGAGGACTATAATAGTTTAGTGTCTTTGGAAACATGGAAAAAATATTCTAACATGGTGAAAGATATTCAGTTATTCCAATAATGATCTTCCCCTATATTACTTCTACTTAAACCTAGGTTCCACATCCTTGGTAAAGAAAAAATAAGAAAGGGTTGAGATTGAATGCTCAAAATGGGTAAATTAAGGGAGCAGATAAGTTTAATATGAATATAAGGGTATGATAACATGATTATATTATTTACATATCATACCATACATATAGAAGATCATAATCATGAGACATAGAATAAATATTTTTTGTTCACATGACATGAATCATAAGGGAATCAAGAGCATAATACCTAAAATAATAAACAAATAACAAGACATGGAAATTGTGTAATGCAACGAAACCTAGAAAAACCTATGTTAAGGATACATAACAAGAACTTCATAACATATTAGTTTGGGGATACTAACTTTTGTACCTCATTCGGGCTTAATATACCTTCCTATGAACCATATTATTTTAGGCAGGGTATTACCTCCCATGTACCCTCTTGTTTCAGACCTGGGATGCCATCCTCTATAACCTTTTGTTTCAGTATTAATATACCTTATTGTTTTAGGGTTGGGATTCAATCCCATTTACCCTCTTTTTTTGGAGATGGGATGACCTCCCGTGTACCCTCTGGTTTTGGTATTGAGATTCAATTCATTATTCCCTATTATATTGGCCTTAATAGTCGCTCTTGTTTTAGGCTTTTGATGATCTCTTGTCTACCCTATTTTTTGGGCTTGGGAGGACCTCCTGTGTACCCTCTTATTTTGTGCATGGATTTCCCTCTTTTCTCAGTCTTGTGATTATTTTGTGTGTACCCTCTCAAACTCATTAAACATTTATCTTTACCCAATGTTTTTGGGGGACATAGGTCTGACCCATCATATAAAAAAATCATACATACATGCGACACAAGATAATAAATCATGCATTATATCATGACACATAAAAATACATGGATTTTGTAAACATCATATTACATCCCATGAAATAAAGTGGGTATGATAAACATTTAATCATGTTATAATTTATGTAAAATATATAAGTTTCGTGATGAATTAATCCTAAAATAACCCGTGAATGGAAGAGGGTTTCATACCTATTTATCAGGGTATAACCTGTTGAATAAAAATGGGTCTACAAAGCATATATCCTATCGAAGAGGAATGTGTTTCATAAACATCTTACACATCAAATTGAAATGAATGTTTACAAACATCATACCATAAATACATAAACCATTTAGAGAAAGAATATGAATAACACCTTTTAATCACTTCTTAATGAGAATTAGTAACATAAATAGATGTCATATGGGATGGAATATTATTATGAAACATCATTAACAAATTTTATTACAGAATATATGATTTCTTAATTTAAAAAGGGGATTTAAAACTTAAAACCTTTAGAATACAATTTTTATTAAAAATAATTATAAAAATTATAATGACATGTTTAAATCAATTTGAAAACATTTTTAGACTAAAACATATTAAATAAGCTCGATAACACTTTGATTTTTTTCTTAAAAATACATAAAAACATATGAAATGTGATTTTAGATCATTTAAATCATTTTTTTGATAAAAAACTTCTGAAATCATATAAGGGAATCTTTGAAAATAAGATAAAATATTTTTTAACATAAAATAATTTTTGAGAGATATTTTATTTGTAAAATAATTATAAAATTCAAAAATTTAAAAAATATAATGAAAATATTTTCATAAAATAATAACCTTGTAAACATACAAAGGATAAATCATGAAACGATAATCATAATAGTGGGTAGGTCTATACATTCCCAACATTCCATTTTCATGATAAAATTTCTAAAAAGACCATTCATCAGAAAATGACATGAAGGTTATTTTTTATAATAATTTTTGAAATAGGAAATACATGGATAAAAATTTCATTTAAACATCATAGTATAATATTAAACCATTTCAAAAAAGTTTTTTAAAAAACATTGTTTTTATTGAACACATATTTCCGACCGATAGGAGAAATAAGGTAAATTTTCGTAATTGTTTATCTATATTCATAACTAATGAGTGGAAAAATGGCACCATTACATGGATATAACATGAATATAAGAAGGTTATGTATATTATTTGTAGTTATTTTGATATGTATCATAAAATTTAATTAATAGGGGCATAATAATAAACAATATCGATAAACAATAAGATTGAAGCTATAAATAGTAACCACTTTGGTAACATTAAATCATAATAAAATGGAAATAATATCATTAAATTATGCTTAAACTATCATTAAAATATGTATGTTCAGGATTTTACATGTAAAAGATCAATATAAACACCTCATATAAAAACATAGGTTCATAACATGGCATGTGTCTCCAGGAAGGTAAATTGTGACATAATTACATTACGATTTGGTAACATTGGAAACAAACCCGCAATGAATGAAGGATAATAATTTTTTTACATCCACAAAAATTTAAAAATTAAAATCTGAGAATGAATCCATGGGTAGTAAATTCACCACATATAATAAATAAGTGGTGAACATAGATTGTGTCTCCTAGAAAAAGTGGGATGAGAAAACCCTTAGTACATGAGAAACCATAGAATTGTGACCCCCATAAGAGGTAAAAATAAAAAAATGATTTTAATACCATTATATATTGGAAATTAATTATTTAAATTATTATAGGGTATAATAATAACCACACCAAATAAGATAATTGTAAGTATTACAGGTATCTCAGGGAAATAAAAAGTGAGATGAAATCCCTTTACATTATTTCTTGACTATAACCATACTCATAAAAACCTCATGTGTAATAATTATAATTTTTTTATGCCTATTTTAAAGAAAAATATTATATCTAATATCATATATTAGGTTATTATGAAATTATATTAAATTCTTGTCAACTCTTCTATGTTAATTTTATGTTTCAGGTAATATTAGCTTTGTTTATGGAATTTGTCACAATTTGTTATATTTTTTATCCTCATACATATATTAAGATGTACATAATGATAAAAATGATATAAATATCATTTATATTCAGTATATATTTATTTTTAATAATATTTGAATGATTGAAATATGAAATGGAATAGACCTTTCAAGGAGATGATAGGTCATATATACACATAAATAATGTTTCCATTTTATTATCATATTGAATGAACGAAATTAAACGAAATATATGTACATATATTAATTAATGAAAATTTATTATATCATGAGTATCATATAAGTTCACTTAACCAATCCATTATACATTCCATATATATTTTGAATGAATCACATCAATTTGGGGAGGCAGTAGTCCGCACTTCCCCAAAAAAAATTAAAATATTTAAACAAAAA